>CM030789.1:49892500-52292500 GCA_018127125.1 Rhododendron griersonianum | reverse complement strand
GTCTGTAAAATAATGTATCTACACAAAAAAATAGCTTGTCCGAACATTGATAAGTATGTCAAAAGTTGAGTTCTAGACGAAAAAATGAACAGCCTGGATTTGTCAACTGTTTTTTAAGTTAAACTGTCCACAGCCATTCATTTTTTCGTCTAAAAACTCAACTTTTAACATACCTATCGATGTCCGGACAAGCTGATTTTTTGCATGAATACATTATTTTACAGGTCTTACAAGATGAACGGTTTGGATTACCTAAAAAAAAAAAGTGCGAAGGGGACCCACAGAGGTGGCGGAAAACACCCATTTTCCGCCTCATCCGGATAGAATTTACACTCAATTAGATAACGAAGATAGTTCATTCACCCCATGTACAATAGCAATGTGGAAGTTGGAAGTTCGAAACTGATTGATGTTAATATTAATGCTAGAGACTTGGGGCCGAGCAAGCTGAAGATATGGTGGTGATTGAGGACTTAGTTTTATGTTGGATGTTGACTGTTTTATTTATATAGCTCTTCGTTGATGGCTCGGTTGAATAAAATCTCGTTTCCCTGAATGTTTTATGAATTTCCGAAGTTAAAAAAAGAAAGAAAGAAAGAACGAACTTATTGAAACTTTTCCAGGAAAGATTTAACTTTGATGCATCAATAAGGGTAAATCTCGAATTCATGTAATCAGTGGGTTAAGAAAATACCAATGAAAATTGATCGTAAAATTCCGGATTGTGCTGTTAATTTTGACAATAATCTTAACCAGCTGGTGTGCTCTGTTGTTTAATTTGATGCATATTGAGATCGACTATGATTCAGATCAGATATGGCATAGTGTATTTTTTTTTTTTTCGGTCAAACGGAAATTCGGCATAGTGTATTTAAGAGAACTGGTAACTGGTAAGCATATGATAATTATTGTGGGCCACCGGGTCCACCATGCTATGATGAATCTCGCATGTCCAGAAGCATTGAACAACCTATATGGCCTTTTTCCCCCCAAAACGGTGGCATGTCCGGTATAGCTTATATGCATCTCGTTTTATCTCTTCTCTCGTCCGGTTGAAGAGGACATCCATCCTGAAACCAGCAGATTCACAAGAAATTATTTCTTTTTTTTTTTGTGTGACCTGACCTTGAGACTCAAAATCGAATCCTGATTAATCGTGTGTGAAGTAAAACCACCAGCCAGCCGAACTAACCCAACTGGTGGGCAACATTGCTTTAATCTAGTTGCTATGTCCCAAAGGCAGAGCCATTATTATGAGCGTCCCTTTCTTTTTGAATTTGTCAGACCTTCGTAGTGCGATAGCTAGATGTGAATTTAGAAATTTCCCACCACCTATCCATAGAGAGGCTACCATTCATTTTTCTCATCGCTGAACCGGAGAAGGTGTTGTTCGCACTGTGCTGTGCACATTTGGACTGTTGATCTTGACAATCAATGGTCTGAATTGCACGTTACTGTGCGTAATCTCAACCGTCAAGCCGTTCAGCAATCCGGACCGTGATTAATAGCACCGTGCACACAGCACCATCTCCCGATTCCACTGAAACAAGTACTACTACTCAAGTCTTTATAGCTTTACAGTATCACGAAACCTTATTCTATAACTGAGTCTTGAAATCAAGTTTATGCACACCTTAACTCATTGAGATTTTAAAATTGATGACCGAACAAATTTTTAGTATTAGTATCTCAAGTCAAGAGTATTTCTTATGATGACAGATAGAGATGAACCTACGAATTCAGAGAAGTAAACCTCCTACTTCTTGTCATACTCTTACTCGAATCGACCCACTCCTAGGGTTGTATCACGAAAGGTTACAAAATAAAGTAAGGTTCGATCTCTCAAATCTTTTATTTTTTCAAATAAGGTGAAGATTGACAATAAAATCTTGCTTTGTCTTATGTGGCCGAGTATAGAAAATCAACACCGAAGCTGACATATTGGGTGCTTGGCAGAGATTTTGAAGCCCGATTCTAAATTCTTGATTATTGAGGTGTTTGATACTACACAAATTTTAAGATTGCATTCTCGAAAAAAAGACAGAGAGAGCCATTTGTACTGTTTTTGAATCCTCATACTCCCTTTGTTCCGAATTGTGAGTTCCTCTTCGGGAATCCAACTATTTTAGGACTCATGATTGCATTGACAGATTTTTTGTTTCCAATTTTGCCCCTAATTATGCAGTTTTTTTTAATTTTTATGATGGGATTTAAAAATTGGCCATGCAATTTTTGCTCAAAAATCCCAACTCACGAGGAAAAAGTAGACTTCCTTTCTTCTTCAATATAGGCGCCAATTTGGCCTTTTGAATGACAATCAATTGGAGGCAAAAAAAAGCAGGTCACAAAAGAGAGAGAGAGGGGGCAAAATGGGAAAGTTTGAGCTTTTTGGGTGTTAAACTTTTCAAACTGGACTCTCATTTTGGAACACTCAAAAAAGGAAAGATGGACCCTCAATTTGGAACGGAGGAAGTAGAAGTTTTTGGGTTAAAATTTGGTACCGCGTGACGGTACCTAGAGCGCATTCGAGCAGTCTAAACGTATTTTGAACGGTCCAAATTCGAGCACTCTCTCTCTACTCAACCAACCACTCTCACTCCTCTTTCTCGGCCTCTAAATTCTGACCATTCAAAACACGTTTAGATGACTCGAATGCGTGCTCGACTACCACGTGGACTATACCCTATTTGCACCCTAAAATATCTCCGGGATTCTCGCATTTCGAAGGCGTTGGTGACCACTGCCAGAGGCAAAAAGATAACATTCAATACTTTATGTTGGACAAATCTACCCACCCTACAATGCTACTCTATACCAACATCGAGTAGTTGTTTTAGGTACTTTAAAGTTTAATGCTGCTCCCTCCGTCCCTTATTTAGAGTCCAGTATTTTATTTTGGGTTATCCCTTAATAAGGGTCTATTTTGTAAAGTTTGTGGATAAAAGTTGGTGTATTGTCTATTTTGTCCTTAAAAGTAGATTCCATTTTGAAAAGTTAGTGAGTAAACGTGTATTGATGATGGGTAAGTAGGGAAAGTGGAGGAAAAAGTTGATGTAAAAGGTATAATGATGATGTCTTTTTAATAAATTGGAGTTACGAAGCAAGACACTTAAAAATAGACGGATGGAGTAATTTGATGGGGTTTTGAGAATGAGAAATGATATTGGCACTCCAAAAATTGATGCAGGCACTCCAAAAAACAAAGAAAAGTGGCTTTGAAATTACACTGATTTTGAAGTATCTGCATCAATTTTTGGAGTGCCAATATCATTTTCCATTGAGAATTTTTGAGTTTGATTTTTTAGGTAATGAGTGGAGAGAGAAATAAGATAATGATTGGAGATATGGGTAATGAGTGGAGAGAGATAAAGAGAGAAATGAGAATAATGATTGGAGAAGGGAGAGAGAAATAAGAATAATAATTGAAAGTAGGAATAATGAGTGTTTTTTTGAGTTGAAATTTTTTTTTCAAAAAGAAACCAAACAAAGCATAAGCTTTTAGCTTTAGCCACGTGTTTACACTCCAAGGGCTCCACTCTTACCTTTATTATTATTTTTTTTGATAAACAAAAGGGTGGAAGGGGGCGACCAGCGTAGCGACTCCCCTTGAGCGTGACCATAGGGGCTCCCCTTGTCCTTACCTTTATTGTTCAGTACTTCAATTTGAACATTGCTCCATAAACTTTTACCACCATACATTGCTCATTACAAAGTGTCGTTCGCACCAATGTGTTTTGCATCAACAGACGCATATGATTTGTGCACATTGGGCATCGACAAACTTGTTTCTCTACAATGATAACAAATTTATGTTCCATTCAAGAAGTCTTCGAATAAGCATCCGACTAGCTTCAATCAGTCTGTCTGCGAAGGGCCCTTGGTTCACCAAGTGGTATACGAGGTGCTGCAGGTCCGTGTGATTCTCTATTTTACTTAAAAACCATTCTAGCGTAAGCTTCTTTTTCCATCGGTTAAAGGGGGCTCTGGTCTCCAGGATCCCGGTCGACACAATTGGTGTGATTCTCCATTTTACTCAAAAAGCATTCTAGCTTAAGCTTCTTTTTCCATCGGTTAAAGGGGGCTCTGGTCTCCAGGATCCCGATCGATACAATTGAGGATCCCGATCGACACAATTGAGACTACCAAACCTAATACCGAGGGTCTTGCGAGGTCTTTCTCGAATAAGTTCTAAAGAAGTCTTGGCCAGCTTGATATCTTCCAAGGCCTTTTGGTGAAACGATAGCAGTCAAGCCACAAAATCGAGAAGAGATCATTAACATCGACGCTTCCAAGATACAACTTAAAAGAGCAGGGAGTTCGGTCAGAGACTAGAAAAGTATGAAATCCTATATTAACACATTACTACTTGGCGGATCTAACTTTGTATGTATAATACGTAGCCATCATTTATTTTGCATGCGCGACCAATTTATTTTGATAACAAAGAATTATAGGGAGTTTTTTTTCACACATATATACTTATTGTAAAAATATTTTCATTCGAGGGACTTGCGATCCCGTTCGTTTAAGGGTTTTGAATTTTGGATTCTAATTATTATCCTATTTTTTTCCAATAATTACTCTCATTTTTCTCTCTATCTCTCTCCAATCATTACCCCTATTTTTAATTATTATTCTATTTCTCTCTACATTTATTACTTACAAATATCATAGTATGAAAAAAGGAAAATCCTTCATCTTATTTTATTATAGGTGATTACACCTTACTTTTGATATAGGCTCCTCTAGAGGCCTTCTTGGCTGGAGAATATTTAGAGTTGTGCAGGGCCCGGTTACTCTCAGCACCCTTCCGTCCGCCCCTTAAATGTGTGATGGAAAAGATTCTGGAAAAATATTTTTTATTTGCGTGTTGTGTTGGATAATTAAAGGCAAAGTTCGTACTGCATTCAACAAAAATGAAGTGTTAAAATTAGAATAAAATAGAGTGTTAAAGTCATTATACATACATGCACATTCGTATTAAAGTCCTATCAATGAAATTCTATGTTTTTTTTAATCAAAATGGTAGGATTTGTATCATACCATAAACAGTCGAATACAACGAAGTTGGATATCGTCTCAAGGAGAGTAAATAACCAAACAAAAGGCCTAACTACCCAAGATCAGCCACTAGAGCCTCAAAACCAAGGATTGGGGAATCCTGCAGTGCGCCTGGTACTGCAGGGCGTGTAGGGCGGCCAATCCGGCCGTCCATTTTGACACGGACGGCTCGGATTTAATCCGAACTCCTATTGATCCGAGCCGTTCATTGCCGAGATGAACGGCACGGATGCGTCCTATAGGGCCTGTAGGGCACCCCGCCCTACAAGATCCCTGGATCCCAAAACCAGGCTTTGCCAGAATAGTGCAAACTTGATATGATTAGCAGGGTTCAGAAACCAATCCAAGCCCAACCCAGATAAGAATGGGCCCTAATGAACAATGTGGGATAAACATTGCTACCATTAATTCACATTGAGATAATGTACTAATGAAGGGTTGTTTTAGTGGCTGGAAAGTTAGAATAATTTGGCATGACGGGACATTACTCCCTGGCGGAGGCAACAGGGTACTATACCTGCTGCGATTCACGGACCGAAAATTGAGATAACGAGGAAATTTGAAATGATTTGCAGGGTTCAGCAAAATCAATCCAAGCCCAACCCAGATCCATGATCCGGTCCACAATATGCTATAACGGACACCCAGTATGGCCCATGATTGCTATATTTTGATTCTACATACAAAAGATCTATATTCTACTCCTTCAATCGTACGTTCTACCACCGCAAATACTTACACAAACGCACAAAAAAAAAAACTCACATGCACTATAGGTCCCGCACACACTACACACGTCTAATGTTTGTGGGTCCCACCATGCATGCCAAAGATCTTCACTCTTAGGCTTTGTTTGGAACTTGTGAAAAAGAAGAGAAAGGAGGGAAAAATTAAAAAAATTATCTCCCATGGGTTGGTTTAGAGAGAAAAAATAGAAAAATCTAGAATTGTGCACAGTTCAATTTTCATTTCATTTTCCTTTCTCTTCTTTTCTCCCATTTTCTTCAAGTTTCAAACAAAGCATTAGTAAGAGTAAAACTAAAAAGACTTGTACTTGTAAGTCACTTGTTCGTTTTTTGGTCTCAAAATCCCTGCGAACGGTCCCCAATTAATTCTCTCTCTCTCTCTCTCTCTCTCTCTCTCTCTCTCTATTATTACATTGATGACAAGCCTCCCTCAAAACCCAAATCGAACATGTTTATTTTCCTGATTCAATATTTTGTATTTCCTTTTTCCACTTTTCGAGTGAATAAGGCCCTAATGATGGGGGCTGTTTGCATTGCTCTCGTGCTTTTCTTAAGGAGATGCATGTTGGTGTTGTGTTGTATCATGGAAAAGTTTTTTTTTTCTTCTGAAAAGCACATGGAAAGTTTTATTAATCATCCATCTATCTGTTTATTCACCTATCCCACTTGATCGTAAAATAACTCGTTGTAAGATAGTCATTCAACTTTTTGTTAATGCACATACCCATAGCCTCCCTAAACAGAATTTCTGGTTTCCTACTCTTTTTTTTAATAAACATATATGTCCGGCATAACTTACATGCATCTCATAATTTTATGACCCTAAAAAGTGAAAACTAATGTTTGGAAAATCTCCAGTGGGCCCAACAACTTTTCGCCGATGGTGGAAGTCGAACTTGTGAAATTGGGACAGTGAGTCCCCATACTCCTACTCGGCCTATTTTATATACTATTAGTCGCACAGGTTCATTGTTTTATTTGTTTTTCATGTCATTCGAAGAGACAACAGAGCTAAGTGAAGTCAATAAGGGGTAGTTTTCACTATATATATATATATATATATAGTTCTTTTCATATCCGGTCGCCTGGATTTTAGAATTGTCCGGATACCACCACCACCACCACAACACACCCCCCCCCCCCCCCCCCCGAATTCTCCCCCGACCCGTTCTGCCCCCTTTCCCATTCTCCACAGCCAGAGAAGAGAAAAGGGAGGCGACTGTGTACGAACCAGAGCATCGACGACCCAAGATCCCGACCCCCCCCCCCCTCTCTCGTTCTCTTCCTCTCTCTCTCGTTCGCTTCCTCTATCTGCTTTTCGTTCCACAGCCAGAGAGTGAGAGAGAGAAAGTGAAACGGAGGCGACCAAGATCCGAACGACCCAAGTTGAGATCGAAGACGACGAACGTCAGCGCTAAGGTCTCTCTCTCTCCCTCTCTCTCTCTCTCGCTCTTTCTCTCTCTCTCTCTCGTTCATGCGATTTTCAAACTGATTTTTGTGTGTTTTTGTGTGGTTTCGATCGATATCGGGATGGCCGACGACGAACGATCAGAGCGACGATCGGAGCTACGATCAGCCCTAAGGTCTTTCTCTCTCTCTCTCTCTCTCTCTCTCTCTCTCTCTCTTATTCTCTCTTTCTCTCTCGGTATCTACGATTTTCAAAACCCTAACAGTATATCTTCGATTTTGAAACCCTAAATGAAGAATAGGGGCTGATTTCTGTGATTTGGTTGTGTGGTTCGATCTCGGGATGACTGATTTATACTGATTGAATGATTTTTGAAACCCTAACAGTATTTTGGGGTTGTATATATGATATTCGATTTGGGACATCTATGGTTCGGATTTGTGTCTGAGCCGCTGGACTTTCTTATGATCAGTTGCTATTTGGACTGGTTTTCGTTTGTGACTTATGCTGATTTTGGCCAGAGAATTTTGAAGTGGGGTTTGTTTGGTGTTATCAGTGATGATAGAACTGTGATCTGTATATATGTATATCAGTTCTTTTCATATCCGGTCGCCCGGATTTTAGAATGGTCCGGATACCATTATTTTATTCCCCCCCAGCCCCCTTTCCCATTTTGATGGCTATGATGATAAATTAATATGCAATGTTTACTAAGGCTTGGAAACATTAGATGGTCAGCTTGGCAACTAATGTTGCCGCCTTAGTGCCTTAAAAATGTGGTGTCGTGAACATTTCATTTATTTGAGCCACTTTATTTGGCTATGATGAAAATTTTCTGAGCCATTGGGAGAGTTTGCCCCTATTTCCAGATTTGTTTGCCCCTATTTGATGGCTATGATGATAAATTAATATGCAATGTGTACTTAGGCCTGGAAACATTAGATGGTCAATTGACAACTAATGTTGCCGTCTTAGTGCTTTAAAAATTTGGTGTTGTGAACAATTCATTTATCTGAGCCACTCTATTTGGCTATGATGAAAATTTCCTGAGCCAAAATCGCCTAGCTAAAATTTTTATATGAGTTACTTGTAGTTGTAGCTGTGTTGGACATTAAGGCTGATTGTCTGATTGTTCGTTGTCTTTGTTCTCAGCTTGGGTTGTTCGTATACAGTTGCCTCCGTTTCTCTTTCTCCCTCTCACTCTCTAGCTGTGGAACAAAATAATGAAATCCGGACCATTCTAAAATCCGGGCGACCGGATATGAAAAGAACTGTATATTATAATGTGTACTAAGGCTTAGAAACATTAGATGGTCAGCTTGGCAACTAATGTTGCCGCCTAAGTGCCTTAAAAAAGTGGTGTCTTGAACATTTCATTTATTTGAGTCACTTTATTTGGCTATGATGAAAATTTTCTGAGCCAAAACTACCTCTCTCAATTTTTATATTACTTCTACTTGTTAGCTGTGGTGGACATATTTTTGTGTGTGTGTAGACATTGTGTCAGTGTGTGCAGTAATTGTGTTCAAACAGTCATGTCCAGTTCAAGCAACAGGAATACTATTCAATTACGGCAGCCTATATTTGAGAACAAGAAATGTTGGTGTGGGTTGAGAGCTGCTGTGCATATTTCAGAGTCAAATGAGAATCCTGGAAGGCTCTACTATAGGTGTCCAAAGGATTCAAAGGACAAAGAAAAATGCGGGTACTGGAAGTGGTGCTATCAAATTGGGTGTCACGAACCCAACCCACGTGTTGCACCCGAGGTGAAAGTAGTAAATAATGATGCACGTGTTGAAGTCAATGAAGTCACCGTGGCTAATTTAAAGCACATGCTGATTGTCTGTCAATTCTTAAGTGGGCTAGCCTTGGTAGTGGCTATCATTGCACTTCTTAAGTGAACGTAATTTGTATTCGTTAGTATTTGTTGTAACCGGTAGTTTAAAACCTTAGTTCTAAATGAATTTGCTTGTATTCGTTCGTAATTTTTTTTTTGTTTGGGTATGGCTGTGGATTTAAGCTGTTTGGGTATGGGTATGGCTATGGATTTATGAGTTGAGTTTCAATATCATAAAGATCATTATTAGTTCTTCAAACCCATTTCTTGCCGTACCAAAAACTGGGACGAATTGCATTTTTTGGTAGAAAGAATGAGGGCTGATTGCCTGATACAAACATGCTAAGTCGATTGTTTTTTCTAGTTTTCAAAGCGAGAATAAAGATTCAGATAGCGACGATGATTATGATCTTGAAGCTATGGCTATTTTTACAGAACAATTCAAAAAGTTTTTTAAGAAGAAACCAACTGATAATAATTTTACAAAGAAAAATTCTAATAACAAAGGAAAAGTTGAATCTTCTAATGGAAAGGATAAAAAGGGGATAAAAGGTCCACCCTCAGGGCCAAAATGCTACGAATGTCATGGGTATGGACATGTGGCCCATGAATGTATCAACAAACTGAAGAAGAAGACAAATTTCAAGGCAAACATTACCTGGGATGACGACAGTGAGTCTGAAAAATCTGGGGAAGAAAGAGAATATAACTCTAATTTTATTGCTTTTGGGGCATCATTGCATTCGCATGGTAGTCATCACGAATCTTCCGATGACACTGATGATGAAGAAGGGGATGAGTTTGAGGATAGTCATGAGTTGAGAGAAAAATATGACTATTTGTACAAGGAGAGTCTGAAAATCAACAAGACAAATCTCAAACTGGCTGAGAAGTATAAGAATGCAAATATGGAGTTGGAAAAATTGCAAGACCAGTTTCATGAGAAAAAGGAGGATTAACTTTGGCCATAGAAGAAAGAGATGTTCTCAGAAAAGAAGTTGTGGAGCTTAAAAAGAATATCATGTCTTTGAGTGAGCTGAACACATTACATGAAGGTAAAATCAAAAAGTTAAATACTGAACTTGCTAATGCTAACAATGTTTTTGAGCGATTGAATACAGGTTCAAAGAAATTAGATGACATTCTTGGTGTTCAAAGACTAACAAGTGACAAGTCAGGCCTTGGATTTCATGGAGCTTCATCATCTAAACAACTTGAAGGTAAAGTGTATAAAGCAAAGCCTAAAGAGGTATCTCTTAAACCACATTTTGTGAATATTGCTCGCAACAATGGTATAACGCCTAACATCGTTAAGAATGCTAAATTTATTCCTACATGTCATTACTGTCTAGTTAGAGGTCACACTAGGCCTAACTGTTTTAAGTTGCATGGATATCCTTATGTTACACGCAATAATTTCAATCACCAGAAAACGACTACTAGGCGTAGTGAAAATCAGAAATCTAGGCCTAATTATACTAATTATGATAAGGTGAAAAACATGAAATCTGTTCTTGCGTCTAGCAGTTTGAGAAAAATAGTTCCATTCAAAACTAGACCGATTTGGGTTAGAAGGAGTGATTTGTGCTGCATGGTTGGTCATACTTCTTTTAAGGCCCGGAACTCTAATATGTGGCATTTTGACCATGGTTGCTCTCGCTATATGTCTGGTGATAAATCTGTTTCATTAATTGAATCAAATCCATTCATTCCATCTATTTAGTGGTTCGATCTTATTCTATTTTTTTTTGTTTTCTTTTGTCCTTTGAGTAATTATATATATATATATATATATATATATATATAATTTTTTTTTGCTTGCATTCTTTTAGCGAAAATCCAAAAACATTCATATATGAAAAATCCCAAAAAGATTTTTTTTGGGCTGCATTCTCCTTCGCATTGCTTTCACTTATTTACCATGAATATGGACATTCTAGATGGAGTATGAGCATATGGTGTGATTTCTCACTCTTACAGACATTTAGATGGTGAGTGCTGCATGCTACATTGCCGTGTGTTTTCCACCATCTCACGTAAATGGTAGATTGCTACTTTTCACATGCGGTTAGTCTCATGTACGTGACTATGTTCTCGTGTTCATCCCCCCTTTGAGATTGACCTATGGCTACCATTCCCTTTGTGATCCTATTGTTTTATTTGATCCACTCTCCTGAAAGCACCTATATGGTATTAGTTTATTCTCTACCTATCCGGGCGTTCATTGAGTAACCGGGCAATTGGAGTGAGATATTCTCCCTCTAAGCGTTCGCGTAAAAAGGTGGATAGACATTGTGAAGGTATATATGCTTGTTGGACCACTTGCTTAGTAACCGGGCAATTGGGGTGAGGTAATCTCCCTCTGAGCGTTCGCGTCAAACGGCAGTGAGGTAAGAGAGAATTTCATTTGGTTGATTGTATACGAAGAGAAAAAGAAAAAGAAAAAAAAGGGAGAAAGAAAAATTATTATAAAAATGAAAGGCAAATTTGACTTCTTGAGGGGGAGTCGTCTTGAAGCTCCAAGTGTACATGAGAACCGACCCATGTTGAATTGAGCTTGATATGATTTCCGTGATTCACACACACACTTTGACATTCGGCCATGTTTTGTGTAACATTCATCCTCTCAATATCTCTTTGATGGGACTTCATGCCGTTTGCTCATGTTTTGATCTTGATGTATGTTTTGATGGTTGTAAATGATAGTGATTTGGGTGGATGTGCGGCCTATGGTACTCTTAAATTTCTAATTTACTTCGTAATTTTTGGTTTTGGATTTCTCAGTGGTGTGTTTTTTAGTAGTTTGGATATTAATCTATCGCATTGCCTAATGTGGTACTTTATGCTTTTTAATATTGCCTTTAGCTCTTTGTCATTGGATATTTATCTCAACATGCATTTTTTTCTTAACTCTAGGTTGTCAACAATCACCTGTTCGGTTCATTTCCTAATCTACTGCATTTCGTGGGTGACTATTAACCTATGAGTCTATGCATACTTATGGAACCTTGATCTGCTTAGTTATTTTGTCGGTTATTGCATTGGTTTAAGTTGTCTATTATATGGCTGCAGATTATGGAAGTTGACATTAGTTATTGGATCATCATCTAAATGAATCATTGATGTTCAGTTTCATTATTTTAGTTGCGTTTTCATATGCCCTGCTCTACCTTTGTCATTCCATGACAAAAAGGGGGAGTAGGATTTGTTGCGTTCTAATCCTGTGCTTTTCTGAGTTGTGTTTACAGCCACTACTACAATAATAGTTATGCGTCACACTAAGGAGATTCACAAAGATCAGATTTTAGGGCGGAAAAGAATGAGATAAAAGATCTCGCTCTTGTGCCGAGATAAAAGAGAAAAGACCTCACCCTTGTAGCGTAATAAAAAACTTTAGCACGGAAAAAAGCAAGATAAATGATCTCGCTCTTGCGGCGAGATAAAAAGCCTACCTATTTTAGGCGCGCGGTCTGAATTTTCACGTGGGCGGGCTGGTACTCATTTAGGCAGGCTTTGAAAAGTTAGGTACTCATTTAGGCAGGCTTTGAAAAGTTATGTGATGAAAACGATGTCGTTTAAGGACTTTGAAAAGTTTTTTTTTTTTTTAACAAAAGATAAGAAGATAAGCCCTAATTACACTCACTCCTAAAGATCTTTACGTTTCATTTTCATCTTCACGCCCAAAAAGATCGAGAGAGAGAGAGAGAGAGAGAGAGAGAGAGAGAGAGAGAGATGGCAAATTCCATGACTAGGTTCCATCAGTGCCCACTTGTTTCTTAAAACAACAGGCAGGCTATTCCATTAGTGCCCGATTTTCACGTAGGCGAGTTGTGATCTTTATGGTTTGTTGTAGTAGTAAAATTTAGTTATTTCAGATGTCTTTCAAGTGTTTGACACATTAGGTTAAAATAATAATTATATTATTATAGCTTAGCCTTGTCTGAAAAGGATTAAAATCTAATTGGGAAGCCACCATTGAAATTGAAATTCAATATAAACACAAAATTCATGTGAAATGGTTAGTTTATAAAAAAAAATGTAAAGTTTTTATAATAAACAGGTTGTGATAATTTTCATAAAGTTTGTCTATATCATGTTAATTGCATTTTCAAAAATTTAGCAAATTTTAAGGAAAAAAAAAAGTTTCCTCACTTTAAGAAGTAAGTATAAATATTTTTGTTTTCCTATTGTAACAAAAGTTCTTGGCTAGCTTAGTGGTAAGGGCTTGGGAAATCAACCAAGGGTACATGGGTTCGAAACTTGGCAATGACAAGAAAAGAAGGTCTAATAGATACAAAGAAAAGATCACGTGCAATGATTTTTCATCTCAGTTTATGGTGTGATTATTTTGAACTTTCAATCACGGTAATAGACCGTGATCTAAAGTGACAAACAATCATACCTAAAAAGAGAAACGATCACGCCTAAGAGAAACAATCACGGCTTATAACTGTGATAAAAGAGAAACGATCACGCTTTTTGGCCGTGATTGTTTCTCTCTTTCAATCACGGTTTATAACCGTGATAAAAGAAAGTAACTTACAATCACACCCAAATCTATCACGGTAGCAAAAGCGTGATGGAAAACTTACAATCACGGCCAATAGTTGTGATCTTTATGATTTATTGTAGTAGTGAGCATGGCGGATTAGGTAGGGATATTTTTTTTTATCTTTGGTAGTGTGTTTTGTCATGGAAGTGCCAAAGGGGGAGATTGTAAGCTCCAAAAAACGGCTCTATTTTTTAGTTGGCAATTCCATTGATAAAACGTTTTTTTTTTTTTGTATCCCATTCTTTATTGAGTTGTAATTTCTTTTATCTTTTCTAAGCGTAGCAAGTCTGTATAAGAGTAGAGTGGAAGGAATCTTTATTTGTAATAGAGAGTGAGTAAATCGAGCTAAAATGGAATGGATTAATGATCGGGTTATCAACCGGAGCATCCTGACTTAATAAGGCAAGATTTGGGAGCGGAAGAAGAAAATAAATACCGACTCTTTTCGGCTGCTAGGGCAAGGGAAAAAAGCGGCAGACTTGCCTTTGAATATAAAAGAAGCAACGAAAAGGGAGCAGGAGGCAAGATGTGGGTTTAAGTTAAACAACGAAAAGGAGGGCAGTAGAAAAATGATTTGTTTTCTGAAGTTCAAACATAGAGAATGAAGTCTACTTTGTATCTTGGAGTTCCAATCCAATTGTTGGATCACTGAAGCGACAATCAATCTCCAAGAAGTATTCACAACTTTATTTCAACAACCTTAGAGTTGTTTTTCGGTGGATTTCCGAAGAATTGTGGAAGGCTTGTGGATTCAAGGCAGCGGCAATCAAGCACTGGGTGTGGTGAACGAGCGATTCGGCAAGTAGGTCTTAGGGCGATTGTGAGGATTCAAATCGTGGGGTAAGATTACTTGTAACTACACAATGAGTTTTTATAGTGCTTGATTCCTTCCCGTGGTTTTTTTCCCGTTTAGGGTTTTCCACGTATATCCTTGTGTTCATCGTTTATTATTTTTCGATTCCATTTATTTTGCTTGATTGAGTATTTAAATAGCGAAAAAGGAATTTTCAACTACCTAAGTAATCCATCACCCTGCCCGCTTTTGCTGTCTTCGTCCACCTCTGCAAGATGTATTCAGTAGGGAGTTCCCTAATTTGCATTCTAAAAAGGTACGCCAACAGGTGCCGACAAGGAATTCTATCGAATTCAAACATCTTACAGCTACAACTGACACGGTTCGATGACTTGTCAACCGAAATCTCACGAATTCTCGCACCTTCCAATTCTTCTCTCTGAACATTCCACAAACATCGATGTTCATTCTCGCGTATGAACGTAACCACATACACATTAATTTGAAAGATTTCCCCTTGAGACCTCTCAAATATGCTCCATGTATATAATTCACTCATTTTCTTTTCCATTGCCCACGAGGTTTTCAACAGAGGCTTCTCATTTACATCTTTATGGTCCAAATCCAATTCATTATGTCGAGCTTTGGCAAGTGCCCTATTGAATCGTGTGACAAAATCCATCATTGAATTTTCTCTGGACACATACCTCTTGAAAAACGAATGAAAAATTTCAGCCCGTTGACTACTAGTCATATGGGCAGAAAACATGTGGTTCGTATATATGGGAACCCATCTATCACGAATTTCATACATGTACTGCAACCATTTATTACTAGACAAGTTAGAGTTTCCTACAATAGTTGCCCATCTTGCATCGAACTCTCCAGGTGTTTGAGAATTTCATATACAATCCTTGAACTCATCATAATGTTCCTTATATGACAGTGCACCCAATTTTTCAAAAAATTTGCTCACAATGTGCCAAATAAAATATCGATGAAACGTATTCGGAAGAGCAGAAGCAATTGCTCTTGTCATCGCCGAATCTTGATCAGTTATGATCATCTTGGGTGGTCCACCTGGCATCGCTTTTAACCATTCATTGAAGAACCACACAAACGATTCAGTTTTTTCATCACTCAAGAACGCACACCCAAGAAGTGTTGTCTGCCTATGGTGGTTGACCCCCCAATATAGGTGCAAATATCAATGAATATTTGTTTGTGTAGTACGTAGTATCAAAGACTACCACGTCCCCAAAATATTGATATGACTTTCTAGAGGTCGCATCAGCCCAAAAACAGTGAGTCATTCTATCCTTGTCATCTTTCTCGAATGTGAACCTAAAGCCCGAATTCTTTTGTTGTTCCATCTCGAAATGCTCATACAAAATGTTCGCGTCATGACCATGTACTACATTCTTCCTATCTCTTTTATCATTGTAAAGATCTCATGGTAAAAATCCAACATTTTCAATACCCCCCGCTTGCAACTCAAAAATACTCATTTGTTGGCAAGTTGGTACATTAGCAGCAGATAATTGTTGCGTTCAAGCTTTTTGTGCGGCTGATACTCAGCGATGAGATTTTAACAAATGAACCTTTTTTGGCATTGTAAGCTCATGGTTATGACCCTCGACAAATTTTGATACAACAAACACTTCACCTTTTCTCACAACAGCAAGTTTTGCACCACATTTCTCTCTAGTTAAACCCCGACGCCGTTTCATGGCCTTAGAATTTTTCCTCTCCCCTTCTTTAAAACAAACGTACTCCTTCCTCATTACTATACCATTCTCACCCAACCGACTAGAATTGATTCGGACACTAAATCCAGCTTGTCTAGCATACTCGTTGTAAAATTCAAAAACGTCGTCTAATTTGAGAAATTCTTGGCCTATTTTCGGTATCACTGCTTTTTTAACTGGAGGACTGTCAATTTCTTGACAAGAATTCACAGATGATTGACACGGTTGGGATGGTGACGGTGATACTGCTATGTCATCCAAAGATTGCATTCTAAAAATCAAAATAGAAAACAATTACTACCATGCAAACAAACATTTACAACAAATACCAGTCTATGTGTCTCCCTTTATGCTATAATATGCAACAAATATTTGAGAGAGGGAGGGAGATACCTCGGTGGTGGTGGTGCTCGAAACAAGGGGGTTGGATCAACATTGGTTCGATCTTGTTCTTCCATTTTATCAAATTGTCACCTACTTATGGATAACGTACCTACCAATGGCAACCAATGGCAGACATTATCTCAAAGATTACGGGAAAAAAAACCAGCATAAGTCACACGACAAGCAGTCCACATAATCGTTGATCCCAACCTATATCATAGCGGTTTAGCCTTAGGAGGACTAGGCCTTAAGGTTTCATGTTTTATCATACCCAAAAGAGCAGAAATATACAATCTAACTAGTCAAGGCATCCAAGTCAGAAAGATGTATCACAGCAGGAGACTTGAGACTACACACGGAGTTTTCCTGTTTGCTATTCCCTTTTTTCTTATTCCTAGCAGCAGATTTGTTGGTGGAGGGGTATTTGCCAAATTTTCTTGACTCATCAGAACTGTAGTTTAGTATAAGACCATCTAGAATTTTATTCTTTTGTAGGCTGTAGCAGACAAGCATTTATGGCATGGAGAGAGTCAGATAGCCATGCGAATTGATGGCTAAGAGATAAACCAGAGCAAATGCATTTTTCCGACTAAGTGAGTAAACAATTGCATTTTAACTATGTAGTAAACAAATGATATAGGTTGGGATCAACTACCAGTGCAGCTCAAGAGGAAGGATCCCCTGATCAAAGGGTTTCGAAAACCACACAAAAAAATCACAGAGAGCGAGAGCGAGAGAGATACCTTAGTGCTGGTCGGTGCTCTGATGTTCGTCGTCTTCAATCTCGGCTTTGGTTCTTCGTATGTCGCCTCCTCTCTCTGTTATCCTCTCTATGGCTTGAACTTTCTCAATCACAGAAATTAGGGGAAAAAAATTAGTTATTCTTTCGAAAATCAAATAAAACGAGCGAGAGAAAGAACGAGACAGAGAGAGGGAGAGACCTTAGCTTGGGTCGTCGTTCGTTCGTCGTCTTCAATCTCAGCTTGGGTCGTTCGTATCAGAAATTAGGGGAAAAAATCAGTTATTGTTTCGAACGAAAGAGAAAGAGCGAGAGAGAGAGAGAGAGAGGGAGAGAGAGAGAGAGAGAGAGAGAGAGAGAGAGAGAGAGAGAGAGAGACCTTAGCACTGACGTTCGTCGTCTTCGATCTCAACTTGGGTCGTTCGGATCTTGGCCGCCTCCGTTTCACTTTCTCTCTCTCACTCTCTGGTTGTGGAACGAAAAGCAAAGAGAGGAAGCGAACGAGAGAGAGAGGGGGGTTCGGATCTTGGGTCGTCGATGCTCTGGTTCATACACAGTCGCCTCCCTTTTCTCTTCTCTGGCTGTGGAGAATGGGAAAGGGGGCAGAACGGGGGGGGGGGGGGGGGGGGTTAAAAATAATGGTATCCGGACAATTCTAAAATCCATGCGACCGGATATGAAAACAATTGTATGTATATATATATATATAGCCGGTTCTAGAGACAATACTTTTTTTGAAACCCCGCATGGGACCTTCAAACAAATGATCGGAGCCGCTCAATGTATTTAAAACATGTTTTTAAGGGGTCCCGTAAAAAATTAACGCATTTGGATATCGGTAAGGGCTTGATCGGCTCATTTAGTTGATTCCTGTCGAATTTGACAGGATAAAATTGAATGAGCCGATCAAGCCCTTGCCGATATCCAAATGATTTGATTTTTTACGGGAACCCTTAAAAACATGTTTTAAACAAATTAAACGGCTCCAATTATTCGTGTGGAGCTCTAAAAAATGTATTGTCAAATTTATTGTCTCTAGAACCGGCCCCATATAATATATATATATATATTTTTTTTTGGGTGCAGGTCAATGACAATAGTCAAGTTGTTTTCGTTAAATGATTTTTTTGTTGATGTATGCGAGGAGGATTACCTGCCTAAAAATTCTTAAAAAAATGGTTTTTAGTCCATTTAGGAAATTTAGCTTACTGGAAACCACCCCTAACTGGAAAGAACTTCCTTGACCTTATTATTAAAAAACAAAAGGTCCAAAAGTAAAAATTGCCTTTGTAGATTGTGATCGATGCAGTTTTTGACAAGATTCCCGTGAACGTAGTAAGGCTGAAAGGCTTTATTTGTTATAAAGTTAAGTTGTAAGACACCAAAAAGGCCAAAACCACATGTTATACTGCCATCCATTGTTTTTGGTTTTTATGTAGGGAATTGATAATGCCAAAACCAAAAGTGTTGCTGCCAAAACTCTTTCATGTGAATTTACTTATTTGCCCTCTTCCCAATTTTACCTACTTTACTCTCTCTCCCAAACCCAGTTCTGGATACTTCAAATTGTCCAGCAAATCACCCTTCACTTCGACACCAACAGACCGCGCCGCCGTCTGTGATGGGATAGTTTTTGATGATTGGAGCAGTAACCCAACTCGAAAATGGCGTGGGATTCACAGAGGAGATCTCTGAGGAAATTCTTGTTTTTTGTGGAATCGAAGAAGTGGTCGACACAACAACACCAGGGGCAGGGTGTTGAGGAGGAGGAGGATTATTAATTAGGATCCATTCGAGGACTGTGTAGATGAGGATTAGGGTCAATCTGTTGGTGTTTCTGTGCAACATAGTTGCAAATTTGTTGGCAGCC
This sequence comes from Rhododendron griersonianum, assembly GCA_018127125.1. Lineage (NCBI taxonomy): Eukaryota > Viridiplantae > Streptophyta > Magnoliopsida > Ericales > Ericaceae > Rhododendron > Rhododendron griersonianum. Next base: position 52,273,362 of record CM030789.1, on the reverse strand, counting down.
ATTCTGTCTCTTTGTACATGCAGGGATTTAGTTCGATTATGAAATCACAAGAAGAATAACAGAGTAGTTGGAGCAGAATAGAGAAATTAACAGGGGATTGATTGTTCTATAAGTGTGTGTGTGAGAGAGAGAGAGATTGTTGGCCTTTTCCGAAGAAAGTCCATTCGATTCTGGTATCAAAATATAAGGTCGTTTTTCCTCAATCACTGGTGGTAATTTGGGCTTTTTGTTGGTTTCGCCGAGCTCGAGGTCTTGGTCGCCGGAGTTTCCATCGCCGCCGTCGTTTTCAAGGTAGCCTGAGAGCTTCTAGTACGAACAAGCTCGGGATCCAACTCCAGGAACCTGCTCGGAAATCCATCTCCCTGTCGACTCCGGAGAGAGCGGCGGTGGAACGGCTGCGGCGAGGTGGGCGCCGAGTGGAGACGGCGCTGGTCGATTTGGAGTTTATAACCCAGAACTGGGTTTGAGAGAGAGAGTAAGTTGGTGAGATTGGGAGGAGGGCAAGGAAGTAAATTCACATGGGGGAGTTTTGGCAGGAACACTTTTTGTTTTGGCATTATCAATTGCCTTTATGTATTAGAGAAAAAATCCCACTTCGAACACTTGGAAAGTTCAACTAAATCCCTCTATATAATCATCACGATTCTCAACCAATCATGCACCCACAGTACATAGGGTCCCGACTCTCTCTAGTCCTAATTAAGGAGGTACTAGACCCGTCTAGTTTCTCAAATTTTTGTACCCATCGCGGATCCAAATGGATTATCAGAGTTGTTCATTTTGTAGAACTTATCGAGTACTGCAACTGTACAGAAAGTTATATTGATCAATTACTGATAAATAACCGTTTGCGTTATATCTTGCACAATGGATTTTATCCGGTGTACACAGTGGATTTTTTTGAAATATAAATGTGATGTGAACATGTACTGATTGGTATCCGATTGACATTAGTTTTGCATGGTCGTAGTTTTCAACAAGCTCTACTAAATGAATAGCTCTGATCATCAATTTGAACCTCGAATGGGCCCGGAAATTGGGAAACTTGAAGTGTCCACTGTCCAATCCCTCCTTAAACTGAAGAGGGATCTACACCCTCAACTCAATCAACAACTTTACAACATACTCAACTCGATCGCCAAGTTTTCAAGTTGGGATTTGGTGCGCACACTATATCTTCAATAGTTATAATTCTTCTAGTTTTGCTAATGTTAGATAACATTTACAATAAACAATCTATTCCTGATCACTTCAACTATTTTTACTTCAGTATTAGTTAGATCTAACCAAACGAGTTTTTAATCTGTTGCTAGTACTAGCGGCTAATCCCGAGCGATTTTCTCTCCAAAATCACTCACAAAAAGATAGCTCTCACCAGAGTAGGAATAGGATGTGCAATTCCGTTCAGTATGGAAGTTCAAACTCACAAAGTATATTCTCTCTAAGTGTGGATAAAACCAATTACTCCAATTAAGTTCATAATTGATTTCTTCTTCGCAAAAAGCTTTTTCTTCAATGTCTATTTTTGGGCTTCCTACTTCTCTCATTTTTAACCTTGAAAATATAGCGTCAGAGGATAATCATCAATCTAGCACAAACCTTGTCTTTCCAGTTCCTTCTCATTTCTACCTTGATTCCTCAATCATAGTATTTATTTCCAAAATTCATGGCCTTCAAGAGATATTCAAATCTTGATCACAATTAAGGTAAGTCTGCAGGAATTGACCTGGCTCAATTAGTATATACTCAATTGGAGTAGCATATAAATCTTATATCCAATCACAGGATTGCTTATAGATTTGAATTCCACCAACTTGAGAATAAACTAGTGGGGAGCAACTTCACAAGTTTCGAACCTAAAATCTAGTGGGGAGCAACTTCACAAGTCAAATGCTTACTTTAATTTGCAGATTACTAATCGCACCCCCCGTGTCAGACCCCCCGACATGGGTCCACTCCTATTCCCCCGCTTGGGCTCAAAAATAACCGAACCTATTTTTCTGTTATTTTTCCTTTATTTAATTAATAATGTTTATACTCTGTATCTTCTTTTTTTTTTTAAAATTATTTTAGTGTTCCGATTTTCAATCCGGTTGAATCGGTAGAAAGATCTTGTTTTTTTTTTTTTTATCATTTTATCTTCAATTGTCATAATGAATTTTTGGCCTCGTAGAATCAAATATTTCTTAGGGCTAATCAACGAGAGCCCTAGAGTCAAAATTTAATTATGGTCATTTAGGATAAAATGATCAAAAAACTAAAATCTTTCCACCAGTTCAAACGGATTGAAATTTGAAACACTTAATTTTTTAACTATATTTTTTAATATACAAACGGTCTAAAAAGGTTAAAAAAAATTAAGTGTTCCAAATTTCAATCAATTTGAACCGGTGGAAAGATTTTAGTTTTCTAATCATTTTATCCTAAATGGTTATAGTTAAATTTTGACTTTATGGCTCTCGTTGATTAGCCCTAAGAGATATTTGATTCTACGACTTTCTTAGGGTTATTCAACGAGAGTCCTAGAGTCAAAATTTAATTATGACTATTTAGGATAAAATGATCAGAAAAATAAAATCTTTCCACCGGTTCGAACGGATTGAAATTTGGAATACTTAATTTTTTAACTATATTTTTATCTTTATAAAAACTGTCTAAAAAGTTAAAAAAATTAAGCATTGTTAAAGTTGCCCGTTGGTTCAAAAAAATTTAATTATGACCATTTGTTCAAACTTGCAAACTATCTAAAAGGGGCAGATTCAGCAACAGTTGCCCGTTGCAAGTTTGATAGAGCATTGATAGCATTAGTTTAAAGTTGCAGGTGCAGCAACAGTTGCCCGTTGCAAAATTCGATAGATAGATCCGCCAGGACGACGACCACAATTTGGCGAAAATATTGACTAAATTTGTGTATTTATTTATGTTCATGTATTGGTTTTATATATTCAATTATAATTAATTGAAGTTTGATTTCAGTTTGCATTATTGACTGTTAAGAGAAATATAAAGTAAATTAGACTTATTTGATAGGTTTTATTGAGTAGATTTCAAAAATATAAAATTTATTTAAAAAAAATACGTGATTTCAACCTCTTTAGACAATTTATATATTAAAAATATGGTTAAAAAATTAAGTGTTCCAAATTTCAATCCCTTTGAACTGGTGGAAAGATTTTATTTTTCTAATTATTTTATCCCAAATGGTCATAATTAAATTTTGACTTTAGGGCTCTCGTTGATTAATCCAAGATTCTACAACTTTCTTAAGGTTAATCAACGAGAGCCCTAGAGTCAAAATTTAAATATGACAATTTAGGATAAAATGATCAAAAAACTAAAATCTTTTCACCTGTTCAAACAGATTGAAATTTGGAACACTTAATTTTTCAACCTCTTTAGATAGTTTAAACTACCAAAAAAATATAATTTGTTCGTTTTACATTATTTCATCATCAATATTAGGCTCGTTTGATAGGTTTCGTTGAGTAGATTTCAAAAATATAAAATTTATTAAAAAAATACGTAAAAAAAAGTTATTAGCATTTAAAATTTTATAACAAAAAAAATAAAATGAGAGAGAGAAAGCAACTGAGGGTAAAAGGGGGAAAGGGAGGGGGCCCGTGTCAGGGGGGTCTGACACGGGAGGGGCGATTAACACCTCTCTTTAATTTTTACAAACAATGAAAGAGAGTGAGTTGTTCTGCCTTCTCTCTACTTTCTCTCTCTATCTTATCTTTTCCTAGGGCTTTTGCTGGGGGGTGGGGCTGCCGCCTCCCACCTCCACCTCCACCTCCCCCTCTCTCCTCCTGCCGGCCTCCATCCTTCTCCATGCCGCCTTCTCAAACCCTTTCCTTTGCCCCTCTCTCCATCTCCGCCTCAGATCTTCTACCTTTCCCCCGCCTCGCTCTATACCCTCTGTCGCTCCTCCTCCGCCGCCCTCTTCCGCCGCTCCTTTTAGATCCCTTTCCGTCTCCCCCTCTCCGCCCTTCCTTCTTCTCTGCTGCGGGTTAGGGCTGGGTTGGTTGAGGTGGTGTGAAGAAGCTATGGTGGCTTGGCTCCTCCGGCGAATAAGTTGCTGGACCCGTGGCGGTGTCTCCGGCGACAGTGCTAATGACCGAAGTTTTTATTTTCTGTTGTTTTTTGGTTTCCCTCCGGTTTCGGAGCGGCTTGTTCCCTGCGTGGAACCTTTTCCACTTGTGGGTGTTTCTGTTCCCTTAGTGAGTTGCGCGATGGGGAGGATGGTGAGACTGGTCAAATTACCGCTGCCGGCCTCATTACCTTTAGCGTATTATCCCTGTGTGGAGCTTATTTTCATGTGCAATTGTGAGTGTATTTCCCTCGCCTTGGGGATTCGTCCTTGGATAACCCGATCATTGAGGTCTGTGTACCCAACGACGGGCTCTGGTGCTTAGGAGTCTGTAGCCTCACTCGGGCAATTTTATGTTTTTTCATGAGCAATGAAATTGTCTGTTTATCAAAAAAAGAGAGAGAGTGAGTTGTTGTGGTAGCAAGTCAACGTATATATGTAAAGTCATGTACCATAATTTGTGGTTGGTTTTTGTTTTGGGCCAACTCTACAACTAGTGTGGAGTGATCAGAATGTGTTAATTAAATAAATAGTATATCGATCTTCCCACTCTATGGGGTCACTTGACCCGCCTTTTAACCACGTCCTCATAAGTCAATTTACACACCTTTTCAGTTGATAAACTTTTATTAGCCAACTTTTTTAAATGAGAGGTCGTGGATCGATCTTCACGATTGCCTAAACTAAGAGTCCATGATTCCAGATGATGATATAGTCAACTAGCAGTGTGTAAGACATGGGTAGATAGTGAGACAAATCTTATCATTCTTATGTCTTGTTTAATTTTTTAATAGACATAATTCAAACGAATTAAATTGGAACACTTTCCCCCCCCCCCCCCTCATTTTCTGATAATTGGATTTCTCTGAAAAAAACAAGTCCCATATACCTGTTACCGGAAAATTACTCTCTCTCTATATATAGCCCCCTTCTTATGAGGGATCCCCTACTTATCCGATTTTTTAACAAAAAGAAGATTTTATAAATCTTTGGGAATCTATATAATACTAGTGCATGCCCGTGCCTGAAGGCACAGCGCAACACGTTTCGGTCATACGCTTGGCGATAGGGGGGAGAGCGAGGGAAAGGGATGTGCTGGTGCTGTAATGATTTGATCACATTGTTACCTAGGGAAAGGGGTGTGCTGGTCCTGTAGTGATCTGTTCAAACAATACCATTCAAACGAAAGAAGAAGAAAGGCCACAACAAATAAACTCTAATTAGAATACTTTTTAAGATACATATGTTATCCTGGTAAAGCTTTTAAAAAGTGTTGAATTCACCTTGTTATGTCCCCAGCATTTCTCCTAGTAATGATACCTCATGTGGCGTATCCAGACATGTCTCCACATGTTGTTTCCGTCGTGTCGCGTGTCCTCGCAGTGTCAGACCACAAAGTCTATCCAAAAATTAAGAGAGTTACACAAAAGTGGGCATAAAGAATTAATTCACTCCCCGCTATGTTCACTTTGTCAAACATGCATTTTAACAAATACAAAGTGAGCATCTTTGAAAGACAAAATCCATTTTCTTTGTCTAAACAGCAAAAAAAAATTCCATCCTAAACAACATTTTTTTTTTCCCGGTAAGACTTCCATCAAAAAAATTCTCATCCTAAACAGCAATTTAGGCCACATTAATTTTTCCGTAGAAAGACCCTAAGGAATCGATTTCGTGGATGGCTGATTGGTGGGTGTGTGAGACAGCTAATTGGTGGAGGAGTTTTGTGGGCGCTGTTTTTTTTTTTCGGAGAGAGAGGAAACACGATGGAGAAGAGGAAACATGATGAAGAAGAGGAAAACTGTTGGGTAGACATGTGTGGGAAATAGGTTGGAATCAATGATTCAATCCAACGATCGTAATCTATTGAAATTGCGATCCAACGGTCGAAGAAGTGCTCATATTTATATGAGTAGACAAAAAACCGCTCTGTTTTATAATATAGACTAGTGCATGCCCGTGCCTGAAGGCACAGCGCAACACGTTTCGGTCATACGCTTGGCGATAGGGGGGAGAGCGAGGGAAAGGGATGTGCTGGTGCTGTAATGATTTGATCACATTGTTACCTAGGGAAAGGGGTGTGCTGGTCCTGTAGTGATTTGTTCAAACAATACCATTCAAACGAAAGAAGAAGAAAGGCCACAACAAATAAACTCCAATTAGAATACTTTTTAAGATACATATGTTATCCTGGTAAAGCTTTTAAAAAGTGTTGAATTCACCTTGTTATGTCCCCAGCATTTCTCCTAGTAATGAAACCTCATGTGGCGTATCCAGACATGTCTCCACGTGTTGTTTCCGTCGTGTCGCGTGTCCTCGCAGTGTCAGACCACAAAGTCTATCCAAAAATTAAGAGAGTTACACAAAAGTGGGCATAAAGAATTAATTCACTCCCCGCTATGTTCACTTTGTCAAACATGCATTTTAACAAATACAAAGTGAGCATCTTTGAAAGACAAAATCCATTTTCTTTGTCTAAACAGCAAAAAAAAATTCCATCCTAAACAACATTTTTTTTTTCCCGGTAAGACTTCCATCAAAAAAATTCTCATCCTAAACAGCAATTTAGGCCACATTAATTTTTCCGTAGAAAGACCCTAAGGAATCGATTTCGTGGATGGCTGATTGGTGGGTGTGTGAGACAGCTAATTGGTGGAGGAGTTTTGTGGGCGCTGTTTTTTTTTTTCGGAGAGAGAGGAAACACGATGGAGAAGAGGAAACATGATGAAGAAGAGGAAAACTGTTGGGTAGACATGTGTGGGAAATAGGTTGGAATCAATAATTCAATCCAACGATCGTAATCTATTGAAATTGCGATCCAACGGTCGAAGAAGTGCTCATATTTATATGAGTAGACAAAAAACCGCTCTGTTTTATAATATAGATTACAGGGAAGTGTTTGAATCCAAAAGACAACCAACGGTCCAGAATTATACCCTGCATAAATCTACACCCTCCATTCTATAATGGCAGGCCAGTAAATACTTAACTTTTTTTTACCATCTCCCAAACATGCATTCCCCGTCTAATATGGAAACGGCAAGCAAAACCCTCCCTCCCACTCTCTCCGAGTACGCCACCCTTCCCTTCCCCACCCCCAACTTTGCCTCCGCCTCCGCCTCCCTCCAGAGATAGACGGCGCTGCTGCTTTCCAAAAGCGCTGGCCGAATCACCAATCTCGGCCTACTGCTTCCTCCGCCAATCACCGCCTCCCTCTATTGCTCAACCAGAGACAAACAGCGGTGGCGGCGCCGCTCTCTCCTCTCTGTTTTCCCTCTCCCACCGCAGACCTTTCACCTTCAATCTCCTGCCGTCGCCGTCCTCTCGCGGCCAGGTAAATTTGGTCCTTCAAAATCCAAAATCCCTAAACTGGGTTTTAGTAAGCACATTCTTTAACCAATGCAGGATGAGAAACCGAATTCTTTAAGAACGTTGGTTTACATAATCTTTACGTGTTAAAAGCCTCACAGTTTGTAAGTTTATTGTCCTTTTTTATCTTCTAGATTTTATTGTCCTTTGATTGGGAATTTTTTTACTACGTGTATTCTTACGATGAGTTTTTCAGCATTTGTGAACATGTACTTCAATCGCTTGCTAATTGTTTGATAAAATGTACCAACTACAATAGGCTTATGCTTGCCTTTCATTGATATTTTCTGTAATTATTTTCCAGAATCTCCAGCAGAATCGGCTCCTCACTGATACACAGGTACTCTCCTTTTATATTCACTTTGTTCGACAAAATGTGGGAGAAATACATGTATGGCATATGGATTTCGCAGATTTTTCTTGGACTTTCAGGATATTGTTCTTCCATCACTCTTATATTTATATGTAGTTTGTGTTTTCTCAGCTTTCGATTTCGGCCTCCGATTCACTCTTATATTGTAATTGGTTCTCCTTCATTCATTTTGTGATAGATTTGTAGATGGATGATTTCTACATTGAACCCAAAATTTTATCTTTCGTGCAGGAAGTGGATTTTTAACGCACGTCTCCCCCATCCTCCACCCACACCACCGCTCACCTTGCCCCTGCTCAAAGACAGAGAACCTCCCCTCGCAGCAGTAGGTCCGTCCGCCGATGACCACCGGCATCCTCCCATCACCACCATGTAGTGATTCGGCCCCTCTTCTTTTCTATACTCCATCTCCTCTAGCGAAATCACGGCAACGACAACAACCAGGGGTAAAAACGCGTACTCATTCAGTACCTTTCTTATTCTTTTGGTCAATCCTTAACTTGGGTTTCTAACATGATTTTTATCTTCATAAATAGAATCCATGTTTTTGTTAAACTTTGCATTCATGTTGTACAGATGAAAACTGAATAATTAAGATAAGGCCCGTTCCTCCTCCTTTTTTTTTTTTTTATTCTTTACGTGGTTTTTAGTTCACTATCAAAGGATATGAACAATTAACAAAAAGAATTATGGGCCTTCAGAAATCTATTTGGTTTGTTATTGGCTTTTATTAAGGAGTTTTACTGATAGTTTCTCTGCTTTATGTAATCCCTTTTGAATACCTTGCCTTCCAGCATTAGTATCAAGTGTGGCATGCATAATGGCCTTTGTAATGACCATTGGGTTGAATAGTTGTGTGAATTGAAGCGGATATTTGTTTCGAGAGAGTATTAACTGAGTTACTCAAAAACTTAATGGGCCCATATGAGAAAACTTGAAATGGACGAGGAAATAGAATAAATCATTTCTCAAGTTCTTAGTGTGTCCAAATTCATTTGGGCAAAATTTCGATTTGGTTTTAATTGTTTCAGGTGTGAATAAATCATTTCTCAAGTTCTGAACTTAATTGCATAATGTAGTTCAACGTTTTTTATTTTGCAGATGTGGAGATATGGAAGGTTTTGAATGGGGAAGGCATGTATGGGTATATTGGCGACGAGGCTGCCCTTTTTTATGGCACTTAAAAAATGCTTTTCGAAAAACTGGTGATTCTACGTTCCAATAATTGCATATTGTGGTTCAACGTGAAATTGAGTACTTGCGATGCTCCAAGGGTAATCAAGAAGCTTCTGGCTATGGTGGTGTGCCTATGGATGGCAAAGGAGTATGGATTTCAGGAGTGCATCCTCGGACAAGGAGAGACTCAGTAGAAATGGAGATCGATTTGCTGCAAGTAGTGAATCTGACCAAAGAAAATCCAGCTCCTCATCACCCTCATAGGAATCTGATTGAGGATTGTCAGATTTGTAGTAAGAGCTCTATGAATCACACTCCACAAGAGGGGAACAAATTAAGTGACTGATGTTTTGGATTATTGGCGAGACTCAGTGGTGTTCATATGAAACACCCAATTGTGATTTCCAAAAGGGAAATCTTTTTGCAGCTAACATTGTAGCGGTTGAATGTGAGAGGCAGTGCGGCCTTTTTGCGGTTCCTGTCTTTTGTGCTAGTTTATTTGTCAACATACCAAAAAATAATAGATTTGGTCATGTCCCTTTGAAGTGTAAGCTAAAATGGGCATGTATTTTTTTAGTCTTATTGTGTTTAATTAGTTACTTCTTGCTATGGTCATTGGCATCAAAATGGGAAGGAGAATGGTTAATAGAACATGTTTGTCATTGGTGGTTCTTTTTTTATAGGCAATGTTATTGATTTTTAACGTCACGTAGTCTCAAGGGAGAGCCCGGTGGATTCAGGTGTGGTACTTTTTCCACTCTCATGTACATAATTTGAATAAATGGACCTTATTTGAAGTTTATTTAAGAAAATGACTTATGGGAGATTTTGTCTTGATCTGTGGGGTGGTAAATTCCAAGAAAACGGCAATTCGGTTTTGTTTTTTCCAAAATGTGTCGTGCCGTGCCTAAAAATGGCAACTCGATTTAGTTTTTTTAAAACGTGTTGCACCGTGCCTTCAGGTACGGGCATTCGCTAGTATTGTATAAAACTGAATTGAGGGAAATACTATACAAGTTTGAAGAAGTTGAATGAATACTTTGGATGAATCGAGGAATTATGATCGGTGCACGATCGGTATTCTCCGGAGCCCTGTGTTTCTGTTTTGTGCGAGAAGAAGATTCGTCAAACCACAAACAGGCGTATGTGAAACACGATATTCGACAAAGCGTGGAACGCAGTAACGCTTCTTTCTTTTGGCCGTGTTATTTTACACTTGGCCGCTTAATTTTGCATCTGGCCGGGTGTTTTTTCAGTTGGCCGCGGATTATTGCATCTGGCCGCGTGTTTTTGCAGTTGGCCACGTGTTTTTGCAGTTGGCCGTGGATTATTGCATATGGCCACGTGTTGTTGCAGTTGGCCGCAGATTATTGCATATGGCCGGGTGTTTTTGCAGTTGGCCGCAGATTAGTGTGAATTTGCATTTCTGAAACACAAGTTATGCTTATAATCGCTCGCCCACAACCCGAGAAAAGTGCTTTCGACAGCTAAACCACGATGCCGTTTTCAAAATTCCAGGAACCAAACTCGCATCTTTCCATTGCCCCCCTCTCCTCTCCAACTCACTATATGTCAAGTTTTTCAAAGTGTTTTTTTATTTATTTATATAATTTTAACAGTTTGGGGCTAATTTGAATTAGGCTATGTTCGAAATCTTGGGTTACTATAACGAATGATATACCTCTGGTATGAGTTTATTCAGGATCAGGAATATATCCATGAAGCTTTAGGAAGTCTTGAGTTCAACATTTCACTTGTCTATATTATAAAACAGAGCGATTTTTGCCTACACATACAAACACGAGCACCCCTCCAGCCGTTGATCGCCTTTAAGCTAAGATCGTAGCCGTTCGATTAAGAGAATATTCCCTTAAGTTATATTTTGACCTACTGTTGTGGTAATACAAACACTTTCCTTTCCAATTTATTACTTTTTTTATTTTTCCCATTTTAAGTTGATATTATTTGAAAAGGGTTGATAATTAACCTGTAAGTTATTGCCTCCCCCCCCCCCCCTCTCTCTACCTTGGCATGAGTATTTTAAAGTTAGGGAGAGAATGAGTATGTTAGGTGATCCACAGTGGTATAATCAAAAGTTAATTGTTTTTAAAGTAAACAATATTTTTGTAAAATATGGCTCACAATGGTATAATCAAACTTAGCAAAATCCTTATAAATAATCAAATTTTAGGCTTTTGATAACCAAAATTAGCAACCTTTTTCAATAATATATCAAAATTTATCAACCCCACATCACATAAGTTAACTAGTTCCAAAATTTGTATACACGCTTGTTTCAATTGACATTTTCTACTTCTCTTCTTCGCCTATTCTATATCTTCTTCACTTCACCCACAAACTATTTCTCTTTCTTTCCCTCCAAAAGTGAAGCTCATATCTATCGATCATATCTATCGATCATCTTCAATTCAACCCATCGTCGTCGTATTAAGGTATTTCACTCTTCTTTCCCGTTTCTATACACCCCCCCATTTCCAAAAGGGAAATCTTTTTGCAGCTAACATTGTAGTAGTCGAATGTGAGAGGCAATGCGGCCTTTTTGCGGTTCCTGTCATTTGTGCTGGTTTATTTGTCAACATACCAAAAAATAATAGATTTGGTCATGTCCCTTTGAAGTGTAAGCTAAAATGGGCATGTATTTTTTTTAGTCTTATTGTGTTTAATTAGTTACTTCTTGCTATGGTCATTGGCATCAAAATGGGAAGGAGAATGGTTAATAGAACATGTTTGTCATTGGTGGTTCTTTTATAATAGGCAATGTTATTGATTTTTAACGTCATGTAGTCTCAAGGGAGAGCCCGATGGATTCAGGTGTGGTACTTTTTCCACTCTCATGTACATAATTTGAATAAATGGACCCTATTTGAAGTTTATTTAAGAAAATGACTTATGGGAGATTTTGTCTTGATCGGTGGGGTGGTAAATTCCAAGAAAACGGCAATTCGGTTTTATTTTTTCCAAAACGTGTCGCGCCGTGCCTAAAAATGGCAACTCGATTTAGTTTTTTTAAAACGTGTTGCGCCGTGCCTTCAGGCACGGAAATTCGCTAGTATTATGTAAAACTGAATTGAGGGAAATACTATACAAGTTTGAAGAAGTTGAATGAATACTTTGGATGAATCGAGGAATTATGATCGGTGCACGATCGGTGTTCTCCGGAGCCCTGTGTTTCTGTTTTGTGCGAGAAGAAGATTCGTCAAACCACAAACAGGCGTTTGTGAAACACGATATTCGACAAAGCGTGAAATGCAGTAACGGTTCTTTCTTTTGGCCGCGTTATTTTACACTTGGCCGCTTCATTTTGCATCTGGCCGGGTGTTTTTGCAGTTGGCCGCGAATTATTGCATTTGGCCGTGTGTTTTTGCAGTTGGCCGCGTGTTTTTGCAGTTGGCCGTGTAATATTGCATATGGCCGCGTGTTTCTGCAGTTGGCCGCGGATTATTGCATATGGCCAGGTGTTTTTTCAGTTGGCCGCGGATTAGTGTGAACTCGCATTTCTGAAACACAAGTTATGCTTATAATCGTTCGTCCACAACCCGAGAAAAGATCTTTCGACTGCTAAACCACGATGCCGTTTTCAAAATTCCAGGATCCAAACTCGCATCTTTCCGTTGCCCCGTTCTCCTCTCCAACTCACTATCTGTCAAGTTTTTCAAAGTGTTTATTTATATAATTTTAACAGTTTGGGGCTAATTTGAATTAGGCTATGTTCGAAATCTTTGGTTACTATAACGAATGATATACCTCTGGTATGAGTTAATTCAGGATCAGGAATATATCCATGAAGCTTTAGGAAGTCTTGAGTTCAACATTTCTCTTGTCTATTGTAGGCGCGGTCAAGATTATTGACATGTCATCAGAGAAGACTTTTGACCAACCAATTGGCCGTGGACACGTGGCAATTAGGTCCACGCAAAAAGTCAATCTTAGTCAAAACACTATTCTGAGAAGACGTTTGACTGACCAATGGAAGGGAAGCACGTGTAGCCCGTAAGATCGATGCCCGTGGAATCGACCCGCGGAAAGGAAGACCTCGCGGGACCCCCCGCGAGCCCCGCAGGGGAGAACTAAAAGACGTACCGGGATGGGTACAGAGGATCACAGGAAGACCCCGGGGTCCTATTCGGGCCTAAAAGGTAAGGCCCGGGAGGGACCCCGCGGGAGGCAAAACGATCGCCGCGGGTCGCGACCTTGCTCTTGCGGGAATTGGGGAGCTCTTGTGGCTTGGTGACTTGGGATGGAGGTAGCGTCGCGGAAGCGCGAGTCTCCCCGCGGAAAATCCTCTGCGGGAGGACGAGTCTTTCGCGACTTGGAGATACGGGAGGGACACGTGTTGGGGTCTTATAGGAGCGCCGTCCTGGGCCTGACCTAGGCCTAGGTGCCCTATAAATACCCCTGACATTCCCAATGATTGCCAAAGGCTGACTTTTCTGGAAAAGGAGAGAGAGAGCACTGATTCTGAGGAAGGAGAACATTCTTCCCCGGAGAGAAGGTGACCTCACTCATTTGATTCCAGAGAAGGCAGACGTCATCCCCCCGCGGAGAACAAAGGAGACACGTTGCCTTTGTCCTTTCCGTACCTCTTGCTCCAGCCCTCACCCTACGAGTTCATTCCTCTTTTCCCCTCGGTACTAATTATCGGCCAATCGCACCTCTCTAGCTCACTTTTCTACACGTAAGCAGCCCCAAAGGAACCCGCTTCACCCAAATTTAGGCGACTCTGCTGGGGAGGTGTCTTTTGGTTTATGGTTAGTACCCGTTCCACAGAATACATTGAGCGGCCACTATCACGCCGTAAAGCAATGACGGCACAACACGACGGCGCGCCAGTTATCGAGGAGGTTGAAAAAACCAACAGCGCGGGCACGGCAGCACAGACGCTGCGGGCCCTCCAGGACGGCCAGCGGCAGTTCCTCGAGACGCAGCGACAGCTGCTCGTGGCCTTTACTGGTCTCACTGAGCTCATCTCAGCGGCGCTCCCAAAGGCCGCGGTCGGTCAAAACGACGAACCACCACAAAACCAGGCAGGAGGCAGCACTAGCCAAACGGTGCAGCCCCAGGTTCCCCCAACGGTGCCTCCCCATTTACGCCCTGTGCTTGTAGGAGGCATAGCGGGAAATCACGCTAGAGACCGCCAGAAGGAGGCGGCCGCTGATGGTGCCAGCACGCCCTCTGCGGGACCCTACATCACCATGGCGGAAGTCCAGGCCCTGCTAGCGCAGCAGAAGGCAAGTGAGGCGAGCAGAAAGGAGCCAGCCGTTACTGAAGTTGGGGCCCCGTCCGCGGGACAGTTCATTACTCTGGCGGACGTACAAGCCCTCCTCACTAAGGAGAAAGCAAAGATAGTCTTACCCTCCCTCCCTAGCCCAGATATCCGCCCGCCTTATCCTATGACGATCCTATCACTACCCTATCCGGAAGGGTATACCCCACCAAAATTCGTGAAATTTGACGGAAAAGAGGGCAGTGCCCAGGAACATGTGGTCCGTTACATGGAATCTCTTGGGGCCCACGCGTCCGATTATAACTTGCGTCTCCGGGAATTCTCGAAGTCTCTCACCTCCCGCGTATACACTTGGTACGTCAACTTGGAGCCTTACTCGATCACCACCTGGGAAGAAATGGTGAACAGCTTCTACGCTAAATTCTTCCAGGTCCGTGAAAAGGTAACGGTGATCACCTACTAGCTCAGTTCCTAAGCGGACAGTGCGAGCCGCTTGAAGATTGCCTACCCGGAGATGGTTTCGAAGCTCTCGCGGCCAGCACAGATGAACAGCACTGGACGCTCAGCTTCGATGGGGCCGCGGGTAGTGGATCGGGAGGCGCGGGAATAGTGTTGCAAACCGAAGAGGGAGACATAGTGTATTTGGCGTACAAATTAAATTTCCCATGCTCCAACAACGAAGCGGAATACGAGGCGTTAATCTTGGGTCTAATAGCGGCAAAAGAGAGAGGAGTCAAGCACCTGAGGATAGCGGGAGACTCAAAACTGGTAGTCTTGCAAACGGAAGGGATTTACGCACTGAAAGAACCGACTCTGGCACCATACCGAACGACAGTGCAGAAACTGATGAAATTCTTCAAAAGTGTCAGTATCATCCACAAACCCAGATCAGAGAACTGTTTTCCGGATGCTCTTGCGACGCTAGGGGCAAAGACGGAATTTGAAGAAGAGAGAGCCTGCATTGAAATTGTGAAGATGTTTGAACCATCCGCAATGGAAGACTTCGCAGAGCCGACCGAGGATTGGCGCGGTTCTATCAAGATTCAGTTAGTCACCAGCGTAGGGCACCTGTCCACCGCGGAGCTTTCATGTTTCATAGTTCTACGCGGAGAATTGTATTATCGCGGCCCGCAGGGGTGGCTCGCGCGATGTATTGACGCGAAGGAGGCAGAGGAAGTATTGGACAAGATCCACATCGACAACTACGCGGACAACGAAATAGCCCTGTACAGGAGAATTCAGTGGCAAGGTTATTACTGGCCTACTATGAAGAAAGATGCTGATTTGATCACGAAGAATTGCACTTGGTGTTCCCTGTACATGGCCAAACCAGAATGCCTGATGGCAAGCGTTGATAACCAGGAGGTGGACTGGAGACAAGTCTACATCGACTACTTACGAGAAGGATCCCTGCCCATCGAGCGAACTGAGTCTGCGAGGGTTCTCCGCCGAGCACGACGTTTCTTCTTGGAAAAGGGACTCCTGTTCAGAAGAACCCTTGACGGAATGCCTCAAGTTTGCGTGGACAAGGAGCAGGCGGAAGAGGTTCTAGCCAAGACTCACGGGACTGAGCACCAGGGGTGGAGGAAGCTTTACGAGCAGATGGTTCATCTGGGGTATTTTTGGCCCACCATGGAGAAGGATTCGATGCGGCACGTGCAAAGATGCCAAGCCTGCCAGAAATTCAGAAACTTGGTCCACGCTCCTTCTGTGGAGTTACATTCCATCCGCGCCCCTTATCCCTTTCACACTTGGGCAATGGATCTAGTCGGACCGATTAGACCAGCATCGCGGAAGAACAGATGGATTTTGGCGGCCATAGAGGTTTACACTAAGTGGGTCGAGGCCGTTCTGCTGAAGAAGGCCACAGGAGATGCGGTGGCAGCATTCATCAAGGAAAACATCATTTGCAGGTTCGGCATACCCAAGGTGATTCTTTCTGATAACGGGACTCCGTTCATCAATCACCACGTGGGAAGCCTCCTCGATGAATACATGGTTGATCACCGTACCTCTAGCACCTACTACCCGCAGGGAAATGGGCAGGCGGAAGCAATAAACAAGACCTTGATCAGAATATTGAGCAAGCTGTTGGACGAGCGCGGGGTACTTGGGCTGACCACTTACCAATAGCCCTTTGGGCTTATCGCACTTCGAAAAGGAAGTCTACCCGTGCCAGCCCCTTCAGCCTAGTATACGGAGCAGAAACGGTCTTACCCGCAGAACTTAGCGTCCCCTCCGTGCGAATGGTACTCGCGATGGAGAATTCCGCGGAAGGAAGAAAAGCAGACCTGGAAGCCCTGGAAGAGAGAAGGACGACGGCTGCCCTTGCCCACGAAAAATACTGGGAATCCGTGGCACGCTACTACAACAAGGGCGTGGTGCCGCGGGTATTCGAAGTCGGGGAGCTAGTTTGGAAAGCCACCACGGCAGTGATGAGGGATATGAAGACGCCAAAATTCACCCCCAGATGGGAAGGACCCTATGAAGTGATCAGTGCCTCTGCCAGCGGGTACTACCACCTGGCCCGCGTCGAAGATGGTTTCAAGACAGGGGCAGTAAATGCTAAGTACGTCAAGAAGTTCTACTCATAAGGGAAGACACTGGAAGCTCACAAGCCTCTGTCCTGCCCTGCCAGTTTCCCCCCTTTTTTTCCAGTACTGTTTGTTTCTTTTCTTCCCTCTTGTGATTTTATTTAAAAGAACAATGAAGAGATTGACACCATACCACGAATTACCCTGAAGAGCTTGTAGCCGTTGGTTTGATCTATTGTTAATGAAAAATGGGCACTTGTTCCTAATTCATACTGTTGCTTTACTCTTTTCCGCTGAGGAGAAGCGATACGGCCCCGCGGAGAGAACATTTCCGCGGAACTATCGGCTCCTTTTCATGATTCATTCGTTCAAACTTAACGATTATCGGAAAGAGATGATACTAAGTCGCGAGAAGTCAGAACATGACCCGCGAGATTCATACTTAGTGATTGTCAAAAAGAGATGATGTTAAGTCTTAAGTGGCCAGAACATGGCCCCCGATTCATTTCTCCGAACTTAACGATTATCATAAAGAGATGATACTAAGTCGCGATGAGTCAGAACATGACCCGCGAGGTTCATGCTTAGTGATTGTCAAAAAGAGATAATGTTAAGTCCCTAATGGCCATAACATGGCCCCAATTTCAAGCTTAACCATTATCGAAAAGAGATGATACTAAGTCGCGAAAGGTCAGAACATGACCCGCGAGGTTCATACTTAGTGATTGTCAAAAAGATAGTGTTAAGTCTTAAGCGGCCAGAACACGGTCCCCCGAGTGGCAAACTTAGTATTTGTCAGACCAAGATGTTAAACAAGTCACAAAAGGTCAGAACATGGCCCGCGGACTCAAGCAAAAGTACGTGTATCATGATAGCGTCGACACAAATTTCAATAAGACCAAAGTTTTATTCAAGTAAGAAAGAAGGAGAATGGTACATGTGTTCAAAAAAAAAAAAAGAGAAAAAAAAAACTCTCTAAGCCTGCCAATCCAAGAAGACAAGCCCATCGGGGTCAGGGTCGGCTAGATTCAGCGAGGCAGCAGCCAGCTCCGCGTCGCGCTGCAGCACTCGAGCAAAACTGGCCTCCAGATTGGCCAGGTGCTGTCGGGTAGATTCCAGCTAGGCCGACAAGCCCTAGATTTCAGGCCTCAGAGCGGCCCTCTCCCCCGCGGCCCTCAGAGCAGAGCTTCGCGCGCACAGCCAGGCCAGGTCAAACCCAAAGACCTACATATCCTGGGCAACCTCCAGCAGATCGGCCTCCGTCCCGGGATTGAAGTCCCTGTAGCGAAGCTGCCCCCAAGGAGTAAGCACGTCGTGAAGGCTTCTGAGGTAGATCACCCCAAGCCGGGCAGACCGTGGATTGAAGGAGCTGAAGGTCTCCGGATGAGACCAGGCTATGGTGTTCAGCAGCGGGTAGTATTCCGCGGGTACAGCATAGCCCGCGGGGAAGAGGCGGATTGGCTCCGCGGCCTCAGTGTCCATGGGCCCCTTCCCCAGATCTAAAGCAGGTTGGCTGGGCCTGGGCAGTGACTGCTCCCTGGACTCAACTTCTTCCCTTTGTTCGCCCATGTCTGAATTCAGATCAAGCTTGTAGTCCCCAAGGGCTTGGCTTCCCTGTCCCCCCAAAACATCGTTAGTTCGCAAGAAGTCCATATCTTTAAATAAGGAATTGAAATCTGAGTCAGTAATGGAGGTGGGTCCCCCAAGAAGCTCCTCGTTTACCTCCAGCTGTCGGTTTGAAGGTTGGGCGGTTGGCTCAGCACGTGGGGTCGGCGAGCGTCTCACAGACTGATGAGGAGATTGAGTCTGCGAGGTGGAACACGCTGGGGAATGGGGACTGGCGGCATCCACAGCCGCATCCTGTTCTGCGTTCGATTCAGGGCCTTGGAGGAACGAAGCATTGGAGACCCCTGGGGAGCCACCAGCGACCCGGCCTAGAAAGCTTTCTGAGGAACGGATGCGTGCACTGGTGGACTGCTGATGAGAGCCAGAAGGAGTAGAGGTTGAGCTTGCCCCAGGTTGGCCCGCGGCAGGACCCCCCGTGGCGGCGTGAGGGAGTCCTTCGACGTCGTCTTCTTCTCCTTCTCTCAAAAGTTGGGCGGCCGCCGCATTGAGAGGTTCCGCGGCAACGTCGGCCTGACCCACAGATTCGAGGGTATCCGTTGATGGCGGAGCCTCGCGGGCCTCAGAAGCTGCTGCATGGGATGGAGAAGGGTCTCGATCAGCAGAGTATACTATCACATTTTCAGATTCCTCCGGGGAAGAATACGACTCGGAGGAAACTGTGTTGGGATCTCCCCTGAGGTCAACAATGGAAGGCTCGTCGGGTAACGTACCTCCAATAACCGCGGAGGATTCTGGTTCCGGGTGAAGAAAAGGAACTGACTCCGCCCGAGGTTGAATCACCTCCGCTTCCCTCTGTTCCTCTGGGGAGTCGGAGATTTCCACTATGCTGACATCCTCCGCGACAGGGCCCCTCGAGAGCGCGGACGCTCGGGCCTGCAAGACTCTGAAGGGGAGTTGGTCTTCATCATCATCATCATCATTATCATCATCGCCCGCCTCCGCGTCCTCTTTCTCTTCTTTGTCGGACTCCGCCACAACTGTTTGAGAAATTATGGCAAAATAGAAGTCAGGGACTGAAGCGGCAAGATAACAGAAATGACATCCTAGTAAAGCAAGGCTTACCGTCGAGGCGGCGTCTCTTGGGCTGAGCGTCTAGGGCATCCTCTTCTGCCTCGCCCGCTGCTTCTTCCGTTGCCTCCGCTGCCGCGGCTGCCTCTGGCTCAT
This sequence comes from Rhododendron griersonianum, assembly GCA_018127125.1. Classification (NCBI taxonomy): domain Eukaryota; kingdom Viridiplantae; phylum Streptophyta; class Magnoliopsida; order Ericales; family Ericaceae; genus Rhododendron; species Rhododendron griersonianum. The sequence continues at coordinate 52,253,788 of CM030789.1, read as the reverse complement.
AGGCCACGAAAGTGCTAGCATCTCGCTCCCGCTGCTAAAGAAAAGGGAGAAGCAAGACAAAGGGAATAAGCCCCCGAGAACAAAGAAGTATTGTAAAAAGAAGATTGAGCACGGGGGAAGACACTTACATTTCAGATGCGTTTTGGGCGACGGCGCTTCCCCGCCGCGGGCACCTGAGAGGAAGACGGTTGAGATGGTTCTGCTGGTGGAGGAGGCGGAGGCTGTATCCTCACGCGGGGTCCCTGCGCGCGGGTGCGCCCGGGGGCGGCTTGAGGAAATGCAGGTGCCGCTTCCACAGGGAAGACCCTGTTCACGGGCTCGGCATGGATCACGGCCCATTGACCGCGGGGTCCGCACCAGTCAGTTGCCCGGACCACAGTAATGGCCCGCAGAGAAGTATCCCGAGTCCAGATCGCAGGTGCCTCAGGGACCACGGCCTGCCCGCGGACAAACGTTAGGAAGGAGTCAAGGTTCCTCCTCCAGAACGCGCGGAACTCCGGCGTGTAACTTGAAACCCTGTCTCTGCCAGGGATGGGTAAATCCCCAAGTTGTGTCAGGATTGGAGAAAGCTGCCCCGCCATGAATCAAAGCTGTGACTCCACGAAGGAGGGCATCGCGGGGGCAAGCCCGGGCACCCCTTGGTCGAAGCCCAGTTGCCTTGCGAAGCGGTCCGAGCGGTACATCGCCCCCCCAGCTGCCTCGTTGCACAAGGTTGGGAGCCACCCAGGAAGAGCAATGAGCATGGAATTGATCACTGTCCGCGCCATGGGATCTTTGCCACCCACGGCTTTGAGAGAAGAACCGACTGGGAGAAGGCATAATCCCACGCCCATGATGCCCGGAGAGGGAATGTTGTAAGGACGTGGAATAAAATTGGCCTCAATGTCACACGCCTCGTACTATGAGGCCTCACTGCTGGTCCCGTGCCACTGTTCCACGCGGGACCGCACCCCTGACGCTTCGAAGACCAGGGGATCCGGGGCAATGATACGAAAATGCTCGAAGAAGTATGCGAGCAGGAAGGTGGAGTGGGCCATTGAAATATGGTCACATCTTCCAAGGGACCTGGCGTAATCTGCTTGAACCAGGTCCAGCTGGCGGTAGAGTGACCCCAGGAACAACGGCGCTAAGGCAACGGGTTGGCCGCGGGCAAGGAGGACGGCCAGCGGGAAGACCGCCTGAGAGAGGCCATCGATTGGATAGTCGGGCAAGACGAAGTAAGAGAGGAAGTAAGAAAAGAAGCCCGCCAGGTAGAGCCGCTGACCGTATTGGGGGCCCGCGACATAGTCTCGCTCAGTACCAGGAGCAACAGTCCTCGCGGGCTGAAGGTCCTTGAAGAAATAACGCAACCAGCTGCCAAAGGAAGTCTTCTTGGCATTCGCCGCGTTCGCTTTGCGGACTCCTTGATTGGTGAAGATGGGCCCGTTCTGGGCATGCCTGTGGAGCGTCCTCAAAGTCTCCACATCATTTCGATCCGCCTGCGGGAGCTTGGCAATATCCAGGATGTTGCCCCCACGGAGAGGCAAGCGGGTGAGAATGGAGACATCCTCCAGTGAGAGCCCGCTCTCCCCCCAAGCCCATGCAAAGGAGTGGGTGTCACTGCTCCAGCGAGAGCAAGCGAACTCTAGATTCCTGTTGGCAGCCACCTGCCGGGGAATGCTCAGGTGCCGCGACAACTGGACGGCCTCAAGAGTACCACTGCCCAGCAGCAGCTGCCTGTGGCGGGGATTGTTGACGACGTCATCCACCCAATCCGCCCAGTCGGTGGGTGGGGAAGCTTGGGCCCTGAAGCGACATTCCACAAAGGGGAAGTCCCCGCGCTCGAGGCGAAGGCGCAGCACTGAAGAAGGGATGAGGGGTTCTGCATTCTCTAGGGCGGCAGGGGCCGTGAAGAAAGTAGGGTCAGCCACAGGGGGACCCACAACAGGATACGCCCTAGCGAGGGCCCAGAATGGATCCCCAACTGTCTGCAAGTATGGGGCCCTCTGCCACTGGTCCGCGGAGGGGACGGGGATTTCAACGATCGGGCCACACGCAGCCATGTATGAGTTATGTGAAAGAGAAAGAGGAGTTGTGGCCGCGAAGGGCGAAAAGACGAGAAAGAAAATGATCGCTCGAGAGTCAGAAGAGAAAATGACAGCGCTTCGACGACAATTTGGAGTTTGGTGAAAAAGGAAATAATGGACAAAGGGTTTATATAGTGGTCAAACGGTGGGGACATTTATGACGTCTGCACACGAAGGGTCATGACGGTGCACGAAGAGACATAACGGCACATGAAGAGACGTTACCAGTTATTATACCCGTTGCTCCGCGGAACAAGTCTGGGGCGACTGCGGAAACTTACAAAAGGGATGGTACGCACGCAAACGACGTGCACTTGTCGTACGCGCACGGGGGGCATATGTAGGCGCGGTTAAGATTATTGACATGTCATCAGAGAAGACTTTTGACCAACCAATTGGCCGTGGACACGTGGCAATTAGGTCCACGCGGAAAGTCAATCTTAGTCAAAACACTATTCTGAGAAGACGTTTGACTGACCAATGGAAGGGAAGCACGTGTAGCCCGTAAGATCGATGCCCGCGGAGTCGACCCGCAGAAGGGAAGACCCCGCGGGACCCGTAGGGGAGAACTAAAAGACGTACCGGGATGGGTACAGAGGATCACAGGAAGACCCCGGGGTCCTATTCGGGCCTAAAAGGCAAGGCCCGAGAGGGACCCCGCGGGAGGCAAAACGATCGCCGCGGTCGCGACCTTGCTCTTGCGGGAATTGCGGGAATTGGGGAGCTCTTGTGGCTTGGTGGCTTGGGATGGAGGTAGCGTCGCGGAAGCGCGAGTCCCCCCGCGGAAATTCCTCCACGTGAGGACGAGTCTTTCGCGACCTGGAGGTACGGGAGGGACACGTGTTGGGGTCTTATAGGAGCGCCGTCCTGGGCTTGACCTAGGCCCATGTGCCCTATAAATACCCCTGACATTCCCAATGATTGCCAGAGGGTGACTTTTCTGGAAAAGGAGAGAGAGAGCACTGATTCTGAGGAAGGAGAACATTCTTCCCCGGAGAGAAGGTGACCTCACTCATTTGATTCCAGAGAAGGCAGACGTCATCCCCCCGCGGAGAACAAAGGAGACACGTTGCCTTTGTCCTTTCTGTACCTCTTACTCCAGCCCTCACCCCACGAGTTCATTCCTCTTTTCCCCTCGGTACTAATTATCGGCCAATTGCACCTCTCCAGCTCACTTTTCTACACGTAAGCAGCCCCAAAGGAACCCGCTTCACCCACATCTATATTATAAAACAGAGCGATTTTTGCCTACACATACAAACACGAGCACCCCTCCAGCCGTTGATCGCCTTTAAGCTAAGATCGTAGCCGTTCGATTAAGAGAATATTCCTTTAAGTTATATTTTGACCTACTGTTGTGGTAATATAAACACTTTCCTTTCCAATTTATTACTTTTTTTATTTTTCCCATTTTAAGTTGATATTATTTGAAAAGGGTTGATAATTAACCTGTAAGTTATTGCCTTCCCCCCCCCCCCCCCCCACCCCCCCTCTCCCTTCTCTGCCCTGGCATAAGCTTTTTAAAGTTAGGCAGAGAATGAGTATGTTAGGTCATCCACAGTGGTATAATCAAAAGTCAATTGTTTTTAAAGTTAACAATATTTGTGTAAAATATGGCTCACAATGGTATAATCAAACTTAGCAAAATCCTTATAAATAATCAAATTTTAGGCTTTGGATAACCAAAATTAGAAACCTTTTTCAATAATCAAAATTTATCGACCCCACATCACATAAGTTAACTAGTTCCAAAATTTGTATACACATTTGTTTCAATTGATATTTTCTTCTTCTCTTCTTCGCCTATTCTATATCTTCTTCATTTCACCCACAAACTATTTCTCTTTCTTTCCCTCCAAAAGTGAAGCTCCTATCTATCGATCATCTTCAATTCAACCCATCGTCGCCGTATTAAGGTATTTCACTCTTCTTTCCCGTTTCTATACACTCCCCCCCCCCCCATTTCAAAAAGGGAAATTTTTTTGCAGCTAACATTGTAGCAGTTGAATGTGAGAGGCAATGCGGCCTTTTTGCGGTTTCTGTCATTTGTGCTGGTATTTGTCAACATACCAAAAAATAATAGATTTGGTCATGTCCCTTTGAAGTGCAAGCTAAAATGGGCATGTATTTTTTTTAGTCTTATTGTGTTTAATTAGTTACTTCTTGCTATGGTTATTGGCATCAAAATGGGAAGGAGAATGGTTTATAGAACATGTTTGTCATTGGTGGTTCTTTTATTATAGGCAATGTTATTGATTTTTAAAGTCATGTAGTCTCAAGGGAGAGCCCGGTGGATTCAGGTGTGGTACTTTTTCCAGTCTCATGTACATAATTTGAATAAATGGACCCTATTTGAAGTTTATTTAAGAAAATGACTTATGGGAGATTTTGTCTTGAACGGTGGGGTGGTAAATTCCAAGAAAACGGCAATTCGATTTTGTTTTTTTCAAAACGTGTCGCGCCGTGCCTAAAAATGGCAATTCAATTTAGTTTTTTTTAATACGTGTTGCACCGTGCCTGAAGGCACGGGCATTCGCTAGTATTATGCAAAATTGAATTGAGGGAAATACTTTACAAGTTTGAAGAAGTTGAATGAATACTTTGGATGAATCGAAGAATTATGATCGGTGCACGATCGGTGTTCTCCGGAGCCCTGTGTTTTTGTTTTGTGCGAAAAAAAGATTTTTCCAACCACAAACAGGCGTTTGTGAAACACAATATTCGACAAAGCGTGAAATGCAGTAACGCTTCTTTTTTTTGGCCACGTTATTTTACACTTGGCTGCTTCATTTTGCATCTGGCCGCGTGTTGTTGCAGTTGGCCGCGGATTATTGCATCTGGCCGCGTGTTGTTGCAGTTGGCCGCGTGTTTCTGCAGTTGGCCGCGGATTATTGCATATGGCAGCGTGTTTTTGCAGTTGGCTGCGGATTATTGCATATGGCCGGGTGTTTTTGCAGTTGGCCGCGGAGTAGTGTGAACTCGCATTTCTGAAACACAAGTTATGCTTACAATCGCTCGCCCACAACCCGAGAAAAAAGCTTTCGACAGCTAAACCACGATGCCGTTTTCAAAATTCCAGGAACCAAACTCGCATCTTTCTGTTGCCCCCCACTCCTCTCCAACTCACTATCTGTCAAGTTTTTCAAAGTGTTTTTTTATTTATTTATATAATTTTAACAGTTTGGGGCTAATTTGAATTAGGCTACGTTCGAAATCTTGGGTTACTATAACGAATGATAAACCTTTGGTATGAGTCAATCCAGGATCAGGAATATATCCATGAAGCTTCAGGAATATATCCATCAAAATGGGAAGGAGAATGGTTAATAGAACATGTTTGTCATTGGTGGTTCTTTTTTTATAGGCAATGTTATTGATCTTTAACGTCATGTAGTCTCAAGGGAGAGCCCGGTGGATTCAGGTGTGGTACTTTTTCCACTCTCATGTACAAAAGTTTGAATAAATGGACCATATTTGAAGTTTATTTAAGAAAATGACTTATGGGAGATTTTGTCTTAATCGGTGGGGTGGTAAATTCCAAGAAAACGGCAATTCGGTTTTGCTTTTTCCAAAACGTGTCGCGCCGTGCCTAAAAATGGCAATTCGATTTAGTTTTTTTTAAACGTGTTACTCCGTGCCTTCAGGCACGGGCATTCGCTAGTATTATATTAAATTGAATTTATGGAAATACAATACAAGTTTGAAGAAGTTGAATGAATACTTTGGATGAATCGAGGAATTATGATCGGTGCACGATCGGTGTTCTCCGGAGCCCTGTGTTTCTGTTTTGTGCTAGAAGAAGATTTGTCCAACCACAAACAGGGGTTTGTGAAACACAATATTCGACAAAGCGTGAAATGCAGTAACACTTCTTTCTTTTGGCCGCTTCATTTAGCATTTGGCCGCGTGTTTTTTGCAGTTGGCCGTGTGTTGTTGCAGTTGGCCGCGGATTATTGCATATGGCCGGGTGTTTTTGCAGTTGGCCGCGGATTAGTGTGAACTCGCATTTCTAAAACACAAGTTATGCTTATAATCGATCGCCCACAACCTGAGAAAAGAGCTTTCGACTGCTAAACCACGATGCCGTTTTCAAAATTCCAGGAACCAAACTCGCATCTTTCCGTTGCCCCGCTCTCCTCTCCAACTCACAATCTGTCAAGTTTTTCAAAGTGTTTATTTATTTATTTATATAATTTTAACAGTTTGGGGCTAATTTGAATTAGGCTATGCCCGAAATCTTGGGTTACTATAACGAATGATATACCTCTGGTATGAGTTAATTCAGGATCATGAATATATCCATGAAGCTTCAGGAATATATCCATCAAAATGGGAAGGAGAATGGTTAATAGAACATGTTTGTCATTTGTGGTTCTTTTTTTTATAGGCAATGTTATTGATTTATAACGTCATGTAGTCTCAAGGGAGAGCCCGGTGGATTCAGGTGTGGTACTTTTTGTACTCTCATGTACATAATTTGAATAAAGGGACCATATTTGAAGTTTATTTAAGAAAATGACTTATGGGAGATTTTGACTTGATCGGTGGGGTAGTAAATTCCAAGAAAACGGCAATTCGGTTTTGTTTTTTCCAAAACGTGTCACGCCGTGCCTAAAAATGGCAATTCAATTTAGTTTTTTTTAATACGTGTTGCACCGTGCCTGAAGGAACGGGCATTCGCTAGTATTCTGCAAAATTGAATTGAGGGAAATACTTTACAAGTTTGAAGAAGTTGAATGAATACTTTGGATGAATCGAGGAATTATGATCGGTGCACGATCGGTGTTCTCCGGAGCCCTGTGTTTCTGTTTTGTGTGAGAAGAAGATTCATCAAACCACAAACAGGCATTTGTGAAACAAGCTATTCCAAAAAGCGTGAAATGCAGTAACGCTTCTTTCTTTTGGCCGCGTTATTTTACACTTGGCCGATTCATTTTGCATCTGGCTGCGTGTTTTTGCAGTTGGCCGCGGATTATTGCATATGGCCGGGTGTTTTTGCAGTTGGCCGCGGATTAGTGTGAACTTGCATTTCTGAAACACTAGTTATACTTATTATCGCTCGCCCACAACCCGAGAAAATTGCTTTCGACAGCTAAACCACGCTGCCGTTTTCAAAATTCCAAGAACCAAACTCGCATCTTTCCGTTGCCCCCCTCTCCTCTCCAACTCACTATCTGTCAAGTTTTTCAAAGTTTTTTTTTATTTATTTATATAATTTTCACAATTTGGGGCTAATTTGAATTAGGCTACGTTCGAAACTTGGGTTACTATAACGAATGATGTACCTCTGGTATGAGTTAATTCAGGATCAGGAATATATACATGAAGCTTCAGGAATATATCCATCAAAATGGGAAGAAGAATGGTTAATAGAACATGTTTGTCATTGGTGGTTCTTTTTTTATAGGCAATGTTATTGATTTTTGACGTCATGTAGTCTCAAGGGAGAGCCCGGTGGATTCAGGTGTGGTACTTTTTCCACTCTCATGCGCATAATTTGAATAAATGGACCCTATTTGAAGTTTATTTAAGAAAATGACTTATGGGAGATTTTGTCTTGATCGGTGGGGTGGTAAATTCCAAGAAAACGGCAATTCGGTTTTTTTTTTCCAAAACTTGTCCCGCCGTTCCTAAAAATGGCAATTCGATTTAGTTTTTTTTTAAAACGTATTGCACCGTGCCTTCAGGCACGGGCATTCGCTAGTATTATATAAAATTGAATTGAGGGAAATACTATACAAGTTTGAAGAAGTTGAATGAATACTTTGGATGAATCGAGGAATTATGATCGGTGCACGATCGGTATTCTCCGGAGCCCTGTGTTTCTGTTTTGTGCGAGAAGAAGATTCGTCAAACCACAATAAGGCATTTGTGAAACACGATATCCTACAAAGCGTGAAATGCAGTAACGCTTCTTTCTTTTGGCCGCGTTATTTTACACATGGCTGCTTCATTTTGCATCTGGACGCGTGTTTCTGCGGTTGGCCGCAGATTATTACATATGGCCGCGTATTTTTGCAGTTGGCCGCTTGTTTTTGAAGTTAGCCGCGGATTATTGCATCTGGCCGCTTGTTTTTGCAGTTGGCCGCGTGTTGTTGCAGTTGGCCGCGAATTATTGCATATGGCCGGGTGTTTTTGCAGTTGGCCGCGGATTTGTGTGAACTTGCATTTCTGAAACACTAGTTATGCTTATAATCGCTCGCCCACAACCCGAGAAAAGTTCTTTCGACAGCTAAACCACGATGCCGTTTTCAAATTTCGAGGAACCAAACTCGCACCTTTCCGTTGCCCCCCTCTCCTCTCCAACTCACTATCTGTCAAGTTTTTCAAAGTGTTTATTTATTTATTTATATAATTTTAACAGTTTGGGGCTAATTTAAATTAGGCTATGTTCGAAATCTTGGGTTACTATAACGAATGATATACCTCTGGTATGACGTAATTCAGGATCAAGAATATATCCATGAAGCTTCAGGAATATATCCATCAAAATGGGAAGGAGAATGGTTAATAGAACATGTTTGTCATTGGTGCTTCTTTTTTTATAGGCAATGTTAATGATTTTTAACGTCATGTTGTCTCAAGGGAGAGCCCGGTGGATTCAGGTGTGGTACTTTTTCCACTCTCACGTACATAATTTGACTAAATGGACTCTATTTGAAGTTTATTTAAGAAAATGACTTATGGGAGAGTTTGTCTTGATCGGTGGGGTGGTAAATTCCAAGAAAACGGCAATTCGGTTTTGTTTTTTCCAAAACTTGTCCCGCCGTGCCTAAAAATGGCAATTCAATTTAGTTTTTTTTAAAACGTGTTGCACCGTGCCTTCAGGCATGGGACACATGCATTCGCTAGTATTATATAAAATTGAATTGAGGGAAATACTTTACAAGTGTGAAGAAGTTGAATGAATACTTTGGATGAATCGAGAAATTATGATCGGTGCACGATTGGTGTTCTCCGGAGCCCTGTGTTTCTGTTTTGTGTGAGAAGAAGATTCATCAAACCACAAACAGGCATTTGTGAAACAAGCTATTCCAAAAAGCGTGAAATGCAGTAACGCTTCTTTCTTTTGGCCGCGTTATTTTACACTTGGCCGATTCATTTTGCATCTGGCTGCGTGTTTTTGCAGTTGGCCGCGGATTATTGCATATGGCCGGGTGTTTTTGCAGTTGGCCGCGGATTATTGTGAACTTGAATTTCTGAAACACAAGTTATGCTTATAATCGCTCGCCCACAACCCGAGAAAAGTACTTTCGACAGCTAAACCACGATGCCGTTTTCAAAATTCCAGGAACCAAACTCGCATCTTTCCTTTGCCCCCCTCTCCTCTCCAACTCACTATTTGTCAAGTTTTTTATAGTGTTTTTTTATTTATTTATATAATTTTAACAGTTTGAGGCTAATTTGAATTAGGCTACGTTCGAAATCTCGGGTTACTATAACGAATGATATACCTCTGGTATGAGTTAATTCAGGATCAGGAATATATCCATGAAGCTTCAGGAATATATCCATTAAAATGGGAAGGAGAATGGTTAATAGAACTTGTTTGTCATTGGTGGTTCTTTTTTTATAGGCAATGTTATTGATTTTTAACGTCATGTAGTCTCAAGGGAGAGCCCGGAGGATTCAGGTGTGGTACTTTTTCCACTCTCATGTACATAATTTTAATAAATGGACCCTATTTGAAGTTTATTTAAGAAAATGACTTATGGGAGATTTTGTCTTGATCGGTGGGGTGGTAAATTCCAAGAAAACGTCAATTTGGTTTTGTTTTTCCCAAAATGTGTCGCGCCGTGCTTAAAAATGGCAATTCGATTTAGTTTTTTTAAAACGTGTTGCACAGTGCCTTCAGGCACGGGCATTCGCTAGTATTATATAAAATTGAATTGAACGAAATACTATACAAGTTTATAGAAGTTGAATGAATACTTTGGATGAATCGAGGAATTATGATCGGTGCACGATCGGTGTTCTCCGGAGCCCTGTGTTTCTGTTTTGTGCGGGAAGAAGATTCGTCAAACCACAAACAGGCATTTGTAAAACACGATATTCTACAAAGCATGAAATGCAGTAACGTTTCTTGCATCTGGACGCATTATTTTGCAGTTGGCCGCGGATTATTACATCTGGCCGCGTGTTTTTGCAGTTGGCCGCGTGTTTTTGCAGTTGGCCGCAGATTATTGCATCTGGCCGCTTGTTTTTGCAGTTGGCCGCATATTTTTGCAGTTGGCAGCGGATTATTGCATATGGCCGGGTGTTTTTGCAGTTGGCCGCGGATTAGTGTGAACTTGCATTTCTGAAACACTAGTTATACTTATAATCGCTCGCCCACAACCCGAGAAAATTGCTTTCGACAGCTAAACCACGCTGCCGTTTTCAAAATTCCAAGAACCAAACTCGCATCTTTCCGTTGCCCCCCTCTCCTCTCCAACTCACTATCTGTCAAGTTTTTCAAAGTTTTTTTTATTTATTTTTATAATTTTAACAATTTGGGGCTAATTTGAATTAGGCTACGTTCGAAACTTGGGTTACTATAACGAATGATGTACCTCTGGTATGAGTTAATTCAGGATCAGGAATATATACATGAAGCTTCAGGAATATATATCCATCAAAATGGGAAGGAGAATGGTTAATAGAACATGTTTGTCATTGGTGGTTCCTTTTTTTATAGGCAATGTTATTGATTTTTAACGTCATGTAGTCTCAAGGGAGAGCCCGGTGGATTCAGGTGTGGTACTTTTTCCACTCTCATGTACATAATTTGAATAAATGGACCCTATTTGAAGTTTATTTAAGAAAATGACTTATGGGAGATTTTGTCTTGATCGGTGGGGTGGTAAATTCCAAGAAAACGGCAATTCGGTTTTTTTTTTCCAAAACTTGTCCCGCCGTTCCTAAAAATGGCAATTCGATTTAGTTTTTTTTTAAAACGTGTTGCACCGTGCCTTCAGGCACGGGCATTCGCTAGTATATATAAAATTGAATTGAGGGAAATACTATACAAGTTTGAAGAAGTTGAATGAATACTTTGGATGAATCGAGGAATTATGATCGGTGCACGATCGGTGTTCTTTGGAGCCCTGTGTTTCTGTTTTGTGCGAGAAGAAGATTCGTCAAACCACAATAAGGCATTTGTGAAACACGATATCCTACAAAGCGTGAAATGCAGTAACGCTTCTTTCTTTTGGCCGAGTTATTTTACAAATGGCTGCTTCATTTTGCATCTGGACGCGTGTTTCTGCGGTTGGCCGCAGATTATTACATATGGCCGCGTATTTTTGCAGTTGGCCGCTTGTTTTTGAAGTTAGCCGCGGATTATTGCATCTGGCCGCTTGTTTTTGCAGTTGGCCGCGTGTTGTTGCAGTTGGCTGCGAATTATTGCATATGGCCGGGTGTTTTTGCAGTTGGCCGCGGATTTGTGTGAACTTGCATTTCTGAAACACTAGTTATGCTTATAATCGCTCGCCCACAACTCGAGAAAAGTTCTTTCGACAGCTAAACCACGATGCCGTTTTCAAATTTCGAGGAACCAAACTCGCACCTTTCCGTTGCCCCCCTCTCCTCTCCAACTCACTATCTGTCAAGTTTTTCAAAGTGTTTTTTTATTTATTTATATAATTTTAACAGTTTGGGGCTAATTTGAATTAGGCTATGTTCGAAATCTTGGGTTACTATAACGAATGATATACCTCTGGTATGACGTAATTCAGGATCAAGAATATATCCATGAAGCTTCAGGAATATATCCATCAAAATGGGAAGGAGAATGGTTAATAGAACATGTCTGTAATTGGTGCTTCTTTTTTTATAGGCAATGTTATTGATTTTTAACGTCATGTTGTCTCAAGGGAGAGCCCGGTGGATTCAGGTGTGGTACTTTTTCCAATCTCACGTACATAAATTGACTAAATGGACTCTATTTGAAGTTTATTTAAGAAAATGACTTATGGGAGAGTTTGTCTTGATCGGTGGGGTGGTAAATTCCAAGAAAACGGCAATTCGGTTTTGTTTTTTCCAAAACTTGTCCCGCCGTGCCTAAAAATGGCAATTCAATTTAGTTTTTTTTAAAACGTGTTGCACCGTGCCTTCAGGCATGGGGCACAGGCATTCGCTAGTATTATATAAAATTGAATTGAGGGAAATACTTTACAAGTTTGAAGAAGTTGAATGAATACTTTGGATGAATCGAGGAATTATGATCGGTGCACGATCGGTGTTCTCCGGAGCCCTGTGTTTCTGTTTTGTGTGAGAAGAAGATTCATCAAACCACAAACAGGCATTTGTGAAACAAGCTATTCCAAAAAGCGTGAAATGCAGTAACGCTTCTTTCTTTAGGCCCCGTTATTTTACACTTGGCCGATTCATTTTGCATCTGGCTGCGTGTTTTTGCAGTTGGCCGCGGATTATTGCATATGGCCGGGTGTTTTTGCAGTTGGCCGCGGATTATTGTGAACTTGAATTTCTGAAACACAAGTTATGCTTATAATTGCTCGCCCACAACCCGAGAAAAGTACTTTCGACAGCTAAACCACGATGCCGTTTTCAAAATTCCAGGAACCAAACTCGCATCTTTCCTTTGCCCCCCTCTCCTCTCCAACTTACTATTTGTCAAGTTTTTTATAGTGTTTTTTTATTTATTTATATAATTTTAACAGTTTGAGGCTAATTTGAATTAGGCTACGTTCGAAATCTCGGGTTACTATAACGAATGATATACCTCTGGTATGAGTTAATTCAGGATCAGGAATATGTCCATGAAGCTTCAGGAATATATACATCAAAATGGGAAGGATAATGGTTAATAGAACTTGTTTGTCATTGGTGGTTCTTTTTTTATAGGCAATGTTATTGATTTTTAACGTCATGTAGTCTCAAGGGAGAGCCCGGAGGATTCAGGTGTGGTACTTTTTCCACTCTCATGTACATAATTTTAATAAATGGACCCTATTTGAAGTTTATTTAAGAAAATGAGTTATGGGAGATTTTGTCTTGATCGGTGGGGTGGTAAATTCCAAGAAAACGTCAATTTGGTTTTGTTTTTCCCAAAATGTGTCGCGCTGTACTTAAAAATGGCAATTCGATTTAGTTTTTTTAAAACGTGTTGCACAGTGCCTCCAGGCACGGGCATTTGCTAGTATTATATAAAATTGAATTGAACGAAATACTATACAAGTTTGAAGAAGTTGAATGAATACTTTGGATGAATCGAGGAATTATGATCGGTGCACGATCGGTGTTCTCCGGAGCCCTGTGTTTCTGTTTTGTGCGGGAAGAAGATTCGTCAAACCACAAACAGGCATTTGTAAAACACGATATTCTACAAAGCATGACATGCAGTAACGTTTCTTGCATCTGGACGCATTATTTTGCAGTTGGCCGCGGATTATTACATCTGGCCGCGTGTTTTTGCAGTTGGCCGCGTGTTTTTGCAGTTGGCCGCAGATTATTGCATCTGGCCACTTGTTTTTGCATTTGGCCGCATATTTTTACAGTTGGCAGCGGATTATTGCATATGGCCGGGTGTTTTTGCAGTTGGCCGTGGATTAGTGTGAACTTGCATTTCTGAAACACAAGTTATGCTTATAATCGCTCGCCCACAACGCGAGAAAAGTGCTTTCGACAGCTAAACCACGATGCCGTTTTCAAAATTCAAGGAACCAAACACGCATCTTTCCGTTGCCCCCCTCTCCTCTCCAACTCACTATCTGTCAAGTTTTTCAAAGTGTTTTTTTATTTATTTATATAATTTTAACAGTTTGGGGCTAATTTGAATTAGACTATGTTTGAAATCTTGGTTTGCTATAACGAATGATATACCTATGGTATGAGTTAATTCAAGATCATGAATATATCCATGAAGCTTCAGGAATATATCCATCAAAATGGGAAGGAGAATGGTTAATTGAACATGTTTGTCAATGGTGGTTCTTTTTTTATAGGCAATGTTAATGATTTTTAACATCATGTAGTCTCAAGGGAGAGCCCGGTGGATTCAGGTGTGGTACTTTTTCCACTCTCATGTACATAATTTGAATAAACGGACCCTATTTGAAGTTTAATTAAGAAAATGACTTATGGGAGATTTTTTCTTGATCGGTGGGATGGTAAATTCCAAGAAAACGGCAATTCGGTTTTGTTTTTTCCCAAACTTTTCCCGCCGTGCCTAAAAATGGCAATTCGATTTAGTTTTTTTAAAAACGTGTTGCACCGTGCCTTCAGGCACGGGCATTCGCTAGTATTATATAAAATTGAATTAAGGGAAATACTATACAAGTTTGAAGAAGTTGAATGAATACTTTGGATGAATCGAGGAATTATGATCGGTGCACGATCAGTGTTCTCCGGAGCCCTGTGTTTCTGTTTTGTGCAAGAAGAAGATTCGTTAAACCACAAACAGGCATTTGTGAAACACGATATTCTACAAAGCATGAAATGCGGTATCGCTTCTTTCTTTTTGCCGCGTTATTTTACACTTGGCCGCTTCATTTTGCATCTGGACGCGTTTTTTTGCAGTTGGCCGCGGATTATTACATCTGGCCGCCGCGTGTTTTTGCAGTTTGCCGCGTGTTTTAGCAGTTGTCCGCGGATGATTGCATCCGGCCGCTTGTTTTTGCAGTTGGCCGCGGATTAGTGTGAACTTGCATTTCTGAAACACAAGTTATGCTTATAATCGCTCGCCCACAACCCGAGAAAAGTGTTTTCGACAGCTAAACCACGATGCCGTTTTCAAAATTACAGGAACCAAACTCGCATATTTCCGTTGCCCCCCTCTCCTCTCCAACTCACTATCTGTCAAGTTTTTCAAAGTGTTTTTTTATTTATTTATATAATTTTAACAGTTTGGGGCTAATTTGAATTAGGCTATGTTTGAAATCTTGGGTTGCTATAACGAATGATATACCTCTGGTATGAGTTAATTCAAGATCAGGAATATATCCATGAAGCTTCAGGAATATATCCATCAAAATGGGAAGGAGAATGGTTAATAGATCATATTTGTCATTGGTGGTTCTTTTTTTATAGGCAATGTTATTGATCTTTAAGGTCATGTAGTCTCAAGGGAGAGCCCGGTGGATTTAGGTGTGGTACTTTTTCCACTCTCATGTACATAATTTGAATAAATGGACCCTATTTGAAGTTTATTTAAGAAAATGACTTATGGGAGATTTTGTCTTGATCGGTGGGGTGGTAAATTCCAAGAAAACGGCAATTCGGTTTTGTTTTTTCCCAAACTTGTCCCGCCGTGCCTAAAAATGGCAGTTCAATTTAGTTTTTTTAAAACGTGTTGCACCGTGTTTTCAAGCACGGGCATTCGCTAGTATTATATAAAATTGAATTGAGGGAAATACTTTACAAGTTTGAAGAAGTTGAATGAATACTTTGGATGAATCGAAGAATCATGATCACGATCGGTGTTCTCCGGAGCCCTGTGTTTATGTTTTGTGCGAGAAGAAGATTCGTCAAACCGCAAACAGGCATTTGTAAAACACGATATTCTACAAAGCGTGAAATGTAGTAACGTTTCTTTCTTTTGGCTGCGTTATTTTACACTTGGCCGCTTCATTTTGCATTTGGCCGCGTGTTTTTGCTGTTGGTCGCGGATTATTACATCTGGCCGCGTGTTTTTGCAGTTGGCCGCGTGTTGTTGCAGTTGGCCGCGGATTATTGCATCTGACCGCTTGTTTTTGCAGTTGGTCGCGTGTTTTTGCAGTTGGCCGCGGATTATTCCATATGGCCGGGTGTTTTTGCAGTTGGCCGCGGATTAGTATGAACTTGCATTTCTGAAACACAAGTTATGCTTATAATCGCTCGCCCACAACCCGAGAAAAGTGCTTTCGACAGCTAAACCACGATGCTGTTTTCAAAATTCTAGAAACCAAACTCGCATCTTTCCGTTGCCCCCCTCTCCTCTCCAACTCACTATCTGTCAAGTTTTTCAAAGTGTTTATTTATTTATTTATATAATTTTAACAGTTTGTGGCTAATTTGAATTAGGCTATGTTCGAAATCTTGGATTGCTATAACGAATGATATACCTCTGGTATGAGTTAATTCAAGATCAGGAATATATCCATGAAGCTTCAGGTATATATCCATCAAAATGGGAAGGAGAATGGTTAATAGAACATATTTGTCATTGGTGGTTCTTTTTTTTATAGGCAATGTTAATGATTTTTAACGTCATGTAGTCTCAAGGTAGAGCCCGGTGGATTCAGGTGTGGTACTTTTTTCACTCTCATGTACATAATTTGAATAAATGGACCCTATTTGAAGTTTATTTAAGAAAATGACTTATGGGAGATTTTGTCTTGATCGGTGGGGTGGTAAAATCCAAGAAAACGGCAATTCGGTTTTGTTTTTTCCAAAACTTGTCCCACCGTGCCTAAAAATGGCAATTCGAATTAGTTTTTTTAAAAACGTGTTGCATTGAGCCTTCAGGCACGGGCATTCGCTAGTATTATATAAAATTGAATTGAGGGAAATACTTTAAAAGTTTGACGAAGTTGAATGAATACTTTGGATGAGTCGAGGAATTATGATCGGTGCACGATCGGTGTTCTCCGGAGCCCTGTGTTTCTATTTTGTGCGAGAAGAAGATTCGTCAAACCACAAACAGGCATTTGTAAAACACGATATTCTACAAAGCGTGAAATGCAGTAACGCTTCTTTCTTTTGGTCGCATTATTTTACCCTTGGCCGCTTCATTTTGCATCTGGCCGCGTGTTTTTGCAACTGGCCGCGGATTATTACATCTGGCCGCGTTTTTTTGCAGTTGGACGCGTGTTTTTGCAGTTGGCCGCGAATTTTTGCATCTGGCCACTTGTTTTTGCAGTTGGCCGCGGATTAGTATGAATTTGCATTTCTGAAACACAAGTTATGCTTATAATCGCTCGCCCACAACCCGAGAAAATGCTTTAAACAGCTAAACCACGATGCCGTTTTCAAAATTCCAGGAACCAAACTCGCATCTTTCCGTTTCCCCCCTCTCCTTTCCAACTCACTATCTGTCAAGTTTTTCAAAGTGTTTTATTTATTTATTTATATAATTTTAACAGTTTAGGGCTAATTTGAATTAGGCTATGTTCGAAATCTTGAGTTACTATAACGAATGATATACCTTTGGTATGAGTTAATTCAGGATCAGGAATATATCCATGAAACTTCAGGAATATATCTATCAAAATGGGAAGGAGAATGGTTAATAGAACATGTTTATCATTGGTGGATCTTTTTTTATAGGTAATGTTAATGATATTTAACGTCATGTAGTCTCAAGGGAGAGCCCGGAGTATTCAGGTGTGGTACTTTTTCCACTCTCATGTACATAATTTGAATAAATGGATCCTATTAAAGTTTATTTAAGAAAATGACTTATGGGAGATTTTGTCTTGATCGGTGGGGTGGTAAATTCCAAGAAAACGGCAATTCGGTTTTGTTTTTTCCAAAACTTGTCCCGCCGTGCCTAAAAATGGCAATTCGATTTAGTTTTTTTTTTAAACGTGTTGCACCGTGCCTGAAGGCACGGGCATTCGCTAGTATTATATAAAATTGAATTGAGGGAAATACTTTACAAGTTTGAAAAAGTTGAATGAATACTTTGGATGAATCGAGGAATTATAATCGGTGCACGATCGGTGTTCTCCGGAGCCCTGTGTTTCTATTTTGTGCGAGAAGAAGATTCGTCAAACCACAAACAGGCATTTGTGAAACACGATATTCTACAAAGCGTGAAATGCAGTAACGCTTCTTTCTTTTGGCCGCGTTATTTTACACTTGGCCGCTTCATTTTGCATCCGGCCGCGTGTTGTTCCAGTTGGCCGCAGATTATTACATCTGGCCGCGTGTTTTTGCAGTTGGCCGCGTGTTTTTGCATTTGTCCGCGTGTTTTTGCAGTTGGCCGCGGATTATTGCATCTGGCCGCTTGTTTTTGAAGTTGGCCGCGTGTTTGTGCAGTTGGCCGCGGATTATTGCATATGGCCGGGTGTTTTTGCAGTTGGCCGCGGATTAGTGTGAACTTGCATTTCTGAAACACCAGTTATGCTTATAATCGCTCGCCCACAACCCGAGAAAAGTGCTTTCGACAGCTAAACCACGATGCCGTTTTCAAAATTCCAAGAACCAAACTCGCATCTTTCCGTTGCCCCCCTCTCCTCTCCAACTCACTATATGTCTAGTTTTTCAAAGTGTTTTTTTTATTTATTTATAAAATTTTAACAGTTTGGGGCTAATTTGAATTAGGCTATGTTCGAAATCTTGGGTTACTATAACGAATGATATACCTCTGGTATGAATTAATTCAGCATCAGTGTTCTCTGGAGTTGAATGAATACTTTGGATGAATCGAGGAATTATGATCGGTGCACGATCAGTGTTCTCCGGAGCCCTGTGTTTCTGTTTTGTGCGAGAAGAAGATTCGTCAAACCACAAACAGGCGTTTGTGAAACATGCTACTCGAAAAAGCATGAAATGCAGTAACGGTTCTTTCTTTTGGCCGCGTTATTTTACACTTGGCCGATTCATTTTGCATCTGGCCGCGTGTTTTTGCAGTTGGCCGCGTGTTGTTGCAGTTGGCCACGGATTATTGCATATGGCCGGGTGTTTTTGCAGTTGGCCGCGGATTAGTGTGAACTTGCATTTCTGAAACACAAGTTATGTTTATAATCGCTCGCCCAGAACCCGAGAAAAGTACATTCGACAGCTAAACCACGATGCCGTTTTCAAAATTCAAGGAACCAAACTCGAATGTTTCTAGTGCCCCCCTCTCCTCTCCAACTCACTATTTGTCAAGTTTTTCATAGTGTTTTTTTATTAATTTATATAATTTTAACAGTTTGAGACTAATTTGAATTAGGCTATGTTCGAAATCTCGGGTTACTATAACGAATGATATACCTCTGGTATGAGTTAATTCAGGATCAAGAATATATCCATGAAGCTTCAGGAATATATCCATCAAAATGGGAAGGAGAATGGTTAATAGAACATGTTTGTCATTGGTGGTTCTTTTTTTATAGCCAATGTTATTGATTTTTTACGTCATGTAGTCTCAAGGGAGAGCCCGGAGGATTCAGGTGTGGTACTTTTTCCACTCTCATGTACATAATTTGAATAAATGGACCCTATTTGAAGTTTATTTAAGAAAATGACTTATGGGAGATTTTGTCTTGATCGGTGGGGTGGTAAATTCCAAGAAAACGAAAATTTGGTTTTGTTTTTTCCAAAACGTGTCTCGACGTGCTTAAAAATTGCAATTCGATTTAGTTTTTTAAAAACGTGTTGCACCGTGCCTTCAGGCACGGGCATTCTCTAGTATTATATAAAATTGAATTGAGGGAAATAGTATAAAAGTTTGAAGAAGTTGAATGAATATTTTGGATGAATCGAGGAATTATGATCGGTGCACGATCGGTGTTCTCTGGAGCCCTGTGTTTCTGTTTTGTGCGAGAATAAGATTCTTCAAACCACAAATAGGCATTTGTAAAACACGATATTCTACAAAGCGTGAAATGCAGTAACGCTTCTTTCTTTTGGCCGCGTTATTTTACACTTGGCCGCTTCATTTTGCATCTGGCCGCCTGTTTTTGCAGTTGGCCGCGGATTATTACATCTGGCCGCGTGTTTTTGCAGTTGGCCGCGTGTATTTGTAGTTGGCCACGGATTATTGCATCTGGCCGCTTGTTTTTGCAGTTGGCCGCAGATTATTGCATATGGCCGCGTGTTTTTGCAGTTGGTCGCGTGTTGGTGCAGTTGGCCGTGGATTATTGCATCTGGTCGCGAATTTTTGAAGTTGGCCGCGGATTATTGCATCTGGCCGCTTGTTTTTGCCGTAGGCCGCGTGTTTTTGCAGTTGGCCGCGGATTAGTGTGAACTTGCATTTTTGAAACACAAGTTATGCTTATAATCGCTCGCCCACAACCCGAGAAAAGTACTTTCGACAGCTAAACCACGATGCCGTTTTCAAAATTCCAAGAACCAAACTCGCATCTTTCCGTTGCCCCCCTCTTCTCTCCCACTCACTATCTGTCAAGTTTTTCAAAATGTTTATTTATTTATATAATTTTAACAGTTTGGGGCTAATTTGAATTAGGCTATGTTCGAAATCTTGGGTTACTATAACGAATGATGTATCTCTGGTATGAGTTAATTCAGGATCAGGAATATATCCATGAAGCTTCAGGAATATATCCATCAAAATGGGAAGGAGAATGGTTAATAGAACATATTTGTCATTGGTGGTTCTTTTTTTATAGGCAATGTTATTGATTTTTAACGTCATTTAGTCTCAAGGGAGAGCCCCGAGGATTCAGGTGTGGTACTTTTTCCACTCTCATGTACATAATTTGAATAAATGGACCCTATTTGAAGTTTATTTAAAAAAATGACTTGTGGGAGATTTTGTCTTGATCGTTGGGGTGGTAAATTCCAAGAAAACGGCAATTCGGTTTTGTTTTTTCCAAAACGTGTCGCGCCGTGCTTAAAAATGGCAATTCGATTTAGTTTTTTTAAAACGTGTTGCACCGTGTCTTCAGGCACGGGCATTCGCTAGTATTATATAAAATTGAATTGAGGGAAATATTATAAAAGTTTGAAGAAGTTGAATGAATACTTTGGATGAATCGAGGAATTATGATCGGTGCACGATCGGTGTTCTCCGGAGCCCTGTGTTTCTATTTTGTGCGAGAAGAAGATTCGTCAAACCACAAACATGCGTTTGTGAAACAAGCTATTGTAGACACCCCAATTTGGCCTAACGAGTATTTCAAGTCCCACCTTGGGACCATCCCGATGATGAAATGGATACAGTGATTGCTGATTGCTTCCTTGAGGACCTTAGGACTTTCGGTGATAATTTTGAACCACTTAGAGGACCCAATTCAAAGCCATACAGCCTTTCAGACAGAAATACAGAAGCTTAGGAGAATCCATCTGACGGCCGTAACATCGATCTAACGGCCACAACATCAATCCCTTACCCGAGCAACCTGTTGCCAGCAAAATCTCCCTGAGAGATCAATCCCTCGGCCGCAAGATTTATCCTTTGGCCGAGACATCCATTCCTCGGCCGCGACATCCTTTGCTCGGCCGCCAGATCGACCTTTTTTCCAGACTCTGGAACGTTCTGTCAGACGTTTGGTTTGATCCAACTACACTACATTTCCGATGCGTTCGCGCTACGATCAGAGATTACGACGTAGAGTTAGAGATGCATTGCAATTGCAATTGCCATCTCGTGATTTGATTGGCCGGAGTGAGTCATCCCTATGCCTATATAAAGGGGCCTTTGGGTTCCGAAATAAACACAGAAATTGAGATATCTACACACTCAATCAAGCCACGAAACTCTGTCAAAATACCCTCTCAAACCTACTCTTCAAAAGCCCTAACCTCCCGAAGGCAGTCGTCAATCCAGTGATCAAACCCCGAAGTTCAAACCCTAACTCTAGGGTTTTCAATCAAGCGATCAGTCAAACACAATCAAATCCGAAGCAATCAAACAACTGAGGGATCAAGGTGGTGAGGCCCAACGGCCTATGGTTTGCTTTATTTACTGTCCCTTCTTACTAATCGTAGCATTTTGATTAACAGTTAATCTTTCTGTCTGGTGTGAGGAAGAACACCGACCAGGGCTTCGATCCCTCGGCCGGTATATCAAACCAGGAGGATCCCTCGGCCGTGAGATCAATTCACCGGCCGCGGGATCCATTTCCCTGGGACATTTTGTTTGCTTTATCTGCTTTCTGATGTATGCTTATTTATCGCACTGACTCACTTTGCTTACTGTTTAAAGGAATAACTAAACAGACTATGTGTTGGAATTAAACAAAGTATCTATACGTCTTATGCTGAACGATTATGGGCCAGTCTCACGACTGGGCAAAGAGGGGTGCCTAACACCTTCCCCTTATTGTACTTTTGGCTCCCGTATCCAGAATCTCTATCTATTTTCCCAGTTTTAATAAACTGGGTGGCGACTCTATTTAACGATAACCGTTATCATGTGGCGATGTTCCTAGCCATGGGAATGTCCATGATTTTGGTTATGAAGTGAGCAACCAATCGAGCAAACACAACGTGATCAACCTGTATGGCGATACCCCACTTGGGAGGTGTCTACAGTTTTTGGCGACTCTGCTGGGGAATATGAGAGCCATAACCAGAAAGTTCAACATAAGACTAATACATGCCTTGTTTAATTCATTTATCATATGCATCGAGCGGGCAACCCGTTGAGTTCACCTGATATCCCGGCATGACACGGGCTATGTTGGGGGTTCCAGCAAACTCCACAGTCACTCGTACCTAGTGGTATATCAAAAAGGAAATCACCCAATCGCCGCCTATAATGGGCTGGTGAGAGGATTGGTGCCCTTTGACAACGGAGCACCCTGAAACTACCAAAAACCTTGCATGCTTTAGAAAGCCATAGAACTTATCAAACTAAGACAGGAACCTACAGGCTAGGAACCTACTTGCATTCTGCTTGCAAAAGTTTTTCCTCACACCTTGTATCATTTGTTGTTGTATTAACTTTTTCTGTGCAGAAGGGTTGGGATTTTCGAACCCAAATCCTGGCCCTACACAGGCCAAATACCGACTTCCAGGTATTCTATTTTTCAAGCAGGCACCATAGATAGGTTAAAGAAGCAACCTCAGCCAGTTTTATACTCTTACAATACCCGAAGTCACGCCAAACAGAGGTCTTTACAGTCATCTCATCGGTCGCCTTCGTCTGCCAAGACACCCTCACCGCAACGGTCCCAATCAGTTTTAGGGACTTCGCGGTTTTCTTCTCAACAAAACCGATTATCTACCCAATTCCAAGCCTCACCAAACAATCTCCCTACCTACACCCCAAAAATGGCAGATAAAGATGCTACCATCACCGAGCTCCGGGCCCAAATTGCCTATTTACAAGCTGAGAAAGCAGCAAGAGATGCTGAAGACAAGAAAAACGAGGAGGAAGCAGAAGATCCTCATGAAATTATAGAAAACCCTGAATTGGTCAAACAAGTCAAAGAGATCAAGCACGCTTTGGCTGGTTCACAAGGAGACCAAATTCTGGATTTCGAAGGACTCTGTCTCTTTCCAGAATCTCAACTGCCTAGACGGTTCAAAATGCCAAACATCGAGAAATTCAACGGGACTGGTAACCCTACCAGCCATGTCCGCCATGTCATCAACACTCTGAAGGCTATGGGTTTGACCGACGAGCTCATTGCTCAATTGTTTCAAAGGACTCTCACTGGAAGCACCCTCGATTGGTTTCTCACTTTGGAATTTGTGCATTATCAAACTTGGCCTGAAATTGCTAACGCTTTTGTCAAGCAGTATGCGTACGATGTCCAAATTGAGCTAACTACCCGAGATTTGGAGATGACTAAACAAGAATCCAATGAGGACTTTGCTGCCTTTGTGGCAAGATGGAGAGAGAAGGCTGCCAAGATGAAAAGCCGCCCTACCGAGGAAGATCAAGTGAGGATAGTTGTCAAAAACTTACAGCCTAAATACCTCACTCATATTTACACTCAAGCTATCACCGACTTCAAACGTCTACACGCCACTGGATTACAAATCGAGGATGGGATCAAGTTGGGCCTCATTGGAAAAGAAGAAACCCCTCCACCCAGAAAAACCTTTCCAAACCGTGCATCTCCTGTCTCCGTCAACGCCC
Source organism: Rhododendron griersonianum (assembly GCA_018127125.1). Taxonomy (NCBI): domain Eukaryota; kingdom Viridiplantae; phylum Streptophyta; class Magnoliopsida; order Ericales; family Ericaceae; genus Rhododendron; species Rhododendron griersonianum. Next base: position 52,230,043 of record CM030789.1, on the reverse strand, counting down.
TTGACTCAGTCTTACCACAAGACCCTTTTCAAACTAGCTCATCCAGAAACACAAATCGCCCTCGCCGCAATTTCAGCCCACTCTATATGACTCCATCCCAAGCCTTAGCCATCCTAAGCCGTCAAGGGCACCTTAGGCTCTTGAATAATCCGCCTCCTCAGCCACCTTACGGCCCAAGCTATGATGCCAATAAGCAGTGTGCTTACCATCAACACCCTGGACATGAGACAGACCGCTGCATGCGTCTTTGTCATGACATCCAGGATCTCATTGATAGTCAAGCCATAAAACCTCCTAAGCCTAATGTACAAACCAATCCACTTCCCGCTCACAACAACGAACCACCGCCTCAAAATATCAATCTCATAAGCCTATCCTATAGCCCCACATATAATCCTGCCCGACACATTATTTCAAATACCCAAACCGAACCATCCCTAATCCTCTCTGAGAACGAGGAATGCTTTGCAACAGGGAAAGAACCCCACATCTATGCCATTGATGATGGAGATTGGTGGTTGGACTTGCGTCAAGCCCTGCCAAATGATTGGAAAGTTGGAAGAATTGAGCCTGCTGATCCTTGGGGTACCCAAGAAGAAGAAGTGGGTCACCTCACCCGAAGCGGAAGGGTGTATAAACCGCCTAAACTAAGTGGAGAAAGTTCAACCTCAACACGAGTAATGGAAGAAGAAGAAGGAGAAGAAAGCCAAAGGACCGAACCTGAAGAAGACAGGGTGCTAAGGCAACTAAAGAAAATCCAAGCTGATATCTCTATTTGGGGATTGCTTATGTCCTCCTACGAGCATCGCAATTCCTTCTTTAAAACCTTGGGGAAAGCCAAAGTTCCCATCGACATCACCCCCGAAGAACTGGTGGGTTTCATAATGGCGTCAAAAGCTCCAAAACCAACGATAGCTTTCACTGACAAGGATCTACCCCCTGAAGGGCCTGCACACAACAAACCTCTCTACATTTCACTTAAATGTCTCACCAAATGGATCCCACTAGTCTTGGTGGATAATGGGTCTGCTTTAAACGTATGTCCTCAAAGGACCCTCGACAAGCTAGGGATAAACGCCACCGACGTATGACCTTCAAGCCAGGGAGTAAAGGGGTATGACAATTCAAAGAGAAGAGTGGTTGGGTGTGTCACACTACCAGTAGAAGTGGAGAAGATCAAAAGGGACGTGGAGTTCCATGTTATGGATATACCGGCCACCTTCAATCTCTTGTTAGGAAGGCCTTGGCTACATGACGCTGGGGCAGTACCCTCCACTTTGCATCAAAAAGTCAAATTCGCGGTAGATGGAAGGGTTATAACCATTCTGGGGGATTCATCAATCCGGACTCATTCTGATACGCCTGTCCAAGAGGTAGAAACCGAGGAAACCTTCCTTACAGGATTCAGTCTTGAGGAAGCAACTGCTGTGCAAGCCTTAATGGCTGAGAGAAACTTCTATGTAAATGCCCCCGCCATATGGATGATGAAGAAGCAAAAATACCTCCCTGGGTTGGGTTTAGGCAAAAGATCACAAGGCATCTCGCAGATGATTGATCCTCTGCATAATCAATACGCCTTTGGTCTTGGCTACACCCCAACAGAAGCCGAGGTAAAAAGGAAGAGAAACATGGAAAAGGCTAAGGCAAGAGGAAGCAGGATCAAAGAAGAGAAACTCGTGATCCCAAAAACGCTCAATGGCTGGTTTGTGAGGGAAGGAGAAGACTTTCCATTCTGCGGCTTCGCAGAGACATGGGAAGACGAAGTTACCAAGCAACGGTACCCTGGAATGCAAATCTTCTTTGATCAGGAATGGACCGACAGTGATTTGGAAGAAGAATCAACTGATCCATCTCCTACCCCCAAAGACTGGATTGAAGTGCTAGCTGAATTTGACCTAAAGATTCTGTTTGGCAAAGAGGGTGAAGAAGAGTATAAAACTGCAAAGGGAAAAGGAATCATTCCTGAAATACCGCAGTAAATCGCATGACAAAAACGTTGCTTTCATTTCCTAAAGACAAGTTAGGACATGTTTTGGGCCCCTGTTTGGGCATTATCTACGATTGAATAAATCCCCATTTTTATCACTTCTATGCTTGACAAATGATTCCATCTTTAAAATGTGATTGTTATACACTACAATCTCTCTGCCAAAGATAAAAGGATTTTAAAGAATCTAAATTCTGTATGTTACTGACCAAAAGGAAATAGGGGACGAACCCTGGTTACTTAGAACTAGGCTTTTTACCAAAACTCAAGAAAAAGACGCTATCTCCGTGAGAACACTTAGGGTTAGCTTGCCCATTGTGAAAGTACAAACACAACAGGAGATTCATAAAAACATCTCCATCAAATTCCTCTCCAAACACCTCTGGAGAGAAAAATGCTCGTTGGGTAAGATATACACCCAAGCAAAAGTAAGAGCAAAGCCTGCTAGGACAAAGAAAAAGCGAAAAAAAACGCAGCCTAGGCAAAAGTTAAGGCATTTGAAGGAAAGCTCGCTAGGGACTCAACCTCTATCAGGTAACCTAGGCAAAATCTAGAGCATGAGAGAAAGAAAAATTAAGAGTGAAAACCCAACCCCCAAAGGTGGTAATCTTGGAACTACGTAAAAGGCCTGATTCCCTGATTGGGATACGTAGGCAATCTCGCGTCGAGATGCGGCCCAAATATTTGGAGAGAAGAAAGATGATACCAAAAGGGTTTGTATTCAATGATAGGCATGGCTAACCTTGCGTATTGAGCTCACAAAAGATGAGTTGGTCATTTTCCAGGGAATTGGCAAAAACAAAGATATACAAGAATCATCGTTCGTCCTCTCTGACTCAGAAGTCGTCGACATAAGGGACCAAGCATTCTAACAAAACATGGCAAAGAGATTGTAAGAATAACAAAAGCAAATAAGAGAGCTTGAATCAAATGCAAGTGTAAGAAGAAAAGAAAAAAACCGTTTGGCTAATAGCAAAAACCTAACTTCTTTAGGAAATGGAAGTAGCGGCCGAAGAATGGAACCCTCGGCCGAGTGATCCATTCCTCGGCCCAAGTTTAAATCCAGGCATTCACGAAACTTTGAAAAATATTGCATAAATATCTAAACTCTCATACATGCTGAGGATGCTTCAAATACAAACAAAAAATACAAATGTCAAATTATCTGTTTTTAGAACTAACAACTACAAGTACAAGAAAAGAAAGGCTAGCTACTGCCCACGACCCCTCTTGGGCGCGGGACGAAAACGCTCAGGAACTGGGATACTGATCCTCTGTCCCTCGCCAGTCGCGGCATCTCCATCACCAGCTTTAGTACTCCCACCCTCGCTAACTCCAGCACTCTGGGTGACCGACACTGTCGGTACTCGCTCTGCTTCAAGCTGCAGAGACACAAGGATATAAGCATTTAGTTTCACATGGAACATAGGATGGAAAAAGAAGAGATCAAAGGATGCATACCGCAGCTATTCGACTGCACTGCCCCCGAGCCAAAGCCTCTGCGCTCTGGAAAGCACGCAACCATTCCTGAAACACCCCAGCGGGCACCTACAGAGGAAGCAATTGCATATACAATCAAGTAAGCAAGGAATACTGAAGGAAACCAAAGCAGAATCTACAAATATTACCTGCTGGACCCCGGCAGGAAGCACGTAGAACTGCGTAGTACACGGTGTCAGTGGCAAACGCTCCTCTTCTCCACTCGCATTGTGGAAAGAAATGAAACTGGGGGCCCGTGGCCAAACAGGAGGAACAGCAGCAGCAGTAGTGGTAGGAAGGGTCAAGGAGGCCGAACGAAAGGCTGAGTAGTCTCCTACTACGAGAAAACTCAAGGCTGGTTGTCTCTCAAGAGCAAGTAGCAAGCTATCCCCGGTCAAAAGATGGGTCGATCTCATGCCAACAGGAGGAGGGAGAGGAACAAGATGCAACGCCTCAGAACGTGGAAAGTACTGGCTTGCTACCCTCTCCCCAAGATACCACGCTCTCAAAAATGGCCCCTCCAGAAGGAAGTGCTGGCTGTCCAACGCCCGAGCTGAGGTCAACTCCAAAGGAGCATCGTCAAGTAGCACGCCCCATGGGTCGAAACGCACCTATAACAAGGGAAATAGCATCAAAATAACAGAATAAGGAAATTGCACGAAAATCAGAGGACGAAGAAGATGTCATACCTGATCCACCGTTAGGCGATCCAAAACTCGCCTCCAAGCCAGCAAGTCCATGGCGGGCGACCGTGACTTCCGAACTCCTTTCAACCAACGGGCTACCCGCGGAACAAACCTAGGCTCTCTGTGCCCAGTCGGAGGAGGAAACTGCAACAAGTGCTCAAAAGCCCAAAGCTACAAGCAAAGACGGAGAACATGAATAATAAAGGTAGAAGCAACAAGAGAATATTGCAGAAATCAAAATATATACCTCGAGAATACGATGGTGTCCGCCAAGCGACAAACTAACTCCCCGGGAACAAGCACTGAGGTGTCCGTACAACGTGGCTAGGGCAGGAGTTCCCCAATCAAACTCTGCTATGGTCTCTAAGTGCACCAAAGCAGCCAAGAACTGGACATGTACCGAATTCTCCTTGTTGCAAAACAAAGTTTGCCCAAGGAGATAAAGCAGGAAAGCTCGTACCAGCTGAGAAAGGGGATCCGTCAAGATATCAACTTGATCAAACTCTTCCCGAAGCCAGGTGTATGTGATATGGCCACTCTCTGATACAATGGGAACCTTCCCCAAGAGGTATCCAAGGGCACCCTTCCACTCATGGATCCGCGGGTCAATTGGAAGAGGATCGCCGCCAACCCTCAGGCCTGTGAGCAAAGCAAAGTCGCCCGGAGTGATCGTCATCTCCCCAGCCTCCGGAAGGTGGAAAGTGTTGGTGGTATCCCACCACCGCTCGACCAAGGATGTGGTCAATCCCAGCTCCGCCTTCGGAAGATGGAAACCAAGAATCAAGGGCTCGAAGCCAGCCAAAGCAACCGCATCCTTGGCTTCTTGAGGAAGCCTCTCATACCACTCAAACACCTGGGGGCAGCTTCCCCACACGTGCAGCCTCTCGTTTGCCTGACAAAATACGAAGAAGAAGTCAAATACACAAGATATCACCTATACAGGGGGCAACTTCTAGAACTCAAACTCCCTATCAAAATATCAAACTATCACTCTGCAAAATCTCACATGCGAAAATCATTTGACAGGGTAAAATTCTACCTTCCTGTTGGTGGAACCAAAGTGCTGCTCTGGCTCCCTGTGCAAGACCTCAGGTGGGATGTCACTGAGGGGAGGACGGTATCGCAAAGAACCACCACGCCCAACCAAGTGAACCTGAGGAGCGTAAGTGGCAAAGTCAAAAGGGGGAAGAATATCACCACCCACATCAGTAGAAACCTCGGGTTCAACCCCGGGAGGAATGGGTTGCGAGGAACTCCCCCCAGCAGTGGCCCTGCGCCGACTCGAACGCAAGACGCGGGAACTTGAAACCCCGCCAAGGATCTCGGCCTCGACGGCCGGAGCCTTGCCCGTATCTCTAGATTTGGCGGGGATATCGGATGGTGGAGGAAGAGGCGGGCTCGAAGCCATGGCAGCCAAAACCGTGGTGGTCGAAGGATCGGCGGCGAGAAGGCGGAGAACGACGAGGAGGGAGAGGAGGCGGTGGCGACGATCGCTTGAACGGGAGAGGAGGATGAGGGATAGTAGGGGAAAAATGACCCGTGAGATCGATTTAACTAAACTTAAATCAATTTCCTGACTTTTGGCGTTCTCACGGCCGAGACATCCATTACTCGGCCGAGACATCAATTCTTCGGCCGAGGGATCGATCTCCTGGCCCCTTAATCAAATTCCCTCAGCAACAGCAGATTTCGCTTGGTGCACTGACTCAAGCCACTATAGGCTTCTGGGCCCTCAACCAACCAAGTAGCCTTGGGGGCATCCCCGAGCCAATACAACGTAATCAAAACTGGCCTTGGGGGCATGCCCAAGCATCGAAGATCTCTCTCCACAAACTGCTGGCCAAAGCAAGTTGAAACACCCAGCAACTTTACGCCCATATCCATTATCAATTCAGCGGCTCGAGGCCCATATTAATTCAGCGGTCCTGTACCCATCATCTCTACACGACTCAGCGGCACCTAGCCCGCTATCTCAACTGGCTCAAAGCCATAACGACCATCTTAGCGGCTCTAAGCCCATTATCGACAGGCTCTACGCCCTTTATCACAATTCAGCGACTCAAAGCCTATTATCTCAAGTGGCTCCAAGCCACCATCTCAATAGGCTCGAAGCCTATCTCAATAGACTCTACGTCTACTATCACCCAGCGGCTCGAAGCCCTCGAACCAGTAGCGCTATGATCACTATCACAGCAACAGGCTCTACGCCTGTAATTAATCACAACTCGGCGGCTCAAAGCCCACTACTTCAATAGGCTCGAAGCCTGCATCTACTATCTCAACTGGCTCGAAGCCGTAAACAAACAACAGGCTCTAAGCCGCCCCAACAATCAAGACATCTGTTCTCAGGCTCTACGCCTGAATGCTCAAAATCTAACATTTTGAATGCTCAAGCTCTACGCTTGGATGCCCAACCACTGTGTACTGGATGCTCAAGTTATACACTTGAATGCTCAAGTTCTACGCTTGGACGCCCAACCACTGTGTACCGGACGCTCAAAGCCTATACTTTGAATGCTTGGATTCTGCCGTCCGAATGCTCGAGCTCTACGCTCTGAATGCTCAAGTCCGGAACTTGATAGAAGCTCTAAGCTTAAAACAAACACACACGCACGGGCCCGTGCACATATTGCATTATCACATCGAGTCTGCATCATCATATCTGTTCACATCTAACAACCATCGTCACCATATACACTCTGCATATCTCTCATGAAACAGGTCAACCCTGCAATCAACCGGCTCTATGCCTCGGTTTTATTGATCGGCCCAACGCCTCGATCCTTTGGCTCCACGCCAACACTTATGATGAGAAAGCTCCGTGCGCAGACCATCAGAATACAACTAGCTCCACGCTTCGGTTTATATCACGTCAAGCTCTAAGCTCCGACAACTCAGGCCCTCGCCTCAAGACTGCACGCAGGCTCCACGCCTCAATCGCTTCAGGCTCCATGCCTCAGTTCCTTCACCTCAGGCCCTTGCCTTATGCCAGCTCCGTGCTTCGGTCCCATCAAGCTCTAAGCTCACCTCAGGCCTTCACCTCATAACCACAGTAGGCTCCACGCCTCAATCTAGTCACCTCAGGCTCTCGCCTTGTGGTCAACACCAGCTCCGCGCTTCGGTTTTATCTAGTCACCTCAGGCTCTCGCCTTATGATCAACACCAGCTCCGCGCTTCGGTCCTATCAATCACCTCAGGCTCTCGCCCTATGATCACACCAGCTCCGCGCTTCGGTCTTATCAATCCCATCTCCTTAGGCCTTCGCCTCAAGGTTACAACAGGCTCCACGCCTCGATTCCATCACTCTCCAGGCTCTCACCGGCTCCGTGCCTCGGTTCCCTCATCTCCAAAAGCTCCGTGCTCCAGCTACTGGCCCTGCGCCTCCCCTACATCTCAAAAGCAAACCGGCATCCAACTCATCCCAGCAGATGGTTTGGATTCCACCCCATTACATCAATCCCTTCTAGCTCATTCGCAAGGATAGGCTACACTACCGAGCTCCTTTCAGTCAAAGTAAGGATGATCAAGAAAAGCAAACGCACCTGCAGTGTACTGATCTACCCCAAAATACTAAGGAAACTCTCCGCAAAATCTCCCATGGCAGCCCTGCGCTCCTTCAACTATCTTTCGCCAAAACCCTGGCTCAGTCTAGGTACGTCACACTATGGCTTTTTAAGCCCTAAGGTACGTCTTCTGTCTCTAACCCTCCAAACTTTTTATTTTTCTTTATTGTCCGAACTACGATTGGTCTGAATTTCCCTTGTGGAATACGTAGGCAGCCTCCCGGCCCGACCAGAACAAAACCTTTTTCGAAAACCCCTTGGGATAGTGGTTGGACCAAATTGAGTTGCTTTTTACAGCTTTGACTCTTACTCAAACATGTCTCGCGATCCGTCTAAGTTCAGTCAAAGAGGGGCATCTGTAGACACCCCAATTTGGCCTAACGATTATTTCAAGTCCCACCTTGGGACCATCCCGATGATGAAATGGATACAGTGATTGCTGATTGCTTCCTTGAGGACCTTAGGACTTTCGGTGAGAACTTTGAACCACTTAGAGGACCCAATTCAAAGCCATACAGCCTTTCAGACAGAAATACAGAAGCCTAGGAGAATCCATCTGACGGCCGTAACATCGATCTAACGGCCACAACATCAATCCCTCACCCGAGCAACCTGTTGCCAGCAAAATCTCCCTGAAAGATCAATCCCTCGGCCGCAAGATCTATCCTTCGGCCGAGACATCCATTCCTCGGCCGCGACATCCTTTGCTCGGCCGCCAGATCGACCTTTTTTCCAGACTCTGGAACGTTCTGTCAGACGTTTGGTTTGATCCAACTACACAACATTTCCGATGCGTTCGCGCTACGATCAGAGATTACGACGTAGAGTTAGAGATGCATTGCAATTGCAATTGCCATCTCGTGATTTGATTGGCCGGAGTGAGTCATCCCTATGCCTATATAAAGGGGCCTTTGGGTTCCGAAATAAACACAGAAATTGAGATACCTACACTCAATCAAGCCACGAAACTCTGTCAAAATACCCTCTCAAACCTACTTTTCAAAAGCCCTAACCTCCCGAAGGCAGCCGTCAATCCGGCGATCAAACCCCGAAGTTCAAACCCTAACTCTAGGGTTTTCAATCAAGCGATCAGTCAAACACAATCAAATCCGAAGCAATCAAACAACTGAGGGATCAAGGTGGTGAGGCCCAACGGCCTCTAGTTTGCTTTATTTACTGTCCCTTCTTACTAATCGTAGCATTTTGATTAACAGTTAATCTTTCTGTCTGGTGTGAGGAAGAACACCGACCAGGGCTTCGATCCCTCGACCAGTATATCAAACCAGGAGGATCCCTCGGCCGTGAGATCAATTCACCGGCCGCGGGATCCATTTCCTTGGGACATTTTGTTTGCTTTATCTGCTTTCTGATGCATGCTTATTTATCGCACTGGCTCACTTTGCTTACTGTTTAAAGGAATAACTAAACAGACTATGTGTTGGAATTAAACAAAGTATCTATACGTCTTATGCTGAACGATTATGGGCCAGTCTCACGACTGGGCAAAGAGGGGTGCCTAACACCTTCCCCTTATTGTACTTTTGGCTCCCGTATCCAGAATCTCTATCTATTTTCCCAGTTTTAATAAACTGGGTGGCGACTCTATTTAACGATAACCGTTATCATGTGGCGATGTTCCTAGCCATGGGAATGTCCATGATTTTGGTTTATGAAGTGAGCAACCAATCGAGCAAACACAACGTGATCAACCTGTATGGCGATACCCCACTTGGGAGGTGTCTACAGCTATTCGAAAAAGCGTGAAATGCAGTAACGCTTCTTTCTTTTGGCCGCGTTATTTTAAACTTGGCCGATTCATTTTGCATCTGGCCGCGTGTTTTTGCAGTTGGCCGTGGATTATTGCATCTGGCCGCGTGTTTTTGCAGTTGGCCGCATGTTGTTGCAATTGGCCGCGGATTATTGCATATGGCCGAGTGTTTTTGCAGTTGGCCGCGGATTAGTGTGAACTTGCATTTCTGACACACAAGTTATGCTTATAATCGCTCGCCCACAACCCGAGAAAAGTGCTTTCGACAGCTAAACCACGATGCCATTTTCAAAATTCCAGGAACCAAACTCGCATCTTTTCGTTGCCCCCCTCTTCTCACCAACTCACTATTTGTCAAGTTTTTCAAAGTGTTTTTTTATTTATTTATATAATTTTAACAGTTTGAGGCTAATTTGAATTAGGCTACGTTTGAAATCTCGGGTTACTATAACGAATGATATACCTCTGGTATGAGTTAATTCAGGATCAGGAATATATCCATAAAGCTTCAGGAATATATCCATCAAAATGGGAAGGAGAATGGTTAATAGAACATGTTTTTCTTTGGTGGTTCTTTTTTTATAGGCAATGATATTGATTTTTAACATCATGTAGTCTCAAGGGAGAGCCCGGAGGATTAAGGTGTGGTACTTTTTCCACTCTCATGTACATAATTTGAATAAATCGACCCTATTTGAAGTTTATTTTAGAAAATGACTTATGGGAGATTTTGTCTTTATCGGTGGGGTGGTAAATTCCAAGAAAACGGCAATTTGGTTTTGTTTTTACCAAAATGTGCCGTGCCGTGCTTAAAAATGGTAATTCGATTTAGTTTTTTTAAAACGTGTTGCACCGTGCCTTCAGGCACGGGCATTCGCTAGTATTATATAAAATTGAATTGAGGGAAATATTATACAAGTTTGAAGAAGTTGAATGAATACTTTGGATGAATCGAGGAATTATGATTGGTGCACGATCGGTGTTCTCCGGAGCATTGTGTTTCTGTTTTGTGCGAGAAGAAGATTCGTCAAACCACAAACAGGCATTTGTGAAACACGATATTCTACAAAGCGTGAATTGCAGTAACGCTTCTTTCTTTTGGCCGCATTATTTTACACTTGGCCGCTTCATTTTGCATCTGGCCGCGTGTTTTTCCAGTTGGCCGCGGATTATTACATCTGGCCGCGTGTTTTTGCAGTTGGCCGCAAATTATTGCATCTGGCCGCTTGTTTTTGCAGTTGGCCGCGTGTCTTTGCAGTTGGCCGCAGATTATTGCATATGGCCGGTTGTTTTTGCAGTTGGCCGCGGATTAGTGTGAACTTGCATTTCTGAAACACAAGTTATGCTTATAATCGCTCGCCCACAACCCGAGAAAAGTGCTTTCGACAGCTAAACCACGATGCCGTTTTCAAAATTCCAGGAACCAAACTCGCATCTTTCCGTTGCCCCCACTCCTCTCCAACTCACTATCTGTAAAGTTTTTCAAAGTGTTTTTTTATTTATTTATACAATTTTAACAGTTTGAGGCTAATTTGAATTAGGCTACGTTCGAAATCTAGGTTTACTATAACGAATGATATACCTCAGGTATGAGTAAATTCAGGATCAGGAATATATCCATGAAGCTTCAGGAATATATCTATCGAAATGGGAAGGAGAATGGTTAATAGAATATGTTTGTCATTGTTGGTTCTTTTTTTATAGGCAATGTTATTGATTTTCAACGTCATTTAGTATCAAGGGAGAGCCCGGAGGATTCAGGTGTGGTACTTTTCCACTCTCATGTACATAATTTGAATAAATGGACCCTATTTGAAGTTTATTTAAGAAAATGACTTGTGGGAGATTTTGTCGTGATCGGTGGGGTGTTAAATTCCAAGAAAACGGCAATTCGGTTTTGTTTTTTACAAAACGTGTCGCGCCGTGCTTAAAAATGGCAATTCGATTTAGTTTTTTTAAAACGTGTTACACTGTGTCTTCAGGCACGGGCATTCGCTAGTATTATATAAAATTGAATTGAGGGAAATATTATAAAAGTTTGAAGAAGTTGAATGAATACTTTGGATGAATCGAGGAATTATGATCGGTGCACGATCAGTGTTCTCCGGAGCCCTGTGTTTCTGTTTTGTGCGAGAAGAAGATTCGTCAAACCACAAACAGACGTTTGTGAAACAAGCTATTCAAAAAAGCGTGAAATGCAGTAACGCTTCTTTCTTTTGGCCACGTTATTTTACACTTGGCAGATTCATTTTGCATCTGGCCGCGTGTTTTTGCAGTTCGCCGCGTGTTTTTGCAGTTCGCCGCGGATGATTGCATATGGCCGATCTTTTTTGCAGTTGGCTGCGGATTAGTATGAACTTGCATTTCTGAAACACAAGTTATGCTTATAATCGCTCGCCCACAACCCGAGAAAAGTGATTTCAACAGCTAAACCACGATGCCGTTTTCAAAATTCCAGGAACCAAACTCGCATCTTTCCGTTGCCCCCCTCTACTCTCCAACTCACTATCTGTCAAGTTTTTCAAAGTGTTTATTTATTTATTTATATAATTTTAACTGTTTGGGGCGAATTTGAATTAGGCTCTGTTCGAAATTTTGGGTTACTATAACGAATGATATACCTCTGGTATGAGTTAATTCAGGATCAGGATTATATCCATGAAGCTTCAGGAATATATCCATCAAAATGGGAAGGAGAATGGTTAATAGAACATGTTTGTCATTGGTGGTTCTTTTTTATAGGCAATGTTAATGATTTTTAACGTCGTGTAGTCTCAAGGGAGAGCCCGGTGGATTCAGGTGTGGTACTTTTTCCACTCTCATGTACATAATTTTAATAAATTGACCCTATTTGAAGTTTATTTAAGAAAATGACTTATGGGAGATTTTGTCTTGATCGGTGGGGTTGTAAATTCCAAGAAAACGGCAATTCGGTTTTGTTTTTTCCAAAACTTGTCCCGCCGTGCCTAAAAATGGCAATTCGATTTAGTTTTATTTAAAATGTGTTGCACCGTGCCTTCAGGCACGGGCATTCGCTAGTATTATATAAAATTGAATTGAGGGAAATACTTTACAAGTTCGAAGAAGTTGAATGAATACTTTGGATGAATCTAGGAATTATGATCACGATCGGTGTTCTCCGGAGCCCTGTGTTTATGTTTTGTGCGAGAAGAAGATTCGTCAAACCACAAACAGGCATTTGTAAAACACGATATTCTACAAAGCGTGAAATGCAGTAACGCTTCTTTCTTTTGGCCGCGTTATTTTACATTTGGCCGCTTCATTTTGCATCTGGCCGCTTATTTTTGCAGTTGGCCGCGGATTATTACATCTGGCCGCGTGTTTTAGCAGTTGGCCGCGTGTTGTTGCAGTTGGCCGTGTATTATTGCATCTGGCCGCTTGTTTTTACAGTTGGCCGCGGATTATTGCATATGGCCGGGTGTTTTTGCAGTTGGCCGCGGATTAGTATGAATTTGCATTTCTGAAACACAAGTTATGCTTATAATCGCTCGCCCACAACCCGAGAAAAGTGCTTTCGACAGCTAAACCACGATGCCGTTTTCAAAATTCCAGGAACCAAACTCGCATCTTTCCGTTGCCCCCCTCTCCTCTCCAACTCACTATCTGTCAAGTTTTTCAAAGTGTTTTTTTATTTATTTGTATAATTTTAACAATTTGGGGTTAATTTGAATTAGGCTATGTTCGAAATCTTGGGTTACTAAAACGAATGATGTACCTCTGATATTAGTTAATTCAGGATCAGGAAAATATCCATAAAGCTTCAGGAATATATCCATGAAAATGGGAAGGAGAATGGTTAATAGAACATGTTTGTCATTGGTGTTTCTTTTTTTATAGGCAATGTTATTGATTTTTAACGTCATGTAGTCTCAAGGGAGAGCCTAGTGGATTCAGGTGTGGTACTTTTTCCACTCTCATGTACATAATTTGAATAAATGGACCATATTTGAAGTTTATTTAAGAAAATGACTTATGGGAGATTTTGTCTTGATCGGTGGGGTGGTAAATTCCAAGAAAACGGCAATTCGGTTTTGTTTTTTCCAAAACTTGTCCCGCCGTGCCTAAAAATGGCAATTCGATTTAGTTTTATTTAAAATGTGTTGCACCGTGCCTTCAGGCACGGGCATTCGCTAGTATTATATAAAATTGAATTGAGGGAAATACTTTACAAGTTTGAAGAAGTTGAATGAATACTTTGGATGAATCTAGGAATTATGATCACGATCGGTGTTCTCCGGAGCCCTGTGTTTATGTTTTGTGCGAGAAGAAGTTTCGTCAAACCACAAACTGGCTTTTGTAAAACACGATATTCTACAAAGCGTAAAATGCAGTAACGCTTCTTTCTTTTGGCCGCGTTATTTTACACTTGGCCGCTTCATTTTGCATCTGGCTGCTTATTTTTGAAGTTGGCCGCGTGTTGTTGCAGTTGGCCGCGTATTATTGCATCTGGCCGCTTGTTTTTGCAGTTGGCCGCGTGTGCTTTTGCAATTGGCCGCGGATTATTGCATATGGCCGGGTGTTTTTGCAGTTGGCCGCGGATTAGTATGAATTTGCATTTCTGAAACACAAGTTATGCTTATAATCGCTCGCCCACAACCCGAGAAAAGTGCTTTCGACAGCTAAACCACGATGCCGTTTTCAAAATTCCAGGAACCAAACTCGCATCTTTCCGTTGCCCCCCTCTCCTCTCCAACTCACTATCTGTCAAGTTTTTCAAAGTGTTTATTTATTTATTTATATAATTTTAACAGTTTGGGGCTAATTTGAATTAGGCTATGTTCGAAATCTTGGGTTACTATAACGAATGATATACCTCTGGTATGAGTTAATTCAGGATCAGGAATATATCCATGAAGCTTCAGGAATATATCCATCAAAATGGGAAGGAGAATGGTTAATAGAACATGTTTGTCATTGGTGGTTCTTTTTTTATAGGCAATGTTAATGATTTTTAACGTCATGTAGTCTCAAGGGAGAGCCCGGTGGATTCAGGTGTGGTACTTTTTCCACTCTCATGTACATAATTTGAATAAATGGACCCTATTTGAAGTTTATTTAAGAAAATGACTTATGGGAGATTTTGTCTTGATCGGTGGGGTGGTAAATTCCAAGAAAACGGCAATTCGGTTTTGTTTTTTCCAAAACTTGTCCCGCCGTGCCTAAAAATGGCAATTCGATTTAGTTTTTTTTAAAACGTGTTGCACCGTGCCTTCAGGCACGGGCATTCGCTAGTATTATATAAAATTGAATTGAGGGAAATACTTTACAAGTTTGAAGAAGTTGAATGAATACTTTGGATGAATCGAGGAATTATGATCGGTGCACGATCGGTGTTCTCCGGAGCCCTGTGTTTCTGTTTTGTGCGAGAAGAAGATTCGTCAAACCACAAACAGGCATTTGTGAAACACGATATTCTACAAAGCGTGAAATGCAGTAACGCTTCTTTCTTTTGGCCGCGTTATTTTACACTTGGCCGCTTCATTTTGCATCTGGCCGCGTGTTTTTGCAGTTGGCCGCGGATTATTACATCTGGCCGCGTGTTTTTGCAGTTGGCCGCGGATTATTGCATCTGGCCGCTTGTTTTTGCAGTTGGCCGCGTGTTTTTGCAGTTGGCCGCGGATTATTGCATATGGCCGGGTGTTTTTGCAGTTGGCCGCGGATTAGTGTGAACTTGCATTTCTGAAACACAAGTTATGCTTATAATCGCTCGCCCACAACCCGAGAAAAGTGCTTTCGACAGCTAAACCACGATGCCGTTTTCAAAATTCCAGGAACCAAACTCGCATCTTTCCGTTGCCCCCCTCTCCTCTCCAACTCACTATCTGTCAAGTTTTTCAAAGTGTTTTTTTATTTATTTATATAATTTTAACAGTTTGGGGCTAATTTGAATTAGGCTATGTTCGAAATCTTGGGTTACTATAACGAATGATATACCTCTGGTATGAGTTAATTCAGGATCAGGAATATATCCATGAAGCTTCAGGAATATATCCATCAAAATGGGAAGGAGAATGGTTAATAGAACATGTTTGTCATTGGTGGTTCTTTTTTTATAGGCAATGTTATTGATTTTTAACGTCATGTAGTCTCAAGGGAGAGCCCGGTGGATTCAGGTGTGGTACTTTTTCCACTCTCATGTACATAATTTGAATAAATGGACCCTATTTGAAGTTTATTTAAGAAAATGACTTATGGGAGATTTTGTCTTGATCGGTGGGGTGGTAAATTCCAAGAAAACGGCAATTTGGTTTTGTTTTTTCCAAAACGAGTCGCGCCGTGCTTAAAAAAGGCAATTTGATTTAGTTTTTTTAAAACGTGTTGCACCGTGCCTTCAGGCACGGGCATTCGCTAGTATTATATAAAATTGAATTGAGGGAAATACTATACAAGTTTGAAGAAGTTGAATGAATACTTTGGATGAATCGAGGAATTATGATCGGTGCACGATCGGTGTTCTCCGGAGCCCTGTGTTTCTGTTTTGTGCGAGAAGAAAATTCGTCAAACCACAAACAGACATTTGTAAAACACGATATTCTACAAAGCGTGAAATGCAGTAAAGCTTATTTCTTTTGGCCGCATTATTTTACACTTGGCCGCGGATTATTACATCTGGCCGCGTGTTTTTGCTATTGGACGCGTGTTTTTGCAGTGGGCCGCGGATTATTGCATATGTCCGCTTGTTTTAGCAGTTGGCCGCTTTGTTTTGCAGTTGGCCGCGAATTATTGCATATGGCCGGGTGTTTTTGCAGTTGGCCGCGAATTAGTGTGAACTTGCATTTCTGAAACACAAGTTATGCTTACAATCGCTCGCCCACAACCCGAGAAAAGTGCTTTCGACAGCTAAACCACGACGCCGTTTTCAAAATTCTTGGAACCAAACTCGCATCTTTCCGTTGCCCCCCTCTCCTCTCCAACTCACTATCTGTCAAGTTTTTCAAAGTGTTTATTTATTTATTTATATAATTTTAACAATTTAGGGTTAATTTGAATTAGGCTATGTTAGAAATCTTGGGTTACTATAACGAATGATATACCTCTGGTATGAGTTAATTCTGGATCAGGAATATATCCATGAAGCTTCAGGAATATATCCATGAAAATGGGAAGGAGAATGGTTAATAGAACATGTTTGTCATTGGTGGTTCTTTTTTTATAGGCAATGTTATTGATTTTTAACGTAATGTAGTCTCAAGGGAGAGCCCGGTGGATTCAGTTGTGGTACTTTTTCTACTCTCACGGACATAATTTGAATAAATGGACCCTATTTGAAGTTTATTTAAGAAAATGACTTATGGGAGATTTTGTCTTGATCGGTGGGGTGGTAAATTCCCAGAAAACGACAATTTGGTTTTGTTTTTTCCAAAACTTGTCCCGCCGTGCCTAAAAATGGCAATTCGATTTATTTTTTTTAAAACGTGTTGCACCGTGCCTTCAGGCACGAGCATTCGCTAGTATTATATAAAATTGAATTGAGAGAAATACTATACAAGTTTGAAGAAGTTGAATGAATACTTTGGTTGAATCGATGAATTATGATCGGTGCACGATCGGTGTTCTCCGGAGCCCTGTGTTTCTGTTTTGTGCGAGAAGAAGATTCGGCAAACCACAAACAGACATTTGTGAAACACGATATTCTACAAAAGCGTGAAATGCAGTAACGCTTCTTTCTTTTGGCCGCGTTATTTTACACTTGGCCGCTTCATATTGCATCCGGCCGCGTGTTTTTGCAGTTGGCCGCGGATAATTATATCTGGCCGCGTGTGTTTTTGAAGTTGGCCGCGAATTAGTGTGAACTTGCATTTCTGAAATACAAGTTATGCTTACAATCGCTCGCCCACAACCCGAGAAAAGTGCTTTCGACAGCTAAACCACGATGCCGTTTTCAAAATTCCTGGAACCAAACTCGCATCTTTCCGTTGCCCCCCTCTCCTCTCCAACTCACTATCTGTCAAGTTTTTCAAAGTGTTTATTTATTTATTTATATAATTTTAACAGTTTGGGGCTAATTTGAATTAGGCAATGTTCGAAATCTTGGGTCACTATAACGAATGATATACCTCTGGTATGAGTTAATTCAGGATCAGGAATATTTCCATGAAGCTTTAGGAATATATCCATCAAAATGGGAAGGAGAATGGTTAATAGAACATGTTTGTCATTGGTGGTTCTTTTTTTATAAGCAATGTTATTGTTTTTTAACGTCATGTAGTCTCAAGGGAGAGCCCGTTGGATTCAGGTGTGGTACTTTTTCCACTCTCATGTACATAATTTGATTAAATGGACCCTATTTGAAGTTTATTTTAGAAAATGACTTATGGGAGATTTTGTCCTGATCGGTGGGGTTATAAATTCCAAGAAAACGGCAATTCGGTTTTGTTTTTTCCAAAACTTGTCCCGCCGTGCCTAAAAATGGGAATTCGTTTTAGTTTTTTTAAAACGTGTTGCAGCGTGCCTTCAGGCATGGGGCACGGGCATTCGCTAGTATTACATAAAATTGAATTAAGGGAAATACTTTACAAGTTTGAAGAAGTTGAATGAATACTTTGGATGAATCGAGGAATTATAATCGGTGCACGATCGGTGTTCGCCGGAGCCCTGTGTTTCTGTTTTGTGCGAGAAGAAGATTTGTCAAACCACAAACAGGCATTTGTGAAACACGATATTCTACAAAGCGTGAAATGCAGTAACGCTTCATTCTTTTGGCCGCGTTATTTTACACTTGGCCGCTTCATTTTTTATCTGACCGCGTGTTTTTGCAGTTGGCCGCAGATTATTACATCTGGCCGCATGTTTTTGCAGTTGGCCGCGTGTTTTTGCAGTTGGCCACGTGTTTTTGTAGTTGGCCGTGGATTATTGCATCTGGCCGCGTGTTTTTGCAGTTGGCCACGTGTTTTTGCAGTTGGCCGTGGATTAGTGTGAACTTGCATTTCTGAAACACAAGTTATGCTTATAATCGCTCGCCCAGAACCCGAGAAAAGTACTTTCGACAGCTAAACCACGATGCCGTTTTCAAAATTCCAAGAACCAAACTCGCATATTTCCGTTGCCCCCTTCTCCCCTCAAACTCACTATCTGTCAAGTTTTTCAAAGTGTTTTTTTAATTATTTATATTATTTTAACAAATTGGGGCTAATTTGAATTAGGCTATGTTCGAAATCTTGGGTTAATATAACGAATGATACACCTCTGGTATGAGTTAATTCAGGATCAGGAATATATCCATGAAGCTTCCGGAATATATCCATCAAAATGGGAAGGAGAATGGTTAATAGAACATGTTTGTCATTGGTGGTTCTTTTTTCATAGGCACTGTTATTGATTTTTAACGTCATGTAGTCTCAAGGGAGAGCCCGTGTGGATTCAGGTGTGGTACTTTTTCCACTCTCATGTACATAATTTGAATAAATGGACCTTATTTGAAGTTTATTTAAGAAAATGACTTATGGGAGATTTTGTATTGATCGGGGGGGTGGTAAATTCCAAGAAAACGGCAATTCGGTTTTGTTTTTTCTAAAATTTGTCCCGCCGTGCCTAAAAATGGCAATTCGATTTAGTTTTTTTTAAAACGTGTTGAACCGTGCCTTCAGGCATGGGGCACGGGCATTCGCTAGTATTATATAAAATTGAATTGAGGGAAATACTTTACAAGTTTGAAGAAGTTGAATGAATACTTTGGATGAATCGAGGAATTATGATCGGTGCACGATCGGTGTTCTACGGAGCCCTGTGTTCCTGTTTTGTGCGAGAAGAAGATTTGTCAAACCACAAACAGGCATTTGTGAAACACGATATTCTACAAAGCGTTAAATGCAGTAACACTTCTTTCTTTTGGCCGCGTTATTTTACACTTGGCCGCTTCATTTTGCATCTGGCCGCCTGTTTTTGCAGTTGGCCGCGGATTATTACATCGGGCCGCGTGTTTTTGCAGTTGGCCGCGGATTATTGCATATGGCCGGGTGTTTTTGCAGTTGGCCGCGGATTAGTGTAAACTTGCATTTCTGAAACACAATTTATGCTTATAATCGCTCGCCCACAACCCGAGAAAAGTGCTTTCGATAGTTAAACCACGATGCCGTTTTCAAAATTCCAGGAACCAAACTCGCATCTTTCTGTTGCCCCCTTCTCCTCTCCAACTCACTATCTGTCAAGTTTTTCAAAGTGTTTTTTTATTTCTTTATATAATTTTAACAGTTTGAGGCTAATTTGAATTAGGCTATGTTCGAAATCTCGGGTTACTATAACGAATGATATACCTCTGGTATGAGTTAATTCAGGATCAGGAATATATCCATGAAGCTTCAGGAATATATCCATCAAAATGGGAAGGAGAATGGTTAATAGAACATGTTTGTCATTGGTGGTTCTTTTTTTATAGGCAATGTTATTGATTTTTAACGTCATGTAGTCTCAAGGGAGAGCCCGGTGGATTCAGGTGTGGTACTTTTTCCACTCTCATGTACATAATTTGAATAAATGGACCCTATTTGAAGTTTATTTAAGAAAATGACTTATGGGAGATTTTGCCTTGAACGGTGGGGTGGTAAATTCCAAGAAAACGGCAATTTGGTTTTGTTTTTTCCAAAACGTGTCGCGCCGTGCTTAAAAATTGCAATTCGATTTAGTTTTTTCAAAACGTGTTGCACCGTGCCTTCAGGCACGGGCATTCGCTAGTATTATATAAAATTGAATTGAGGGAAATACTATACAAGTTTGAAGAAGTTGAATGAATACTTTGGATGAATCGAGGAATTATGATCGGTGCACGATCAGTGTTCTCCGGAGCCCTGTGTTCCTGTTTTGTGCGAGAAGAAGATTCGTCAAACCACAAACAGGCATTTGTGAAACACGATATTCTACAAAGCGTGAAATTCAGTAACGCTTCTTTCTTTTGGCCGCGTAATTTTACACTTGGCCGCGGATTATTACATTTGGCCACGTGTTTTTGCAGTTGGACGCGTGTTTTTGCAGTTGGCCACGGATTATTGCATCTGGCCACTTCTTTTTGCAGTTGGCCGCGTGTCTTTGCAGTTGGCCAAGGATTATTGCATATGGCCGGGTGTTTTTGCAGTTGGCCGCGGATTTGTGTGAACTTGCATTTCTGAAACACAAGTTATGCTTATAATCGCTCGCCCACAACCCGAGAAAAGTGCTTTCGACAGCTAAACCACGATGCCGTTTTCAAAATTCCAGGAACCAAACTCGCATCTTTCCGTTGCTCCCCTCTCCTCTCCAACTCACTATCTGTCAAGTTTTTCATAGTGCTTTTTAATTTATTTATATAATTTTAACAGTTTGAGGCTAATTTGAATTAGGCTATGTTTGAAATCTCGGGTTACTATAACGAATGATATACCTCTGGTATGAGTTAATTCAGGATCAAGAATATATCCATGAAGCTTCAGGAATATATCAATCAAAATGGGAAGGAGAATGGTTAATAGAACATGTTTGTCATTGGTGGTTCTTTTTTTATAGGCAATGTTAATGATTTTTAACGTCATGTAGTCTCAAGGGAGAGCCCGGTGGATTCAGGTGTGGTACTTTTTCCACTCTCATGTACATAATTTGATTAAATGGACCCTATTTGAAGTTTATTTAAGAAAATGACTTGTGGGAGATTTTGTCTTGATTGGTGGGGTGGAAAATTTCAAGAAAACGGCAATTCGGTTTTGTTTTTTACAAAACTTGTCCCGCCGTGCCTAAAAATGGCAATTCGATTTAGTTTTTAAAACGTGTTGCACCGTGCCTTCAGGCACGGGCATTCGCTAGTATTATATAAAATTGAATTGAGGGAAATACTTTACAAGATTGAAGAAGTTGAATGAATACTTTGGATGAATCGAGGAATTATGATCGGTGCACGATCAGTGTTTTACGGAGCCCTGTGTTTCTGTTTTGTGCGAGAAGAAGATTTGTCAAACCACAAACAGGCGTTTGTGAAACACGATATTCTACAAAGCGTGAAATGCAGTAAAGCTTCTTTCTTTTGGCCGCGTTATTATACACTTGGCCGCTTCATTTTGCATCTGGCCGCATGTTTGTGCAGTAGGCCGCGGATTATTACATCTGGCCGCGTGTTTTTGCAGTTGGCCGCGGGTTATTGCATATGGCCGGGTGTTTTTGCAGTTGGCCGCGGATTAGTGTGAATTTGCATTTCTGAAACACAAGTTATGCTTATAATTGCTCGCCCACAACCCGAGAAAAGTGCTTTCGACAGCTAAACCACGATGCCGTTTTCAAAATTTCAGGAACCAAACTCGCATCTTTCCGTTGCCCCCCTCTCCTCTCCAACTCACTATATGTCAAGTTTTTCAAAGTGTTTTTTTTATTTATTTATATAATTTTAACAGTTTGGGGCTAATTTGAATTAGGCTATGTTCGAAATCTTGGGTTACTATAACGAATGATATACCTCTGGTATGATTTAATTCAGGATCAGGAATATATCCATGAAGCTTCAGGAATATATCCATGAAAATGGGAAGGAGAATGGTTAATAGAACATGTTTGTCATTGGTGGTTCTTTTTTTATAGGCAATGTTATTGATTTTTAACGTCATGTAGTCTCAATGGAGAGCCCGGTGGATTCAGGTGTGGTACTTTTTCCACTATCATGTACATAATTTGAATAAATGGACCCTATTTGAAGTTTATTTAAGAAAATGACTTATGAGAGATTTTGTCTTGATCGGTGGGGTGGTAAATTCCAAGAAAACGGCAATTCGGTTTTGTTTTTTACAAAACTTGTCCCGCCGTGCCTAAAAATGGCAATTCGATTTAGTTTTTTTTAAAACGTGTTGCACCGTGCCTTCAGGCACGGGCGTTCGCTAGTATTATATAAAATTGAATTGAGGGAAATACTTTACAAGTTTGAAGAAGTTGAATGAATACTTTGGATGAATCGAGGAATTATGATCGGTGCACGATCAGTGTTCTCCGGAGCCCTGTGCTTCTGTTTTGTGCGAGAAGAAGATTCGTCAAACCACAATTAGGCGTTAAAAATTCGTCAAACCACAGTTGGCCGCGGATTAGTGTGAACTTGCATTTCTGAAACTGTAGACACCCTATTTTGGACTTTCCAGAATAGTTTATTTACGGTCTTTGATTTCCCAATGATGATTAAGGTCGAGAACATACCGAGTTTGTTTGATGAGTTTGAGCTTTGAGCGTCCCGAACCTCGTCCAAACCCATTTCAAACCCTTGTCGAACCCTCAAGCCAGAACCAAATGGCCTCAACAAAACCCTTCTGGAGTACGCCGGTGGTGGACTAGCGTGCGCAGGAACCACTGCCACGTGTCAGTCACTACCACTCTCTGGCGCACGCCACTCAACATATGGCGCACGCCAGTCAGCACCAGTCAAATCAACCTTTTCAGCCAGCTGGGCGGGAGCTTCTGTAGCCGCCTGACGTCAGCTGGCAGCCCCCTGATCATTACTTCGGCCAGAAACTGTTCCCTTCTCTCTCCTACACCTTCCATCAAGCCAAGTCCCATGCATTAAATGCATGGGAGCTTCCTCCAATGTTTGGCCATCCAAACAGCCCCTAAGCGCTTTCAGTCCTCCCTCCTCCATAAATACCCCCTTTGCATTCATTTGCAAAGGGTTAGCACCATTAAGAAAGGGGTAGCTTCATAAAGCCAAGCCATCCTTTGTCTTCTTCTCCTTCATTGTTCTTTGCTTCCTTTCTTCCTCATAGAAAGAGTAAGTGAAGAACATACTCTCCATAGTCCATAACCTTCACTACATCCACATCCATCATCATCTTCAAGCTCAAAGCTCAAGCTCTCTTTCAAAACTCACAAGCAAAGGTATAATACCTCTTGCTCCTGCTTTCTGTTCTGACCCCTGAGGGGGGCTGGCAGGCTGGTAATCTATACCAGTCCTGGCCCTAATGCTGGCAAGGTTTCAAGAACCGTGTGCAATGATCGGTGGCGCACGCCAGTACTTATCTAGCGTACGCCAGTCATGGTAGTATGCACAGAACTGGCGTGGGGATCATGGATCATTGTTTTTCTTGCATTATTTAAGCTTTGATCACCCTGCTGCATGCTAAAATCAACCTTCTGCTTTCTGTATTTACTACTGCTTTCTATTCCATCTATATTTATTGCTTAGTTTGGCCTTCTGGGTCCCTCTGGTCCTATTCCAGAGCCCATAATGTGCAAAGCCAAAGCATTGGTGTCAAGAGAGAACTGGCGTGCGGCCTTTCCTTAGTGGCGTGCGCTTGTTATCTTTGTCCCAGTGGCTTGGCCCTTGCATGGATCTTCCATCCAGGCCTTTGATCATCCTCCCCTCACCGTTTAAGGGGTTTTCTGTCTATTTAGTGGCTTTTCAGCCCTTTAATCTGTTTGTAATAGCTTAGTAATTTACATAAATTGCGTGGTTTGTCCTGGGTGTGCACTGGTCCTTTCCAGAGCCCAGAGGGTTGAGAGCAGAAGCTGTGAGCTTAAGTCTACCGGCGCACGCCAGTCGTGGGGTGGCGCACGCACGTCATGACTGCATGCAGTGGCCCCGCCAGTGTATGCAGGTTTGATCCTGTGTGCAACATTTCATTGCCAGTGTGTTCTAGTCTGCTTAAAATGTCCACAAAAGCTTGTTCTCAATCTATTTTATTTGCTTAGATCAAACATCATATATCCATAAACATTTTGCCACTGATCTTGTATATAAATGCAACTTGTTTACAGTTTTAATCCCCATTAACTGTTCCCCCGCCCTAACTGGTTAAAAGAATGATCAAATAAAGAGAGAAATGCAAATGTTTCATAAAATGCCTGAGTAGAGACCGGTCTCCGGACTGGGCGAGGGGGGTGCCATAAAACCCTTCCCCTCTCGTAATCTGGCTCCCGAACCTCAAGATCGAAGGTGACGACGGTCCAGTCTACAAGCCTTTTTCAAAATCAAACAAACGTGGTCCAAACGTTTTCAAAAAGACGGTTTCTTGGGTACTAACCGCAAAACCCGAGTGGCGACTCTCTGATCTGCGAAGCACTTCGCCGCGCTTTCCGCAAGATAAGGGCGCACCCGGAATTTCATGCACTAAAACACGGGATTTTTGGGGCGTGTGCCCACAGTGGCGACTCTGCTGGGGAAATTACATTAATCAACATTTGGAAATTAATACATGAATGAACAATTTTACAAAAGTCTGGCAAAACAGTACGCTCCGCGCTACTAAAGGACGGAATGGTAACGTAACAGGATTCTGCATCCGACCACTCCGCACTGGGGCTTTTAATATTGTTCGCTTATGTAGTTTTCTCCAAGTGTCGGTTAATGAAGTGAGCCAAGCTTCAAAAGGTGTTTTTCAAAAAGCATTTCGTTTCTCTCTCTCGATCATTCTTTCGGCACGCGTTCATTTGCATCAGTGTTCTATCAGCCCCGTTGAGGTGTTTTGGGTAACCGGCACAGTTTACTGGAGCCCGGGGTCCTCGAACGCCCAACAACCTTGGACGATGATGAGACGTATTACCGTTTGACCATTGCTTTGCTGCACGCAGGGCGATGGGAGGTATAAAACATCTCTAGTCTGAGGAACCCCTCTAAGCCAAAACCAGCCTCGCCATGCGTACAAAGCAATAGAACCTTTCAAAACTAAGACAGGAACCCACAGGGTAGGATTACTTGCATCTAACCCCCATAAACTGTCTATGTGTTACTGCTTTCCATATCGCATGCCTGTACATACATCCATACCGTTCTGCGTAGGAGCATGCTAGGGCGGCTTTTAGGGTTGTCTCTCTTTCAAGATCGTTTTATGCCTGCTAGGGCGCTGCCTCGACCGATGACGAGTCGTGCATCGTGATGGTGCACGTTATTAGCTTTCCAATTCCTTGGGTCAACGAGACTTTGGGAAATCGAGACTTTCTAAGTCATTGTCTAAAACCCATTCGAGGTTTCAAGCAGAAAACTAGGAACGACGGGAGACATGACATGATGCTCATACCACCCAGGTTAAAGGTGCTAAACACTTACACCATTCAAGGCTCCGGCACAGTGCTGCTTACGCCCTCTTGGTTACAGTATCATGTCGTCAACACCAAGTTGTTCCGTTCCAACATTGAAACTTCGAGAGCGGGATAGTCAAAGGCTTAGGCTGTTTTGACATCTCTTAGTGTTAGTCGATTCAAACAAGGATACACTGTCGAAAAGAAATCTGAGGACCTGGGCAGCGTCCGGCTGTCATAAAACGGTTTTGTCTGCTAGTTCTAGAGTCTAGGAGGACACCAACGACAACATGTACATTGCATCCTTTCAAATAAAACTATTGCAGGAACACTTCCTGAGCCTTCGATTGCTTTACTGTCTAGCTTTGGGCGCTGCACCGTCAAAGAAAGTACCAAAAAGAAGAGCCAAACCTGCTTGGGAGCATCTACCGGGGGTATTTCACTGCCATATCACCTTCCTCGATCATCAATCCAAAATGGCAGCACAAACAGAGCTGGCTGAGTTGAAGAAAGCTGTAGAGGAACTGGGTCTCAAAATGGACAGACAAATGGTTATGGTCCAGGGGCTGTTCGACCTTTTCACCTCCATCATATCAAAGCCGGATCCGGGGCTAGTCAAAGAACCTCTTTAGGCCTGTCACACCCCTGCGGTCGGAATCAAGCCGTGCTCAAAAGACATGTTCAAAGACCTAGCTGAGTGTCATGAAGCTAGAACTCGCCCGAAGACCACTGGTTCCTTGCTCAAAGCCAGTGCTGAAAAGGAGGATATGCGCAACAGAGAAGTCATCCCCAATGCCGAAAGAGTGCATTCCCTTGACAGCACAATGCTATACAGCGGCGGAGTGAGTAAAAGTTCCGCCAACCCTCAATCCAGTCGCCGGAACCCACCAAGGGTCTTCTCGTGCTTCTCTGCACCTTTGTCCTCGGTTTATGAGAAGCTCCTTGAAGCTAGTATCCTCAGGCCACTCCGTCCGACTCCTCCACCTCGGGCACTCCCGGCGTCTCACAATCCAAATGCCTATTGTGCTTTCCATCAAGCGCCTGGCCATCCCACCAATGCTTGTTATCGCCTCCGACATGCCGTTCAAGATCTCATCGATAATGGCACTATTCCACCCCCACTCCCATCAAAACCTGACGACAGTCCCAGCTCCTTGCTCCAACTCAATTCTGACCCTCTGGTTGGTCAGATGTCTATCATCTCCACTCAAATCAACCCCACCTCCACTCAAGTCAACCCGAGCTCCACCATACTCAACCCAACCCTCTGCATTGTCCCAGAAACTCAACCCAAACCAACTGTGTTTATCCCTTCCGAGTCCAAGGCTGCAGGGTGCGGAATAGAAGATGGGGCTGAAAACTGGAAAGCACTGGTTGAGGATCGGATCGATCAAGCAAACGAGCGGACTGACAATTTGGGGATCCTTGTTCATGAGAGCACTGAGTAGGTTTGGTCAAAGAAGCTGAGGAGGCTGAAGTGCTGTTGCTTGGGCCTGGCATCCTCTAGATCCCACCTCTCTGTGAGGAAGCCAAGGGTAACAATAAAAGTTGCATTTTCAAATCGCGTTTAGCTTGCATTGCACACTTTTAAGTCTAAGTCTGACACAATGTCTATCTGGTCGTCTTAGTCTAGCTCAGAGTCGGAGTTCGTGCCTCTTGGCCCTCCATGTCGTAGCTTCTATTCTCAATTCGAGTCTTTTGCTATACTTGGCAACCCCGTGGGGCTTTCTTTATGATATGCACTATCTTGCTTCTAAGTACTTCGCTGGCTTTTGAATAAACTGTGTCGGCCCTGACGACGAAGGGATAGATTTCGATGGGGTCATCCCCAAGAAAATGTGTTCCCTCACCAAAAGGGAAGACGAAAGGCGTGCTCGGCCTATTAAAAGAAGAAGTAGTTTCAATAAACTTGAAAGATGAGGTAGACCCCCGGATAACTCAAAATTGGCTCAACGCTGTCTCCAAAGGAACATTGCACCTAGTCAGACAGGCTCGAAGAACCTTCGACATTTTGGCATGGTTTCACAAAAAGACACGCCTGACATCGATCATGAGATGACAAAGTATCAAATCTCCTGCCACCGGATGTCAAGCTAGAAAGCGGAAGCTCAGAAGGCTCCAGGCCTCGTACCATGTTCAAAACAGCGTCAGCGGCATCCCATCAAGCGCACATTAAAAAGGCGCAAAAGTGGCCTGGGGCGAGGCATTCTCAACTGAAGCAGTCAGGACCATGCATTATCAAAAGCCATCTTATCTGGGGCTGCAGCCAAAGATCATCAATCTCGACGACAACAAATTCAACACTCTAGTCAACCTGGATCAATTCAAGAGCCACTTTTCCCTGAGAGAAGCTTGTTGGGCCGAAAACCACAAGGGTGGGCGGTGCCAAGCAAAAGTTAGAGCAGCCTGCTAGACCGAAAACCTAAGGAGGCGGTCTAGGCAAAAATAAATAGGTAAAAAGTCGAAAGCTCGCTAGGCCGGAAACCTGAGAAGGCGGCACTAGGCAAAAGTTAGAGCGTAAAAAGGAGAGGTAAAACACACGAGTGAACTTTGGCCTGAACTACGTTTTGACCTGATTCCCCAAACGTGGGATACGTAGGCAGTCTCTCTTCAAGACTCGGTCATATTCTATCAATTGGATCCATGGTTGACGTTTTGGTACACATCAAGGGTCGAGAAGTTTCAAGAACAGAACAAGCTTCACCAGAAACAGAAGGGGGAACCCTTTGTCTTTCAATCTTATTTCAAACTACTACTTCAATTTCGAAGCTGAGCAAAAGCCCTAAGAAAATATTTAAAGCATAAAAAAACAGAACGAGATGCTTACGAGGCCCCAACGGGCTCACAGTTTATTCTAAGTTCAGCGAAGTCTAATTTACGCAGCTTTTCAGTCACGCACGCTAGTTTGAGACTCACGCACGTTTTCTCAAAGTGACACGCGTTGGTCTCAAACCTGCGCGCGCTTCTTCAATTCATACAGCGGTAGGCAGCCATCACGCCTAACAACGATTTTGAACCCCGGTGGGAATTTCAAGTTAAAACCAAGGTTTCGGTGTCTCGAAATTGGTTTTAAGGGCTCTTGCCAAGTTTTCTATGCCGTACAGGTCATATGTGCCTAATGTGACTGTGCGGAGGTGTCGGTTTCAGTCCGGGCCTATATGAGTCGTTCCATTTGCGTCTTTTGTCCATCTTTGCGACGTTTTTTCTAGTTTTCCGGTCTATTGCCCATTCCGGGGCTTTCTTCTCTGTTTTGTTATTCGCACAGGTCTTTGTACATATTTGACTGTGTGTGGGTGTCAGTTTCACCTATCTAGGGATATTTTGGATTTTTGGCCTGTTAATGCCCAAAATTTCATTATTGTCCATGTGTCGGAGAGTCTGCATTGTATCCTAGGACTCTTCTTCCTCGTTCTTCCGAGCTAGGCAGTCTACATGTGTGCGTATGTCTGTGTGTCAACTCGATTCGCTCGCCAATGCAAGTTGGATATTAGCGATTGGTTTATGCTCTCTTTCCAATGAACCGAGAATAATGCAACTTTTACAGCCCCACTACGGCATCCATGGTCCAAGCAAGTAACAAGTCATCAAGAACAGAGGGATACATTGGCCCAACGCAAAAGCAAATCAAGCAAGTCACAGGGTGATCTAACCCTCTCGAAAGTTATCTACTTGGGCAGACAGGCCCGCACCTCCAATCAAAGCAGCAAACCTCTGACCCGCTCGAAAGTTACCTACCTGGACCTGCAGGCCCGCAACTCAAATCAAAGCAGTAAAGCAAAAGTGTGGCTCAGTGGTAGCCCTCGATCGTCAAAATTGTCCTGGTCGTCGTTTGTGTCGTCCCGTCCTCTAGAAGCCGCCCTAGTCTGCCTTCGCATTTTCAATTTGTACATATGTGTTTAGCATACGTTATCGTTGCATATTGTATATCAAATGTCAAAAGCAGGAAAGTGCATCAAATCAAAATCAATCCAAAGCACATGGGTGATTTCAAATCAAATCAAGCCAAACCAGCGTGTTGTGGCATTGGCAAATCAAAGCAAATCAGCGTTGAGGTCCATTCCCAACAGGCAGCTCATGTTGCCCTGATCCATGCTTTCATCCCGGTTCGCTATTTCCCCAAGCGGAGCCCGTCCAATTCCAATCAACGACGATCCATCCGTCCTATTCCAAATCAACGACGATCTATCCGTCCTATTTCAAATCAACGACGATCTATCCGTCCAATTCCAATCAACGACGATCTATTCGTCCAATTCCAATCAACGACGATCCATCCGTCCTATTCCAAATCAACGACGATCTATCCGTCCAATTCCAATCAACGACGATCCATCCGTCCTATTTCAAATCAACAACGATCTATCCGTCCAATTCCAAATCAACGACGATCTATCCGTCCTATTTCAAATCAACGACGATCTATCTGTCCAATTCCAATCAACGACGATCTATCCGTCCAATTCCAATCAACGACGATCCATCCGTCCTATTCCAAATCAACGACGATCTATCCGTCCAATTCAAAATCAACGGCGATCCATCCGTCCTATTCCAAATCAACGACGATCTATCCGTCCAATTCAAAATCAACGGCGATCCGTCTGTCCTATTTAAAATCAACGATGGTCTGTCCGTCCGGAATCAAATCAACGACGGTCTGTCCGCCCATTCAACAAGTAACGCATCTTCCAGCAGTCTTATTGCTCTGTCTCGGATGGTCCATGATAAGGAGATTGGCTCTGATTCCCAACAGATGGAATTTAACCTACCTGACGCGACCTACCCGTGATTGTTGGAGCTATCCATGCCATGGTTAGCTTTATCCTCAACACCAGCCAGTCCTGTTCAAATTCAACGATGATCAGCCATGTCGTCCTTTTCAATCTTTCAACGACGATTAGAATATTCTCAGTTCACTCACTCAACGATGGTTAACGAGTCATCCTCAATGATGACCCACCATCCCCACTCAACGATGGTTAACGAGTCATCCTCAATGATGACCCACCATCCCGGCTCGACGATGGTTAACGAGTCATCCTCAATGATGACCCACCGTCCCGGCTCAACGATGGTTAACGAGTCATCCTCAATGATGACCCACCTTCCCGCCTCAACGATGGTTAACGAGTCATCCTCAATGATGACCCACCGTCCCGGCTCAACGATGGTTAACGAGTCATCCTCAATGATGACCCACCGTCCCGGCTCAACGATGGTTAACGAGTCATCCTCAATGATGACCCACCGTCCCGCCTCAACGATGGTTAACGAGTCATCCTCAATGATGACCCACCGTCCCGGCTCAACGATGGTTAACGAGTCATCCGCAATGATGACCCACCGTCCCGACTCAACGATGGTTAACGAGTCATCCTCAATGATGACCCACCGTCCCGACTCAACGATGGTTAACGAGTCATCCTCAATGATGACCCACCGTCCCAACTCAACGATGGTCTGTCTGTCCAATTTCAAATCAACGCCGGAATGCCCGTCCCATTCAACGAGTAGCGCGTCGTCCAACAATCTTATTGCTCTGTCTCGGATGGTCAATGATAAGGAGATTGGTTCTGATTCCCAACAGATGGAATTTAACCTACCTGACTCGACCTGCCCGTGATTTGTTGGAACTTCTTGTGTGCCGAATGAGGTTTGGTCCTCAACAACGTTCATCGTTCTGCAATTAAACCATTTCCCCAAGCAGAGTCAAGCCAAACGACGGTCTGTCCGTCCAATCTTCAAATCAACGACGGTCTGTCCGTCCAACCTTCAAATCAACGACGGTCTGTCCGTCCAACCTTCAAATCAACGACGGTCTGTCCGTCCAACCTTCAAATCAACGACGGTCTGTCCGTCCAACCTCAAATCAACGACGGTCTGTCCGTCCAACCTCAAATCAACGACGGTCTGTCCGTCCAACTTTCAAATCAACGACGGTCTGTCCGTCCAACCTCAAATCAACGACGGTCTGTCCGTCCAACCTTCAAATCAACGACGGTCTGTCCGTCCAACCTTCAAATCAACGACGGTCTGTCCGTCCAACCTCAAATCAACGACGGTCTGTCCGTCCAACCTCAAATCAACGACGGTCTGTCCGTCCAACCCCAGATCAACGACGGTCTGTCCGTCCAACCTTCAAATCAACGACGGTCTGTCCGTCCAACTCTAAAATCAACGACGGTCTGTCCATCCAAAATCAAATCAATGACGGTCTGTCCGTCCGACTCAACCGTTGGCTTATGCCAAAGAAGGTTTGATCCCTAGCGGCATTGATCCATCCACAACTAACTATTCCCCAGGAGAGTCCACCTCACCATTCAATGATGGTCCACCCATCCCTATTTTCCAACAGAGTTCAAACTCTTTTCCCAACAATCTTCAGATGGTCCGCCCGTCTTCAATCTCTCAATGGACGGTACATTTAAATACATGTCCGCATTTTTCTATTTCTTCTGGATAGCCTTGAGAGGGTGTCTAGAAACCTTTGACGTTACTTGTACCAAAACAATGGTGCTCCAAGTGCCGTCAAAGGGGGGCTACTGTAGACACCCTATTTTGGACTTTCCAGAATAGTTTATTTACGGTCTTTGATTCCCCAATGATGATTAAGGTCGAGAACATACCGAGTTTGTTTGATGAGTTTGAGCTTTGAGCGTCCCGAACCTCGTCCAAACCCATTTCAAACCCTTGTCGAACCCTCAAGCCAGAACCAAATGGCCTCAACAAAACCCTTCTGGAGTACGCCGGTGGTGGACTAGCGTGCGCAGGAACCACTGCCACGTGTCAGTCACTACCACTCTCTGGCGCACGCCACTCAACATATGGCGCACGCCAGTCCAACCTTTTCAGCCAGCTGGGCGGGAGCGTCTGTAGCCGCCTGACGTCAGCTGGCAGCCCCCTGATCATTACTTCGGCCCGAAACTGTTCCCTTCTCTCTCCTACACCTTCCATCAAGCCAAGTCCCATGCATTAAATGCATGGGAGCTTCCTCCAATGTTTGGCCATCCAAACAGCCCCTAAGGGCAGGCTGATTTCAGTCCTCCCTCCTCCATAAATACCCCCTTTGCATTCATTTGCAAAGGGTTAGCACCATTAAGAAAGGGGTAGCTTCATAAAGCCAAGCCATCCTTTGTCTTCTTCTCCTTCATTGTTCTTTGCTTCCTTTCTTCCTCATAGAAAGAGTAAGTGAAGAACATACTCTCCATAGTCCATAACCTTCACTACATCCACATCCATCATCATCTTCAAGCTCAAAGCTCAAGCTCTCTTTCAAAATCACAAAGCAAAGGTATAATACCTCTTGCTCCTGCTTTCTGTTCTGACCCCTGGCAGTCAAGGTAGTAATCTATACCGATCCTGGCCTAATCTTGGCAAGGTTTCAAGAACCGTGTGCAATGATCGGTGGCGCACGCCAGTACTTAGTGCCGTACGCCGGTCATGGCTGTATGGCAAAACCGGCGTGGGGATCATGGATCATTGTTTTTCTTGCATTATTTAAGCTTTGATCACCTGCCGCATGCTAAAATCAACCTTCTGCTTTCTATTACTACTGCTTTCTATTCCATCTATATTTATTGCTTAGTTTGGCCTTCGGGTCCTCTGGTCCTATTCCAGAGCCCGAATGTGCAAAGCCAAAGCATTGGTGTCAAGAGAGAACTGGCGTGCGGCCTTTCCTTAGTGGCGTGCGCTTGTTATCTTTGTCCCAGTGGCTTGGCCCTTGCATGGATCTTCCATCCAGGCCTCTGATCATCCTCCCCTCACTGTTTAAGGGGTTTTCTGTCTATTTAGTGGCTTTTCAGCCCTTTAATCTGTTTGTAATAGCTTAGTAATTTACATAAATTGCGTGGTTTGTCCTGGGTGTGCACTGGTCCTTTCCAGAGCCCAGAGGGTTGAGAGCAGAAGCTGTGAGCTTAAGTCTACCGGCGCACGCCAGTCGTGGGGTGGCGCACGCACGTCATGACTGCATGCAGTGGCCTGGCCAGTGTATGCAGGTTTGATCCTGTGTGCAACATTTCATTGCCAGTGTGTTCTAGTCTGCTTAAAATGTCCACAAAAGCTTGTTCTCAATCTATTTTATTTGCTTAGATCAAACATCATACATCCATAAATATTTTGCCACTGATCTTGTATATAAATGCAACTTGTTTACAGTTTTAATCCCCATTAACTGTTCCCCCGCCCTAACTGGTTAAAAGAATGATCAAATAAAGAGAGAAATGCAAATGTTTCATAAAATGCCTGAGTAGAGACCGGTCTCCGGACTGGGCGAGGGGGGTGCCATAAAACCCTTCCCCTCTCGTAATCTGGCTCCCGAACCTCAAGATCGAAGGTGACGACGGTCCAGTCTACAAGCCTTTTTCAAAATCAAACAAACGTGGTCCAAACGTTTTCAAAAAGACGGTTTCTTGTGTAGGTGGAGAAGAATAGATGGTAACTAGAACAGCGCTGAATCTCTTTGTTCACGTGGTGCCCAACCGGAACCCTAATACCTTCGCCTGAACCCTAACCTGTAAAACAGACAAGGGGTGAGCGCACCTTTGCCTCTCGTGGCAAAGGCCCTCCGATGCCTAAGTTAGTATCACGTACTGTCTCAAAACCCTAAAAAAAAAATCAATAGGAAGTGTGGAATGAATGCAACTTATTGCGTACCTTTTTCCTCTAGGTTTACCTTGTATTTATAGACATCCACTTACTTGCTCTTCAAGCATCCTCATCGCCCCAGGTCTCCTACTTCGTATAGGAAACCTGGCTCCCCTGGGAATCTCTTGCCCAATCAACTGAGACCCCTTACTCATAGGGTCTCTTCCTTTCGTGGAATTTGTCCCACAATAGGACTGTCCCTTTACTTATCTTTACCGTATACTGGGCTCCTTTTTCAGAACACTCCTATCGCCTTATCTCTTAAGACATCGTTTCATCAGATGACTCCATCTGTTCGGCATGTGATTCTCCCGAACAAACTGCACAAGTACATGACTTCTCATGTCACCGGCCCACCTAGGCCGAACAGACTGTACTACATGACTTCTCATGTCACCGGGCCACCTCAGCCGAACAGATAATCTAATCCGGTGCCCTCTGGATGCACCGGATACTTCCGCCGTCGTTCATCTTATATAGGGTCCCATATCACCTTCCTCATTACACGGATCTAGAACACCACATGTTCGGCAACTATTTGCACCTGTTCGGTAATGCCTCCCTACAATTGCTCCCCAGCTTTCGCTCATTATCACTGCTCGAAGGTGATGAGTAAAGCTCAAAAAGTGAACTAAGAGCCGAACAGACTAGATCCCGTGTAGATACAGTTATTGGGCTTCCATTGATGTCTTTTGGCGGTTTAGTCATTATACTATCTCGAGGTAATAAATCCACGTGGCGTACCTCGTACACTACGCATTTAATTCGAACTGACGTTCCGCCTAACGGCGTTTAGAACGCTTATTCTCTTTGATTCTTTTTCCGTTACCTTTCATGTAACGGGCACTAACGGAGACGTTCCGTCTCCGTTTCTTTCCCTTAAACTCGAAAAGAAGGGTTCTGGGTTTTCATACCAAACCTTCCAACCTTTGCTCTTTCTCTCTCTATAACCAGTCGCAACTGTTCATCTTCAGTCCGTCATCGCCGCCGTCTGCAAACTCGAATCCTCCTCAGGAATTTCTTCACAAATCTTTCGTAAGACTCTCATCCTCACTCCTTTATTCATTTCATTTCTGAGATTCTCTTTCTCAGATTCCTTTTCGAGTTAGGGCACTATTCATACCCATTTTTCAGACTCCGCTCTACTGTTGTTAGAGCTTCTTATAACATCCATGGCGGATGAAGATAGGGAACCCAAACCAGGGAAATTTAGAAAACTTTGTGAGACTCCAGCTGCAATGGCAGCATTTAGGAAGGATTACAACGTTTCTGAGACCGTAGGTTTAGAACTTGCCCCTCTGGGCGCGATCAGAAATGCTTGTACGTGGGAGAGAACGTGCGTCCCAATCGTGGCCATTGTCGAGGGTGGGGTTCGTTTCCCCCTTGACACACTCCTTCGTCGTGTCCTCAACTGGTATCGACTTAATCCCATGCAAGTATCCACCAATTTTTTCAGATTGGTAATGGGGGTCGTGGCTTTAAATAGAATTCTGGGAACCAATTTAGGAATTTGGGATATTCAATGGTGGTATAGCATCGTATTAAATCGAGAATACAATACGTATTATCTGAAAGTGAGAAAGGCAGAGAAGCGTTTCGTGCTTAACCTGCCAGACTCCGCTCGGGACCACGAGATGGATTTTCTATACGTAACTGGAGCTTTCGAGCCCATTGGGGAAGATGGCCAAGTGTTGGGTGTCCACGTTCCCCACGAATGGGGCTTCCCACGTATGCCTCTAATTTCTATTTTTCTGATTCGTATTCCAATTTCCTCGCTCGTCTGTGTTTTTAAACCATATTTACTGAATATTCCTTTGTTTTTTCAGCAAAAAATGCAAACCATCGCCCGACTAGAGAACCAAGCTATATTCGGGCAGGGGACATCAGCAAGGTTCTGAGATACAAAGGGGTGACAGGTACACGAACTGCTGGTCGGGGGCGCGATGCAAGCGTTTTACTAGGCTACTGTAGGGAGGTGTTCCCGAACAGGTGCAAATAGTTGCCGAACACGTGGTGTTCTTGATAAAGTGTAATGAGGAAAATGATATGGGGGCCCATATAAGGTGGGCGGCGGCGGTAAGGTCCAGTGCTACGAGGAGGCACCAGATTAGACGATCTGTTCGGCTGGGATAAGCCAGTGACATGAGAAGTCATTAACTGGTACAGTTTGTTCGGCCTAGGTGGGCCGGTGACATGAGAAGTCATGTACTTGTGCAGTCTGTTCGGTAGGGGCATATGCCGAACAGATAGAATCATCTGATGAAACAATGTCTTAAGAGATAAGGCGATAGGAGTGTTCTGAAAGAGGAGCCCAGTATACGGTAAAGATAAGTTAAGGGGCAGTCCTATTATGGGACGAAACCCTCTAATTTAAAGACCCTATAAGTAAGGGGTCTCAGTTGATTGGGTAAGAGATTCCCAGAAGAGCCAGGTTTCCTATACGAAGTAGGAGACCTGGGGCGATGAGGATGCTTGAAGAGCAAGTAAGTGGATATCTATAAATACAAGGTAAACCTAGAAGAAAAAGGTACGCAATAAGTTGCATTCATTCCACACTTTCCTACTGAATTTAGGGTTTTGATACAGTACGAGATACTAACTTAGGCATCGGAGGGCCTTTGCCACGAGAGGCAAAGGTGCGCTCACCCCTTGTCTGTTTTACAGGTTAGGGTTCAGGCGAAGGTATTAGGGTTCCGGTTGGGCAGCACGTGAAGGAAGGAGATTCAGTGCTGTTTTAGGTACTATCTATTTTTCTCCACCTACAGCTACGATCCGTCATACAGAGGTTTCATCGACAGAAGACTCGCTCACCCAAGTACTAGTGGCGCCTCCACTTCGACTGCTGCTCCAAAAGCCAGAAGCTCAAGATCTAGCGCCGGTGTGACGATTGCCGGAGAGCCAGGGGAATTTCCCATTTCGGAAGGAATCCCCTTGCCACGCTTGATTCTTAGGAGGTCCTCTCGTCGACAAGAGGCCGTCCAAGAACAAGCCGAACAATCAGCTCCCCAACAACACACAAGCCAATCATCTTCCCCGGGATATTCTCCATCCCCTCCAGGTTCAGGTACTATGTCTTACCAACCCTTGAACCTCAGCACCCTTCTCACAATCTCGCCTCGGGGGCGTGGTGCTCCGGGCAGAGCAGCATCCACCGGCCAGGCTCCCCCACCGCCCCGTCGCTCTAGGGGCCCCAACACACGATCCTCCTCTTCTCCTCGGGAACAGGACAGCTCTGTTGAGGCTGCTGATGCCCATCGGGACAAACGCCCAAGGCATCAGGGAACCGGGGCCTCAGAGTCACAAGCTGCAGCTGATGCAAATTTGGGGCCTGTTACTCCTATTACACAAGTGATCCACGACGCCTGGGCCCCTCAATTCACTAGAGGTGACCGGCCAATAAATGTCGGGGATAGTGCAAGTTCTTCTGAGACTGCACTGGCCCTCAAGGGTTGCTGCTGCCAGTGGACATGCTAAAAGAGTCTGCCAATTCTTCTGAACGGCTTTTATCCACTGGTCTCGTCAGTGGAATCAAGGTAATCCCAAGCTGTTATACTTGCTTTTTATCCCATACTCATCTTTGGGATTCCCTAGGATGTCTCACCTATACATTGAGTTTCTTAATGTTCCTTTCAGTTTATTCAAAAGATGGTTACAACGGGCCAGAGGCTTCAAGAGACTGAGGCTGAGAGGAACAGGCTGATGAACGAAAACACCAGTCTGATCCGATCAGTCACGAGGCTGGAGAGAGAAAGAGATAAAGCTAAACTGGAAGCCGATGGTATGAAGGCGAAGCTGGATGCTGCTGAGGAAAACCTTCGCCAGGCGCTGTCCGAAATTGACAGCACAAAAAAGGCAGCTCAAGAAGATGGTTTCAAGAAAGGGTTTGATGCTGCCACAGCAAGCTATGTGGAGCAGATGCCTGGCATTCAGGACCAAATTTGGGCCGTGTGCTGGGAGACATGCCTTACAAAGATGGGAGCTCCTGATGATTGTAGACTCTGGATAGAAAACGATTTGCCTAGCAAACGTCTCCAGCAACCTCATGATCCTGAGGAACCTGCTGTTGATGATATCGAGGAGCAGATTGATGATTTTGCTGACGCTGATGAAGAGATTCAGATGGAGTCCCAGGGTGCTCAATCTGAATCTCAGGAAAGGAATCCCGAGCAATCAACTACCGGAGGAACAACTACTGAAACCGTGACCCTGGAGGAGCAACCGGCCGGAGACGGCAATGTTGCTGAAGTTCCAAGCAACATTACCCCCGAGGTCCAGAATTTGGACTGATATGGTAAGTTTGAATCTATTTCGCCTAATCACAAAAATATTTTTCTGATCCTGCGTGACCGTGACCTTCAGCCCTGCGTGGCTTCAGTACTCTTAAATACTTTTAACACAGGTATTTTGGCCCTTCGTGGCAGTACATTGGTTTGCTCGGCCTTTTCGTGGCCTTTTTGATTTTGCAGGGGCCCTTCGTGGCCAAGCGTTTTTTATGCTAAGTCTTTCATACTTAGTTATTTGACATGCCTATCAAGTGTGTTCATACTTGATCATCGATCTAAGTGTGCATCCCAATTTTTCATAGGAATGTTTCTAAGTCTGTTTTGCATATCTGCGTATGTTCCCCAAGTCTCACGTACTTGGACAGATTTCTAAGTGTACTCATACTTAGCTATTGCTTCTAAGTCTTTTCATACTTAGGAGTAATAGGGAGTTTTAAGTTTTTCGTACTTAAAAGATTGGTTAAGTTTTTCGTACTTATTGATTTTTTCATACAATGTTCGTTTGTATGCTGTAAGGTATTTCGTACCTGTCCTGGTTTTTCGTACTAGGATATTTTAATGTAAACAAGTATCTCGTACTTTTAAGTTTCTCGTACTCAGCCGTTGGTGCAAACAAGTATTTCGTACTTTTTATACAGATTTATTTTCGTGCGTTTTTATGGCGTTCATGCCAATTACCTGCTCCCCAATACGAAGGAGGGTTAACTTGATCGTTATTCGTATTTATAAGACAAGAGAGAATTATATACTTAGAAGAAACAAAATATGCACGAAAATTGCTACTTTATTCGTAATTATGAAACTCAAGGAGTCGTTATGCGTACACCTTGCAACTAAAAGGAGAAAACGATGGAATTGTCTTCGTAATCCCCGCAAAATAACATAATCCTAAAACAGAATTTAAAAGCAAAAAAGTCTTTTAAACAAAGAACTTCCTCAAATTGTGGACATTCCAAGGCCTTGGTACCGGGTTCCCGTCCAGGTCAGCCAATCTATAAGCCCCTATGCCTGCAATTTCAGTTACTCGATACGGTCCTTCCCAATTTGCTCCAAGCTTTCCTTCATTAGCTACTTTGGTATTGCCAAGTACCTTTCGTAGCACGAGGTCCCCAATACCAAATTCTCGAGGGTGAACATGTTTATTGTAGCCTTTCATTAGCTGTTCCTGGTATGAGGCCAAATGGATCAAGGCCCTTTCCCTCCTCTCTTCGGCCAGATCAAGCGCAATTTCTAGAGCCCTGTCATTACCCCCACTTTCAACCAATGCAGTCCTATTGGTTGGAAGTCCAACTTCCAGGGGTATGACTGCTTCTGTACCATATGCCAACGAATAGGGGGTCTCTCCCGTAGATCTCCTAGGTGTTGTTCGGTGGGCCCACAGGACCAGGGGCAGTTCATCAGGCCATTTGCCTTTTGCC
This sequence comes from Rhododendron griersonianum, assembly GCA_018127125.1. NCBI lineage: Eukaryota > Viridiplantae > Streptophyta > Magnoliopsida > Ericales > Ericaceae > Rhododendron > Rhododendron griersonianum. The sequence continues at coordinate 52,190,247 of CM030789.1, read as the reverse complement.
TTGTCCAACCTCTTCTTGATTCCATCAAGGATTATTTTGTTGGAAGCTTCTGCTTGCCCATTGCTTGAGGGTAGGCCGGGGTTGAGTAATAGTTCCTTATCCCATATTGGGAACAAAAAGTTTTAAACTTTTTCTGGAACTGTGCCCCATTATCTGTAATCAAAGAGTAAGGGACCCCAAATCGAGTGATAATGCTTTTCCACACAAACCTTTCTATCATAGGTTCAGTGATTTTGGCCAAAGGTTCTGCCTCAATCCACTTGGTGAAGTAATCAGTGGCCACCAACAAGAACTTCCGATTTCCTGTTGCTTTGTGCAGTGGACCCACGATGTCCATACCCCACTGAGCAAATGGCCAAGGGCTAGTTAATGGCACCAAATCTTCGGCTGGTGTCTTTATCATGGGTGAGAACTTTTGGCACTTCTCACAAATTTTAACATAGACCTTGGCATCTTCCTGCATGTGTGGCCACCAATAACCTTGAGAAATTGCTCGGTGGGCAATGGATCTGCCCCCAGCATGGCTTCCACATGTTCCCTCGTGTATCTCATGTAAGAACTTCTGTACCATTTCGGGATGCACACATAGCAAATATGGCCCAGTGAAGGATTTCTTATATAACTTTCCATCAGGGGATAGCCAAAACCTTGCAGACTTGGTTTTGATTTTGTGTGCTTCCTTTTTATCCGTAGGGAGAGTTTCATCATGTAAAAACTCTACGATTGGATCCATCCAACTTGGTCCTTGGTTCACGTCCAGGATCAAATCCATACTTCTTCCGATGCTCGGCTCGGCCAAGTAGCCAATTGCTACCTTTCGCTTGAGCTCAGTTGGGACAGCTGCAGCAAGCCAAGCCAAGGAATCTGCATGAGAATTCTGTCCGGAGCTTATCTGTTCTATACACACCCTTTCGAAGGTATCAAGTAGACTTTTGGCTGCCTCCACGTAGGCTGCCATCTTCTCATTTCGAGCTTCATACTCGCCGGACAGCCTGTTCACTACCAGTTGTGAATCACAGTAAACTCTGATCCTTTTAGCTTTCAGAGTTTTTGCACTGTTCAATCCTACCAAGAGAGCCTCGTACTCTGCTACATTATTCGATGCACTGAATCCTAGCCGAACAGATTGCTCAATCATAACCCCTCCGGGAGGGAACAAAACAATTCCAATGCCTGAACCAGTGTTACAGGCAGATCCATCAACAAATAGTTTCCATTCCAAAGGGTCCTGTTCGGCAAGCGTCTTACCCTTTCTTCTTGAAGGTTCAATCCTTTGCTCCTGTCTCGTAGGAGGCTGAGGTGCTACAGTTGGTGAAAATTCTGCCACAAAATCAGCCAACACTTGGCCTTTGATTGCAGTGCGCGGCTGGAAGTCAATATCATACTGACTTAACTCGACAGACCAAGTTGAGATCCGTCCAGAGAAATCTGCCTTTCGTAGCAGTGATCTTAAGGGAAACTCGGTATAAACCACAACTTTGTGGCTTTGGAAATAATGTGGCAGTTTTCGTGTTGCCGTCCTTAACGCAAGGACCAGTTTCTCAAGGGGCAGATACCTCGTTTCTGCGTCTAGAAGTGTTTTACTTACATAATAAACTGGGATCTGTTCGGGTCCCTTGTCTCTTAACAGAACCGCACTTACGGCATGTTCAGAAACTGTCAGATACAAAACCAAAATCTCACCTGGGTCTGGAGTTGACAAGAGGGGAGCTTGAGCCAAATACTTCTTCAAGTCTTTGAACGCCTGCTCACATTCTGCTCCCCATTCGAATCCCCCTCTTTTCTTGAGCAATTGGAAGAAAGGCCTACATTTGTCACTTGAACGGCTGATGAACCTGTTTAGGGCCGCAGCCATCCCTGTCAGCCTCTGGACTTCTTTCGTAGTCTTAGGACTTTGAAGCTTTTGTAAGGCCGTTATCTGATCAGGATTTGCCTCAATTCCTCTCAGAGTCACTAGGTGACCCAGGAATTTCCCAGAGCCAACTCCAAACGCACACTTCGAGGCGTTGAGTTTCAACTTGTATTTCCTTAGAATTCCAAAGGCTTCTTTCAAGTCCTGAATGTGCCCCTGCCTGGTCCTGCTCTTGACTACCATATCGTCTATGTATACCTCCATAGTCTGGCCAAGAAGCTTCCTGAACATGATTGTAGCCAGCCTTTGGTAAGTCGCCCCTGCATTTCTTAGCCCAAAAGGCATAACGCTGTAGCAGTATAACCCACGTGGTGTAATGAAAGAAGTCTTCTCCTGATCAGGCTCAAACATGGCAATCTGATGGTATCCTCGATATGCGTCGAGGAAACTCATTCGTTCATACCCAGCAGTGGCGTCAACCAATTGATCAATCCTTGGGAGAGGGAAGCTATCTTTAGGACAAGCTTTATTCAAGTCTGTGAAGTCTACACAGACACGCCACTTCCCATTCTTCTTCTTTACAACTACAGTATTGGACAGCCACTCTGGGTAATAGACCTCTCGTATTGCTTTAGCCTCTAGCAAACGATCCACTTCTTCAATAACAGCGTCAACATGCTGTACTGCTGCCCTTCTTTTCTTCTGAATAACGGGCTTATGCTGTGGGTCAACATTTAGGTGGTGACAGATCACATCTGCATCCACTCCAGGCATCTCCTCTGGTACCCATGCAAACACATCAACATGTTCTTTCAAGAAACCTATCAATTCGGATTCCTCCTCATCCGGTAGTGACTCTCCAATCAAAAAATACCTTTCGGGATCAGTTTCGTTGATCTGTATTTTCTTTAGGCCTTCCACTACTTTGTCTGTTGGATTTCTTCCAACATCTTCAACAGTTGGTTGATCTGCCTCTACTGTATGGACTTGATGGGCCTTCGCAACTTTCTTGATGATTGAAATCAAGCACTGTTGTGCTGATTTTTGATTCCCTTTTATCTTTTCAATCCCGTGGGACCCTGGGAATTTCATCATCTGGTGATAGGTGGAAGAAACAGCCCTCATCTTGTGTAACCAAGTCCTTCCTATGATTGCATTATAGGAGGATGGTACATCTACAACTAAAAAATCCGTTCTCAGGACCATTCTGCCCGAACGGGTACTGTCACCTTTCCAAGGGGCCATACTGCACTTGCACCAAATCCTACCAAAGGCGTAATAGATTGTTCCAAATCTGTCTGCTTCAGCCCCAACTTTTTGAATGCATCGTAGTACAACACCTCTGTAGCAGCTCCCTGAATCTACCAAGATTCTTTCAATGTCATATTCCCCAATTCGTAGGGTTATGACTAATGCATCGTTGTGGGGCACTTGAACCTCTCCCTCTTCATCTGTAAAGACTATAGCTTCATTGGGCATATCTTTCTCTCGCCCCCTTTTGTTCCCCACTCGCATAACATACTGGTCATGCTTGAACTGCCTCTGCATCAATCTTACCTCATTCCTCGTGTATGGTGTGGCCAATCCATGTATCATATGGATTACCCCCCTGGGATTCTGCTCGTAATCCAACTCCATTGCTTTCCCTTTATCTTTGGGATCGTCCTGAATAAATTCCTTAAGGTAACCACGAGAGACCAAATCATCGAGATGTTTCTTGTACATCTCACACTCCTCGGTCATATGACCCCCATCCGGGTGGTCCCTGCAGTGCTGATTCGTAGCACGTTTTGCTTCCTTATCTCCACCTAGACTTGGGGGCCATTTGAAGAAAGGCTGATTCTTTATTCGATAAAGAATCCTGTAGATTGGCTCTTTCCAAACCGTGGTTATCGAAAAGAACGACTTAGGATCAGGCGCCTGTTTTTCCTTGTAAGGCTCTTTCTTAGCCTGCCCATACTCTTTCTTATAGGTCTTGGGCTCGGGTTTATCAAATTTCTTCGCTGGAGTTTTTGGCTGTTCGGTAACAGCTCTGCCTTCCTCCCGGAGTATGTCATCCTCCATCCTGGCGTGTTGTTCGATACACTCCATTAGCCTGGTCAATGATGACACAGGATGCTTATTCAATGACCGGCGTAACTCTCCCCGAACAGGCAAGCCAGTTTTGAAGGTTGCAATAGCATACTCCTCACTGCAACTGTCTATCTCGTTAAAGGTCTCCCAGTATTTCTTTGCATAATCTCTGATTGGCTCGCCATCCTCCTGCTTCATCATTGAGAGACTTTCGAATGTCTTGGGAGCCTTTCTACTGGTTAAGAACCGAGCAGTGAACTCTTCTGCTAACTGTGTCCATCCTCTTATGGATCGGGGTTCCAACTTATGAAACCAAGATAAAGCCAACTTTCCCAAGCTTGAAGGGAACATCTTGCACATGATGGCGTCATCTCCATCATGCATGAACATTGCCTGTTGGTAATGTTGCACATGAGCAACGGGATCTGCACTTGTCTCGTAAAGCACGAACGACCCGTGCTTCACTCTGCTCGGCAGACGGGCGTCCTGTAGCCTTTTTGAAAAGGGGGACGCTGCTATATTACTCAGGGCCCGCCTTGCTGCTTCTCGTGCAGTCATAGACCCATCCTCTCTCTTCTTGGATTCGTGGGTTTCTGCCCTGTTCCAATCAGTAGCAGGTCTCTCATACCTGTCTCTAGGGTGTTTTCTTATGCCCTCCTCGGGTGAGGAGCTTCTGCTCCTGCTTCTATAACGTGGGGGAGTCTTTTACTTGCTTGGACTCCTGCTTCTTCTTTTTCGTGAAGAAGCTCTCTTTTTGGGAGGAGTGGGGGTTCTGGATCTGCTCCTCCTCCTTCGTGAAGGGGCCTTTGTGTACCGCACCATGACCAACCCATCTCCCTTGGACCCCCTTTCCGCTAACCCAGAATCCTCGGGATGTTCACGGATCCGCTCTAACTCTCAGATCTCGTGTTCCCTCTTCCGTATTAGTCGAGCATATTCCTCGACTTCCTGCCTCTTTTTATCGAGAATATCCTCGTTGCTGTGCACACTTCTTGAATATGCAACTGATTCTTCCCTGTGATGGGATTTGCTCCTTCTCGTGGAGGTTGAAGCTGTCTTGCCCTCCCTATTCTTGGAGTTGTTATGGATGGTAAGGGGATCCCTGCTCGTGGTCCTCTTATCATGCCCGCTAGTTGGCTTTCTCGGAGCACCTGGTGGGGACTTATCCCCTCCGCCACCAGCCTGATTTTTGTCGGTAATCGGTGTGACTGGATCTACTTCTACCATGGTCGTTTTTCAACAGGGAATTCTTTCGTTTCCCACAAACGGCGCCAATTGTAGGTGGAGAAGAATAGATGGTAACTAGAACAGCGCTGAATCTCTTTGTTCACGTGGTGCCCAACCGGAACCCTAATACCTTCGCCTGAACCCTAACCTGTAAAACAGACAAGGGGTGAGCGCACCTTTGCCTCTCGTGGCAAAGGCCCTCCGATGCCTAAGTTAGTATCACGTACTGTCTCAAAACCCTAAAAAAAAAATCAATAGGAAGTGTGGAATGAATGCAACTTATTGCGTACCTTTTTCCTCTAGGTTTACCTTGTATTTATAGATATCCACTTACTTGCTCTTCAAGCATCCTCATCGCCCCAGGTCTCCTACTTCGTATAGGAAACCTGGCTCCCCTGGGAATCTCTTGCCCAATCAACTGAGACCCCTTACTCATAGGGTCTCTTCCTTTCGTGGAATTTGTCCCACAATAGGACTGTCCCTTTACTTATCTTTACCGTATACTGGGCTCCTTTTTCAGAACACTCCTATCGCCTTATCTCTTAAGACATCGTTTCATCAGATGACTCCATCTGTTCGGCATGTGATTCTCCCGAACAAACTGCACAAGTACATGACTTCTCATGTCACCGGGCCACCTCAGCCGAACAGATAATCTAATCCGGTGCCCTCTGGATGCACCGGATACTTCCGCCGTCGTTCATCTTATATAGGGTCCCATATCACCTTCCTCATTACACGGATCTAGAACACCACATGTTCGGCAACTATTTGCACCTGTTCGGTAATGCCTCCCTACATCTTGGGTACTAACCGCAAAACCCGAGTGGCGACTCTCTGATCTGCGAAGCACTTCGCCGCGCTTTCCGCAAGATAAGGGCGCACCCGGAATTTCATGCACTAAAACACGAGATTTTTGGGGCGTGTGCCCACAGAAACACAAGTTATGCTTATAATCGCTCGCCCACAACCCGATAAAAGTACTTTCGACAGCTAAACCACGATGCCGTTTTTAAAATTCCAGGAACCAAACTCGCATCTTTCCGTTGCCCCCCTCTCCTCTCCAACTCACTATTTGTCAAGTTTTTCATAGTGTTTTTTTATTTATTTATATAATTTTAACAGTTTGAGGCTAATTTGAATTAGGCTATGTTCGAAATCTCGGTGTAGACACCCCAATCTGGGTCTCCCAATCGTTTTACTTTGTTTTACGATTTTCTTGTTTCCCCGATGGTGAAATCGGATGAAACAGAGCTTGGATTGGGAATGGATAGAGCTTGGAATGCTTTGAACCCTTCTGAACCTTCAGTCAAACCCCCAACACCAGAGTTGACCCTCGCGCGAGCCTTTGTGTCCCTCGTGCGACACTTAGCTTGCCACGTGTAGTCAAAGTCAAACTGTTGACTGTTTGACCCTCGCGCGACACTCCTGAACCCTCGCGCGACGGTTCCCTCCTGTCCCTATCACAGAATCCAGCTGGACTTGTGATGATTGCTTGGCACATGGGCTGGAACCCCGTTCTCCTCAGCTGAACGGCGTGCTGGCATGTTCTAACTCCATGCAAACTCCCAACCACTCTCACACCTTGTTGGCTAGCCTCACAACCAAGTTGTGACCAGCCTTAGTGGCTGGTCCTAAGGGCTTGTTTGGTCCCTAACTAAGCCTTACATTCCCCCTATAAATACCCCTATTGGTCTTCCATGTTAAGGGTTCCAAAAAATTGCTTAAGAGATTCATTAGTCATTTCACAAATCCCACACTAGCTAGCACAAAGTTCCTAACCCTCAAACCACTTCCTAAGCCACTGAACTTAGTGTGTTCATACACTCTTGGTAGCAAGGTCACACCAATCAATCTCATCTACTCCCAAACCCTTTCCAAGCAAAGGTATAATGTTTAACCTATTTCTGTTTTGATCCCTGAGGGGGGCTGACAGGACCAAGGCTGGTAATCAATACCATGTCCTGGTCCTAAAGCCAGCAAAGTTACAAGAATTCGTGGCAGCCACACCCTCGCGCGACGGTCCCCTATACTCGCGCGACACTCGTGTCAGCAAGAGAATGGACCTCGTGGGGAAGGGAAGCTAGCCCTTTTCTGTTTTGCAGTATTTTTATGCCTATTGTACTTTACTTTGATTTTTAGATCACTGTGATGCATGCAAAAACAAAATACAGTAGCTAGTTTATTCGCTCTAAATAGTTTGGAATGCCTTTGGGATCCCCTGAATCTGTCTCAGGACCCCAAACATGTAAAGCAATTCCTGGAAGTCCAGTCAAGAGTGTCGCGCGAGACTCAGTCTCTATCGCGCGACAGTCCTGTGATTTCCATGAATAGCCCTTGCATGGGCAACTAGGCCCTTGTCCTCTGTTTTGATACCCCCACTGTTTAGGGGTTGTGTTTCATCTTATTTGGCTCCTGCTTGGAGTATTGTGTAATAATTAGTATCTTACAGTCCTCTTATAAACTGCTTGGTTTGCTTCCTGGGTGTGCACTGGTCCTTCCAGAGCCCAGAAGGGGATGATTTTGGGATTGTGGTGAGATGACAATGCTCGCGCGAGAGTCAGTGTGTCTCGCGCGATGGTTGACTTGCATACAGATCTTTTCAGGCATGCAAGTTGGTCATCGTGCAGGACAAACCTGCCCCGAGCCTGGTTTTGGCCTCTGATCACTGTTTCGAGATCATTCCGTTTATTATTATTCATCATGCTGTCCGTCCATGCCATTATTTGATCAAATATTGCAAAGTGTTGCAGTTTTAATCCCCGATTAACTGTTCCCCCGCCCCAAATTGGCTAAAATCAATTAAAAGAGGAAGAATCACAAATGTTTTCATAAAAACGCCTAAGTAGAGACCGATCTCCGGATTGGGCGAGAGGGGTGCCATAAAACCCTTTCCCTCTCGTAACATGGCTCCCGAACCCAGATATGGTTATGACGGACTGGTTTCCTTCACTTTTTCAAATAAAGCGCGGCAGGTGCTTCGAAATACGGTTCCTTGAGTGTCGGACCTTCAAAACTCAAGTGGCGACTCTGTATTTTTGAGGGCTTGCCACCGGCGCTCGCGCTCCCTCGATTTTCAAAAAAGGGCCGCAATGGCAAAAAGGAACGGAATCCTTTTTCCAAGGGCACGCTGCCCACACTCGGGTTACTATAACGAATGATATACCTCTGGTATGAGTTAATTCAGGATCAGGAATATATCCATCAAAATGGGAAGGAGAATGGTTAATAGAACATGTTTGTCATTGGTGGTTCTTTTTTTATAGGCAATGTTAATGATTTTTAACGTCATGTAGTCTCAAGGGAGAGCCCGGTGGATTCAGGTGTGGTACTTTTTCCACTCTCAAGTACATAATTTGAATAAATGGACCCTATTTGAAGTTTATTTAAGAAAATGACTTATGGGAGATTTTGTCTTGATCGGTGGGATGGTAAATTCCAAGAAAAAGGCAATCCGGTTTTGTTTTTTACAAAACTTGTCCCGCCGTGCCTAAAAATAGCAATTCGATTTAGTTTTTTTTAAAATGTGTTGCACCGTGCCTTCAGGCACGGGCATTCGCTAGTATTATATAAAATTGAATTGAGGGAAACACTTTACAAGTTTGAAGAAGTTGAATGAATACTTTGGATGAATCGAGGAATTATGATCGGTGCACGATCAGTGTTCTCCGGAGCCCTGTGTTTCTGTTTTGTGCGAGAAGAAGATTCGTCAAACCACAAATAGGCGTTTGTGAAACAAGATACTCGAAAAAGCATGAAATGCAGTAACGCTTCTTTCTTTTGGCCGCGTTATTTTACACTTGGCCGTTTCATTTTGCATCTGGCCGCGTGTTTTTGCAGTTGGCCGTAGATTATTGCATCTGGCCGCGTGTTTTTGCAGTTGGCCGCGTGTTGTTGCAGTTGGCCGCGGATTATTGCATATGGCCGGGTGTTTTTGCAGTTGGCCGCGGATTAGTGTGAACTTGCATTTCTGAAACACAAGTTATGCTTATAATCGCTCGCCCACAACCCGAGAAAAGTTCTTTCGACAGCTAAACCACGATGCCGTTTTCAAAATTCCAGGAACCAAACTCGCATCTTTCCGTTGCCCCACTCTCCTCTCCAACTCACTATATGTCAAGTTTTTCATAGTGTTTTTTTATTTATTTATATAATTTTAACAGTTTGAGGCTAATTTGAATTAGGCTATGTTCGAAATCTCGGGTTACTATAACGAATGATATACCTCTGGTATGAGTTAATTCAGGATCAGGAATATATCCATGAAGCTTCAGGAATATATCCATCAAAATGGGAAGGAGAATGGTTAATAGAACATGTTTGTCATTGGTGGTTCGTTTTTTATAGGCAATGTTAATGATTTTTAATGTCATGTAGTCTCAAGGGAGAGCCCGGTGGATTCAGGTGTGGTACTTTTTCCACTCTCATATACATAATTTGAATAAATGGACCCTATTTGAAGTTTATTTAAGAAAATGACTTATGGGAGATTTTGTCTTGATCGGTGGGGTGGTAAATTCCAAGAAAACGGCAATTCGGTTTTGTTTTTTACAAAACTTGTCCCGCCGTGCCTAAAAATGGCAATTCAATTTAGTTTTTTTTTTAAACGTGTTGCACCGTGCCTTCAGGCACTGGCATTCGCTAATATTATATAAAATTGAATTGAGGGAAATACTTTACAAGTTTGAAGAAGTTGAATGAATACTTTGAATGAATCGAGGAATTATGATCGGTGCACGATCGGTGTTCTCCGGAGCCTATGTTTCTATTTTGTGGGAGAAGAAGATTCCTCAAACTACAAACAGGCGTTTGTGAAACAAGCTATTCTAAAAAGCATGAAATGCAGTAACGCTTCTTTCTTTTGGCCGCGTTATTTTACACTTGGCCGCTTCATTTTGCATCTGGCCGCGTGTTTTTGAGTTGGCCGCAGATTATTACATCTGGCCGCGTGTTTTTGCAGTTGGCCGCGTGTTGTTGCAGTTGGCCGCGGATTATTGCATCTGGCCGCTTGTTTTTGCAGTTGGCCGCTTGTTTTTGCAGTTGGCCGCGGATTATTGCATATGGCAGCTTGTTTTTGCAGTTGGCCGCGTGTGTTTGCAGTTGGCCGCGGATTATTGCATTTGGCCGGGTGTTTTTGCAATTGACCACGGATTAGTGTGAACTTGCATTTCTGAAACACAAGTTATGCTTATAATCGCTCGCCCACAACCCGAGAAAAGTGCTTTCAACAGCTAAACCACGATGCCGTTTTCAAAATTCAAAGGATCAAACTCGCATCTTTCCGTTGTCCCCCTCTCCTCTCCAACTCACTATCTGTCAAGTTCTTCAAAATGTTTATTTATTTATTTATATAATTTTAACAGTTTGGGGCTAATTTGAATTAGGCTATGTTCGAAATCTTTGGTTACTATAACGAATGATATACCTCTGGTATAAGTTAATTCAGGATCAGGAATATATCCACGAAGCTTCAGGAATATATCCATCAAAATGAGAAGGAGAGTGGTTAATAGAACATGTTTGTCATTGGTGGTTCTTTTTTTATAGGCAATGTTATTGATTTTTAACGTCTTGTAGTCTCAAGGGGGAGCCCGGTGGATTCAGGTGTGGTACTTTTGCCACTCTCATGTACATAATTTGAATAAATGGACCCTATTTGAAGTATATTTAAGAAAATGACTTATGGGAGATTTTGTCTTGATCGGTGGGGTGGTAAATTCCAAGAAAACGGCAATTCGGTTTTGTTTTTTCTAAAACTTGTCCCGCCGTGCCTAAAAATGGCAATTCGATTTAGTTTTTTTTAAAACGTGTTGCACCGTGCCTTCAGGCACGGGCATTCGCTAGTATAATATAAAATTGAATTGAGGGAAATACTATACAAGTTTAAAGAAGTTGAATGAATACTTTGGAAGAATCGAGGAATTATGATCGGTGCACGATCAGTGTTCTCCGGAGCCCTGTGTTTCTGTTTTGTGCGAGAAGAAGATTCTTCAAACCACAAATAGGCGTTTGTGAAACAAGCTACTCGAAAAAGCGTGAAATGCAGTAACGCTTCTTTCTTTTGGCCGCGTTATTTTACACTTGGCCGATTCATTTTGCATCTGGCCGCGTGTTTTTGCAGTTGGCCGTGGATTATTGCATCTGGCCGCGTTTTGTTGCAGTTGGCCGCGTTTTGTTGCAGTTATCCGCGGATTATTGCATATGGCCGGGTGTTTTTGCAGTTGGCCGCAGATTAGTGTGAACTTGCATTTCTGAAACACAAGTTATGCTTATAATCGCTCGCCCACAACCCTGGAAAAGTACTTTCGACAGCTAAACCACGATGCCGTTTTCAAAATTCCAGGAACCAAACTCACATCTTTCCGTTGCCCCACTCTCCTCTCCAACGCACTATTTGTCAAGTTTTTCATAGTGTTTTTTTTATTTATTTATATAATTTTAACAGTTTGAGGATAATTTGAATTAGGCTATGTTTGAAATCTCGGGTTACCATAACGAATGATATACCTCTGGTATGAGTTAATTCAGGATCAGGAATATATATCCATGAAGCTTCAGGAATATATCCATCAAAATGAGAAGGAGAATAGTTAATAGAACATGTTTGTCATTGGTGGTTCTTTTTTTATAGGCAATGTTAACGATTTTTAACGTCATGTAGTCTCAAGGGAGAGCCCGGTGGATTCATGTGTGGTACTTTTTCCACTCTCATTTACATAATTTGAATAAATGGACCCTATTTGAAGTTTATTTAAGAAAATGACTTATGGGAGATTTTGTCTTGATCGGTGGGGTGGTAAATTCCAAGAAAACGGCAATTCGGTTTTGTTTTTTCCAAAACTTGTCCCGCCGTGTCTAAAAATGGCAATTCGATTTAGTTTTTTTAAAACGTGTTGCACCGTGCCTTCAGGCACTGGCATTCGCTAGTATAATATAAAAAATAATTGAGGGAAATACTTTACAAGTTTGAAGAAGTTGAATGAATACTTTGGAATAATCGAGGAATTATGATCGGTGCACGATCAGTGTTCTCCGGAGCCCTGTGTTTCTGTTTTGTGCGAGAAGAAGATTCGTCAAACCACAAATAGGCGTTTGTGAAACAAGCTACTCGAAAAAGCTTGAAATGCAGTAACGCTTCTTTCTTTTGGCCGCGTTATTTTACACTTGGCCGATTCATTTTGCATCTGGCCGCGTGTTTTTGCAGTTGGCCGCGTTTTGTTGCAGTTGGCCGCGTTTTCTTGCAGTTGGCCGCGGATTATTGCATATGGCCGGGTGTTTTTGCAGTTGGTCGCAGATTAGTGTGAACTTGCATTTCTGAAACACAAGTTATGCTTATAATCGCTCGCCCACAACCCGAGAAAAGTACTTTCGACAGCTAAACCACGATGCCGTTTTCAAAATTCCAGGAACCAAACTCACATCTTTCCGTTGCCCCCCTCTCCTCTCCAACGCACTATTTGTCAAGTTTTTCTTAGTGTTTATTTATTTATTTATATAATTTTAACAGTTTGAGGATAATTTGAATTAGGCTATGTTCGAAATCTCGGGTTACTATAACGAATGATATACCTCTGGTATGAGTTAATTCAGGATCAGGAATATATCCATGAAGCTTCATGAATATATCCATCAAAATGAGAAGGAGAATGGTTAATAGAACATGTTTGTCATTGGTGGTTCTTTTTTTATAGGCAATGTTAACGATTTTTAACGTCATGTAGTCTCAAGGGAGAGCCCGGTGGATTCATATGTGGTATTTTTTCCACTATCATGTACATAATTTGAATAAATGGACCCTATTTGAAGTTTATTTAAGAAAATGACTTATGGGAGATTTTGTCTTGATCGGTGGGGTGGTAAATTCCAAGAAAACGGCAATTCGGTTTTGTTTTTTAAAAAACTTGTCCCGCCGTGCCTAAAATGGCTATTCGATTTAGTTTTTTATAAAACGTGTTGCACCATGCCTTCAGGCACGGGCATTCGCTAGTATTATATAAAATTGAATTGAGGGAAATACTTTACAAGTTTGAAGAAGTTGAATGAATACTTTGGATGAATCGAGGAATTGTGATCGGTGAACGATCAGTGTTCTCCAGAACCCTGTGTTTCTGTTTTGTGCGAGAAGAAAATTCGTCAAACCACAAATAGGCGTTTGTGAAACAAGCTACTCGAAAAAGGGTGAAATGCAGTAACACTTCTTTCTTTTGGCCGCGTTATTTTACATTTGGCCGATTCATTTTGCATCTGACCGCGTGTTTTTGCAGTTGGCCGTGGATTATTGCATCTGGCCGCATTTTTTTGCAGTTGGCCGCGTGTTTTTACAGTTGGCCGCGGATTATTGCATATGGCCGGGTGTTTTTGCAGTTGACCGCGGATTAGTGTGAACTTGCATTTCTGAAACACAAGTTATGCTTATAATCGCTTGCCCACAACCCTAGAAAAGTACTTTCGACAGCTAATCCACGATGCCGTTTTTAAAATACCAGGAACCATACTCGCATCTTTCCGTTGCCCCACTCTCCTCTCCAACTCACTATTTGTCAAGTTTTTCATAGTGTTTTTTATATATATTTATATAATTTTAATAGTATGAGGCTAATTTGAATTAGGCTATGTTCGAAATCTCGGGTTACTATAACGAATGATATACCTCTGGTATGAGTTAATTCAGGATCAGTAATATATCCATGAAGATTCAGGAATATATCCATCAAAATGGGAAGGAGAATGGTTAATAGAACATGTTTGTCATTGGTGGTTTTTTTTTATAGGCAATGTTAATGATTTTTAACATCATGTAGTCTCAAGGGAGATCCCGGTGGATTCAGGTGTGGTACTTTTTCCACTCTCATGTACATAATTTGAATAAATGGACCCTATTTGAAGTTTATTTAAGAAAATGACTTATGGGAGATTTTGTCTTGATCGGTGGGGTGGTAAATTCCAAGAAAACGGCAATTCGGTTTTGTTTTTTACAAAACTTGTCCCGCCGTGCCTAAAAACGGCAATTCGATTTAGTTTTTTTTGAAAACGTGTTGCACCGTGCCTTCAGGCACGGCCATTCGCTAGTGTTATATAAAATTGAATTGAGGGAAATATTTTGCAGGTTTGAAGAAGTTGAATGAATACTTTAGATGAATCGAGGAATTATGATCGGTGCACGATCGGTGTTCTTCGGAGCCCTGTGTTTCTGTTTTGTGCGAGAAGAAGATTCGTCAAACGACAAACAGGCATTTGTGAAACACGATATTCTACAAAGCGTGAAATGCAGTAACGCTTCTTTCTTTTGGCCGCGTTATTTTACACTTGGCCGCTTCATTTTGCATCTGGCCGCGTGTTTTTGTAGTTGGCCGTGGATTATTACATCTGGCCGCGTATTTTTTCAGTTGGCCGCGTGTTTTTGCAATTGGCCGCGGATTATTGCATCTGGCCGCTTGTTTTTGCAGTTGGCCGCGTGTTTTTGAAGTTGGCATCGGATTATTGCATATGGCCGGGTGTTTTTGCAGTTGACCGCGGATTAGTGTGAACTTGGATTTCTGAAACACAAGTTATGCTTATAATCGCTCGCCCACAACCCGAGAAAAGTGCTTTCGACAGCTAAACCACGATGCCGTTTTCAAAATTCCAGGAACCAAAATCGCATCTTTCCGTTGCCCCCCTCTCCTCTCCAACTCACTATCTGTAAAGTTTTTCAAAGTGTTTTTTTATTTATTTATATAATTTTAACAGTTTGGGGCTAATTTGAATTAGGCAACGTTCAAAATCTTGGGTTACTATAACGAATGATATACCTCTGGTATGAGTTAATTCAGGATCAGGAATATATCCATGAAGCTTCAGGAATATATCCATCAAAATGGGAAGGAGAATGGTTAATAGAACATGTTTGTCATTGGTGGTTCTTTTTTTATAGGCAATGTTATTGATTTTTAACGTCATGTAGTCTCAAGGGAGAGCCCGGTGGATTTATGTGTGGTACTTTTTCCACTCTCATGTACATAATTTGAATAAATGGACCCTATTTGAAGTTTATTTAAGAAAATGACTTATGGGAGATTTTGTCTTGATCAGTGGGGTGGTAAATTCCAAGAAAACGGCAATTTGGTTTTGTTTTTTCCAAAACTTTTCCCCCGTGCCTAAAAATGGCAATTCGATTTAGTTTTTTTTAAAACGTGTTGCACCGTGTCTTTAGGCACGGGCATTCGCTAGTATTATATAAAATTGAATTGAGGGAAATACTTTACAAGTTTGAAGAAGTTGAATGAATACTTTGGATGAATCGAGGAATTATGATCGGTGCACGATCGGTGTTCTCCGGAGCCCTATGTTTCTATTTTGTGCGAGAAGAAGATTCGTCAAACCACAAACAGGCGTTTGTGAAACAAGCTATTCGAAAAAGCGTGAAATGCAGTCACACTTCTTTCTTTTGGCCGCGTTATTTTACACTTGGCCGCTTCATTTTGCATCTGGCCGCGTGTTTTTGCAGTTGGCCGCGGATTATTACATCTGGCCGCGTGTTTTTCGAGTTGGCCGCGTGTTTTTGCAGTGTTTTTGAAGTTGGCCGCGGATTATTGCATCTGGCCGCTTGTGTTTTGCAGTTGGCCGCGTGTTTTTGTTGTTGGCCTCGGATTATTGCATATGGCCGGGTGTTTTTGCAGTTGACCGCGGATTAGTGTGAACTTGCATTTCTGAAACACAAGTTATGCTTATAATCGCTCGCCCACAACCCGAGAAAAGTGCTTTCGACAGCTAAACCACGATGCCGTTTTCAAAATTCCAGGAACCAAACTCGCATCTTTCCGTTGCCCCCTCTCCTCTCCAACTCACAATCTGTCAAGTTTTTCAAAGTGTTTTTTTATTTCTTTATATAATTTTAATAGTTTGGGGCTAATTCGAATTAGGCTATGTTCGAAATCTTGATTTACTATAACGAATGTTATACCTCTGGTATGAGTTAATTCAGGTTCAGGAATATATCCATGAAGCTTCAGGAATATATCCATCAAAACGGGAAGGAGAATGGTTAATAGAACATGTTTGTCATTGGTGGTTCTTTTTTTATAGGCAATGTTATTGATTTTTAACGTCATGTAGTCTCAAGGGAGAGTCCGGTTGATTCAGGTGTGGTACTTTTTCCACTCCCATGTACATAATTTGAATAAATGGACCCTATTTGAAGTTTATTTAAGAAAATGACTTATGGGAGATTTTGTCTTGATCGGTGGGGTGGTAAATTCCAAGAAAACAGCAATTCGGTTTTGTTTTTTACAAAACTTGTCCCGCCGTGCCAAAAAATGGCAATTCGATTTAGTTTTTTTTTAAAACGTGTTACACCGTGCCTTCAGGCACGGGCATTCGCTAGTGTTATATAAAATTGAATTGAGGGAAATAATTTACAAGTTTGAAGAAGTTGAATGAATACTTTGGATGAATCGAGGAATTATGATCGGTGCACGATCGGTGTTCTCCGGAGCCCTGTGTTTCTGTTTTGTGCGAGAAGAAGATTCGTCAAACCACAAACAGGCGTTTGTGAAACAAGCTATTCGAAAAAGCGTGAAATGCAGTAACGCTTCTTTCTTTTGGCCGCGTTATTTTACACTTGGCCGATTCATTTTGCATCTGGCCGCGTGTTTTTGCAGTTGGCCGTAGATTATTGCATCTGGCCGCGTGTTTTTGCAGTTGGCCGCGTGTTGTTGCAGTTAGCCGCGGATTATTGCATTTGGCCGGGTATTTTTGCAGTTGGCCGCGGATTAGTGTGAACTTGCATTTCTGAAACACAAGTTATGCTTATAATCGCTCGCCCACAACCCGAGAAAAGTACTTTCGACAGCTAAACCACGATGCCGTTTTCAAAATTCCAGGAACCAAACTCGCATCTTTCCGTTGCCTCTCCTCTCCAACTCACTATTTGTCAAGTTTTTCATAGTGTTTTTCTATTTATTTATATAATTTTAACAGTTTGAGGCTAATTTGAATTAGGCTATGTTCGAAATCTCAGGTTACTATAACGAATGATATACCTCTGGTATTAGTTAATTTAGGATCAGGAATATATCCATCAAAATGGGAAGGAGAATGGTTAATAGAACATGCTTGTCATTGGTGGTTCTTTTTTTATAGGCAATGTTATTGATTTTTAACGTCATGTAGTCTCAAGGGAGAGCCCGGAGGATTCAGGTGTGGTACTTTTTCCACTATCATGTACATAATTTGAATAAATCGACCCTATTTGAAGTTTATTTTAGAAAATGACTTATGGGAGATTTTGTATTGATCGGTGGGGTGGTAAATTCCAAGAAAACGGCAATTTGGTTTTGTTTTTTCCAAAATGTGTCGCGCCGTGCTTAAAAATGGCAATTCGATTTAGTTTTTTTAAAACGTGTTGCACCGTGCCTTCAGGCACGGGCATTCGCTAGTATTATATAAAATTGAATTGAGGGAAATACTATACATGTTTGAAGAAGTTGAATGAATACTTTGGATGAATCGAGGAATTATGATCGGTGCACGATCGGTGTTCTCCGGAGCCCTGTGTTTCTGTTTTGCGCGAGAAGAAGATTCGTCAAACCACAAAGAGGCATTTGTTAAACACGATATTCTACAAAGCGTGAAATGCAGTAACGCTTCTTTCTTTTGGCCGCGTCATTTTACACTTGGCCGCATCATCTTGCAGTTGGCCGCGGATTATTACATCTGGCCGCGTGTTTTTGCAGTTGGCCGCGAATTATTTCATCTGGCCGCTTATTTTTGCAGCTGGCCGCGTGTTTTTGCAGTTCGCCGCGGATTATTGCATATGGCCGGGTGTTTTTGCAGTTGGCCGCGGATTAGTGTGAACTTGCATTTCTGAAACACAAGTTATGCTTATAATCGCTCGCCCACAACCCGAGAAAAGTGCTTTCGACAGCTAAACCACGATGCCGTTTTCAAAATTCCAGGAACCAAACTCGCATCTTTCCGTTGCCCCCCTCTCCTCTCCAACTCACAATCTGTCAAGTTTTTCAAAGTGTTTTTTTATTTCTTTATATAATTTTAACAGTTTGGGGCTAATTTGAATTAGTCTATGTTCGAAATCTTTGGTTACTATAACGAATGATATACCTCTGGTATGAGTTAATTCAGGATCAGAAATATATCCATGAAGCTTAAGGAATATATCCATCAAAATGGGAAGGAGAATGGTTAATAGAACATGTTTGTCATTGGTGGTTCTTTTTTTATAGTCAATGTTAATGATTTTTAACGTCATGTAGTCTCAAGGGAGAGCCCGGTGGATTCAGGTGTGGTACTTTTTCTACTCTCATGTACATAATTTGAATAAATGGACCCTATTTGAAGTTTATTTAAGAAAATGACTTATGGGAGATTTTATCTTGATCGGTGGGGTGGTAAATTCCAAGAAAACGGCAATTCGGTTTTGTTTTTTCCAAAACTTGTCCCGCCGTGCCTAAAAATGGCAATTCGATTTAGTTTTTTAAAACGTGTTGCACCGTGCCTTCAGGCACGGGCATTCGCTAGTATTATATAAAATTGAATTGAGGGAAATACTTTACAAGTTTGAAAAGTTGAATGAATACTTTGGATGAATCGAGGAATTATGATCGGTGCAGGATCGGTGTTCCCCGGAGCCCTGTGTTTCTGTTCTGTGCGAGAAGCAGATTTGTCAAACCACAAACAGGCATTTGTGAAACACGATATTCTACAAAGCGTGAAATGCAGTAACGCTTCTTTCTTTTGGCCGCGTTATTTTACACTTGGCAGCTTCATTTTGCATCTGGTCGCCTGTTTTTGCAGTTGGCCGCGGATTATTACATCTAGCCGCGTGTTTTTGCAGTTGGCCGACGATTATTGCATCTGGCCGCTTATTTTTGCAGTTGGCCGCGGATTATTGAATATGGCTGGGTGTTTTTGCAGTTTGCCGCGGATTAGTGTGAACTTGCATTTCTGAAACATAAGTTATGCTTATAATCGCTCGCCCACAACCCGAGAAAAGTGCTTTCGACAGCTAAACCACGATGCCGTTTTTAAAAATCCAGGAACCAAACTCGCATCTTTCCGTTGCCCCCCTCTCCTCTCCAACTCACAATCTGTCATGTTTTTCAAAGTGTTTTTTTATTTCTTTATATAATTTTAACAGTTTGGGGCTAATTTGAATTAGGCTATGTTCGAAATCTTGGGTTACTATAACGAATGATATACCTCTGGTATGAGTTAATTCAGGATCAGGAATATATCCATGAAGTTTCAGGAATATATCCATCAAAATGGGAAGGAGAATGGTTAATACAACATGTTTGTCATTGGTGGTTCTCTTTTTATAGGCAATGTTATTGATTTTTAACGTCATGTAGTCTAAAGGGAGAGCCCGGTGGATTCAGGTGTGGTACTTTTTCCACTCTCATGTACATAATTTGAATAAATGGACCCTATTCGAAGTTTATTTAAGAAAATGACTTCTGGGAGATTTTGTCTTGATCGGTGGGGTGGTAAATTCCAAGAAAACGGCAATTCGGTTTTTTTTTTCCAAAACTGGTCCCGCCGTGCCTAAAAATGGCAATTCGATTTAGTTTTTTTTAAAACGTGTTGCACCGTGCCTTCAGACACGGGCATTCGCGAGTATTATATAAAATTGAATTTAGGGAAATACTATACAAGTTTGAAGAAGTTGAATGAATACTTTGGATGAATCGAGGAATTATGATCGGTGCACGATCGGTGTTCTCCGGAGCCCTGTGTTTCTGTTTATGCGAGAAAAAGATTCGTCAAACCACAAACAGGCATTTGTAAAACACGATATTCTACAAAGCGTGAAATGCAGTAAAGCTTCTTTCTTTTTGCCGCGTTATTTTACACTTGGCCGCTTCATTTTGCATCTGGCCCCGTGTTTTTGCAGTTGGCCGCGGAATATTTCATCTCGCCGCTTGTTTTTGCAGCTGGCCGCGTGTTTTTGTAGTTGGCCGCAGATTAGTGCATATGGCCGGGTTTTTTTGCAGTTGGCCGCGGATTAGTGTGAACTTGCATTTCTGAAACACAAGTAATGCTTATAATCGCTTGCCCACAACCCGAGAAAAGTGCTTTCGACAGCTAAACCACGATGCCGTTTTCAAAATTCCAGGAACCAAACTCGCATCTTTCCTTTGCCCCCCTTTCCTCTACAACTCACTATCTGTCAAGTTTTTCAAAGTGTTTTTTTATTTATTTATATAATTTTAACAGTTTGGGGTTAATTTGAATTAGGCTATGTTCGAAATGTTGGGTTACTATAACGAATGATATACCTCTGGTATGAGTTAATTCAGGATCAGGAATAAATCTGTAGACACCCCAATTTGGCCTAACGATTATTTCAAGTCCCACCTTGGGACCATCCCGATGATGAAGTGGATACAGTGATTGCTGATTGACTTCTCGAGAACCTAGGACTTTCGGTAAGAACTTTGAGCCATTTAGAGGACCCCATCCAGAGCCATATAGCCTTTGACAGAAAATACAGAAGCCTAGGAGAATCCATCTGTCGGCCGTAACATCGATCTCACGGCCTTAACATCATTTCCTCACCCGAGCAACCTGTTGCTAGAAAAACTCCCTGAGAGATCAATCCCTTGGCCGTAAGATCGATTCCTCGGCCGCCAGATCCATTCCTCGGCCGCCAGATCTATTCCTCGGCCGCCAGATCGTCAAATCCATTCCTCAGTCGTAAGATCGATTCCTCGGCCGCCAGATCGATTCCTCGGCCGCCAGATCGTCTTTTTCCAGAATTCTGGAATGTTCTGTCAGTCGTTTGATCGATGCACCAAAACCCTAGCAGCCTTTTTCCGATGCGTTCGGGCTACGAAATAGATCGCGACTAGAGATCTTTGAACCCTAGAATTCCTTTTTGATTCACGCCATTTGATTGGCCGGAGTGAGTCATCAATTGCCTATATAAAGAGGCCTTAGGGTTCCGAAATTAACATTCAATTCCTCCATCTCATACCTCCAAGCTCTGCAGAAATCATCTCACATACTCCCTCTATAGAAGCCCTAACCTTCCGAAGGCAGCCGCATCCCAAACGATCAAACCCCGAAGTACAAACCCTAACCCAAGGGTTTTCGAGAAGTAAATCAGTCAATCACATCCAATCCGAAGCAATCAAGCAACTGAGGGATTAAGGTGGTGAGGCCCAACGGCCTCTGGTTTGTTTTATTTATCGCTCCTATACTTAAGCATAGCTTTCTGATTATCTGTTAATCGTATAGTCTGGTGTGAGGAAGAACACCGACCGGGGCTTCGATCCCTCGGCCGGTACATCAAACCAGGAGGATCCCTCGGCCGTGACATCCATTCACCGGCCGCGGGATCCATCTCCCTGGGACAGCTTGTTTTGCTTTGGTTTCTGATGCATGCTTCAATTACAATCCTGGCTCACTTTACTTACTGTTTAAAGGATTAATTAAACAGACTATGTGTTAGAATTAAATAACGCATCTATATGTCTTATGTTGAATAACTATGGGCCAGTCTCACGGCTGGGCAGAGAGGGGTGCCTAACACCTTCCCCTTACTGTACTTTTGGCTCCCGTATCCAGAATCTCTATCTATTTTCCCAGTTTTAATAAACTAGGTGGCGACTCTGTTTTGATGATAACCGCTATCATGTGGCGATGTTCCTAGCCATGGGAATGTCCATGATTTTGGTTTACGAAGCAAGCAATCAATCGAGCAAACAAACGTGATCAATCTGTATGGCGATGCCCCGTTTGGGTGGTGTCTACAGTTTTTGGCGACTCCGCTGGGGATATGAGAGCCATAACCAGAAAGTTCAACATAAGACTAATACATGCCTTGTTTAATTCATCTATCATATGCATCGAGCGGGCAACCCGTTGAGTTCACCTGATATCCCGGCATGACACGGGCTATGTTGGGGGTTCCAGCAAACTCCACAGTCACTCGTACCTAGTGGTATATCAAAAAGGGAATCACCCAATCACCGCCTATGATGGGCTGGTGAGAGGATTGGTGCCCTTTGACAACGGAGCACCCTGAGACTACCAAAACCTTGCATGTTTTAGAAAGCCATAGAACTTATCAAACTAAGACAGGAACCTACAGGCTAGGAACCTACTTGCATTTTTACTTCCAAGTTCTTCCTCACACCTTGTATATATTGTTGTAACATCTCTTTCTGTGCGGAAGGGTTAGGGCTTGAACTAAAAGCCCTAACCCTAAGTCTTTATAGCCATTTACTAATGACGTTGCCTGCAAGGTATATTTTTGGTAAAAAGCATCATTGCTTACTTAACACTCTCGCTTTACTTAAAGCACCGCGAAGCATGGATTTCTAGAACGAAATCAAACACTGGCTGCCCCGCCGGCAACTGAACTAGAGGTTGCTCTAGCAATCTTTGTCTTGCAAGGCTAAAGGAAAGAGGGAGTGTAAAGTAGTAAAGCATGTTATGTATGCAAAGTTAAGGATATTATGGATAGAACTTGCAATACTTATTTCTCCATGGATGATTCAGCATGACAAGTTTAGGACTTTGGTTCCTATTTCCAAATCGGCCTAGCAACCCATCTTTCAAAATTCAAAATTATGAGCATGCTTACCTCAACGAGCTGGTAAAATTTAGGAAGTTGTCAATGTGCTAGCAAATTATCAAGTAGATTTCGATTACCTCAATCACGTTTTGAGAAATGATCTTCCCTAGCCTAACCAAGAATTAAAAGAACTTTCAAAACTTTTTGCAATGCCTAGTCTAATGACAAGTTTTTCTGAAACATTCAAAATAGCCGCTAGCACAGCGATGGACTCCGAGTCTACTTTCTGTTGTAGCCATATGCTCAACCTTTTTTGGTTTGTCTCATAATGTGGATTGGCTTGGAAGTAGGATCTTAAGTTGCAGCAACGAGTCTTAAGAGTCATCCATATCAAAAATGGCTGGCTATCTATAGTATCCGATAAACTCATGCATGCAAACGAATTGCAACATATGACTCATCTATAATCTATGTAAGTAGTTGATGTGCTATATATACGTATCGTTTTGATTGCCTCTTTCTAACTATGCAGGGGCCAAACCAAAAGAGGAGTCCATCCCCCTCATTTTCTTTCTTTGTTCATCGCATGCATCACCACTAAGGGCAGTTTGCATATTAGAAAATGCACCGCATGGACAATTAGTTTTGGATATCTCAACTTGAGCATGATTAGGTTTCTCCTTCTCTTAGATTTGGAGTTTGATCTCAGACGTGATGGTAATGGCTGACAAAAAATTGAAGTTTTAATCCAGCCAAGTTTTGAGCAATGGTAGCCATGTCCATCACGTCTTGGCTTTAAAACAATCTTTTCATACCTAGCTAACTCTCGCCGCCATTTCGGCCCATGTTTTGCCTCTCTTGAAAAATTGATATCATTTTGCTAATCATGATTTCTGGCCAATTGTCACACTCAGCATGAAATGTGGGTCTTAAATTCAAGTCTCCTCGAATATGAACTACGAATGGCCTGATTCTCTGTTGGGATACGTAGGCACCTTTTGGTCGGCCACAAATTTAAAAATGTTCCCTCCTGTGCTAGTTCGCTGCTATAGAATGCTCATGATAACATTGAGTATTGAAAACAATCCTTAGGGATTTCAAAGTAATCTCATGGCATCTTTTAGAACACATCATAATCACTTGAATTGTCAAAAGCGCAAAATGAGTTTTTCAAACCTATGACCCGCATCATTTCTGTTGAGTTAAGAAGGAGTTGACACATCTCTGCACCCTCACAGAGATCACTTGTAAGCAAAACATGCTATTGAAGATGAAGAAGGAGAAAGAAGAAAAGAGAGGAAAAATACAGAGAAAAAATAAAATGATGAGCTCGCTAGATTGAAAACCCGTAAGGGCGGTCTTGGCAAAAGTTAGAGCATGAACAAAGTGAGAAATTAGCCGTGTCTCCATGCATCTACTATGTGTCTCAAAAGATTGTCCTCAATCTTAGAAAATCCACTTGGTTAAACCTCGAAGCCCCTAATTTCTTGGTTAGGATCCTTTCCACTTTGTCGTGTGTTTCAAGATGAAGAAAGGCATTCATTTCTCTATCCCAAACACTTATCCATTGCTAGCCACATCGAGCCTCTGGATAATTTCTTTGAACAGCCTGCTAGGCAGCCTTCCCCTACACTGGGGCAAACACAAAAAAAATATAAGGAGAGATGAAAGAAAAATCAATGAAAGAATGAGCACCCCGTCATACAAGGGGCACTTTGAAGGAAACATTTCTTCCAATACATACAAAGGACATTTCGAAGAAACCAACTCTTTCACACAAAGTGAGACAAGAGACAACAAGAGTTGATAAAAATGTTGAAGATGGCTGCTAGCTTTTTAAACCCAAGTGTGAGTAGAAATTAGGTTTGAGCCTTTACATCCGCTTCTTTCTCAACCCAAAACCCCAAGCCTACATTATGGTCCGTAACAAAGTCCTCTCAGATTGGGGAACACGACTTAGTAGCAAGGTCCTAAACACTAGGGGCATCACCAATGTGGGACTTAACACGAAGGGCAAGAATCTTGGAATTTGCATCTTCTTAGCAAATCACACAATGTGGAGAGTAACGTGGGACAAGGGACACGGCTATGTTCCCCTTTTTGCACTTCTCTCATATGGGTCTCAATAGGCGCTTATCAATCCAACTTAAGTCAGTCAAATCAAGCTCGAAGCAACAAACTCACCTAATTGGCTAAGGACATGGGTTTGCAAAATAATTCTGCGTCCTTTGATGATTGAATGATGTGAGTGTGGAACATATAGATGAAATGATATGATTTTGAAATCCTTAAGGAAAAACTTTCAAAATTGATCTTATCTCAAACAATCTTAACACAGCAAATACAAGCACAGTCACTTTTTGCAAATCTCTGAGGAAATAATATGGGTCCCTCATTTCATGAGGAGTGTAGCAATATGGTCCCTTGACCAAACAATGTTTTCAGTAGTGCCGCTAAGGCATTGCGGTCTTTCAAACACCTGGCTAGTAAATAAGTCATTATTGGTCTCCCCATATCAAGGGGAAGCATTTGATCAAATACGCGAAAGCTGAGATGTCCAGAATACATTGCGAATTTACATGCATATCGCTATCACCCTGTCTTCTGCACTAACCTCTTGTCGTGATTGCACAAGCTAACTCCAAATATGAGGTGTTTCTTATGATCAAACAAGGCAGAATCATCAAGGCATCATGGCCATCATCTCTATGCGAGGAGTAAAAGAGCAACAAAGGGACTCACTGTAAAATCTACCTCCCTGCCAACACACTCGGCCTTCAAAAAGCTCAGCCTAAGAAGCGTCATATCCTGGGAGAACACCTCAACTCTTTTGTGGAAATGCTGTCACACAGCATTATCAGGGGCATGCCAAGATCTCTGCCAAACAGAAAGAGAAACATTGCACTCACATTCATTGCTGTTTACATCGCATGTCTCTATGCTAGGGGCAATTAGATCATTGTCATCATGCACATTTGAGCTAGGATCAAGCATTCATAGCCTAAACAAGGGGCTTGCGTTTCTTTTTAAATACTCAAATGCATATATGTCGCGTTGTAAACCATGTTACCCGCAATCGTTCAAGCTCTTGAACTAGGGTTCATTAAGTGTGGTGGTCCTGCCCCTAGCAGTCAGCATAAAAGGACTTTGGCCCGTGGTCGACTCCAAGCCTATTGCATGTTGTTTTCTTATCCATTGCTGTTTTCTAAACCATTCAAATGTGGATTGCAGGATTCTCCTGGATTTCGGTCCTTGAACCGACCATACCGAGCTTAGTATCTATGACCGACAGAGCCAAGTCAAAGAGGCTGAAAGACAGCCCCAGCAAACTCTACAAATGGCACCATGCCAATAGCATTAAAGTGGCTTCGCACTTCACATCTCCATAGCTCCTTGCTTCGCGCTTTCATCTCCATCTTAGCAGCTCTGCCTTCATAAAATCAGAAGCCTCACACTTGCTCTTCAGTAGCACCATACATGTGCCTTGTCGTATTCGCGGCCTTATCTGGCTTTCCAAGAACTTCGAGCAACTCTACACTCAGGCCTCGCTGTGTAGCAGGTTCCTTCTTAACAGTGCAGTGCATACTTTAGCTGCCCCGAGCTCACATCTTGAGGTTGAGTAGTCTCACCACTTCCAGTCCAGCGAAACAATCCTGCGGCTTCCACTTAATACATTGAGTGAACAGCCAACAAGAAAAAGCACCTGTATAAAGCTTGCACACTCCAGCCCTTCAGAAGGCATCTATCCTCCAAAAAGGGCATCCGTGTTGATAAAGCCCTCCAGAAGGCGTTTATGTTGCTAGCTTCCAGAAAGCGTTTGTATAGCCAGCTTCTAGAAAGCATTCAGCCTCCAGAAGGCACCCCGTCAATGGAGGCGATGGAAATCTCTGAAGTCATTAATGGCCGAAGCATTTAACAAACCTTATGGCACTTTGGGTCAACAAGTCAACAAAGTCAAAGGGGAATATGGTCAAGAACTAGCTTTAGGGGCAATCCCGAGCATACTTAGAACCAGCCTTGGGAGACATCCCAAGCATGTGGAAACTAGCCTTAAGGGCACCCCAAGCACGTGGAATCAATCCTCTGACTCCTGGCGTTCCCACGCTCGATAAATCAACCTCGCAGCTGCTGCATCCTTCTTCAAAATCTCCTCTTTCAAAGGCAATCGATTTGAATCCAGGCACCAACAAAGCATTCGTGGTATTCTGGGCCCGTGGCCAATAGAACTTATAAGCAAATCCAGCCTTGAGAGCATTCCATCAAGCACCAGCGTCAGAATAAATCAAAAGCCTTGCATGGGCTGTCAAATGTCTGCCGGAAGCACTCAATCTAAGGCTCAAGATCATTCCGAGCATGAGGAAATTAGCCTTGGGAGCATTCCCAAGCTTAAGAAGAATCAAGCAATGACAAAAGCCTTGCAGGGGTTACCAAATGCACGCAATCTAGCCTTGGGGGCAATCCCGAGCAAGTGAAATATAGCCTTGGAGGCAATCACGAACATGAGGAATCTCAAGCACCAATGTTGGACCCGCTTCGGGACTTTTTCGGAGCTCTCTCTGAAGCAGCAAGTTCGCAACTACTGGTCACTTGACCTTTGAGGATTATAGACTGTGAACTCTTGCTCGCAAAACCCAAAAGATCCTTCAGACTCTACACCCCAGTTACTGTACTCCGGAAGTACGACAGCAATCACCAAGCTCTATGCTCATCGTCACCCAGCAACTCCATGTTCACGCCTACAGCAATCAAGACACTCGACGACTCTGCTATTCATCCCCATCAAGTCACTCAACAGCTACATGCTCGCTACTATCAAAGCCAGTCAATGGCTCCCCCGCCTTAGCAGTACCCCGTGCTCAATAGCTCCATACTTAAGTCACTCAGCAAGCTATCCCAACATCTCCATATCCAACAGCTTCAGCGGCTCTATGCCCATACTCGCTAGCGCCCAGCAGCTTTAGGCTCACTATCAGCAGCTCTGAAGCTCACTCAGCGGCCCTATGCTCACCATCATGATCACTTAGCAGCTCCGTGTCCATTCAACAACTCTGCAACCAAGCCCCGATCTCATTATCTCAACAGCCCTATGCTTACTATCAGCAACACCATGCTCTTTGCTTCAAACTCCGCAGCTTCAAGTTTGCCATCGCTCAACACAGGTTCTACGCCTGTAATCATCTTAGCAGCTCTATTCAACGGCTCCAAGCCCATCATTTCAACGGCTCCAAGCTTATCATCTCAGCAATACCGTGCTTCTTGCACCATCACCACTTCAGCAGCTCTAAGCTCGCTATCAAGCTATTCAATTGGCGCCACGCTCATCATCTCAGCGCATCGCCTAATATCGTAAGCTCAGCAGCTCCAAGCTCGCTACCACTCAGCTGTTACCAGCAACCCTATAGCTCCGTAGCTCCATCTGCTACAACAAGCTCCGAGCTCATCACTATCAAAGCAATCCAACGCTTACCTCAAATGGCTCTGCACCTGTCAAATCGGCGGCTCCACGCCCATCTATCAAACAGGCCCCTCGCCTATCATCCCAGCAGCTCCACACAGGCCCCTCGCCTACCTTCTCGACGGCTCTACGCCCGTACCAATCATCTCAGCAGCTCCAAGCTCGCTACTCAGTGGTTCAACGCCCGCACCCAACTATCTCAACGGCTCCGTGCCTATGGTCACTCACATCAACTCATACAGCAGCTCTGTGCTCGCTATCACTCATCTCAGCGGCTCTAAGCCCACTATCTCAACTGGCTCGAAGCCGTAACAACCAACTCAGCGGCTCTAAGCCCATTGTCTCAACTGGCTCGAAGCCGTACACAATCAAGTTCTTAACAGGCTCGAAGCCTGTGTTCATCATCTCAACTGGCTCGAAGCCATAACAATCAATCTCAGCGGCTTGAAGCCCATTATCGACAGGCTCTACGCCCATATTCACTCATACAGCAGCTCTATGCTCGCTATCACTCATCTCAGCGGCTCTAAGCCCATTATCTCAACTGGCTCGAAGCCGTAAACAAGCAACAGGCTCTAAGCCGCCCCAACAAATCAAGACATCTATTCTCAGGCTCTACGCCTGAATGCTCAAAAATCTAACATTTTTGAATGCTCAAGCTCTACGCTTGGATGCCCAACCACTGTGTACTGGATGCTCAAGTTATACACTTGAATGCTCAAGCTCTACGCTTGGATGCCCAACCACTGCGTACTGGACGCTCAAAGCCTGTACTTTGAATGCTCGGATTCTGCCGTCCGAATGCTCGAGCTCTACGCTCTGAATGCTTAAATCCGTAACTTGATAGAAGCTCTAAGCTTAAAAACAAACACACACGCACGGGCCCGTGCACATTTGCATCAACATTTTCACATCGAGTCTGCATCATCATATCCGTTCACATCTAACAACCATCATCGCACATATACACTCTGCATATCTCTCATGAAACAGGTCAACCCTGCAATCAACCGGCACTATGCCTCGGTTTTATTGATCGGTTCAGCGCCTCGATCCTTTGGCTCCACGCCAACACTTATGATGAGAAAGCTCCATGCACAGACCATCAGAATACAACCAGCTCTACGTTTCGGTTCATATCACGTCAAGCTTTAAGCTCCGACAACTCAGGCCCTCGCCTCAAGACTGCATACAGGCTCCACGCCTCAATCACTTCGGGCTCCATGCCTCAGTTCCTTCACCTCAGGCCCTTGCCTTATACCAGCTCCGCGCTTCGGTTCATCACGTCAAGCTCAAAGCTCTGACACCACAGACTCTCATCCTGATCAATACCAGCTCCGCGCTTCGGTCCCATCAAGCTCTAAGCTCACCTCAGGCCTCCGCCTCATAAACCACAGCAGGCTCCACGCCTCAATCTAGTCACCTCAGGCTCTCGCCTTATGATCAACACCAGCTCCGCGCTTCGGTCCTATCAAGCTCAAAAGCTCCGACACCTCAGGCTCTCGCCTTATGATCAACACCAGCTCCGCGCTTCGGTCCTATCCAATCTCCTCAGGCCTTCGCCTCAAGATTGCAACAGGCTCCACGCCTCGATTTCATCACTCTCCAGGCTCTACGCCTCGATTCTGTCACACCTCAGGCTCTCGCCTCATGACTGCAACCGGCTCCGTGCCTCGGTTCCTTCATCTCCAAAGCTCCGTGCTCCAGTTACTGGCTCTGCGCCCCCTATCTCAAAAGCAACCCTGCGTCCAACTCATCCCCAGCAGATGGTTTGGATTCCACCCCATTACATCAATCCCTTCCAGCTCATTCGCAAGGATAGGCTACTCTACCGAGCTCCTTTCAGTCAAAGTAAGGATGATCAAGAAAAGCAAACGCACCTGCAGTGTACTAATCTACCCCGAACATGAAGCCTCTGGTCGAATCATGGCAGATCAGGTCCGCACCGTGCGACAATCCGGGTTCGGCCCGCTACAGTACGTCACACTACGGCTTTTTAAGCCCTAAGGTACGTCTTCTGTCTCTAACCCTCCAAACTTTTTATTTTTCTCTATTGCCTGAACTACGATTGGTCTGAATTTCCCTTGTGGAATACGTAGGCAGCCTCCCGGCCCGACCATAACAAAACCTTTTTTGAAAACCCCTTGGAATAGTGGTTGGACCAAATTGAGTTGCTTTTTACAGCTTTGACTCTTACTCAAACATGTCTCGCGATCCGTCTGAGTTCAGTCAAAAAGGGGCATCTGTAGAAACCCCAATTTGGCCTAACGATTATTTCAAGTCCCACCTTGGGACCATCCCGATGATGAAATGGATACAGTGATTGCTGATTGACTTCTCGAGAACCTAGGACTTTCGGTAAGAACTTTGAGCCATTTAGAGGACCCCATCAGAGCCATATAGCCTTTGACAGAAAATACAGAAGCCTAGGAGAATCCATCTGTCGGCCGTAACATCGATCTCATGGCCTTAACATCATTTCCTCACCCGAGCAACCTGTTGCTAGAAAAATCTCCCTGAGAGATCAATACCTCGGCCGTAAGATCGATTCCTCGGCCGCCAGATCCATTCCTCGGCCGCCAGATCTATTCCTCGGCCGCCAGATCGTCAAATCCATTCCTCAGTCGTAAGATCGATTCCTCGATTCTGGAATGTTCTGTCAGTCGTTTGATCGATGCACCAAAACCCTAGCAGCCTTTTTCCGAAGCGTTCGGGCTACGAAATAGATCGCGACTAGAGATCTTTGAACCCTAGAATTCCTTTTTGATTCACGCCATTTGATTGGCCAGAGTGAGTCATCAATTGCCTATATAAAGAGACCTTAGGGTTCCGAAATTAACATTCAATTCCTCCATCTCATACCTCCAAGCTCTGCAGAAATCATCTCACATACTCCCTCTATAGAAGCCCTAACCTTCCGAAGGCAGCCGCATCCCAAACGATCAAACCCCGAAATACAAACCCTAACCCCAGGGTTTTCGAGAAGTAAATCAGTCAATCACATCCAATCCGAAGCAATCAAGCAACTGAGGGATTAAGGTGGTGAGGCCCAACAGCCTCTGGTTTGTTTTATTTATCGCTCCTATACTTAATCATAGCTTTCTGATTATCTGTTAATCGTATAGTCTGGTGTGAGGAAGAACACCGATCGGGGCTTCGATCCCTCGGCCGGTACATCAAACCAAGAGGATCCCTCAGCCGTGACATCCATTCACCGGACGCGGGATCCATCTCCCTGGGACAGCTTGTTTTGCTTTGGTTTCTGATGCATGCTTCAATTACAGTCCTGGCTCACTTTACTTACTGTTTAAAGGATTAATTAAACAGACTATGTGTTAGAATTAAATAAAGCATCTATATGTCTTATGTTGAATAACTATGGGCCAGTCTCACGGCTGGGCAGAGAGGGGTGCCTAACACCTTCCCCTTACAGTACTTTTGGCTCCCGCATCCAGAATCTCTATCTGTTTCCCAGTTTTAATAAACTGGGTGGCGACTCTGTTTTGATGATAACCGCTATCATGTGGCTATGTTCCTAGCCATGGGAATGTCCATGATTTTGGTTTACGAAGCAAGCAATCAATCGAGCAAACAAACGTGATCAATCTGTATGGCGATGCCCCGTTTGGGAGGTGTCTACAATATCCATGAAGCTTCAGGAATATATCCATCAAAATGGGAAGGAGAATGGTTAATAGAACATGTTTGTCATTGGTGGTTCTTTTTTTATAGGCAATGCTAATGATTTTTAACGCCATGTAGTCTCAAGGGAGAGCCCGGTGGATTCAGGTGTGGTACTTTTTCCACTCTCATGTACATAATTTGAATAAATGGACCCTATTTGAAGTTTATTTAAGAAAATGACTTATGGGAGATTTTGTCTTGATCGGTGGGGTGGTAAATTCCAAGAAAACGGCAATTCGGTTTTGTTTTTTCCAAAACTTGTCCCGCCGTGCCTAAAAATGGCAATACGATTAAGTTTTTTTTTAAAACGTGTTGCACCGTGCCTTCAGGCACGGGCATTCGCTAGTATTATATAATTGAATTGAGGGAAATACTTTACAGGTTTGAAGAAGTAGAATGAATACTTTGGAAGAATCGAGGAATTATGATCGGTGCACGATCAGTGTTCTCCGGAGCCCTGTGTTTCTGTTTTGTGCGAGAAGAAGATTCGTCAAACCACAAACAGGCGTTTGTGAAACAAGCTACTCGAAAAAGCGTGAAATGCAGTAATGGTTCTTTCTTTTGGCCGAGTTATTTTACACTTGGCCGATTCATTTTGCATCTGGCCGCATATTTTTGCAGTTGGCCGTGGTTTATTGCATCTGGCCGCATGTTTTTGCAGTTGGCCGCGTGTTGTTGCAGTTGGCCACGGATTATTGCATATGGCCAAGTTATGTTTATAATCGCTCGCCCACAACCTGAGAAAAGTACTTTCGACAGCTAACCACGATGCCGTTTTCAAAATTCCAGGAACCAAACTCGAATCTTTCCGTTGCCCCCCTCTCCTCTCCAACTCACTATTTGTCAAGTTTTTCATAGTGTTTTTTTATTAATTTATATAATTTTAACAGTTTGAGGCTAATTTGAATTAGGCTATGTTCGAAATCTCGGGAGCCCTGTGTTTCTTTTAGTGCGAGAAGAAGATTCGTCAAACCCCAAACAAGCATTTGTGAAACACGATATTCTACAAAGCGTGAAATGCGGTAACGCTTCCTTCTTTTGGCCGCGTTATTTTACACTTTGCCGCTTCATTTTGCATCTCGACGCGTGTTTTTGCAGTTGGCCGCAAATTATTACATCTGCCCGCGTGTTTTTGCAGTTGGCCGCGGATTATTGCATCTGGCCGCTTGTTCTTGCAGTTGGCCGCGGATTATTGCATATGGCCGCGGATTAGTGTGAACTTGCATTTCTGAAACACAAGTTATGCGTATAATCGCTCGCCCACAACCCGAGAAAAGTGCTTTCGACAGCTAAACCACGATGCCGTTTTCAAAATTCCAGGAACCAAACTCGCATCTTTCCGTTGCTCCGCTCTCCTCTCCAACTTACTATCTGTCAAGTTTTTCAAAGTGTTTATTTATTTATTTATATAATTTTAACAGTTTGGGGCTAATTTGAATTAGGCTATGTTCGAAATCTTGGGTTACTATAACGAATGATATACCTCTGGTATGAGTTAATTCAGGATCAGGAATATATCCATGAAGCTTCAGGAATATATCCATCAAAATGGGAAGGAGAATGGTTAATAGAACATGTTTGTCATTGGTGGTTCTTTTTTTATAGGCAATGTTATTGATTTTTAACGTCATGTAGTCTGGAGATTTTGACTTGATCGGTGGGGTAGTAAATTCCAAGAAAACGGCAATTTGGTTTTGTTTTTAATTTTTTTTAAAACGTGTTGCACCGTGCCTTTAGGCACGAGTTCTCCGGAGCCCTGTGTTTTTGTTTTGTGCGAGAAGAAGATACCTCAAACAACTAATGTATCGATGGAATAGATCATTTTACACCATATTTGAAGTATAGAGTACTCCGCAGATGATTGCATCCGGCCGCTTGTTTTTGCAGTTGGCCGCAAATTATTTATTTAAGAAAATGAGTTATGGGAGATTTTGTCTTGATCGGTGAATAATAACAATAATGTGGTAAATTCCAAGAAAACGGCACTTCGGTTTTGTTTTTTCCAAAACTTGTCTTCCGCACGCGATCGCCGTTTGGCTCGGAGAAGAGCCTAAAAATGGCGGTAGGGAACTTCGATTTATCGTTGGTTTCGTTTTGGAATCGTCTGGTGAAAGTGTTGCACCGTGCCTACCGGTAGAAACGCTATCCAGTAGTGTCACTTTTGTGAAATTTTGGTCTTCTACCGGTAGAGATTAATGTCTACCGGTAGACATTGAAAAATCAGCATTTTTGGAAAAACTTCGATCGAGCATAACTTTTTCATCCGAACTCGGTTTTGGGCAAATTTTATATCGAAATTCATGTACCGGAGGTCTACTTTCCAATGGTGGTGGTCTCATCTCCCAATTCTTAACCGTTAAGGTCTGGTAGCCAAAATAAGATAGATAAGTTCGTATATGTTGGGAAATCCTTTTTCCCTAGGATCGTTTGGGGGAGACACGGATGTTCCTAGGATCTCGTGAGTATCTAATTGAATGGTATGACGAGGCTAGTGGTATACTAGGGTTTGTAGTGGTCGTTGGGTTCTGTATGAGTCTTTTGACTCCGAAATGAGATTTTAGAGAACATAATGAATATAGGTGGGCTAAGGTTGTGTATGCTGACATGCGATGTGAAAGGCGAACACGTTGGACACTTTGCTAAATCAAACAATGCTAGGAGTAAGTACGTGAGACATTTCCCTTACGATTGATGTGTGGTACATCTCTTTCGTATCTTGTACAACTTAAGGGTTGCTAGAATGAAATCTATGAATTGTTGTGACTAAGTGTCCTTTAATGTATAGTACGAACAAGCTTAAATGGTGGTATGAGAAACTAATGGCGTAACGATAGCGAGTTGACTGAAGTGGAATTTATCCGTACCATTTCTACGTGAATAAGTCTTTATTGTGAGTTCATCATATGTGATTGAGATGAATGACGAAATTGTAATGTGTATCGGAGGAATTGTGGTATGGTGACCTATGATATGTGATTTGAATTAGCTCCATTAGTGAGGGAGGTACTAGTAGGGGTATCGGGATCCCTTAAATGGCCCAGCAGGAGCTTTTGGCTCATGGCACAGAACGATAAAGGATTTGTGATCCGATGTGAATGAAAAAGGGGTATCATTGTGAAAGTGTGATTGATATGAGAGATATTGGCTTTGCGATTCTTTGATCATGATGGTTTCATAAGTTAAGATATCGGATTGGTAATTTGAAATAAGATGAGAGGCAGTGGCAGTCATGAGAGAGTCGTATAGATAGTAAGTTCTCGTGGTTAAACTAGAGTCTTGATGTGTAGTCATGGTACTTCAATTACGTCATCGACGTTGGGATAATTACTAGTCGTGTTTTGTTTCTCCCTTGAGATACTGTTCCTTATTCATGTTATTCATTCTACCTGTCATCCCATTTGCATATAATGGTTGTGCAGATTTCTCTACTGGGCTAGTGTAGCTCAACCTATCATTTTCAGGTGTGAACCCGGAGCGGTAGCATGGAGTGAAGTGCATGCATTCTAGTGCATATTTTCGGAAGAAGTGGTAAAGGAGACTTGTGGATATTTTGGTAAAACATGATTTGGGAATGTAATAGAACTTAAACTCTATTTCTTTTAATGATGTAATATATTCAAACTCTTGGAGTTGGACTTGTAATTTAATGACCAGGACATGGTGAACTCTTTTGGGGTATTATGTATGCTAATGTGAGGAGTTTTATTTATGAAAAGCTATTTTATTTATGTTAAAAATTGAGGGCGTGACAAGTTATGCTTATAATCGCTCGCCCACAACCCGAGAAAAGTACTTTCGACAGCTAAACCACGATGCCGTTTTCAAAATTCCAGGAACCAAACTCGCATCTTTCCGTTGCCCCCTCTCCTCTCCAACTCACTATTTGTCAAGTTTTTCATAGTGTTTATTTATTTATTTATATAATTTTAACAGTTTGAGGCTAATTTGAATTAGGCTATGTTCGAAATCTCGGGTTACTATAACGAATGATATGCCTCTGGTATGAGTTAATTCAGGATCAGGAATATATCCATTAAGCTTCAGGAATATATCTATCAAAATGGGAAGGAGAATGGTTAATAGAACATGTTTGTCATTGGTGGTTCTTTTTTTATAGGCAATGTTATTGATTTTTAACGTCATGTATTCTCAAGGGAGAGCCCGGTGGATTCAGGTGTGGTACTTTTTCCACTCTCATGTACATAATTTGAATAAATGGACCCTATTTGAATTTTATTTAAGAAAATGTCTTATGGGAGATTTTGTCTTGATCGGTGGGGTGGTAAATTCCAAGAAAATGGCAATTCAGTTTTGTTTTTTCCAAAACTTGTCCCGCCGTGCCTAATAATGGCAATTCGATTTAGTTTTTTTTAAAACGGGTTGCACCGTGCCTTCAGGCACGAGCATTCGCTAGTATTATATAAAATTGAATTGAGGGAAATACTATAAAAGTTTGAAAAAGTTGAATGAATACTTTGGATGAATCGAGGAATTATGATCGGTGCACGATCGGCGTTCTCCGGAGCCCTGTGTTTCTGTTTTGTGCAAGAATAAGATTCGTCAAACCACAAACAGGAATTTGTGAAACACGATATTCTACAAAGCGTGAAATGCAGTAACACTTCTTTCTTTTGGCCTCGTTATTTTACACTTGGCCGCTTCATTTTTTATCTGGCCGCGTGTTTTTGCAGTTGGCCGTGGATTATTACATATGGCCGCGTGTTTTTGCAGTTGGCCGCGGATTATTGCATCTGGCCGCTTGTTTTTGCAGTTGGCCGCGTGTTTTTGCAGTTGGCCGCGGATTACTGCATATGGCCGGGTGTTTTTCCAGTTGGCCGCGGATTAGTGTGAACTTGCATTTCTGAAACACAATTTATGCTTATAATCGCTCGCCCACAACCCGAGAAAAGTGCTTTCGACAGCTAAACCACGATGCCGTTTTCAAAATTCCAAGAACCAAACTCACATCTTTCCGTTGCCCCCCTCTCCTCTCCAACTCACTATCTGTCAAGTTTTTCAAAGTGTTTTTTATTTATTTATATAATTTTAACAGTTTGGGGCTAATTTGAATTAGGCTATGTTCGAAATCTTGGGTTACTATAACGAATGCTATACCTCTGGTATGAGTTAATTCAGGATCAGGAATATATCCATGAAGCTTCAGGAATATATCCATCAAAATGAGAAGGAGAATGGTTCATAAACATGTTTGTCATTGGTGGTTCTTTTTTTATAGGCAATGTTATTGATTTTTAACGTCATGTAGTCTCAAGGGAGAGCCCGGTGGATTCAGGTGTGGTACTTTTTCCACTCTCATGTACATAATTTGAATAAATGGACCCTATTTGAAGTTTATTTAAGAAAATGACTATTGGGAGATTTTGTCTTGATTGGTGGGGTGGTAAATTCCAAGAAAACGGCAATTCGGTTTTGTTTTTTCCAAAACTTGTCCTGCCGTGCCTAAAAATGGCAATTCGATTTAGTTTTTTTTTAAACTTGTCGCACCGTGCCTTCAGGCACGAGCGTTCGCTAGTATTATATAAAATTGAATAGAGGGAAATACTATACAAGTTAGAAGAAGTTGAATGAATACTTTGGATGAATCGAGGAATTATGATTGGTGCACGATCGGTGTTCTCCGGAGCCCTGTGTTTCTGTTTTGTGCGAGAAGAAGATTCGTCAAACCACAAACAGGCATTTGTGAAACACAATATTCTACAAAGCGTGAAATGCAGTAACGCTTCTTTCTTTTGACGGCGTTATTTTACACTTGGCCGCTTCATTTTTTATCTGGCCGCGTGTTTTTGCAGTTGGCCACCTATTATTACATCTAGCCGCGGGTTTTTGCAGTTGGCCGCGTTTCTTTGCAGTTGGCCGCTGATTATTGCATCAGGCCGCTTGTTTGTACAGTTGGCCGCGTGTTTTTGCAGTTGGCCGCGGATTATTGCATATGGCCGGGTGTTTTTGCAGTTGGCCGCAAATTAGTGTGAACTTGCATTTCTGAAACACAATTTATGCTTATAATCGTTCGCCCACAACCCGAGAAAAGTGCTTTCGACAACTAAACCACGATGCCGTTTTCCAAATTCCAGGAACCAAACTCGCATCTTTCCGTTGCCCCCCTCTCCTCTCCAACTCACTATCTGTCAAGTTTTTCAACGTGTTTTTTATTTATTTATATAATTTTAACAGTTTGGGGCCAATTTGAATTAGGCTATGTTCGAAATCTTGGGTTACTATAACGAATGATATACCTCTGGTATGAGTTAATTCAGGATCAGGAATATATCCATGAAGCTTTAGGAATATATCCATCAAAATGGGAAGAAGAATGGTTCATAGAACATGTTTGTCATTGGTGGTTCTTTTTTTATAGGCAATGTTATTGATTTTTAACGTCGTGTAGTCTCAAGGGAGAGCCCGGTGGATTCAGGTGTGGTACTTTTTTCACTCTCATGTACATAATTTGAATAAATGGACCCTAGTTGAAGTTTATTTTAGAAAATGACTTATGGGAGATTTTGTCTTGATCGGTGGGGTGGTAAATTCGAAGAAAACGGCATTTCGGTTTTGTTTTTTCAAAAACTTGTCCAGCCGTGCCTAAAAATGGCAATTCGATTTAGTTTTTTTTAAAACGTGTCGCACCGTGCCTTCAGGCACGAGCATTCGCTAGTATTATATAAAATTGAATTGAGGGAAATACTATACAAGTTAGAAGAAGTTGAATGAATACTTTGGATGAATCGGGGAATTATGATCGGTGCACGATCGGTGTTCTCCGGAGCCCTGTGTTTCTGTTTTGTGCGAGAAGAAGATTCGTCAAACCACAAACAGTCATTTGTGAAACACGATATTCTACAAAGCGTGAAATGCAGTAATGCTTCTTTCTTTTGACGGCGTTATTTTACACTTGGCCGCTTCATTTTTTATCAGGCCGCGTGTTTTTGCAATTGGCCGCCTATTATTACATCTGGTCGCGTGTTTTTGCAGTTGGCCGCGGATTATTGCATCTGGCCGCTTGTTTTTGCAGTTGGCCGCGTGTTTTTGCAGTTGGCCGCAGATTATTGCATATGGCCGGGTGTTTTTGCAGTTGTCCGCAGATCAGTGTGAACTTGGATTTCTGAAACACAATTTATGCTTATAATCGCTCGCCCACAACCCGAGAAAAGTGCTTTCGACAGCTAAACCACGATGCCGTTTTCCAAATTCCAGGAACCAAACTCGCATCTTTCCGTCGCCCCCCTCTCCTCTCCAACTCACTATCTGTCAAGTTTTTTAAAGTGTTTTTTTATTTATTTATATAATTTTAACAGTTTGGGGCTAATTTGAATTAGGCTATGTTCAAAATCTCGGGTTACTATAACGAATGATATGCCTCTGGTATGAATTAATTCAGGATCAGGAATATATCCATGAAGCTTCAGGAATATATCCATCAAAATGAGAAGGAGAATGGTTAATAGAACATGTTTGTCATTGGTAGTTCTTTTTTTATAGTCAATGTTATTGATTTTTAACGTCAAGTAGTCTCAAGGGAGAGCCCGGAGGATTCAGGTGTGTTACTTTTTCCACTCTCATGTACATAATTTGAATAAATCGACCCTATTTGAAGTTTATTTTAGAAAATGACTTGTGGGAGATTTTGTCTTGATCGGTGGGGTGGTAAATTCCAAGAAAACAGCAATTTGGTTTTGTTTTTTCCAAAACGTGTCGCGCCGTGCTTAAAAATGGCAATTCGATTTAGTTTTTTTAAAACGTGTTGCACCGTGCCTTCAGGCACGGGCATTCGCTAGTATTATATAAAATTGAATTGAGGGAAATACTATACAAGTTTGAAGAAGTTGAATGAATACTTTGGATGAATAGAGGAATTATGATCGGTGCACGATCAGTGTTCTCTTTAGCCCTGTGTTTCTGTTTTGTGCGAGAAGAAGATTCGTCAAACCACAAACAGGCGTTTGTGAAACAAGCTACTCGAAAAAGCGTGAAATGCAGTAACGGTTCTTTCTTTTGGCCGATTCATTTTGCATCTGGCCGCGTGTTTTTCAAGTTGGCCGCGTGTTGTTGCAGTTGGCCGCGGATTAGTGTGAACTTGCATTTATGAAACACAAGTTATGCTTATAATCGCTCGCCCACAACCCGAGAAAAGTGCTTTAGACAGCTAAACCACGATGCCCTTTTCAAAATTCCAGGAACCAAACTCGCATCTTTCCGTTGCCCCGGTCTCCTCTCCAACTCACTATCTGTCAAGTTTTTCATAGTGTTTTTTTATTTATTTATATAATTTTAACAGTTTGAGGCTAATTTGAATTAGGCTATGTTTGAAATCTCGGGTTACTATAACAAATGATATACCTCTGGTATGAGTAAATTCAGGATCAGGAATATATCCATGAAGCTTCAGGAATATATCCATCAAAATGGGAAGGAGAATGGTTAATAGAACATGTTTGTCATTGGTGGTTCTTTTTTTATAGGCAATGTTAATGATGTTTAACGTCATGTAGTCTCATTGGAGAGCCCGGTGGATTCAGGTGTGGTACTTTTTCCACTCTCATGTACATAATTTGAATAAATGGACCCCGTTTGAAGTTTATTTAAGAAAATGACTTATGGGAGATTTTGTCTTGATCGGTGGGGTGGTAAATTCCAAGAAAACGGCAATTCAGTTTTGTTTTTTCCAAACCTTGTCCCGCCGTGCCTAAAAATGGCAATTCGATTTAGTTTTTTAAAACGTGTTGCACCGTGGCTTCAGGCACGGGCATTCGCTAGTATTATATAAAATTGAATTGAGGGAAATACAATACAAGTTTGAAAAGTTGAATGAATACTTTGGATGAATCGAGGAATTATGATCGGTGCACGATCGGTGTTCTCCGGAGCCCTGTGTTTCTGTTCTGTGCTAGAAGAAGATTCGTCAAACCACAAACAGGCATTTGTGAAACACGATATTCTACAAAGCGTGAAATGCAGTAACGCTTCTTTCTTTTGGCTGCGTTATTTTACACTTGGCCGCTTCATTTTGCATCTGGCCGCGTGTTTTTGCAGTTGGCCACGGATTGTTACATCTGGCCGCGTGTTTTTGCAGTTGGCCGCAGATTATTGCATCTGGCCGCTTGTTTTTGCAGTTGGCCGCGGATTAGTATGAACTTGCATTTCTGAAACTCAAGTTATGCTTATAATCGCTCGCCCACAAAACAGAGAAAAGTACTTTCGACAGCTAAACCACGATGCTGTTTTCAAAATTCCAGGAACCAAACTAGCATCTTTCCGTTGCACCCCTCTCCTCTCCAACTCACTATCTGTCAAGTTTTTCAAAGTGTTTTTTTATTTATTTATATATTTTTAACAGTTTGGTGATAATTTGAATTGGGCTATGTTCGAAATCTCGGGCTACTATAACGAATGATATACCTCTGGTATGAGTCAATTCAGGATCAGGAATATATCCACGAAGCTTCAGGAATATATCCATCAAAATGGGAAGGAGAATGGTTAATAGAACATGTTTGTCATTGGTGGTTCTTTTTTTATAGACAATGTTATTGATTTTTAACGTCATGTAGTCTCAAGGGAGAGCCCGGAGGATTCAGGTGTGGTACTTTTTCCACTCTCATGTACATAATTTGAATAAACCGACCCTATTTGAAGTTTATTTTAGAAAATGACTTATGGGAGATTTTGTCTTGATCGGTGGGGTGGTAAATTCCAAGAAAACGGCAATTTGGTTTTGTTTTTTCCAAAACGTGTCGCGCCGTGCTTAAAAATGGAAATTCGATTTAGTTTTTTTAAAACGTGTTGCCGGGCATTCGCTAGTATTATATAAAATTGAATTGAGGGAAATCCTATACAAGTTTGAAGAAGTTGAATGAATACTTTGGATGAATCGACGAATTATGATCGGTGCACGATCGGTGTTCTCCGGAGCCCTGTGTTTCTGTTTTGTGCGAGAAGAAGATTCGTCAAACCACAAACAGGCATTTGTAAAACACGATATTCTACAAAGCGTGAAATGCAGAAACGCTTCTTTCTTTTGGCCGCGTAATTTTACACTTGGCCGCTTCATTTTGCATCTGGCCGCGTGTTTCCGCAGTTGGCCGCGTGTTTTTGCAGTTGGCCGCGTATTATTGCTTCTGGCCGCTTGTTTGTGAAGTTGGCCGCGTGTTTTTGCAGTTGGCCATGGATTATTGCCTATGGCCGGGTGTTTTTGCAGTTGGCCGCGGATTAGTATGAACTTGCATTTCTGAAATACAAGTTATGCTTATAATCGCTCGCCCACAACCCGAGAAAAGTGCTTTCGACAGCTAAACCACGATGCAGTTTTCAAAATTCCAGGAACCAAACTCGTATCATTCCGTGACCCCCTCTCCTCTCCAACTCACTATCTGTCAAGTTTTTCAAAGTGTTTTTTTATTTATATATATAATTTTAACAGTTTGGGGCTAATTTGAATTAGGCTATGTCAGAAATCTTGGGTTACTATAACGAATGATATACCTCTGGTATGAGTTAATTCAGGATCAGGAATATATCCATGAAGCTTCAGGAATATATCCATCAAAATGGGAAGGAGAATGGTTAATAGAACATGTTTGTCATTGGTGGTTCTTTTTTTATAGGCAATGTTAATGATTTTTAACGTCATGTAGTCCCAAGGGAGAGCCCGGTGAATTCAGGTGTGGTACTTTTTCCACTCTCATGTACATAAGTTGAATAAATGGACCCTATTTGAAGTTTATTTAATAAAATGACTTATGGGAGATTTTGTCTTGATTGGTGGGGACGTAAATTCCAAGAAAACGGCAATTCGGTTTTGTTTTTTCCAAAACTTGTCCCGCCGTACCTAAAAATGGCAATTCGATTTAGTTTTTTTTTTAAATGTGTTGCACCGTGCCTTCAGGTATGGGGCACGAGCATTCGCTAGTATTATATAAAATTGAATTGAGGGAAATACTTTACAAGTTTGAAGAAGTTGAATGAATACTTTGGATGAATCGAGGAATTATGATCGGTGCACGATCGGTGTTCTCCGGAGCCCTGTGTTTCTGTTTTGTGCGAGAAGAAGATTCGTCAAACCACAAACAGGCGTTTGTGAAACAAGCTATTCGAAAAAGCGTGAAATGCAGTAACATTTCTTTGGCTGCGTGTTTTTGCAGTTGGCCGTAGATTATTGCATCTGGCCGCGTGTTTTTCTAGTTGGCCGCGTGTTGTTGCAGTTGGCCGTGGATTATTGCATATGGCCGGGTGTTTTTGCACTTGTCCGCGGATTAGTGTGAACTTGCATTTCTGAAAAACAAGTTATGCTTATAATCGCTCGCCCACAACCCGAGAAAAGTACTTTCGACAGCTAAACCACGATGCCATTTTCAAAATTCCAGTAATTAAACTCGCATCTTTCCGTTGCCCCCCTCTCCTCTCCAACTCACTATTTGTCAAGTTTTTCATAGTGTTTATTTATTTATTTATATAATTTTAACATTTTGAGGCTAATTTGAATTAGGCTATGTTCGAAATCTCGGGTTACTATAACGAATGATATACCTCTGGTATGAGTTAATTCAGGATCAGAAATATATCCATGAAGCTTCAGGAATATATCCATCAAAATGGGAAGGAGAATGGTTAATAGAACATGTTTGTCATTGGTGGTTCTTTTTTTATAGACAATGTTATTGATTTTTAACGTCATGTAGTCTCAAGGGAGAGCCCGGAGGATTCAGGTGTGGTACTTTTTCCACTCTCATGTACATAATTTGAATAAATCGACCCTATTTGAAGTTTATTTTAGAAAATGACTTATGGGAGATTTTGTCTTGATCGGTGGGGTGGTAAATTCCAATAAAACGGCAATTTGGTTTTGTTTTTTCCAAAACGTGTCGCGCCGTGCTTAAAAATGGAAATTCGATTTAGTTTTTTTAAAACGTGTTGCCGGGCATTCGCTAGTATTATATAAAATTGAATTAAGGGAAATACTATACAAGTTTGAAGAAGTTGAATGAATACTTTGGATGAATCGAGGAATTATGATGGGTGCACGATCGGTGTTCTCCGGAGCCCTGTGTTTCTGTTTTGTGCGAGAAAAAGATTCGTCAAACCACAAACAGGCATTTGTAAAACACCATATTCTACAAAGCGTGAAATGCAGAAACGCTTCTTTCTTTTGGCCGCGTAGTTTTACACTTGGCCGCTTCATTTTGCATCTGGCCGCGTGTTTCCGCAGTTGGCCGCGTGTTTTTGCAGTTGGCCGCGTATTATTACTTCTGGCCGCTTGTTTTTGAAGTTGGCCGCGTGTTTTTGCAGTTGGCCATGGATTATTGCATATGGCCGGGTGTTTTTGCAGTTGGCCGCGGATTATTGCATCTGGCCGCTTGTTTTTGAAGTTGGTCGCGTGTTTTTGCAGTTGACCGCGGAGTATTGCATATGGCCGGGTGTTTTTGCAGTTGGCCTCGGATTAGTATGAACTTGCATTTCTGAAACACAAGTTATGCTTATAATCGCTAGCCCACAACCCGAGAAAAGTGCTTTCGACAGCTAAACCACGATGCCGTTTTCAAAATTCCAGGAACCAAACTCGCATCATTCCGTTGCCCCCCTCTCCTCTCCAACTCACTATCTGTAAAGTTTTTCAAAGTGTTTTTTTATTTATATATATAATTTTAACAGTTTGGGGCTAATTTGAATTAGGCTATGTCAGAAATCTTGGGTTACTATAACGAATGATATACCTCTGATATGAGTTAATTCAGGATCAGGAATATATCCATGAAGCTTCAGGAATATATCTATCAAAATGGGAAGGAGAATGGTTAATAGAACATGTTTGTCATTGGTGGTTCTTTTTTTATAGACAA
Source organism: Rhododendron griersonianum (assembly GCA_018127125.1). NCBI lineage: Eukaryota > Viridiplantae > Streptophyta > Magnoliopsida > Ericales > Ericaceae > Rhododendron > Rhododendron griersonianum. The sequence continues at coordinate 52,145,587 of CM030789.1, read as the reverse complement.
TGTTATTGATTTTTAACGTCATGTAGTCTCAAGGGAGAGCCCGGAGGATTCAGGTGTGGTACTTTTTCCACTCTCATGTACATAATTTGAATAAATGGACCCTATTTGAAGTTTATTTAAGAAAATGACTTATGGGAGATTTTGTCTTGATCGGTGGGTGGTAAATTCCAAGAAAACGGCAATTCGGTTTTGTTTTTTCCAAAACTTGTCCCGCCGTGCCTAAAAATGGCAATTCGATTTAGTTTTTTTTAAAACGTGTTGCAACGTGCCTTCAGGCACGGGCATTCGCAAGTATTACATAAAATTGAATTGAGGGAAATACTTTACAAGTTTGAAGAAGTTGAATGAATACTTTGGATGATTCGAGGAATTATGATCGGTGCACGATCAGTGTTCTCCGGAGCCCTGTGTTTCTAATTTGTGCGAGAAGAAGATTCGTCAAACCACAAACAAGCGTTTGTGAAACAAGCTACTCGAAAAAGCGTGAAATGCAGTAACGCTTCTTTCTTTTGGCCGCGTTATTTTACACTTGGCCGATTCATTTTGCATCGGGCCGCGTGTTTTTGCAGTTGGCCGTGGATTATTGCATCTGGCCGCGTGTTTTTGCAGTTGGCCGCTGATTAGTGTGAATTTGCATTTCTGAAACACAAGTTATGCTTATAATCGCTCGCCCACAACCCGAGAAAAGTACTTTCGACAGCTAACCACGATGCTGTTTTCAAAATTCCAGGAACCAAACTCGCATCTTTCCGTTGCCCCCCTCTCCTCTCCAACTCACTATCTGTCAAGTTTTTCAAAGTGTTTTTTTATTTATTTATATATTTTTAACAGTTTGGTGCTAATTTAAATTGGGCTATGTTCGAAATCTTGGGTTACTATAACGAATGATGTACCTCTGGTATGAGTTAATTCAGGATCAGGAATATATCCATGAAGATTCAGGAATATATCCATCAAAATGGGAAGGAGAATGGTTAATAGAACATGTTTGTCATTGGTGGTTCTTTTTTTATAGGCAATGTTATTGATTTTTAACGTCATGTAGTCTCAAGGCAGAGCCCGGAGGATTCAGGTGTGGTACTTTTTCCACCCTCATGTACATAATTTGAATAAATGGACCCTATTTGAATTTTATTTTTGAAAATGACTTATTGAAGATTTTGTCATGATCGGTGGGGTGGTAAATTTCAATAAAACGGCAATTTGGTTTTGTTTTTTCCAAAACGTGTCGCGCCGTGCTTAAAAATGGCAATTCGATTTAGTTTTTTTAAAACGTGTTGCACCGTGCCTTCAGGCACGGGCATTCGCTAGTGTTATATAAAATTGAATTGAGGGAAATACTATACAAGTTTGAAGAAGTTGAATGAATACTTTGGAATCGAGGAATTATGATCGGTGCACGATCGGTGTTCTCCGGAGCCCTGTGTTTCTATTTTATGCGAGAAGAAGATTCATCAAACCACAAACAGGCATTTGTAAAACACGATATTCTACAAAGAGTGAAATGCAGTAACGCTTCTTTCTTTTGGCCGCGTTATTTTACACTTGAACGCTTCATTTTGCATCTGGCCGCGTGTTTTTGCAGTTGGCCGCGGATTATTAAATCTGGCCGCGTGTTTTTGTAGTTGGCCGCGTGGTTTTGCAGTTGGCCTCGGATTATTGCATCTGGCGCTTGTTTTTGCAGTTGGCCGCGTGTTGTTGCAGTTGGCCGCGGATTATTGCATATGGCCGGGTGTTTTTGCAGTTGGCCGCGGATTATTGTGAACTTGCATTTCTGAAACACAAGTTATGCTTATAATCGCTCGCCCACAACCCGAGAAAAGTGCTTTCGACAGCTAAACCACGATGCCGTTTTCAAAATTCCAGGAACCAAACTCGCATCTTTCCGTTGCCCCCATCTCCTCTCCAAATCACTATCTGTCAAGTTTTTCAAAGTGTTTTTTTATTTATTTATATAATTTTAAAAGTTTGGGGCTAATTTGAATTAGGCTATGTTCGAAATCTTGGGTTACTATAACGAATGATATATACCTCTGGTATGATTTAATTCAGGATCAGGAATATATCCATGAAGTTTCAGGAATATATCCATCAAAATGGGAAGGAGAATGATAATAGAACATGTTTGTCATTGGTGGTTCTTTTTTTATAGGCAATGTTAATGATTTTTAACGTCATGTAGTCTCAAGGGAGATCCCGGTGGATTCAGGTGTGGTACTTTTTCCACTCTCATGTACATAATTTGAATAAATTGACCCTATTTGAAGTTTATTTAAGAAAATGACTTATGGGAGATTTTGTCTTGATCGGTGGGTGGTAAATTCCAAGAAAACGGCAATTCAGTTTTGTTTTATCCAAAACTTGTCCCGCCGTGCCTAAAAATGGCAATTCGATTTAGTTTTTTTAAAACGTGTTGCACCGTGCCTTCAGGCACGGGCATTCGCCAGTATTATATAAAATTGAATTGAGGGAAATAGTTTACAAGTTTGAAGAAGTTGAATGAATACTTTGGTTGAATCGAGGAATTATGATCGGTGCACGATCGGTGTTCTCCGGAGCCCTGTGTTTCTGTTTTGTGCGAGAAGAAGATTCGTCAAACCACAAACAGGCATTTGTAAAACACGATATTCTACAAAGCGTGAAATGCAGTAAAACTACTTTCTTTTGGCCGGGTTATTTTACACTTGGCCGCTTCATTTTGAATCTGGCCGCGTGTTTTTGAAGTTGGCCGAGGATTATTACATCTGGCCGCGTGATTTTGCAGTTGGCCGCGTGTTTTTGCAGTTGGCCGTGGATTATTGCACCTGGCCGCTTGTTTTTGCAGTTGGCCGCGTGCTTTGGAAATTGGGCGCGGATTATTGCATATGGCCGGGTGTTTTTGCAGTTGGTCGCGGATTAGTATGAACTTGCATTTCTGAAACACAAGTTATGCTTATAATCGCTCGCCCACAACCCGAGAAAAGTACTTTCGACAGCTAAACCACGATGCCGTTTTAAAAATTCCAGGAACCAAACTCGCATCTTTCCGTTGCCCCCCTCTCCTCTCCAACTCACTATCTGTCAAGTTTTTCATAGTGTTTTTTTATTTATTTATATAATTTTAACAGTTTGGGGCTAGTTTGAATTAGGCTATGTTCGAAATCTTGGGTTACTATAACGAATGATATACCTCTGATATGAGTTAATTCAGGATCAGGAAAATATCCATGAAGCTTCAGGAATATATCCATCAAAATGGGAAGGAGAATGGTTAATAGAACATGTTTGTCATTGGTGGTTCTTTTTTATAGGCAATATTAATGATTTTTAACGTCATGAAGTCTCAAGGGAGAGCCCGGTGGATTCAGGTGTGGTACTTTTTCCACTCTCATGTACATAATTTGAATAAATGGACCCTATTTGAAGTTTATTTAAGAAAATGACTTATGGGAGATTTTGTCTCGATCGGTGGGGTTGTAAATTCCAAGAAAACGGCAATTCGGTTTTGTTTTTTCCAAAACTTGTCCCGCGGTGCCTAAAAATGGCAATTCGATTTTGTTTTTTTTAAAACGTGTTGCACCGTGCCTTCAGGCACGGGCATTCGCAAGTATTACATAAAATTGAATTGAGGGAAATACTTTACAAGTTTGAAGAAGTTGAATGAATACTTTGGATGATTCGAGGAATTATGATCGGTGCACGATCAGTGTTCTCCGGAGCCCTGTGTTTCTGTTTTGTGCGAGAAGAAGATTCGTCAAACCACAAACAGGCATTTGTAAACCACGATATTCTACAAAGCGTGAAATGCAGTAACGCTTCTTTCTTTTGGCCGCGTAATTTTACACTTGGCCGCTTCATTTTGCATCTGGCCGCGGATTATTACATCTGGTCGCGTGTTTTTGCAGTTGGCCGTAGATTATTGCATCTGGCCGCTTGTTTTTGCAAATGGCCGCGGATTATTGCATATGACCGGGTGTTTTTGCAGTTGGCCGCGGATTAGTATGAACTTGCATTTCTGAAACACAAGTAATGCTTATAATTGCTCGCCCACAACCCGAGAAAAGTACTTTCGACAGCTAAACCACGATGCCGTTTTCAAAATTCCAGGAACCATACTCGCATCTTTCCGTTGCCCCCCTCTCCTCTCCAACTCACTATATGTCAAGTTTTTCATAGTGTTTATTTATTAATTTATATAATTTTAACAGTTTGAGGCTAATTTGAATTAGGCTATGTTCGAAATCTCGGGTTACTATAACGAATGATATACCTCTGGTATGAGTTAATTCAGGATCAGGAATATATCCATGAAGCTTCAGGAATATATCCATCAAAATGGGAAGGAGAATGGTTAATAGAATATGTTTGTCATTGGTGGTTCTTTTTTTATAGGCAATGTTATTGATTTTTAACGTCATGTAGTCTCAAGGGAGAGCCCGGAGGATTCAGGTGTGGTACTTTTTCCACTCTCTTGTACATAATTTGAATAAATCGACCCTATATGAAGTTTATTTTAGAAAATAACTTATGGGAGATTTTGTCTTGATCGGTGGGGTGGTAAATTCCAAGAAAACGTCAATTTCGTTTTGTTTTTTCCAAAACGTGTCGCGCAGTGCTTAAAAATGGCAATTCGATTTAGTTTTTTTAAAACGTGTTGCACCGTGCCTTCAGGCACAGGCATTCGCTAGTATTATATAAAATTGAATTGAGGGAAATAGTTTACAAGTTTGAAGACGTTGAATGAATACTTTGGATGAATCGAGGAATTATGATCGGTGCACGATCAGTGTTCTCCGGAGCCCTGTGTTTCTGATTTGAGCGAGAAGAAGATTCGTCAAACCACAAACAGGCGTTTGTGAAACAAGCTACTTGAAAAAGCGTGAAATGCAGTAACGCTTCTTTCTTTTGGCCGCGTTATTTTACACTTGGCCGCGTGTTGTTGCAGTTGGCCGCAGATTATTGCATCTGGCCGCTTGTTTTTGCGGTTGGCCGCGTGTTGTTGAAGTTGGCCGCGGATTATTGTATATGGCCGGGTGTTTTTGCAGTTGGCCGCGGATTAGTATGAACTTGCATTTCTGAAACACAAGTTATGCTTATAATCGCTCGCCCACAACCCGAGAAAAGTGCTTTCGACCGCTAAAACACGATGCCGTTTTCAAAATTCCAGGAACCAAACTCGCATCTTTCCGTTGCCCCCCTCTCCTCTCCAACTCACTGTCTGTCAAGTTTTTCAAAGTGTTTTTTTATTTAATTATATAATTTTAACAGTTTGGGGCTAATTTGAATTAGGCTATGTTCGAAATCTTGGGTTACTATAACGAATGATATACCTCTGGTACGAGTTAATTAAGGATCAGGAATATATCCATGAAGCTTCAGGAATATATATCCATCAAAATGGGAAGGATAATGGTTAATATAACATGTTTGTCAGTGGTGGTTCTTTTTTTTATAGGCAATGTTAATGATTTTTAACGTCATGTAGTCTCAAGGGAGAGCCCGGAGGATTCAGGTGTGGTACTTTTTCCACTCTCACGTACATAATTTGAATAAATGAACCCTATTTGAAGTTTATTTATGAAAATGACTTATGGGAGATTTTGTCTTGATCGGTGGGGTGGTAAATTCCAAGAAAACGGCAATTCGGTTTTGTTTTTTTCCAAAACTTGTCCCGCCGTGCCTAAAAATGGCAATTCAATTTAGTTTTTTTTAAAACGTGTTGCACCGTGCCTTCAGGCACGGGCATTCGCTAGTATTATATAAAATTGAATTGAGGGAAATACTTTACAAGTTAGAAGAAGTTGAATGAATACTTTGGATGAATTGAGGAATTATGATCGGTGCACGATCGGTGTTCTCCGGAGTCCTGTGTTTCTGTTTTGTGCGAGAAGAAGATTCGTCAAACCACAAACAGGCATTTGTAAAACACGATTTTCTACAAAGCGTGAAATGCAGTAATGCTTATTTCTTTTGGCCGCGTTATTTTACACTTGGCCGCTTCATTTTGCATCTGGCCGCGTGTTTTTGCAGTTGGCCGCGTGTTTTTGCAGTTGGCTGCGGATTATTGCATCTGACCGCTTTTTTTTGTATATGGCCGGGTGTTTTTGCAGTTGGCCGCGGATTAGTATGAACTTGCATTTCTGAAACACAAGTTATGCTTATAATCGCTCTCCCACAACCCGAGAAAAGTGCTTTCGACAGCTAAAACACGATGCCGTTTTCAAAATTCCAGGAACCAAACTCGCATCTTTCCATTGCCCCCCTCTCATCTCCAACTCACTATCTGTCAAGTTTTTCAAAGTGTTTTTTTATTTATTTATATAATTTTAACAGTTTGGGGCTAATTTGAATTAGGCTATTTTCGAAATCTTGGGTTACTATAACGAATGATATACCTCTGGTATGAGTTAATTCAGGATCAGGAATATATCCATGAAGCTTCAAGAATATATTCATCAAAATGGGAAGGAGAATGATTAATAGAACATGTTTGTCATTGGTGGTTCTTTTTTTATAGGCAATGTTATTGATTTTTAACGTCATGTAGTCTCAAGGGAGAGCCCGGAGGATTCAGGTGTGGTACTTTTTCCACTCTCATGTACATAATTTGAATAAATCGACCCTATATGAAGTTTATTTTAGAAAATGACTTATGGGAGATTTTGTCTTGATCGGTGGGGTGGTAAATTCCAAGAAAACGTCAATTTGGTTTTGTTTTTTCCAAAACGTGTCGCGCAGTGCTTAAAAATGGCAATTCGATTTAGTTTTTTTAAAACGTGTTGCACCGTGCCTTCAGGTACAGGCATTCGCTAGTATTATATAAAATTGAATTGAGGGAAATAGTTTACAAGTTTGAAGACGTTGAATGAATACTTTGGATGAATCGAGGAATTATGATCGGTGCACGATCAGTGTTCTCCGGAGCCCTGTGTTTCTGATTTGAGCGAGAAGAAGATTCGTCAAACCACAAATAGGCGTTTGTGAAACAAGCTACTCGAAAAAGCGTGAAATGCAGTAACGCTTCTTTCTTTTGGCCGCGTTATTTTACACTTGGCCGCGTGTTGTTGCAGTTGGCCGCAGATTATTGCATCTGGCCGCTTGTTTTTGCGGTTGGCCGCGTGTTGTTGCAGTTGGCCGCGGATTATTGTATATGGCCGGGTGTTTTTGCAGTTGGCCGCGGATTAGTATGAACTTGCATTTCTGAAACACAAGTTATGCTTATAATCGCTCGCCCACAACCCGAGAAAAGTGCTTTCGACCGCTAAAACACGATGCCGTTTTCAAAATTCCAGGAACCAAACTCGCATCTTTCCGTTGCCCCCCTCTCCTCTCCAACTCACTGTCTGTCAAGTTTTTCAAAGTGTTTTTTTATTTAATTATATAATTTTAACAGTTTGGGGCTAATTTGAATTAGGCTATGTTCAAAATCTTGGGTAACTATAACGAATGACATACCTCTGGTACGAGTTAATTAAGGATCAGGAATATATCCATGAAGCTTCAGGAATATATCCATCAAAATGGGAAGGATAATGGTTAATATAACATGTTTGTCAGTGGTGGTTCTTTTTTTTATAGGCAATGTTAATGATTTTTAACGTCATGTAGTCTCAAGGGAGAGCCCGGAGGATTCAGGTGTGGTACTTTTTCCACTCTCACGTACATAATTTGAATAAATGAACCCCATTTGAAGTTTATTTAAGAAAATGACTTATGGGAGATTTTGTCTTGATCGGTGGGGTGGTAAATTCCTAGAAAACGGCAATTCGGTTTTGTTTTTTCCAAAACTTGTCCCGCCGTGCCTAAAAATGGCAATTCGATTTAGTTTTTTTTAAAGCGTGTTGCACCGTGCCTTCAGGCACGGGCATTCGCTAGTATTATATAAAATTGAATTGAGGGAAATACTTTACAAGTTAGAAGAAGTTGAATGAATACTTTGGATGAATCGAGGAATTATGATCGGTGCACGATCGGTGTTCTCCGGAGCCCTGTGTTTCTGTTTTGTGCGAGAAGAAGATTCGTCAAACCACAAACAGGCATTTGTAAAACACGATATTCTACAAAGCGTGAAATGCAGTAATGCTTATTTCTTTTGGCCGCGTTATTTTACACTTGGCCGCTTCATTTTGCATCTGGCCGCGTGTTTTTGCAGTTGGCCGCGTGTTTTTGCAGTTGGCTGCGGATTATTGCATCTGACCGCTTTTTTTTGTATATGGCCGGGTGTTTTTGCAGTTGGCCGCGGATTAGTATGAACTTGCATTTCTGAAACACAAGTTATGCTTATAATCGCTCTCCCACAACCCGAGAAAAGTGCTTTCGACAGCTAAAACACGATGCCGTTTTCAAAATTCCAGGAACCAAACTCGCATCTTTCCGTTGCCCCCCTCTCATCTCCAACTCACTATCTGTCAAGTTTTTCAAAGTGTTTTTTTTATTTATTTATATAATTTTAACAGTTTGGGGCTAATTTGAATTAGGCTATTTTCGAAATCTTGGGTTACTATAACGAATGATATACCTCTGGTATGAGTTAATTCAGGATCAGGAATATATCCATGAAGCTTCAAGAATATATTCATCAAAATGGGAAGGAGAATGATTAATAGAACATGTTTGTCATTGGTGGTTCTTTTTTTATAGGCAATGTTATTGATTTTTAACGTCATGTAGTCTCAAGGGAGAGCCCGGAGGATTCAGGTGTGGTACTTTTTCCACTCTCATGTACATAATTTGAATAAATCGACCCTATATGAAGTTTATTTTAGAAAATGACTTATGGGAGATTTTGTCTTGATCGGTGGGGTGGTAAATTCCAAGAAAACGTCAATTTGGTTTTGTTTTTTCCAAAACGTGTCGCGCAGTGCTTAAAAATGGCAATTCGATTTAGTTTTTTTAAAACGTGTTGCACCGTGCCTTCAGGCACGGGCATTCGCTAGTATTATATAAAATTGAATTGAGGGAAATACTATACAAGTTTGAACCCCTTCTCTCTGCCCAGGCATGAGCTTTTTAAAGTTAGGCAGAGAATGAGTATGTTAGGTCATCCACAGTGGTATAATTAATCAAAAGTCAATTGTTTTTAAAGTTAACAATATTTGTGTAAAATATGGCTCACAATGGTATAATCAAACTTAGCAAAATCCTTATAAATAATCAAATTTTAGGCTTTGGATAACCAAAATTAGAAACCTTTTTCAATAATCAAAATTTATCAACCCCACATCACATAAGTTAACTACTTCCGAAATTTGTATACACGCTTGTTTCAATTGATATTTTCTTCTTCTCTTCTTCGCCTATTCTATATCTTCTTCACTTCACCTACAAACTATTTTTCTTTCTTTCCCTCCAAAAGTGAAGCTCATATCTATCGATCATCTTCAATTCAACCCATCGTTGCCGTATTAAGGTATTTCACTCTTTCTCGTTTCTATACACTCCCCCCCACCCCCACCCCCCCCCCAATTCCAAAAGGGAAATCTTTTTGCAGCTAACATTGTAGCAGTTGAATGTGAGAGGCAATGCGGCCTTTTTGCGGTTCCTGTCATTTGTGCAGGTTTATTTGTCAACATACCAAAAAATAATAGATTTGGTCATGTCCCTTTGAAGTGTAAGCTAAAATGGGCATGTATTTTTTTTAGTCTTATTGTGTTTAATTAGTTACTTCTTGCTATGGTCATTGGCATCAAAATGGGAAGGAGAATGGTTAATAGAACATGTTTGTCATTGGTGGTTCTTTTATTATAGGCAGTGTTATTGATTTTTAACGTCATGTAGTCTCAAGGGAGAGCCCGGTGGATTCAGGTGTGGTACTTTTTCCACTCTCATGTACATAATTTGAATAAATGGACCATATTTGAAGTTAGTTTAAGAAAATGACTTATGGGAGATTTTGTCTTGATCGGTGGGGTGGTAAATTCCAAGAAAACGGCAATTCGGTTTTGTTTTTTCCAAAACGTGTCGCGCCGTGCCTAAAAATGGCAATTCGATTTAGTTTTTTAAAACGTGTTGCACCGTGCCTTCAGGCACGGGCTTTCGCTAGTATTATATAAAACTGAATTGAGGGGAATACTATACAAGTTTGAAGAAGTTGAATGAATACTTTGGATGAATCGAGGAATTATGATTGGTGCACGATCGGTGTTCTCCAGAGCCCTGTGTTTCTGTTTTGTGTGAGAAGAAAATTCGTCAAACCACAAACAGGCGTTTGTGAAACACGATATTCGACAAAGCGTGAAATGCAGTAACGCTTCTTTTTTTTGGCCGCGTTATTTTACATTTGGCCGCTTCATTTTTCATCTGGCCGCGTTTTTGTGCAGTTGGCCGCGGATTATTGCATATGGTCGGGTCTTTTTGTAGTTGGCCGCGGATTAGTGTGAACTCGCATTTCTGAAACACAAGTTATGCTTATAATCGCTCCGCCCACAACCCGAGAAAAGAGCTTTCGACTGCTAAACCACGATGCCGTTTTCGAAATTCCAGGAACCAAACTCGCATCTTTCCGTTGCCCCCCTCTCCTCTCCAACTCACCATCTGTCAAGTTTTTCAAAGTGTTTTTTTTATTATATAATTTTAACAGTTTGGGGCTAATTTGAATTAGGCTATGTTCGAAATCTTGGATTACTATAACGAATGATATACCTCTGGTATGAGTTAATTCATCAGAATCAGGAATATATCCATGAAGCTTTAGGAAGTCTTGAGTTCAACATTTCTCTTGTCTATATTATAAAACAGGGCGGTTTTTGCGTACACATACAAACACGAGCACCTCTCCAGCCGTTGATCGCCTTTAAGCTAAGATCGTAGCCGTTCGATTAAGAGAATATTCCCTTAAGATATATTTTGACCTACTGTTGTGGTAATATAAACACTTTACTTTCCAATTTATTACTTTTTTGATTTTTCCCATTTTATGTTTCAGAAATGATATTGGTACCGACGGCTTTTAGAGCGAAATCGTACCGTTGATTCTCGGGTAGACCCCCGCGTTTTTTTTTTTTAGAATTTTTGAACGGCTCGGATCGGCCGTCCGGTGGCCGGAGTGGGCCCGGCGAGCCGATCGGTACGATTTCGGTCTAAAAGCCGTCGGTACCAATAGTGGTACTCTTTATGTTTATATTATTTGAAAAGGGTTGATAATTAACCTGTAAGTTATTGCCTTCCCCTCCCCCCTCCTCTCTACGTGATTTTTATTGTATTGGCAATTCCGTACGACAAAACACATATTTTATATCGAGTTGTAATTTTATTATTTTTTATAGGCTAGTGAGTCTGTATAGGATTAGAGTGGAAGGAATCGTTAATATTTATTATCAAGAGTGAGCGTTCTAGATAACAAAAGAGGTCTACTACAGCGAGACGTTATCAATCGGAAAAAGAAACGTGCAAATTGGTGCTCCAATTAAAAGGTCTAATTATGGACTTATGCTTGATCTTCTAGGGTTTGACCACTTACGTATAAAAGGAAAAGGGGGCAAACCACATGTGAGTAACTACTGTGATCGAAAAGAAAGATAAAGGGGCGGCAGTAGCTTCTCTCGGGCGGCTGCGACATACAGGTGAATTGAAGAAGCAGTTTTTTCTTGGAGAGTCATTCCTAAGGGTGATTTACATTAGGTTTTGGAGGGCTTGTGGACTCAAGGCCGTTGGCAATCAAGATCACTGGGTGTGGTGTACGTGTGACTCGGCAGGTTGTACTTAGAACGTTGTGAGGATTTACTACGTATGGATATGTATATCTGTAACTGCACAATGATTATAGTGATTTGATTGCTAGCGTAGTATTTAATTGATAGTATTAATTAGTGATTCACTTTCATACCATTAGGGTTTTTACGGATTATTAGGGAACCCTGATTTTTCAATTGGTATCAGAGCGGGCTGCTCCTTCCGTTAGAATTTATTTTATTCTAGAGCAGATCCATCATGAGTATGAACATGAATCACATGTCTAAAAATTTTCCTATACTTGATGCTGATAATTTTGATTACTGAAAATCTAGAATGAGGGCTATAATGAGATCAGCCGGTGAAGAAATTTGGGACTCATGTATTGTGGGGTACACTCGACCCGTGAAAACTATAGAGGATAAGCCGGTTCAAAAAACTCAGTCTGAGTTATCAGACAAAGAAAAAGCTTTACTTCAGGCTAACAATCGTGCACTTGATTTTTTATTTGCTGTTGTCGATATAAATGAGCACAGGAAAATAGCTAATTGCGAAATTGTAAAAGAGGCCTAGGAAATTCTGGTTACTTGCCACGAGGGGACAGACGTTGTAAAGCAGTCAAAGCTACAAAGGCTTACCACGGAGTTTGAGACCATCAGAATGCAGGAGGAAGAGACTTTCAATCAATTCTACTCCAAACTCATCGCTATCGTCATCGCTATCGTCAATAGCTGCGAAAAAGCTTTGCGCTCCTTACCTCCTAGATTTAAAATTCAAGTTACTATGCTAGAGGGTAAGAGAAAGTTAAAAGAAAAATCAGTTCAAGAAATAGTTGGGATTCTCCAAACTTACGAGGCTGACCTATTGCAATCTGAACCTGTTTAGCTGAAAGTAAAACCTTCGGAGACTTCGATTGACTTTAAAAGTACGCAAAAATATAATAAAGGTTCAGAAAGTGGTAGTGATGTCGATCTTGAGGAGATGAAAGTTTTTTTCAAACAATTTAAAAATAGTATGAAAAACAAAAATAATAAAGAAAAAGGAGAATTTTTTGGAAAAAATAAAAAGGAGGGAAAAGGACCACCTGAGGGACCACAATGCTACGAGTGCTATGGTTTTGGTCATTACGCCCAAGAATGTGTTAATAAAATGAAAAAGAAGGCTCTCGTCACTAAAACGTGGGATGATAGTGATTCCAATAAATCTAATGAAGAACAGGGGGCCGACGAAAATGATAAAAGAAACTTTTTGGCTTTTGGAGTACTAACCTTAAATTCACATGGTCATTCCGAATCGAGTGATTCTGAAACAGATGATAGAGATGCGGATAGTTGTGATGACATAGATGAGGTCAGAGAGAAGTACAACAAACTCCATGTTTTTAGTAAAAAACTGATAGAGACGAGTGAAAAACTTCTGATAAGATTAAGAAGTTAGAGAATACTTTAAATAAGAGAGTGATGAGAGAAATAAAGAAATTGAGCTACTTCTTGAGAAAAACAAAGCTTTGACTGCTAGAGACAAATCTAAGGATAAATCAGAGGATGACACACAGACAGGGACCAAGGTGTTAGATCATATTCTGTCCATCTGTGGGCACACGCCCCAAAAAAATCCCGTGTCCTTTAAGCACAAAATTCCGGGTGCGCCCTTTTTGCAGGGAGCGCGGCGAAACGCTTCGCAGTTCAGAGTCGCCACTCGGGTTTTGCGGAGAGTACCCAAGAAACCATGCTTTTGAAAACGTTTGGATCACGTTTGTTTGAATTTGAAAAAGGCTTGTAGACTGGTCCGTCGTCACCTTTGAAATCTGAGGTTCGGGAGCCAGGTTACGAGAGAGGAAGGGTTTTATGGCACCCCCTCTCGCCCAATCCGGAGATCGGTCTCTACTCAGGCATTTTACAAAACATTTGCATTTCTCTATTTGTTTGATCATTTTCTTAGCCAGTTAGGGCGGGGGAACAATTAAGGGGGATTAAAACTGTAACATCTTTGCAGTTATATACAAGTATGTGGCAAAATGTTTATGGATGTTTGATCTAAACAAGTATAATAGATTGAGAACAAGCTACCGTGAACATTTTAAACAGACTAGAGCACACTAACTGTGCAGTGATGCACACAGAAGCAAGCCTGCATACACTGGCTAAGCCACTGTATGCAGCCATGACCTGCGTGCGTCACTGTACAACTGGCGTGCGCCGGTAAGCTCAAATCCACAGCTTCTATTATCAACCCTCTGGGCTCTGGAAGGGACCAGTGCACACCCAGGACAAACCACACAGTTGATATAGATTACTAAACTATTACAGACAGATTAAAGGGCTATGAAGCCACCAAATGAACAGAAAACCCCTTAAACAGTGAGGGGAGGATGATCAAAGGCCTGGATGGAAGATCCGTGCAAAGGCCAAGCCACTGGAAGCTAGACTACTACCGTACGCCAGTAGTGTATGGCCGTACGCCAATTGTCCCTTTGCTCCAATGCTTTGGCTTTGCACCATCTGGGCTCTGGAATATGACCAGAAGGCTCCCAGAGGCCAAAATACACTAAGATACAGATGGAAGAGAAAGCAGTTCTAAAATACAGAAAGCTAAAGATTGGTTTTAGCATGCATCAAGGTGATCAGAACACAAATGAAGCAATAAAACAATGATCCATGATCCCCACGCCAGTTTTGCACGTACTGCCATGACTGGCGTACGGCTCAAACTACTGGCGTGCGCCACTGATCACTGCATACGGTTTTGAAACCTTGCCAGCATTAGGGCCAGGACTGGTATAGATTACCAGCCTATTCCCTGCCAGCCCCCCTCAGGGGTCAGAACAGAAAACAGAAAGCAAGGGTGATATACCTTTTTGCTTGTGAGTTTGATGAAGAGTTTGGGCTTGAGCTTGAGAGTTGAAGGTTGGAGGATGGATGTAGTGGGGTTTAAGGACTGTGGTCAATGAGTTCTTCATTTACTCTTTCTATGGAAGAAGAAAGAAAGCAAAGAACTTTTAAGAGGAAGAAGACAAGGAGCTTTAGAGCCTTAATGTGGTTAATCCCTTGCAAATGAATGCAAGGGGGGGTATTTATGGTGGAAGGAGTGACTGAAATCAGCTGCCCCTTAGGGCTTGTTTGGGGTGGCAAGAGGAGAGGGAGCCTCCCATGCATTAAATGCATGGGACTAGTTGATGGAGGGTGTAGGAGAGAGGGGGGAGCAGCTCTGGCCGAAGTAATCATCAGGAGCTGCCAGCTGACGTCAGGCAGTTACAAAAACTCCCGCGCGTCTGGCCGAAAAAGGTTGTTTTGACTGGAATTGACTGGCGTACGCCCCTTGTTGAGTGGCGTGCGCCAGTAATTGGCGATGACTGACACGTGGCAGGGCTTCATGTGCACGCTAGTCAAGAACCAGCGTACTCCAGTAGGGTTTTGCTGAGGCCATTTGGTTCTGGCTTGAGGGTTCGACAAGGGTTTGAAAAGGGGTCGGATGAGGCTTAGGACGCTCAAAGCTCAAACTCATTCACAAACTCAATACGTTCTTGACCTTTAATCATCATCGGGGAATCAAAGATCGTAAGTAAACTAATCTGGACAGTCCAGAATAGGGTGTCTACACCATCCAACGGTGACCTGGCGATCGTTCAGGGCTTGGTTATCATGCAACGTCTTCAACTCCATCGATAGGGAGAAACAAAACTAAACATCAACGTAAGAAGACTAATGCGAATGACATGCAGAACATGATTAATTCTCCTACGACAAAGAAGCAAATGACAACAGAGGTAAGCAGACATCCCAAGTGCAAGGAGGTAAAACCTAAGGTTATTAATACTGATAAGTCTCACGTTTTTACTCCTGTTGTTAAATTTGTTCCTAATTGTCATTATTGTGGTATGACTGGCCATATTAGACCGAATTGTAGGAAGATGCATGAGTCATACACTTCACATGCACATGTAGCTCGTTCTTATGATCATAATTATTTTGTGCCCACTTGTCATCACTGTGGAATTAGAGGCCATATTCGTCTATACTGCTTTGCCCTTTATGGCTACCATAGGACTTCTCACCGCTACGATAACATGAATAATCATAGGGAATATTTTCAAGGGCCTAAACGTAGGATGCCTTCGCATGCTAATTTTACAAAGATAAATTCAAGGCCCATGACCAATAAAAAGACTCATATTGGAAAGGCCAAAACGAGACAGATTTGGGTTCGTAAAATTGATTTGGTTTCTGAAGCTGATGATGACCGTGACTCTCTAGATGAATATAGTTCATCCAGAGAGGTTGACCTTACCTTTTGAGGCTAGGTCTCGATTCCATAACTTAGGTTTAATTGTTATTGAATATCTAATTACCTAGTGTTATGGAGTTTCATTTTTTATTGTTTTTATTTTATAATTTTTATTGAAGTTATTAAATTAAAAAATAAAAAGAATTTTTTTTGGGTGTCTTGTGGAATGAGTATGATAGTGTTTGTTGCGTAGTTGAATATCATTGGATTTTATGAACATGTTCATCCATAGTTTATTACACTTCTTTTATGGTATTCTCACTGCAATTAAGTTTGCATGTTAATAGATCATGAGTATTCGACATTCTGTACACTTATCCATGACTTTTGGTCAGTTTCTCGGTTATGGACCACCATTCTCATATGCTTAGTTATATCTTGTGTCTTTCCAGAACCGTGACCACCTTTGTTTGGTTTCCGTTGATAGAGCCCTCATTTATTCAAAAAAAATAAAAGGAAAAGAAAATATATATATTGGATTTTGCTTATCCGGGCGTTCATTGAGTAACCAGACAATTGGGGTGAGGTATTCTCCCTCTGAGTGTTCGCGTCAAAAAAATGGATAGACCTTGTGAAGGCACCGTGTTGGACCATTTGCTTAGTAACCGGGCATTGGGTATAAGGTATTCTTACTCTCAATATTCGCGTCAAACAGCGGTGGGGTAAAAGTAAAAATACGGTTGATTTTCTATTGATTGCTTATTAAACAACCGCATGTTGTTGAGAGGGAGCTTGTGATTAATTATCTGTGACTTGTATGTCGAACCTAGAAAGGTGTATCTTGTTGAGGGGGAGTCACTAGATAAACCTAAGCACTTGAGCATCTTGGCCCTGTTTTGAGTTGCTGAATTTTTTGGTCATGGATGCACACACACACACTTTCCTCTCATGTCGATGATCATGGTGTATTGCATTCCTTCTGCCTTGCATGGTGTTATGTCATTAAGCGGTGCCTTAAAATTTGGATGTCTTTTTCATCTCATCTAATGATAAAATACTTGCGATAAAACCATCTCATGCTCGTATCTTCACATTTCTCATTCTCTTTTAGCTTTTAGTTTAGTTTTATTTTATTAGAATTTGCGTGTCTGTTAGTCCTTCATTCTGCTATTGAATTTAGCTGCCATGTTATTTATGCTATTATTTGCGCTTCGATTAAATATCTTATTTGGCTGCTTCTATTGGTCACTAATTGCTTAATTCTCTTCCATTCGCATTTATTGTTTTATTGTTTATCCTATTCACCCTTTGTCATTCCATATCAAAAAGGGGGAGAATGATGAAAGGGGGAGTAGGTTGCTTATTATTCTAACACGTTTGAATGTTGAGTTTTATTTTGCAGCTGCTCTACAACTCGATCTCAGTTTGTTAGATTTTCAATGTAGTGTGTTTTGTCATGGAAGTGCCAAAGGGGGAGATTGTAAGGACCAAATTCGGTGATTTTTATTGTATTGACAATTCCGTACGACAAAACACATATTTTATATCGAGTTGTAATTTTATTATTTTTTATAGGCTAGTGAGTCTGTATAGGATTAGAGTGGAAGGAATCATTATTATTTATTATCAAGAGTGAGCGTTCTAGATAACAAAAGAGGTCGACTACAACGAGACGTTATCAATCGGAAAAAAAAACGTGCAAATTGGTGCTCCAATTAAAAGGTCTAATTATGGACTTATGCTTGATCTTCTAGGGTTTGACCACTTACGTATAAAAGGAAAAGGGGGCAAACCACATGTGAGTAACTACTGTGATCGAAAAGAAAGATAAAGGGGCGGCAGTAGCTTCTCTCGGGCGGCTGCGACATACAGGTGAATTGAAGCAGCAGTTTTTTCTTGGAGATCGAGTCATTCCTAAGGGTGATTTACATTAGGTTTTGGAGGGCTAGTGGACTCAAGGCCATTGGCAATCAAGATCACTGGGTGTGGTGTACGTGCGACTCGGCAGATAGTACTTAGAACGTTGTGAGGATTTACTACGTTTGGATAGGTATATCTGTAACTGCACAATGATTATAGTGATTTGATTGCTAGCGTAGTATTTAATTGATAGTATTAATTTGATTCACTTTCATACCATTAGGGTTTTTACGGATTATTAGGGAACCTTGATTTTTCATATTGGATGGGTAGAGCAAACAACTTATTTAAGTTGGGACTGTATTTTGTTTGGAGGCACGGGCATCCGCTAGTAATTTACAAATCCTCTCGTTGTGAGGTTTCTTTCTCCTTATGGAACATTATCCATGAATACTTCCGAAGTTTCGAAGCTAAAATATTCATAGGTCATTATATGTTAGGTCGTATATCTATTTGAGGATGGTTTTTGTTTGGGGCAATTCTGCAACTATTGTGGACTCAGAATGGGTTAGAACTTATATATCGATAACCTATTGAGTTGATAAACTGTCAGCCACTTTTAAATTAATGAGAGGTCCCGGATCGATCATCAGTACCGAAAATAAGAAACGATGAACTTTTAAAAAAAAAAATCATTAGCCAATTTTAAATGAAAAGTCGTTTCTTATTCGAAGATAGTAGATTCCAAGACGAGTCTGATCTATTTCTAGGATGGATCGATGCTACAACCCTTTATTCGAAGATAGATGCCGATTATTAGAACTACGAGAACTTTTTTCGAAAAGGCAAAATATTATTAAGAAACTTGACAAAGGGTACATCAAGTTGGGGGAAAGGGGAGAGGAATCCGACCAAAAGTTGGGAAAAACAGCCAATGGGACAAAGCCCAAGAAAACACCTGGGGGCCAAGCCCAAAACACAGAAAGCCCACATACAGGAAGTGGCAAGGCCCAAAGAAAACCCTAACCCAAAAAAAACATATTCAACAAACGCCCTACCACCAACCCCCGCCACCACCAGCGCACTACCTCCACCGAACCTAAAAACCTCCGCCACCTAAACAACACCATCTAACCACCAGAACCAACACGTAGATCTAGCAAACCTCCCCCACCTGCCTTACCCTAACCGAAACAGAGCAGAGCCGACGAAATCCACTACAGCCAGCAATCCCAGGAGCCACCAGAAAATCCAAACCGGAAGCCCCACCAAAAGCCCGCAGACAGCCCACGCCGCCAAGAGCCCCACGCGTAGCCGACACCCCAATAGTGATCGCCGAGACACCGGCGATTCGGCTCCCACAAACGACCTGAGGAATCGACAACAGTGGTACCAATCGTCGACATACGCCGCCAGCAAGCACCACCAACGAGCCACGGTCCGGATCCGAGACGCCTGCCGTGAAGCCACCACCTGCCGTTAAGCCCAACCCGTGACTACCCAGGAGTAGAAACACGGTGGGTGGCCACACGAGCCTCACCTCCACCACCCTCACCGGACACCCTTGCCGTTAAGCCGAACCGGTTACCCAAAGAGGAAGAAAACCGGCGGACATCCGACGAGGAGAGAGGAGAGTAAGACCAGAAGAAGAAGCGGCAGAGGAGAAGAGACGACCCGATCTGGAAAGGATAGGGAAGGGAGACGAAAAGGGGGAAAGAGGCCCGGGGGGAGGAGGAAGCGGAGATAAAGACCCTTCTTTTTCTTTGTTTGGGTGTCTTTTTTTTTTTTATCGGCAAAATAAGAATTTTATTAAACCCGATAAAAGGGTTGTTTGGTTGTTATTGTTACACCCCTGTGGAGGTTTGTGATCCTCCCTACGCATAGCTTGTGGTCCTCCCTTTGCTGAGCCATTTTGTTGCTCTGGGAGACTCTTATTGTACCTCGATGTGTACTTCAATGTCTGTTATCTCGTTGGTGATACAATGAATTATGTAAGTCTCGTGCCTTTCCGATAATAAAAAGTCGTTCAATTGAAACGGTCGAAAATAGTGAATAGATCCCGGGAGCGGTCAATTAGCATTGTACGCGTAAGACATGAGTAGATAGGGAGACAAATCTTATTTATCGTCGATCTTATTTCTTAGTATTTAATTTCTTCTATAAAATTTAATTCGTATGAGTTGACACATTTTTTTTTTCATGCCTTTCCGATATTAAAAAGTTGTTCAATTTTTTTTTTGCCAAAATGTTAGGAGGTTCCATTGATAGGAGAAACAGTATTCAAAAAGAGCAAGATCTCCACAACACAACGGACGAATCAAGCCACAAGGGAAAATGAACCCCAGCCGTAATCATATCACCGAACAAACCGCCGCTCCGGCTCTGGGGGCTTCGCCAGAGGATCTCACCAAGCGGCCCAACAACCCATCGTAGTAGGAAGTAGACGGCTGGTGATAGAGGGGTGGGGTAGAGAGAAGGCAGAGAAAAGAAAAGTTAGAGAGAAAGAGAGAGGGAAAGAGAAGTTGTTCAATTACAATGGTCGAAATTAGTGAATAGATCCCAGGAGTGGTCAACTAGCATTGTATATGTAAGACATGAGTAGACAGTGACACAAATCTTATCGTTTTTATTTTTTATTGTTTACACCCATTTTTGACACCAAATCTTGGGCCAGCACTAGAAGGTCATTTAATTGTTATTTGATTAAATTGGGCCACGAAACGAAGATTTATTGGATTAAAATTAATGGGCCAAGATAGTATCAATTGGGCCCAATTAATTTTAATTTACTTCGGTCACATGCTTAAAGCTTTTTGGGCTTTATTATTAAGAAATATTTTTGGAAGGCCCATGACCATGGTGGTTAGTTAGTATTCTGGAGGAATACCATATAAAAAGGAAAAATGGATTTATGTGTTAATTGGCACTAAGTCAAATGGCCCATTATCTATTAATTCCCACATAAAGAGGAAATGAAGTGGTCCACTACTTAGTCAAATGGCCCATTATCTATTAATTCCCACGTAAAGAGGAAATGAAGTGGTCCACTACCTCTTGCCAACCTTTTATAACCTCACAAGTAGGGCTGCAAACGAGCTCGAGCTCGGCTCGAATATATTTACAAAGCTCGAGCTCAGCTCGCTTAGGCTCGAAAATGTGTTCGAGATCAGCTCGGCTCGTTTATATATAATATATATTATATATTTTATATATTACATATAAAATATATAATATATATTATCTATTATATATATTACATATAATATTTAATATAATTGGGCTCACGAGCCAATCGAGCCGAGTTTCGACTAACTCGAGCTCGGCTCGTTTATGAAACAAGCCCAATATTTTAGCTCGAGCTCGTTCATTAGTGTCTCGAACCAAGCCGAGCCGTTGTCGAGCCGAGGTTCGAGCTGCTCGCGAACAGCTCGGATCGTTTGCAGCCCTACTCACAAGTGGGTTTTCTTTTAAACCTCCAATTACCACCCACTCACACATGAAAGAGCAAACATAATACACATGGCGCCACAAGATGAAGACAACAAATCCCCTTGCATGCATGTAAAAACGGTAGGAAACCTTGGCCTATAAATACAAGTTCATCAAGTAATTTGGGTTTTTACTTTTCTTGTACCCAACTTTATTATTCCGATATAATAAAGTCCTTTTTATGTTGCTCTATTTCCTACACCGTTGGAAAATTTACGAAGTTCACAACTGTTGTGGCAAAACCACGAACCGTTACTGCGATATATCTAGCCCTTAGGTTCGCAACACTTTTGCCGCTACAGTTACAAAGTCAGAAAAGGAATCTACAGTCCTTGCGTTAGACGCGACAAGTCTTGGCACTTGAGCCATTTCATGACCAAACATCTTTACACTTATTTAATTTCTTTTATAAAATATAATGCGTACAAGTTGACACATTTTTCTCTCATTTTCTTAGAATCGGATTTTCAAGATTTTTTTTTTGTTTTTTAAAATCATCGGCCAAACCAGTTTATGAAAAGTGTTCTGCAAAATTGATTCTAAAAATAATGATCAATTATATATAACCTAAGCTCTACACGCTAAATCCCAAGTTTATCCATGGATACTTTACAGTGACAGATTATCCACAAACTTGGGAATTAGTTTGAATCATTTAGTCTAGGAAAAATTTACAATACACATCCCTTAAAAAGGTGCATCATATGCACATATCACTACAAGAAAAATGAGAATATGTGACGAAATGTTGGTGAGGAAAGTAGATTTTGTCTCCAAATATGCCTATTTTGTGAGGAAAATATTTTTTCGTCACCAATTAAGAAGGTAGACAAATTTAAGGTGAGGAAATTTTATTTTGTCGCCAAAAATATCTAATCAGTGACGAAAAAATAAATTTTGTCACCAAAAGGGTGGACCAAAAAATATAAGGTGACAAAAAAAAAAGTTTCGTCACTAATCCGTTTACTCCATACGTTGCACAGATACTTGCAACCATTACGTGACGAAATAGTTCCTCACAAAAGGAAAGACTTTGGGTGAGGAATTCTTTTTTGTCGTCCATTAAAGAGGGGATTTTTTTGGGCAGGTTTTAGAGGGTGGGGGCGTTCATCCACTGCAAGAAATTTGAGCGGATCTCAATAAAACAAAACTATTTTAACAGTCGAGGCCGTTGATTTCGTTGTGCTTATTGATTAAATCATTATCGTAAAAATTTGGCTCGATCAGGTTTAAAAAGCTCATTGATTGGGAAGCAATTTTATTTTTTGGATGATAGTTATCGTTTGATCAAACGTGCAGTGATCCCCGATCAACTTCATTCTCGGTACGATTGATGAACTCCTTAATATGTAAAAGATAGATGGTTTGGATTGAAAAATAAAGGCTTTGGTGGGGGTCAGGTTTTGCAATCTAATTATTTAATGTCTTGAGATGCATCAAATATTGTTCGATCAGGTGGTCGCCGATATCTGATGATTTCCGTTTTTGGTGACAACAATGAAATCAATGAGACATGAAATCATAACGGTTCAGATCAACCACTGTAAAAATTGAGTTGGTAAGACCTTTGAATTCTATACGTTTAGTGTAATTGTTAAC
This sequence comes from Rhododendron griersonianum, assembly GCA_018127125.1. NCBI lineage: Eukaryota > Viridiplantae > Streptophyta > Magnoliopsida > Ericales > Ericaceae > Rhododendron > Rhododendron griersonianum. Next base: position 52,122,766 of record CM030789.1, on the reverse strand, counting down.
AAACTAAATCTTGTGTTATATTTGAACGTACAGTAGCCATTTGACTATGACACAATTACGACAATCCAGACCGTTGCTCTTGTTTTCCTTTTTGATTAAATTTTTTTCAAAATTTTTTGTGTCGATCAAATTTAAAAAGCTTCTTTATCGAGACACAATGTCGTTAACAAAATGAGTTTTTCTGTCCGATCAATTGTGTAGCGATACTCGATTAACACTACTACAATAGTAGATTTGGATCACACTAAGGAGATCCACAAAGATCACGGTTTTCAGTGAAAGCGTGATAAAAAATGGTGCTTAAATTTTTTTATCTCAGTTTAAGTCCAAAACTGAGATAAAAAGTGAGTTTTAGCACGGAATAAAAGACCTCGGTCTTGCGGCGAGATAAAAGAAAAACAACCTCACCCTTACGGAGTGATAAAAGATTTTAGGACGGAAAAGAAAGAGATAAAAGATCTCGCTCTTGTGGCAAGATAAAAAAGAAAAGATCTCACCCTTGTGGCGTGATAAAAAAACTTTAGCACGGAAAAAATGAGATAAATGACCTCACTCTTGTGACGAGATAAAAAGCCTAAAAAAGACCGTGATAAAAACTACTCATTTAGGCGCGCGATTTAAATTTTCACGTGGGCGGACTGGTACTCATTTAGGTGCCCTTAACAAATTAATTGAAAAGTTATGTGAGGGAAAACGACATCGTTTAAGGGGTTATGTTAGGCAAACAATACAGTATATCATTTCAGTGGGTTTTACTTCCACGCCCAAAATAAGCCCTAATTACAGAGAGAGAGAGGCGGCGGGGGGAGTCTCCTTCGATACAATGAGGAGATTCACTCAGTCTCAAGCCGTGTTCCTCGAGGCGACCTTCGTTCTCCTCCGCTCGTGGCTCGCCTTCTGCTTCTCGTCCGATTCGGAAAGCTACGAGATGGACGCACCGTATGGCTTCAGATTTGGCCGTGGATTTGCCAATCGGACACCTGCTTCGCCACCCGCCATTGGCTCGTATTCTCTCTCTCCCTCGCTCTCTCTCTCTCTATAACTTCACTTCTCAGTACATGGACAGATGGACCGATTTCGGTTTGATATTCCGAGAATCCTGGCTAATCGGACGCCGAAGTAAGGTTTTCTGCAAGAGAGATGTGGTGTGGAGGGTACAGTAGTCAGAGTTTCCTGTTGACGGCGGATGCGTTGGCGGTCTCCGTAAACGATGGTTAGGATTTCAGGTATATTTACATTAAAGATTTGTACTCATTAAAGGATCTATCTATTTCTTTCCGTATGATTAGTAAGAATTGATTTGGTATCTTCTTAAGTTATGTTTTTTTGATAGGCAAAGTGAACAGCTATGTATATGAATACATATACAAAAGAAATAAGATTAGCAAGATGCTAACCTGCACATATGGGGTTTTTTGATTTGGCTGTAGTTTGCCTATTTTGTGACTGTGAAAGGGAAACATGAGATCTATTTTTTTCTTTTTGCTATGCGAAGTCAGTCCTTTTATTTGTTGGTCCTTGTGGAAAATTAGGAACAAACGTGTCCTTGAGCGATATGAACCGGAGCATGAAATGGAAATGATCAAGTTCATGTCTATTTTGGATTACTTGTTGTATCTGTTGGTATCTTGTATAATAAACTTATAGCATTTTAGTTGTAGAAAATTAGAAATTCATATACCATTCCTAACATGGTATGAAGGCACCAATCCATCTGTCTAAATGCAGCCTCTATAGAGTATCAAATTCTATTCTCAGTCAAGACAGCCTGCTCAACCGTCATCAGATGATCTGGACATGTAACTCTTCTATTTTTTTAAAAGGAAACACATACTCTAGATGAGATGGAATCTGTTGCTACTATGTTAGTCTGTGTAAATGCCTTTTCCTGGTTGTTGCTTCTATTTTGCCATATGCTCTAACTGGAATTACAGAATACAGAGTTGTTGGGGTGTGTGTTTGGTATTTGTTTGCTAATAGGTTACTATCATACTATTAATTGATTTTTCAGCTCCTGAGACATCTATGAAGAAGCATGGTCGAGGCTGTGCTAAGGGCATGAAGAAGTGGGGTAGTGGAGCCAAACTTTAGGTCATGTTCGATAATGTCTGTGGTGTATGACCTGACTTCTCTTTTATTTTGTTGTACTTCGGTGCAGGTGTGTCTTGGACTTAACAAGATCACTATGCAAGTATGTTAGGCCACTCAAGATTGATCAAAGGCTAAGCTTTGAGATTGAACAGAAGCTCATGGAAGTGATTGAGCAGAGGCTCACAAAACAGATTGAGCGTATGCTTAATGGCTTAATGAGAGGTTAATGGCTCATCTCAAGTGCATGGGGGCTCAGACTGGACAGGTGATATCTAAATGTTTGGATTTTCTTTTTTGTTGTATATGGTCTTTAAGCATGTCTTAGTGACAACAATGTTTGATAATCAACAAAACAGACATACATACAAGAATTGTGTTACCGAATTGCCATCGTGTGCATATTTTAACCAATGCAAGTGAAGTAGTTTTAGGCATTAAAGACGTCTCTCATGCTTGCTGTGTTTTGCAGAATGTGTTTTTAAGGATTTTATTGCTCTTGCTGTTACTTTTGATCATGTTACTGAAACAAAGGGTTCCTAGGAAAACTTTGGTGGAAGCTCATAACATTGCCAAAGGAAATTAAAAGACTTTAGTTGTATCTGCATATGTTTAATGTGCTCTAAAAGACTCGCCCCCCTCGCTTGAGGTCTTGGAAATGGTCGGAAACGATATGCAGCAGTTAATCTTTCATTTGCAATTCATTTTTGACTTGAGCACTTATTTGGGAACCTCTCAGTATTTCGTTCTTTGTTAACTTCTAGCTGTTCATTTGCAACAGCTCTTAGTTTAAGCTTCTAATGGGGTATAGTGTACTAAAATTATCAGGTTTCTTAGTTTGCAAATAGGGTATTAATTTCCAAAATTACGATCAAGTCATTACTCAAAATATCAAATATTGCAGGATAAGTTTGACTTGCTAGGAGATCCTATCAATGTTGAAAATGCAGTGGCAACGCAGTGTGGACGGAGGCTGAGCAACCACAACTTCATTTTGCACAAAAATACAAGAAACTTAGAGAAACAAGGGGGGAAGAGTATGCTAGAAACAACCCACCAGTGGACAAGCTTAATAACTAAGAAGTGGGCTGTTCCAATATGACAGGTATTCTCGTTCACCAGAGAAATGGTCATGGTTCTTCTTATTGCATCCTAATCTTGGATTTTATTGAAAAAACCACATCCTAAACTTGAAACCATTATAGTTTTCTCTGTTAGTTTGTGGTCTTGTAGGAGCGATAAAAAAAACACCACAAACAGGTCTAATTTTCTTCCCTTTTTGATGCTGCTTTTGCTGCTGCCTTTTTGCATTCTTTTCTGCCCTTGTGCCTATTGTTGTTGATCCTTGGATCTCTTTGTAGTGCCTCTTAAGTTTAGGATTGTTTTGACTATTATTTTTTGTGGCCTCTTCTGCTTAATTTGTAACTTCTTTTTTATTTTTATCAACATGGACATGTACTGCTCTTCTTTAAGAGCAAGTGAAAGGAAATGAAGCAGCAAACAATAAGACAGACGAGCTAGTAGAGGCAAAAGAGGAACATGGGAGGACTTTGGCTAGTGTTATGGCGTTTCTTAAACACCAAGGATTCACCGGTTAATGACTTGCTGGTTAGTACATCATGCTTTCCCTATTTACATTCATCGTGAGAAAACTGGGCTGGAGTGGGCTATATATTTTTGTTGGTTTGGTTTTCTGCCTTTTTTGTGCCCTTTTTATTATGTTTTCTATTTATAGAGATTATGAAAGTTTTTATGTTCTCTGGTTTGATGTTAACTATCTCTACATCCTATAAGTCTGTCCAAAATAGATGGACAGGCACAAATAGTCAATCAAGAAACAAATAGTTTATGTTGTATTCCTCTTGCTTTGGTATTGCTTTGCTGTTTGGTGCTGTGGTTTTCCTTCAAGAAACCTAATGTTTGACACTGTCCAGCTTGGTTTCTGTTGTAGCTGATAATCATAGAGTTTTTGGGCTATTATTGGTCTAGTTTTGGACTCTTACTGCTCTGATTTTGCTCTGCTATTATTGTCGTGGTATATCTTCATTTATAGAGATCTGATGTAGCCATCTGATGCTGATATGTGGTTTGGGGTTTGCTGGTCCGTCGTGTCCCAAAACAAAGGGGTTTTCACCTCTTTACGGCAGGGACACGACATATATGGGGACACAACTCCTTGGGTGTATAAAATCTTGTAGCTTAACATAACAATCCTTTTATTATTCTACATTATGCATTTAAATACAGTAGGACTATAAGTATGGGCCTTAATTTTTCAAACGCGCATGGGTAAAGCTCCCACAAATATTTGCCAATAATAGCACAACTCTACATAGAATCTGACTATACCATTGGATCAGTTAAACATGGTTGTTAGACATACACTTTACAGATAAAAAGGCGACCAAGTTATACAAGAGTATGAGGCTTTTTGTCTCTTTAAAAGTTTGGTTTTGTGCATTAATCATCCCATGCGGTGAACTTTTCCTTGCTTAAGGTGGTGGTATTGGTGTTGTATTTTGAATTAGGTCCTCACTTGTTGTTTCATTTGTATATTGTATAGTTTACATAATATTTTGTGTTCTATTAACATCATAACCAAAATACTTTATCCTACTTTTCATGTGTGCAGATTGAATATGCATAAGTTTGGTAGCGGGGAAGATGGTATATATATGCTCTACTATGAAGATTTTTTGTTTGGATATATGCTTCTACGAAGGATGAAGTTCCGAGTCTTCTTTTCTGGATATATGCTTCTATGAAGACTCCTTTTTGGTTGAAGTTTCGAGTCTTCTTTATTTTAATGATGCTACCGAACTATGATAAACATATATGGTATGGCCTACCTTTCATGTTTTTTTCATGGGGACATTGATGCTTTGGACCCTATGGGTGGATGGACATTTTGGTGTAGAGTACATAGTTCTCGTGGTTAATGGATGTCTAATTTGGACATGATTATATTGGTTTATGAATATGTGTTGGCTATTATATACGGGGTAATGTATAATTTATTTGTTTGTATGAGTATTGAAATGAACAGGATAATATTGTATTGTAAGAAGAGTGTAGGTGATCGACAATTTTTCGTCCCTGATTGGCTTTAATTTATAATTTTAGGCGACAAAATATTTTGTCACCTTTATTATTTTTCATTATTTTTTAATTAAATCCTTTGGTGACGAATTTTTTTGTCACCTATGTGCTTAACTTGATCAATTACTTGCCACAATTAGTGACGAAATTGAAAATGGGTGACAAATAATTATGGCAATGGTGATGAAATGTTTTGTCATAGAAAACACAATTGGTGACGAATTTTTTTCGTCACCAAGTGATTTTTTAGTGACGAATTTTTTTGTCGTCAAAAGGCACTATGAGTGACGAAAAACGGATTTCGTCACCAGGGAGGAATCCTCGACAACCTTTAGTCGACAATTTTTTTTTCGTCACCTATACTATTTGTGACGAAAAATATGCAATTTGTGACGATTTTCACTCGTCACCCAATGTGATTTTTCTTGTAGTGTATTTTATAGTTTATTCATAACATTTTAGTGTGTTTCATAACTTTTGTTCTAGAATTTATAGCCTTTCAGCAGTACGATTCGTAACATTTTCATTATGATTCATAACATTTTGCTGTATCTCGTAACCTTTATACAATTCGTAACTTTTTAACAATACGATTCGTAACATTTTCTCTATAATTCATACTCCCTCCGTCCCCTTTTTTAGAGTCCAGTATTTCATTTTGGGCTGTCCCTTAATAAGTGTCCATTTTGTAAAGTTAGTGGGTAAAAGTTGGTGAATTTTCCATTTTGCCCCTAACGTAAATTCCATTTTGAAAAGTTAGTGAGTAAAAATGTAATGATGATGTTTTCATAGAGGGTAAGGAGAGAAAGTGAAGGTAAAAGTTGATGTAAAATGTGTAATGATGATGTCTTTTTAATAAGTTGGAATTACGAAGCAAGACACTTAAAAAGGGACGGAGGGAGTAACATTTTTGGGGTGCATATGATACACACCCAAATAAAATGTGTGTATTGTAGTCGTTCCCTTTAGTATCTAAATATACAACATTACTGTGAAATTCTTAATTAGAAGCATTATCCATTGACTCCAAAAAAAAGATTTAATAAAAAAAGATATGTTTCAGAGCAAATGTAAGAGACAAAATTCTTACCGGTCGATTATTACCACTAAAATATATAGACGACTTATAATCTTTTTGTGGATTAATAAGGCAATAAATGGCTTTCACTGAAATGACGGGGTAATTTACAACCCTCAATTATTGAGGTTAAAGAAAGAAAAAAAAAATCTCTTATGATCTAATCAAATTAAAAAGGGTTCGAATATTCTCTCCGATCCAAGTCTTTGGCTCGAAGAGCCAGTCCAAAGTTGGACCAATGCTTCCGATTTGCTTTGAGTAAGAGTATCAGAACAAATCCGAACCATTAGTTGCAGTATTAGATAAGTGAGAGTTTGGACTATTCCCGTTCAGTCCAAATTAAGGAATGGAGAGGATCCAATTCCAATTAATTTATTTATTTTTATCAAAGTCAATCTTGAAGAGGCAACCAACCAATTGTAAGTTGAAGCTGTTAGCGTGAAGCAAAACCTATTACACATTCACATTACTAGAGTAATGAAAGTTTGCTGTTATTTTTTATTCTATAAATTGCGACAAAAAAACATACCAATTTGAAATCTGGCCTGGCCGGAAAACGCAAACCCGCAGGTTTGACTCTTTCTATCAGCTAAAAAATTTTAGGGTCACTGAAAAAAATTAAAATTCATAGTCCCGAAATTAGTAAAATGGTCTGAACAAGTATTTATTAAAAAAACAATCATATGATATTCCTTCAAATTTTGTTATTAATATGACTTTCTGTCTCTGGCTTGTAGCTGTCGATGATAGATTCCATAACGCAATTTGGTAGGGTTATCTGCTAATTAGTCAACCTATTAAAAACTGGGATAGTTACCAAAAGTCTATAAACTTAAAAAAATCTTGTTTTTGTTTTTTTAGGCTCTGTTTGTTTGGGCGTAAAATGTTTTTTGGTAAAATATTTACCTATTTTTCGGTTTTTGGTTGTGTAAAAAATGAGGAAAATATTTTACATATAAAATATTTTTTATTAATTAAATGAAAATGACTTATCCTTAAATCTTTCGATCCGTAAGTTACTTTCCGAAATAAACCCGTTGCCTTCCACTACAATTCTCACTGCTCAATTTCTTCGATCGTCAATCCTGACCCTTATCCAATTCCAATATTCTCTGATCTCTCCACCATTTAACACACCCAGATAACCATTTCTAGTGAAGTTGGTTGCTCACCTCCCTCTCCCCAATGGTGACCAAGGTTCGAGTCCCACAGGGGCGGGGCTTTGGGGGCCAGAGTTATGGATAACCTCTGAACCCCCTTGTGCTAACTCTAACACCCCCACTAACCCCCGCGGATGTATACAATGTTGACCTAAAAACAAAACAAAACAAAATAAGCCCCAACTATTTTGTCGATTATTGAAAATATTTTTTAAGTGCCAACCGAATACCAAAAAAATAAAAATTTAAAATTTATTTTCTAAAAAAATATTTTACATCAAAACAGATAGAGCCCGAGTGTAGAATCTGTATAGTTGGTTCAGTGGTACCAGGAACCTTCCGTCCACGTTCTGAGGCTGAGTAAAGATTCCAACCCTTAGTGCTGACCAATTTCCTTAGTGCGCCACTAAAGGATCGATCATGCATGTGATCCAAAATGCACTTTTACTCTTACTTTTCTCTTGATTACGCCGTCAACAATACTTAACTTGCAGAGATCTGGCTTCTCTTCATTGGAGTGGAGGCGTTATTAGGGTTTAGGGTCCCCGTTAAGAGTTTTATTTCGATCATTTGAGTCGTTCATTGTGTAGATTTCGATGTACTAATCATTCATGGCGAAAATAAATTTGAACCGGAATCTATCACGATGTATACGAACAATTATATTAATTAATTTTTCGTGGTTTATTTTCTATTGTCATGTTGGTACTTAGGGTCGTTCATTTATTTAAGAGAGAAAAACCTCGTATTTAATTGACTTTTTGAATTTACAATTCACTTATTGGGAACGGCGCAATTTATCAAAATAAAGCTCTTCGATCATCTCTAGCAGAGAGAAAAGGATATTGTAATCTTCTAGTTCTTGTTGACTTTGTATTCAGTATCTGGGCTATTATCTATTATTTCCTGTATCGACTCTTTATTGCAGAAAGGATTGAAACGATCACTTGAAGTGGTCATTTTGGGGAGATTGCATGCAAAACTTAATTAGATCCTGTCCGAGAGTATCAGAATCTATAATTATGTTGGGATTGAAATCTCCTTGTGTTTGAGCTGATAACAAGTAGTATTGCCAATTTGAACGGATAACCGATGAGGACCCTTTCTTCCTTGTGCAATGATTAGATTCGATGTTCAATGCGCGCAAGAGAGAGACGAATGGAGGAGCGATGAGAGAGATCGAGAGAGAGTATTGGGTTGCTCGTCGGAGTTGGGTTCGCCGATGAGGACCCTTGCCGGAGATGGATGTCCTGAGATAGGGGTATTGTCGTGAAAGATAGTAGGGAGAGAGATTAATCAAGTGAGGTTGTGTGTGTGAGCCCATTTAGGCTGTGTTTCAGAACAAGAAAAAAAATTTTTTTTTTGTTGAATAAGAAGGGTTGTTCTTGAAAATAAGAAGCTGGGTACTTATTTTGGTAGAATTTGTATAGGTAAATACTGGCCGATAACCGGCAACCGCGCCGGACCGTCTCCGGCCACCGGACGGCCGATCCGAGCCGTCCAAAAATTCTAAAAAAAAAACCAAGGGGGCCTACGCGTATTTCATATGTACACGGAAAAGGGGTGCTTGGATAAAGCACCCTACACACCTCAGATGCCGTTGGTTCCCGCGTTGGCCCCCTTGGTTTTTTTTTTATAGAATTTTTGGACGGCTCGGATCAGCCGTCCGGTGGCCGGAGACGGCCTGGCACGGCCGCCGGTACGATTTCCCTCCGCCGGCGCCCAACACAATAGCAACAGTCTTATTTTTTGTATACGGCAACTTCAAGCTCAAAAATCATGTGTTTACGCAAATAATTTTCTTATTACTATGGATCTTATTTGATAGATCTCATTGAGATCTTTAATACGGTGCGAATATATATATATTTTTTTCATTTACATTATTTTTGAGTTTGAAAATGTGAAGTAAATTTTGTATTTGAATTTTGTGGAAGACCCTTATTATTTTCGAAAAAGAAGTATGAGAAATAAGTACTTATTTTTTAAGAAGGTTTCCGGAACGTAGTCTTAAGTGGTTTAATCTCAGCGCTTGATAATTTGTGTGGCTGAGATGGAGTGTCAAAAATTATGTGGGTAGGACCGACCCGTTATTTATCTATGAAGTTCTTCTTTGATGCATAACAACGGGCTCAAGTAATTTGTACCGGGTTTTTGGTGTATCAGAGTTCCCGTGCTTTTTTAGCTCATATTAGAATTTCGAGAGATGAAAATTCTAAACGTGATCCGACGGTTAAAAACACAAGGGGAACAACAGTACACCGAAGGGTTGTTCGGCTAAAAAAGCTAAATGGCTTATCTTTTTGTCCTTTTTCTTTTTCTTTTTTTTTGCATTTATTAGTTTTTCGTCAACTTTTTGTAGATTATTACTTCGTCATAACAAGAGGAATCTAAAAAGTACGAAGTTATGATCAGAACCCAAATTATTTTGAATAAAGACAAAAAAATTGGCTTATTGGCTTATTTTTGTCTTTATTCAAAAAATTTATATTTCGATCATAATTTTTTACCTTTCAGATTTCTCTCGTCATGAAGAATCAATAATCCACAAAAAGTTAACGAAAAACTATTCCCTCCGTCCCTTTTTAAATGTCCTGCTTTGTAACTCCAACTTATTAAAAAGACATTATCATTATACCTTTCACATCAACTTTTTCCTCCACTTTTCCTACTTACCCATCATCATTACACTTTTATTCACTAACTTTTCAAAATGGAATCTACTTTTAGGGACAAAATAGACAATTCACCAACTTTTACCCACTAACTTTACAAAATGGACACTTATTAAGGGACAACCCAATTGAACCACCCCGTTTTTTAATAAGAATTTTTTTTGAATAAGAATTTTTATAAGCCTAAAATAAGAATTTTTTTTGAATAAAGACAAAAATATAAGCCAATTGAACCACCCCGTTTTTTTATAAGCCTAAAATGACTATATTTTGAACTTTAGCTCAGCGCCTACAGCACTGAATAATTTTTTAGTCAGGTGATAGCGTGACATAACCACTTGGCATAGTGAATAATTTCGCGCTTTCTCCATAAATTTGGAAACAAAGGCAGTTTATGTCCTCTCTCTCTCTCTCTCTCTCTCTCTCAATATCTGGAACTTCAAGAGTGCCATCTCTCTTTCGTCTTCACTACTCAAAATCACAATAAAATCTTACATCCGAAAAAAATTGTGGAACTGGACTAGCGACCAGAGAACTTCTCGATCGTTTTCCAAGATTCAGGTGATTCCTCTCTCTCTCTCTCTCTCTCTCTACAAATATACATACACGTGTATGCATACATACATACATATATGTATATTTGTTTGGATCCGGTTGTTATAACCCGGAGTGACCCGCGAACCATTTTTACCCGACCCACTCCCTTTTTTTCCCGCGTGTTGCTCCTCTGTTTCATAGCCGTTAGATGAGATTCAACGCTCACACGCGAAATCCGCATTTTTGCAATCTAAGGACGTCCGCATCTGAAACCTCCTCTATATATATATATATATGCTTCTTATGCGGACGCCCTTAGCCAGCCAAAATGCGGATGCGCATGCCAGCCGTTTGATTAATTGTGTTTTGAATAGTCCGGATCCTCGGATATTTTCTTACCGCTAAGAATGTTTTTAGTAGTAAGAAAATGTCTGCGGATCCAGACCATTCTATACACGGCTGTGTCTGGACGTCCGCATTTAACTTGTTTGAGGACGCTCAATGGTATTTTGTTTTCTCGATAATGTTGATTCGAGATCACCTGAAGTCAATATCGAAAGCGAGAAAATCCTGTAATTACTGATCGATTGTTTACTCTAGTTCGTCAATACTTGAATCCTTAGAATGAGAAAATCGAAATCAAACTTCATTCTGGATTATTAGATTCATTTTTCTTCTGTTCTAGTATTTGAATTCGTGTCTAAAATTAAAAAAAAATGTCTTTAGCTCAATCTATTCCCAATCCTCGATTTTAGCTTTTGTTCAACGTACATGAACAGTTCCTTGATTTTAGCTTTTGTTGCGGGGAGGTGTACGTGATTCGTGTAAAGTTGAAAAGCCAACTGATGGCTGGCTTTGAATTCTTTATTGCCAAACGACTTTTGATCGAGTTTACCGTGATTGTTTTCTAGTAGTATATGTATTTCTATGCTTACAACCTGGCACCATCATGAATAATCTCTCGTGGGTAAGTGTTGAGAGCCCGTTTGTCAACGGATCCTGGATAGTTTACCCAAACTACTTGTACTAGTGTTTGTCACTTGGATATAAAATAAGGCGGCTATAATGTTCCCGAATTGTATATCCGCTTGGTGTGAGATATAATAACACCACTTTCTCCTATCCTTATTACAACCGCCTCCATATACAACTATTCTTATTATATCTCCTTTCATACACAACTACTCATATTATATCATCATTCATATAATTTTTTTTCTAATATCAAATCTAGGTCCGTTTACACGCATCTCGACTAGTTCTGAGAGGCCAAAGAAGGATAACACTTGTAAGGTTTCGAACTTAAGAACTTAGAAGAGTGGAAATGTCTTAGTCCTGAACCTTGACCATGAGACCAAACCTGCGGTTTGGTTTATCCCAGGGTCAACAGAGGTGGACCAGAAAATTCAATAATATATACGTTAGGTCATATATGAGATTGTATGAAATCATGATTGTGACACTTTTTGCATAATTCTGGAGTAAGATTGTTAGAAATAAGAAATATATTCGTTGCCCTTAACTTCCTTGACCAAGAGTAACTTGGGACTCAGAGACTTGTGTGCTAGAGCATCCAACTCAAAACTAATTGGCAAATAAACATAATTGTAAAAGTACTATAGCTAAAGTTTGTTTCCCAGTATTTGATGTATTGAGTTTTGAATGCATAATCTGATAGATATTTGTAATTATGTAGTACAACAGGTATTGAATAGAGGATTTGGAGCTTGTATTCGCAGTCGGTAGCTCCAGTGCAAAAAAAAATGGTCTCAAATGCTACTTTAAAATGTCCAGCCCCCATGACTGCTACGTCGAATGGGGTGTTCCAGGGGAACGATCCTCTCGATTTTGCTCTCCCCCTCGCGATTCTGCAAATTTGCATGGTTGTGGTTCTCAGTCGTCTCCTCGCTTTTCTGTTGAGGCCATTAAGACAGCCTCGCGTTATTGCTGAGATTGTTGTAAGTTCCTCTCTGTCTCCCTTCTTTCTCTTTAATCGACTCGCATTTTCTGTCTCTTATTTCATACTATTGCATTACTAAAGCTAAGGAGACTCAACTATAGTTGCTCTTGAAACTTAGTACTGAATGATTTGGATCTATTTCTTTCGTTTTGTTCGTTTTAACGCATTGGTACTTCATATGGGAAGACCAAATATTTTTCCTATTGATGATTAAAATGTTTCCTGCAACGCGTATGTTTGTATGCTAACAAGTAACAACTGCTTCATAATCACTGCTCAAGGAAATCGAATTTTCCTTCATTGTTTTAGTTTTAGGAACTGATTGCATCACATTCGAGTATCGTGGACAATTCGAATTCTAATAGGTGTTCCTTTTTCGCAGGGAGGAGTTTTACTCGGTCCATCTGCCCTTGGTCGAAACCAAACTTATCTGAACAAGATCTTTCCACCAAAGAGTTACCCAGTTCTGGACACCCTAGCCAACATGGGCCTCCTCTTCTTCATGTTCCTCGTAGGCCTAGAACTCGACCCGAGGTCTCTTCGACGCACTGGAAAAAAAGCTTTAAGCATTGCCCTGGCCGGAATCAGCCTCCCTTTCGCCCTAGGAATCGGTGTTTCTTTCGTGCTCAGAGGAACCATTTCCAAAGGCGTAAGCGAAGCCCCGTTTCTAGTGTTCATGGGTGTAGCCCTTTCCATCACTGCTTTCCCCGTCTTGGCCCGTATCTTGGCTGAACTCAAGATTTTAACCACTGACGTGGGCCGTATGGCAATGTCAGCTGCTGCGGTCAACGATGTGGCAGCTTGGATCCTGCTTGCTCTTGCCATTGCCCTGTCTGGCAGCCATTCCCCCATCATTACCTTATGGGTCCTTTTGAGTGGCGCTGGGTTCGTCCTCCTTTGCGCATTCCTTGTCCCTCCTGTATTTAGATGGATGGCAAAGCAGTCCCCAGAGGGAGAACCGGTGGATGAGCTCTTCGTGTGCGCGACTTTATGCATCGTTTTGGCTGCAGGATTTGCCACTGATGCTATTGGAATCCAGGCCTTATTCGGGGGTTTCATCATCGGAGTTTCGATTCCAAAAGACGGGCCGTTTGCTGGTTCTCTCGTGGAGAAAATCGAGGATCTCGTGTCTGGATTGTTCCTTCCTTTGTACTTTGTGTCGAGCGGATTGAAGACCAATGTGGCCACCATTCACGGGGGTCAGTCATGGGGGCTTCTAGTTTTGGTCATATGCACTGCTTGTTTTGGGAAGATTGTAGGCACTGTTGTTGTCTCACTTCTGTGCAAAGTGCCTTTTCAGGAGGCTTTGGCTCTGGGGTTCTTGATGAACACTAAAGGCTTGGTGGAGCTCATTGTCCTCAACATTGGCAAAGACAGAGGGGTAAATTTGTTGACCTTAAGTTATTGTTTCTAGTATCTGAATTCTCAGGCTCTGTTTGGAAAGGTTTTTGTCATCAGTTTCTTACTTTTCGTTCTTCGAATATCTTGTAAACATGCCAGAAAACATGTTTCGTTTGCCATTACTAATTTTGAAAACGCACTTACGCTTTGAAACAATATCAGTCGAAGTTTCATGAGACCAGGAAAAAGGAGTTTTCACGCGTTGTAAACAGAAGAAAAAAGCGCACTGCTTGGAAAAAATTTCAGTTTCCAATTTTCGCAATTGTCATTAAGTTATTGGCATTGCCTCAGAATGACAATGGCAATTGTTCTTTAGTTTTCATAATCACAAGGGCAAGTGTTCTTGGTTTTGATAATTGCATGTTACTCAATTTTGCAGGTTTTGAATGACCAAACATTTGCCATTATGGTTCTGATGGCTCTTTTCACAACCTTCATAACAACACCACTAGTAATAGCAGTTTACAAGCCGGCGAAAAGGGTGCGTAGATCCGCGTACAAGTACCGGACAATTCAAAGGAGAGACCCGAACACGAAACTCCGAATTCTGGCATGTTTCCACAGCACTGGGAACGTCCCCTCCCTGATTAACCTCATCGAGGCCTCTCGCGGAACTGAGAAGCGAACGGGCCTATGCGTATATGCAATGCACCTCATGGAGCTTACTGAAAGGTCATCTGCTATACTGATGGTCCATAAGGCTAGACGAAACGGGCTGCCATTTTCGAACAGGGGAGTCAGTCCCAATTCCAACCAAGTCGTCGTTGCTTTCGAGGCATTCCGGCAGCTGAGCAACGTGTATATTGGACCGATGACGGCTATCTCGGCCATGAACAGCATGCATGAGGACATATGTGGAAGCGCTGAGAGAAAAACCGCGGCGATCATAATTCTACCATTTCACAAACACCAAAGGCTTGATGGGCAGTTGGAGACTACTAGGACTGATTTCAGGTATGTTAATAAACGGGTTCTTGAACACGCTCCATGTTCGGTCGGGATTTTGGTGGACCGTGGGCTCGGTGGGGCTACTCACGTATCCGCAAGCAATGTTGATTCTGTCATAACGGCTTTGTTCTTTGGTGGACCTGATGATCGCGAAGCGCTTGCCTATGGGGCACGAATGGCTGAGCACCCTGGCATAAGTTTAGTCGTTATTCGGTTTCTAGTAAGCCCCAACGCTGTGCGGGAGAACATAGCACTTGAAATCACCGAAGCCAGAGGCTCTAGCGATGAATTAAGTGCCCGAGACGAAGAATTTATTGGCGAAATCAAGGAGAAAATATCAAAGAATGGTTCGATCAAGTACGACGAGAGAGTAGTGAGTAGTGCTGCAGAAGCTGTTGGGATCATACGGGAACAAAGCCGGTGCAATCTGTATCTGGTTGGACGAATGCCAGTGGGTCAGCTAGTTGCAAACATGAACCGGAATAGCGATTGCCCCGAGTTGGGACCGGTGGGTGGGTTATTGACCTCGCCGGATTTCCAGACAGCAGCATCAGTGCTGGTGGTGCAACAATACCATAGCGAATTGTCATCGAGTTCATTTGCTTCGCTGAAAGTGGGAGACGAAGAACGAGAGATGGCCGAGAGAGACGAAGAAGAAGAAGAGACGCCCGGGAGAGATTCGGATACAAATTGAACTGGGTTTGGATTTGATTTCAATGTGTAGCACTTTTGTAAGAAAAGAGAGAAATAATTGTTTCATTTCTCAGTTTCTTACTCTCTGGGTAATTAAGTTCATTTGATTCAGAGGCAGGCCTCCACAAAATATAACTTTTCCCACACTTTGATTGATGATATAATTATATTTGCCACTAAAATGCCTAGTTTTTTCTCATGCGGTTGCAAGGTTCAACCCACTTGCGGTAGTGAGTCCGTGAGTGAGAGAGGTTTTGTCGTACTCGTGTCTGGGTGGGGCGGTAGAAATTAATGGGTGATTGATCTCTTTCGAGATCTGTCGTGAATTTAGAATCCCTATGGTTACGCACATCGCCATGGGAAGGTATTTGCGTCAGTCTCACCCATTTTGATCATGCATCTTTACTGACGATTGTAGTGATAACACTCAATGAATAATAAAACGATTTGGTTCAAGGAAATCATGGAATGACAAAAAGTATACACAAGTCTAATTAATGTGGTCAAAATCTTAGGACACGCGATGTATATATCTCACAATTCGATTCATTTAGAGACAAAACCGAGACATATCTCTAAACATCTCTTGTGTTTAACTAATCCTTACGATACACGTTTTATGTACAATTTAGTACATATAGAGATAAAACCGTATAACTAAGCGGATCTTATGTGCAAGTAGATATTCAATCTAGCAATACCCAAACATGCACCCATATTGCATACATTATACTTCTCCTAGTCGGACTTGTTATTTTCATTGAACGGATTCACACTTGTTGACGTGTTATAATACCCGAGAAGTATTCAATACGGAAAAAATAATAGAAGAACCAGAAGAAAATCATCAACTATAACGTAAAGAAAAGGAGAAAACTATGATACACAGGGTATGCCGTATGTCTAAATTATGACAATTTGTGATTTTCATTATGCCAATTTTTGGTTTTCTAATGCATATTTATGATGCTAGTTACGATTTGTATTTTAAAATTTACCTGTTGAACATGAACATTTCATTAGCATGTTATCCATAATTAAAAAATATTTTTATTATGTAATCATAATTATTTGTACCAGAATCCATAATACTTGTATCCCAACCAAATATATGCGTACAATATCAAAAATTTAATAATGCTACATACAAATGTTATAACAACACAATAAATTGGCATTATTTTATCACAATGAGTTGTATCCAAAATTCTTTGACTCGTATGATATTCCGTAACAAAATCAAAATATGTCGTATTAGAATCAACAATTGTTATACCCAAGCTAAAAATATTTGTAAAATACCACAAATTTTATAAAATAACCATAATTGTTATGAAAACACCAAAAATTGTCATTTTCTTACCACAACGTGTCGTATTAAAAGAAAACATATGTAAATACCACAAATTATATAACAAACCACAATTGTTATGACAATACCATAAATTGACGTTTTCTTACCACATCAAAGAAAATCGATTAAAATATTCGGCAATAAGACCAAAATATGTCGTACCACAATCAATAATAATTATACCTAAGCAAAATACATGTCTAAAAAATCAAAAATTCAGTAACAATACCATACATTGTCGTTACCTTAGCACAATGTGTTGTACGAAATTTAAACTAAAATTATTTTTAATTTCCTCCACATTATTTTTTTAAATTTTAAAATTTCTGCCATATTATCTTAATTTTTAATTCCATCCATATTATTTTTTTGAAATTTTAATTTTTCCCTATACAATACCTCAAAATTTTAAACTAAAAATGAAATTCTCTCACAAAATTTTCATTCAAGAAATTCACCAAAAAGTAAGTACACACCCAAATTTTTTAATAAAATTGCAATTTCCTCTCCAAATCAAATTCTCTCTCTAAAAAATTTAATCCAAAAAATCAAAATCCCTTCAATTTTTCGCGGATAAATGAGAGTTCACTAAAAAATTAATTATTCAACTGTCTCAAGACAATGATTTGAGTTCGACCTTTCAGGTGAAATGGGTTGAATATGACTGTCAAAAGTATGACCAATTTTAACTTAAGTTTTGTTTTTTAATTTTTTGTTAGGATGATCGATCTAAACCGTTAGGATATCAAGTCTTACGATATTTAGCATTGTTACTAAAATCAAAGATTATCAGATATTGACAAGTACGTATCAGAAGACATTATTATTTAATAATGTCATGTTGATCAAATTGGACTAAAAAATTGATCATATCGAACGGTCTAACTTTATTGGTTTATAAAATTAGTTTTATTTTTTTTATAATTTTAAATTTAATAGTTTAGAAAGTAAAAAAAAAATTCCTAAAAACTCCAATTTTTCTAGTCCACCCAAATTGATATTGGACCGTATTTGAAAGCCCATTAAAGATAGAAGAGAGAGAAACTCAACAATAGAGTAAGTGAAGACCAGTTAGATAGGTTACCCTTTTTTTTCACTAAAAAATTGAACGGTTAAGATTAGATTATCTCAAATCTAAGGGAATATATAGAGGGTGCGTACGGTACACACCCAGTACACACTTATTGAGGGGTGTGTACCATAGGTCTAACCGAAAGAAAATCACTAATATTACCAACACAATCTACTCATATCCATCTCATCAGAGCCTTATCTGCTCCATACAAATAGGGAATTAAGATAACCAATTGATTGTCTTATCTATTCTGTCAATTAAGGTGCATTTTTTTTTTTTTGTCAAAACGATAACTGATGATATATAACGACGAAACCCATACATCAAGAGGAAACCCCATGCATCCCTACACAGGGGATACAAGAAGCAAAACATCTACTAAGAGTCTGGATATCATTAACGATAATCTTCGCTTCTTGGTTCACCGTAATTGCACCATTGATCATATTCACAACCGCTTGTGAATCTCCTTCCACGAACACTTCCCTTAAACCTAGATGTTGGCCCAATTGGACTCCCCTTCGAAAAGCTAGTGCTTCAGCCACCAAAGGCCCTGTGCACCATTCCAAAGTGCCATTTGCCGCAGCCCAAAACTGTCCCAAATCATTCCTGATAATTACCGTACCCCAAGAGCTCCATGCCCATAATCCCTTTTCCAAGCTCCATCTACATTGATTTAAAAAAAAACCACCAAACGGCCTTATCCAACTAGCCCCAACTTCCCCACCACTCACGGCCGGTAATGCTGCCAACTTGCTATTCGCATCCAGAAATTCGCGCAGATAACTCATAGCTCTATCACTCACCACACCAGGGAGGATCACTCACCACACGAGGGAGGATCACTCTATCATGAAAAACTGATCCGTTTCGGGGTTTCCACATAAACCACATGATCATTGCAGCCAAAGCAAAACATTCATCTTTGTTAACTCAATTTTGCCACCGAGACCCCAAAACATCCCAAAAGGCAACAAAGGAGTTAAATTGATCATAATGAAAATCCAGAAGTAAAGGGGAATGGGACCAAACCTTCTGTGCAAACAGACAGGACACAAATAAATGGATAGTCATTTCCACATCAGCGCCACAAATTGGGCAGCTCACTTCCACTGTTACTTTCTTCCTCACAAGTTCCCTTTTAGGTGCATTTACTAATGCCAATTGTGAGCTAACAAACTAACAGCGTGGAAATTCAAATATACATATTACTTTTTGATATCTCAGGGTGTCTGAGTCAGTTTACGGACTCTTGGACTAATCCTTGAAAGACCAATTCCGTTGTCTGCAAACTAGCTAGGAGGTGAGCATTTAAAATTGGAGCAAAACTCACACGGACAGACGGACTGGCCCCACAAGAGTTTATAACGTGCTTTCGTGAAAATTCATGAATACATAAAATTGGCCCCATTTAAAGTTAGAGCAAAACTCACACAGATTGGCCCCACAAGAGTTTATAGCGTGCTTTCGTGAAAATTCATGAGTACATATAATTATTATTTTTTGATATATATATATATCTTAGGGTGTTTGGGTCCACATTTCGACTAATCTTGAGAAACCAATTTCGTCATCCACAAACTAGGAGGCAGGTATGCATTTAAAGATTGGAGCAAAACTCTATATGGATTGGTCTCACAAAAGTTGATAGCACATTAGAGATTTGGAAATCAACGCCTAACTCTAAGGCCTTTGATAGCATATTATTCTATTGAATGTTAAACAGGCATATGATCTCGGAAACAATGACTCTTGAGGAGATTGACAAGTTTCAGATGAAGATGTAAATTGAAAACGTTTTCCTCGTTTTCTGGATTTGGTGAAGTAAAATGTTTTGAAAAGGTCATTGGTCATGAGATGGTTATCAAATTGGCATGGTAAAATTTATGTTGAAGATACCTTATTTTACCCTTTTTTTCTTCTGCTGATGGTTGCATGTGAGGATGAGACATAACGCAAGTTTGTTAAATGCTCCACCATACTAATGGCTCGTTTGCCGATAGGATATAAAGGGCGCATATGTTATCACTCCGAATAGTATATCCGAACTACTTATATCAAGTGTTTGTCAGCCGGATATATATAGACGGTGAATATAATATCTCTCGAATTCTATATATGCCTGGAGCAAGATATTATAGCATCATCTCCCATATCTACCAAAATACTACATTTCATTTTAATTCGATATCTACCTAAATATATTCACCCTGACCACAACAATGAACAAACCAAGTACGTATATATATATATATCACCTCTTCTATAAGTGGAGTGTTAAAATTAGAATAAAATGGAGAGTTAAAATTAGAATAAAATGGAGTGTTAAAATCATAATTCATACACATGCGTATTAAAGTCCTATCAATGAAATTGTCCATTGATAAACCAGAATAGTGAACACTTAATATGATTAGCAGGGTTCAGTAAAATCAATCCAAGCCCAACCCAGATAAGAATGGGCCCCAATGAACAGAGGATAAACATTGCTACCAATAATGCACATTGAGATGATGAACCAATGAAGCCTGAAGGGTTGTTTTAGTGGTTGGAAATTGGTTGCAATGCCCAAATTCAAGTTCGACAGTTTTTTATTGAGGCTAAACACATACTTCTGACAACACCTACAAGTAGTGGTACCTTAGCTTTGGTTCCAACGTAAGTGTGGTGGGATCACCAATTAGGGGTGATAAACGAGCCAAACGAACCAAGCAGATAGCTGATCAAGCTTGATTTGATAACTTAACGAGCTATAAAAATATATTCGAGCTTAGCTGGTTTATATGACGAGTCGATCTCAAACGAGCTTTAATCAAGCCAAACATGAGCCAATCTCAAGTAGCTTGAATTTTTATAAATACTAAATTGAACGAGCCGAGTAGTAGCTTGTTCAAACTTGACTTGAAATCTTAACGAGCTTCAAAAGAATGTTCAAGTTTGGTTTGATTATGTAACAAACCAATCTTGAACAAGCTTTTAACAAACGAACATGAGCTCAGACTCAGCTTGGTTTGTGTAGTAGCCCTATCACCAACAGATAGTAGTGTGGTATGATGGGACATTATACTCCCTCTCTGGTGGAGGTGACAGGGTACTATACTTGCTCCCATTCATGTACCGAAATTTGAGATAACGAGGCGATTTGAATAATGGTTTGCAGGGTTCAGTAAAATCAATCCAAGCCCAACCCAGATACGAAAAAAGCCCCAATGAACATATTGGACAAGCATTGCTATGGGATACCTGATCCGGTTCACAGTGTGACCCAGGATGCTTGGCTATATTAATTTGATTATACATACAAAATATCTATATTCAATTTCAACTGTTCTACCGTCACAAACACTAATACAAATACATGCACAAACACACTCACATGCACTATGAGTCCTGAACACATTACACGCATCTAGCGTGTGTGGGTCCTATAGTGCATGTGAATGGATTTGTGTATTTGTTTGTGTAAAAGTTTGTGGTGCTAGAATTATTCATTCAACTAAGTTGGGCTTACACACACAATTGGTTGACTTAAACACGTCCTGTGGCTGCACCCACGGGACGTGGAGAAAATAGAAATATCTAAAATAGAAATATCTAGAAAAAATAATAATTCTCTTCCATTGTTTGGTTTTGGAGAAAATAGAAATATCTAGAATTGTGCACTGCACATCACGATTTTCATTTCATTTTTCTTTCTCTTCATTTCTCCCATTTTCTTCAAATTCCAAACAGAGCATTATTAAGAGTCAAGCTAAAAAGACTTTGCACTTGTAAGTCACTTGTTCGTTTTGGATCTCAAAACTCTTGCGCACGGTTCCTAATAAATTTTATCTATCTATCTATATAGGGCATTGTTATTTGCAGCCACTTATTTTCTGAATGTAGCATGTATATAATATGGTACACACATATTTATAATATAGTACACAGACTACGTTCAGAAAATTTGTGGCTGCAAATAGCAAGCCCCGCCCCTCTATATATCTCTCTCCACTCATTACTCTAAAAAATCTCCCTCAAAACCCAAACCGAACATTAACTGATTCAATATTTTCTACTATTTCCTTTTCCCACTTTTTGAGTGAATAAGGCCTAATGATGGGGGGTGTTGAATTGTTCTCGTCCTGTTCTTAAGGATGCATGTTGGTGTTGTGTTGTATTATGGAAAAAAGGTTTATTTTAATCATCTAACCATATCTGCATGTTTATTCACCTATCCGATTCCCACTTGATCGTAACGTAACATAACTCGTAAGATATAATTCATTCAAACTTTTTGTTAATGCACATACCATATATAGCCTCCCTAAACCGAATTTCTGGTTCCCTACTCCTTTCTTCAATAAAAATATATGTCCGGAATAATTAACGCGCATCTCATAATTTTAGTTTAGGACATTGAAAACTAATGTTCGGAAAATCTCCAATGGGCCTAGCAACTTTTCGCTGATGGTGGGAGTTGAACTCGTGAAATTGGGACCGTACGTAAGTCCCCATACTCCTACTCGACCTATTTTATATAGTATATATTATTCGTACTGGTTCATTGTTTTATTTATTTTGCATGTCATTTGAAGAGACACCAGAAGTAGTGATCAAGTCAATAAGGAATAGTTTCCGCTATATTTTTTTTTTTTGCTGCAAATAGTCAAGTTGTTTTCATTAAATGATACTTTGTTGATGTATGTGAGGAAAATAACCTGTCTAAAAATCCTTGAAAAATTGGGTTTTAGTCCATTAGCAAATTCAGCTTAGTGGAAAGTGGAAACCACCCCTAACTGAAAAAGAACTTCCTTAACCTTATTCAAAACAAATTAAAGGCCCAAAACTCCCTAAATAAATAAATAAATTGCCTGTGTAGATTGTGATCGATGCAGTTTTTGACAAGATTCCCATGAACATAATAAGGCTGAAAGGCTTTATTTGTTGTAAAGTTAAGGTGACATGCACCCAAAACCACATGTTATACTACCATCCATTAATGTTTGTGGGTTTTTTTTTTTTTTAGAAAAAAATTCCCCACTTCGAACACTTGTAAAGTTCAACTTAAATCCCCTATATAATCATGCATCATGATTCTCAACCAAACATGCACCCACGGTGCATAGTGTCCCGACCCTCTCCAGTCCTGAGGAGGTATTGGACCTGCCTAGTTTCTCAATTTTTGGACCCATCACAGATCCAAATGGATTGTCGGAGCCGTTCATTTTGTAGAACCTGTTGAGTACTGCAAGTGTATGGAAAGTTATATATTGATTGGATACTGATAAATAACCGGTCAAATCACTTATATCTTGCCAAATGGATTTTATCCGGTGTACACGGTGGATTTTTAAAAAAAAATATAAATGTGATGTGATGTGAGCATGTTCTGTGATGGGTATCTGATCGACATAAATTTTGCATGGTTGTAATTTTCGACAAGCTATACGAAATGAACGGCTCCGATCATCAATTGATAACCTTTGTAAGTGGTTATTCCTATTCTATTGCAGGTCACTTGACCCGCCTTTTCACCACCTCCTTCGACCCATACGTCAAATTTTTATTTTTATTTTTTCAAACGATAGGATAAGATTTATGCACCTTTTTCAGTTGATAAACTTTTAGCGAACTTTTAAATGAGAGGTCGTGGATCGATCATGATCACCTGAAATAGTAATCCATTATTCTTTTTCCACTATGAAGTACTCTTCACATAGGTAGTTACAAGATGGATCGATGCCGATTAGTAAAACTACGATAGCGGAAGAAGCGGAGAAGGAAACCCTTCTTTCTTCTTTTGTTTGATCGGTCGGCGTCTTCCCTTCCGTGGAGGATTTCTATAGTTTGTTCTGTTTTCCCGATGATCACCACTGTGGAGGTTTGTGATCCGTCCTGCGCACGGAGGTTGTGGTCCTCCATATGTGGTGGAGCCTTTTTTAGTCAGTGTAGAGAGGCCTTTCTATCTATTTTTGGGATTCTTATTGTACCTCGATATACTTCAATGTCCGTTGCAAGTGAAGTGCAGTTGGTGCCTTCCTTATACTTTCATTCACATGGGCATGATTCGATTCCCGTAAGAACCCATCCCCCTCCCCAAGTCCCATAAAATAGAGTAGATTAAGTTTAACGAATAATGAAATACTTCGATGTCCGTTACTTTTGACGCCTTTCTGATTAAAAAAACCCCTTCAATTGCAACGTGCAATTTAATTAATAGATTATATGGATCCCAGTAGTTTGGTCAACTAGCAGTGTGTAAGACATGAGTAGACAGTGAGACAAAATCTTATCATTCTTATGTCTTGTTTAATTTTTTAATAAACATAATTCAAACGAATTTAATTGGAACACTTTTTTCCCCCTCATTTTCTGAAAATTGGATTTCTCTGAAAAATTAAAGAAAAATGTTTAGAAATCATCAAACGATCAATTTTGCAGTGTTCTGAAAAATTGAATTGATTTTAAAAATTATGATAAATTATATATAACCAAAGATCTACACACTTAACTAATCTCAAGTTTATCCATGAATACTTACAGGGAAAGATTATCCATAAACTTGGGAATTCATTTGAAATATGCTTTCAAAGGCAGTTTGGAGGCTCGCCTTGAGGCTAGGCACAACAAAAATGTCTCTGGGCATTGATTTTTTAGTAGAGAACCGCAAAAGCGTTTGCCCATCAGTCGGACGTATACGTATGAAGGTGTACATTTTTCACGCCTTTTCGCTCAGGTGACGGAGGTGAACACCTCAGAAGAGTCTGTTCTTTTTCTTTTTGTAAGTAAATAGTCGATTCATTTATAGTTGTTGATGCAAAGACGCTAATTTATGGTATTTTTAATATTTTATTTTTTTTCAAATGAAAAGTAAAAACTCCATAGGCTTATGCCTCAATGACTTGAGGCTTACACCTCGCCCCATGAGAGGTCTATAGCCTTGTCTTGCGCTTTCGTCTCTGAAAGCTTTGATTATTTATGAATCATGCATGTAGTTCATAATTAATTTAGGATGTATATTATATAGAACATTATCCATTTTGTTAACAACAAAAAAGAAGATTTTATTAATATTTAATAAGGAATAATTTATGTTCAAAAAAAAAAAAAGGAATAATTTACAAATCCTATCGTTGTCATGTTACCTTCTCCCAATGCCTTGAGGCTTACGCGGTTAGTTACGCCTTGCCCCTTTAGAGGTTTACAGTCTTTGCCTTGCGCTTTCACCTCTGAAAACTTTGACTATTTATGAATCATGTAGTTCCATAATTAATTCGAGATGTATGTACAGAACATTATCCATCATTTTTAACAGCGAAAAAGAAGATTTTACTTATCTTGTGGTAATAATTCACCAATCCTCTCGTTGCGATGTTTCTTTCTCCTTATACAACATTATCCATGATACTTAAGAAGTTTCGAACCTAAAATATTCGCAAGTCAAATGCCTCATTATTTTTTTTACAAACAATGACAGAGAATGATTTGTAGTAGCGTAGTCAACTTATATGTTAGGTCGTATATTATCTATTGGTGGATGGCTTTTGTTTGGGGCAATTCTGCAACTAGATTATAGTGTGGAGTCAGAACGTGTTAGGACTTAGATATCGATAACCTATTGAGTTGATAAATTGTTAGCCAACTTTTAAATTAATGAGAGGTCCTGGATCGATCATTAGCTTAGGTTGTAAAGTCCATATTTTGGCAAATCCCATGACAAAATCTCTTTTGATTTGTATCCCATTAATTAAGTTCTAACTTATTGTTTTAGAGCATTTGTTTTAGGAAAGGCTATCAATTGTATTTTGTAATTGATAGAGAGAGGTTGTAAATGATAGAGAGAGGTTGTCAAAGGAAAGGCTATCAATTGTCAAAGGAAGGATTCCTTTCTGAAAGGAGATTTCGTGCAGGAACCGAAGAAAATTACGTGGTGGTTATACGGAAGTATTTTCTAATCACAGTACTTGAGCAACTCAGAGGCAATTATATCCAGTGCTTGAGCAACTTCTCGATTCTCTCGGCAGTTTATTTATAAACAGTTTTGCTGGCTTTTAAACATTACCGAATACATGTGTGCTGCTCTCCTTGCATTGCAAAACTCAGAAAAATACCTAAGGGAGATTGTGGCTTGTCTCTTGGAGTAATCACATGATCCGTTGATCATCGAGCTTTCAGAACAATTCCAAGAGTTCTTTTCAAACTTTGATTCTATTTAGTGAATCGTTCTTCCGGTGGATTCTGGAAGTATCTCGAGGGACTTGTGGATTCAAGGCAACGGCGGTCAAGCACTGGGTGCGGTGAACGAGTGATTCGGCAATCAACCTTGGTCAACCAAGAGCGATTCTAGGTTGTAAGTATAGGTTTGTTTGTAACCGTACAATGGTTTATAGTGTTTGATTTCCTCTTGTGGTTTTTACCCTTTTTAAGGGGTTTTCCATGTATATCTTGTGTTCGGTATTGTTCATCATTTATTGCTTTTCAATTCCTTTTAGTTTGCTTGAATATGTTTTTAGATAGCGAAAAAGGATTTTTCATAGGTTGTGGTCCTCCCTTTTTATTAAAAAAGGATATGTTTTCGTGTTCTTATAGAGTTGATATTTATTTCACTAATTGACCATATCCCTAACATTCTTAATGAAGTTGACTTATCCATTATTTTACCACTAAAACAGTCGACGTATAATCTATTTGTGGATTAATAAGGGCAATAATGGCTTTCACTGAAATGACGAGGAAATTTACAACCCTCAATTATTGAGGTTAAAGAAACAAATAAAAGTCTCTTATGATCTAATCAAATTAAAAGGGGTTCGAATATTCTCTCCGATCCAAGTCTTGGGCTCGAAGAGCCAGTCCAAAACTGGACCAATGCTTCTGATTTGCTTTGAGACTCTTACCGGTTTGAGCGGGGTTTCAACTCTAGACCGGTAAGAATTTGGTCTCTTACGTTTGCTCTGAAACTGATCTTACCCGTAAGAGTATCAGAACAAATCCGAACCATTAATTGCAGTATTGGATAAGTGAGAGTTTGGACTATTCCGGTTCCGTCCAAATTAAGGAAGGGAGATGATTCAATTCCAATTAATTAATTTATTTTTATCAAAGTCCAATCTTGAAGAGGCAACCAACCAATTGTAAGTTGAAGCTGTTAGCGTGAAGCAAAACCTATTACACATTCACATTAGCTAGAGTAATGAAAGTTTGCTGTTATTTTTTATTCTATAATTGCGACACAAAAACTTACCAACTTGAAATCTGGCCTGGCCGGAAAACCCAAACTCGCAGGTTCGACTCTTTCTATGAGCTAAAAAATTTTAGGATCACTGGAAAAATTATCTGATCGTTAAATTCATAATCCCAAAATTAGTAAAATGGTCTGAACAAGTATTTATTAAAAAAACAATCATATGATATTCCTTCAAATTTTGTAATTAATATGACTTTCTGTCTCTGGCTTGTCGATGATTGATTCCATAACGCAATTTGGTAGGGTTATCTACTAGTTAGTCAAGGGCAACGCTAATGCCACGACTGATTGTGTTAGTGCCACGAACTTTGATTGCAAATGACACTCTTAGCCCTCATTCAATCTGACAACCCTTTGCTCTCTCTCTCTCTCTCTCTCTCTCAACCCCTCCCCCATCAAGACCCAGCCCAACCTCGCCTTCCCCACCCAATCTCGTTGGCTCCGTTTGAAAACCCTCTGTCGTTCTCGTCTCGTCTTCTACTACTCTGCTTTTGACAAATTCAGGATCTCTAGATCGAGTCACTCCTTCCCGAAATTAGGAGATTGGGTGTTTCGCATCATGTCGGAAGTGCGTCGTAGAGTCACAGGAAATTGGATTTGGTTTCTATTGAGCCTTTGGAGTTTGAGCAGCAAAGTTTACAAAGTAGTTTAGATTTCTATTGAAATTTGGAAACACAGTTAGTCTTGTATGACGAATTCATCCAACAATTCTCGACAGAAGAAAATAAAAATAGTAGTCCACAGGAAATCGGAAAATCTCTAGTCCATTGGAGCTCTGTTCTTGGCCTTGAGAGAGAGAGAGAGAGAGAAGTATGGATTTTGTTTCGATTTTGTGCGGAGCCGCGGAGGAATTCCACGCCTAACCAAAACAAGAATACAAACTTAAGTGTCCAAGTTGCAACCTGCAGCAGGGTCTGAATGGGACAAAGAAGACACGAAGGGAGAGAGAGAGAGAGAGAGAGAGAGAGAGAGAGAGAGAGAGAGAGAGAGAGAGAGAGAGAGTGTGTGTGTGTGTGTGTTCAGAAAGACAGAAACAGGCGAAGAGAGAACAAGGGAGATGGATAATTTTTTCCAGCTTTAAGAGGGCAAGAGTGTAAATTTAGTTCAATTGGTCGTGGCATTATCTGCGCCCATTAGTCAACCTATTAAAAACTGGGATAGTTACCAAAAGTCTATAAACTTAAAAAATCTTGTTTTTGTTTTTTTAGGTTCCTTTTGTTTGGGCGTAAAATGTTTTCCGGTAAAATATTTTACCTATTTTTCGGTGTTTGGTTGTGTAAAAAATGAGGAAAACATTTTACATGTAAAACATTTTTTATTAATTGGATGAAAAATGACTTATCTTTAAATCTTTCGATCCGTAAGTTACTTTCCGAAATGAACCTGCTGCCTTCTACTACAATTCTCACTGCTCAATTTTTTCGATCGTTAGTTCTGACTCACATTCAATTCTAATATTCTCTGATCTCTCCACCGTTTAACCCCCCCCCCCCCCAACTTCTAGTGAAGTTGGTTGCTCACCTCCCTCACCTTAGTGATGACCAGGGTTCGAGTCCCATTGGAGCAACGCTTTGGGGGCTCTGAACCCCATGTGCTAACTCTAACACCTCCCTAACCCCCGTTGATGTATATAATATTGACCAAAAAAAACAAAGCAAAATAAGCCCCCCACTATTTTGACGATTTTTGAAAATATTTTTCAAGTGCCAATCGAATACCAAAAAATAAAATTTTAAAATTTACTTTCTAAAAAAACATTTTACATAAAAATATTTTATATTGTAAAGCATTTTATATCAAAACAGGCACACAGAGCCTGAGTGTAGATACTGTAGTTGATTCAGTGGTACTAGGAACCTTCCGTCCACGTTCTGTGGCTGAGTAAAGATACCTTTCCCCCAAGACAGAAAATCTTAGTGCTGACCAATTTCCTTAGTGCGCCACTAAAGGATCGATCATGCATGTGATCCAAAATGCACTTTTACTCTTACTTTTCTCTTGATTACGCTGTCAACAATAACTTGCAGAGATCTGGCTTCTCTTAATTGGAGTGGAGGCGTTATTAGGGTTTAGGGGCCCCGTTAAGAGTCTTATTTCGATCATTTGAGTCGTTCATTACGTAGATTTCGATGTACTAATCATTCATGGAGAAAATAAATTTGATCCGGAATCTATGACCATGTATACGAATAATTACATTAATTAATTTTTCGTGGTCTATTTTCTATTGTCATGTTGGCACGTAGGGTCGTTCATTTATTTAAGAGAGACAAGCCTCGTATTTAATTGACTTTTTGAATTCACAATTCACTTATTGGGAACGGCACAATTTATCAAAATAAAGCTCTTCGATCATCTCTAGCAGAGAGAAAAGGATCTTGTAATCTTCTAGTTCTGGTTGACTTTATATTAAGTATCTGGTCTATAATCTATTATTTCCTATATCGGCTCTTTATTTATCCGGGTCGGTTTCACCCACACAATTTTTGACACTCCATCTCAGTTACACAAATCAAGGGCTAAGATTAAACCACTTAAATGCGCGCAAGAGAGAGACAGATGGAGGAGTGATGGGAGAGAGAGAGAGAGAGTACTGGGTTGATCAACGGAGTTGGGTTCGCCGATGAGGACCCTTGCCGGAGATGGAGGTCCTGAGATAGGGGTATTGTCGTGAAAGATAGTAGGGAGAGAGATTAATTAGGTGAGGTTGTGTGCGTGAGTTCATTTAAGTGGTTTAATCTCAGCACTTGATTTGTGTGGCTGAGGTGGAGTGTCAAAAATTGTGTGGGTACGTAGAACCGGCCCATTATTTATCTATGAAGTTCTTCTTTGATGCCAAAAAGATCGAGTGAGAGAGAGAAAAGGAAATCAATTAGTGATTTAGTTTTCGAAAAATCTACCCATAACAATTAACAACGGGCTCAAGTAATTTGTACCGGGTTTTTTGGTGTATCAGAGTTCCCGTGCTTTTTTAGCTCATATTAGAATTTCAAGAGATGAAAATTCTAAATGTGATCCGACGGTTGAAAACGCAAGGGGAACAAACGGTACACCGCAAAACGAGTACAGAGAACTTGAGGCCACACAACAACACGACACGACCAATCAACGCCGTGAACTAGAGAGGAAGCAAATCTCAATTTTTGCTTTACTAATATCCATTGACCATGTGATGAAATACCAAAAGGTGGCGAATCAGAAATTAAAACAGAGAAGAAATTCAAAAGGGTGTTTGACTTTTATGCTCCCTTAGTCCCGTCCCAAAATGTTTGTCCGGTCCGCACAACGAGAATTAAGAAATAAAACATTTCATTAAAGAAAAAATTTAAACTTTTTTCATAAATTAAAAGAACTTGTTGAAATTTTTTTAAATTTTTCTTGTAAAACTTGAATTATTTGATCGTTTTCGTTTTGCGAACCGAACATACATTTTGGGACGGAGGTAGTAATATTTGTCATGGGTTGGAAAAAGGATCCCTTTAACCAGGAGAAACATGTGTAATTGGGTGGATTGGTAATGCCATAATCTTGAGGTAAAGTAATCTCATAATTACATCTCACAGAGATAATGTGAACAACTTTTTCTTGAGAGAGTTCACTGCACCAGTTAGAGCCTTTTTTTTCCCAATAACCGGATGTCCGGACTAGTTTGCACGAACATCGAATAGGGGTGCGTTCTTGTAAATTTATAATATGGAATTTATTTCGGTATTTTTTATTTTTCGTAACTTTTTGTTTAGCCTTTCGTCGTAATTTTTGGGATTAATCGCTTGTCTCGACGAGAGGTGTCTAGAAAGTACAAAATTACGACCGAAAGCAA
This sequence comes from Rhododendron griersonianum, assembly GCA_018127125.1. Taxonomy (NCBI): domain Eukaryota; kingdom Viridiplantae; phylum Streptophyta; class Magnoliopsida; order Ericales; family Ericaceae; genus Rhododendron; species Rhododendron griersonianum. Next base: position 52,091,649 of record CM030789.1, on the reverse strand, counting down.
AAAAAGGTTCATTGAAAGCAAAAAAAGGTTCATTAAATTTTTTCAACATCGGTTAATTTTCCGATTCGTCTCGATGAGACGAACGATTAGTCTCAAAAATTACAATGAAAAGCTAAACAAAAAATTAAAAAATACCGAAATAAGTTTTCAGATTATAAGTTTACAAGAACGCAGTCTAATTCTAGAACTCCAAAGTTAAAAATCGGGCAAATCCTATAGTGGTCCCAACTCCCAAGACTGACCCCATAAGAATTTGATAGCACCTAGAACGTTTCGAACTTAAAATCTAAAAGGAAGCAAACCCTTAGATTCAACCTTCAAGGCTCGACCATCAGATCAATCTCTTATTAGAGTTGCGTCAATATTGTATTAAATATTAAATAAAGAAAGTCGAAACAAGCCAATGAAATTTAAAAGAACTAATATATACTATAATTAGCTCTTTAATTAGCTGGGACCACAGATGTTTTATTCCCATAACACATTTAGGCTCTGTTTGTTTCGATGTAAGATATTTTTTCAAAAAATAAACTTTAAACTTTTATTTTTCGGTGTTTGGTTGGCACTTGAAAATATTTTCAGAAATCAACAAAATAGTGTAGAGAGAGAGGGGGGGCTTAAACGGTGGAGAGATCTGAGAAATATTATAATTGAATGTGAGTCAGGACTGACGATCGATGAAACTGAGCAGTGAGAATTGCAGTAGAAGGCAACAGGTTTATTTTGGAAAATAACTTACGGAAGATTTAAATGGTCCATTCCATTCAATCAATCTTCAAAAAAAAAAAAAAGTTTTTCCCGATTGTTTGAATTTCAATTATAGTTTGTTCTTTCTACCATTCTTATCACGATATGATGTAACACATCCTAACCAAATTAACAGAATGATTTATCATATGATCCATATTATTCAATCTATTTTTTTATTTCTCAAACATTTTCAAGGGCGGCCCATGCACTAGGCCATCCTGGGGCCTCCAAGTTTGAGAGGCAACACAATTTTTACACATACATATGTAGTATTACGTATACTGCAAGTTTTGACTTTTCGAAACTACTCCTGTTTTGGTAAAAAAAAAAAAGAGCCTTAATTTAGTTTGTTTATTAAACAAATTCCTACATTTAGAAAGGAAGAAATACCATTTCGAATAAAATAAAACATAGTGTTAGATTAAGATTGATGTTAACATTTAAACTTTTACCAACCTCATACGTTAGATTTCTTCGGATCCTTTTAATCGTAGTAACTTGATAGTATATATATCCACATAAATTATTATAAAGAGTTAATTAAGTTTGACCAAATTGAATAGAGATGCAACATATATATTTAAATATGTGTTAATTAAGCATCAATATCTGTTTTGTAATACCATGTCTCATTTATCGTCACAGCATCAATTTATAAGTTATATGCCAAATTCCGTAAATTAAGCGGGACGGTACCAAAAAGTGTCTAAATATATATGCGAATAAGTATACAAAAGATATATATGAAAAAAGGAATAAAATGAATACGCTAGGTGGAAGTGGATAGACTAAATTAAAAAAGGGCGAAGTAGATACAAACAAATAAAACTTAAATTTAGTTAAGGTTCAAAATCCATAGATAATTAAAATGAATGAGATTATCTATAATGATAGAGAAATGAAAGACTTTCTCAAGATTCTTATTCGTGAACAATATTCTCGAATATTATCAGTTTCTATCATACTTAAATATGAATACAAAGTAGAGTATTCATAATAACTCAAGGGTACTCGTTCTGTTGACAGTCCATTAGGCTGTCGATAAGGGAAAAAAAAGAAGACAGATAAACATATACTTCGATTCACTTTTTACACATTTGAATACCATTGAGCCGGCAAATAAAATGGTCGACTTGCTCGGAGCATTTACTCTTGTTTCAAGCGGAGCCTAGCTCCACTAGTGAATGGTGACTTTATGGTCTCCCAAAATTAATTGAGATGCGTATAAACAGGGCCAAACACCTACTTATAAAAAAAAATGAGCTGCTCGATCAACTCGTCAAAATGCAACCGAGATGAAATAGGTATGATACCCAACCAGAGACAACGACATAAATTTCAGGTGACCATGTATGCAAGCTAAGAATTTGCTATAAATATATTTTCATAGGAATTTTTTTTCACTATATAATAGTAGAGTTATATTTTTTCTTTGCAGGGGCGACCGCCTCTACTGACTTCTCTCTAACTCCATCCCTGTACCCAACAGTATCGTGAATATAAGCAAAATCATTAATTAACTTATTCAAAAGACATTTCATTAATTAATTAAGATATCAATCAAAAACAATTCTCTAATAGAAATTACTTACACCTTAGGGACGGTAGTAAGGCCTATTTTCTCCTAATTAAGGCCCCGCGCATTCTGCTAAGAAGTTGATGCATGTATTATGAGAGAATAATCTGTTTCGTAAAACGGAACATAAGTACTTAAAAAATAAGAACTTTAACTAAACAGACTTTAGCTTTAGGAGTTTTTTTGGTTGTTTTGTCTTTATTCAAAAAAGTTCGCGTTTGTTAGTTTTGCGCCAAATTTTTGTAGATGAGGAATTTGATCGAGAACCCAATTTTTTTTTACTTTTACCCAAATATTTCTAGAAATGTCCAAGTTAAAGCCCCAAAAACTGATTCTTTGAGCTTTCAGAATTTTATCTTAGATATTTTCACATACATTTGAGTAAAAGTTAATAAATTTTTACTTTTTCAATTTCTTTCACTGAGACGAATCATTAATCTATAAAAATTTGGCGCAAAAGTAATAAACATGATTTTTTTAATAAGGATAAAACGCTTCCCCCCCCCCCCCCCAAAAAAAAAAAAACTCCTAATGCTAAAGAGAACCAGTAATGCTACACACACAGCAAAAATGCACAGATTTGTTGTGGGGCCCATTTCAGGTCCCACACAAACGATCCGAGCCGTTCATTACATGTAAAACAATTTTTCAAGGGCGCCTAGGAAAAAATCAGCTCAATCCGATACTTATAAGTGCTCCATTTAATCATCTAACTTTTCATTCGTACGTAATGCTATATTGGATTGTGCTGATTTTTAGCAGAGCCCTGTTTTACATTTAATGAACGGCTCGAATCATTTGTGTAGAACTCGAAATGGACCCCACACACGGATCTGTGCATGATCTATGTAGAAAATGTTTGTAAACAGTCCTTTCTGGGAGTTCGTATCATTTTTCAATCGATTGTATCTTATAATTTATAATATTTTATGTAATTTTGAAAATATTATCTTATAGAACTAATTGAGATCTATCAAACAAGATCCATATTGGATATAAAATTTATTACCAATTTAAAAATATAACTCATTTTTTATCTGGTTAGATTTAAACGAGGAACTATTAAATCTGGACAGAAGGAGTACTATAATGCCAACCCAACTACAAGCCACATTATGGGGAGAAATAACCCCAACAATTACAGAGAGAGAAACACCCACACATATGTGAGGATTTTTGAACTCCTGACCTCCTGGTGCAATGTAAGAGTCCTGGTCAACTAAACTAGCCTAGTTTGCATAACATATTTTCAGGCATTCAACGCTTGTTGAATTTAATATCTTCCTTTTCTGTTTGAAGATATGGGAAAATATTCCAAAACCCATTATTTTTTGTAGCTAGAATTAATTAAAATGCTAAAATACATCCCACTTAATTAGGTAACTAATTATTACCCTAAATAAGGGTAGATCTAGTGTAATATTTCACACTACAAAAGGATGAAAACATAACTTTAAAAATTGAAGGGATGTAAACTTACGCGGTGTCCCTAAATAAGATTATTACTATTAATTAATCCTTATAATAAGTGGTCTCAAAATTTACATATTCTTTCTAATAATAAGCCAATTTAACTATTGCACTTACATATTCTTTCTAATAATAAGCCAATTTAACTATTGCACTTCGGATTTTAGCCTAGAGCCGGCACTGCCTAGAAGCACTGAATAATTTTCGTGCTTAACAGAACAATTATTTTATTTTATTTCCGTCAGGTGATGAGGTGAAGCATGACATAACCACTTGGCATAGTAAATAATTTCGCGCTTTCTCTATAAATTTGGAAACAGAGGCAGTCTATGTCCTCAACCCCTCGACCGATTTCTCTCTCTCTCTCTCTCTCCTCAATATCTGGAACTTCAAGAGCGCCATCTCTCTTCCGTCTTCACTACTCAAAATCACAATAAAATCTTACATCCGTAAAAAAATGGTGGAAATGGACTAGCGACCAGAGAACTTCTTTATCGTTTTCCAAGATTCAGGTGACTCCTCTCTCTCTCTCTCTCTCTCTCTACAAATATACATACACGTGTATGCATACATACCTATATGAGTGTCCGCGCATATATATATAAATATATTATATACAGTCCGGGTTCAAGTCAGGACGTCCGGATTTTGTGTTAGGTTCGGACCACGATTTCAGCCGTTGGGTTGTATTTTCAATGGGCCTGATGCATGGACAATCTATTCGCGCGAATAGATTTTCCGCGAATCCGGACCATTGAAAACACAATTGTCAATACTTGAATCCTTAGAATGAGAAAATCGAAATCAAACTTCGTTCTGGATTATTAGATTCATTTTTCTTCTGTTCTAGTATTTGAATTCGCGTCTAAAATTAGTAAAAAAATGTCTTTAGCTCAATCTATTCCCAAACATTGAATGGACCCATTCCGGAACAATTGGATGGCGACAAAATCATCGAAGATTGGCATTTCTTATTTCAATCTTACAACGTATATGAAGTTGAAGAGTTCCTCGATCTTAGCTTTCGTTGCGGGGAGGTGGGATTCGTGTGAAGTTGAAAAGCCAACTGATGGCAGGCTTTGAATTCTTTATTGCCAGCGACTTTTGATCGAGCTTACCGAGATTGTTTGTTTTCTAGCAGTATATGCCATTTCTATGCTTACAACCTGGCACCGTCATGTGTGGTGCCCCAAGGGCACTGAATAATCTTGCGTGGACAAGCGTTGAGAGCCCGTTTGTCTACAAATTCTGGATAGTTTGCCCAAACTACTTGTACTAGTGTTTGTCACTGGATAGTTTGCCCAAACTACTTGTACTAGTGTTTGTCACTCGGATATAAAATAAGGCGGCTATAACATATTCCCGGATTGTATATCCGCTTGGCGTGAGATATAATAATACCACTTTCTCCTATCCTTATTACAACCGCCTCCATATACAACTATTCTTATTATGTCTCCTTTCATACACTACTACTCGTATTTTATCATCATTCATATAAAATTTTTAATTACGCCAAGTGTCACATTTTCTTATAATTTTATATCCACATACTCATATTCATCCAAAAACAAGTCAAGTAGGAGTATATTCAAATTCCCTCTCATATAAATTACTTACAGATTCCCCATATATATAGGGAATTGATTTTGTCACTCCCTTTTTTTCTAATGCCACTCATCTTTTCTCACAAAACCAATCATCTAATATAGACACAAAGGGGAGCGGCGTTAGAGAAAAGGGGAGTGGCAGAATCACTCCCCTATGTATCTCTCTATATATGTGTATCCGTCATTTTATCATTTCTCCTCTCATACTATATTCACGTTTGCCGACTCGTAATGGACTGTTCCTTTTTATAATTTCAAGTTTGAAATCATTTAGATGCGGTCAATTCTTATGGTGTCACTCCATATGAAAATTATCGTCCCGACTTTAAATAGGTTCTCAATCGGTAGTGGACGATGAGATTGGTGGGAGAAATCAACCGAAGTTTGCTTAAAACTGCCTAAACACTCTCTCTAGAGATTGTTCCGTGCCCCTGTGGGCCCCAGGCCCCTTCTTCACTACACACTCATGTACGGGTCCATTCACTTGGTCTTTGAACTCCACGTGATCGTGTGGTGGCGGAGAAGGTGCCTGAAAGAGCACTGATCATGAATAGTTTTCCCCTCTGCTAGTCTTTCTATGTTTGAGGTTGCAAGTCATGGGCTCCACTGCTGGAAATTAACTTTATATTGTGGTGTTCGGAAGTCAAATAAAACCACGTATCTCCCCCACGTTCAACAGAGGCGTCTCTCTCTCTCTCTCTCTCTATAGAAAATAGTTCTCTAAAGGATAATTTTATTATTTATATTTTCTAGAGGTTCCTCCATAAGTGGGCTAAACACGTGTAAATTTTAATCATTGGGTAGACAGTGAGTTTCGAACCCAGGATTTATTATCTACTCTGATACTATATTAGACTGTTAACCACCAACTCATCTAAAAGCTTAAACTGTTAGAGAGAGGGATAATTTTATTATTTATATTCTCAACAAACTTTCTTTATCACGTAACATCAGTTCATCTGATGGTTTCCCTTATAGAAAAAAAAAAAAAAAAACTGCTTATACGAATGGTGTAATACTTTACTCTTGGAGTAGTAATTAATAACTAATAGTACTGTGGTGTTTCCTACACTTCTTTCTTTTCTTTTTTATATCAAATCTGGGTCCGTTTACACGCATCTCGATTAATTCCGAGAGGCCAAAGAAGGATAACACTTGCAAGGTTTCGAACTTAAGAACTTAGAAGAGTGGAAATATCTTAGTCCCGAACCTTGACCACGAGACCAAACCCGCGGTTTGGTTTATCCCAGGGTTAACAGAGGAGGTGGACCAGAAAATTCAAGTTGTACATAGGGAGGTACTAGTGGCACCTAACACATAACAAATATCTAAAAGTTAAAACCCAATTTCCTACTTATCAACTGTTTTCGGTATCGAAATTTGAAGGGTTTGTTAGGATTTCTATTATTTGTCTTTCCTTGTTTCGTTCTTTTAGGGCAGGTGATATCATGACATTAGCTGTTCATTAAAAATGGACAGTGATATCATCTTGGCTTAGGAGCATTGTACATGGAAATTTAGAATTGGAAACAAAAGCAGAAAGTCTACAACAAAATGTCATCATTTTGTGTTATTAGACAACACACCAAGGATGCGTATCCGTATCAATTACCAAAATTTATCCAATCCTCGTGTGTTATACATATCTAAAATAGATATTCTTCCAATTAATCACAGTGGATGTGTATCTCTGGAGTATTCAACGTACCAATTTTTGTTGCTTTTTGGATACCTTAGGTCATATATGAGATTGTATGAAATCATGATTGTGACACTTTTCGCATAATTCTAGAGTAAAATTGTTAGAAATAAGAAAATAATATATTCGTTGCCTTTAACTTCCTTGAACAAGTAACTTGGGACTCGAGACTTGTGTGTTAGAGCATCCAACTCAAAATTAATTGGCAAATAAGCGTAATTGTAAAAGTACAATAGCTAAAGTTTGTTTCCCAGTATTTGATGTATTGAGTTTTGAATGCATAATCTGATAGATATTTGTATTACAACAGGTATTGAATAGAGGATTTGGAGCTTGTATTCGCAGTCGGTAGCTCCAGTGCAAAAAAAAATGGCCTCAAATGCTACTGTAGCCCCCATGGCTGCTACGTCGAATGGGGTGTTCCAGGGGGACGATCCTCTCGATTTTGCTCTCCCCCTCGCGATTCTGCAAATATGCATGGTTGTTGTTCTCAGTCGTCTCCTCGCTTTTCTGTTGAGGCCATTAAGACAGCCTCGCGTTATTGCTGAGATTGTTGTAAGTTCCTCTCTGTCCCCCTTCCTTCTCTTTAATCGAATCGCATTTTCCATCTCTTATTTCATACTATTGCATTACTAAAGCTAAGGAGACTCAACTATAGATGCTCTTGAAACTTAGTACTACGTGATTTGGATCTATTTCTTTCGTTTTGTTCGTTTTAACGCATTGGTACTTCATATGGGAATTCGAATTCGAATTCTAATAGGTGTTCCTTTTTCGCAGGGAGGAGTTTTACTCGGTCCATCTGCCCTTGGTCGAAACCAAACTTATCTGAACAAGATCTTTCCACCAAAGAGTTACCCAGTTCTGGACACCCTAGCCAACATGGGCCTCCTCTTCTTCATGTTCCTCGTAGGCCTAGAACTCGACCCGAGGTCACTTCGACGCACTGGAAAAAAAGCTTTAAGCATTGCCCTGGCTGGAATCAGCCTTCCTTTCGCCCTAGGAATCGGTTCTTCTTTCGTGCTCAGAGGAACCATTTCCAAAGGCGTAAGCGAAGCCCCGTTTCTAGTGTTCATGGGTGTAGCCCTTTCCATCACTGCTTTCCCCGTCTTGGCCCGTATCTTGGCTGAACTCAAGCTTTTAACCACTGACGTGGGCCGTATGGCAATGTCAGCTGCTGCGGTCAACGATGTGGCAGCTTGGATCCTGCTTGCTCTTGCCATTGCCCTATCTGGCAGCCATTCCCCCATCATTTCCTTATGGGTCCTTTTGAGTGGCGCCGGGTTTGTCCTCCTTTGCGCATTCCTTGTCCCTCCTGTATTTAGATGGATGGCAAAGCAGTCCCCAGAGGGAGAACCGGTGGATGAGCTCTTCGTGTGCGCGACTTTATGCACCGTTTTGGCTGCAGGATTCACCACCGATGCTATTGGAATCCATGCCTTGTTCGGGGGTTTCATCATCGGAGTTTCGATTCCAAAAGATGGGCCGTTTGCTGGTTCTCTCGTGGAGAAAATCGAGGATCTCGTGTCTGGATTGTTCCTTCCTTTGTACTTCGTGTCGAGCGGATTGAAGACCAATGTGGCCACCATTCACGGGGGTCAGTCATGGGGGCTTCTAGTTTTGGTCATATGCACTGCTTGTTTTGGGAAGATTATAGGCACTGTTGTTGTCTCACTTCTGTGCAAAGTGCCTTTTCAGGAGGCTTTGGCTCTGGGGTTCTTGATGAACACTAAAGGCTTGGTGGAGCTCATTGTCCTCAACATTGGCAAAGACAGAGGGGTAAGTTTGTTGGCCTAAGTTATTGTTAGTATCTGAATTCTCAGGCTCTGTTTGGAAAGGTTTTTGTCGTCAGTTTCTTAATTTTCTTTCTTCGAATATCTTGGAAACATGCCAGAAAACATGTTTCGTTTGCCATTGAAAACGCACAAATTCTTCGAAACAATATCAGCCGAAATTTCATGAGAACACGAAAAATGAGTTTTCACGCGTTGTAAACAGAAGGAAAATGCACACCGCTTGGAAAATTTTCCAGTTTCCAATTTTCGGAATTGTCATTAAGTTATTGGCATTGCCTCGGAATTATAATGGCAATTGTTCTTCAGTTTTCATAATCACAATGGGCAATGGCAAGTGTTCTTGGTTTTGATAATTGCATGCATGTTACTCAATTTTGCAGGTGTTGAATGACCAAACATTTGCCATAATGGTTCTGATGGCTCTTTTCACAACTTTCATAACAACACCACTAGTAATAGCAGTTTACAAGCCGGCGAAAAGGACGCGTAGATCTGCATACAAGTACCGGACAATTCAAAGGAGAGACCCGAACACAAAACTCCGAATTCTGGCATGTTTCCACAGCAATGGGAACGTCCCCTCCCTGATTAACCTCATCGAGGCCTCTCGCGGAACTGAGAAGCGAACGGGCCTATGCGTATATGCAATGCACCTCATGGAGCTTACTGAAAGGACATCAGCTATACTGATGGTCCATAAGGCTAGACGAAACGGGCTGCCCTTTTGGAACAGGGGAGTCGGTCCCAATTCCAACCAAGTCGTCGTTGCTTTCGAGGCTTTCCGGCAGCTGAGCAACGTGTATATTAGACCGATGACGGCTATCTCGGCCATGAACAGCATGCATGAGGACATATGTGGAAGCGCTGAGAGAAAAACCGCGGCGATCATAATTCTACCATTTCACAAACACCAAAGGCTTGATGGGCAGCTGGAGACTACTAGGACTGATTTCAGGTGTGTTAATAAACGGGTTCTTGAACACGCTCCGTGTTCGGTCGGAATTTTGGTGGACCGTGGGCTCGGTGGGGCTACTCACGTATCCGCAAGCAATGTTGATTCTGTCATAACGGCTTTGTTCTTTGGTGGACCAGATGATCGCGAAGCGCTTGCTTATGGGGCTCGAATGGCTGAGCACCCTGGCATAAGTTTAGTCGTTATTCGGTTTCTCGTAAGCCCCAACGCTGTGCGGGAGAACATAGGGCTTGAAATCACCGAAGCCGGAGGCTCTAGAGATGAATTAGGTTCCCAAGACGAAGAATTTATTGGCGAAATCAAGGAGAAAATATCGAAGAATGGTTCGATCAAGTACGACGAGAGAGTAGTGAGTAGTGCTGCAGAAGCTGTTGGGATCATACGGGAACAAAGCCGGTGCAATCTGTATCTGGTTGGACGAATGCCAGTGGGTCAGCTAGTTGCAAACATGAACCGGAATAGCGATTGCCCCGAGTTGGGACCGGTGGGTGGGTTATTGACCTCGCCGGATTTCCAGACAGCAGCATCAGTGCTGGTGGTGCAACAATACCATAGCGAATTGTCATCGAGTTCATTGGCTTCGCTGAAGGTGAGAGACGAAGAACGAGAGATGGCCGAGAGAGAAGAAGAAGAAGAAGAGACACCCGGGAGAGATTCGGATACGAATTGAACTGGGTTTGGATTTGATTACAATGTGTAGCACTTTCGTAAGAAAAAGAGAGAAATAGTTGTGACAATGTTGTCCAGTTTCAATTCCGTTGTATTGTAAGCCTGGGTTTTGTTTATACTATACAAATGAGAAGCCCAAAGTTGAAATTAACCAAAGTTTCATTTCTCAGTTTCTTACTCTCTGGGTAAAATGCCTAATTTTTTCTCATGCGGTTGCAAGGTTCAACCCACTTGCGGTAGTGAGTCCGTGAGCGAGAGAGGTTTTGTCCTACTCGTGCCTGGGTGGGGCGGTAGAAATTAATGGGCGACTGATCTCTTTCGTGATCTGTCGTGGATTTAGAATCCCTATGGTTACACACATCGCCATGGGAAGGTATCTGCGTCAGTCGCACCCATTTTGATCATGACGATTGCAGTGATAACCCACAATGAATAATAAAACGATTTGGTTCAAGGAAATCATGGAATGACAAAAAGTATATACACAAGTCTAATTAACGTGGTCAAAATCTTAGGATTCGCGATGTATATGTCTCACAATTCGATTCATTTAGAGACAAAACCGAGACATATCTCTAAACACATCTTGTGTTTAACTAACTCTTACGATACGCGTTTTATGTACAATTTGGTACATATAGAGATAAAACCGATACGTATAACTAAGCGGATCTTATGTGCAGGTAGATATTCAATCTAGCAATACCCAAACACCCATATTGCATACATTATACTTCCCTAGTAGAACTTGTTATTTTCATAACGGATTTACACTTGTTGACGTGTTATAATATTGTCCTCCTTCGGGGGGTTTTGACCTCATTTAAGAGGTTTTCTTCTCATTTTGTAGGGCGGCACATCTATGCGCTTATACGCACTTTCTGTTGGAGTGTCCGATCTGTGGACTCTCAACCTTCCGCCATGGGGATCTTTTGATGAATACTACCTCTCAACTTTTGGCAAAAATAAGACGTGTTATAATACGTGAGAAGTATTCAATACGAAAAAAAAATACTAGAAGATGCGTAACACAACCTTGCACAAGTACGTAAGAGCAATATTGAAATTAATGAGGCAGTCACTGTAATTGCATCATCATCAACGAAGAACCAGAAGAAAATTCATCAACTATACCGTAAAGAAAATCACTAATATTACCACAATATTCTACTCATATCCGTCTCATCAGAGCCTTATCTGCTCTATACATATAGGGAATTAAGATAACCTCAATTGGATCAATTATTGGATTATCATATCTATTTCTGTCAATTAAGGTGCATTTACTAATGCCAATTACGAGCTAACAAACTACTCCGCCTGCAGCGTGGAAATTTATATATACGTACGTATTACTTTTTGATATCTAAGAGTGTCTGGCCGGGTCAGTTTACGGACACTTCGACTAATCCTTGAGAGGCCAATTCCGCTAGCTGCAAACTAGGAGGTGATCAGCATTTAAAGCTGGAGCAAAACTCACACGGATGGGCCCCACAACGAGTTTCGTGAAATTCATGAATACATATTACTATTTTTATATATATATATATATATATATATATATGTCAGGGTGTCTGGGTCAGCTCAGGCACATTTCGACCAATTCTGAGAGAACGATTTCGACGTCCACAAACTCTAGGAGGCGGACATTAAAGCTTGGAGCTAGCGAAATTTCTATATGGATTTGTCTGACAAAAGTTGATAGCACATCAGAGATTTTGAACCTTAAGATGAACAAATTAACGGGGGCTAACTCTCAGACCTTTGACCAGCAACCTCCGTCATTAGTGTTATTCTATTGAGTGTTAAACGGGCATATGATCTTGGAAACAATGACTCTTGAGGAGATTGACAAGTTTTCAGATGAAGATGTACATTGAAAACGTTTTCCTTGTTTTCTTGATTTGGTGAAGTAAAATGTTTTGAAAAGGTCATTGGTCATGAGATGGTTATCAAATTGGCAAAGTAAAATTTATGTTGAAGATACCTTATTTTACCCTTTTTTTCTTCTGCTGATGGTTGCATGTGAGGTTGAGATATATATCTAGTGTTTATCATCTCGATATATATAGACGGTGAATATAATATCTCTCGGATTCTATATATGCCTGGAGCGAGATATTATAGCACCATCTCCCTCCTATCCTTGTTATATCTGCCTTCATATCCGGCTTTTTTATTACAAAAATACTACATTACATTTTTTAATTCAATATCTACCTAATTATATTCACCCCACAACAAACCAAGTACATACTTATAATATATATATATGTCAACTCTTCTATAAATTACTCAAACAAATCATCTACGACATATCCCTCTGTATCTTTCGCCCATTTATCATTTCTCTCCCCATACTATATATGTACACCCAAAACTTATCCTGTCGGCAAACGACCCTAGCTAATAGATATATTTTATACAAGTCTTCGGTAAATATGACTTCGATCTGTGGATAAGGATTCTAGTTAGCAGAATCAACGCCTGTTAACTTATCATTTTCAAAAATTGCAATGATCTTAGTACTCGATGACTTCATAACCAACCATTGACAATGGCACAATGCTAGGTTAATTTACCAAACTTGGGAAGAATGTTTGCACGCAACCAACAGCTAGCTAGGTCAACGATATTTATAATTCTAAGATGAACGTCTAAACTCTTCAACAAAAGTCTAACTCCATTAATTAATGGAACAAGAAACTTGTAGTTGTGAGTAAAAAGTTTTTCCAAGCTATTTTTTAATTTCCTTGAGAAAAATGAACTGAAAATTGAAAAATCAGAGAGAATATTCAGGAATATATTGAGATGCCATTCCGGTTTCTCAAAAAAGAACTTTTAATAAAATGAAGGTAATTTCAAGCCCAAAAATCATGTGTTTACGCAAATAATTTTCCTACCATGCAATATGGATCTTGTTTGATAGATCTCATTGAGATCTTTTATACGGTGCAAAAAAAATTAAAAAATTATTTTTCATTTTCATTATATTTGAGTTTGAAAATTGAAGAAAAAGTACTTTTTAAAAAAGAAGGGAAAGTGGAACACCCCTGAGTATCGCTTGATTCTTGAATTGTTCTCGGGTGCAACTCTTTTTTCTTTTCTTTTTTGTCTCCTCTTTCGCGACTTTTCTAAAAACACCGTAAAACGTCTGTTCTGGTGACCCTTTTCTGAAACGCTAAAAAAAGCGTTGGCAAAACCACTTCTTACCACAATGATGGGTAATTAAGGCATCCGTTTTTATTTCCATTTCTCGAGATAAGATCAATTAGATCAGTATCAAAGAGACAGCTGATCATAACATATAGCTCGGTTTAATAGTCTTCGAGCTTTCTTATCTTGAGGACCGAAAAAAGAAATCGATGTGGTAAGTTTACTACTGGGGGCGGCGCTAGTGTTTGAAGGGGCTCAAGCGAACTCCTCTGGATTCAAAAAATGCACTAAAAATTTTACTTTTACATATAATATGAGTCTTCTTCAATATATATTGTCGGTACTAAATTACTCACATGTAGTAGTGAAAGTAAATGAAAATTCACTTAAATTTATAAATATATGGATAGTATAGCTCAACAACCCAACAAATTTTCAAATAGTATATACAAAAAAATTTGTCACATTTTTGTCACTGCTAAGCGAAAATTCTGAAGCCGCCGCCCCCTTGTTTAATAGTCATGATACTTTCCAAAAACAAATAGCATACTCATGGGATTTTGTTGGTCAAGAATTCGTTTCATGTAGTTATGCGTGTAGTGCGGGCCAATCCAGCCATCCATTTCGGCAATGGACGGCTAGGATTTGTATGGGTTCTAAACTGATTAATGCTAAAGCTTCTCTATGTGTTTGCATTGGGCTTAATGTTGGGCCACGTTTGGGCTACCAACAAATATGGGCTGCAAGTCATCCTCAGGAGTGGCCCAGCCTTAGGCCAAAACCATTTGGGATTCGATATTGGGCCCTCTCTGTCTAAAACCCAGTTCTAGTTTTGGGTCATCGAGCCCAGTTAAAAGTCAATTTCCCAGGCTGTAAAGAACCAAACTGAAAATGAAAGTTGAGTTTATTAGTATCTTAGTTTATTAGTACTATCACAGTCAGCATCGATCATTAAAGATCTCTCTCTTTACATAAGATAGAATTTAGCCCGGGCGGAATACAACCCGAATGAAATAAAACTTTTCTATCAAGACATTTAGAAGCTATCCAATCTGCAGCTTTGTTCTGAACCCTCTTGCACCACACAAAAGACCAGTTCCTTGTCCTAGCCCATTCTTTAATGTCTTTTATCACTGCTTCGATTTCCCAGGGGCATTGTGATTTAGAATCAGTGATGTAATTGATTAAGGATTTGCAGTCAGATTCGAAGATAACACACGGGAACCCTTCTTGAATAGCCACCACACAAGCAATTCTTAAAGCCCATGCTTCAATGGAAAGTGCTGAAGAAACCATAGTACGTCCACACCGCCACACTTGAGCCGATCCACCACTATCTCTAGCAAGAATGCCAAAGGCAGCTAAGCTGCGGGAGGATTTAAATGCTCCATCACAGTTCATTTTTATAACAGACAGAGGAGGTGGTAACCACCTCTCCACCTGGTTGGCCCTAGGAAGGCCCCCCTCCAGATTTCTACAAACTGCATTCAAGTAGTCCACATTTGCTTTTCCAGCTTGATCAATTACCTCACTCGGGATAAGTTTCTTCCCGTTGAAAACGAAGTTGTTTCTTGCCTTCCAAATAGCCCAACAAATCTGGAAAATAGAGGCCCCCATCTCTTTACTGGTTTCCTTAGCCAAACACCCACATAAGATATCCTCCATCCACTTATCTACAGCTGTAATGTCATTTTGAAGAACCCAGAAGGCCTTTCCACTTCCAAACCAGACAGCCCTACTCCATGGGCAATGGAAAAGAAGATGTTCGATCGTTTCGTCCGCACTATCGCAAATTGGGCAAGTTGGATTGGTGATACATTTTCTCCGAAAGAGATTATCCTGACAAGCCACCCAATTCTTAACAGCTTTCCACATGAACATCCGGACTTTTGGAGCAGTAGGGGCGGACCACAACTTAGTCCACATTTTTGAGGAAGGAGTGAACGAGCAAGATGGTATAGCAGGGTTCAGTTTTAGAGACCTCAACCTCCTCTGTGAATAGCCTGATTTTACAGAAAACTCCCCGTTTTTTGTATGACGCCAAATAAAACGGTCCGAATAATTTAAGTAGCTGATTGGGATTTTGCAGATTTCTTGTACCTCCATTTCAGGGATACACTCTCTTAGCTTGCCTCTGATCCACTCTTTAGACGATTGATCAATGAAATCAGCTACCCTCTGTGGCTCTTTTTGATGGTTCGGAAGTGGGGTGACCATACCATTAACAGTCCCAGGTACCCACTGATCATCCCAGAAATTTATTGATTCTCCGTTTCCCACATTCCACTGGACTCCTTCCTTGACCATACTTCTCCCCTCCAATAAGCTGCACCAAACCCATGAAGGGGTGGATCCCCTCTCTGCTTCCATGCACGTTTTACTAGGAAAATATAGCCCCTTAAGGATTCTAGCCCATAGAGAGCTTGGGTTCTTGATAAGCCTCCAGAATTGTTTTGCCAACAATGCAATATTAAAGGTTTCGAAATCCTTAAAGCCCATACCACCCATTCCTTTCTGCATAGTTAACTTGTGCCAAGCTCCCCAATGGATTTTCCTCCCTTTATTGCTCTTTCCCCACCAAAAATCACTGATAACTGAATCCAGACAAGAGCAGATCGATTTTGGCACCTTAAAACACATAAAGGTGTACATGGGTATTGGTTGAGCCACTGATTTAATTAGAACCTCTTTTCCAGCTTGATTCAAATGCTCATTACCCCAGCCTTGAGCCTTTCTCATGACCTTATCTCTCAAGTACCCCAGAGTTTCCTTCTTAGATTTTCCCCAGCAAATAGGCAGCCCCAAGTATTTTGCATTCCTGTCCATTTCGTCCATCCCCAAAATTCCTTTGATCTCCTCCTTAACATCATTACCAGTGTTTGAGGAGAAGAATATACTCGACTTCTGAACATTCAGAGACAAACCCGATGCTTCGCTGAATGATGAGATGAGATCCATGAAATTCTTACATGTTTGAGGAACTGCTTCAAGAAAGACCAGAGAGTCATCTGCAAACAATAAATGGGATACAACTGGACACCTCTTCCTCATTTTAACACCTCCAATAGACTTGTTCAATACTGCCTTCTTCATCAAGACTGAGAACACATCTGCAACCATCAGGAAAAGGTAGGGAGAAAGAGGGTCCCCCTGTCGCAATCCCCTACTTGGAGTAACGTCGCATACTTGACCACCATTAACCACAATTGAGTACTTTACTGTGCATATACATTGCTTGACCCAGGTAATCCACTTATCCTCGAATCCCATCTTTTCCATGACTCCAAACAAGAAGTCCCAACAGACTCTATCATAAGCTTTATTGAGATCGAGTTTAATAGCCAAAGACGACTTGGAGCCCACTTTTTTATGCTTAAGAAAGTGAAACACTTCATGAGCAATAATAATATTATCATGCACTTGTCTTCCAGGTATAAAAGCAGATTGATGCTCCGTAATAATATCATTCATAAAAGGTTGCAATCGATTAGCTAGCACTTTGGAAATAACTTTATAAATGAAACGGCACAAACTAATGGGACGGAGATGATTCATACCTTCGGGATTCGGGACTTTAGGGATCAGAATCACGTTCGTCTGGTTTATCTCCCTCAGCAGCACACCGTCATTAAAAAAACTTTGGACTGCCTCAAACACATCATCACCAACTGTATCCCAATATGTTTGATAGAACAACCCTGGGAAACCATCTGACCCTGGCGCCTTCAGAGGCCCCATTTGGAACACTGCATTCATGACTTCACCCCGAGAGATTCCTCTTACCAAACTAGCATTACACTCCGGAGATATGACTGGATCAATCAAGCTAATAACATCTTCAAACTCTCTTCGTGGGGGGGCCTGATATAGATTTTTAAAATGGAGTTTCACCACACCTGCTATTTCCTTAGCTTCATTTGTTCACACACCATCCTTGTCCTTCAATCTCATGATTTGGTTCCTTTGTCTTCTCTGAATGGTAGAGAGGTGAAAAAATCTAGAGTTCTTATCGCCCAATTGTAACCACTTGATTCGTGATCGTTGATGCCAGTACATTGCGTCTTTTTGCCACAAATCCTCAAGTTGATTGAGTAGAGATCTCTCCAAAGCCACAACATCTGGATTAAAACCAAGCTCAAGATCCTTTTGGATTTCTACGAGTCTGTCTTTCACACTCGTAATTTTGAGTCTCAAGTCTCCAAATTTCCTGCGGTTCCATTCCTTAAGACCATCTTTACACCCTCGTAGTTTCTTACACACCACTGTCATTGAGTCACCTTCACACCTCTGGTTCCAAGCTGCTGTAATAACCTCCTTACTATCCTCCTCGGTGACCCAAAATGATTCAAACCTGAATGGCTTTCCGACCCTGTTCAGAGGAACATCCGTGTTCAGAATCAGCGGATTATGGTCAGAGCCCACGGCTGCTTCCACAAAAACCATTGCTTGATCATTTAGCTCACGCCACTTGTCATTTGCAAAAGCCATATCAATTCGTTCCATGATGAAATTTTCTTCACTTCTATTATTTCTCCAAGTAAACTTCGGACCTTTGAACTCTAGGTCTACTAAACCACATTCACTTATCATCTCATGGAAAGCTGTCAGTTGGTTTTGGCTAGGCATTATACCTCCCAATTTATCCTCCGCTCTCAGAACTTGATTGAAATCGCCCATGCATAACCAAGGTAACCTCTCTGTCTGAGCAATCTGCGTGATTTTCTCCCATACCAGAGCTCTCCCCGATCTGACTGGACAGCCATAAACGAAGGTAGCTGCCCAACATTTTGATAGTAATTTATCAGTAACTACTACGTGAATGAAGTTCTTCGTAGATAACTCCACGTCGAGCTCCACATCTTTATTCCACCACAGAGCAAGGCCCCCTGAAAGACCCACTGGTTCCACATAGCTACTACTATCAAATTTAAAACTACGGCGGATGGTCTCTAACTTGACCTTATTATTCTTTGTCTCCATCAGGAAGACGATGGAGGGGCGATTTTTACGAACAAGATCACCCAAAGCCTGGCTTGTCAAAGTACGCCCAATGCCTTGACAGTTCCAGGTTAGGATCAGCATTGAGGGTGTGGCTGTTTTGGGCCAGCCACAAGCCCTTGTCCCCCCCTGGAACTTCACCAGATCATGCTCTTCCCCATTCCGAGCTGCCAGATAAACTGTATCCTCAGCATTTTCCACATCCATAACCTCAAAAGACTGTTGGATTTGAACTTCACATAACCCCTGTTCATTTATAACCAGATTACCAATTGTAGAAATCTCCTTCTTAGAAGGTTTAGTAAGCCGATTACGATTGGGTTTTTTGCGGGTTGGGTGGGTAAGGTTTGATTGGGAAGAAGGTGGATTAGGGTCAGGTGAACAAAGTCGGAGTATTTTGGAATTCTTGAAATCTGAAATCTCTTCTTGAGCTTTCCTTTTAATGGATAAAGAATCAAACACCGTAGAAAGGGATGAGATAGGGATGTTGGGTGAAGTGAGCTTCAACATACTTATGGTGGTGTTGGTGGTATTAGGGGAGGAGATAGTTAGGGATTTTGGTTTAGTTATAGTGGAGCTCGGATGAACTTGGTAAGGAATAGGGGAAGGTGTTTGGTGGTTGATTTTGGAAAGGTTCTGATTACTAGGGAGGGTTGGGTACAAAGGCAGAGGAGGAGTTAGCTCCAAAGGTTGAGAGACAAAATTTGGGCTCGAAGAATCACCCTTAGGACTGTCGGGCTCAGTGACAAAATACTGGGCTGGGGTATGAGTTGTATTAAGATTTGGGCTATTTTCCAAAATGGGCTCAGAAGCCCCAACTGCTGAATGAGGTATTGGGTTATGACCCGACTCTGGTTCCACAGCAGATATTCCTGAATCAGAAGCAACAAGATCCAAAATTCCTTGGGGGCTACTCAACGGATGACTATTGTACGCATTACCTGTCATTGTGACGCGTGTAGCCGAAGGATTTGGCTCCCCCACCCCTGGCAAATGCTGGCATTGTCCTTCTGTGAGAGGCATCACGCGCTCCCTCAAAACCTCTTTTCCACGCGCTTCAGAACTGCTGCTTTGGGGTTCCGGCCGCCGCCGCAAAAGATTATCCATCGGGCCCGACTCTCTATTCTCCAAAATTGGCCTCCGGTGCAAGATCTCATTTACCCTTTCCTCAGCTTCATCAACTTCAAAACGGATCACTTCTATTGGGATGGCACCTTTACGAGGTCGTCCCGTTCGTAGCTCAGGACCATAGCCGGACTGGCCATCCTCTCCTCTAGGGGTAAACCTACACCCCTTGTTATCGTGCCCAATCCGGCCACAAGCATAACAGAAATCTGGTAGTCTTTCATACTTGTATGATATCCAACGATCCCTGCTTGAGTTTGCTTTCCCTTTCAACCAGAAACCCTTAACGAGGGGCTGAGTAATATTGACCTCAACCCGAACTCGAAGGAAGCTACGAGCCAGAAGGAAGTTATCTGAGGCAGTTTCCAAAGCGAGAAGTCTCCCAAAACGTTTTCCAATGATTTCGCCATTTGCGCGGGTCATCTTCTCCACCGGAAGACCATGGATTTGGACCCACATAGGGCAAATTGAGAAATCCACTTCCGAAACCGTCATCCCTTCCTTTAGAGGTTGAAGGATCAGAAGGCTATTCGTTATGGACCACGGCCCCTCAAGATAAACATCCCGTTTATCGTCTTCATTTTCAAACTGGAAGAGAAAAACATTGTTGGTCCAATCTACTACATGGAAGGGAGCTCGTGTCTTCTAGGCAGCTGCAAGAATATTCTGTACGATCGGAGCTGTCAAGCTCTTGGTCTGTGCCACTTTTCCGACGAGACACAAGTTGTTGGTAACACCAGTCTCGCCAGTTCCTTCTTCTAAATCCAACACTTCCAGATCTGCCATAGGAACCCGAGAGCTCAGCTGGAGCAAGAAAGCTATTAACAAGAAAGGAGAGACAGAGAAGCAGAGGGAAAAGACCAGAATAAATGGGGAAAAAAGGAGAGGGAGGTGGCGGAGATGGTTGGGGGGTAGTACGAGCCGGGAAGGGAAATAGTGGTGGAGGGTGATGGAAAAGAGAGGGGGAAAAGGAAAGAGAGGTGGCAGAGATGGTGGGGGTAGTACGAAAAGGGAAGGGGAATGGTGGTGGAGGGCGGTGGAAAAGAAAATTTGAGGAAGGACAGAAAAAAACAACCACTACGGGGGGAATGCTCATCTTAGTTTATTAGTACTATCACAGTCAGCATCGATCATTAAAGATCTCTCTCTTTTGAGCATACAGTCATACTAGAGCTTCCCGCCAAAATTGATCCTCCCAAACGCTGTGTAATTATTAAGGTAATAATGATCAGACAAACAATTTCACAGTCAGCATCTATCATTAAAGATCTCTCTCTTTTGCGAATACAGTCATACTAGAGCTTCCCGCCAAAATAGAAGAAATATATTTTCATCGCTCATCTTTTTTATCACATCTTTTTTATTTTGCATGTCTCTATTTAAAAATATATATATATATATCATTTGTATTTTTTTATGTAACATGTTCCTTATCACATGTATATCTCAACAGCCAACACAAAATTCTATAGTAGGGTTTAATACGGTAGTAAATGGTACCAAAAATTTAATTGATAACGACCCACTAGGGTTTTGTTGGGTTTCTCTTTGAGGAGAAATTTTTCAGTGCTGGGTGGGTACCACTGACGTCACCCGGCTGACGTAGTGCCCAAGCGGGCACATCCGAGCCGTCCAAAAGTATATTGGACGGCACAGATTGAAACACTCTCTCTCCTCTCACCCCCACGTACATTTTCTCTCCTTTTTCTCTCTCCAAATCCGAGCCATCCAATACCGAAATGGACGGCCCGGATGCACCGAACGGGCACCACGTGGTGTCCGCTCGGCACTGAAAATTTTCTCCTCTTTGAGAGTGAATTAAAGGATATAGACATATATAGTCAAGTCTTTGTTATCTCTTGTCATTAATAACAAATCCTCTTTCGCAATTCGCCCGTAAATGTAAGTTCAAGAGCTTACGCTTGAGTGGAATTACGTAAATCTTGTGTTTTTCGTGTGATTTCTTTTTTATTTGTTTTTATCTACTTTGTGATGACAAATGAGGGAAAGACTAGTTAGCTAGGACATGTGCATGTGAATATTAAAGTTTCATATCGGATTAACGTACAGCATATAGTTGCAGGCTTAAACAAATTACATTCTTCCCACTTATATTAATTGGGACTCGAGTGATATGGTGTGGGCTTCGCAATTACTATTTCCAACGGATTGGACCTTGTGCACGCAAGGACGGCTCAATGCATGATTATGCCTTGTGCGCGTATGAACAGGTCAAAGCATTGTACTGCAAAATTTCGACAATACTTACCCATCCGCGCGATTATCTCTCCCAAAATCTCTCAAATAGTTTTGATACATAACAGCTTGAGAGATAGGGGTGATAAACTAGCCAAATATGTAGCTGATCAAGCTTGGTTTGATAACTTAACGAGCTTCAAAAATATGTTCAAGCTTAGTTTGTTTATGAGATGAGCCGATCTCAAATGAGTTTTATTCAAACCAAACACGAGCTGATCTCAACCAGCATGAATTTTTTTATACATAACAAGCCGAACAAGCCGAGTAGTAGGTTGTTCAAGCTTGGCTTGAAATCTTAACGAGCTTCAAAATTTAACATGTTCAAGCTTGGTTTGATTATGTAACAAGCCGATCTTAAACAAGCTTTTAACGAACGAACACGAGCTCAAATTCGAGTAGCTTGGTTCGTTTAGCAGCATGCCAAAAAGAATAGCTTGAAAGGTAAGTATATCTAATGCTAGCTCTTACGTAATTTTTCCAATAACATGGATTTAAAAGTGATTTTCTTCAAAGGGTCATGATCAACAAGGTGTCCAATTTGGATTTATTGCTAGAAAAGGTTATTGGAATTGCATGTCATTCCTTTGTATCTTTTTCCAATTCCGACACCTGTTGTCATTATCAATTACCTGATAATTTGGAAATTAATGAAGGGACCACTATTAATCAAGATTACTTTTTATTTAGATTAGAAAAGCAGAGATCATGCTAATTCTTGGATGTGTTCTAAAACTAATAAGAAAAGGTAATGACCGATGCTATCCCCAAGCAATTGTTTCTAAGCGAGTTTTGCCAAATCACAACACACACAGCATGCGAAGAACAATCAATTAGTACAAGAGAACGTAAATTACGAGAAACGACACATATTCTTATGAGGTTCTCTAATTGTACGTGTACATCCACGGCTAACACAGGTTTTCACTATGAATAAGAGAAGAGAAAAGAAAAATAATCTGGCGGTCAATTAGAATAAAACTAAGGTTTGATTTTCATGAGTTGTGCATATGGATTTTCTACATAGTTCCCTATCTCTTTTTATGATCTCCAATTATATTTGGCATATGGTTTCCAATTCGGAAAACAAAATTTACTTTTCAACTCGTGGGTATTGCAGAACTTAAAATTCTCATTTCACAGCAAGTAACAGGCTTCTTTCAAGTTCATAGGCGCACCTTCTACCGGAAGCAAAAGAAATCGTTGGGGCCACTAGAGGTTCGCATGTTTATTAACTTCAAATCTCAAAATTAGTCGAGCTACGCTTGGACACCATATCGTTTGAAAAAGTAAAAGCAATAGTAGCCAACATTGCCGATCAAAAAGAAAAAATAGTAGCCAACATCTACGAATAGAGGTAATCAAAAACGAAAACCCAGAGTGCGACCAATTGGGGTTGAGTTGAGTGTGCAATCCTCTTCACATATGTATAGAAATCTCCTACCCTTGTGAATGTAACTGATTTTAGGTAACCATATAAAATCCTTGTGTTTTCTCTCTTTCTCTCTGTGATTGATTGGTTTGCGTGAGTGTGTGTTTTTGGTTTACCATCGGTGGTAGCGTAACAAGTGGTGTCAGACCCAAGATCAAGAGTTCAACTCTCGTGGGTAGCATGCTGCTTGCAAGCAGGTGCTAGAGGGGAGATTGTTGGGCAGAGGCTAGGTGGGCCAAGTCTCAGTTTGATCCGTTGGCGCTAGCTTGGGAGTGACACGAGAGTAAGGAAATAAAATTGTGTCTTCACTTACTTCTGCGGGTTTTAATTTGTGATGATAAGCGCTTGACATGAGTAGAATACACGATTATGCATTTGTGAAAATGAAATCCTCCAACATAATACTGCTAAATTAATGGGTGCGTACTAGTTGGATCAAGATAGAGGGACTTAAAACGGTTAAGTTTTAAACTATTCGAGCTTCTCTTCATCGAAGAATGAGTATTCGCTCAATATTTAGGTTCTAATCTCCATAACTACTTAGTGGGGCTGAATACACTATGTAACGCTCGTAGTATATGTAATTTGACCTAAGTTTTGGCTCCAACATAGATCTCTCGTGTCCCCTATAGATGACTATATGGTGTTGAGGCTATGACAATATATACTCTCTGACGGCGGTGGCAGCTCCAGAAATTCTGATAAAAGTGTTCAAATGACCACCATTTGCAAAGGGTGGAGCCGCTACTGTCTGTCGAATATGTGGAGTAGCATGTTAGCATATCCATTTTTAGCATACAAATTAATTAAGAAGGAAGAAGTTTCGCATTTATTCTGGTTTTGATCTTTAATTTCTTGGAGTTTAAGGTCCTTGGTTTATACTAGTACTAATTTGTTAATTAGGTGTTGAAAAGTGAGATACTATTTTGGGGAATAAGGACACCCGTACTTTTGGCCATGTATATCACTGGGGAATCTTTTAGAGTATCATTTTTGTAAGAGATTAAATTCTTTACACCGCCGGTATAAACATTGATTTCCTCCAAATCAATTATATTGCGTTACGTCAACATGTTTTATTGATTGAGACCACTGTTTTGCAACGTGGCGCGATGTAATTGATTTGGAGAAAACAAATGTTTACACTGACCGACAGTGAAATTTTTTTTGGTAAGGATGCTGATTTTAGCACTTCACTTTTGTACGCGCAGACGCTCTATTTTTAATAACTTCATGTGTAAAGTGGAGAACTTACATACAAAAATGAAGCGCGAAAATCAGTTTTTTTTCTTAAAACCTTTCCACATAAAATATGATTGAGATCCCTATATAACTGATCCCAAGGATGAACCAAGATCACCAAATCTTTCTGCAAAGGTCATTATACATTCGTTTGGGTTTCCCATAATCTTGTTCTATAGCTCCTTTTATATTAATTCTTGTTCTTGTTCAACAATATCAAAGAAATGAAACCCATTTTTCTTGTTCTCTGCCTTATTTTACTATCTGCATCTTTTGCCTTGCCAAGCAAGAAATCGAAGCACAAGCCATGCAAACAATTAGTCTTCTACTTCCACGACATCATCTACAATGGAAAAAATGCCGCCAACGCCACGTCGACCATCGTAGCAGCGCGGGAGGGTTTTAACAGAACCGTCCTGGCCGATCAGTTCCGTTTCGGCAACATCGCGGTCTTCGATGACCCCATCACTCTCGACGACAACCTTCGTTCGACCCCGGTTGGCCGGGCGCAAGGGCTATACCTTTATGACGGGAAGAACGCCTTCGCAGCGTGGCTAGGGTTCTCGTTCGTTTTTAACAACACAGACCACCAGGGCACACTGAACTTCATCGGGGCCGATTTGATGATGTACAATACTAGAGATGTTTCTGTGGTGGGGGGTACTGGAGATTTCTTGATGCACCGGGGAATCGCAACCATAATGACAGATGCAATCGAAGGTACGGTGTATTTCAGGCTTCGGGTTGATATAAATTTTTTTGAATGCTAGCTAGTAAGCTTGGAAGAAAGATCAGAAGAAGAAATTCGGGAGTTCTAAAACTGCTTGGTGGCCTGGTTTGGTGTCGGTGTTGCATGTGTTCTGGTGGTGGGAATTTTTCTTTTTTCTCTTCATGTAGATCTTCAGATGGGGTTTTTTTTTTTTTTTTTTTTCCTTCATGTATTTCGTTCTGGTCCTTGGAGACTAAGTGGGGCCACTGTTCCAGCCACTTCTATATATATTGTCAAAGATTAGGTATGTCGATCTCCTGGCCCATACCCCTAATAATGGGAGACTAGATCGATGAGTTCTGTTGTTGTTATTGTTGTATGTATTTCGTTCTGAGTGGTGACCTGGCGGGTCTTTTTTTTTTTAACTTTGTTTTGATGTATATTGCTTTGAGTGGTACGGGTTTATCGACTCATAATGCTGCAGTATTTTCCTCATGAATCAATGTAAAAAAGAAATGTGTATTAAGGGGGGGAGTTTGACATCAAAATCAACACATGCAGCGGAGGATTTCAAGGGCTTTCGATCTGGATGGTATTCGAAAAAAAAAATCATAAATTTTTATTTATGTTAGATTTTTTGGAGGATTTCAAGTTTCAACCTAAGATCAATTAGCAATAGATGAAGTAGCCTCTAGATTATATTAACCAAATTTGAGTGGCTTAGATAAATAAAGTCGTATAAAGTCTAACAATTTATTTTTTAGAACCGATATAAGGTCTGGGTTTTTTGCTCAATTCGGGACGGGGCATCCAGACGGTTCTCACGGTTGGTGTTGGTAATTTTCATCGGTCAAGTTAAGATTAGTTTTGGAGGTTTTCTTGTTGGCTTAGGACTTGAAGTGGAAGAAAATCAATTTGGGGAAATTTCGCTTTTCCATACTTCTCAGTCCTAGAATCAAACGAGGCCTTAATCGAAGGACACAATCGCCTAAAGCTCCCAATTTTACCGGAGTAATTAATTATTCTAAAATCACATCAAAACCACACCCACGTTCACATGGGTGTATATTAGAGTTCCAAACATGAGAAAAATTTATTACGGCTTCGAGAAAATTTCAGTCGTTTAAAAGTGTTTCGAATGATCTAAATTAAAAACAATCTATTCACGATAAGATTGAGCGCTGTAAAACTTATTCACGTACGTGAATAAATTTTTCTCTCCAAACAGACCCGTAGTAAACCGGCAGTACAAGCGGATAAAAAGGTGAGAGATTAACGGCCATAGTGCTCCCGCGCTCTTATCACTAAAAGAGAGAGAAGTGGTGGATACAGGAGAGAGAAAGTGGACAGAGAGTTAGAGAGAGAGGATGCGAAGCCTATCGCTCTCTTCGCAGAGCGTGTTGCTGAGGACTCATTCACTGCCTCCCCCTTCATCTTCTTCTTCTTCACGTCCCAAACCTCTCAAATCGCAGCATTTTTATCGATTTCCGAAGCTCTCTCGTCCCAATCCGAGCCTCTTTCTCTCAAGGTTACTTCGAATTCTAAACCTCCCTAATTTCCCCTTCCTCTGATTGATTTGTATGTTGGTACTTTAAAATATAGGTAGAAGACTCCCTTAATTGTTGATTAATACCATAATTGTTCCGGCAAGATGTAAACAGTTTGTTTTCCCGTTCAATTTCAGGTACGCGAGGCAGCAATGCGTAAACCTATACAATGTGAGTTTCAATCTCTTTTTCGCGGTGTACATTTTTCATTAATTAGCATGCCGCTGTTACGCTGTAACTTTAACGGAAATTGCAAGTGGAGTGGTAGATAAGTGGTACAAGGCAGTAGGCAACATGTCCTCTCATGCATTTGACAGGGTTCAAACCTCACTAACTGTAACTTAAGTAAAAATGCTGACTTTTGCCCCGGGAAAAAAACATTAACGGAAACCATCTCCGAATTCTTGATTTGTTGTGTTGACGTTGTTTGTCAGACCTTTTTTCTACCATCTCTCCTGAAACCAATTGGTGTTAAGGAGGGCTTCAATTAAGTCTTTTATGACATTAGTGACATTGTGTAACAAAATCCATAGAGGTACTCCGGGCCCAACAGAATTTGGAGAAGTTGATAATTTTGCTCTGTTATTGTTGAGGTATGAATATAGGATACAGTACTAACTACTAACCAACTGCACTACAATGATTTTTTTAGGGCGGCTGCAGGATTTTGGCTCAGGGTTGACAAATATGAATAATCTAGGGCTGACAATATTATCGAAAAATCAATTTAGACTTACAATGGTTGATTATTGATTTCATCAATTTAGACTTAGTTCTGAAAAAGAAAAAAGAAATTGATGTATAGCCTTCACTTATTTTCCAAAGTTCAGACAGTAATTTCATAGCAACTCTATAATGGAAGTTTATGTGCCCTGAAATCCATATTGGAGCTTCTGCCTTCTAGATAATGAGGGGATATTACATGAAACAGGTGTTTATCGCTTTCCTCTCACAATGAGGTGGGACATACGCCTGTTTCGTAAAATACTTTGACATAGCTATTTGAAGTTTGTTAAATTTGCATCTCAATTTCAAGAGCTGATCAGTTATCAGCAATACCAATAAACCTTTCTGTAATGCTGAACTGGTGATTAGTCAAACCCTTGTTTTTGTTTGTTAAAGTCTGATGATTCTAATGCAGGAGTTCATGTTCCTACATGGCAATGCATGCAAAGTAATTGAATTGACGAACAATGTAGACGTTGTCGATGGTGTCTTGGACGAATTGCATTCAAAAAGGAAAACCAGAGGGAGGAATTTTGTACCTGGAGATGTCCCAGTTTCAGCACTCTATGGCTACCTAAAGTTTGTTCTGCTCTTTGGATTATTCACCCTTGAAGGCACTCAACAAGCGGTTGCTGGTTCAGATTTCACAAGTGGATTGCAATCAATGCCTTTTCTTGGGGATCTAGGCGATATTAGCACAGGTTTTGCTTCAGTTAGGAAAATCTCCCTTTAACATTCAAGATTGTTACACTCTTAAAGAGCAATAAAACTTTCTTTTTAATACATGTCTCACCCTGGCATAAGCTGGAAATCAAAGGGGCTTCTTGGGGTGCATTTCTTGGTATCAATAGAGGTTTCGTCTGCTAGTCCTGTACCTCAGCTAAATCGAGATTCTAGGCTCACAGTGGGGCTTTTCAATCCCGTTAATTTAAGTAGTATATTGGCTTTACTTTAATGCCTATACCCATGGAATAATTACAAATATGATATCTGAGGAAACCTAGCAATCAGAGTATGTTTCTCTTCACACATGTTTTTCTTGTTCCTTTCTTTTATGGAAGCTAAGGTTGCATTTGAACATTGCTAAGCGTAATACGAGTATACAATGAAGTGCAACAGCAACAAGAGCATCTACAAATTGGTTCCTCCAAAAATAGTAATTGAAGCTTAGAAACCATACTTCTTTGTCAAGGTCTATCCATAGTGGATACTTGTTACCAATATGGCGTGACATCAAAATGGAGGCTAGATTGTAAAAACTACAAAGTGCGCAATGTGAATCTGCGGTTCTTAAGTAGATAAACAAACAAAAAATTCAATTTGGAGCTTCCATCAATTCTATGTGACCTCTTTCGCAGAGTATTTATAAGTTTTGCTGGGCAATTTGGTGTGCAGCATTCTTTCTCCTTCACCTGAAGGAATTCCATTTTGGTAGCATTTATTTTACAGCGTTCGTTATTTATCTGATACCCTGTCTAGGAAAGACACCCCTATTCAGCTTAACTATATGACTGCTTGTAAACTTCCACTCACTAACTTTAAGAAGTCACTCTTTATGTTGCAGGCATTCTTGCTTATATTTTTCTCTGAACTAGGGGACAAGACCTTTTTTATTGCGGTAAGCAGGAAATTATCAACTGTTTCATGGACGTATCTATTCATAAATGTTTCAAAATTATTCTTTCTCAATTAAAGCATATTATTGTGCATGTACCTATTATGGTTGTTAGTAGCAGTTTTATGTCTCGTACATTCTTCTAATTCATCATTTGTCTGCATGTTGTTATCAACTAGATTGAATTTTGGATGTTTAATGTCTTGGGCAGGCACTTCTAGCAGCTAGGAATCCTGGTGCCGTTGTTTTCGTGGGGACTTTTGGCGCACTTGCGTATGTTTTTCTGTTTTTATGCTCGGTGATTTGGGTGGCATGTGCATTTGAACCTGCTCGTACTGAAAATTTATATCATGTAATTCAGATGCTTTCAGTCATTATTATTACTATTATAAACTACTTAATGATAAGGAGACATCTAACTGTCAATTTAGAAACATTTGGAGATTAATCTCCCAGGGAATAGCATATGAGGCAGTTATTTTAACCAGTGATGTCAGCAACAACATGGTCTCCCATACTGTTGGCTGAGTATGCTTTTCTAAAATTTAGTAATGTGTAGCAGTCCCAGTGTTGTGAACTGTAGTTTACATGCATTGCTTCTGTTGAGAGGATATGGTTGTTCATCTGATAATTCATCATGGGATATTTACATTGAAATTGTTCGATAAAACATTTCAAGAGCTGTTTTATACCATCAATAACTGGACTAATGATTGTGCATAAATGGTGAATAATATTACAGAACCACTGATAAATTAGAGATGTAACTATCTAACTAAGTTATTGATCTAACCGTGTCTATGTATAATTGGCAGGACAATGACAATCATATCTGTTGTTCTCGGGCGGACATTTCATTACATCGATGATATCCTTCCATTCAGGTGCTTGATAGATTCTTTGTGAATGTTCGCCTACGGTTCCTAAACCTGTCATTATATCTGTCCATTCTTATGGAAGGATTACTTGGCAACATCTAATTTGTCCTGCCCATCATACATCTTTTGCGCAAAAAAATGAAGCAATAGTGATTGCCATCTATCGAATTTTCTGTACCTGGAAAATAAGTACAGTGATTTTATGGAAAGAATAGGAAATGAAAGCTTGGTTTTGTTCACTTTTTGGTTTTCTGGGAGGCAGCTTCCTAATAAGATACTTAGATGATTGTCGCATTACCCTGCATGTCTATGGTAATTACAGGCATTGCATCAGTAAGCCATCCTTAGGTGTGTAGCGTCCCCTGGATATTTTATTGAGAAGATAGGCAGGCCATTCTTGCTCTCTAATGTAACTAGAAATTAACCAAGTCGATTAATAGAAAATTGTGCTAATATGTTTTTCTGACTGGCAGATTTGGTGACACTGATCTACCTGTTGATGATATTGCTGCAGTTGTCCTTCTGGTAACTGCTGCCTTCATGAACAAAGTGCAACATACACACACATGCAAAGTGCAAGCATTATCTGGCATAAATTGATTGAAAACCAATATACTTATTGTTATTAGCATCATAGATTTTGTAATTGCAGGTGTATTTTGGGGTTTCAACCTTGGTTGAGGCCAGCTCTGGTGACGGTCTTAAGGCAGAAGAAGAACAGAAGGAGGTGAATTGTTTCTGATAATTTGCATAACCTGTCATCTTGACATTTTAGCACTTTCAAAACAATAACATAGATAGAAGGCTCTGCAACTGTAATACAGTTTTATATGCTAGATGACTTTATAGGAACTTTCTATATTGACCAATATACTTTCTTCTTTATTTTGACGCCATGTTTTTCCCTATCGTGAGACTAACTCAATCACTTAAATGTAAATTATTCTAGTAGATTGAGTGTTACTCTGTCCTTGTTAGTAGGTGGCCCTTTCAACCGTGTCAAACAAAGTTTTTCGGGGCTTGGTAGTATAATTTTTTGGTTGGTTCATAATAAGTACGAATTGTTGCAGTTAAGGAAACTATAGTTCGAAGTATGCACATTTTTGTGCTATATAAATCATCAAAATACCTAATATACTAACTTGCGATATGCATTTAGGGTATCAAGTTACTTCGACAGTTGAGTAAATGGAGCCCATGATTTTCCTTTTTCTTAAATATATATATAACGTAGCAGATAACTCTTAAACTCACTATATTAAGTCAATACATTTCAAGGTCGCTTCTGAAAGTTATTCTATTAACTATCCACCTGTTTTCCCTTTTCCGCTATGATATCTCTTTGAACAGGCAGAGCTGGCTGTTTCAGAATTTTCAGGAAATGGAGCTGGGATTTTGGCCACTGCTAACACAGTCGTTAGCACTTTCCTGCTTGTTTTTGTTGCAGAATGGGGTGATAAATCATTTTTCTCTACAATAGGTGAGTGAATGTTTTATTTGATAGTGATTGTACTTGTGGCTGCTAAGAAACTCCATATGAGATTGTCCACAATTAATGGATGTAGCCCTCGTTGCATACCTGAATATTGAAGTTCATTGTGTTTGATGTCCATTCAGTTTGTTGCCAAATGCCTATTGAAGGCAGAACCTATCTCCTGTGGCAATACGGGAAAGAAATCCTTGGCTTGAGAAAACACTGGTTATGAAGACGATGATATTGAAATAGACAAATACTTAGTCTGATTATCAGGAATAAAAGTTCCTATAATGTTATGAAGGACCACCTTTTATGGTGAAATGACAAGTAATGGATAGATCAATGCTTTTGTCCCTGTTGGATAGCTGCTTTGAATACCTGCTAAATTTGTCGGTCTGTTCCAGATGGATTTTTGCTGCCTCGAATGCAACATTCAAACTTTATCAAAATTGGATCTGGGTTGTTTTATGTTTGGAAGAGATATTCACTCATATTTATCAAAGCCGAAATGTTAATTTTTGTCATGATTAGATTGCAGTGGGGTTGGTTAGAGGGTTCGTTTGCTATCCACCCAAGTAAAGAATGATTTACTATTGTCAATTTGTTTATTCCTTTTTGTTCTCGTGCTTTAACCTCTGTTTTCTGATATGAACATCTATATCTCCTTGATGGAGTGTTCTATCTCCTTGCTGGAGTGTTCTGGTTATGTTCTATGCTAACATGAATATTCTTCTTATCCAGCACTTGCTGCTGCCTCTTCACCTCTTGGAGTCATTGGAGGAGCATTAGCTGGTCATGGAGTTGCAACTTTGGTAATTTCTTAACTTCAAGAAAAATTGGGGTTGTCTACCTAACGACAAATTACTACATCAGTAACAACGTAAGCTCCTTCCATAAATAGAACGCAGGCAGATTTTTTTTCAGCCGACAAAGTCATACGGAAACTTGCAGAATTACTCAATTTTGGAGCAGTACTTTGCATTTTGAAAGCTATTGTAATATTGAAAGATATACAAACGATATGTTCAACTTCAGTGAAATCGTAAGTAAATGAGAGGATTTTGCTTTTTGGCAGGGTTTTTATTGGCCTATTAATTGAATGGACAGTATAACTGTATGACTGAGTCACGGTGTCGCAATTGATGAAACATTAGTTTATTTTTTCTTTGTTTTTTTGTTCTAGCATGCTGATGTTAGATTGATTGTGCTGATGCATTAACAATTGCTTCATGCAGCTGGCAGTGTTGGGGGGTTCTTTACTGGGTACATTCTTATCTGAGAAGGTGAGAGGTTTGCCCGGACTTGTTAAACTGTTACCAATTCTATAGTCTTCTATTGTTACTTGTTCTTAGCAATCGGCAAATCAGGTAGCACGTGAAACAAACTGGCTTCCGTTTGGTTCAAATATTACATTCCAACATAACAAATTAGACGTAATGTACGTACTTAATTATTAGTGTAATGTACGTGATTGATTGCTGCAAATGGACAAACGTAGGCTCCAATCTGATGACGTTATTGGGGGGTCAAACGTCATCTGTGTTTACCACATTGGTTATGGCTTTTCCTCTTGCTTATGCTTGGTTATCTCCAGATTCTTGTCAAATCTTAACTTCATTTAGGAATTTCAACTCAAGATTACATCAGAAGATATTTGATATGTTTAAAATCACCTGCCTGGAATAGTTTCGGTAGGAAATAAAGTTCAACTACCTGCTACATAGAATGTAATCAAGGGTATTGATTTGCGCTTTTATATTTATCATGTTAAAAAGTAAAAGCAATGAAAATATTAAGAAATCTGTCATTGTCACGTTGTGCATACAGAATCTCATTTCTGAGCTGTTAGTCTCTAATCTCTATGCATTCTCCTCTGCTGCCACAAATCCCATACGGTTGAACTGCTCAAAATCTCCTACAGGCAGTCTTGCGATTCAATCTTTTCTTCGTCGTTTCCTTTTTCACTTAAAAATTGTTCTATTGTTGCTTGTACAGGTAGTTGCCTATATCGGGGGAACTCTTTTTCTCGTCTTTGCGGCAGTAACATTGATCGAGATAGTAACTTAAGTTTAAGGGCATCCACAATTGTTCTTGTTGATCTTCACAAATTGCAGGCATTTGTAGATTCAGTTGAACTGATTTTATTTCCTTGGACCAAATGGGATTTGAGAAATTCATATGAAATTTGATTTTCAATTTTTGACCCACTATGAATGATTTGAGTCATATTCTTTACACAATTGTGTCTCTTGATTCGTAACTCACGGCCAGCCAGAGATACGATTAAATTATTTTTTTTATTGTCTAGAACGTAAAACCTAACTCGGTAATGGTAAATTCTCTGATAATCTAAGAGAATGAAAGAAAAGGAATAATTTGTTGACCAAAACATTGAAAAATGGGTAGTGCATACCTTGCTAGGAATAATTTATTAACCACTTCCAGCATATAAAACGGAGAAATATTGAAAGCCTGGTTTCGGGACTATGGGAAACATGTTGCTTCTGTTGGGTTCGGAGTGCCCCCATGGATTTGGTTACACAATGCTACTTCCTGCGATCGCTCTAAAAACAGACTTGCGGGTGCGATGTTGAATGCCATAAAAGACTTGATTGAAACCCTTCCTACAACCAATTGGTTTTAGGAGAGATGGTGGAAAAGCGGTCCGACAACTTCCTACCAAAATTACTAATCAATCATACAATTCGACTATTGTAGTGTCAATGAAACATAATTTATGTAGTTATATGATTTAATTTGGGTGTTTAGAAATATCGTTAAACAGAGTACTTTTAATTAAAATAAATTTTTGGTGTAAACTATACATACCCCTGGTTTTTTTTGTTAGGTTTACAAAAGGTTTTTTTTGGTTTGGCCGGTTGCCCCGTGGTGGGGGTTGTCCAAGTCCGGAAGCTTGCAGGGCTTACCCCGAACCGGCTCTATGAGTGATAATCCAGAATTAGATGGGTGCGCCCCTATATATATATAGTAGTATCCCCATAGAAAATAGTAGTATGCATACATCTCGTTCCGCCACTTTCTTGTTTGTGCTGGCGCTCTAAAAAAGCTCTCTCTCTCTCCTACCAAATCCAAGGTAATCTTCAAATATCGATTCAAAACTCTGAAAATCGTGTTCTTCTTCATATTTATAGATTCCATCTACACCTTTTCATAATTCAATTTTCAAACGGTGTATTTGTTGTTTGGAAAGATGGGAAAATTAACTCTAGAGTAACTTTTGTGTTGATCAGTTACTAAGAAAGTTGTGAAACCCACAACTTCAACTTTGCCATTGAAAAACACTTTCGTGTAAAATAGATCTTGTAAATAAAAAGAATGAATTTTTCTGAAAACTAAATAGAGCTGTTGTTGCAAATCAACTCCCTGTAACTTTGTTAATGTTTTATTTTGCGGGGTCGATCTCCTCTGTCCCGGTAAGTGGTTTATGTGCTTCTTGTGCATATCAAATTTGAAAGTTCATTTTTGTTTCTGAAAAGTAAGGGAAAATAGGATTGAATAGGGAAGTGATTTTGGCACTCCAATTTTAGTTATCGGCACTTTGCTAAATCAATTTCCGATTGAATATTGCATCATTCACTTTTATCCAATGAATGCTTGTCATATGTTAGCCCTTCTCTCATGTGTTGCAGTCCACAGCCAACTGTTGAGAGCCTTTTGTCACTTCTATGGAAAACTTGTCTACGAGGTGGTGGGGTTTGTCCCGAGCTCGGAGAGCGACCATGATCGGACCCAATTTTGTGTTGCACGGTGGTGATCGACGATGCCAATATTTCGGATGCGGGCGTGCCGCTAGAGGTGCTTCAGGCCTTTGCATTTCCCATGGCGGCGGCCGCAGGTGCCAGCATCTGGGTTGCACGAAAGGGGCTCAAGGTTATTCCTCAAAGTTCTGCAAGGCGCACGGTGGTGGCAAAAGGTGCAAGTTTGAAGGAGGGTGCACCAAGGGTGCAGAAGGGAGCACACCTTTCTGCAAGGGTAATGGTGGGGGGAAAAGGTGTTCATTCCAAGGTGGTGGGGTTTGCCCGAAGAGTGTGCATGGTGGGACTCAATTCTGTGTTGCACATGGGGGTGGTAAGAGGTGTGCTATTACGGAGTGCACAAAGAGTGCCCGTGGCCAGACCGACTTTTGTGTCCGGCACGGTGGGGGAAAGAGGTGCCAGTTCGAAGTGTGTGGAAAGAGTGCACAGGGAGCCACTGATTTTTGCAAGGAACATGGTGGAGGTAAGAGATGCTCTTGGGGCCAACCTGAGTCGGAGTTTGGCCAAGGTGAACTGTTTAAGATTAGGCTTGAAGACTTCGAGCTTCCGTAACATGTTTTGTGATTTGCTCAATGTGGGGGGGTTAATTCCACCTTGAGTCTTTTCCGTCTTTTATCCAAGGTTGAAAGGATGAACAGAGCGCTCCTATGTACCTGCAAACCGAAGGGGGGTGTTCCTCCGGGTAGAAGCTCCGACGACCTAGTCAGTAGGTGGAGGAGAAGTAAAGGAGAAAGCTTTTGAAAAAAAAAATATATATATATATATATATAGAGAGAGAGAGAGAGAGAGAGAATCAGAGAGCAACCTGGTTGGGGGGTAGCCCTCTATTTATAGGCGACCTGAGAGTGTAAAAGAAATTAGACCGCCTCCACGTGTCGTGTTGTTCGGCTGACGTCACATGTCAGAGATATTTACGGGCCATCGTCCCACGTGGATGACGAAGTCGTACTATTCAATGTCAGAGCCGTCTTATCAGACAGGGACGTTACTTTGTTCTGACATCATTTGACCGTAGAGTAACCGAAGACGAACACCTCGACTGCCGAGCCAAGCTATTGCCGAAGAGAGACTATCTTCGAGGAACTGGTTTGTCAAAACGTAATGATTTTACCGAAGAGATGATACTCCCGAACGTGAAATCCTCCGAACGTAAAGATGGCTTTTTCCCCGGAGAAAACAGAACTGCCAGAGTTGATGAACTGAGTACCCTCGGTTGCCGAACGCGATGCACAAAGCATGAAACAATTAGATTCGTAAGCCTCTGGTTTATACCGTTTTGGCCCTTTTGTCCCTTCGGTAATTTCGGCCCACTACAATAACCCCTCAACTTCTTCTTCACGCACTCGGATGTGAAGGAGGAGTTGATAACAGTGGCCGAACGGAACATATAAGCCGAAGTGAACCACATCTTCCGAACAGAACAAGGCTTTTGAGTATGGTTTCCGAACAAATTTATGCATGGCCCTCGGTGACCGAATGATCGTCATGCATTAAATGCTTCTGTAACCGCCGATTTCAAATATGCCACGCGTCCAAATGTGATTGCCCGTTAGTACGGCGCGTCGAATCAACATCCACGTGTCAAGCATCGCACGACCCTGAGATCTCCCGCTCAAATCCTACAGCTACCGTTTCGCGTCGCTTCGAACTCCGCTCCTAGGTATAAAACGGGGAAGAGGAGAGAGAAAATCACTTTTTTCTTCTCTCTCTTCGATCATTCCAGTCGCCCAAACGCCGTTCTCAGCAAAAACCGCCTGAAACTTGAAGATTTCTGGAGTTTCTGTTGTAGAGTCCATTTGATTTTCAGGTATTTCCTATTTCTCTTTACTTTCATCTGCATTTTGGTAGTTTTGAAGCGTTCTCTGGATGAGAACTGATGATTTTTTGAACTTTTTCGACTGGTGTGAATAGTGTCGTACTGTAGAGTACTGTAGATGTTCATATGTTCTTCCGAGCGTATGAACATCTTCAACGATGTTCTTCCGAACGTATGAACATCATCAAACGATGTTCTTCCGAACGTATAGATAGAATACTTATAAAAATAGGCCGGATATTTCATCCGAATGGTTTATAAGTTTGGACACGTTTTCTCGAAGCATAGCATCATTTGTTACTCGGATGATTGTTCGCCTCTTTGGTTTGCTCGTAGAAAACGACTTATAGGTAGATAAGCACACCGAACGTAGGCACTTTAAGAGTTTTTGACCATGCATATAGCTAACGGTCTTTCCCCCCCTTGCACTTTTTCGCTAGGTCTGGCGTCGTCCGGTTCTTCGTCCAAAGAGGTGGTTGCTCGCTCGGAGTCGGCAACAGAGTCGGATAGCTTGGACTCGCAGACCGCAAGCATTCTTCGGTGTTTTGGCCGCGCGTACCGAACCGGAGGTATGTCGAATCCTGATACCTTCGACCCTACCGACGAGAGCTGGCTCGAGATGCCGCTCGTTATTTCTCCTCTTCAAGCGGTCGATCCCACAGAGATCGTTGAAATCGAGGACGACTCTGCCTCAAGCGAGTCGGCCCGACGAGGAGAGCATGATGACATTCCTGCCGAGGATGAAGAAGAAGAGGAAAAGGAAGAAGAAGAAGAAGAAGAAGAAGAAGAAGAAGAAGAAGAAGAGGGGGAAGATCTGGTAGAAGAAGAAGAAGAACAGGCCGAAGAAGGGGGGTAAAACGTCGTCGAAGAGGAAGCTGTGGGCGCCTCTTCTAGTATCGTACCGATCGAACAGGACGCCGAAGCTTCGTCTCAACCGCCTAAGCCGAAGAGAAAAAAATGAAAAATACAGCCCGTTGACCCCGACGTGATTCCTGATAGGACGGGGAAAGAGCCGTGCCCTTATTGGGATTGCTTTAAGAGCGAGAAGGCCTTTAAACTTTTCCGAGACGTATACGAAATCCCCAATGACGTGGTGGTGACCCCAGTTACAGGCCCTCGCATTCAATTCAGCAACGAGCACATAACGGTGCCCCTAATGGCGATTACCGAGGGTGGACTTCGCTTCCCGATGCATAGGGTAACGAGAGAACTGCTTTACAATTTTGACCTTACCCCCTGCCAACTTAGCGTAAACTCGTTTCGCTTGATCCACTCAGTGATCGAGCTTGCTCGGGTGAAGATGTTCGCCCTCGACGCCCATCATTTTTTTGAAAATTACCTGATGTCCCGAAACCTGAAGTACTCATGCTACTACTTGTGTAGTAAGAAAAACAAACCAAAGCTAATCGTCGGAGGTATGTACGACTCGGAAAAGTGGGCCTCGAATTATGTTGAGATCCGAGGAAACTTTATGTATCCACCTGGTGAGTATGGTAAATTCCCGGTACCGAAGCACAGGGATACTCCGAGTAAGTATACTTTTTCTTTTTCCTTTCTCTTCGTCTGAGATTTTGTTTCTACTCGTTCTGTTATTTGTTTCTCCATGCGACTGATGTTTCTTTTGTTTATGCTTCAGCAGATACATCGAAGGTAAACCGGTTTTTCCTGAAGCTGTGTAAGAACAAGCCGAGCCTAGAAAAGGCGATCTTGTTCTTTCCCGAGAAGGAAAGAGACGCCCCAACGATCTTAAAGTACAAACCGACTTACCAAGGCTTTATCAGGCAGAAGGGTAAAAAACCTACCTACGAAGACAAACCTACTAAAAAAGCAAAGGTAGCAAAGCAAACATGGCGAGAGGAGAAATTGGAAGAAGTTCCAGAAGATTCCTTCGGTCCTCTCCCTGAGTGTCTGCTTTCAAGTTCTCATCGTCCTCTCCGAGGAAAGATCAGAGAAGCAAGAGACGAGACGACAGACGAAGAAGGAGAAGAAATAG
Source organism: Rhododendron griersonianum (assembly GCA_018127125.1). NCBI lineage: Eukaryota > Viridiplantae > Streptophyta > Magnoliopsida > Ericales > Ericaceae > Rhododendron > Rhododendron griersonianum. The sequence goes on along the minus strand of CM030789.1, from coordinate 52,052,360 downwards.
AAATGGCCCCGAGAAACATCATTGCCGACCTAGAGGAGAGGAAGAAGAAGAAAGATGAAGCGAGAGCCAAGGCGTCGAGAAAAACCGGTCCTTCGGCTGGTGGATCAACGATCAGGTCCACTAAATCGAAGGGCTCATCAATCCAAATCCTCGACTCTCATGCGGGAAAAAGGCCACTCTCTTCTTCGAGCCAGGATAAGGATGCTCCGAAGGACACTCATCCTGAGAAGAAACAAAGGACCGAGACTGGCTCGGGAGGAGAGGGTGAAGCGACGAAAGGAAAGGGAGTATCTGGCTCGGCTGTGCCATGGCGTCCACTCTTCGTCACACCGGCGCCAGAGAAGCGCCAAATTACAAATGAGGATAGCCTTGCTGCCGACCCATCTATTGCCAGGGTTCTCTACCACGGCTTGGCCCTCCCGAAGGATGTCACAATGCCAGCCTCGCTCAAGTCGGCCATCGACGATCATTACTTCCATGCTGGACGAGTATGTTCCTCTCAGTTTTTTAAAGTTTCACAAGTTTTATTACACGGTGAAAAAATATAAACGTACTATTTGAACTGACTTGCAGGCCATGCAATCCATGATGCAGACGCAATTGTACTGTAGACACCCCAATCCGGACCTCGAAGGGTCTTTGATCGCCCCAATGATGAAAAAAAGGAAACAAAGCCTTTGTGAGCTTGAATGAAGTATTCCTCCAGCATCCGCAGCCCAAACCAAACCATCAGCCCAGAAAAGCCCAAAAACTCAAAAGCCCAGAGAAAGCCCAAAAAGCCCTGGACTGAACCTAAAGTACCGTGCGCAACACTTATACACCGCACGGCGTATCGAAATTTAATACGCCGCACGCATGCATGAGGTTAACCACACGGCATTTTGGATAAAGTTCTGACTGGCTCAGAAAGCTGTCGGCCATGCTCAGCCGAAAGCACACTTCTGGCCCGCCCAGAAAATACCTCCAACTTTTGAAATTCAAAATCCAAGGCTCTTGCCTATAAATAGGGGTGTAAACGAGCCGAGTCGAGCCGAGTATTGACATGCTCGAACTCAGCTCGGTCAGAATCGGTAGGGCTCGAGCTCGGCTCGAGCTCGAATCGAGCCAAAAAATGAGGGCTCGAGCTCGGCTCGCCAAACATGTACAAAGCTCGAGCTCGACTCGTTAGAACTCGGTTTGAAATAAACGAGCCTGCTCGGCTCGGCTCGAGCTCGAATTCATCAACAGAATTTGCGGATCAAAAAAAAAAAATTCCAGAACCAGTCGTAGGTGAAACCCATCTTCAATTAATCAGAATTTGCGGAAAAAAAAAAACTAATCAGAATTCAGAACCCATCGTAGGTGAAACCCATCTTCAACATAACCCCAATTACCACCATGAAAAAACTCAAATCTAATCATCCAACAACAGAACTCCAACAAATCAGAACCCATCATGCAGGTGAAACCCATCTTCAACTAAGTTCATTGCAACGAATCAGAACCCATCGTAGAACCGACGAGATCGTGATCTTGACCGAACTCCTTCTCGAAGTTGTCTGCTGTCAAATCTACAACATCATCGGCGGAAGTAAAAATAAGGCTAGGAGAAGAGTGAGATCGAGAGAGAGAGAGAGAGAGAGACTTACGGCCGGAAACCTTAGTAGAAGGAGATCGACGACGAACGATGAAGCGGTGATGATTGACGGCGAAGGGACAGAGAAGATGAGGAGTTGCAGAGGGATGTGAAAGTGAATCAGAGAATGGCTGCCCACCCCTCCTTCTTCTTCTTTTCTCCCTCTCTCCCCCCTGATTTGAGTGGAAAAGAAACGGCGGATAGAAGTGAAAAAGAAAAAGAAACAGGTGAGAAACCCTAAAATTAAGAAGTATATATATATATATATATATTCGAGCCGAGCCGAGCCGTTACCGAGTCGAGTCGAGCCAGCTCGCGAGCCTGTCGAGCCGAGCCTAACTAGGCTCGAGCTCGGCTCGTTTGTTAAACGAGCCTCAAAATCGAGCTCGAGCTCGCTCAATTACCCTTCGAACCGAGCCGAGTCGAGCCTTAACCGAGCCGAGCCGAGCTCGCGAGTAGCTCGGCTCACTTACAGCCCTACCTATAAATACACCCCTCCACTCAAAGGGAAAAGGGCCCTTGATCACCATTATACCATTTCTCTCTCTTCTTGCTTTCACACCCACTTTCCCATTTCCAAGCCTTGAGAATGTTGTTCTTAAAAGACATTCTCTAGGCATTTTACTCCATTTTTCTCCTCACCATTGAAGTTAGTCCCTTACTAACTTTGAGGTCCCAACTACCCAATATACCCATCTATTACACACATCCGCACTTCTACTTTCTTTTTCCACCTTCCGACGTCCATCCTCCTTCATCAAAGCTCATTCAAGCTCCAGAGCCAAGGTAAAAACCAAGTTTCCTTGGGCTAGGCTCTGTCCTGGCCCTGAGGGGACCTTTCTGTTTTCAGGCTTGACCCTTGTAGGGAGGTATTCCCGAACAAGGCCAAACAGGGCCCGAACACGTGGTACGTGGGACCATGGTGTAAATATGATGGGGATAGTCGTCGTGCAAGCCAGTGGTCGGCAATATGGACCAGCGATATGAAATGTCATTGGTCTAGGAAGTCTGTATGGGGTCAAGGTCCAGTAAACATGAGAAGTTATTGGACCAAGAGATTGATAAAGGACTAGTGACATGTGAAGTTGTTGGTCCAAGTAGTTTGTTCCTGGTCCAAGAGGGCCGAACAGGAGGAGAGGTCCTGAAAGGACGTTGGTCCAAGTAGTTTGTTCCTGGTCCAAGAGGGTCGAACAGGAGGAGAGGTCCTGAGAGGACGTTGGTCCAAGAGGACGTTGGTCCAAGTAGTTTGTTCCTGGTCCAAAAGGGCCGAACAGGAGGAGAGCTCCTGAGAGGACGTTGGTCCAAGTAGTTGTTCGGCGATGAGATACCCGAACAAGGGAAGAACTCCAATCAAGTGCTGGAGCAGAGGGAATACTCTAGGAGGTTCCATTACAATTGGTTCCGTAAAGGAATGGGATCCCAAGAGTATAGGATCCAGGAGAGATACCCAACGGGAATGGGATGTTCGGTCAGTTATGGAAAAGAGTCCTAAAAGGACTAAGGTAATGAACTGATAAGGGAACGAGAATCCAAGATATTATGGGTTTCCTGTATGAGATAGGAAACCTAGGGCAACACGGATACTTGGGCAACAAGCATCTGTGAATCTATAAATACAAGGTAAACCTAAAGGTGAAAGGTACGCAGTCTACTGCAATCGAGTTATTTACCTACTGATAATTAGGGTTTTTCTACTAGTACGTGATACTAACTTAGGCATCGGAGGGCCTTTGCCACGAAAGGCAAATGTGCGCTCACCCTTGTCTGTTTTGCAGTTAGGGTTTCGGCGAAGGGCTAGGGTTCCGGCGAGGAGGCATGTGAAGCTGTTTACTAAAAAGCTAGAGTTAGCACTAAGCGGATTTTTTCCCCTTACAACCCTTTTGGTTGAGATCTGACCCAAAAACCTCTTTTACAAAACAAAACCAGAGTTCTGTACGAAGGTGTGCTACGCCGCGCGGCTCTTTAGAGCGTCGCACGGCGTAGCAGACTGGTACGCACGGCATTTCGAAAGAATACTGTTTTCTTGATCAAACTGTCTGGATCGCGATCGTCCGTTGTTCGGTCCTTTCTGCATACCAAAAGCTGTCTCAGAATGGGACCATTTCTACAAGCCATGTTTTAAACTCCATAGATCTTTTCAAAACAAACAAACGTATCAAAAATGGTTTTCCCTTCATGGTTTGAAAGAATGGTGCAGATCTGGGAAGATCTGACGACTGTGAGTTGTCTGAAGCTTTAAAATAAAATCGTGCGATGTAATGGTACACCGTGCGAAGCCTTACAAAATTATAAAAGTTTGGTATCGGGATCAGAACCACGCACGGCATATTGGTAAGCCGCGCACTACAAGCCGATATGCCGTCTGACGGAGGGCAGTGATCCAGACAGTTCATTTCTATGTTTTCCCTGTTTATATCATTGCCATGACATCTTTATCATCTCTGTACAGCAAGCACCACTTGCACGGCAACGTGTTATTATCTATCTTGTTACCCTTTCCCCTTTATGTGTTTTTAAGGTTTTCCGAATCGTATTAATCCCCCCATTTAAAATGCTTAGTAGAGACCGGTTTTCACCGGGCGAGCGGGGTGCTTTTCAACAAAACCTTCCCCGTTCGTAACCTGGCTCCCGGATCCAAAATCTCAAACAGTTTCGCTAGATCAAAAAGCCTTTTTTTTTCTATTCAAACAAACCCCCTCGGTTTCTCGGATCATCCATCTCAAAAATCCGGGTGGCGACTCTGTCACAAATCGCACCATCGGGCGCGGGAGCCCACATGTACATTGTGGATATTAATAGGCGAACGAAGGCGCAGCAGCTGATGTCGGAACGGTACAAGAAACAGCTTGACTGCTCGGAGCTAGAGCGAGGGAAGCTTGCCGAGCAAGTGACTAATTTAAACGAAATGGTCAAACAGCTGTCTGGGGCGACCGAGCAAGCTCGTGCCGAGGGAAAGAAGGAGATGGAGAAAGAGATGAAATGGGAGATGGAGAAAGAAAGGCAGAAGATTTTTGACGAAAGGTACTCGAAGGGCTACAACAAAGCCGGGGATGAGCTTGTAGACCAGGTGGAGCAAGCCGAAGAGTTTTTCAAGCAGCAGCAACACGTTGAAAGCTACACCCTGGGTTACTGCAAAGCTTTGGATGATGCTGGTGTGGCTGCTGATGATCCGAGGAGGACCACAGTAGCTGTCCCTTCCCTAACGGAGCCGGAGGCCGAAGAAGAAAATCAAGAGGAGATAGCAGACGAAGAACTCGCTCGCGAAGATGCTACTGAGAATGTGGCCGAAGGCTCTAACGTAGATGCAAACGTGACTGCTACTGAAACAACCGTCACTCCCGAAGCGTAGATACTTTAGTCTAGAATCTTTTGTTTTTGGTTTTTGAATTTGAAATTGTTATCGAAATGGGGATAGCACCGAACAATTTACCATTGCTATGCCCTCGGATCTGTAATTTCATATTTGAGGATGGCACCGAATAGTATACCATTGCCATGCCTCGGTTTTGTGCTTTTGGAATGAATTTGTGTTTTACCAGTATTATTGCTCGTCTTACAATGCAAAAATGAACTCGCAATTTTCGCAAGTTAAATCGCTCGTTTTGATATTTTTTGTTTTGATAAGTAAATTTTGTCAAGTGAATTGGCTCGGCAGTTAGATTTTGATTGTTTGAGAATCATAACGGATTGCATGTATTGTTTGCTCATCTACCATTGCCCCCTGCCTCGGTGGATTTTGGCCATAAAGGACAAGAGACGTCGAGGTAAAAAAAAAAAGATGAGTAGATGCGAGGATTTCTTCCAAACGAGTGGGATGCCGAGGGCGACGAAGTATACACCCATAAACGAGGAACGTTCCTAGGGCTACGAAGTATTCACCCATAACGAGGAACGGTCCGAGGGCTACGAAGTATTCACCCATAAACGAGGAACGTTCCGAGGGCTACGAAGTATTCACCCATAACGAGGAACGGTCTGAGGGCTACGAAGTATTCACCCATAACGAGAAACGGTCCGAGGGCAACGAAGTATTCACCCCTAAACGAGGAACGTTCCGAAGGCTACGAAGTATTCACCCATAAACGAGGAACGTTCCGAGGGCTACGAAGTATTCACCCATAAACGAGGAACGGTCCGAGGGCTACGAAGTATTCACCCATAAACGAGGAACGTTCTGAGGGCTACGAAGTATACACCCATAAACGAGTAGAATACGACAAGTAGTAAAGATAGAACAAAGAATTCAGGTATATTGATGAAAACAAAAAGGTCGCTTCGGCCCGAAGGCTTACAACTGGTAATTACATGAAACAAATAGCAAAAGGACGAAACGGCCGAAGGGGAACAACCGAGGGCTAGCCATGGAACTTCCTCAACTTTTGAGCGTTCCAAGGGTTAGCAATCGGGGTCCCATCCATTTCTTCCAACTTGTAAACACCATGCTTAATCTTCTGGGCCACCCGATAAGGGCCTTCGTAGGGATCCTTGAGCTTCGTAAGCTTGTCAGCTTCAGTGACCATCCGAAGAACGAGATCACCGACGTTAAAAGGTCGAAGACGAACGTTCTTGTTGTAACTCCGAGCGACTTCTTGCTGATAGGCTGCGTGCGTCAAGTTGGCATTGTCTCGTAATTCCTCGGCGAAGGCAAGCTCGGCACCGATGTGAGCACTGTTATCCTCAAAATCGAAATCTTCAGACTGAGGGGTGGGGAGTAGTGTCTCAAGCGGAAGAACGGCCTCCATACCGTATGCCATGGAGAATGGAGTACGCCCGGTGGACCGATGAGGAGTTGTACGATATGCCCAAAGAACGTGAAGAAGCTCTTCAGCCCACTTACCAAGCTTCTCGTCCAGCCGACGCTTCAGCCCCCGTGTAATAGTCTTGTTTGATGCTTCGGCTTGACAATTCCCCTGTGGATAAGCAACCGAGGAGTTCTGAATAACAATGCCATGCCGTTGATAAAACTCCTTTATCGCCGCGGCAACAAACTGAGGGCCGTTATCCGAGATAATAGCGTAAGGAACGCCGAACCGAGAGATTATGTTTTTCCAAATGAAGCTCTACACGTCACTCGCCTTAGTATGAACCAACGGGACAGCCTCGACCCACTTGGTGTATAAATCCGTAGCAGTAAGCATGTATTCGAACCCTCCTGGGGCCTTAGGCATCTTGCCCACGATATCAAACACCCAAACTGCAAAAGGCCAAGGGCTAGAAATCATCTTAAGTGGAAAAGCAGGTTTGTGAATCAGGGTAGCTTGCTTCTGACACCGAACGCACCGCTTAACATAGTCTTCGGACTGTTTCACCATCTTCGGCCACCAATACCCTTGAGTCAAGGCTCGTTGAGCGAGTGATCGTCCGCCCGAGTGTGCCCCACAACTGCCAGAATGGAGTTCATCCAAGATACTGACGACTTGCCCCTCGTGCACGACCCGAAGGTCAGGTCTAGTGAACGTTCGGCGGTATAACACGTCATGTGTGCCGAGGTAGTAGTTGGCAGCCTGACAACGAATCCTGTATGCGTCCTTTTTACCGAGGGGAAGAGCCTGAGTCTTGAGATAAGCGATAACGGGGTCCAACTTGCTTGGGCCGAGAGAAATGGTTAAGACCAGATGACCTTCGGTGGGTTCAATGCTCGGGGAGTCAACACTGTCAAAGATAATGGTCCTGCTGCCAGAGGTCTTGTATGCCGAAGCAAGGCCAGCCAAGGCATCTGCGTGTGCGTTGTGCTCCCGAGGGATCCACTCGACTTTGACACGGCCTAAACGAGCGAAGAGGGAAAGGACATAACTCACATAGGCGTTCATTCGGCTGTCTTTGGCCTGGTAATCATCGGTGAGATGGCCGACTACCAATTGAGAATCACAAAGTACATGCACAGAGTCAGCCCCGAGCCGAAGGGAAAGTGTCAAACCAGCGATTAGGGCTTCATACTCGGCCTCATTATTGGTGGCGGTGAAACCGATAGAAACGATACTCTCGTGGACGGTCCCGCTCGGAGAAACAAGGACAACTCCAGCCCCAGCACCATGCACGTTTGCAGCCCCGTCGACATTCAACCGCCAGGCATCCCCAGAAAATAGTTTCCACTCTCGGCGTGGATGCTTATTACCCATCGTGAACCGAGCATACGATGCGTCCTACTGTGGCTCGACAACGTCACCAATAACTTTGGCTTCAGCCATTTTCCGTTTCTCCTCGGCAATCAACAGAAGGTTCGCCTCGTCTTGAAGCCCTGGGGTAAGTTCGGCAAAGAGATCGGCCAAAACCTGTCCCTTAACAGAAGTCCGAGGCTCAAACTGGATGTCGTAATTGGCTAAGTCCTGCGAGAATTTCATTATCCGACTAGAAGAATCCGTTTTCCGAAGAACGGCCTTCAGAGGATACTCGGTAAGAACAATGATTCGGTGTGTTTGAAAGTAGGGGAGGAGGCTCGTTTTGGCAGAGATAAGAGCAAGGGCGAGTTTCTCCATGGGTAAATACCTCGTTTGGGATCCCGTCATTGTTTTACTAGAATAGAATATAGGTTGGTGCACGGCTCCTTCCTTTCGAACGAGTACCGAGCTGGTCGCATGGTCAGAGACAGCCAAGTACAAATAAAGATCTTCGTCCCCAACAGGAGTGACGAGGAGCGGAGCCCGAGACAAATAATCTTTCAAAGTTTGAAGAGAAGTTTCACAATCTGTTGTCCAAGTGAAGCCCCGTCTGCTCGTTTTCATGGCTTGGAAGAACGGCCGACAAAGATCCCCCGAGCGTCGAATAAATCGGTTTAGAGCAGCCACCATCCCGGTAAGCCGTTGGACCTCTTTGATAGTAGTCGGCGGCCGAAGGTTCTGCACGGCCGTCAACTGCTTCGGATCTGCCTCTATTCCTCGGCGGCTGACGATATAACCGAGGAACTTGCCAGAGCTAACTCCGAACGCACACTTCTCGGCATTTAAACGGAGCCTATATTTTAGTAAAACTTCGAAGGCCTGGCCGAGGTTATCCAAATGCTCCGAGCTGAGTTTGCTTTTTACGACCATATCATCAATGTAGGCCTCCATCGTTTTGCCAATCTGTTTACCGAACAGCTTACTGATCGTCCGCTGGTAGGTAGCCCCTGCATTTTTCAACCCGAAGGGAACGACCTTGTAACAAAAAATCCCCCGAGGAGTAATGAAAGCGGTCTTCTCCTGATCGTTGGGATGCATTGCTATCTGATGATAACCACAGTATGCGTCCAGGAAACTCAGCCGTTCGTAACCAATGGTCGCATCAACCATTTGCTCAATCCGAGGCAAGGGAAATCGATCCATCGGACAAGCATCATTTAAGTTCGTATAGTCCACACAGACTCTTAATTTTCCATTTTTCTTCGGGACGACGACGGTGTTGGCGAGCCAAGTAGGATAGAGAACCTCCCTGATAGCCCCAGCAGCTAGCAATTGTTCGACTTCGTGCATAACTGCCTCAACGTGTAAAGGGGATGACCGTCGTACCTTTTGAATCACCGGCTTCCGAGACGGATCGACATTGAGAGAATGTGAAGCAAAAGAAGGATTGATCCCAGGCATTTCACTCGGACACCAGGCAAATACCTCGATATTCTTCATCGGAAATCGAACATCTCGGCCCGTTCCGAAGAATCCAAGGAGCTCCCGACCAAAAAATATCTGCTGCCGTCCTCGTTGATCGGCAATTTTACAAGCTCTTCGGCAGATCTTTCTTCGGCAGGTATACCGACGTCCTCTAGGACCGGGGGAACAACCGAATCGATACACTCTACCTCCAAGTTTTTCGAGCTCTGGACCACGGTACTCACATAACATTTCTTAGACTGAAGTTGATCCCCTCGTAGACTCTCCTATCGGCCATTCCATCCTATGAATTTCACAACCTGATGGAGAGTAGATGCTACCGCTTTCATGTTGTGAAGCCATGCCCTGCCGAGGATAACGTTGTAAGGGCTCGGGGAACTGACGATGACAAACTCTACGTCAACCACTCGTGAGCCAGCCCGAACGGGCAAATTTATCAATCCGAGGGGCCATACTGGAGCACCGGTGAAACTGACGAGCGGTGAGGTAGCCGGCCGTAGTTGATATGCCTCCAGTCCCAAATTTTTGTAAGTTGAATAAAACATAACCTCGGCCGAACTGCCCTGATCGATCAATACGCGCTGGACCGAAGATTTGTCGATCGAAACAGTCACGACTAAGGCGTCGGTATGGGGTGAACGTATCCCGAGGAAATCCTCCTTAGTAAATGTCAAGACCCAATCGTCTTCGGGATCCTGAAACTTTCGTTTAGCCGACACGGCAATCGAACATACTGCCTGTTCAGTCATAGCCTGGTTAACCTCGGCACGAAGCTCTTCGGCCCTGGCTTCCGAGACGATCCCATGTATAACGCTGACTAGCCGTTCTCTCTCCGGTGGAGGGGGTGGGAGCGGGGTATGACGAGTGTCAATCCATTGATTCAAATGCCCCGCTGCGGCGAGTTCTTCCAGGTAACGTTTGAACGGGCCACATCTCGTCGTATAGTGCCCATGCTCGTTGTGGAAGGTACAATGGCCAGAACGAGTGTTTGCCGTCCCCATTAACTCCGTCGGCCAATGAAAGAAGGGGAGGCGGCCTATAACACCCAGCAACTGATAGATTGGCACTATAAACACAGTTGTCTCGGCAGTGTACTCGTCTGGTCTCGGCTCTCGACGCGTACGATCTCGAAACTGTTGCTGCTGCGTTTGCAGAGGTTGGGGCTGTGGCTTGCTCGGCCCTTATTTCTGTACCGTATGCCCCTGTGCCGCGCTCTTCACGTTTGCCACTTGCTTTTTCACCAAAGAAGGGCCTACCGAGGGTTTTGGGAAATCCCCTGTCTTCGGATTACCATGCTCGGCCACAGCCTCCTCGTACATACAATCTTTTTCGATGATAGCCATGAGCTCGCTCATATTCTTCGGAGGATTTCGAGAAAGATCACGAAACATTGGGGAGGAAGTATCCAACCCATTCATAAAGGACTCCGCCGCCACTGCTTGATTACAGTCTGGGATTAGGTTGTACACTTCCCAATACCGCTCGGTGTATAAACGCAACGTCTCCCCCGGCCGTCGACGCATGTTTACCAGCATGGAGAGTGTTTTCGGTTGAATGCTGCTCGTCACGAACCATTTAGTAAACTCGAGCTCCAGCTCGTCAAAACACGTGATAGATCGTGGCTTTAATTGATTATACCACATCATAATTGGTTGTGTTAGGGCGAGAGGGAAGATTTTGCACATAATCGCGTCGGAAAAATTGTGTAGAGACATTATCTGTCGGAAGCGGGTAACGAACAACACGACATCCTCCTTTGCTTCGTATGGTTTGATCTTAGGCATGGTGAATCGGGTAGGGGGGTGCTCGTTTAGGATAGCCTCGGTGAAAGGCGATGCCTTCGCCCTTCCGAGCTTCGTGTCGTCCGCTGGGATAACAATCGTGCTCGGCGATAACCCAGTACCTCGTCGCTCGGGTTCAACGGCATACGCCCGGTGATGATGTATCGGTTCAAGACGTTCCCGAAGACGTGCACTTCCACCTCTCGACTGTTTGGGGCCATCGTTATAAGCCCGTTGTCGTGCTATACCACTATCTATAGGACGATAGGTGATGGGTTCGCCCGTGAGTGTATCAAACAGGACTTGATGAGGATAAAATATTGACCTATTAAAGTCCCAATATCACATGTTTTCTAGTTCTTTATTGCGTTAATTAAATATTATTATTTCCTTTTTGATAATTCACTTTAATTATTTAATTATGCAGGAAAAATGATATTTGCACCATCTCAGTCGTTGTGAGACTCGTTGATTCGAAGTCAGCCCAAAATGTAAAGTTAATATGGAAATTTCCCTATTGATTACCCCTAAGGATCTGGACATGGGTATTGATTAGGCCAATGATGCTATATTTTAAGATTGAGAATTTTATTAGAAGATGAAGTCCACTCTTGGAAGGAAATACTCGGCAGTGCTTTTGGAAGGAAAACAAAAGTGGAGTCTTGGTAGGCATGTGAAGTTTCCTTTCACATGTATGCCTTGGTAGCCTATAAAAGAAACGAGTAATAGGGGTCGGGGGAGACACCACGGATCAGAAGCGACGCGGCTGCGATCAGAGAGCTCCACGGCTGGGAAATAGAAGAGCAAAAGAATAATTTGTGAGGTTTTATTTTTATCTATGTTAGGCTAAACTTCTAAACTAGGGTTGAGGATGAAACCTCATGAATATTATTGATTGGTTTTATGCAATTGATTTTTCCTACGTGCGTTCATAGTTTATTGTTCTGATCTCATTAATTAATTTGGTAGAGATTCGGATATGGATTCAATCGGAATGGGTTTTTTCCATGATTTGATATCACCTTATTAATCGAATTGCTTGGTTTATCAAAGTTTATATTTAAGTACGGGATATCTACTGTGATTTGTTTTATGCGGATACAGTTGATGATTTTGGCTTAAACTTGCGAAGCAGAGGAGGAACATATTGTCGATATAAATAAAAAGGTCTTAACGACATATTATCCATGGTGATTAAGATTAGCTTCTAAATCATTGTGTAGAAATTATAGGTAAAACCATTGCATAAGATTAGTTGCTAAATATTTGTGGGTGTGGATTCCAAAACCTTAGTTACTTTTCTCAACCGGCAATCTCACTATTTTTCCGTGCTAGTTTAATTATTCTTTTGTCATTGCTTTATTTAAATTCTTAGTTTAAAAATCAATCGCACCTTTGTTAACTAGGTTAGGGTTTAATCGATTTAAGTTTATCTAGTTTTCCTATAAAAAATCACAAGTCCCTGTGGGTTCGACCTCGCACTTGCATAACTATACTTCAATACGATTCGTGCGCTTGCGAGTACATTAAAATTTCACATCAACGACACTGTTGTCTCGTTCCCGACGAACATCCCTACTGTCAGCTCTGTGGTACCCCAATGTCTCTTCGCCAGAAGGCTGGAGACGGGAACGAACGTGCCTCTCCCGAAGAGGAGGATAATTTATGTCGAAATCAAGCCGAGTCCTGGCCTTTGGGCGTTCTGGCTGATGAAGACCTAGGGTTAAGGAGGGCTCGGAAATATCCGACCGTCGACTCCGTGCTGTTGATCCTGACGAACGTGTCGAACTTTCGCCGTGACCAATACCTTCCAAGCGCTGCCTTTGGGGTGTAATCGGATTATCTCCGACGGGGCTTAGATTACGTCGGTGCCTTGTCCTGGTGTTATCCTCGGTCCGAGCAAGGACACGCTTCCCATGTCGTTGTGCATCCATATGTCTACTTGTCCCTGCGTCGTTGTTTCCAGGAGACGGCGTTATCGGAACATGGCCGTCCCGGCCTTCGAGTCGTTGCTGAAGAAGGGCTATCACGGCAGCCTGCCGTTTTTGTTCGGTTAGAGCGATTTCAAGCTCGGTAGGGTTTGTATTTGGCCGACGCGCGGTGGGGACGATGGTTCGGGCATGATGAGGCTGGGAGGTGTTGCAATAACCAAACCCAGAAAGTTCGAGGGTAAAGTCTTCCGGCCTCGGTGGTGGCGTGCGTTTCGACATCGATGAAAGAGGAGAGGATGAGCCGAGTGAAACACTACTCCCCAGCAGAGTCGCCAATTGTGGGGGGGTTAGTTCCACCTTGAGTTTTTTCCGTCTTTTATCCGAGGTTGAAAGGATGAACAGAGCGCTCCTATGTACCTGCAAATCGAAGGGGGGTGTTCCTCCGGGTAGAAGCTCCGACGACCTAGTCAGTAGGTGGAGGAGAAGTAAAGGAGAAAGCTTTTGAAAAAAAAAAAATATATATATATATATATATAGAGAGAGAGAGAGAGAGAGAGAGAGAGAGAGAGAGAGAGAATCAGAGAGCAACCTGGTTGGGGGGTAGCCCTCTATTTATAGGCGACCTGAGAGTGTAAAAGAAATTAGACCGCCTCCACGTGTCGTGTTGTTCGGCTGACCTCACATGTCAGAGATATTTACGAGCCACCGTCCCACGTGGATGACGAAGTCGTACTATTCAATGTCAAAGCCGTCTTATCGGATAGGGACGTTACTTTGTTCTGACATCATTTGACCGTAGAGTAACCGAAGACGAACACCTCGACTGCCGAGCCAAGCTATTGCCGAAGAGAGACTATCTTCGAGGAACTGGTTTGTCAAAACGTAATGATTTTACCGAAGAGATGATACTCCCGAACGTGAAATCCTCCGAACGTAAAGATGGCTTTTTCCCCGGAGAAAACAGAACTGCTAGAGTTGATGAACTGAGTACCCTCGGTTGCCGAACGCGATGCACAGAGCATGAAACAATTAGATTCGTAAGCCTCTGGTTTATACCGTTTTGGCCCTTTTGCCCCTTCGGTAATTTCGGCCCACTACACTCAATAAATGAGAGTTTATCTCATGTTTGTTTTCTCCTCTTGTTCTTCATATATATTGTCAATCCTCCTCTGTTTGCTTGGGAAATACAATATCTATCTGAGTGTGACACAAAATAGTGAGTTTGTGAAATACAAAATCTGAGTAAACTGTCAACCCTCCTCTGTATGCTTTATGAATGTTGATGCTATGAAGATGGCGCCCTAGCATTTTTAATTGGAAATCTGGTGGCGTTCTTGTTCTTTGCTTGATTTTTCTATCTGCATCTTTTGCCTTGACAAATATATGACGAAAAAGGCACCTTCTCTTCACTAGTACGGATATGCGCGCAAACACCGGTGTAGATACATTGGTCACTTCAACTTTTTCCACTAAAAAACACTTTTTCGAAAAATATATCCTTCAAAAAGAAGAGATTTTCTTGAACTGAATAAATATGATCGCTTCTGAGAATGAAAAGAACAAAGACATCAAATTTAAGGGAACAAAATTTGTTAATTTCTGTAAGTAGACGCCGACGCACCGTTGTTAGATAGGTTTAGAGGTGTCAACTGTGCTGGGTCAACACCGGCAAGAAACGTTTAATGGTCACCATGGTGCGACAAATACAAGATATTAGTTGGAACGGCATGAAACGAAAACATAGTGAACTAGGTTGAGCCATCGATCGTTTCAAGGCACACAACATGAGCACAATTAATAAAGCACATACAAGGCACGATAACATGCTCAACACTAGCTAGCATAGCACGGGCATGCCACTAGTACGGATATACTGGCTTTCTCTTAGGCTGCTGGTTTTGCCACTCTCTTCTTTGTTAACGCTATTTCCCTGTAAGTGTATTTTTCGTGCAAAAATACACTTACAGGAGAGTGACGTTAACAAAAAAAAGGAGTGACAAAATCATTTCCCTTGTCTTAATATAAATGAGATTAAACTCATACTACAATTCAGTTATGTAAAAATAATCTCTCTCTTTTTTTCTTCATTCAAAGTACATAACTTGGACAGTACTATTGGTTTTTACTTCTTTTTAGGATTTTGGGGTTACACCGAGTGCAATTTTGTTCACCCTCCTTAAAAGAGGGTGAACATTACCCTCCCTCTTATTGGTTGAAGTGGTGTGGATCCCACCACAAAGTGATGTCATGCTTACCATGCAATATACTTTTTGGTAAGCATGACATCACTTTGTGGTGGAACCCACATCATTTCAACCAATAGAAAGAAGGGTAATGTTCACCCTCTTAAGTGGGAGGTGAACAAAACTCAGTTACGCCTTATAAAAAGGGTTATAACCTATGTTTTATGTAACTTTTCATCAATAATATTCAGAGTTTACTCTATTAATTTTTCTTGTGGATTCAATTGTTCTTATGACTACGAGTACCTATCTCGTTTGGAATAGTAAGCTAATTATTCTCTCGTTAATTCCACTGCGTCAATATCTCAAACATTTTATTTAATAGTACGCTAACTATTCTCTTGTGAATTCCGTTGCGACAAATTTATTGTACGAGATGTATATATGTGTTTGCGCGCTCGCGTCTACCACTAGATTACCAATCAAGCTACTACAAGCTATTCAAAGTCTTAACACAATAAGCTTAATTATGTATCCGGCCGGTTTGTGATCTCATCATGTTTTAAAGCTCCTATTAGAGGGAGGAGAGAGAAAATAAAACAGAGAACTTTTATAACCCTTTTACGTTTTCTTGGGCTTTGTGGCAGCACTCTAAAAGCTCTCTCTCTCTCTCTCTCTCTCTCTCTCTCCTTCCTTCCAACCAAATCTAAGGTACGTAATCTTCAAATATCGATTCAAAACTCTGAAAATTGTGTTGTTCTTCATAGTATTATAGATTTGCTTTATGTCAATGATCCTTTGCTTGATGCACTCTGTTCCTTGTACGCCTTTCCAGAAATATTCAATTTTCAACCACATGTATTTGTTGTTTTTTCTCTTCTCTGTTCAGCCTTCTTGTAATTTGGTTGGATTTCGCGGGGAGTTTTCTATAAATATTGATAAAGCTCTGAATAAGAATTTCGAGTATTTTTTGAAATTAGAAAAATATTGATCTTCTAATGGATCAGCTACATCCTCTGAAAAATGAAATGAATACAGATGGATTTTTATTTGCTTTTGCAACTGAAGACCAGAAGAGCTTAATGAAAGGTTTTTTCCTTGGATTTGTAAACAACCAAACGGTGACGTTTTTTGTTTGGAAAGGATGGGAAAATTAACTCTCGAGTTAATTTTTTGTTGTTGTTCAATTACTAAGAAAGTTGTGAAACCCACAACTTCAATTTTGCCGTTGGAAAGCACTTTTGTGTAAAATAAATCTTGTAAATAAAAAGAATGGATATTTTTCTCAATAGATATTTCTAAAAACTGAATAGAGCCAAATCAACTTCCTCATAACTTTGTTAATGTTTGCATAACCCATCACTTCAACACGTACTTTCCTGAAAAATAGATTCTGCAAAAAGAAAGAGATTTTCTTGAATTGGATAAATATGATCACTTCTGAGAATGGAATGAATCAATGATTTTTAATTTCTTTGTTAATTAATTATCTTTCTGTACTTCTAGAATGGTGAAATCTCTACTTGAAAAAGTAGTGTTTGAAATCGTTAAATTTGCAGCTCGCTGGGCTAATTGCTACCATGGCTTCACTGGGTGGTAAGAGGTGTGCTATTCCGGAGTGCACAAAGATTGCCAGCGGGCGGACCGACTTTTGCGTCCGTCACAGTGGGGGAAAGAGGTGCCGATCCGAAGGGTGTCGAAAGAGTGCAAAGGGAAGCAGTGATTTCTGCATGGCGCACGCTGGAGGAAAGGGATGCTCGTGGGGCCAACCGGAGTCGGAGTTTGGTGAAGGTGAAGGACCATGTTATTTATTTGCTAGGGGAAAGACCGGGCTATGTACATTACATGACGTCGCTCAGGTTCAATACGAACAGGTTCATGGGAGTGCCACACTTGGACCCATGCATGTAGGTTTGGCGACGGGGCGGGGCGACGCGGGTTTTTGTGTACCCCGATCCCAACTTGAAAATTATCACACGTCCCGACCCCGACTCGAAAATTATCACCTGATGCCGCCCCGCCCCGCCTGACCTTAACCGGGTATTTTTTGGGTACCCCGTTCCCGCCCCCCCGCTCCATAAGAAATTTTAAAAAAAAATTGTAAGAAAATAGTTATAAATAAAGTGGTATTTTAGAATAATGGTGAAAATATAAAGCTAAGAATATAAATTTTTGTTAGTATAATATTAGGGTAAAAATGTAAAATTTGAAGTATACAGTCCGGATCAAGTCCATACCTTACGGTCCTCACCCGTCCATACCTCACTTTTTCCGATCGAATTTTGATGATCCGAGCTGCTCAATGTGATCAAAACGTGATTTTAAGGGTACCAACGAGAAATTAGCAAAAAAAATGATCGGGAAGGACTTCATCCAAACAGTTTTTTATTGAACGGTTCAATAAAAAACTGCTCAAATCAAGCCCTTCCCGGTGTTTTTTTTTTTTTTGCCGATTTCTCGCGCTGACGAGAAGGGTGTGGAAAGGAACCGGACTGTTTAAGTATAATGATAGTTATGTTAGGATAGTGTAGCGGGCCGAACACGGATGTTCGGATGGCGTGGACCTGATCCGCCATGAATTGGTCAGAAACTTCATGCGCGGCGTGCCGACGATGACTCGTCACGTATGTACCGTTTGCCTCAGGCTCGGCGGCTGACAAATCCACGCTCGGATTGTGCCGTCGGCAGAGTTTTTAGCGACGGTACCCCCTCACTAAACGCGTGGAAGTGCTCGGCGATGCCCGTGCTCGGCTACCTTCAGATCACGGTATGCAGCCGATGACGGCTGGCCGTAAGGACACGCGTCTTGCCACGTGCAGAAGCGGTTACAACAGAAGGTGATCACGGGCGCACATGGGCATGCCAGCTCAGCCCTGAAAAACGGTTATCAGATCTACTCCTCGACGTCACTATGACGTCATTAGGCCCGTGGAAGGCACGCGATCGCACTTGAAGGGCAAGTCGGAAGGCACTATAAATACCTAGAGATGGTAACCCTAACAGGTACACACTACTCAATACTCACAATTACTCTCTCAAAAGCTTTCTGCTTCCTCTCTGCGCTATACTCATCCTCTCGCCGGAGGGCCTTGCCGGGCCAAACCCCGGCCAGGCCTTAGTCGTGCGTTCCTTGTGCAGGCTAGGAGGAGAAAGCTTACCCATCATCGAGTCACCAACGAAGGATCGAGGACCAAAGGATCACGGGCCACACAATTGGTGAACCTGACGTGAATCACTTCTGATCTAAACGGCTCTCTCATCCTCCATACCCCCCTCACTCCTTCGTAAAATAACCACAAATCACCTACCATGGGCGGAGATCTAGCAGACGCAACCGTTTCGGGGGCCAAAGACGCAGGTGGAAACGTCAATTCCACGCCAACCCTCAAAAGGCACATGTCCCTCTCCCTCGCCCCTGGGTCCGGGCTCTCACCCGTCTCAGACGACGTAACTTCGGCATACATCCGCCTGTTGCAGCGTTGCGACGATGAACGCGACAATGAACTGGTCGCGCTAAGGGCAGAGGTGGCCCAAATGAAGCAACGCATGCAGCAGGACGCCACCCCTGCCGCATCAAGATCTGGCGGAGACAGGGGTAGAGGAGGCCAAACACCGCCTCCACCCCCACCACCGCAAGGGCGTCAGAACGAAGGAGGCCAACGCGGATCCGTGAAAGACCGCCTAGGCTTCACCCCAGCACTTGACGATGCCAGGGGAATCATCCTCTATAAACAACCCACAGTATCTGGGACACACCGTTCTAGAAGCCATCACGATGGAACCAGGACAAGGGACACCGAGTCGTTTACAAGTACGTACTCGACTGGTCGCACAGAGTTCTCTCGCACAACGGCCTCGCACCGTAGCCGAGACTCTGCCCAAACCAGACCCCATGTCTCTGAGCGCCTGGGGAACATCCCAATAGAAAACAAAGATGATGAGCACTACGCTCGGCGCAACGGGAAAGACGTACGCGTTGAGGGCGCCAACGACGAGAACAAAATCCGTCGCCACAACGACAAAACCGTTGACGGCCCACGCCGAATGGAGAAGGATCTGCGAGACAAGCTTCGGCGGAGGGAAGCGGAGAAGACGTCGGCAAAAGAACACAAAGACAGGGATTCAAAGAGATCAAAAACAGACGAACACGGCAAACCGCCGCGCCCAGGATTTGAAAGGCAGCTAAAAGACCTCGGCGTCTCCCCATTTACCTCCCACATAATCAACACGCCCCCAGAGCCCACCTTCCACCTACCCAAATTCACGAAGTTCGATCCGTCGACGTGTGAGGCCTACACTCACCTCATTCACTTCAGACAAACCATTGAACTCTGTACGCTTAAAGATGAGGTAAAATGCAAGGCGTTTCCATCCAGCCTCGGATCCCTAGGGCTCCAGTGGTTCAACAAATTGCCCGCTGGATCCGTGAGGACCCTGGCCGACCTTGAACGCGCCTTCAACACTCGCTTCATCACAAGCAACAAAACGGCTAAGGAGCCTGAATCGCTGTCTCAGATGAGAAAACTACCGTCGGAAACCCTCAGGCAATATGCCGAGCGCTACTGGCAGCTATTCAACGAGATCCCTGGAATCGATGAATACTGGGCTGCACGCACTTTCAAGAACGGCCTGGAAACCGAGAGCAGGATCTTAGACGAACTCGCCATCCGTCCACCACACGGCATGGGTGAACTAATGAGGGTCGTGGAAATATTTTGTGCTCTCGAGGAGCTTTATGCAGACAGGGCCGCACAGGGAATCCCAAGCTCTAACAATCCATTCTCCTCAACCGTACACCAGCTGCCGGCACAAACAGCAACCCAACAAGTGCAGCCGAAGAAACAAGTTCACAATATCAAGAAGGGGAAGGAGCGTCCGCCAAAGGAGCACGACCACGTGGCCGAAACCACTCACTTCAAAGAACCAATCTGGTCTTTTCTGAAGGAAATAATGAGACAACCGTGGTTTGAATGGCCGACGGGCAAGCTCGGAACCGACACTGGCCAACTGGATCAAAACCCAAGGAAGAAATGTACTTACCACAACGAGCTCGGCCACTACACGACTGCTTGCGCACCGTACAAGGCTCTCCTTGAAAAGCTTGCGGCTCAAGGCCATCTCGATCAATACATCGATCGAACAAAGACACCCGCCCGGCAGACAAATCCCAACCCCAACGAACAACGACCGTTGATCCACGTCATCCACGGTCCAGTAACCAAAGCGTCCGAGACTGCCCTCAAAGCCGACATCGATCACGCCTCAACTTCAAAGGCAGTACTCTCCGTCGGCTGCGGATCCAAGCGTCAACGACCACAAGACGTGCCAAAGTGGACGATCAGCTTCACCGAACGCGACCTTGAACACGTCCAAACACCGCATTCGGACGCCCTCGTCGTAACCATCCAGATCGGCGTTCACGACGTCAAACGCGTCCTCATTGATCAAGGAAGCTCGGCCGAAGTTATGTACTACGATCTATTCAAAAGCTGGAAAACTACCAGAATCGGCACTACTACCAACCGAAGTACCCCTCATCGGCTTCAGCGGAGCACCTGTTTGGCCAGTTGGCCGAATCTTCCTCCCTGTCGTCGTCGGCACGAAGACACTCTCTGTTGAATTTATCGTCGTCAACGTGCCAAGCCCATACAACGCCATCCTGGGACGAAATTGGCTTCATGGAATGCAGGCCATCGCCTCCACGTACCACCAACTTGTCCGCTTCATCGGCGCAACGGGGAGACAAGAAGACTTACGAGGGGACCAAATTGCATCCAAAAAATGCTACGTCTCCGCCGTACACAGCTCCTCAAAAGCAAAACAAGTGCAATGGGTTGAAGTCCCAGACATGGCTGTCATCGAAGACGTCGGTCAAAAAGCCGAGGACAAAGCGGAAGAGGACCTGGTGAAAATGCCCATCAACGAGGACGGATCACGCTTCTTCTTGCTTGGCTCCTCACTATCTGACGCCGAGCGAGAGGAGATGTTCCTGTTCCTCAAAGACAATCTTGAAGTCTTTGCATGGACCCCGGAGGAGATGCCAGGGGTGGATCCCAACTTTATTTGCCACTCCCTCAACATAAAAAAGGACGCCAAACCAGTGGTTCAACGGGCTCGACGCTCGGCACCCGAACACGCCGACGCCGTGATCGAAGAGGTCGACCGCCTTCTCGACACCAACGCCATTCAGGAAGTCCAATACCCAACCTGGCTCTCCAACACGGTGGTCGTCAAGAAGAAGAATGGAAAGTGGCGAGTTTGCGTCGATTACACAAATCTTAACGATGCCTGTCCTAAAGACTGGTTCCCACTGCCAAAGATCGACCAGCTCGTAGATGCAACAGCCGGCCATGCTCGGCTAAGTTTTCTGGACGCCTACCGTGGCTATCACCAGATTGCTATGGACCCGGCCGATATGGAAAAGACAGCATTCATAACTCCGCATGGAATCTTCTGCTATAGGGTGATGCCGTTTGGTCTAAAGAACTCCGGAGCCACATTCAACAGAGCGATCTTCAAGATGCTCTATGCACAAATAGGCAACATCCTGGAAGCATACATCGACGACCTCGTCGTCAAAAGTCAAAAGGAGCACAACCATTTGAAGGAGCTGGCCGAGGTCTTCGAGATCCTTAAATTCCACAAACTCCGTTTAAACCCGGAGAAGTGCGCGTTCGGCGTAAGTGCTGGTAAATTCCTTGGCCATTTAGTCACACGACGTGGCATCGAAGCCGACCCCAACCAAATCAGGGCAGTGGCCGACCTTCGGCCACCAAGATCAATCAGAGAGGTACAAAAACTAACTGGGATGGCAGCGGCTCTCAACCGCTTCATCAGCAAATCGTCCGATAAGTGCCACTCCTTCTTTCACGCTTTCAAAGGGAAAAGCCGACGAAGTTTCGAATGGACAACGGACTGCGACAGAGCGTTGGCCGAGCTCAAAGATTACCTGGTTCTTCACCGCTGATGGTAAAGCCCAAAGAATACGAAAATCTTTACCTTTACCTTGCAGTCTCGAGCCATGCCATTAGCTCAGCACTTGTTCGGCGGGAAGGGGCCGACGACATGCCGGTATATTTCACGAGTAAGACACTCATACCCGCCCAGACTCGGTACCTTCCCCTGGAAAAACTGGCACTCGCCCTGGTATCTGCGGCGAGGAAGCTCCTGCCATACTTTCAGGCGCACACAATAACAGTGTTGACCGAGCATCCTCTCAAAGCGCTTTTTCGAAAAGCTGACCTCTCAAACCGAGTTTCGAAATGGGCGGTCGAGCTTGCAAATTTTGATATCCGCTTTGAACCGAGGACAGCAATAAAGGGTCAGGTCCTCACCGACTTTATTGCTGAGCTAACACCTGAAGACTCCGAGATCCTAAACACTCCCCCAACTACTCAACCTTCTGCCGAAGGTGAACAGAAAAAGGACAAGTGGCTCCTCTTTCAGGGAGACACATGGCGATTGCAGGTGGACGGCGCCTCCAACAACAACGGAGCAGGTGCCGGAGTCGTTTTGGTCTCACCATGCGGAACACTTCACGAGAGTGCTATCACCATTGATTTTCCTGCAACAAATAATGAGGCCGAATATGAAGCACTGCTTGCTGGATTACGCTCGGCAATCGCAATGAAAGTTGACAACTTGGCCGTATTCTGCGATTCTCAACTTATAGTCAATCAAGTGCTGGGGGACTACGAAGCTAGAGACCCAAGGATGATGAAGTACCAAGCCATGGCAGCTGAGCTCATTACTCACTTCAAGAACTTCAACATCGAACAGATCAACCGCGAGCACAACGCACACGCCGATGCACTTGCCGGCCTCGCGTCGGCTTCAAAGGCATCAGAGTTCCGAACCATAAATTTTGGAAACATTGACCACCCGAGTTTCGACATAACCCCAGAAGTGCTCAACATTGAGCTTGATCCGAGTTGGATGGATGAAATAGTTGCCTTCCTCAGAACCGATACTTTACCCGACGACAAGAAGGACGCCTTCCGTATCAGAAACAAGGCCGCATACTATTGGCTTTCTGAGAACGGCCAACTCTATAGGAAATCCATTTCTGGGCCCTACCTTCTTGTCATCCACCCCAATCAAGTTGCCGAGATCCTAGAAGAACTGCACTCCGGAAGCTGCGGTTGCCACTCTGGTGGACGTTCGTTATGCCAACGCGCGATGAGTCAAGGATACTTTTGGAAAAACATGAAGAAAGACTGCGAGGAAATTGTTCGAAGGTGCCAACCATGCCAACTTTTCTCCCCAATCCCAAGGCAGCCGGCTCATAACCTCTCTCCCATCACAAGTCCATGGCCATTCGCGCAATGGGGGCTCGACATCGTCGGGAAGCTCCCAACAGCACCTGGGGGCTTCAAATTCTTGATCACAGCAACGGATTACTTCTCCAAGTGGGTAGAGGCCGAGGCTCTCGTCACCATTACAGAAGCAGACGTCCGACGGTTCGTATGAAGGAACATCGTGACAAGGTTCGGTGTACCCTACGCCATCGTCTCCGACAACGGCACCCAATTTGTCGGGGACGGCCTCACAAGCCTCTGTGAGGAGTTCGGCATCAGATTCTTCAACTCAACACCAGCCTACCCTCAAGGAAATGGCCAGGCCGAGGCCTCGAACAAGACGATTTGCGCAGGGATAAAACGAAGATTGAATTCCAAGAGAGGAAAATGGGCAGAGGAACTCCCCAGGGTTTTATGGGCTTACCGCTCAACCCCCCGCCGCTCTACAGGCCAAACACCCTTCTCAATGGCGTTCGGCATGGAGGCCGTCATCCCCCTAGAATCAAGATTCCCAACCCTCCGAACGGAAAACTTCAACCCACAGTCCAATGACGAAGCCGTCGAGCAAGAACTGATTTTGGTTGAGGAAAAACGAGATGACGCTCGGCTAAAGCTTGCCGAGTATCAACAGACTGTCGCCAAGGGCTACAACAGAAGTGTCAGAATCAAGAAGTTCAAGCCCGACGACTTGGTTTGGCGTAAGGTCGTCCAAGCAAGCAAAAAGAAAAAGTTCATGCCTAATTGGGAAGGGCCATTTCGTATTTGAAGGTTGCCGGTGAAGGGGCTTACACCCTCGAAGACATGCACGGCAAAGTACTCACCAACCCGTGGAACGCACAGAACCTCAGGAAGGCTTACATGTGACGCTTCAATCAGACAACTACCTTCGGCCAACACATCGTGCATTCAGAGTTTCTGTTTTCTTCAGCTTCGGCATAACTCTTCTACATTTTTCTCTTGCATTTCAAAGAAGGGCCTCGACCCACTGTTACTGTTTTTATTACTTTCCCAGTACTTCGAAGAAATATCAATGACATGACAATCTTTTTCATTGCAAAGTCTTCAACAAACATTTCATGCATTCATTCCACTCTCGGCAAAAGAATGCCACACACAAACGATGACTTCGGTCACACCCATCAAACGGCTCCTTAAAAAGCCCTTTGCTTCGGCCAACTTCACCGCCCAAAGAAGCAATCACTGGACATATGGTCCGCCGAACCTGAAATATACTTTTGGAACTTAGGCTTCGGCTCGGATTGGCAAGACACTATGGTCGGCCACCGAATGGTTACACTCGCAATTTGGCGAGCAAACCACCCACAAACAATAAACTACTCTCCAACGTTCCTCTACCATGGCCAGGGGCTAACACTTGGACCGAGCCCCATCCACTGGCAAGGGGGCACCTCACACTCTCAAACTAAGTCAAAGTTTGGATCATGTCCGATCATAATAAATCCATGTTCGGCTGACTGCTCCCTACGGCAACACTACTTTTGGTCAGGGCTCGGCTGCAAAATCTATACTTAAACCATTTCGGTCATGGAATACTCTCAACTATTCTGCCGAACCCAAACCAAAAGTAGGGGCTACGGACAACTACACATTCACAAACATGCAAGACACACAAAATTATGTGAAGACAATCAGACAAGCTCGGCAAAAATAGAGACGTTGCAATGGAAGCAATGCATTCATTCAAAAGTCAAGTGTTGTTAAAAATCCTAAGCTAGGAGGATCGGCGTAGTAAACCGTTCGGTGCCGACCCTCATTCAACTATTACATCTGGCACGGTAAACTCCCAAGTTTGGAGCCGTCCAGTCCAACAAAAAGTTCAAAAAGAAAACTACAATCCCTAAGGTTGTGGCGGATCACCCTCGGCTGCAGCTTCAGTAAGACGATCAGCGTCGTCCTCGGCTTCAACGGCCACTTCATCATTTTTCTCAACTTGCTCGGTAGCTTGCTCGGTGTTGTCAGCCACGTCCCTCTTCTTTCCACTTGAGCCATTCCCTCCCTCTTCAACGTCGGCCACAGTCATATCTTCGACATCATCCTCACTCTCGGGAAACTCCTCCGGAGTAAGTGGGGCACACTCTTCTTCAGTGTACGGGAGTACGAGCTCGGGCACATCAGCTACGGGGATCGACTTCATCAGGTTCATGTCCGGCTCCATCTGCATGACCCCACACGCAGCCTTCACCCCATCCTTGTACCCAGTCCGGTACGCGATCGGCAGCTTCTTCTTCAGTTCCTCATTGACCATCGACCGAGCCTTCCGAACGTACTCGGCGCCGGCTCTGTCGTACCCAGCCTGAAATGCTTTCTCATCTACCTCCTTCATCTTCCTCTTCTCCTTGCGGACAACCTTCTCGAGCTCGCGTTCGGCCGTCTTCGCATTCTCAAGGGCCTCATCCCTCTCTTTCTCGAGTTCGGCGACCCTAGACTTGGCAAACCTCAAGCCGTTCTTCGCAGCCTTGGCCTTCTCACGCTCGGCTTTCGCTTCATCGCGGTAACGTGTCCTCTCAGCGGCCAAGAGTTCGGCTTGCCGAGAAGCACGCAGCAAAGCTTGCCCAGCCTACACAAGATTAATTTGTCAGCCTCGGCAACATGTCAAAATGCAAATTAGAAAACGAAGTCAAAACGTACCTGTACGAGATATGCACTAGTGTGGACTAGGCTCGGCTGGAGCTCCCCTGGAATCCTGTCCATATCCTTTGGAAGAGCAAGCCCATGCAGCATGGTCACAGCAAGGCCAGGCTCCTCCTTGACGCTGTCCTCCACCGTGACCACTCTGCCGTCGGCCATCGCGAACGATGGTGCGAACTCTGAGACGATCACTCGCCCATCAGAACCTGCTGCCCTCTCCACGACCTTTGAGCCTCCCGCCGCCGAAGAATCGGTTTGGTCCTTCTCCTTTGGAACTGGCATCGGCGGCCTGGCAGGGAAGAAGTCGTGTACCTTCTGCCTCTTAGCAGGACTCTCGGTGGGAGAAGGCGCAGCTACCTTCTTGCTGGCAGCAGCTGCTTCCTTAAGGTTCATCCTCACCACATTTCTCCTTCCCATGTCGTCGGCAAAGTGAGGAATTAGGGTTCGGATTGGAGGGATGTGGATGCCTTGAAGGTCAGTTGGCAGACTTTCCTGGAACCAGAAGTCGGCTGACTTTTGAAAGGTGGGAAACTTTACCCTCGGCTCCTTCACCTTCTTGCTCGGTTTTGGAACTTCGTCGCCAACACCTACCTCAGCAGCTGATTTCTTACCCTTGGCCTTCGTGCTCGGCCCTGCCTCTTTATCCTTCTTCTTCCTCTTCGTCAATTTCCCCTTGTACGAAGGCTCGTAACCCAACAGCGTCGGCGCGTCGCGGCAGATACAAGCCCTTAGTATCTCCACGTGACTGTCTACGGCCAAAGAATTCTGGGTCTTGGTTATTGATCGGTGATCTGCAAAAGGAAAATGTGTTAGCAAAATATCACAAATTCATTAGGAGAATGGATCAGGTTCAGCAGATTTAAAGAAGAATTGGAGACCTCGGAAATCCATTATCTTCGGCACAGAATGCAGCCGCATTGTCTGATCGCCGAACTCGAAGTTCCCACTGACTTCGACGTACAGGTTAGCCCACTTGTCAGTGTCGGGAAGCCCGTTAATCAATGGCTCCTTACCACTACGAGTGGACAAGTATCTACGGTTTGTCTTCCCATTCCTAGACATGATGTATGTGTGGAAGAGGTCGGCAATGGTGAAATCGAGGTTGTGAAGTTCCTTCAACTTAATTACGGACATCACTATCCTAAAGCTATTGATCGAGAAGAAGTGAGGTACTATGCCGAACCTAGCTAACAGTTCCCTCAGATATGGATGAAGGGGGAAGCGGAGCCCGGCCTCACAGATGGCCATCAAAGGGACCGTTATGTGTTCGGGACGATCTTGCCTCTTGTCCCTAATCCTGTTACTAGCCACTTGGTGGACGACGACGTCATCCGGTATGTCGTACGCTCGGCAGAAGGCCGCATACTCGTTGGGACGCCCACTGAAGTAATGGGCGTGGGGACACACCTGCCCTCGCTCGAAGAGGTCGGCAAACTCTCTGTCCCCAGACGAAGTTTCAGCAGGAGCAGAGAGTGAAGAGGTCGTGGCTCCGGCCTGGGAACGAATCCTAGACTCGGCCTCCGGTCCAAGTTCGTGCTCGGCTTCGGATTCTGTGCTAGTAGAGAAGGTTATCTCTGGGTCGGTGTTGAAACCACCGTACTCATGGTCAAGCTCGGCATTGGAATCACCAGAGTCTGACATATTCGAGGCAATGGAAGAGTTTTGACGTCGGCTTCGGTGTATCTCCAAGTACTCTCGGATCACAAGGTTCGCAGAATCGTCCCCTGAACTTTCAGAGTCGGATGAGATGACGATGATTGGGGGAGCCAGACCTAACAAAGTCAAAAAACAAAACATGAGACCTCGTCGTCGGCCAGAAAGCGGGTGTCTCTCTACGCTCGGTATCCTAAATAGCCCACCCCATCATCGTTCTCAAGGCTCGGCCAAACCATGTTCGGTTTGGACCTCCCAATCAACAGAGACTGGGGCTCGGCCTATTCCATCAACGGCCAAGCTACCCCTTGGAGGCCCCATGCTCGGAAGAACAGGTTGAAGAGGGAGATGAACAGTCCGTTCATCTCCAGGGTGCACTGTTCACTCAGAACAAAAAGTGCCCCAAAAACCCAGAAAAGCAAAAAGTAATGGACTGAAAACTGCAAGAAAGTGAAGAGAATTAAGAATCGAACACATACCTGGATTTGTGGCGAAATCTGGTGGCGGGATTGCTGGGAATCAAGACCAGAAGATGAACTGACGCTCTTCGAAGCTCTAACAATGGAGGTCTGGAGAGAGAGAGAGAATGGGAACTTTCTCTCTCCTCACGTCTCCCTTTATATAGGGCTAGGGTTTGGAATTCGAAAATCCCGCCCATCATTGCACCGCCGAACAGCTAACCATTCAGCGCATGACGCGTGTCACTGAAAAGGACGGGTTGCAGGGTTTGCCAGCCTTCCCCTCGTCTGCCGTACCCATCCACGAGGTGACATCTGGCGCCCAACCATTGGAATACTCCATCGACGGACTGGACTCCTACTGAGAACGAAACGATTCAGGCTCGGCTGGAATCCATCTTCATCAAACAAGTATACGCTCGGGGGTTCGACATGTTCGGTCTGAGGCTCGACTTCAATCTCTACCATGCGTACGGCATCGGCAGAAATTGAGGGGCTATTGTAGCGGGCCGAACACGGATGTTCGCATGGCGCGGACCTGATCCGCCATGAATTGGTCAGAAACTTCATGCGCGGCATGCCGACGATGACTCGTCACGTATGTACCGTTTGTCTCAGGCTCGGCGGCTGACAAATCCACGCTCGGATTGTGCCGTCGGCAGAGTTTTCAGCGACGGTACCCCCTCACTAAACGCGTGGAAGTGCTCGGCGATGCCCGTGCTCGGCTACCTTCAGATCACAGTATGCAGCCGATGACGGCTGGCCGTAAGGACACGCGTCTTGCCACGTGCAGAAGCGGTTACAACAGAAGGTGATCACGGGCGCACATGGGCATGCCAGCTCAGCCCTGAAAAACGGTTATCAGATCTACTCCTCGACGTCACTATGACGTCATTAGGCCCGTGGAAGGCACGCGATCGCACTTGAAGGGCAAGTCGGAAGGCACTATAAATACCTAGAGATGGTAACCCTAACAGGTACACACTACTCAATACTCACAATTACTCTCTCAAAAGCTTTCTGCTTCCTCTCTGCGCTATACTCATCCTCTCGCCGGAGGGCCTTGCCGAGTCAAACCCCGGCCAGGCCTTAGTCGTGCGTTCCTTGTGCAGGCTAGGAGGAGAAAGCTTACCCATCATCGAGTCACCAACGAAGGATCGAGGACCAAAGGATCACGGGCCACACAGATAGAAGTATAGTTTTATATACAAATACATGTCGGGGCGGGTCGGGGCGGGTTCGGACCTAAATATGTTTTGTGATTTGCTCAATAAATAAATGTGAGTTTATCTCATGTTTGATTTCTCCTCTTGTTCTTCCTATAAAAAGGCTTGTATATATTGTGATTGTAACGTATGCAGTTTTGTTGGAAATCTATTGACGTTCTTGTTCTCTGCTTGATTTTGTCTATCTGCATCTTTTGCCTTGCCAAGCATGAAATATTCAAAGCACAAGCCCCCTAGGAAGGGATTTAACCAGACCATCCTAGCTCGCCTCCGGTTGGGAGAGCATCTATAACGGAAAAGGTTTAACCGGACCTTTTTTGCATGGCTAGGGCTTTCCATTGTTCTTAATAGCACGTATTATCAAGGGACACTGTAAACTTCATCGGGGTGAATCCGTTGACACAACATAGTAGAGATATTTCGCTGGTTTGACGGACAAGAGATTTCTTCATGCACGAGGGAATCGTAACCATAATGACCGATGCATTTGAAGATAGCGTGTATTTCAGGCTAATTCGTGTTGACAAGGAATTTTATGAATGCTGGTAGCTAGGCTAGAAAAGAGAAAAATCAAAATCAAGAGGTTGTGAGTTCTACGAGTGGAAATAACCAGGTGGGTTTGGCGATGCAAGTGTTTTGGGTTTGTTGGCTTTTTTAGCTGGGATTCAGTGGTGGATGGCGATGCAAGTGTTTTGGGTGCTAATGCATTTCTATTCCTGCCGGTCACTGGTTGGGTTTAGGGTTAGGTGTGTGCTGAATTGTATTGATTTGGGCTTTCAGGCCTTTTAGGTGTAGGTTTGTCCCAATGGATGTTTTTCCTGATTTAGGCTAAGCCTGTTGGGCCTATTTCAGTTCCTCTGTGTGGTTTGGAGAAGAAAGAGGGGTTTGGATGGTCAGGCCGGTGTATCCAAGCTCCTATTATCTCTGTAAACTTCGTGTTTATGAGTTAATGAAACGATCTTTTTGCTGATCAAAAAAAAAAAAGTGTTTTGGGTTTGTTGGCTTTTTTAGCTGGGATTCAGTGGTGGAAAACTCATTTATGCTCATTTTCTTCTCCGTTCGCATCTCGCCCGATTTTCCTCGCGTGCATAGCTAGAAAAAAAATGAGAGGGGGATGTCAAAAAAATATACGTAACAAAAGCAAATGAAAAGAACAAAGACATCAAATTTAAGGGAACAAGCGATTTGTTAAAACATCTTTTTTACTTTCTCTTGTCGCTTTCTTTCTTCTTCTTTTTTATCGGCAATTATCACCCTCTTTTTGAAGTCCTTTGTTTATGAAAATTATGTACTCCAGTAGTATCCATATAGATAGTAGTACTAGTACCCATACATCTTGTTTCTCCTCTCTCTGTCCGCCACTTTATTGTTAATTTGTTCTGTAATTAGACGCCGTTGTTAGATATGCTTTTTTTTCAATTTTTCCTTCCTCACTCTTCTTTTTCACAAGTTCCAAACACACCATTAAGAGCAGCTTTCTGAGATATAAATAAATAAATAAAAAGAAGAAGAAGAAGTTGTTGATATACTACTATTTGTCAAAATTAAGGAGGAAAGAGATCTAATATTGTCCATATAAATGAACTCTAGTTTATAAATTGACACAATAATGGAAAACAAAGGATTTCGCAATGCATATCTCAGACACATTATTGTACGAGACGTATATATGTTTTAATTTGCGCCCTCGCGTCTATCATTGGATTACCAATCAACTTGCAAGACCAGTACGTGAAGTTACTGGAAGTAAAAGCTATATATATTCAAAGTCTAACACAATAAGTTGAACTATGTATTCCGCCGGTTTGTGATGTCATCATGTTTTAAGCTCCTATTAGAGGGAGAGAGAAAATGGAAGGGAGAACTTTGATAATCCTTTTATGTTTTTCTTGGGCTTTATTATGCCTTTGACCTAATCAGATATTCCTTAGAAAATGGATTGTATTTCGACCAAAAAAAAAAAAAAGAGAGAGATTAAATTCTTTACGCAGCCGGTGTAAACATTTGTTTCCTCTAAATCAATTATATTGCGCCACGTCGTAATGTTTTATTGATTGAGACCACTGTTTTGCAATCGTAGCACAATGTAATTGATTTGGAGGAAACAAATCTTTACACTAGCAGTGTAAAGTATTTATTTCACCGTCTCTCATTTTTCTTTATCGGCAATTATCACACTCTCTTGAACTTTTTTATTAATGCAAATTATATATATTATTAGAGCCGGCTTATAGCCAAGGCGAGGGAAGCCTGCGCTTCCGGCCCCCGAAAAAAATTAAAAACGAGGGCCCCCAAATTTTTAGGATTCCTATATAATATATGTATGTATATATGATCCCCAAAAAAATTGCACTAGCTTCCTTTACACAAAATTGGCCCAATTGAAATTTAGGAGCCCCAAAATAGGTTCAAATTGTGGAATTATTCATTAGAAACACTAACACGTTAAAAAAGAAAATAACATAAGGGTCAACCGGAACTAGGAAGATATAGCCAATCAAAAAAGAAGATCATCAAAAAAGAAAAAGAAGAAGATATAGCCGATCATAAGGACGACTATGTTGTCTATCGAGAAGGAGTTGGTGAAGCAGCTTGATTATGGAGATTTAATCAGTACGTTTGCAGCAAAAAGTGCGAGAAGAATAATTTTCAAATGATGGATTTTGAGGTGTTGTAATAGTTGCATTTTTTTGGAATAATTATATGCTTCTATTTTGTAATGGTAAATCTTTTGTATTGGTTTTTTTTTTTTATGACTCTTTATAGACCACTTTTGTATGAAAAATATAATGTGACCTCATTCAAGAGGTTAGCTTCCGGCCTCCAAAACTTATGAGCCGGCCCTGTATATTATCTATATGAAGTAGTATCCATGTAGATGTACGCATGCATATCGTTTCTCCGCTCTCTGTCCGCCACTTTATTGTTTGCGCCGGCGCTCTAAAAGCTCTCACTATCTCTCTCTCTCTTACCAACCAAATCCAAGGTAATCTTCAAATATCCATTCAGAACTCTGAAAATCGTGTTTTTCTTCATATTATGGAGATTTGCTTTATGTCTGTAAGGGTTCGATTAATCGGGACCTTGACTGTGGTGTCTGATTAGGTTCCTTCCTCCGCTGCTCCGCTCGTCCGTCGCCTGACCTGCAACAAGTCACTAGGGCTTTGGCTACCCAGTGACCCTCCGACGATCAAGTTAGATCTCAGGGAAGGTGTTTAGGTCTAGGGTTAGGATAGTATTGCGTACCTCTTTCAGGTGTGTATCACTTTGTATTTATAGACCTAGGTTTGCTTGGTCTTCACGCTAGCGCGTGGCGAGTACGCTCGGGTAACCGCCTCGGGTGACGTCACATATGACGAGGGGGCCGAGGTGGTTACGGAGCACATGGGACAGATCTCAATGATTGTGTCAGCTGCATGGGTCCCATTCACAGAAACCGTTACCGCCTGGAAGCCTTTGGAAGCATGGGAGCGTGCAGTGAACCGAGGCTCCGAAGTGGATAACAGCCGAAGCCCGGGCAACGACCGAGGTGCATCCCGAAGAGAGCTAGTCAGAAGACCTCGGCCCGTACCCTAGCCACTGGTTCAGTGTTGGTAGCTCGGTTACCGAGCCGATAACCGAGGGCCCTACAATAGCCCCTCAACTTCCGGAGTGCCATACTGGTCTTCGGGGAGTTGACTCCTCTGATGGACTAGCGAAACTGGGTTTTTAACCGATGAAATGCTTTGGAGAAGAACCGAGCGCCCTTTGGGAGAGCCGAATCGCCTACTTCTGCCCTAGGAGCCACGCGTCAGTCATCGCCGGAATGAGTGACATCATGCGTGGCCTCGGCACGTGAAATGTCAGTTGATTGGTACGAAACGCCCAGTCAGGGCACGTGTCGAAGCGTGAATGGCTCGGTACGCGGCGCACCTGACTTCGGTTCAGAACTCTGATTGCTGACCGTTCGATGATGACACGCGTCGACGATCCAGCGGTTCGGTTGGCGACGCTTCGTTTCCCGCGCGACTCCTCGTACGCTCCACTATAAATTCGGACCAATTGGAGAGAGAAAGCTACTGAAACCTTCCGACGCCGTTGAACCGCCGCCGCCGTGTTTTGCAAGCTTTGGATCGCGATTTCGAGCACTTTGGCAGCAAATCTCCTCTCCAGACTTGGGTATGTTGATCTTTGTTAATCAATCTTCAAGTTTTAGTACTTTTCTTCGTATTTCTCAACGCCTTCTGAGCGCATTAGGGCGGGGACGCCATTCGAAGTCGCCTGGTGCGCGGCGGCGCTAACGCCCGCCGCCGCTGTTCTTGTTCTTCCCGAGGCCTATATT
The DNA here is from genome assembly GCA_018127125.1 of Rhododendron griersonianum. Lineage (NCBI taxonomy): Eukaryota > Viridiplantae > Streptophyta > Magnoliopsida > Ericales > Ericaceae > Rhododendron > Rhododendron griersonianum. Next base: position 52,018,663 of record CM030789.1, on the reverse strand, counting down.
CTTCCCAAGGCCTATATCCTTCCCGAGGCCTATCTTCAACCTTGGACTCGTGGATAAAGTTGCCGTCCACCGAGGACCCTTTCCGAGGAGGGAAGAGTCTTTAAAAGACCGAGACCCATAGATCCCGAAGACTGATGACCATCTCGTCCCGAGCGCTAGGACCCTTTGCTCCCCCCTAGGCATATAGCTAACGGGTTTTGCACATTTTCTTTTTTTCTAGGCAGGGGCGAATGGTCATTGAGCTCTCCTCGGACAGCTCCAGTGGTTCTGACGATCCCTTGGTAGAAGCCATCTTTCAAGAGCTTTGGAGGGGGAGGTTTTACCGAATCCCGGTTGACCAGATTGAGCCTGCCAACCCTAATCGGGCCCCACGCGAGATTACTTCCCTTGAGCCCTGGGAGATGGAGGCCCCAAGCACGTCGGACCACGGGCCGGGGCCGTTCGGAAATGCGCCCGAAGAGATTCAGGGACGCCGAAGACCGATGAGGCCCTGTACATTTAAGAACAAATATTTCACCGGGGACCGCAGCTTACGCCGAGTTCAAGAGGCTCTACAGCATCCCTCCTGACGTTGAGGTTCAGTTGCTAGAAGAAACCGACCCAAAGAAACTCCAGCATCGGTCAGGAGAATTGATCTTTCCCCTGATGGCCATATGCGAGGGGGGCATCAGGTTTCCCCTCCACCAGTTCGTGCGTCGGGTGCTCCGGACCCTCAACCTTACTTCCTCCCAGCTCACGGTGAATTCTTACCGAATTATTACCAGCATCATCGAGCTGAGGAGGCAGTTTAACCTGGTGTTTGGTATTGAGGAGCTCTTCGGTGTTTACCTTCTGGGGGTTAACCGGGGCCACAACCGACACTACCTCTCCTGCAGATCAGGGAACGACACGTTCTTGATCGATCACCTACCGGACTCCGAAGAGTGGGCGGGTATCTATGTCTCGGTTACCGGGAACTTCATGTTCGGGCCCGGGGAGACCATAGACATAGTCACCACGGTCCCATTTGAGATTGGAGTTCCTGGTCGGTAACTTGCCCTTCGGTAGTGAGCTTATTTCAATAAACGATTTTCCTTGTAAACTTGCACTGATTTCTCCATGTTTTGATGACTCTTTTGCAGCCGACGGCACCGTTCAGGAACTTCGGGAGAGAGCCGTCCTATCTCGGATAAACGCCGCCTACGCAATCCCAATCACCAACCGTTACGCTCCTCAGCTCCTCGGTTACGTCCCCTCGTACACCAGTTACTTAAAGAAGAAACTGAGGAAACAAGGGGTGCCGAAGGCAGGACGAGGGGGAAGAGGAGGAGGTGGACGAAGAGGAGGCGGAGCGGCGGGAAGAGGAGGCAGAGGAAGCACTTCTGGCACCGAGGCTAGCAGCTCCGAGCCTCTAGGTATCGTGAGAGAGGCTATCGACCGAGAGACGCCTGAGAGGACCGGACTGAGCGACGAGATGTCGGAACAAGGAGCTCGGGAGGTGCTAAACCTCAGACGTCGGACGTCAAGAGGACGAGGCCGAGGCTCAGCCACCAGTGCCCCCGGTGCAGGGACCTCGGTTGTGACCCCTGTTTCTCCGCGGGAGCCCCCGGCGAAGAGGACTCGGCACGAGGGAGAAGGTAGCGGCCGAGGTAAAGAGAAGGACACTTCTCGGATTACCGAGGGGGAGGATAGGGTTGAAGAGCAGGACCGAGGGTCTGCAGAAAGGCTTGATGGGGGGACCTGGGTCCCCGCAACAGAGGTCCCCTGGGCCCCGGAATTTTGTCACTTCGCTGGGCGCCAGATCCATCATGCGGACAGCGTGTCAAACCTCGGCACAGCGTACGGGATGCTCCGAGGCTGTATTCTTCCCAGGGACGCCAGGGCTGTCCAAGGGTTGACCGAGGACATCACCGCGGAGATAGCACAGGCCCTCTTCACTGTAAGTTTGTTATCTTAGACTTTTGTTGTTGTCAGCTAAGCCCATATTTGTGATGCCTCTTCGGTTTTCTGCTCGCAGGCTGGTGCTCGGGCCTTGGTCATAAATGACCGATGCAAAGGCCAGGAGCGAGAGATTGATGAGCTGAAGAAGGCACTTGAGCAGAAGGAGGATGACCTGAAGGTGGCTCGGGAGGCCTGCGATCTTTATCTTGCAGACTTCCAAAGGTGCGACAGGGAGAGGTTGGCAGCCGAAGCCCGAGCTGAAAAGGAATTGGAAAATGCCACCACCTTGAGGGTTACCCGGGCTACCGAGGTTGGAGCTGCTAGGAACAAGGGTTATGACGACGGTTGGGCCGCAGCCGGGGTAGAATACCAGAAGCAAGTTCGGGAGATTGAGGCCGAGCTTTATAGGGACCGTTTCGTGGACGGACTTCGGTTTGGAATCACTGTAGAGAACAAGCTGTGAATCACTATAGAGAACAAGCTCTTCAATTCCAAGGGCTTCGGCAGTCTTGAGTCCGGAGATGAGCGCTTCATACTCAGCCTCGTTGTTTGAGGCCGGAAAGTTGATAGAGATGGAGCTTTCATGTAATACGCCAGAAGGAGAGAGGAGGACGATCCCAGCCCCGGCGCCTCGGCTGTTTGAGGCGCCATCGACGTACATTTTCCAAACATCGCCGTGGAAGAGCTTCCAGGCGGTGCTGGGACGTGCTTGGAGAACGGCTTCGGGGCGGGGGGCTGGGTTTGAAGCGAGGACGTCGGTGGGGGTGAGCTCGGCGATGAAGTCGGCGAGTGCCTGGGCTTTGATCGCCGTTCTTAGTTGAAAGTGAATCTCGTAATTGGCAAGTTCGACGGCCCACTGGGAGATTCGGTTCGAAAGGTCGGCTTTTCGGAGGAGAGACTTCAGAGGATACTCGGTCAATACGATAATGCGGTGGGATTGGAAGTATGGTGCGAGCTTCCGAGACGCGGAGATGAGGGCAAGAACAAGCTTTTCTAAGGGGAGATAGCGTGTCTCGGCAGGCGTCATCGTCTTGCTAGAATAATAAATCGGCTGATGGTCGCGCTCTTCCTGCCGGACGAGGACCGAGCTTATGGCGTGTGCCGAGACGGCGAGATAAATGAACAGGTCCTCCTGATCCCGAGGAGTGACGAGGAGAGGGGCCTTGGAGAGGTCTTCCTTCAATTGCAGTAGAGCCCGGTCGCACTCGTCGGTCCAACTGAAGCTGCGTCGGCTCCCTTTTAGGAGGGCAAAGAATGGTTTGCACTTGTCGGAGGATCGGCAAATAAACCTGTTGAGGGCGGCGGCCATGCCGGCTAGACGCTGCACATCTCTCTTGTTGTGGGGGGCCGAGAGTTTTTCGATTGCTGAGATTTGGGCAGGGTCGGCCTCGATACCTCGGCGGGAGACAAGATGCCCGAGGAATTTGCCAGAGCTCACACCGAAGGCACACTTCTCGGCGTTAAGGCGAAGCTTGTGCGTCTTCAGAATCTCAAATGCTTCGGCGAGGTGAGTGAGATGGTCTCCGGCCATCATGCTTTTAACCACCATGTCGTCGATGTAGGCCATCATAGTATCTCCCAGCAGGCGCTCGAACATCTTGGTTATCATCCTCTGGAAGGTTGCTCCGGCGTTTTTAAGGCCGAAGGGCATGACAAGATAACCGAAGATGCCGTGAGGAGTAATGAAGGCCGTGTTCTCGACGTCGCCGTCGCTCATGGCGATCTGATGGTAGCCCCGGTAGGCATCCATGAAGCTTAGTCGGGCGTGGCCAGCCGTGGCATCGACGAGCTGATCTATCCGAGGAAGGGGGAAGAAGTCCTTTGGGCAGGCGTCGTTGAGATTTGAATAGTCAACACAAACTCGCCATTTCCCGTTTTTCTTCTTGACCACCACGGTGTTGGCCAACCACTTAGGGTATTGCACTTCTCGTATGGCTCCCGCGTTTAGGAGTCGGTTGACCTCGTCGATAACGGCGTCGGAATGGACCGGGGAGGATCGCCGAGCTTTCTGGATGACCGGACGTTTTGTTCGGTCGATATTGAGCTCGTGGCAGATGAATTTTGGATCGACCCCGGGCATTTCGTAGGGCGTCCACGCAAAGACCTCAATGTTGCTCTTGAGGAAGTTCACCATGTCATTCCGCTCGGTTTCCGAGAGTGAAGAACCGACAAGGAAGAAACGGGAACCATCCTCGGTAAGAGGGACGGTGACAAGATCTTCAACTGCCTTCTCGTCGGCGGGTCTCCCGACGTCTTCGAGGACCGGAGCCTCCGGTACCTCGATGAAGTTTACCCTGGAAGTCTGTTTGCTGCTCCGGACCGCGTTGACGTAGCAGCGCTTGGCGGCGGTTTGGTCCCCGTACAGATCTTCCTGTCGTCCATTGGTTCCGATGAACCGGACCACCTGGTGATAGGTAGAGGCAACAGCCTTTAACCTATGGAGCCAGGTGCGACCGACGATGGCGTTATAGGGGCTTGGGACATCGACTACGACGAACTCCATATCGAGCACGACCGAGCCGGAACGGATGGGAAGGGTGATCAAACCGACGGGCCAAACCGGAGCTCCGTTGAAACCTATGAGGGGGACCTCGGAGGGTCGGAGATCGGCGTCTGAGAGCTTCAAATCTTTAAACAAAGAGTAGTACATAACCTCGGCCGAGCTCCCCTGATCCACGAGGACACGTCGGACATTGAAGGTGCCTATGCGCAGTGTGACCACGAGGGCGTCGTTGTGTGGAAGTTGGACGCGCGCAAGGTCCTTCTCGGTGAACGTGATAGTCCACTTGGATCCGTCGTCGGTTCGGGGACGTTTTGGCTCGGGACCGACGAGCATGACCTGTTTAGAAGAGGATGCGTCGTTCAATTCGGCGCGGATTATACGGGCGGCTTCGGAGTTGAGAGGGCCGTGGATAACGTTAATCGTCTGGATCTCCTCTTCGGCTCTTGTCTCGGCATTCTGCGCCCTTGCTCTCGTTTTCTCATGATCTATGAAGTTGCTGAGATGGCCACCGAGGACCAGCTGCTCCAGGTAGGCCTTGAAGGGCCTGCAGGCGGTTGTAAAGTGTCCTTGCTCGTTGTGGTAGCTACATCGGACAATCGGGTTTTTGATTTTCCCGTTCTCGGTACCGAGTTTTTGGTTAGGGAAGGAGAAAAAGGGTTGATCCTTTACTTGGTCGATAATCCTGTAGATGGGCATAGTGAAGACGGTTTTCTCGGCACTGAAGTCTCCTTGCTTCGGTGCCTTCCTTGGAGACTGCTTGATATTGTTGACTTGCTTCTTCGGTGTTGTAGCCGAGGCTGGGGCTGGAGCGGACACCGGAGTAAACGGTGCCTTGGAGCTCGTTGACTTCCCCATGCCCCTCTCTGCTTTGGTTTCGATAAGCTGGCACCAGCCTTCGATTCGAGTCATGAGATCCTTCATGGAGTTTGGCTTGTGCCGAGCGAGATCGTCGTAAACCTGCTCGTCCTGGGCGGTTAGGCCGAGCTTGAAACCGCGGGCGGAGATGACACCGTCGCATCCTTCGATTTCGTTGAACAGTTCCCAGTAGCGACCGGCATATTGGCGGAGCGTCTCGTCGGTCCGCTTGCGTAGGGCGAGAAGGGAGTCGATCTCCTTTTCGTGCTTGTTGCTCGTGACAAACCGGGCCATAAAAGCGTCACAGAGAGAATCGAAGGAAGAGATCGATCTGGCAGGAAGCTGGTTGAACCAAGTTAGGCCCAGGTTGCCGAGGCTGGCGGGGAAGACCTTACAGAGGAAGGCGTCGTCCGAAGGCTCATTGCGAAGGAAAAGAGACATGACCATCTTGTACTGAACCAAATGAGTGTATGCCTCGGTTTTGCCGTTGTACTTTGCAAATTTGGGTTGGGTGAAGCCTTTCGGGGGGGTGACCGAGTCGATCTCCCTAACGAAAGGAGAGGTTGAGAGTCTCTCGAGACGGGCGTCCCGGTGGGGTCGGATCGAACGGTCGAGACCGTCTGGACCCCCGGTCGCAGAATGCTTCTTCGGCAGCGGTCGGTCCTGTCTTTCGTACTCCTTCCGCTTCGGTTGGGAGTTCCCTGACCGTTGAGGAGATCTCTCGTACTCTCTTCGCTTCGGCTGGGAGTTCCCTGTTCGTTGGGGAGATCTCTCGTACCGCTGCTTCTTGTAGCTATCTCGAGCGTAGGGCTCGAGGCGCTCGGTGTTTTGGCTTCCTCCACCCAGCCTTTTGTAACCATCTCTGGGGTGGTGGACGAGTGGACTCTTTGAACGAGGGCCCTTGTGTCGCTCACGATACCCTTTTGTTTGGAACTCCAATAGGGCGTTGTTTTCGTTAGCAAAACTTGGGGTGGTCTCCCGACGGCGCTCCTTGGATATGATAGGGTGGGTGGAGGAGGCGGAGACGCTTCCGCCACCAAGCCTCTCGAAGGCGGATCGCTTCCCTCGAGGACCCTTTGGATTAGGGGAGCGGGAACGCTCCCCTCGTTCAACGTCCCTTTCGTTTCGACCTTCGCCGGGTGGTTCGAGGCGGTCCTTGATTCCTGGTGGTTCGAGGCGGTCCTTGACCGAAGGACGGGGTCGGTGCTCGACCACCTGTCCTCCGTCACGGCTGCGGGGAGGGCTGTGGTGGCTTCGTCTTCCGCCACGGCCTCCGGAGGAATGGGACGGGGACATTTGGAGGAGGTGTTTGATCTCCGCCAACTCGTCTCGGACGCTCCTGTCGCGCTCCACCACTGTCGTGAGGTCGTCGAGCTTCCGTTCCAGGTGGCGGATGTAAGATTGGAGTTCGGCCGGAGCCCCAGCCTCCTGAGCCGAAGTCCCGGCTGTGAGTCCGACGGACATGTGGGCCTTCCCAGGAGCTCCTGTTCCGCCGGACGCCAGGTCCCTGAGATCTCCGGGGCCGTAGGGGGTCTCAGTGCGGTGTACATCGTCGATTTCCACCATGGTTGGGTTGGAGAGCTTTGAACGGAACCTTTGTGAGGAAGAAGGTGATTGAGTGAAGAACAGCTAGGTCCCCAGTAGAGTCGCCAATTGTAAGGGTTCGATTAATCGGGACCTTGACTGTGGTGTCTGATTAGGTTCCTTCCTCCGCTGCTCCGCTCGTCCGTCGCCTGACCTGCAACAAGTCACTAGGGCTTTGGCTGCCCAGTGACCCTCCGACGATCAAGTTAGATCTCAGGGAAGGTGTTTAGGTCTAGGGTTAGGATAGTATTGCGTACCTCTTTCAGGTGTGTATCACTTTGTATTTATAGACCTAGGTTTGCTTGGTCTTCACGCTAGCGCGTGGCGAGTACGCTCGGGTAACCGCCTCGGGTGACGTCACATATGACGAGGGGGCCGAGGTGGTTACGGAGCACATGGGACAGATCTCAATGATTGTGTCAGCTGCATGGGTCCCATTCACAGAAACCGTTACCGCCTGGAAGCCTTTGGAAGCATGGGAGCGTGCAGTGAACCGAGGCTCCGAAGTGGATAACAGCCGAAGCCCGGGCAACGACCGAGGTGCATCCCGAAGAGAGCTAGTCAGAAGACCTCGGCCCGTACCCTAGCCACTGGTTCAGTGTTGGTAGCTCGGTTACCGAGCCGATAACCGAGGACCCTACAATGTCATTGATCCTATGCTTGGTGCACTCTGTTCCTTCTACATCTTTTCAGAATTCAACTTTCAACCATATGTATTTGCTGTTTTTCCTCTTCTCTGTTCGGCCTTCTTGTAATTTGGTTGGATTTTGCAGGGTTTTTCCGTAATAGTATTGGTTAAGCTATGAATAAGAATTTCGAGTTTTTTCTGAAATTAGAAAAATATGATCTTCTAATCGATCAGCTACATCCTGTGGAAATGAAATGAATAGGTATTTTTTTTTTTCTATTCTTTTGCAACTTAAGACCAGAAAAACTTTATTTGAAAGGTTTTTCCTTGGGTTTGTAAACAACCAAACGGTGACGTTAGTTGTTCGGAAAGGATGGGGAAATTAACTCCAGAGTAACTTTTGTATTGTTCAGTAACTAAGACAGTTGTGAACCCTTCAACTTCGCCATGGAGAAACACTTTCGTGTTAATTATCTCTTGGGAAAAAGAAGGGATATTTGCCAACAGATATTTCCAAAATTAAAACTACACAGAAATTCAAGAAAATCTCTTCTTTTCGCACAATCTTTTTTTTTTTCCTTCAGGGAAGTGTTTTTTAGTGGAACCCATCACTTCAACTTTGCCACTGAAAAACACTTTCTTAAAAAAAATAGATTCTGCGAAAAGAAGAGATTTTCTTGAATTTCTTTTCACAAGTAAAACACAGAAAAACTGATGATCTTTCTGTACTTGTAGAATGGTGAAATCTCTGCTTGAACTTGTTCTTTCCATATGTGTGGATGTAATTGTGTTACAAAAATTCATGTGTTAAAAAGTACCTCATTCGTCTCAATTTGTTTGTCCAACCTCGAAAATCGAACTTTATTAGGGAACACAATGATTACACTTAAAAGGGATAAAACTTTTCACATTTACCCTCAACTTTTTTAAAAATATATACTTTATTCCACTAAAGAAAAGGCAAAAAGGAAAAATTGATTCAATTAGAAGTCAAATGGACAAATATTTTGGGACACTTAAAAGTCAAAAAATGGACAAACAAATCGGGATGGGGGAGTAGTGTTTAAAATTGTTACATTTGCAGCTATATAGCTGGGCTAAGTTCTATTAAGGCTTCAGTTTTTCATCAGGATCGAGTCCCCCTTTTTTTTAATTGCTCATCAGCATCAGGATCAAGTCCTTGCTGGTTATCTGGACTCTCAGTTACAAATAGTAGTTGTTTTCCTTTCCATTTCCTTTTTCTTCTTCCAAATGCCATTATGTAAGGGGTTACAGAACCCGTCCAATACTCGGTCAAGATCGAAGTCGTTGATTATCAAGATAAACACCCGGATTGGCCGCTCGACACCTGCTTGGTAGGGGGTGCTTGGCAGTTGGCAGCATCCCTGCTTCTTGTGCATATCAAATTTAGAAGTTCAATTTGTCTTCTCATTTTCCAAATATTCCATTTCTAAACGATTTGAAAATACGCATCTAATTGCAAATCTGAAAAGCAAAGAAAGTTAACTAGGATTGAATACGTACGTTATGCACTTTTATCCAAAGAATGCTTGTCTCATGTGTTAGAGTCCACAGCCAACTGTTGAGAGCCTTTTTCCAACTTCTAAGGAGAAGTTGTTCACAAGGTGGTGGGGTTTGTCCGGACTCGATCGGATTGTGACCATGATGGGACCCAATTCGGTGTTGGACGGTGGTGATCGACGATTCGAATATTTCGAATTTTTTGGCCGTTGTAGTGAGAGTACCGAAGGACAAATGGTGGGCGGCGGTGCAGTTCAGAAGGATGTGGGCGGCGGGTGGCGGTGCAGTCAAGAAAGATGTGGGGATGTCGCTAGAGGTGCTCCTGGCCTTTGCATTTCCCATGGCGGCGGCACCAGATGTCAGAAACCGGACTGCCAAAAAGGAGCTGAGGGGAGAACAGCTTACTGCGAGGCCCATGGTGGTGACAAAAGGTGCAAGTTTGAAGGAGGGTGCACCAAGGGTGCAGAAGGGAGCACACCTTTCTGCAAGGGGCATGGTGGAGGAGGGAAAAGGTGTTCATTCGAAGGTGGTGGGGTTTGTCCGAAGAGTGTGCATGGTGGGACTCAATTCTGTGTTGCACATGGGGGTGGTAAGAGGTGTGCTATTCCAGAGTGCACAAAGAGCGCACGTGGGCGTACCGACTTTTGTGTCCGTCACGGTGGGGGAAAGAGGTGCCAATCCGAAGGATGTGGAAAGAGTGCACAGGGAGCCACTGATTTTTGCAAGGCACATGGTGGAGGTAAGAGATGCTCATGGGGCCAACGTGAGTCAGAGTTTGGTCAAGGTGAATCACCATGTAATTTATTTGCTAGGGGAAAGACTGGGCTTTGTACATCACATGGCGCTCTGGTTCAAGACAAACGGATTCATGGGGGTGCCACACTTGGACCCATGGTCCAGGATCCTAAACCTAGCAAACCTGAGAAGATGAAAGAGGTGGTCATTGCGGAAGAGGGTATGAATGTCGATGTTTTGCGGATGGGCCCTAGCATTTTCAATGGGAAACAATTTAGGCTTTCACCAGATCGTCTTCCAGTTGGTGGTGATGAAGGTCTATCAAGCACCCCAGGGGTCCCAGGAGGTAGAGTGCATGGAGGAATAAGTTTTCTGGCAATGTTGACAGGAAGTCCGGGCCTTGGATCAAATGGCAGTAAAAGCTTCATAGGAGGGCCATCCAAGCTGGGAAAATCCTACGTGGCACCACTTAACTTTATGTAAGCTGATTTTCACTCCCTTGTTTTCATTTGCCCTTTGTAGCTTGCTTGTGTTCTGAATGTGTCCATTGGTCTTGTGGTTTGTTGAATGAGTAGTTCTCGTTCTGTGTCTAAGTAGTTAGAGGTTCTGAAGTGTTTTCTTTGGCCACCATTGTAATACAATAAGGTAAAAATCAATTAGGGTTCTACCCTTAAAGACTTATTGAATGTGGGTTGTTGGTATTTCTCTCCTGTAAATAGGTATGTCTACGTGAGTTTGGAGCGTCAGACAGTGGTTATTCTCATTATCTTTATAATAAGGCTCCTCCTTTGGTTCGGAGCACATCTCCTTTTGCAATGTACCTTGGTTAAGAACTGAATAATTGTGTTATCTATTTCGATCAGTTTGTTGTGGAAATTCATGTTTAGCATACTTGTACTACTCACGATGTGATTGGTGGAAAATAAATCTTTTACATTTACGTGCAACTGTGGCAAAGCTCTCTTGTGGAAATTCATGTTTAGCATACTTGTACTACGCACGTGGGCGTACTGACTTTTGTGTCCGTCACAGTGGGGGAAAGAGGTGCCAATCCGAAGGATGTGGAAAGAGTGCACAGGGAGCCACTGATTTTTGCAAGGAACATGGTGGAGGTAAGAGATGCTCCTGGGGCCAACCTGAGTCAGAGTTTGGTCAAGGTGAACCACCATGTTATTTATTTGTTAGGGAAAAGACCGGGACCGGGCTATGCTTATCACACGACTATCTAGTTCAGTACAAATGGGCGCATGCAGGTGCCATACTTGGATCCAGGGTCCAGGATCCTACAACTAGCACAATGTTCTTTTACGAGGTCCACAGTGTTTGCAAGAGGTGCCAATCCGAAGGGTGTGGAAAGAATGCACATGGAAGCACTGGTTTTTGCAACGCACATGCTGGAGTTAAGAGATGCTCTTGGGGCCAACGGGAGTCAGAGTTTGGTCAGGGTGAAGAACCATGTAATTCATTTGCTTGGGAAATGACCGGGCTATGCACATTACATGGCGCTCGATCAATTGGTGCTCTGGTTCAAGACAAACTGGTTCGTAGGGGTGCCACACTTAGACCCATGTTCCTGGATCCTGAACCTAGCAAACCCGGGAAGATGGAAGAGGTGGTCATAGCGGTGGAGGGTATGAATGAAGAACAATAAAATCAGCAGCCCTTGAAAAACACATGCTGAACTATTTAAGGTTAGGCTTGAAGGCTTTGGCCTTCTGCAATATGTTTTGTGATTTGCTCAATAGATGTGAGTTTATTCATGTTTGATTTCTCCTCTTGTTCTGCTTATAAATAGGCTTGTAGTGTGATTATGCAAATATAGAGTGATGATCAAAGTGTGTAAAGAAACCCAGTTTCTCAGTTTGTTTGAGTGTAATCCTACAAAATTGTGAGTTTGTGAAATACAATATCTGAGAAAGCGTGATGCTCCTTTGTTTGCACCACGAATGTCGATGCATGCATGTTATTCGAATGGGCCCAAGAAATTTTAATTGAAAATCCAATGGTGTTCTTGTACTCTACTGGATTTTTCTATCTGCATCTTCTGCCTTGCCAAGCAAGAAATATTCGAAGCACAAGCCATTCAAATGGACAAACAATGTGGATGCGATTCGATGGTGTTTTGGACGAATTACCTTAAAAGAAGAAAATTGGAAGGAGGGATTTCATACCCAGAGATGTCCCAGTTTCTAATACATCTCTTGTCCCAGTTTCTAATACATCTCTCCCTGGTTACCTAAAGTTTGTCCTGCTCTTCGGATTCCTCACACTTGAAGGCGCTCAACAAGCAGTTGCTGGCTAGTGTCATTTCTAGGGGACCTAGGCGATATTAATTAGCACAGGTTTTGATTCAGTTAGGAAAATCTCCCTTCAACATCCATGATTGTTACACTCTCAAAAGACAAAACGATTACGGAAAAAAGAGAGCAAGACCTGGGATAAGCTGGAACTCAAAGGGGCTTCGAACTCAAAGTGGCTTCTAGGGGTGCATTCCTGGATATGGGTTGAAGTCGTGTTTGCTGATCGTGTAAGTAGAAGTGAATTTTGTTCTCTTCTAGTTGATCTGAATCAAGATCATAGCCTCATGGTTGGGTTTTTTTCTTCATTCTCTTTATTCTTAAAATTGAAATAGCATGGTGGCTTTAGTTCAATGCCTACACCCATGGGATACTCACAAATATGACACATTGGATCAGGAAACCTAGTAATCTTTTTCCTTACTTTTATGGAAGCTAAGCTTGCATTTTAACATTGCTTAGCGTAATACAAGTATACAATGAAGTGTAACACCGAAAATAGTATCTAGAAATTGGTTCCTTCAATGATACGAATTGAAGCTTAGAAACTTTAGTACTTTGTCAAGGTCGATCTATCCATAGTGGATACTTGTCGCTAATATGACATGACATCGAAATTGAGGCTAGATTATAAATATTACGTAAGAAGTGAGCGCTGTGAATCTGTGGTTCGTTTGGAGCTTCCATTAACTCTATGTGTCCTGTTTGGCAAATTATTTGCAATGCTGGGCAAAAATGGGTTAAGTATGCTTTTCTAAAAGTTTGTAATGCATAGCAGTCCTAGTTTTGCAAACTGTAGAGCGAAACGCCTTGCTTCTGTTAAGAGGATATGGCCGTTCATCTGGTAATTCATCATGGAATATTTACGTTGAAATTGTTAAATAAACTATTTCAAGAGCTGTTTTATACCATTGATAACTGGACTAATTAATGATTTTTCATTTTGGTGAATACCGAACCACTGTCAAAATAGAAATGTAACTGTGTAACTGTGTTATTGACCAAACTATGTCTATGTATAATGGGCAGGGCAATGACAATCATATGTGTTGTTCTTGGGCGGTCATTTCATCACGTTGATGATATCCTTCCATTCAGCCACTTGATAGATTCTTTATGAATGTTTGCCTAAGGTTCAAGTTTCCGGACCAGCGAAAATAAGTTGAGTGACTTTTATGGAAAGTATAGGAATTGATAGCATGGCTTTTGCACACTTTTCGGTTTCTGAGAGGCAGCTTCTTAATAAGATGCTCAGATGATTGTCTCACCACCCTGCGCAATTGCAGGCATTGCATCAGTAGGCCATCCGGAGGTCTGTAACAACCCCCGGATATTTTATCGAGAACATATGGTGGGCCATTCTTGCTCTCTAATCTAACAAGCCAGAAAATAATTAAGTCAGTTAATAGAGAATTATGCTAATATGTTTTTTTAACTGGCAGATTTGGTGACACTGATCTACTTGTTAACGACGTTGCTGCAGTTGTCCTTCTGGTAACTGCTGCCTTCCGAATTTCGGCTAGATGAAACAAAGTGCAACATACACAAACCTGCAAAGTGCAAACAGTATCTGGCATATAGTGACTGAAAACCAATGTACTTTACTGTTTTCAGCATCATAAATTGTGTAATTGCAGGCATATTTTGGGGTTTCGATTTTTGACCTTGGCTGAAACCAGCTTTGGTGATGGTAAGGCAGAAGAAGAACAGAAGGAAGTGAATTGAGTATAAAAAAAAAAAAATTCAGATTCCTATGGATAACCTGTCGTCTTAATCTTGACATTTTTGCACTTTCAAAGCAATAATATGGATAGAATGGATTGAATGGATTGAATTGATGTACAGTTTTATATGATAGAGACAACTCAGACCGTGAAGGAACTTTTTATGACCGGGCAAGGCAAGGCATGGCACTACTCTATCGGGCAAAAACTAGATTTCCTCCCCCGTTTGGCTTCAATTGATCGTGCTTTCACGTCCCGTGGATAATGCTTGAAAAATAGACCGAAAACGGCATGCTCTTTCAACCGGTCTAGCCAAGGCATGGCAAGCCGGGTGAAATGACACTTGTTGATGTCAACCTGTGTCTAACACCTCTTCAAAACGATTACTTTCTTCTTTATTTTACCGGCCAAGGTTTTCCCTATCTTGAGACTAATAACTCAATCGCTAAAATATTAATCCAGTTGTAACAGTAGATCGAGTGTTACTCTGTCCTTGTTAATAGGTGGCCCTTTCATCCGTGTCCAACAAAGTATTTCGGGCCTAGTGTAATATTTTTGTTAGAGCTTGCCGTGCATTGGTTAATTATAACCTCCGAAACTAAACTATGAGTCTAGGCGGCCTCTCCACACCCATTACCAGTTGGTTTTGAGTTGGGTGCTTTAACACAAAATCGGAGCTAGGCTTTTGGACAAGACTCTCTTGATTGATTACCCCATTGTTTGTGTTTTAAGTGCACCTTTCCGCTGTTTGTTGTAATCCCTGTGTGATGGATCTGTTGACAATCTCTCCACGTACGAGTTAGGGGTTACACGTGCAGGCCAGTGTTAGCCTGTTAGGGCTTGTCTCACATTAGTTAATTGTAAACTTCAAAAACTAGTATATTAGCCTGGGTGGCCTGTCCACTCGCTGTCAATTGATTTTGAGTTAGATGGTTTAACAAAGGTCACTTCTGAAAGTTATTCAGTTATGTTTTCCTTTTCCACAATGATATCTCATTGAACAGGCAGAGCTGGTTGTTTCAGAATTTTCAGGAAATTGAGCTGGGAAAAATGTTGGTTTGTTGTTTATTACTATATGGCTCAAGAAAATTTCCTCATGGGGAATACTCTTGAGTTGGTTGAGTTAATGCCGGCTGTGCATGTTCCAAATTCCCAAAGAGCATTTTGTGGTGCTTGGCTCTAGAGCCTTCTAGGCATTTCAAGATTTTTTGTGCTTGTGGAGGAGTACTGCCCATGTCAAGAATTTAAGGGGTTTTGACAGTGAAGTCAGTGAGTGGGGTTTTTTTGGTGGAGAGAATATTGTGGGATGTGAGAGAGAGATAGAAATACAAAAGTGCTCGAGAGATTGGGTTGGGGTATTTCTTATCTCACCATACTCATTCAATA
The DNA here is from genome assembly GCA_018127125.1 of Rhododendron griersonianum. NCBI lineage: Eukaryota > Viridiplantae > Streptophyta > Magnoliopsida > Ericales > Ericaceae > Rhododendron > Rhododendron griersonianum. Next base: position 52,003,510 of record CM030789.1, on the reverse strand, counting down.
TCAGCGAAATTTGTTCTCTCTCCCGTGGAGTACTCGGCATTGAGGCCGAACCACGCAAATACTGCGTGTCCTTCTTTGTGCGTGTTTATTTTTTTCGTTACGCTTCCGTTATGGGATTGAATTAATCCCAACAAATAAATGGTCCTATACTGCTATGATGGACCACCTTTTATGGTGAACAGACAAGTAATGGACAGATAACTTTGCTCTGACTACTAAATTTGTTGGTCTGTCCCAGATGAATTTCGGCGCTGCAACATCCAAACTTTCGCAAAAAGGATCTGGATTGTTTCATGTTTATAAGATAAATTCACTCGTATTTATCAACCCGAAAATATAATTTTTTGTCGTGATCAGATTGCAGTTTGGTTGCTTAATTAGAAGGTTCGTACACCAAAGTAAAGAACGATTTACTATTGTAAATTTGTTTCTTTCTTTTCGATCTTGTGCTTTAACCTCTATTTCCTAATATGAAAGTCTGCGTCTCTCCCTGCCTGTAGTGTTCTGGTAATTACGTTTCTTCAAGCATGCTGAAGTTAGATTGATCGAGCTGATCTGCTGATGCATTAACGATTGCTTCATGCAGCTGGCTGTGTTGGGGGCTTCTTTACTAGGGACATTCTTATCTGAGAAGGCGAGAGATTTGCCCGGACTTGTTAAACTCTTATCTGATCCATAGTCTTGTTACGTGTTCCAAGCAATATGTGAATTAGGTAGCACGTGAAACAAACCGGCTTCTGTTTTGGTACGAATATTACGTTCCAACCTAAAAAATTAGACGTGTTATTATCTCACTTAGTTATTAAGGTAATATGCGTGCTTGATCGCTTCAAATGGCCAGAAACTTAGACCTCAATCTGAGGTCATTATTGGGAGGTCAAATATCATCCGTGCTTCCCACATTGGTTATGACTTTTCGTCTTACTTATGGTTGGCTATCGCGGATTCTTGTCAAATCTTGTTATCTGTTTCGCCCTCATAACTTCATTTAGGAATTTCTTCAACTCAAGACTACGCAACATGGTATTGAATATGTTTGAAAATCACCTGCCTGAATTAGTTTATGTATAGGAAATAAAGTTCAACTACCTGCTACAGAAAATCCGGTCAAGGTTATCGATTTCTTTTGCGATTTTATATCCATCATGTTCAAAAGTAAAACCAATGAAAACATACGCAAAATCCATGGTTGCGCGTACAGAATCTCTTTCCTGAGCTGTTAGCCTCCACGAATTATCCCTTTATCCTCTAGCTGCTGCCACAAAATCCCATTAAGTAGAACTGCTCAAAATCACCCGAAAGGCAGTATCGCGATTCGGTCTTCTCTTCGTCATCTCTTTTGCCCTTCTTCACTAAAAAAAATTGTTCTATTGTTGCTTGCACAGGTAGTTAGTTGCCTACATTGGGGGAACTCTTTTTCTCAGTCTTCGCCGCGGTAACATTGGTCGAGACTGTAACTTAAGTTTAAGGGCATCCACAATTGTTCTTGTTGATCTTTGAACCTTTCAGGCATTTGTAGGTTCAGTTGAACTGGTAATTTTATTTCCTTGGACCAAATGGAATGTAAAAATCTCATATGATATACATGTTTTCTGGATAAGAATGAATCTATTTCAAGTTTCAACATTCAGATGGAATTGTAAAGGTATATATTGAACTATTAGGTACTGTGTTTGATTTTCTGAAAACCAATCTCTCCACGTAGCTGTGGTTCATACCACATCTGGTTGTACTCCTTGACTTTCAAGGGGGAGGCCTGGAGTTCGAGTCTATGGAGAGACATCGAACCCTAGTTAACTTACTTATTTCCCGCTAACCCCCAACTGGTATATACAATCTTGAAAAAGAGAAGATAAGAGGAAAAAGGAAAAAAAAAAAAAACATAGCCTCTATGAATTTTAGTCCAAAGGAATGGCCTGGTAATCAAGGTTTAAGAGTTAAGGTTTGCTTTCTCTTTTGGGGTCGGTCCATAAAGAGCTTTGTTCTTTAAATGGGGCTCTCGCTAGTGGACAGTGGAATCAGCTCTCCAGTATTAGTCGATGTGCGCATGAGCCGCTCGGACACCTTTTATAAAATTAAAAGAAAAAATTCTCCTTTTTCTTACATGTGGTAAATTTCTACAGACGTGGCACAGCACAGCCCATACCTCACCACCTTTTTGCAGAGATCTTTCTCTCTCTGATCTGCATTTCCCCGTTCCTCCATTGGCCATAGCAACCCCCACAATCTCTTCCTGTATTCTTTTATCTAATCTTTTTGAATCCGTACGATGATTCTCTGTCCAAGTGTCCAATTATGTTCCATTCTCTTTCTTCCTTCTTACCATTACATGTTTGAATAACACCAATGGAAAAAATAATCACCTCATAAAATATATAACCCCAAGGGTGGCCCAGTGGTCAAGCTGAGACAGTGGGAGGCAGCCAAGCACCTCCTGTCAAGCGGGGTGTCGAGCGGCATCCAGCCATTCATTTTGGTACAGACAGTTCGGATTGCATATAGATCTGAATCGTTTATTGCTCGGTCAAGATACAAGCCGCAATTTCCAAGTTGAACGACCGAATTAACTGCTCAGCACCGCTGCCAAGTACCCCCGCCGGGGGCATCTCCCAATCCAGCCGGGACATAGAGGTTTTGCTCGCTCTTGAAGTCTCAGGTTCGAAATCTTTCAGGAGCTATCAACTCTTTTGGGGTCAGACTCCGCTAGTGAACGGTGGGATTGATCCCCCGAATTAATTGAGGTACTAGCACGGACATCTGAGTTTTAAGAAGAATATATTCAGCACAAATTTGGAATGAGACTCTTGTTGAAGTGGGTAAATGGAGTTATTTTATGTGGATGCTGTCAGAATGAATCCTAACCCATGCCATGTAATTAGGTTTACGTATCTAAGGCAAAGCCTACAAGATCTTCTAGTCTTTCGATCCCCAAGAATTTGTTAAATTAATTTAGAGGCCCCACATATTATATATCACTCTATGTTAAGTATACAAACATAGGCTCATTATGACTAAGTTCATGGAAAAATTGAGTTTATTTTTTTCCAGATTAAGCGTTCTGATGAAGTGTTGGGTCATTTTTGCGTAAAGGCTTTTTTTTTTGGTACATCGGAAATTCGCGTAAAGCTTTTTGTCCCTTCATTAATGTTCTTCAATTCGAAAGCACGAACAAATGTACAGTTTATTAAATTCTAAGTGCCATATCTTTGAGTTTGCACAGACTCCGAAATGTCAGAAATGGCCCAACATATAAAGGTAGGATTTTATTAAGTTGTGGAGGGATAAAGTCTCATATTGGTCTCATTTTTGTCACTTATAAATTTAAATTTTAAATTTTAAATTTTAATCTTATGATGAATATACAAATTGTCATTTGAAATTCTATAAAGGAATTTTGAAATTAAGTAATTTTTTGTTCATCTGTTACTTTGTCAACTTTAAATAAGTAAAAAGGCTACAAATTAAGACTTAAGATAATTCACTTTTTTAGCTCAAATGAGTAGAAAAAATTAACTCAATAAATGATTAATTATCTGCAGTTGCTACTAAACACTACTGTATGTACTAGTTCACAATTAATTAAATCAATCAATAAGCGCTAACATACAATATCAATAGCCAAGGGACTTTTGATGCAACGGCATGATCACGAGTGCAGTTAGTGTCAAGAAAAAAAGGAGATTAGGAGTTCAAACTCCTCTTTTAATGTGCTAATCTAACTATTATAACAATATTCGACTTTTGTTGATAAAAAAAAATAACCTTCGACGTCATTTCATAGGTCAGCAATGATAAGTACTATCAATAGAAGTAATGGTGGGATTAATTGGTCATCCCAGGTGTAATTGTAGTTTTCTATGTAGAGAAATTGAAAATCTCTGGTAAGAAGTGATCAAGATTTGGATTCCATGGAATATTGCAGATCGAATTGGAATATACTACGAAATATACATCCACACATGTATAAATAAACTTGACTATTTACATATATATTGTCATATCTGGAATGATGAGAGAGGCCAAATATATACTTACGTACGGCGATAGTAGTGCTGGAAAGATTATTGATTATAATATTAACAGATAACGCATAACAAAGACCGTGTCGATATAAACAACCAATGATTTACTGAAGATGATGTACATGACACTTTTGATAGTGTTAGGGCCTTTAGAGGTGATGTCAGATGATATGGTTACCGATACTGAGCACGTATGAAAATTAAAGCACTCACCCGACGGCCGACACTAATATCTTGAAGAATGGCCACTTACCTATCCATTATCATACGTACCTAGCATGAAATCCTGTAGAATAATGCAAGTGCAATCAATAGTTGCCTATTTCACATTGTTTTGTGGTGGCCTCTTGTAGTTGTAGCAGCTTTAATTTGGATTTTGGCATTTCAAATATTGTGTCAACTTGTTTAGAACCTTTGTTATGTATTTCCTCAATCGTATAAGCGTCTCACTAAATTGCAGCATACATTTAGTGTATACAATTCGAGAATAAGAAACGAGACATGCCCTAGAGTAAACATACGAAACTAGCAGGTCCGATCAAAATAAATTCTTGTTTGTTTTGACTAAAGAGTTACAGATTACTTGAAAAATTCTAATTCAAATCGACTAATCTGATATGTTTTCCACATTCATAGGAGTGATTCTATGTTTCTGCTTTACGAATACGATCTCTCTCCTATTTCGTCCGTTAACTTTCTCTCCATAATATTGGTACGGAATTACAATTATTGGTTCATAAATTATTAACATGTTTGCTTTATTTTTTTATATTACGTTACTCACAGAGAAATACTGCAACAAAAAATTCACTGATAGAACTATTTGATTCTAAAAGATATTTCAAGATCTGTTCTAAAAAATAAATACTTCCAAGTCTTTATCGATGTCAATTTAATTTTCTCGGCTTACTTGTGGAGACTTCTATAAAATTATGCTTTATAAACTTTTTAACTAGTCACGAAAGCCTAATTCAGTGTTATCACGCAACCTTAGTTTGCGGAAATAAGTTTCCAATACTACCGGCTACGTTTAATTTTCAAGATCCGCAACGGATGGCGAGAGAGAGAGGGAGGGAGGGAACCACAAGCATCATGGGTCCTTATGGAAAAAACCCAAAAAAAGGATATGCCATTTAGCAACCATGAATAAAGAAAAGGGCAAGACCCAAATCTTCTTCTTTAATTTTTATTTTTTTTTCCAATTATATTTGTTTGGTCAAAAAAGGGTGTGAACGATCTCTTAACAATATCTTTCAAACCACCTTTTCAATTGGGCGGTGACCATATGGTCTACAGTTATTCTCTTGCTTGCTTAGTTGTCAACATTGGATGGTTGAGAGATGAAACAAAGGTACGATTATTAATAGAATCAGTTCCTTGACTTTTTTTTATATCATAATAAGATCTTTGACCTTTGACAGCTTATTAAAAAGAGAGAAAAAAGAAAATCTTTCTTGTGCCCTTGTTAGCACCATTGGTTTTTTGTTGGGCTTTACTTTTTTTTTTGCTTTTTCTTCTCTGTTTGGGCAAAAGATTATTGGTCTTTTTGGGTTGGGGTTGATTTATCAATACCCCTTTTTCCTAAAATAATTCATGGGTCATGTGTCTTTTGATTAAAGAATTTGAGATTCCATTGGTATCTCCATCATGTACCAAATTGAGCCTTTAAGTCCCAATTAATTAAAGTCGGCTATATAAATCCGTATTTTTAGCTCGATTTGTCGATGGCATCGTGTTTCGTAACGTCCAGTAAGCCTAAATCCCTGTGCACTATTGCTTTTAAAGTCAATTTCGGTCTACCTCTTCCTTTAATGCTCTCATCTACCGTAACCATATCAGGCTGGTATGTAAAGTTTGTTTCATATTAACTACAGCCTAAACTCATTAGGTAGCTAGAAATTAAAATAACAAATGAGAGAGAGTGAATTGAGAAGACAATTTAAGAGAATGAAACATTTGCCAAACATTTATCTCATAAAGTGTAGGCATTGTTTTTTTTTTTTGTCAAAAAGTGAGAAGATTGTATTGATAAACGCCAACGGCCCTTACAAAACGGAGATCATTACAAAGAACTTGAACAAAGCCAAACTAATCATCAAACAAATACAAAACAAGTAAATCACAAGGCAATTGATGTCTTTCATCCTAACCCAGACATGGCCTGACGCAATAGAGACACTTTTAAACTGCCTAACATCTAATTAGGAGTCTCAAACGAGAAAAAGTGCAAAAGACACCAAATACCCAGACGATCAAATGCACTCCACCCAAGTATGAACGCACCAATGAACTCCCAAGAACTACAGATCTGTCAAGCCGTCACGGGTTGCCTCGCCAAAGATATCGTGTAGGGATAGAACGCTAAAACACAGATATCTTTGTGAAGCAACCTCGATTGAGAGAACCCGATTTGTAGACAAAATTCGTCCAAAGACAAAACTAATAACTCTCGTAGAACGAGAGACAAAACTCTCACAGATCAGACGACAAGTCGTAGATCTGAAGAAATGAAGGGGGGGGGAACAAAAAAAGAAAGGGAGTCGGTAGTACCATGGCCTCCCCCTCCTGCCGCCGCACACGGGTATGGATCCCACGGGAGGGAGGGGAAGGGAGAAGATCGAGAAGTTGTGGTGGCTAGGGTTGAAAGAGAGGAAAAGAGAGATAGGGTTGTAGGCTTTGTTGAGTACTATTGTTTTTGTATACCTCATTTTTTTTAGAACTTGAATGAATATGTTTATCTTATATTTGACCAGAATCAGTTTTCCTGACCTGCGAATTAGGGCGGGCAGCGGCAAGGGCGAAGAGAGGAAGACCAAAATGGGACCCCTATTGAAATTGAAAAAAAAACTACATAATAGCAATCAGTTTAAATAGATTTTGACACATTTTACCTCAAATATATCAAAAAAAATACAATTAATAGTTCTATTCAAATCATTTTTTTGTCGTTTGTTATTGCCAAACTCGATCAAATTCTTAATGACCCAACATAGAAATCCTTGCTCCATCTCTGGGCATCATGGCATGTCGTGTTATCTCAGGTTATAGTTTCAGGCTTCTCTCAATCCTAATCCGACCCATTTATTTTGCATGTTTATCGAGACGTTTCACTTTCAGCTCGTGTCTAATCCGTATCGTCATGTTTTGTTACTGTGTCATGAAAAAAGCATTTATCGACGGTTGAAGTATTAAACGTATGGAGATACTAATTTTTTCTCAAGAATTAAATTTTAATCAAACTAGTCCTTATAGGATATGAATATGAAGTCTTTATAAAGGTTTAGTAACAGAATTTTCTCTTATTAAGGCTTTTTCAAATAGCAGTTCAAATGATCACATTTACCTCAGATATGAAGCAACATGGTACTATATTAATCTCAAATTTCTAATTTCATGTAAATTCTATTTAATTGAAAGGAATCATACGTCAAATCAAGTATATTCCTACAACCTGCATTCAGAATATCCTTAAAAATCTTGAGAAATTCAAATTTTTTTTAAGAAAATTCTTGATTCGTGTTGAGCGAAATCCAATTACCACATATCTACTATGATCGATATTCTTGATGAGTTCTACAAAAAAATTGGTATGATTATTAAAGTGCGCTCATAAAGGATCCATGATAATGTTAATGTCAACAGGAATAGATTCTATGAAAACACAAAATGAACTTCACGTGTAATCCCGTCCACATTCATTGGCTCGTATTTGTAGGGGGGTTGCTTGAAGGTTAGACCGGTTGATCCCGTCCACATTCATTGGCTCGTATTTGTAGGGGGGTTGCTTGAAGGTTAGACCGGTTGATCCTAGATGTTTATGTTTTTTAAGTTTGTTTGTTTAATAATGAAATAGGGATGATTGGAGATGCTCTGAAATGAGGTTACATTTTTAAGTGTATTTTTTACTATGAGAGAGAATTTTAATCTTAATAAGGAGATAATGATAGTGGAAATAATTAGAGTTTTCTTGATTGTAATGAAAAGCAGATGAATGGTTTTAAATTACTTATGTGGAAATGATGTCTATTTTTTAGGCTTATTCATATTCATGCTGTTCATACTTTATTGAACATCCATACCTGGATATAGCCACTACTATTCAGTCGAAGGTTTTCTATATTTTCTTGGGAGAAAGTATTTAATCTGATTTTGACATTAACAAAAAGAATTAAAAGTAACAAAGGATCAAATTAAACAATCTGAAAAGAAATTACTTGTAAGCTAGTCCAGTTGGTTAGGTGTTTGGCTAAGTTCATCTACGGTCAAGGGTTCAGCTCTCAGGGGCGACTTCAGGATTTTCATCCAATAGTGGCAATAATTTATATTTGGTTAATGATTAACAGCTCTACTCAAAAATAAACTCTAACTTGCCGAGATATATTATATGCAGAAGGAAAATGTACTTCTTAATTGTTGAATTCAAATTTGACACTCTATTTTTCCTTTTTAATTTGTTGCTGGAAAAGGATTCAATCAATCAATCAAAGGTTATATGTCATCTTTTGTTTATGTTTTTCCTTTTATTCTCAAAAAATAGAATTTTCTCTTATTAAGTATTATATGTAATAATGTTATATGAAATGTGAAATTTACTAAAAAAAAGTATTATCTATATTATAAAACAGAGTGGTTTCTGTTAAAAATATCTAGGCATATAAACGAAAGTAACATCTACAACCATTAGATCACTTCCTTTAAAATTTATGATCGTATGATTAGGAAAAAATAAAAAAGGAATACTTGTTCTCACATTTTTCTACCAAATTTCAATCTCTCTCTCTTAAATTGGTTCTGATACTTTGTGAAAATGAAAAAGTGAATTTGGAGGCAAATGTGTTCATGCACGGAAATTACTAAGAGATATAAAATTTATGTTGAAAGTGTATTTAGGCACGGGCAATTCGCTAGTACTATGTAATAAGACAGGCCGGGAGATTTACTTTGAGAGTGCATTGAAAACAACAAAGTCAAAAATGGTATAAAACCAACCTAGAGACCTTCTAGGGGTTGGTTTTATACATTTAACTCTTTTTCACAAAGAGGACCATATCTTACCTATTTCCCCACATGATTATAAATTCACAAGTTAAAATAACATTTCTATTGATTTATGTCAGAATTTTTTATTTCTAATATAATTTTTTTCACCTAAATCTATAAATATACTTTCGCCCACTTACTTTAGAAATAACGGTTGAATCGCGGTGATTCACGATTCGTTAAACGACCATTTCGATTCATGATTCGACAACTGCGATTGCAAATACCTCAAAAATTGGCATATTCCACGTAAAATATTGAGCTGAAATAATTACGCGTAAACCTATATATGCTGAACTCATCATTCTCAAAAAGATTGGCATATTCCATGCTAAATGCTGAGCTAAAATAGTAGTTAAAAATTCGGTACATATGCCCTATATATAACGAATTTCTAGAAAGGAAAAAAAAAACTCGCGAGATTATTTTAATCATCCAGTAGAATAATGAATTACACCTGTAACAACCTATTTGCCTCTGGATGATACTTCCTCCGTCCCACTCTGCTAGGGGTTTTTTTAGAGTTCGTATCACTTTTAAATTGTTTATATTCTTTATAATTTCAAGAATTTTATATGGTTGTGAAATTAGCTCTACCAAATACTCCAATTTACTTTCCAAATTGAGAGTCCCTTTTGGGGATTCCAACTATTTAAGGGGACATGCAATTATTACACCTACAATGCCTATCATTCTATTATTACCCGTATATTCTACCTATTTTATAACCCTTATATTTACCAATGAGGGACACTTTTAAAAAATCGCCAAATTTTTCCTTCTATTTTTGGAAAAGGACCATCATTTTGGAACAACCCAAAATGGAATAATGGACTCTCAATTTAGAACAGAGGGAGTAGTAAATAGTTAGTACTCCCTCCGTCCCTTTTTAAGTATCCCGTTTCGTAACTCCAACTTATTAAAAAAATATCATCATTACACCTTTCACATCAACTTTTACCTCCACTTTTCCTATTTACCCTCTATGGAGACATCATCATTACACTTTTACTCACTAACTTTTTAAAATGGAATCTACTTTTAATGGCAAAATAGAAAATGTACCAATTTTTACCCACTAACTTTACAAAATAGACACTTATTAAGGGACAGCCCAAAATGCAATACTAGACTTTAAAAAAGGCTGCTGATTTTGCCACTCCTTTTTTTTTGTTAACGCCACTCTCCTGCAAGTGTATTTTTAGTGTAAAAATACACTTGCAGGGGAGTGGCATTAACAAAAAAAATGAAGTGGCAAAATCATTTCCCTTAAAAAAAAGGATTGGAGGGAGGACTAATTAGGACAATCAAGTTTAAGAGAGAAAACAAAAGGAATAGTAATAAAAGGACAAAAGGCGCGTGGGCCCGGGGCACCACGAGCGGTGGCGAGCCGCGGCCGACTCTTGGATGTGGAAAAACAAGACGAAAGGAAAAGCGAAAAAGAAATTACTACTAATAATATAAAATATTAAAGAAAAAAGAAAATTTTGAGAGAGACAATCGCCGCCGTCGTCACGTCTGACGTGACTCGAATCTTGTCTGCTTCTTGCCGCTTCCAACTCGGTCTGGTCTGGATTCCCCGTAAAATTGACCCTTCCACACGTCCAAGGGGCGGCTGGGAAACAAACATCTCAAAATTTGTTCGAGCTACCGCCCCGTCCCATTTTGTTTGTCCATTTTCGTTACTCGTGACGTTCTTTGAACACTTATTTATATGTCCCGACCGATAATATGATTCATAATTTTGAAATTTTTTGTATTACAGACCTAATTGAGAACTATCAAATAAGATTTATATTACATATTCTTGGAGGTTTATGTTGGAAGATACGGAGTATAAGCGATTGAAAACTGATATGAACATCAAAAAATGACAAGAGAACCTTGTGCCACCCGCGCAGAATTGTTCAGAGCTTAAAAATGTGATCCGAATCGTTTGTAGAGCTTGGTGTGTTAAATAGCTCTACAAAAAATCAACTCCATGAACATCACTAGCTTTAGTGATTTGCTAACTAAGTTGCAAGTGTGTGATTGACTGATTTTTCACAGAGTTGTTAAATACGTTGAGCTCTATAAAGTGAACGGTTCAAATTATGTTTTCAGCTCGGGACGAAACCCGTATACCTGGCACTACAGTGTATTGTACCTTGGGGCAAAGCAGGCCCTGGTGTCCTTTTACGGTTGTCTTCGGGGGCTTTTTTCGGATTTATTTTTTGATAATTAAAAACATTTGTTCGTCAAGATTATCATGCACATCAAATTTTGAGTTTCAATCCAACGTTGTAATATATTTAACAATAGATTTGTTTTGGAATCATATCGATTGATATTCAATCACCATGATTTTTTATGCGGCTAATGTTCGTAACTAGCTATAAAAAAACGAATGATTTTAATTATCAAAATAGTCCCAAAAAGAAAGCAAAGTAGTTTTACAATTGAACGTGAGTAAAGACAAAATAAAGAATGCATGTATATAGAAAAAAGAAAAAGCAAGAGCGCTAAAAATCATTTTCGAATATTTTAAGTATTTGCAAATATTTCTTTAGGAGGAGAAGTATTTCATTTTTACCCTCTAATTGACTTTAACTCATATTTCAGATATCGGGATGGGTTGGACTTAATAATTGGACACCGTGAAACCTGCCACATATTTCGTTTGGATGATCAATATTAGTATTGATTTTGTAGGATTTATAGAATTTATTTTGCATCACGTTGTACGTCTTGATAGAAATTTCTTTTTCTAGTACGGGTTGTATTCCGCCTAAGCTTGAGTCTATTTTGGTTAAGGACTCGTCCTAGTTAGTTTTCTATTGTATTCCCGTGACGTATTCGGGAAAAAAAAAAAGAATTTATTTTGCAGGATCCTAGGATATTCCTTTCTAAAGGGTTCACGTTCATTAATTTGGAATAAGGTGATCATAATCGAATCGCGCTTTTTTCTTAAAATAATAAACGGTCAATTTCTTTTTTCTTTATAACTCAGGTGTTCGGGCCAGCTCAGCAAAAGCTCAAGATTTTAACGGTTCTTCGTTCCGAAACACATGTCGACGCGCTAGAGGTCGTAAGCCGAGATTTCGTATGGTAGTAAAAGATTTTACTTCCATTTAAGAGATTTAATTTTGCATAGTTGACCATGCTATTTCGTTTGCAAGATTTGGAAAAACATGCATCACCAATATCTGGTATCGTATTCTCGCAAAGTGTCCACATTATTTCTGATTTACCATATTTCTTTTGGGTTTTTTTTATTGATTCTCTTGGTTTTTTTATTGATAGAGTACGTGATATATTATGACGTTCAAACTGTCCTTTTCATATTTACACTCCTTCATTGTCATTTCTAGAACCAATTTTCACAAGAATAAAGATGGAAAAAGAGTGCAGATTCATAGATTGACGGAGTGCGAATATCAGTTCCCTATATTTTTAAATAAAAAGTACATAAAGCAGTTGAAAACTCGAGAATTAAGGTAGATTTTTGGTTGGAAATAATTCATTTTCTACAAAGGGCATGGTTACTATGTATTTTAAGAGATCTGATATTATACATGACGTTCGGCTCCGGCGTCTGGTTTCACGCGACTTTTCTTTATTTTTTTTGTTATTGGTGTTGTAGTATTTTGTTTCGTTATTTTCTTTGTATTTATATAACTGGGTTGATCTTGTTTATAAAAGAAAAAAAATTATACATGTAAATCGACTCTAGTTTAAAAATTAACGCTTAAATGAAACAGTGGAATTTGCTATGTATGCACATCTCACACATGCAACATCTATCTTATATTATAAGTCAATCTATCCTCATTTTATTTTTGATGAATTAGTGTTCCACAAACATAAATAAGCAGTACTTATTTTTTGAATTAAAGTCGATGTATTATGAGAGAATGACCGGTCTCGTAAAACGAAAAATAAATACTTAAAAAATAAAAACGAAACTTCACTAAAAACGGTGTTTTTCATTAAGAAGTTTCTAACTTTCTATTCTTTTTCCACAAGCCCGCAACTCTATTCACAGCTTTTTGTTTTGGTAACAACAACTCTATCCACAACTTGTTTACCAAAATAATACTATAATTAACAATTAACAAAATCCATAAAGGACTTTAAGAGAGGGTGAATATATTTTTGACTAGACAAAAATTTATTCTGTTCCCTCAAAAATTTATATCACAATTAAGCCTATTGTGTTGTATAATTACAAGCTGTTACTCGCAATACTTTTTTTTTTGTTGAAATTTGATAGGTCTTAGGCGATTAATTATGTGATCCAAAAGAGCTTATTGGGATCTCAATTGAATATTGTTCATAATTAATCCTATCGTGTTATGCTCCCTCCGTCCCATCTTGTTAGTTCTTTATTTCATTTTGGGATGTCTCAAAGTATTAATCATTTTTTAAAAGTCAAACAACAAATTAAAGTATCTAGATTTTCAAAACTAACCTTCATAAAGGTAGAAAAATAAATTTAAAATTGAGAAATTTAAAGGACAATAATGGAAATCAAAACTAACTTTTTTAGGAGACATGCATTTAATGTCTGTCCCGTTAAAATATTAGAACTCGCAAAAGGGACCAACGAAATGGACAGAAGGAGTACCTTAGAAGGCTTCTACTTTTCGTACCTTATTGAGAAACTCCTACTTGATAGGCCTCTATCATTTTTCTCCCAAATTTGTTGAGCTCTCATGTCAAATAATGATCATCATTAAGCCTATTAGTTGTGCATACCTTATAAGATTGGTACTTTTAGTACTAGTTTTGGATATTTGATAGGCATTTGGCAATTAATTACGAGATCCACACATTCTCCATTATTTCTTCTTCTTTTTTTTCCTTTCATATGTTTTTAAAACAAATTAAATCACTTTGGTACTGATGGTCCTAGACCTTGTTTGTTTTGGTATTTGGATTTTGGATTTTGAGTGGAGAGAGATAGAGAGAATAATGAGAGTAATAATTGAGGAAAAAATCTATTGAAAACCGTACGCTGAGAAAAAGTCCAAAACCCAAATACCAAACCGAACAAGGTCTAGGCACTGAAAGTACCTTCTTGTTTAGTAGGTTTTAAACAATTTATTACTTGGCCCAAGCAGTCGCTGCATTTTCTTGCCAATTTATTGAGATCTCATACTAAATAATCATAATCAAAACCTATTATATATATATATATGTTATATCTTAAGTACCTTGTACTTTCAGAACCTTTTTTTTTTTTGTTGTGAAATTTGATAAATCTTAGGAAATTAATTACATAGACTAAATAGTCTACATGCAGTCTCTGTTTTTTTTTTCCCTTCCTTTCGTACTTGTTTTTTTAACAAAAATCATAATCCAAATATAACCTTTTTTCTTTCCTTCCATAAATTTTTTTCACATATTCATAACCAAAACATATTTACTCAATCGAAAAGAAAAAATATATATATATTGTTAGTATTTAAAAGTACCATGAGAATTAAAAACAAGTATTTATAAGTTGGGTCCTTCTATCGACAGTCCACTGTCAATAAACTAAGAAAAAATCCACACACAAAAAAAAGGGCGCGCACACACACTCTAGAGTACTTTTTACGCTTTTCAATACGCTTTTTAAACCTTAAGCATTTTTGTTTCTTTGTAGGTTAAAATCAAGTTTACTCTCTAGTGACATGGCATAATCCAATTGGCATATTCTCAGAACCTCGACATTAGTGAGGGACAGTAGATCAACACCCCAGCTTAACATGCGCCGGTCCACTTACCGTGCGCCTGCCCGTTTTTTTGTCTCCCCAAATCGTACGTGTGTTTCAACCCGTAAAATTTCCCACTCTCTCTCTCTCTCTCTCTCTCTCTCTTCTCCTCTCTCTCTCTAGGTAACAGAGTATATATATACCTAACAAATCACCATTTTCTCTCTCTGCCCGCCACTCTATTGTTCCTTGCCGGCGCTCTTAAAGCCCTAACTCTCTCTTTCTCTCTCTCTCTCTCTCTCTTTCTCTACGTCTCCATCTCCGTCTCATGCGATGAAATAACTAAATCTAAGGTAATCTTCAATTACGTTCTTTCGATTCAAACTGCGAAATCTTAGTACTTTGTTTCTTCATATTGTGACCATCCAGAATTCAATTTTCCGCAATATTCGTCGCGTTTTCTCTCTTTTCTGTTCGGCTTTTTTGTAATCTGGTTGGATTTCGCGGGGTTTCTTTTTGTATGTATTATGTTCTGAATGAGAATTTCAAGTGTATTTTCTTGAATTGGGAAACTACGATGTTCAATTGATCAGTTACATCTTCCGAGAAATGAAATGAAATGAATCAATGGATTTGATTTATTTCCGCAACTTTGGAGCAGAAATATGTTACTCGAAAGGCTTTGCCTCGGTCTTGAAAAAACAACCAAACGGCGACGTTTGTTGTTTACTTGATTTCCTAGCTGAGGGACAAATCTAATACAGGTCTTGTTTCATTGCTTATAGTGAAGTAAGCTAATTTGCTCTCTCTTTGTGATTTGCACAATATTCATATATATGGTTTCTTTTCTTTGTCAAATTTTGTTTTATAAATTAATGATTTCGATTATCGTCCAATTCTTCGTTCTCTGTGATCTTTTGTCTATATTCTTCTTCTTCTTCTTTTTTTCGTGGATTATTTGGCATTTTCGGTTCAACTCTTCTTTTGTTGCATAAAAAGATCCATTTTGTGCTGTAGGTTCTTTGAACTAACCGCCAGTTTCTGCATTTTTGGTCTGATTTTTCAAAGTCTATCAGTTTTTTCCATTCTCTGCTTCTGATCTGTTTTTTGTTTCCTCGATAACAGTTTTGCTTCTGCTTTACTGGTCTGGTTTAGTTGTAGGGAAAGGATGGGAAAATTAACTTCCCTGTGACCTTTGTATTGTTCTGTTGCTAAGAAAGTTGTGGAACCCACAACTTCAACTTTGCCACCGGGAAACACTTTCCGGCAAAATAGATCCCATAAAAAAGAAGGATTTTAGTTTTCCTGCATTATTCTTTGTCAAGAGAACACACGTGGGAAATAAATTTCCTTTTCGTTTCCTTTACTTTACTTTTCTTTACGTTACTACATTTCCCACGCAACATTTTCGACAACTGAATGGAGCCATTGTCGCAAATTAACTTCTTTGTACTGGGGCTGTTGTCGCAAATTAACTTATTTGTACCTTTTTTAATGTTCATTCACTAAGAAAGTTGTAGGATTGATCTCCCCTTGTTTTCTGTTGGTTGGTATAAAATGTGCAACTTCCCAAAAAAAAGTTGTAGGATCCACAACTTCAACTTAGCCACTTGTATTGGAAAAATATGATTTTTAATAGACCAGTTACATCTCTTGAGAATGGAATGAATCAATTTTTGTGAATTCATAAGTCAATCATCTCAATTATGTAGTTTTTGTCTATCTTTGGCTTTTTGTACGGGTGTTATTTGGCATTTTCGGGTTGGGCTCTTCTTTTGTTACATACAAAGATCAATTTTATGGTTGTAGGTTCTTTGAACTAAATTCAAAGGTTCTTTGAACTAACTACCCTTTTCTGCATTTTGGTGTGATTTATATGTCTCTGCATCTGATTTGATTAAGCTTTTGGGACACATGCTTCTTTTTAATTCCTTGACTTACACTCATTTGAAAACCCTTCTCAAAGTCTGTATCAATGTTTTCCATTCTCTGCTTCTGGTCTGATCTTTATATTTTGATGTTAGAATAGTTTCCCTTCCGCTTTACTTTGAAGTTAGGCTCCGTTCAGCTTGGGAAAGGATCAGAAAATCAACTTTCTGTAACTTTTTTGATGTTCAGTTTACAAGAGAGTCGTGGGACCTGCAATTCCTACTTTTTTACTGAAAACACTTTCCTGAAAAATAGATCTTGCAAAAAAGATGGAATTTTAGTTTTTTTTGAAAAATTCTTGGTGAAGAGAACACATTCGGGAAAATGAATTACCTGTTCCTTTACGTCACTATAATTCCACACAATATTCCCGACAACTGAACAGAGCCTTTGTAGCAATTCAATTGGTTTTACCCCCTTCATATCCTATCGTGATTTACATGGATGTGGAAATATTTTCTCAACTTTTTAATTTCTTTTCCGAAAGTTATCTTTCTGTACTTGTAGAATGGTGAAATATCTACTTGAACTTGTTCTTCCCATCTGTTGATGTAATTGTGTTACAAAAAGTCATGTGTTCTTTGAAAAAGTAGTGTTTAAAATCGTTAAATTGCAGCTAACTGGGCTTAAGTATTATTAAGGATTCAGTTTTTCGTTTAGTCTGGTCTATTTCACTTCCCCTAACTGTTCACAAATCTC
Source organism: Rhododendron griersonianum (assembly GCA_018127125.1). Lineage (NCBI taxonomy): Eukaryota > Viridiplantae > Streptophyta > Magnoliopsida > Ericales > Ericaceae > Rhododendron > Rhododendron griersonianum. The sequence goes on along the minus strand of CM030789.1, from coordinate 51,986,142 downwards.
CAGGGCCTTAGCTGTTGCCGGTCAAATAGTGGTTGTTTTCCTTTCCATTTCCTTTTTCTTCTTCCAGAGGCCATTATGTAAGTCCTTACTGTTCTTCTTGTGCGTATCCAATTTAAAAGTTCATTTTTTCTCATTCTCCATATATTCCATTTGCAAACGCTTTGACAATGCGTATCTAATTGCAAATCTGAAAGCTAAAGAAAGTTAGTATTGAATACATTATGCACTTTATCCATTGAATGCTTGTCATGCACTTTATGGTGGATTGTATCATATGAGCGCAACTGAAGGGCTGAGAACCTTTTAGCAGGAGTTCTCAGTTGTTCAGAAGCACTTCCAACTTTTTTTGCATTCCCAGCTACAAACTACAATGTATTATTTTTGTGTCTTCTGATGAATCCTTTCTTGTCTGATGTTCCTCCTTTAGCTCAGTTATCATGCCACCATGTGAAGTTTCACAAATTAAATTTTGTAGATGGCATTTTGGAGGTAGTTAAACCATATACATAATTGTTCGTTGCCGACATGCATATACGTTTTGGTTGTAACTAGTAACAGTCGGAGTCAGAAAGTTGATTTGATTGGTACAGGGATGTAGGTGATGTGTATTACCAATTTTTGTTCTACTTCTCCGAATCTCCATAGATGTGTTACCACGATATATTCGTTACACACACTTAGACTTTGATTATCCAATTATGAATGCAGTAATTGTCTATGTTGAAGGAAAAGCAAACCAGGCTACACTTTAATACTTATCCTTCGTGCTCATAAAGTAAGCATTTCATGGCTGATGCATCCTCTGTTTTTTCACTTCTCGATTAAGTCCCAATGCCTTTGGCTTTGCAGTCTACTGACAGTTGAATTGAGGAAGAATTCAGTGTCTTAATAAAATATTTTGTTCTGCTAATGAGTCTTTACTGGAATGAATTGGTTTGCATTATGCTGTGTCCACCAGTTTGCGCTTCATATTTTGAAACTTAACGATCATTTGGTAAGAAGTCAGCCCATTGGGAATGACAACTAAAGGGTTTTGTAAACTCGACACCCTGTAGAACTGTTTGTTTCTGGTTATTTTGATTATTTCTCGAATACTATTTTATGCTTAAGATCGCATATTCATTTATTTTAGAAATTTTCATGTGCTGTATTTTAAGTCTCATTTTGGTTACCTTTTATGTCGGCTTTTGCTTCCCTCTGATAATGTGATGTTGTTAAACAGGATGTCAGTCATTACTATGTGTTGAAGGATTGAAGTTTTCATAGAGTCTTGTTTGGACACCAGTTGCTGATTACCTGAAGTTATACCAAAATTATTATAGAAAATGGATCGACGGGATACTTCAGGTTTTGTGAGCGGGGGTGGGATGTACCCTTTCAGAGACATCTAACCCTAATTTTGTATACGAAATTTGTTTTTGCCCGGAAGTCAGGCAGACTGTTCTTTTGTGATTGACAATTGGTTTGGTTCTAAACAAGAGTGTTGCATCTTAGCTTTTGGTTCATGGACGCTAGGTTTCAGTATTTGCGTTTTGCTCCTAACCGTTCATCAAATACATTCTATCTGGGTGAGTCTATCCAGGTAGGAGGATGTGGAGATAATTGTAGCACAGATTTACGACTTGATTCCCCTGGTTCTTCCGGCCAGAGGGGATTTAAACGGAAGATGAGTTCGATTGATAGATCTATGGGGGAGGAAGTAATGTCTCCCGTACCTTTTTTATATTTAGGTCATTCACCAAGTTCCTCAGACAGTAAGGGGAGTTCATCTACTACAGTTTCTTCTGCCAAGGAAAATGATGAGGAGTCTGCAATGGATCGTGTCTTGGGCTTTTCGCTTAATATTGGAAATGACAAGATATCCAACCCAAAGAAATCCGCAAGCTTTCACCCGACAGTACCTGATGTGCAGCCGCCCAAGGATGATCTTGAGCTGACTCTAGGGCCTACTGAATCTGATATCACTAGCATCCACTTGAGCTACAGTCCCTCTGAAAGCGTGGTGGGGAGGCCACTGACTCCTACTGGTCCATTCCACGGGTATGAAGGGCCAGCATCGGTACGTTGGAAAACTGTATACCATTTTCATCCATTGCATACTCCAAAAGAAGCAACGACTAGTATCTTCCCCAATCAAGCTGAAAGAATTCAGGATCTCCCGTCAAGCGTAGTACCAACACCAAAATGCTCAGACTTCTGTGCTTCCGGGATGACACAGCAGCAGCAGAAAAATCAACATCAGCGTAGTACTGGTAGTAGTTCTAAGACATGTCAGTTCATGGGATGTGGCAAAGGAGCAAGAGGTGCATCTGGGCTTTGCATTTCCCATGGCGGCGGCCCCAGATGTCAGAAACCGGAATGCCAAAAAGGAGCTGAGGGGGGAACAGCTTACTGCAAGGCCCATGGTGGTGGTCGACGATGCGAAGAATTGGGGTGTACTAAAAGTGCTGAAGGACGCACGGATAAGTGTATTGCCCATGGTGGTGGGCGGCGGTGCAGTCATGTAGGATGCAGTCGTGCGGCTAGAGGTAAAACTGGGTTGTGCATTCGGCATGGTGGCGGTAAGAGGTGCCAGAAAGAGAACTGCACAAAGAGCGCAGAAGGGCTCTCAGGTCTTTGCATATCGCATGGAGGTGGCCGGAGGTGCCAGCATCCGGAATGCGCCAAAGGGGCTCAAGGTAGCACAATGTTCTGTAAGGCGCACGGTGGTGGCAAAAGGTGCAAGTTTCAAGGAGGGTGCACCAAGGGTGCAGAAGGGAGCACAGCTTTCTGCAAGGGGCATGGTGGAGGGAAAAGGTGTTCATTCGAAGGTGGTGGGGTTTGTCCAAAGAGTGTGCATGGTGGGACTCAATTCTGTGTTGCACATGGGGGTGGTAAGAGGTGTGCTATTCCAGAGTGCACAAAGAGCGCACGTGGGCGTACCGACTTTTGTGTCCGTCACGGTGGGGGAAAGAGGTGCCAATCCGAAGGATGTGGAAAGAGTGCACAGGGAGCCACTGATTTTTGCAAGGCACATGGTGGAGGTAAGAGATGCTCATGGGGCCAACGTGAGTCAGAGTTTGGTCAAGGTGAATCACCATGTAATTTATTTGCTAGGGGAAAGACTGGGCTTTGTACATCACATGGCGCTCTGGTTCAAGACAAACGGATTCATGGGGGTGCCACACTTGGACCCATGGTCCAGGATCCTAAACCTAGCAAACCTGAGAAGATGAAAGAGGTGGTCATTGCGGAGGAGGGTATGAATGTCGATGTTTTGCGGATGGGCCCTAGCATTTTCAATGGGAAACAATTTAGGCTTTCACCGGATCGTCTTCCAGTTGGTGGTGATGGAGGTCTATCAAGCACCCCAGGGGTCCCAGGAGGTAGAGTGCATGGAGGAATAAGTTTTCTGGCAATGTCGACAGGAAGTCCGGGCCTTGGATCAAATGGCAGTAAAAGCTTCATAGGAGGGCCATCCAAGCTGGGAAAATCCTACGTGGCACCACTTAACTTTATGTAAGCTGATTTTCACTCCCTTGTTTTCATTTGCCCTTTGTAGCTTGCTTGTGTTCTGGATGTGTCCATTGGTCTTGTGGTTTGTTGAATCAGTAGTTCTCGTTCTGTGTCTAAGTAGTTAGAGGTTCTGAAGTGTTTTCTTTGGCCACCATTGTAATACAATAAGGTAAAAATCAATTAGGGTTCTACCCTTAAAGACTTATTGAATGTGGGTTGTTGGTATTTCTCTCCTGTAAATAGGTATGTCTACGTGAGTTTGGAGCGTCAGACAGTGGTTATTCTCATTATCTTTATAATAAGGCTCCTCCTTTGGTTCGGAGCACATCTCCTTTTGCAATGTACCTTGGTTAAGAACTGAATAATTGTGTTATCTATTTCGATCAGTTTGTTGTGGAAATTCATGTTTAGCATACTTGTACTACTCACGATGTGATTGGTGGAAAATAAATCTTTTACATTTACGAGCAACTGTGGCAAAGCTTTCTTGATGCTACAGTACATGTATTGGAAAGTAATTTTCTTTGTAGTACTGCTTGAGTAGAGGCAGAGTCACCTGTAAGCAAGGTTTTGAATCACGTGCTGTACCTGCCAGTGTGTACCGGAATTGTGAGAAAGTGGTACCACACACCTCCAACGCTGTCCTGGTCTCTATACTGGAACTTACCTGAGAGTACCAGCCATTCCGAAAATCTCCGAAGAGATACCAGTACCATTGATTCCGGCCGAGACAGTATAACCCATTAACCCAAAATGCTATACCATTGTCTCTGCGCCTCTCACTACCCATCAGACCGATTCCATCGCCTCTCACTCTCATCCATGATGGTCTCATCTCTGTGAAGACTGAAGTGCTTCTCTCTCTCTCTCTCACACACAGCAATACAGCATCTCACGAAATTGAAGTAAGTTTCTCTCCCATTATCAGTCAAGGTGTGTTCCACTAACTGTGAGAAATGGGTATTATAGATATATATCTTAGATTTTGGTGAATTTTGGTGATGGTAGGAGTGAATTAGGCTTGTTTGGTGATGATGGGAAAATTGATAGATTCCACTAACTGTTGGAATTGGAAGGTTTAGGGTTTAGTTGGACACAACATTTTATATACCCATCACCCAACAATATTGCTAAATTGATATTTAATATGTTATTATGGGTATGAATCTTATGGATTTGTAGTTATTACTTTTGTAGGAATATTAGGCAAAGGGGAGATGCACTTGACCCGATTAGTCTTGAGAACATCGATGTGTTGGGTGATTGTGTGCGTGAAGAACATAGTCTGCTTGGTGAAGAGGATGTTGCATGGGAGATTGTCGAACCACCATCTTTAGAGGCATTGACGTTGGACGATCATGAGCCTAACTTTAATGATGCCTCCAATAATTTCCAGAACGAGACCCAGTATGTTTGGGATATTGGAGGAGAAAATGACCCTTATGTTTATGTTGAATGACAACATTTGTCTTTTTATTATGTACTTCTTAAGTCTATCGTGGAGAACTTTTCTGTTTATTGGTTAGATTTTGTGATGGATATGCTATCATGTCGTGTGTATGTATTTGTTATCATGTTATGAACTTGGAAGTTTTGGTTGTTAGTTTGAATCCCATATGTCTAATGGAAGTTCATGTTATGATTAGCATGTTCTGGTATGGGGAAAACCGGAAAAGTATAAATTTATAGCTATATATAATGGTTGTAGCGCTAAATCTAAAATGGTACCCGGAATCTGACCGGTACCGGTACCAATAGGAAAACCAGTACCCAAGCTGGTACGATATTCAAAACCTTACCGTCATGTGGTTTATGAGGTGTATAATTTTAAGTTTCAACATTTGTTAAAATCATCCAACTGGTCACCAGACTCACCACTATAGAACCCTACTGGGAGGTTTAAGGAGTCAAATCTTGACGAACACAAGGATTAATTACTAGCTTTCCTGCATAGAAGTTTTCCGTTGCTAGTTTATTTCTTTCTCATGTAGAGCTATTTTTGGGTTTAATTTAGTTGTTGCGGAGCCGATCCCAATTGATTAGGACATAAGGCTCGGTTTGTTGCGGAATGTAAATAATTGATGCTGTGTTCCATTAGTGTATGGTTCTTTGATGTGTGAAACCTATTAGAATCACATGTCTCACTGGTACCCTTGACTCCTTATCTACTAGCATGGGCATTTCCTGTCCCCTGATTTCATCTTTCTCGAAACCCTCACCACTAAGAGTGATACTATTAGTTTGTTTGCAGCATCAGATACCTTATCAAATTCATCATTCAGAGTACAACATTACACTTTCTCCAAGAATATATTCTTTATTTCTAGTGGTAACAGCAATGTCCAGAACTGCCTTTTGACTCCCACAAGAACAATTATTCAGTGCTCCTGGGTTACCGCCACGTGATGCCCCAGTGGCTTGCGTGATGTCCTGTGAGCGCGGAATAATCAATCCTCCTTAATCACTTTCTTTTTTGGTTTTTTTTTTTTTTCTTATTCTTACACTCTTTTACATTACACCAATATACCAAACCAATAGCCCCGAAGCTCTCCTCTCATAGAACCTCATGCTTGAACTTAGCCATCTTAGAAAGCTCATCAACTGCTTCAACCAAATGATCCAGCCTCGCAACAAACTCGATGAGCAAGGAAGTGAATGTGGCAAGCGACAGCGCCGCAGTACTCTCGAGTGCCTTCATCCTCGGTATAAAATCCGCTCCAAATCCTCCCTCCTCTTCAAAAGCATCCACTTCTCTAGACGGCCATGAATATAACCTCCGTGATTGCTTCCTCATCATCTCATGGTAAGACTCTGCTTGTGGTTGTGGCGGTGGAGGCAGAGCGCCCGAAACTGGGTTCTGGTTTTGATCAGGGGTGGTGGTTTTCTCAAGCTCCACCAATTCGGTGGAGAGATCGTAGAGGGTGGACGAGAGGGTGTGAGAGAGTTTGGGGAGCGGCTTTGAGGGGTTGTCGGGTGGGTCGTAATTGGACGTGAGGAGATAGGAATGCATGTCTATGGCGCGTTGGAGTCGCTCCGTTGAGCTGTGAACCCTCTTTAGGAGAGTGGTTTTGAGGGTTCGTTCCATGTTGCTTACATCTTTGCCTAGTGATCTAACTAGTTCTGCAGCTTGACTTGTCGCGTCTTGGATCTCGGTCTGAAATGTGATTATTAGATTGTATGGGGCCTGAAAAAAAAAAAAAAACACACAAGGGAAAAGCTTGTTCGTCAATTATGATAACATATGTAGAGAATAGGATTCAAGCAACACCCGTTTAAGGGAACAGAATCTGTTTGAAACATAGGAATCCTCTGTTGCCATAAATCTGGAAACGGTTTTTGTTTTTCTGGAACAGACCCGAATAGCTACGATAGCCGCTTCAAGACTCAAAACTTTACTAATTACGTAAGGGAATATGAACATATTCAAAGTACAAACTTAGTTCAAATCATCTGCACAGAAATATCTTTGTACCTCTGCTCCTATGAAATTTCAGCAGCAGAATCTCTCACAAAAGACTCTGATCGGTAGGAGTAGTTTTTTTACGATCACCGAACTGAAATTTCATAGAAATAGGTACAATGGCGAACGAGTACAGGTGACCTGAAGAGTGAAGCAGTACAAACTCCATTGCGACAGAAAACTCAATAAAATCAATCGGGGCGAGGCTTGAACTCCGACCCCAAAAAAAAAAACAGCAGCAGCAGCAAATTGCGATATTTAGGAAAGAGGAAGATCCTTTTGCTCATAGAATAACCTAAAAGATGGATATCTTTCTGCAAGTTTCCTTCTTTGGACCACAACAATAAACCAGGGAATGTGTGGCATAATTCCTCAACTGCTAGATTCTTGCACCTTTTGTGTCCAATACCCTTCCTAATCATTCATTCTCGGTATATTCGCAAACTGCACCCAAATTCGCGATTTCAAGTTGGAACTGGGTACTGATTCCGATATTAAACGAGATTATTTAGTATTCTTGAGCAACTGGAAGTGGAGGCGATACTAGTTATCAGGTCCGAACAAATGTGCAGTCCGAGAGAGAGAGAGAGAGAGAGAGAGAGAGAGAGAGAGAGAGAGAGACCTGAATTTCAGAGTGAAGAACCCCATGAAGAGCCATAACCTCGTAAGCACAATAACGTAGCACTGCACTAACTTTGACATATTCAGACCATGGATAGAAGAAGTGTCTAAACCTTCCATGGGGTGGCTCCCATTTAGCTGCTACAGCCTTTGCAATTTGAACCAGAAAAAAAACAAAAAACAAATACTAAGATCATGATCATTGCTTAATTTTCTTACCCAAAATACTTAAAATCTGTTGGGTGTAAAAGTGTTCTGAATTGAAAGATCGATCAAAATATATGTATCGGTACCAAGGATTCTATTTTCGCTGAGGAATTCAAAGTGGATCGACATTTCCGGTAAGCAGGCTCATCTGGAAACTCATCCATGACAGTCTTGGAGAACTCCGGATTATCCGATCTGTCGTCTTCTAAATACTTCCTCACACATTCTGCAATTACCCAGATGATATTTTCTTACAAAGAGCTTTGAAAAGTAAACACAATGCTTATGGCATGATATATTGATGGGATTAGACACATATATGATTGAATTTACAAATTTTATGTACCTACATGCCGGTCTTCTAACTACTAACCCCTAACATTCTAAGATCATCATCAGTACTTCGAAAGCAAATACGATTAACTCATCTGAATATTTTCGGATTCATGTTTTTTCTTCAGACAATCCGCAAGAAAAAGGCTTATGATTGAAGAATTCGAATTATAATAGTGAGTCATAGGGCGGAAGTAGGGCTACAAACGAGTCGAGCCGAGCCTCTAGCTACAAATCGAGCAACTCGAGCTCAACTTTTAGGCTCGTGTAGAAAACGAGATGAGCTCAACACTCTAAAGCTCAGTACGGCTCAAAAAAGCTCAGTTCGTTTTTATAGGCTCAACTTGTTTATGGAGGCTCAAAAAAGCTCAGCTTGTTTACAAACAAGCCGAGCTCGTATTCTAGGCTCGTTTCGTAAACGAGCCGAGCTAACCGAGCTCGAAGACTTCAAAGCTAAGTTCGGCTCGTTTGCACCCCTAAGGTAAATATGTAGTTTACCTTCAAGTGAGTCAGCCACTGCATTGAAGCTGCTAACTAGCTCCTTGTGCAACTGCTCCCCAGCCCATATCGGCAAAATCAGCACATTCACCAACACTGCAACGATCCCGCCGATCGCGATCGAGTACAGCCGGGACATGGAAGTTGGGATCGGGTTCCCGATCGGTTTCCCCATCCGATACCCAGAAACTATGATCAAACAGTAGGTGAAAAGTATGACCCGAAATCCGTACTCGTATTGCACAAGTGATGGCCATTGCTTCATGAACGATGTCACAGTCCCTTCAATCCATGCATAAGAACAAAGCAATATTGTTAGCGAAATCATACGATTTTTTCCTTTAGTATTACGTACACATCAGATGATATCCAAAAATGGTTACGTCATTCACATGTATTTTGCCTGGGCCCATCAAGTGATATATGACGACATGTGCTATTTTAAAACCTAAGATCGGGTGATATGGTCGTATCATATGTAGCGCCACATCAAACGATACTCAAAAGTAATGTGCGAATGTGATCACCATACCATTTCTTGTTTCGAAAAAACGAGGACGATCGATCACGTACCAATGATAAAGATACTGATTCCGATGATAACAGGCTCGGCGATTCTGCCCGTGCGTAAGGCTAGCTGAGCTACACCAATGGCTAATATTCCTGCCAACAAGCTTCCGAGTGCTCGATTGAATCCTCGATTAAATGTTGCACCTAATTCAAAACAATTTTGAAAACATATAGCTTATAAGATCTCAATGTCACATGATCACTTCAATAAAAGATCAGTTTTGCTAACCTCCGCCCACTAGGCGGACGATAATATGCCAATAATTCCAAACAAATTCGGATTTCAATACATATCTCATGGATATTAATACACTTTCACAAATATCGACACACCTTTCTCGGATATAAATGCACATTTTACCTATTATCCTACACCCTTTGGGCGGAGGTCAGAATAATCCATAAAATATTCCACTATCTATGCATGAAAATTTTGGCAGAATATATAGCATTTCTCTTCTTTTTTTTCAGCTTAGTATGCATCCTCTCTTTCCATCTAAATTAAAAATAGGTTAGCCGAAATTCGTCAACTCAGAGCATCTTTAACAGGAGAAATTTTTCGGTGCCGGGCGGGTATGACCCACGTGGTACCTGCTCGGCACATCTGGGCCGTCCAATACACTTTTGGACGGCTCGGATTGAAACTCTCTCTCTCCTCTTATATCAGCATTTTCTCTCTCCAAATCCGAGCAGGCACCATGTGGTATCCACCCGGCACTGAAACTTTAGAAAAAAAAAAACCACTTTATGGCCCATGCGTGATTGCATGGTTTCCCAACTTTTGATCCCATATTTGCAGGGTTTCCAAACTCATGTATCTATTACATATGCATGTAGACAGTAGAATGTTCCTAATTATCCATGCATGGACAAGAATCTCTAAGGTCCCGTTCCGCTACATGAAATAAGTACTTTTTTTAAAATTAAATTAAGGTGATGTATTGCAAGAGAAATGATCTTGTCTCGTAAAACGAGAAATAATCACTTAAAAATAAGAAGTTTAGCGGGACGGGGACTTGTATAATGGCACTCGTGTACATACCAACAGTGAATTCAAACATGATGGCAACAGTGAGGATGGACCATATGATGCTTTCACCAAACACTTCATACGGTGCTCTGAACAGTATGAGCAAAGACACCAGCAGGACAGCCAACCCCACTTTTAATGCAAACACTACCCTATTTGTGTCTTCTTTGCAAAACACCCAAACACTCCAAATCCCATCTTTCAAATACTGGAAACACGTTTCCTCGCCGGATTTCTTCCCAGTTTCCGGCCTCGTCTTACCCTTGGCAATAGCCGGAATGTTGATCTCAAAACTACCCTTTTTCCCATTCATGATGATTAATCTCGGATATCGAACAAATACAAGCTTTTCCAAATCTTTTCGCAGCCTTTCTTTGGCCTCTACCACCCCCGTATTGTCGGAAAAAGGAAAGGAAAAGACCAGAAGAGAATTGAGAAATAGTTAGGGTTTGGAGATTTTTGAGATGAAACTAGAGTGGGATGGAGTGAGAAAGTGATTTAGAGAGGGGGAGGAGGAGGAATGGCGCTATAAGTTGATGGTGTGACTAGAGCATATATAGGAAACAGAATAATGCCACAATAGATGAAGAAAGAGATAATGGAGCTAAGTAAGTTGGATAAGTAGATGCTTAATTTCAATAATGCAGCAATATGGTTCAAAGAATTAGAATCTGATATTATTGCATGGCGCCACTGCATGCACACGGCTTCACTCGCCACATTATTTCGTGCCAATTAGGCTATAATACTGGTAACAACAACAACAACATAATAATAATAACAACAACAATTGTGCTGAAGAGCAATTTAGGGTTGATGCTCATCTATGTCATCTCTACCCAGAGCCGGTCCTGAGTTAAAGCACAAGGTTGGGCCGCTTTAGGCCCCCAAATTTACGAATTTAGGGTGCCCGGCCTCCCATTTTTTGTAACATTTTTAATAGTCCAACAAAAATGGGGGCCATCGTTAATTCTCGGTTTAGGCTCCCGAAAAGTCAGAGGCCGACCAGAACCTAGTTGTTCTTCCTATATTCTGGTGCATTTTCAGCTCCCACAAGTACTTGTGCATTTGCCATCTTTTCCCATGCATGCAAAAATACACATTAGTACAGTATTTCCATTCAAACAATAACCTAAAGTGTGTGTATATATATATATTAGAACTGGAAAATATATTATACATTATTGCGCCAACTATCTCACATAACTACATATTTTCTATGTACAATATGTTCGTGTTGTTTGTGAGAAACAAAGAAAATGAAGAGGGGGAAAGGGGAAAAAGAGGAGGATGCAGTTACAGACTTACAGTACTTGTGTTATATGATTGTTCTCGGGCTTGGATTTTCTCTAAAAATTACTACAAGAGACCAAAAAAAAAAAAAAGGGTTTGAGGAATATATGGGGCTACTTCATGTGGAATATCATTAGGGTTGTTGGCCTCAATTATTGCTTTATCTGTTAGGGAGATGAACAAGTTGTACGAAATCATCAAACTTAGGAATAGTATCTCATAATCCTCCTGCCTATGTTTACCACCTGCTAGGGGATTGTATTCTTTAACATCCCCTCATGTGCTGCCACGTTTAAAGTTTGTCACATGTAGTATCTTTTTGGATCTATCATCGTGCAGTATAGTCTTTTTGTTGGGCCTGTCGATATGAATTGAATTTTTTAAATGTGAGATAAAATGGACCCCCCTATGATACTATGTATATAGAGACTTTATATTATGATCTAAGATTATATGTTACCAACCTTTCCTAGCTTGATTTCTAACATTATTTTAGTATCAAGTCTAATGGATCAACTAATCTAGGAGATTAATCCCACTATTCATTATCAAAGGGTCCAATTAAACCTGAGCTGGGAAAACTCCATATAGAGTGGTCACACGAAAACTAATTGCACACCATTGGAAAGAAAACGACAAACCAAAAGCAAATGAGGCTCCTAGTTGCCAGGCAACTATCGCTGCGCCAACGCCTGGGTTAACCTTCCCTAGTTAAAACCTGTCAAATACATCTTCAAAATTTGATCTATTTGTTTTTATTTTAATGCTTTTGACTCAGTTACAGAATTTGTTCTATTATTCCCCCCATGAGTTTTCCTCTTACATAACCATTCTTTTATATATGGATCAAGAATTATATGTTATGTCAACCTTTCCTACCTAGATTTCCAATATTATTTCAGTATCAGGTCTAATGGATCAACTAATCTGGGAGATTAATCCCACTGCTCATTATCAAAGGATCCAATTAAACCTGAGCTGGGAAAACTCTATATTGAGTGGACACACGAAAACTAATTGCACACCATCGGAAAGAAAACAACAAACCAAGCTTCTGAGGCGCCTCCTAGCTAGTTGCCAGGGTGACTACCTCTGCGCCAACGCAAGCTAGGTTAACCTTCCCTAGTTAATAACCGTCAATATATTCCTCAAAATTTGATCTATTTGTTTTTATTTGCAAGCCCTTTTGACTCAGTTACAGAATTTGTTCTAATATTCCCCCATGAGTTTTCTTCTTACATGCATAACCATTCTTTTATATATGGATCAAGAATTATATAGTACATTAGTACGTGTATCTGATGCCATTTGACAGATTATATATTTTCCTTGCGCAAGTAGGCAAATACAGCCCACATCCAGCTTTTATTTGGTGGAAACTCAAATACCAAATACTATCTTAATTTGGAATAGCTAGCTATATATAAATGGCATATATGCTGCTGTTTGGCTTTCTAACTTGTTTTTAACTGAGACAAAAATAAGGGAAAAGAAATAGAATATGTTCTAGGCATAAAGGTGAAAAGTAAATTCAGGGTTGATACCAGAAAATGTATGGATGTGCATGGTTGAGGCTTAATTGACTCATTGTTTGATAATGCAGTAATTGTCTTTTGGTTGAGTTTTGTTCATTTTTTTTTACTTTTAATTTTTCCACAAATTAAAGAAATAATTGTGATTTTTGTTAAATTGGTACCAAAAATTCAAAAAAAAAAAACTCTATGCACTCACGGCAGTGCCTTATTTTCTTTTTCGAAAGTTATACGAATTTCAAAAAATTAAGGACAACAAAGATAGGACACATGGAGTATAAAGACCACACATGTTTGCCGACGGTATGAACGTGACAGAATGTGCATAAAGTCTATAAGCATTGTACACATTAATTACACGGCTCATCACAGACAGAAGATCAATCGCGGACTCAATAATTTAATTGGACAAACTAATCAGACATGGCCCCCGCCTCGGGCAATCATCTTTTAGATGACCGAAAGTAGAATTTAACTAATGGGTGATTTTTTGAGACAAGCAGTTACTATAATTGTCAAAACGACTGACTACCTTAGCAAGAGTTGTGTCTTTTCAAACAGACGCTTGTGATTTATTTTTTGAATTAAAGATTATATATTCTAAGAGAATGATATGTCTCGTAAAAAGAAAAATAAGTATTTAAAAAATAAGAACCTTAGCAAAACGGAGCCTCCTTCCACTTATTTCGTGGATTTTCACAAGACGTTCCATTAGATAGGTAGGCAAAGACTGGGGGAGATCATCACTTATAAAAGCATTTTTGACTGCATATAAAAGGTGAATTGAACCACGGAAAATCCACGGTATATATTGACATGGAAATTTTTGTGGGAATTTGGTTCTCATATCTGGGACAATATTCAGGGACATGATTGAAAAGGGGGAGTGATAGATTGTCCAGCCATCCAATATGCCCTCAAATTTTTAACAACCGGACGTCGAGGGTCAACTTGTGCGCACCTCGACAAATTGTGGGACCCTGAAGTTAACGACGGGGCAAACCCTCCAGTGGTCCCAAAGTTTAAAATGTTTAACCACTGTCCGTAGGATTCAGACATGCAATCGTAAAGTACAAGCGCTTATTGCTCATGTCCACCTGGCCAAACCCGTTGAGGTTTCCAATATGCCCTTTCTCTTCAATTACCAACAGATAGTACCGATTAATGACGTTAGTTAGAATTGGTATATATTCACTTGGGCTGATCCTTTTAAAGCATTGTTGAGAAAAGTTCACCATTAAACTAAAAATAATCATAGAACCTTTTAGTTTTTCTAAGGAGGGAAAGATAGAGAAACCTAAATACTCCATCAAATCATGCCACGGCATGATTTGATGGAGACCTTGGGGTATTTCGGGCTTTTGCCCTTGTGCTGTATCGTCCAACTTTTTGTTGGATTCTCATCCCCTTTTCCCCGTTTTTAATAAAATTCAATTTTGCCGATCAAAAAAAAAAAATCATGCCACGGCTTTTTCTCTTTCGTGTGAAATTACAAAGAGTTTAGATTTTAAAATCGGAATTTATAGTCAACAAGGCGTTTGTAGTCCAACGGTTAGGATAATTGCCTTCCAAGCAATAGACCCGGGTTCGACTCCCGGCAGACGCAACCTCTTCTCCTTGCATTTTTACTATTATACTTCTTCCGTCCTAATTTAATTGTCCTTTTGTGAGTTCGTACCACTTTTCAATTGATTATATCTTGTAATTTATAATGTTTTAGGTGATTTTGAAAACATTGTATCTATATTATAAAACACAATTGATTATATCTTGTAATTTATAATGTTTTAGGTGATTTTGAAAACATTGTATCTATATTATAAAACAGAGCGGTTTCTGTTAAAAATGTCTAGACATATAAACGTGAGTAATCACTATAGCCGTTGGATCACTTCCTTTTGAATTTGTAACCGTACGATTAGGGACAATAACAAAAAAGAAAAACTTAAACTCTCTCTCTCCATTTTTGGTAACATTAATAATCACCGTTACTCTATACATTTTGATTGAAAAAGATTTCTTTTAAAACATTTAAAATCTCACTCTCTTCACGTTTTCTGCATTTCCAATCCATTCACGTTTGTACGCATAAACACGGGTAACCCTTATACAACTAAAATCTAAGATGATAAATTTGAATGATTATGGCCGGTTTTTTGAGTGTTTGTATTTTTTTAGGTGGTGAACTTATAGTTGAGCAGGAGAATTGGAGGTAAATGTGTTCATGCATAACAATTAAGAGAAAGTACAATATTTATGTTAGAAGTGTCTTTAGGGCACGGGCAATCCGCTAGTTATAAAACAAATCGAGATCTATCAAACAAGATCCATATTGAATATAAAATTCATTACCAATTTAAAGATATAACTATTTTTTTTATCCAATCAGAATAGAATTGGGACAAGTAAATTAGGACGGAGGGAATATATGATTTGGCTTCTAAGGAGAGTTTTAATTGTTCAGTGAAGTGAGAGCAAGGGCATGAGCGGAATTTATTTTAAGGATAAAAATTGTTCATTGTGTAGTAGCCCATCAAGAAAATTAAAACTATGTCAAATCTTAAAAATTGGATGCCGAGTAACAACGCTTTGAAATGAATTTACCTATTGTACAAATGGGTTTGATGGATATGATTCGGTGCGGCCGAACCCATATTAAAAAATATATATTAATGCATTTCGAACAGGTATTTATAATTTTTTACATGATTAATGTTCTCTACTCTGCGAAATGAACACGTCATTTATTTGGAAATGACGCAAGCATTTGCAGTATCGGAAATATAACTTGAAAATGGAAGAGCCCACAATATTGTAAGCTGGTTTACACCTTCCCACTTGCATATGAATATATCCAACCATCACAACCACTACCAACAACCAACCAACTCGAAAGCGACTCGGGGATGCTGCTGCGCAGTTCCCTATCGAGTCGGTGCAGAGAGGCCGATTCGGTCGTTTATTTTGGTACGAACGGCTCAGATTGAATCTAAGCATATGGAAATCTGAATCGTCTATTGCTCGGTTAAGATCCGAACTGTCAATTGTCGTAATGAGTGGCTCGAATTGGCCGCTTTGCACCGTTTTGTAGGGTGTTGCTTGGCAGCATCCTCCATTCTCATGCAACGATTTTTTTATTTTTTATTTGTGTGAATTAGAAAGCAAAACAAAACAACTTAGAGAAATGGATGTGTCCAATTATTCTCTTCCCTGCGATGAGAAGTTGAGGATTCCTCCTCATTCAGAGCTCGAGCTGGGAAAATAACTTACCTGTACTGGAACAATGTAGATGTAAAAGTGCTTATCCAAGAAAATTGCGAAAGACGGGAGCGTTAGTGATAGGTAGTGACGTTAAACTCCAATCAAATGCATGAGAATACATGGTGTTTGCCACTCGATCGGCTAACACTCCACTTGCGTGGATTATTTCATTTTCAAATTAATCGGGATTATTACGGTTTAACGAATGGTAAAAACCATGTGTTTACATCAACTACAGAGCTCAAATTTTTCACATCCACGAGTTAGTTAGAGAGGCCTAACCTTTTCAAGTTCCAAATGAGAAAAAACACAAAAAGACGTAGGCAAACAAAGAAATGTTTTTTGTTGGTGGGTGAGAGAAGTAGAGAACATAACAAAAGGGGTCGGTTCCCTTCACACAAATTTTCACACAAAATTATTTTGGAGTCTCACGCAAATGATCGGAGCCATTCGATCTATTCAGTTTTAATCTTGTCAAATTTTGGGACATATACCGATCAGGCATTTACCAATATACGAATGAGGTAATTTTTCACGGAAACTCTTAAAAATATGTTTTTTTAAAAATAAATTGAACCGCTCCGATCATTTGTGTGTGACTCCAAAATGGGTCCCACGCAAAACTTGTGTCAATTTTTGTGAGAGAGAGAACCAGCCGCTATCAAGAATTTCAAAAACAGCAAAAATGTCAGAAGTGGGATTTGAACCCACGCTCTCTCACGAGAACCAGAACTTGAGTCTGGCGCCTTAGACCACTCGGCCATCCTGACGCTATGTTCTCAATCTGAACGAAAGTTTGTATATAGATTAATTCAAAACCAATAGCTAACCCTACAATATTATGACAGCGGATTTCTATGTTTCAGATTTCAAAATTGCTTATCAAAAAAAAAAAAGAAGATTTCAAAATTAATCTCTCTCTACTTTTTAGATAGACTACTAGTACAATTTTTTGCTCTCTTTTTCAACCGGTAGAAGAGTAAAAGTATCTAAATTACATCAGTACATAAGTCCAAAATCATACTGAGTCCAACTGAAAGCCAATTAAGAGAACAAATAACTACAAAGAATAGCCCTCATTCACGGAAACAAATAATCAATTTTGCTTTTGGGAATGATTGAGACCCCCTGGCGTTTTCGATTGAAGTTTACAATGAAGACCAATTGAGCTAACCCCAATTGGTTCATAATTTTCTCGGTCCCAACCTCAAAGTAGTCCAAGTTTGGGCGAGGTTCAATGGCAGAAAATTATGTTACTATACTTTCTTTTTTTTTTGATAAAGCAAGCCATGAGCTTTTTGTAATTTCAATTCGTTAAAAACAATTCACCAAGCTTGAAGCCTCGAACTCCTTTTGAAAAGTTTAAACTCAACCTTAAAAATATACAAACTTGCAAGCACTCGACATGTTGGTACATAGAATACAATTTTGCCAAGACCAAACAAAACCCAGACACGGCGGTTTTAGAATTTGCGCACTGAAAAACTCCCCTCAACTTCGGTCCCGGAAATTTCTTCGTACCCAAGTTCCGGTGTGTTTTAAGTCATTAGATTATTTGAAAATTTGAAGGGGTTTAAGAATTTTAACTTGATCCAACAGCAAAAATTGCAAAGGAACTGACGTTCGAAGGAATTTGGGTACCAACGATTTGTGCACCGGAAAACTTGGTTACTTCAAAAGGATATGTTACGCTGTCAAATGCGCAGTGGTATTGTGTTTCTGCAGTTTAAGATGAGCATAAAAGCAGAGTGAGTAGAAACTGATGAACTAGGTAAAGGTTCGCTTCAGAAACTCCCCTTTCGGGACGAGATATTCCAAACCAAGGCGCAATACATTTCTTCAAAAATTGACATACATATCAACAGTGAAGCAGACATCATTCAGAGGCAAAACACAAAAATTTGCTAAGTTTTGGCACAATTAGGGGCGTTGAAGATTGAAATTTCCAAGCAGAGAAGTTTTAACACTTGAATCCGTAACGCAGTTACTAGGCACAACTACTAGCAAACATTGAACACAAATAATCAGAACACAATCCAATCTGTCAAAGGTCCAACTGTGAGAAGCAATTATATCATCTAAAAAACATCAATAAGACCAAATAAGGTTTAAAACCCAATGTGCAAAAGGCGCTAATTGACATGCAATATACCTAACAACTGAAAAGCAGAAACGCATAGAAACGATGCCCACTATCCTAGCAAATGACATATATTAAAACTACCCATGTTCGGCGACACTCTGAACGCAAAACACCAGAATGACGGATTTTAAAACCAGGTTCTAGCCAACAGTGGACAACAGCAAATGGCGCCTTCACAACACGCAGCTACCAAATATTTGTCAGTTATTATCAATGACTTCTCAAGCCACCCTAACTTCTTAAGTCTTCTTGTCTTTCCATGGTCCTTTGGGGATCTTACTTAAGACCTTTGCATCGAAGACTGCATACTGCTTCTTCATCTCAATCATTGCCTTCTCAGCAAAAGCATCCACATGATCCTCATATTTCTCATACAGCACAGGCACCGTGTGGAGCAAAACAAATGCTGTCACAAAGATCGTAAAAATAAGTATCACTCACTAAGGAATGTCACCAGCAAGCAAATACATTGACTAGCATAGTAGTTATTCAACGATTACCTATGTAAAACAAAGTTAAGAAGTTGCAGCAGCTCCCCACAGTTGACAAGATCAACAAACCAGCAATCACCTAATGAACAACACAACCATACCCACACCACGCTTCAACAAAAAGTCCAAAAACTAAACTAGTAGTATATTTTAGGGCTCCTGTGCAATGTATTAAATTTTACAGAAAAACATCCAGAATCCAGAAACACGAAGATTAATGTGAAATCTGTGGCTTTCTGTCCATAGTTGTAGACGATTTATAAAGACAGTACTTGAACGGGATTTGGACCCCATAAACAATGCAACCGCACAAAAGTCAGTCTCAAAAGTATAGCTCCTAAACAAGTAGGAGAAAAAAATCAACTTACAGCGAGAAACTTCTTGAGATCTCTTCCCAACGCAATTTCCCTGAGAATTCTGAAAGCCTGATTGATTGCAATGGTAAGGGCAGAGGCAAATTCCAAAACTGGCTCCTCTGGAATATGAACTTCTGGAATACTTGGACGAGACCTGGCAAGGGGCAGAACAACAATTACATTGCTTTCACAAGTGAACAGAAGACTCAGCACCTATGCATTGTCTCAAAAAGCGAAGAGAACAAATCGCATTAGGCACTTTTGGGATGTAAATTTGATACTAACATAAAAGGAGATGACTTTCCTGACTGGAATGACTTACTTCTTGATGAAGGAACTAGCATTAGACCACAAGAACAATATGGCCAGGGCTAGTATCAAACCATGACAGACTAAAGTGAGCAAGTGATACTCAAACAACTCAAACAGAACCCAGATAGCAGTGGCCCCAACCAAGAGTCCACCAGATATCTTCTTATCCCTCCACAAAAAGACATTAGCAGCTGCACCAACAGACCAAAATGACATCAATGAGCGAGAAACAAAGACTAGCTTCTTAACAGAACATTAATAGCATTTCCAACACATACTACTCCATTTTCTCATTAATCTCATTCTGCTAACAGTACTAAGGTTAGCCTCATTGATAATGGTATGATTAGTCAATAATTCAGCTCCAAGTATATACATGTGAGTGTTTTCATGTTCAACGAAACGCTATGCTGCTTCATAATTTCTAAGCTTTGGTGTGAGTTTGTTGCCCTTCCAGAACTCTTTGATTTTTAGACAAAGGAGTTACGGGGGCAGACTGGCGCCAGTTGTGCCAGGACTAATAATCAAAGCGTTCTGGAAGAGCAACAAACTGCATATATGATTGGAAATTTTGAATGAGCATGGCATCTTGTGGAGGACGAAAAAAACTCACATGACGGAGAGATGAGAAGAATGTATATACTTGGAGCTGAGTTATCGACTAAACACACCATTCCGATTATCAACGAGACGACAGTACTGTTAGGAATTATGGACAGACTATGGTTTGCACAAATATGTCGTGGATCTTGTGCAACTGAACGTTCTCCTGACAGAAGGTTGAGAAGTAATGACACTGAAGCAAGTTACGAGTCTCATTAATTGGATAATATCTTTCCTTTATATACTATGAATTTAGAACAAGGTCACAAACGGGAGGACCTACTAACAGTACACCAACAATTGGGTGTTTATAGACATTGGGTTACCCAACTTGAAAACCATTGTTCTTAACTTTTGATTTGAGTGTTAGACAAGTATCCCAGACTATAGGCATCCGATAAGTGTCCGATGCCGACTACGTATAACTGTAGAAGCCACTAAGATGTCACCTCAAAGACACCATGGGTCACCCCCGTGGTTAGGCCTTTTGCAAGTAGTTGTGTCTGAGTGCTATTATGAACTTATAAAATGATTAAACTATTGTCTACTTGACAACTTTGGAAAAGAAAGCGCGGATCCCATGTAGCCTTTATAAAGCAAGAAACTAAAACCTTTCCGGAACAAATCCCATCTACAAGAATTAAGAATCAAGCAATTACTAGTTTATTGCTACTCTAAACTTCTAAAATAACAATTAGCATTTCTGAAACTCCGATCTTCTAATCCACCGGATCTGAATCCACCCCTATAGGTAAAAGGCCACAAATGAGAAAATTACTTAGTTTTGCTACCATAACAGGAATTACCAAACAAGAAATCGAACAATTAATCTACGTACTTGTATTATTGTCTATGCATTTTCGCACAGTGGAACCTTATCCGATGAGTGAGATACTAAAGTAGTACAACACAATTTCATGCCCTAATTTCCTTGCTATTCACAAAACTAGAGAAAAACCCTAACCAATTTTAAAAACATTCCAAACAGGCCACTGGTTAGCTTTGTGTCGTCGTTAACTTTTGGCCCCTGGAATAAGTCAAGTATGCGCAAGCTGACGGACGTCCGGTTAAAATTTAAAAAAAAAACCGAGGAAATGAAAAAGAGAAACAGTAGAGAAATAAAATACGATTTCCGGTTTACGAACATACGTTTGCCACCGCCGAGGACCTTGTGAAGGGGCTGCTCTCGGCCGAAGATCCGGTAAACCTTGGACTTCGACAGCGACGGCGACGGCGACGATTTCTTCTCGTCGTCGGAATCTGAGGAGGACGAAGAGCCGTCTCCGTGGAACTTCTCCGTTATCTTCTCCATCACCGACTGCTCGTGATCTGCCATCTCTCTCTTTCTCTCTAAAACCCTCCGACAGTAAAGTAAAACCTTCGATGTTCGAAACCAATTCCTCTCTCTCTGGCACTTTCCTTTTGTATCGATCTATAACAGCTGAGAATGTGCCGACTTTATCAGCCTGGCTGAACGGGCGTGACGAGTTGTCGGATTAAATCTGGGCCGTTCAATTAAACGCACCGAAGAGGATATTTCTTTTATTTTCCCGAGGCTGTTGCTGTGGTACCTACTCCAAATCAATTTACGGTACTAGCTAAGGCTTGGAACAAATTGAGCTGTTTGCGAGCAGTTTGAGTCTCGACTCGGTATGAGCTTGGTTTGTCTCAGTTTATAATTAAATTATTCATTTGATTTCTTCGCAACTAGCTTGAGGTTATGAGCTTGGTTCGGGTCAGCTCATTAGTAAATGAGAGTCGATCTCAAATTTTAAAGCCGTTCGGTAAACGAGTGAAGTTCGAGTTTGTTTTAGGCTGCGTTCTTTTAAACTTAACTTAAAATATAAGTTAGTTTGTCATTATTTGAATTTTTTCGCATTTGTTTGTTTTACGCCAAGTTTTTGTAGATTATTAATTCGTTTCGACAAGAGAAATCGAAAAAGTAAAAAAAATTTACTTTTACCCAAATATTTTGATATTTTTCAAAATAATTCAAAGTATCACTTTTTCTGCTAAAAAGTGATTATTTCTCAAATGATGAATTATGAATTATAATTACTCCGTATGTTTTAATCTAGAATGATGAATTATATTTCACAACACCCTCCCCCGTGGTATTAGTCGATAAGAGGGATTAAATGAGATAATAACAAGCTAACCGTTGTTTAGTCCAGAGAATTCTCCGGTGCGACAAATGGTTAATCCATGCCACACGAACCTTTTAGTCTCACAACCGAACGATCCATACGGCCCATTACATGCACACATTTTTTTTTAATTACTTTTTCAATAACTTCCGAGCCAGTTTACGCTCTCTTCGTTTAATCTTGAGAGACCATAAGCTCACCGTACACTAACCGGACCCACTTGAAGCCGGAGCCAGGCGAACCCGTGGGGTTTACATGTTCACAACTATATCTAATATTTTACATTTACAGGTTAGTCATACTTTTTGTACGTTGAAAAAGTATACTCATCTGGAAAGCATTAGCTTTGTTTCAAAAAGACAAAAAACATGAGTATCTGGAAAGCCTTGGTTGGCTAAGGAAATATCGTGACGGTATTTGTCTGACTTGTGGGTCATGAGATTATCCCTCTAAAAAAATAAGCCACCTGGAGCTCTTATATTAGATCACTTGTCATTATATGCTGTGATCCCACATAAGGTTTACATCACATTATGCTTTATCATAAATGAAAACTACTCCGTATTTTCTTACCCATTATAAGGTTGATACCTGATTGGGGCCGGCTCGGCTCGTTTAGTAAACAAGCCTAGCTCAGTTCGTTAACGGTGGCTCGAGCTCGAATTTTTTGCTGCCGAAACTCAAGCTCGACAAAGCTCGGCTCGTTTACAGCCCTATGCCAGATGATTAGACCATCCCGAAGGTTAGTCAGGTTGGTTGACAGGTTTGGTCCTCACGTAATTGATCAGAATTCGATTCTCTAGTCCTAACATGAATGGCCTGCTTTTGAGGACCGGAAATATTAATTGAGAAACGTGTAAGCTAGCCCACCAGGCCCAGACACCTTGACCGTCAAATTGGTTGATGGTTAGACCACGGATACTAGAAGTGCACAGGTGTTTTGCTACGTAAACATGGCCCGTAAACAGAGTCCAATCAACCTAACATTTAGGCTACTTTGTGGTTGATTTTGGCCCATTAATGTTACTGGTCCAATTCTGAATGGGCTAACCATTCAAAGCTTAAACTTAAACAGAGGCCCTTGGCCCAAACTTATCTGGTGTTCAGCCCTTGGTGGGAATATTTTGGTGCATGAGCTCAACAATTAGTTGCTTGATGATGAAGATCATAACAGCCAAACAGACCACCATTATGACACCCTTAGGCATTTCTATGCTGGATTTGTAGAGTCTGATCCAGCATTTCCTTAACTGTTGGGGTCGGGGAATCGCGGGCGATCACGGGATAGAATGTGATTGGGGTTGGAATAGCTTTGGTTGGAGTGTGATGACTGGATCTGATTTTCGATACGGTGGTTTTAAGGAAGTTATGGGTATAGGGTTAAGGTGAAAAGAATATGGTGGGAAGATGATTAATGGGCAAGAGGATTATTGTGATTTTTCGTCAAGCGCGCTCGGATTCCACGTGAACTATACCCTATTTGTCCCAAAAACTTCTCGATCACCTGAGACAGTCTAGTTGGTTGAAATGAACTCGCACAAAATAGAGATTGTCAAACCAGGTAATTTGACAACTAGTTGGATGCTCTCCATTTGCTTGGTTGGCAGACCAGAAAAGCAGGCGCAAAAGGGGAAGAAAAGCCCAAAAAGTGTAAGACTAACCTAATTTGGCTAAATTAGTGTTGGATTGTAGGTCCTTCGACTTGCTTTTGGCACACCCTAAACAAAGAGGGTCAAAAAAGTCATGGGGAGGCTCTTAGCATGGGGGTGAACTTTCTCCCTTTCGAGGTGCACACTTTATTCATGCCAAATAATTGGCCAATTAGCAAAATAATTGATCATTAAATATTGGTTACTTTACTATGTAAACACTTACATAAAGTGAAACCCAAGAAAATTGGTAAGATAAGCATTGTTATAATTAAACTCCACCAATGATTTCACGTTTTCCGAGGAGATTTCTAGCACGGGAAATAGTACAGTACTAACACAAGGCAATATTTTTCTTTTAATCGATACGAGAGATTATTAGATTATGTATGAATTATAAAGTACAAATTACGGGACACAACATCAATTATGTAAGAGTTCACGAGATATTTAAGCCCAACAACTCAACCCAACTACAAGCCCTTATTATGGGGAGAAACAATCTCAATGGAAGAACACGCAAACGCAAGTGGAAATACTCGAATTCCTTACCGCTTAGTGAGATATAGGAGTCTTGCCAACTGAGCTAGCCCCAGTTGGCTACACAAGGCACGTTGAAAGAACAAGTAAATGCAAAAAGGCTGCACGATGATAGACTTAACAGAGGCTATTAGATTATGTATGAATTACAAAGTACAAATTACGTGACACAACATCAATTATGTAAGAGTTCATGCGACAACTAAGCCTAACAACTCAACCCAACTACAAGCCCCTATTATGGGGAGAAACAATCTCAATGGAAGAACATTCAAACGCAAGTTGAAAGACTCGAATTCCTCACGGTTACACAAGGCACGTTGAAAGAACAAGTAAATGGATGATAGACCCAACGGAAAACTACACGTGACAGACCTCAAATGCGGCTGCACGTGAGGGGGCGTGTTAAGGAAATATAGTCCCACCGTCTCGAGCACCCGTGGCCGAATACCAATAACACTAGTGCGCCACGTGGTGTGACCTTTCACAAAACTATTCTTCGAGGGAGAAGGGGGAGTACACCACAATCAATCTATAGGTAGACAACAATTCAACCACGTACAGCCCCGTCGAATTATTGTGTACGTAGCATGGTTGGGGGAGTAAATGAATCTGAGGCACTCAATGCGTGAAGAAAATAAGAAAAGAAGGTAAAGCACGCAAATGAGCAATAACTGAGCCTGAGGAAATCAAAGTACCCAACACAGTATCGTGACAAGAAGGCAAATGTAATGAAATATTTATATAGGTTCAAAAATTCACATGAAGAGGGCAAGAGGCAGAAGAAAGTCCCACTAAAGGTCTGTTGGTAGTTTGCTCCAATTAAGATTTTGGTAGGTTCAGTCACGTTTGGGGGACCCAGCTAAGATGAGAAATTTTTCGGTTTTTCGGTGCCGGGTGGATATATCTCACATGGTACCTGCTCGGCACATCTAGACCTTCCAATATACTTTTGAAAATCTTGTTACGAAGTTCAAGGTTAAATTCTAAATAAGCAAATTCATGAGTTATTGAACTGCCATGTTTGGTCGACCCAAGGGAGCTTGCACTCGGTTGCACGACGAACCATACTTCGAATGTCGGAAACCAGAGCCGCAACCTCCCAAGGGAGAACTTTTTAATAGAAAAAAAAACCTCCCGAGGGAGACTAATTCAAACAAACTGAGGCAATGTTTCCACTAACAATTTTGGGTAACAAGTTATGACATTTTAGCTTGTTGTTCACACTACACAACAAGTTTTGCATCTCATCTATAACTTATTGGTCAGTGAAAGCAACTTAACATTTTTTAACAACTGATGGATTAGTGAAAACAACTTAATATTTTTCAACAATAACAAGTGATCCTTAAGTTATTGCTTACCGAAAACACTCCTGAAGTTTATAGCTTGCTTGTTATCGGATTCTACTTTCCACATGGGAGAGGTTATGGCCCCTAACATTATCTGTGTTTTAATTTTGGGCCCATTACTAATGTATACGATATGAATTTGAACCAATGAATACAATAGAGCCTACGATATGATATGATTTGATTTTGGTCCCCACCAGCTGCATGTTTGTCAAGTGAACCCTCATGTAAAATTTAACACCAATAGGATTCAGCAAATAGGGCACAGAGCAGTCTAGCTGATGTACACTACATCCTCCTTTTCATGAGTCAGCAAAAAGAAAAGTGGGCTAACCCGGAGGCAGGGACAGATCCACGAATTCTCTCTCGTGGGCAGCAATATTTACTGACCATGAACAAAAATTGATAAACAAGCATAGTAATTTAAAACTAGGCTTCATCGTACGCAATGAGTTCTGTAATATGTATGCAATGAGTTTTGTGTATAAATTAATTGTTCGATATGAAAAGCATGATAGCGTTGTGGTATAGTGGTTGACTGCTTTCCTTTGTACGTATCTAAAGTCGCGATCGAGTTTGATATTCTACGCCTTAGGTTCAAAGGCCATTTTTTGTAAGTTGAACAAAATTGGGTTAAACAAACGAAGAGGTCAAGGATCAAACACGAGACATCATGCATATATAGAACACAAGTAACTAAACGTTGCAGCAGAATAGTCTATTTGTGAAATACTCCACGTGCCCATGCTAAATCCGTCCCTGCCCAGAGGCTTAGACACAGACCCAAAGGGCTTGAACCCCAGCTCTCTTGTTGAACTCTTTTGTTGTTTTAAAAGCACCCAGGTTTGTTTTCACTTAAAAACAGAACAATTTAGATTTTAATGACCTTCCAAGGTTTTTAACAAGACCATAGCCCGGGCTGCACGTTTTCTTAACCGGCTCTCTGCCTTCAAATTTCGAAGGGCAAGGTCGCATTCTAGTCGTCTGTCTCGATGATCGATAGTCAATTCATTGAAGACTTAGGTGTCGTTCCAAATCTACAGTAAAAAGAAATTTTGAAAAAAGAAGATTTTTCAAGCTCAAATATAATGAAAATGAAAAATAATTTTTTAATTTTTTTTTGCACCGTTTAAAAGATCTCAATGAGATCTATCAAATAATATCCATATTGATAGGAAAATTATTTGCGTAAACACATGATTTTTGAGCTTGAAATTATATTCGTTTGAAAAAAAATACTTTTTATTAAAGTGGAACACCCCCTAATATACCGATAAGAAAAGACTATTGTTGGTAAGAATGTTTTGCCAAGTCTATAATCTTAAAAAAATTGGATGGTAGAAATTATACATACTGCTCTCAATATCTATAGAGAAGCCAAATCCTTTAAGCCACTAGACATCAGCTTCGTCTCTTTGCTCTTCTTTAGGGCTTGGCTGTGTCTTTGTATCTCTATATTCGGGTAGAAATCTGTAAATGCCGGATGGCCTGATTTGTATTTCGGTGGTGATAATTTGTAAATGTCGTATGACTTTTTTAAATAGATATATTTCTTCCGTTGACAAAAAAGAAGAAGATCCTGTTCAGTGTTTTTTTTGTCATGGGATTTGGGTACCCATCCGAGCCGTCCGTCCTTGGTAACGGACGATTCAAATTTCATCCAAACCGAACAGATCTCGACCATCTACCGAGATGAAATCTGAACTGTCCGTGAGGACAATACGCATGTTGTCCCTTGCTGACAACAACATGGACCTTGGATTCGTTTTTTTAGTATTATGTTCGGCCCGGTCCAGTTTTGGGCCGTTGTCATCCCTCTACCATCTCTACGAAGTTCACTGAATTATTTATCAACAGTATCCTGACACAGAGACTGGTCTCACATGACTATACTGCAACCACGTACACAATTCAATACACTCTCTCTCTCTCTCTCTCTCTCTCTCTCAAGGGCATACCGAAGGCCACAGACAATTTGTACCCCGTCTCTCTCTCTCTCTCTCTCTCTCTCTCTCTCTCTTCTTCTTCTTCTTCTCTCTCTCTCCTGTTCGAGGTTATTTACCCCGTCCCTCTGTATTCCCCACTGTCACACTCCACTCACCCCTGCACACGCCATTTCCCCGTACCCCTCGTCTCCTCAAAATTACAACCACTATTCTCCATCTCTCTCTTTCTCTCTCTATAAATCCCACGCACCAAGGGTTTTCCTCTACCCATCTCGTATTCTGGCTCTCCCAACCAT
The DNA here is from genome assembly GCA_018127125.1 of Rhododendron griersonianum. NCBI lineage: Eukaryota > Viridiplantae > Streptophyta > Magnoliopsida > Ericales > Ericaceae > Rhododendron > Rhododendron griersonianum. The sequence goes on along the minus strand of CM030789.1, from coordinate 51,958,007 downwards.
GGAAGCATTCAGCCTCCTCAAGTACTGGCGCACAACCACCGGCGGCGGCGCCACCGCTAACCTCCGCGCATCCACCCCCACTACAACCACAACCACAACCATTTCCACTGCCATCTCTCACTCCACGGCAGAAACCGACGACGACGACGAAGAAGAAAACGGACCCTTCTTCGACTTAGAGTTCGCCGTCCCCGACGAAGACGCCGACGGCGAGGATCACGACAAGCAGAAAACAACGGACGGCCTAGACGAAGAGGATGATGAGGAGGGCGATAGTGATGGTACGGAGGGTGAGAATGATGCGAGAGGAGAAGAAGAAGGGGAGTTCAAGTTCACGCTGGAGCCGTCCGACGACTTGTTCTTCAACGGGAATTTGGTGCCGGTGGAGCCGTCGATCGACGACGGCGGCTCGGGGCAAATCGCGAAGCCCCAGTTCTCGCTGCTGAAATCGGCGAGCAAGTTTGGAGTGCTGATGTTGAAGCTGAAGAAATCGAAGCAGCCGAATGCGGGGGAGAGAACAGATCCCGAAGCGGCCTCTGTTTGTTTAACGAAGCAGAGTGAGAAAGAAGCGGAGGCTCAGACCCAGAAGCAGAAACCGAGTGAGAAAGAAGCTGAGGCTCAGACCCAGAAGCAGAAACCGAGTCAGGTTTGATTCATTTTGAGCCTAACTTAAGGAAAATGGCAGAAAGGAAAGCAAAAGAAAATGGGAGAGAAATGAGAGGAAAATGGGAAAGAAAATTTATTTTTCACATAATTTAAAAATGTTATTTTCATCACTCTTTCTTTTCCAACCAAACCAAACAATAGAAGGAATTTTTTTAAATTTTTTCTTTTAGCTCCAAACAGAGCCTAGTTTTATGGTATTTTTGTCGTAATTTTTGAATTTTCAATATATTTGCGTCGATTTTTATGACGAGGTGCAAGAAAAAACAATACTCCGTATAAAGACAGAAAAGATTCGATTTGGCCCAACTTATTAATTTTCGCGATTTTTTATCGTCTCTTTTGAATTTTCGTTAGTGCATGGGTCAATGTTTCTGGATCTGATGGAGTATAAAGTCTTGTCAACAAAGAAAATTAAATATAAAAAAATTATTTTAATACTCCCCTCGGTCAAATCACCCTTTTTTTTTCTTTATCCATGTGTAATTTTACAAATCTGTCCTCTCTTTTTGAACCCATTTGAAATTTTACAATTCTGTCCTTTGTACATTCTGATCTTCACACACTAAGAGGGTAATCTTGTACTTTTACATGGATGCAAACAAAAAAAGGGTAGTGCATTTTGGATAAAAGAGTGGAAAAGCCAGTTCCTAAAAAATAATTTCAGTAAAAAAGTTTTGGAAGTTTTAAAAAATTGTCCTCATTATCGTTGAGGAAAATTATTTTCGCACCATTTCTTTGATGCATGCACTTCTGTTTTTTCGTGTTTTAGTGGAATAATTACAATGTGAAAAATTTCATGAAAAGACAAGAAATAGAGTACATATATCCTATCTTTCGAGAGTATGATCTCGTCGAGACGAACGATTATCCCAGAAAAATCTACGAAAAGCTAAAAACAAGACCATTGTTATTGGTCTTGATTATCCTCAAGGAAAATTAATTTAGAGTGCGTTCCACTAACACAAATAAGTACTCCGGTACTTATTTTTTGAATTAATGGCATATTGCTAGAAAATTACATGTTTTGTAAAATGGAAAATAAATATTTAAAAAAATAAAAACTTTAGCAGAACGGCGCTTAAGCAAAACTCACTCTCATTCGCAGAGCAAGCTGTTCACGGTGAAGTTCAAGGTAGAAGAAGTGCCGATTGTGTCATTGTTCACTAGGGACAACAGCTCCCGAGCATCCTCCGGAACCATTAACAACAACAACAAGTCTCAGAAGAAAGAGACCTCGGACGAATCGGGTCCGGACGAGAAGCGGGTTTCCAAAGACGGGGTGCAGAAGTACCTGAAAATGGTGAAGCCGCTGTACATTCGGGTGTCGAAACGGCACGGCGAGAAACCGTCCGCGGGGTTTTCCGGGCAGCTGAGCGTGCAATCTCCTGCCCGTCCGGAGGCTCCGAAATCGGAGAAAACCGAGGCGGTGCCGAAGTCGGAGCCTGATGCGGCGGCCGCCGCCACCGCATCGTGCGAGGAGAAGAGTGGGAAGCAGGGGAAGTTGTTGCTGCCTGCGGGGCTGAGGGTGGTGTGCAAGCATTTGGGGAAGAGCCGGTCGGCGTCGTCCGCGGCGGTGGCGGCGGCGCCGGTCTCGGGGGCGACGGTGAAGCAGGGGAGACGGAGGGATGATTCGCTGTTGGAGCAGCAGGATGGGATCCAAAGCGCTATTTTGCATTGCAAGAGATCGTTCAACCTTTCTAGGGGTATATGATATCATCAATTTGAATTTCTCTATTCTGATTTTTCTTCATTTTAATGCCTAGAAATTAATAAATATTTTTACTAACCCATTTTCATTTCGTTATTTTTTTTCATCCTTTCGTCATTTTGGTAAATTTTTACTACCAAAATCTTTAAAAAAAAAGTCCACAGAAGCAAAAAGATTGAAACACCTGTATTTATTGTCAGTCTTGGGGCTTTTTTGGCTAAATAATCAATTTGAATTATTGTTTTTCCTTATTCAAATTTTTTTTTCGCGTTTATTATTTTTTTCTGTCAATTTTTTGTGAATTATTGCTTCGTCATGACAAGAGTAATCTAAAAAGTAAAAAATTCCAATCGAAATCCAAATTTTGTTGAATAAAATAAGCCAATTAAAGGATTATTTAGCCAAAAAAGTATGGATTATTTTGTGGCTAAACAAGGAAGGGCACAACATGTGAATGTCAATGGGCTATATGCAAGTAATGCAACGCACTTCACGACTGATAAATGGAAGGGAGTTGGAGTCGTCGTGCGTATTATGCACGTTTCGACTCAGTATTGCTGCATCGGTAGTGGTTCAAATTTTAACCCGTCGTAGAGGGCTTCAGTCTCCTTGACTCCATTCTTCTTGTTCAATCTTTTTTTTGATTTTTGTCGTCAGATGTTAAGACGATGATTGATCCCAAAATTTTGACAACAAATTAATACTATAACATGACTGAATATATGGATAATGGCTGTTCAAGCTTATGCTAATGTTGTTTTTGGGTTTTTTGTTTAGATTTGGAGTCGACTCTGTTTCCGCGGTCCGTGAGCGATCCATCGCCCAAGAATCCATCAAATTAAAGCGGGAAAAGTGTTGAAGAGGAAGAGTGAAAGGCAGATAATGGAAATCTGGAATCTCATCATTTCTCCATTATCTTTCAATGGGTAGAGAGTGAACTGGCCAAACAAGGGCAATGAGGAAGAAGAAAAACGGATTTATCAGTTCTAAGCTTTTTTTCCTCTGTAAATTTTCCCTAGGAGGAAAAATAGGAAGACAGTAGTAGTAGCACTAGCACTAGTCGTAGTGATGTAGAATTATGACCTCGTTAATTGCCTGTGTAAAGGTTGGTATTGTATTTATTTAATGCCGGTAAATATGTTATTATGCCTAATTTAGTTATGTTATTATGCCTAATTTAGTTGGATCAGATTGTGGAATTTGTTTCACATCGGTTAATTATTACATCGAAAACTAGTATATGAGCTTAAGCGGTTATAACGACCCGACCCAGCTGACTTGCTAAACATTTGTCTAACCACACGGCTCAAAATGTTAATCTCAAATTATATAGTAACTGGACGGAATCTCTTATATACTTATAACTTTTCTTATTTCTAGAGTCCCGATGTGGGACTCTTTGGAATTTTGGGGATGTCACAATGTCCCCCACTTATGATGCAACGTTCTCGTTATATTGGCCTAGCAACCTTCTCCTGGTGGTCATGGTGTGACACTTAATTCTGTACAGCACAATTAGTGTGCTCGTACCAGATTCTAAAGGTGGCCCCCATTATATAGACTAGGGTTATGCTCTGATACCAACTATAACGATCCGACCTAGCTGACCTGTTAACCATTCATCTAATCACATGGCTCAAAAGGTTAACCTCAAATTATATAGTAGCTGGACAGAATCCCTTATATATATATATATAGTCCATCTCCCGTAAGGACCACCTTATTTTAATAAAATGGGGACCTCCCATTTCCCGATCGAATTTCGATGATTCGAGCCGCTCAATGTGTTCAAAACGTGATTTTAAGGGTATCCGCGAGTAATCAGCAAAAAAATGGACCGAGAAGGGCTTCTTCCGAGCAGTTTTTGTTTGTTTTTTATCTAACGGTTCAAATAAAAATTGCTCGGATGAAGCTCTTCCCGGTCTTTTTTTTTGCTAATTTCTCGCGGGTACCCTGAAAATCACGTTCTAAACACATTGAGTGGCTTGGATCATCGAAATTCGATTGAGAAATGAGAGAAATGAGGAGGTCCGCATTTTAACTAAAATGAGGACCCCCTCATGGGAGACTGACTGTGTGTGTATGTGTATATATATATATAACTTTTCTTATTTCCAAAGTCCGACGTGGGACTCTTTGAAATTCTTGGGGTGTCATAGCGGCATTTTCTCTCATCACCATTTTGTTCTAAGTTGGATGCTTTAAGACGGATAAAGTAGTTTTAAGCTTTTTTGTTGGATTAGATTATGCATTGACATTTTGATGTATTTTGTAGTACTCCCTCCGTACCTTATTTAGAGTCCAGTATTTCATTTTGGGTTGTCCCTTAATAAGTGTCCATTTTGTAAAGTTAGCGGGTAAAATTTGGTGCATTATCTATTTTGTCCCTAAAAGTAGATTCCATTTTGAAAAGTTAGTGAGTAAAAGTGTAATGATGATGGGTAAGTATGAAAAGTAGAAGAAAAAATTGATATGAAATGTATAATGATGATGTCTTTTTAATAAGTTGGAGTTACGGAACAGGACACTTAAAAAGAGACGGAGAGAGTAGTAAATTTCTCAAACATAATTCAAACATGAAATTTTACTAGAGATGCTGCCCATATAGATTTTGTGGACAATAAATTGTGTACAGATCACAGTGTGGGTCTCATTTCGAATCTCAAACAAATAATTCGAGTCGTTTAATAAATATATAATATTTTTTGGAGGACCTTTGCGAAAAATCAGTTCAATTCGATAACTATAGGTGCTCGATCTAATTATCTAACTTTTCATCTAATTGTTAAATTTTTAAAGTAGTTTTTGTAGTGCAGAAATTTATGTAAAATTTTGGCAAATTGATTGAGCAAGTATCGACATCGAATGGAATTTAATTACGTTGTGTATAACACATTAATTTTTTTTTTCAAAGAAACATTTTGATTAATTCGAATAAAATCTGAGATGTGCTCGACACATAACATGAGTATCTTTATTTTGGAAATGCTAATAATTGTCGTTAAGATTTGAAAGTGAAAAATATAGGGTAATTTGTACTTGCACCCTCTGTACTATCACTGATTTAAAGATACACCCCTTATACTTCAAATTTAAGCTCTTACACCCCAGTACTTTGAAGTGAAAGAAAAGGAATTTGCACTTACACCCCCTGTATTTTTTACATATAAAGGGTGTAAATGCTTAAATTTAAAGTACAAAGAGTGTATCTTCAAATCGGTGATAGTATAAAAGATGTAAATGCAAATTCCTCTATTAAAAATGTAAAATGTACACATTTTTTTAAAAATCTTTTTCTTTGCTTATTGACAGTCTAGTGGACTATCAATAAAATGACTCATTTATTTTTTATAGCACCGGTAGTACCACGAGTAATTTATCAGTGGTCTTGAGGCACTGTCAGGTGGTGTTCTAAAAACTTACGAATATGTATTCTTAGGGCACTATCAGGTGGGATTCTACTAAAAAAAATTTTCCAAAAAGAAGGTAATTTCAAACTCAAATATAACGAAAATTAAAAATAATTTTTTGATTTTTTTTGCACTGTTTAAAAGATCTCAATGAGATCTATCAAACAAGATCCATATTGATAGAAAAATTATTTGCGTAAATATATTATTTTCGAACTTGAAATTACCTTCGTTTTCTAAAAGAGTTTTTTAAAAAAACTGGAACACCCCCTAAAACCTCACGAGTATGTATTGTAGAGAAAGAGTAATGATTGAGAAAGAATAGATAAAAAAAAAATTATTAGAAATTGTGTCCAAAATGCCTTGTTTGCTTTAGGATTCAAAAAGAATTTTTTAAAAAATTCCCTCTAGATTCTCCCTACTTCCAATATTTCTCTCTCTATCTCTCTCCACTTATTACCCCTACTTTTTTTTCAAATTTTTTTTCAAGAAGCAATCCAAACACAGCAAAATTTGAGACTCCAAAACCAACGAAGCAAAGCTGGTGTCCGAGAGCTGGTCATAAAATTGACGGTGCTTTTGGTTTCACTGCTGTATTTTACGCTGTAAAAGACGGAAAAAGGATGGTTGTCAGCGGAGGGAAAGGGGAAAGCAACAACACGAAGACTCAAACAGTAGAAAAGGGAGTTTTTTTCTTCCTCTTTTTTACTACTACTGTAACTCGGAAAGCAAAGAAGAGAGAGAAAGACACAGAGAGAGAGAGAAAGACACAGAGAGAGAGATGATGCATGGGGGAACGCACAATTCATTGATGTTGATGTTCATATAATTTGACAAGTCTAGCATTTTGAGATTTCAATTTGTCTGTTTGTGGCAGTGTTTGGGCTGGAAGAGCGCTGCTGCCCTGGAAGAAACCATTCTCCCACCCACCCACCACCACCACCACCCACCCCCCTCTCATCCTTCTACCACCACACACCCATTTACACACACTTACACTCGTAATCGGGCATACACTACACACTTAATGTATGTGAACCCCACTCTTTTTGTGAGTGAAGGTGTGTGAATATAAGTGTGTAAAAGGGTGTGGTATTAGAATTATTGTTTTCTCCCACTAGCCAAAAAAGGTCGCAGAGAGCCTTTTGTCTTATTCGCCATTTTACTATACTTTGATTCCCTTAAGCAAATCCTTGTTGGTTAGTGTATGATTAACAGCTCCATCTGTAACTACTCCTATGAACAATGGTTATAAATAACGGAAATTTTAATCGCATGAAAGATTTGCAGGGAACCACGTAAGAAAAAATGCGTTTGGACTCATTCCGAGTTCCACAAAAATCTAGAAAAATATCCATAAATTTTTGAATATTATTTTATGTGGTCCTATAAAAAATCAGCTCCAACGGACATCGGTAAGTTTACTTTTGGATTCATAGGGGCGAATTGATATCCGTTGGAGCTGATTTTTTACAGGGCCCCATAAAAATAATATTAAAAAATCTATGGGTATTTTTCTAAATTTTTGTGGGACCCAGAATGGGCCCAAATGCATTTTTTCTTGCGTGGTTTCCTGCAAATCTTCCTTGCGAATAGAAGGGCTCCCTTAGCCGTTGCACTGCATTGCAAGGTAAAGATAAACTTAATTACTGCTTTGCTTATGAACGAATGTCTAATGTTTAGGTCAGTATTCGTGCACCTTGAACTAATTTTAAGGTCTTGAAGTTAATTGCCAGACAAATCTTCTAGTGGGTCATGGTTTGGAATGTTTGGCTTCTGTGGAATCCGAACATGAGATCTCATCGAGTGCTTATTTACTTTCTCATGTCCATTTAACCAAATTCATTGGATTAAGATAAATTTAGTGCTCCACTACTGTGACAACAAGATAAGAACCTGGGTCTTCTGAAGTCAAACTATAGAGAATCCAATACAGGCTAGACACAGCCGTTCAAAAGTACTATTCTACTAGGTTATCTTATTTGTAGCATGCTTGCAGCAATTTTTATCCATTGAAAACACTTTTGAAACCTTGCTCTCTTAAGGTTCTAATGTTACAATTATATAAGGAGCCGTTCATTTTGACAATCAATTGTCCAAATTTACAAAAGTATTCTACTAGTAAGATGAGTATCTTATTTGCATGTAGCATACCTGTAGCAATTTTGATCCATTGAAAACACTTTCAAAACCTTCTTCCTAAGGTTCCAGTTACTACACTTTTGTTACTACTATTATATAACGGTCCGTGATTGGACTATAGGACCCGTTTGGATGCGGAATAAGGATTGGGGGTATTAGTTATGAAGGGGGATAAGATAGTAGGGGGTACTGTATTATGTAAGAAGGGTGGACCCACATTGATGTGACGGGAGATTAAATAATACTTGGTTTGGATGAGGGATAAAATGAGGGGATAAGGTTATTTTGCAGTTGAAATAGAAGAGATAGGGGGTATTATGTAATAACACCCCAGAACCTCCCCATAAATAATCTTCCCTCCGGGGGTATTAGGGGGTACAATATAATCCGGGACTTAGGGGCTGTTTAATAAAACTGAAAACTGAAAGCTGAAAAATTAAGAACTGAATGCTGAATTTTTTAAGCTAAAAAGTTGTTTGATAAATATATTAAGCACTGATAAAAAAAATTGAATTAATTTTGGGGAAATGATATTGCCACACCCTTTTTTGTTATTGTCACACCCTGCAAGTGTATTTTTGGGTGCAAAAATATACTTGCAGGGGTGTGGCAATAACAAAAAAGGGTGTGGCAAAATCATTAGCCTAATTTTGTTCCAATTCTCTCTTAATTTAATAATAGTCACAATATATTTGGTAATGGTGGAGTTGTGGTGATGGTGATGGTGGTGGGTGAAGTGGTGGTGGTACTGGTGGTGGTGGTGGAGTAGTGGTGATGGTGGAGTGGTGGAGCTGGTGGTGGTGGAGTGGTGGAGGTGGAGGGTGGTGGAGTGGTGGAGCTGGTGGTGGTGGAGTGGTGGTGGTGGTGGTGGTGATATGGTGGTGGTGGTGGTGGAGTGGTAGTAATGGAGTGGTGGTGGTGGTGGAGTAGTGGTGGTAGTGGTGGTGAAGGAGTGGTGATGGTGGAAGTGGTGGTGGTAGTGTTGTAGTGGTGGTGGAGTAATGGTGGTGGTGGAAGTGGTAGTGGAGTGGTGTAGATGGTGGAAGTGGTGGTGTAGTGATGGTAGTGGTGGTGGTAATGGAGTGGTGGAGGTGGAGGTGGTGGAGTAGTGGAAGTGTTGGTGGGAGTGGTTGCATGTGGTGGTGGAGGTGTAGTGGTTGAATGCAAGTACACAAAATTCAGTCAGAATTAAGTAGCTCAAAGCTACTTAATTTTTTTCAACTTTTTAGCTTACATTTTAAGTGACACTTAATTTGTTAAGCAATGTCAAATGTGGTTATCAAACCTACTGAATCACTTATTACTTAATCGATTCAATTTTAAGTGCTGAATTTAGGTTATCAAACAAACCCTTAGCTACTACCCCCTCCATTTTACTTCCCAAACGAGGTCTTAAGGCTGGACTCACTAACTAAAAGGGGATATCACAATCCCCCTTCACAATATCCCATCCAAACAGGCTGATATTTGTTTTTTCTCTAGTTGACTTCAGAATAGGGTCCAGCTAGCGTGAGCCTGTAACGATCCGATATTTTATACGAATATCGGCAAGCAATAATTATTATTTTTCAAAAAAGATTTTTGTAGTCAACCAAATATACACAGATGTACCATGACATAGGGATTTCTTCATTTCAATCCAAATTGAAAATACTAAGCTTTTATTCAAAGGTAAGCATTGGTCTAATAAGCATTTAGCCGACTTCTCTTGGAAGATACTGACTCGATAAAAATAAAAATAAAACTTTTTTAACCTAAACAAAATCTGACATTTTATTGAAATAACTTCAAATTTTGACTCGGTATTGCTGCATCGGTAGTGGTTCAAATTTTAACCGTAGAGGTCTTCAGTCTCCTTGACTCCATTCTTCTTGTTAATTTTTTTATTTTATTTTTGTCGTCGGATGTCAAGACGCTGATTGATCCCAAAATTTTGACAACAAATTAATATAACATCACTGAATATATATAGATAATGAGTCCGGCTCCACTCCAATCCATAGGGAATTAAAGGATCCTTCAATTCTAATTTAATGGTCAGGATTACCCTAGTAATTCTAACCCCAAAGCTCATCTGACATTCCACGGGCACACAATTACTCCTCAAATATTTTCCAATTATATTAGCGTTCTCCCTCCCGTTAAGCCTACTCTTAAAGATTTTTTTTATTTTATATAGCTCATGTTTTGCCATTTCGGTTATCTTATGTTTTTTTGAATTATCTTGTTGTAGTGAAACTCCACAATTAATGACTCTATGTCAGTATGCTTCACGTGCAACTTATAGTAATTAGCTGCTTTATAATTTTTTTTATAGCCGGATGTTTGGATCAACTTGTGCGCACCTCAACTAATTTCGAAGTTCTGAAATTAAAGTAATGATCTGGCAAAACCACCAGTGGCCTCAAGTAATTAATTCCAACATTTTTACATAAAAATCAACTACAACAAGCATGCAACATAGTGCGAAGAACGTGAAAATACACTAGTATTAGTAAAAAAAAAAAATTCTTATGAGCTACATAATATCTACAAAAGAAACCATGCTGAAAGGAAAAAAAATTAATGAAATAACATTAGTAAAAAAATCCTCATGAGTATAGCCTATATGTTATTAGTGGGAAAAAAATCCTCATCAGTTATATAAAAAAAAAAATCCTTTCAGAGGCTGGTTTAATATGGAGGGAAAATACTTATGTAATTGGGGAATATATGAAGAGTAATTGGGTGTCCATAGAATACTAAATGAGCTTTGGGGTTAGAGTTGTAAGAAATACTTAAGGGCCCACTTAGTCACATTATGATTAATGGAAGTGTCACTTCCATTGATGATGAAGTGGTGGTTTTAAGAAGCTTTTGGTTTTCCCACCTACATCATTATACTAGTTTAATTAGTTTCTTTGATGGAAGGAAACTAGAAGGTCTTTATAAGGAGATATAGGGTCCCTAACCTAGCATGGATATATAGCCTATGGTATCCATCAATCAAGGCATCTCAAGTCATGCATAGATTGGAAGACACCTAAATCTAGTGCGTGTGTTACGGTGTGTATTCACTACTACAAAAACCTTAAAAGATGACACTCAAAAAATTGAAACAATGACAGTTTTTGTAAAACTGTCATCGAAAATATGATGGTAGATTTTTGATGCCAGTCCATCTTACAAACTGTTATCTTTGCGATATATGATGACGATTTAGAATAAAAGTGACATTATTATCTTTTTCTTTAATGTCAGTTTTTGCTTAAAATTGACATTAAAACATGGCGCTTCCGGAAGCCCATATGGGAAACCTTTTAATGACAGTTTTCCTTAAAAGCGACATTGAAACTAAGCCCTTTTAATGACAGTTTTAATTAGAACTGACATTGCAGTTGATCATAAAAGATGACAGTCAAAAAGCGTCATAAAAACATATAAGATGATAGTTTAAAACTGTCATCTTATACTTTCAATGTCTACGATGACAGTTTCATCCAAAATTGACATTAAAAGTGCTCATCTTAAAATTTTCGAAAATATAGTATACATTTTTTTGTTTGTCTTTTGTTAACAATAAGCGTGCCAGCTCAGTTGGTAACATGCGCGTGAGGAACTTAAGTTCTTGAGTTCAAGTCCTGGGGCAAGCAAATATTTGCTGGCCACACAAGTGCTAAGTAGGCTACACACAAGTGCCACTGGGCGGCCATGCGAGAGGCACGTGGGTGCCACGTGGGTGGCCACACATTCGAAATAGAATTGGTTTTTTTTTTTTCATGAATGGAGAACAAATAAGATGACAGTTTAAATCCGGCATCTTTGTGATTAAAGATGACGGATTAAAACTATCATCTTTTATCACAAAGATGACAGGTTTAAACTGTCATCTTATATGTTTAATGACAGTTTTTTATTGTCATAACAAATCTAGACTTTTAATGACAGCTCCATAGATGACAGTTTCAAAACTGTCATCTTTCACATTTAATGACACTTTTAAACTGTCATCTTTTACGATTATTGTAGTAATGATTCGGTATTCAAACTTGAACAACAATGACTAGAGGATAGTTCGATTCTATTTCCGCTGCATATACCGATATGTGTATTATTTATTCTTACATGTGGTATCAGAGCCAATCTCTAGTTCATGTTGTTTAGTATACAGATTGTATTACCGAGCTCGATCTGATTATATTGACGGGTCATAATCGTGATCTTGATCTCGGTCACAAACTGTACATGCACAAAGTACAAAATTCTTCAATCAGCACATAGCATGGTTTTTCATTTTCGCTTGTTATCTCTACTGTTTTGTCGTGGATCAATACCATTAAACAGAATTACATCACTTAAGGCACGGACAATATTTTGGGAACATGAATTTCAGAATAATTGAATGCTGGCTTGTGAATATGATTATCAGCCTATCATGTTGTGATTTGGGTTTTGGTTTTATACTTGTTGATCCATTACAGTGAAAGCAATTTGATAGCATTTCATATCAATATAATCAATCCATCAATTTGATTAGTTGTCGGGCATTCACGATATTTTCTGAATAAAAAAAAAAACCAGATTGGGCACTTGCTTAGACATGTTTCTGTCCAAGTATGATCAGTTGTATTAAAAAATTGTGCCACATGCTTTGTGTGATAACATAAAGCATGTTAAGGATTAATTTAATTCAGATTTTGCTTTCATCGTGGAGTTGTCATGAGATTTGGTCATACGGCCGGTAAACCTTATCAAGTTATTAGTTTGGTTTTCGAGGCTGGTATATTATGGTTGTCCCTTTAAGTTTGGTTGATGTTTTTGAGGTGACTTGAATATCATAATATTTTGAGGTTAGCCACAGCATCTTGAAATATTGTAATGTTTGATATCAAGGACGGTTACAAGTAGAATAGTCGTTGGACTATATTTAAGTGCGTTAAGTGGCATCTACCATTAAGCTTGAATTGATAAGATTAATTGTTTTGCCCATAGGAGAATAATTAATTTTATTAGTTTATTTGGGACAAAATGAAAAAATCCACATGAAAATAGAAATTTCTCCCGTTATTATGCATTTTATATTGATGTTCGAAATTTGCTAGTCTTGTTGTTGTTGCAGTTAATTAGATTCAGTGCGTGTTGCAGTCTTTGCCCACAAGGAGGTTTGAATTTACTTTATTTCAGTTAAAGATTAGCATAAAAGTTGAAATTAATTCATGAAAATAAAAACTCTACCCTGCGATCGAGGAGGTTGTTATTTTTGTGATTTGCGTTGAGTAAGATAATCATTTAGAAGTCGAGAATAGACTTTTCCTATGTCCACAGATATGGAGAATTTGTTCTCATTATTTTGATAATTTATCTTATTCATAAAGTGTTACGTAAATTCTTGCGTGTTGCACCTCTACCCACAGGAAGGTTAGAATTTACAAGTAACATGAGAGTCGTTATTTCTTGGTTGTTGTAGCCATTCATGCTACTTATAAAGTTGCGGGAATTATATTGACTATCTAGAAATTCACTTTTCTCCAATGCATGGGTTATGATTTTGCGCTATGTGAATGAAGCATCTATAGTCATATAATCAAGTGCACAAAATAAAATTAGAACATTAATAGTGGGAGAAGTTTAACCCTTTAGGATTAATGTTCAAAGTACTATCCACTTTAGAGTTCTTTATCTATACTAGTGGTTTAAGGACCATTGGAATATCCATTATAGTTTTGGCATGGATAGCATCGAGAAAAGAGTTTTGCCCAAGAGGGAAAAAAAATGGTCATTTTGCTTATAAATAGAGAGAAAAAATGGTCATTTTGCTTATAAATTAATAGAGAAAAAGTATACTCCGTAAGATTAGTGGGAGCATATACATTTTTTCTGGGCTATATGGATATTGGTTAAGGGTTTACTGGATCGATATCCATGTGAACATGATATGAAGAACTAGAAGGCTACAAATAAAGGTTATGAGGTACTTATAAAGAACCAAGAATTTTTAAGTGGATTTACATGCATCCTAATCATGTCTTAAGTTACTGTTTTCTATGAATGTAGAAATTAGTGGGAGCTATGCATGAAACTAGATAGCATGTACTAAGGGTCTCAAGTTGTCGATATTATGGTGAGATCATTACTAAGTTTACTACGGCTACAATTTTCTTCTCTAAGATAAAGTAAAAGGCCGAATAGAGCATATCGACATAAAGTAGCTCATTAGGGGAGAGAGAGAGAGAGTTCAAAAAAAAAAAAAAAACACTTTTTGTGACCATTGAGCATAAAGTATTGAGCTAATTCTTGCCGGCAAAACAATGTATGTCATGTGGTGAAATATGACATGTTATCTCATTTTATAATGTTTTCTCTCATTTCTTGCTCAATTCGGATTTTGTCACACTATAAGTGTTCTTGGAGAATAAAGACGTACATGTGCACATAAGATAAAAAGTACGTATAAAGGTTATCCGTTGGGATAAATAAAGAGGACCCTAAATGACTATTAATTAGTCATTTATAAAGTATATCTTATTCGGTTTTATCCGGTACTCGTTGGAAAGTGTCACACATTGTAATACGTTGAAGGGAATGCCTATTAGTTACGGCACTACCGCTATGATTCATGATTGATATTTTCTAATGGAGTAAAAGGTTTTAAAAAAAAACTTTTAAGTTATGGGCAATTTCAGTTGTATGGCCATATAAAGTATTTATCGCCCAATGCAGTATACAAGTGTCTCGTGGGCCAGTGGGAGAATGTAAGAAATACTTAAGGGCCCACTTAGTCACATTATGATTAATGGAAGTGTCACTTCCATTGATGATGAAGTGGTGGTTTTAAGAAGCTTTTGGTTTTCCCACCTACATCATTATACTAGTTTAATTAGTTTCTTTGATGGAAGGAAACTAAAAGGTCTTTATAAGGAGATATAGGGTCCTAACCTAGCATGGATATATAGCCTATGGTATCCATCAATTAAGGCATCTCAAGTCATGCATAGATTGGAAGACACCTAAATCTAGTGCGTGTGTATTCGGTATTCAAACTTGAACAACAATGACTAGAGGATAGTTCGATTCTATTTCCGCTGCATATACCGGTATGTGTATTATTTATTCTTACAAGAGTTACTAGGATGATCTAGACCATTGACCCTCCAATTCTTAGGAAATTGGAGAGGAGCTGGACCCATAGATAATGGCTGTTCAAGCTTATGCTAATGTTGTTTTTGGGTTTGTTTAGATTTGGAGTCGACTCTGTTTCCGCGGTCCGTGAGTGATCCATCGCCGAAGAATCCATCAAATTAAAGCGGGAAAAGTTGAAGAGGAAGAGTGAGAGGCAGATGATGGGATCTGGAATCTCATCATTTCTCCATTATCTCATCAAATTAAAGCGGGAAAAGTTCAAGCTTATGCCTTTGTAAAGGTTAGTATTGTATTTATTTAATGCCGGTAAATGTGTTGTTATGCCTAATTTAGTTGGATCAGATTGTTGGAATTTTGTCTCACGTCGATTAATTTGGCGCAAAATGAATAAACGCGAAAAAAAATTAAAATAAGGACAAAAACAAAAAAGTGAAAAAAGTTGTTAGTAGTACGGATCTTAGAAAATTTAAAAAGTACATGTAAGAGTGTTTTTTTTTTTATAAATATTTTCTTTACTTATTGACATTTGACAGTGGAGTATCACTAAAATGACTCATTTCTTTTTAAAAAACACCGGAGTATTATGAGTAATTATTCAATGATCTCGGGCATTGTCACAAGGTGGTGTTCAAAAAACTCACGAAAATATATCGTGGCTCTGAGTACGAGGCACAGAGTGACGTCATCCGAAAGCCATCCATAAAATTCACGAAGAGATTATTTAGTCCTCTCGGTGTATCATGTGACAGTGCTCCAAACCTCTCCCCACTACACATTATTGTAGAATATTCACACTTAATTTCGGATCCCACAGAAATATGTGATTGAAGAGAGTCCCGGAACGCACGTGGTGGTGGCGGCCCCGAAAGCCTTTGGTTAACTGTTCAAATTCACGGGACTCTTTTCACTGCTGTATTTTACGCTGTATAAAAGACGGCAAAAGGATGGTTGTCAGCGGAGGGAAAGGGAAAAGCAACAACACATGCAAAGACTCCAACAGTAGAAAAGGGAGTTTTTCTTCCTCTTTTTTGAACTCGGAAAGCAAAGAAGAGAGAGAGAGAGAGAGAGAGAGATGATGCATGGGGGAACGTGAATTCATCAAGAGAGAGAGAGAGAGAGAGAGAGAGAGAGAGAGAGAGAGAGACGATGCATGGGGGAACGTGAATTCATTGATGTCGATGTTCATAATTGACAAGTCTAGCATTTTGAGATTTCAATCTGTCTGTTTGTGGCAGTATTTGGGCTGGAAGAGCGCTGCTGCCCCTGGAAGAAGTGGAAAATAAAGTCGCAGAGATCCTACTGTTTGTCTTATTGGCCATTTTTACTTTGATTCCCTTGAACAAATCCTTTTTGGTTAGTGTATGACTAAACAGGTCCATCCGTAACTAAACTAGTAAGAACTATGGTTATTATAAGTGTTTGGTTGAGGATAATTGGGGTAACTACGAACATTCTCTCCACCGGTTGCACTAACATTGCCAGGTAAAGATAACCTTACTGTTTTTGTTCGATTCCCATCTTTGAAAAATATTTTTGATGTAATGAGTGGAGAGAACTAGATAAAGAAATTTATTGAAAAACGTGCAAAAGAGAAAAATGGGTTTCTCAGTATGCGTGCATCTTGATTAATTTTAGGGTCTTGAAGTTAACTAGCACATAAACCTTTTATCGGGTCAAGGTTTGGAATGTTTGGTTAATTTCCCATGGGATACGAACATGCGACCGCATCGGATACTTATTTACTTTTTCATACCCACTTGACCAAACTTTTGCGTTAAGATAAATTTAGTGCTCCAATAACGTGACAACAAGATATTTTTGAAAGGACCTGATTTTTCTGAAGTCAACTATAAAGGAGCCAATACAGGCCAATCACAGCTGTTTCTTTCGACAATCAATTGTCTAGATTTACAAAAGTATTCTACTAGTAAGATAAGTATGTTATTTGTAGCATGTTTGCAACAATTTGATCCATTGAAAACACTTTTGAAACCTTGTTCTTAAGGTTCCAATTTTGCTGCACTTTTGTTATTATACAAGGGTCTTGTATTGGCTTCTTTATAGTTGACTTCAGAATAAGGTCCAACTAACGTGAGCCTATTGAATACGGGATAATACATACGAAAAAACATAACAGTTAAAACTCTAGTACAACTGTCACAAATATCAATGCAGTTTAGCGGATATCTATGCCCTTTTGCAGATATCAATACAATTTTTTTCTATTATCCAAAGGTCAATGGACTTTGATTATTAGCAGTTTCCATTATATAAAGGCACTTGTTAATTTCCGTACGTAGTACCAAAAGAAAATATAAGGGCATTTGCAATATTGTTCAAAAAATTATTCAGTGCCCCTAAGGTACCGTCACGTGGTGGTGCGTCAGGGCTCTCCTAATAGTTACGGGACGGTTTGGTCCATATATGATAGCGTGAATGATATTAAACCCCCTTACACTAATGCTCATTTTCACTTTGCTACCCTATTGTTCAAAATTCAACACTTAACCTCCTCCAACTCTACAATAACGCCGTTAACGGAAACAGGCGGATTATGGTTTGCCCTTTCATTGTTTCAGCATACTCCCAAAATCCATTCAATGTCTGGCTCATATACACAATGATTTAATGTAGGCAAATGCTACGGTGTCTACCTATCAAAAGAGGACACCATAGCACACCGGTTATGCCTCCAAAAGATTTTTTTGTTATGTCTTCGAGTGGTTATGTTATGCCATTTTTGTAATAATGGCACAACACTTGTTATGCCATTTTTAAAAAGTATTATGCCTTCGAGTGGTTGTGTTATGCCTTTGAGTGGTTTGTTAAGTCAATTTTGAAAAAGTGTTATAACCTAATACTCCCTCCGTCCCAATTTAATTGTCCATTTTGGGAGTTCGTGCCACTTTTCAATTGATTATATCTTGTAATTTATAATGTTTTAGGTGATTTCGAAAATATTGTACTATTATAGAACAAATCGAGATCTATCAAACAAGATCCATATTGGATATAAAATTAATTACCAATTTAAAAATATTTCTAGTTTTTAAATTGTAGACTCTTTACTCTTTTGGGTTGTTTGGGCCTTGGGGTGATCTCCGTTTTTTGGGAAAATGACGGCCCAGGGTGTGTTTTGATAATTAATACCCGCCAAGAACATGCTAAGAACATTTGTTAATGCTGAAAATGTTCTTGATGTGTATTAATTATCAAAACACGTCATCAGCCGTCATTTTCCCCCGTTTTTTTCCTCCGTGGACCAAAGAGTCAACAACTTGATCAACTGGTGAAATTTTATATTAGTATCTCTTTTATTTTATTATTATTTTTTAAACAATGGTTCAAGTGGTCTCAACTCAATTCCCATTGTCCTCCTCGAGAGGGAAAGATGCTACCACCATGAAATCAGTGCCGAGGACTGTGACAAGTAACCTTATTTTTAGGTCAATTGATTCCTCATCATCCACTAATGTGAGGCCGCCACAAAAGAATGGATTATAACTGCAAACCAACGAAGTTCTAAAGTGTTTGAGCTCTACTGGTTTAAAACGAGTCTAGCTTGAGTCCACCAAATTGAGTTCGAGCTTCACTCACTTATAGTGTTCGAGCTCGATTTGTTTACTTAACCAAGCTTGATCAACTTTTACACTAACAAGTTGCCGAGCCGAGTCGAGCCAAACCAAACCAAAGCAAGCACATGACAAGCTGAGGCTCGAGTTGCTTGGAATATGTCAGTTCGTTTCCAGCCCTACCTCGTAAGAGTAAATTGCAACTCAAAGATTTCAAATATGAGAAATAAAAATAAATATTCTCTTATATGTATGGCCCTCCAATATGCAGTGTCGGGAGGGAACATTCAAATCTCTCTCTCTCTCTCTCTCTCTCTCCTCTCTCTCTCTCTCTCTCTCTCTCTCATGCATCTAAGACTTGGCACAAGCCTGAGATATGGGACACGGGATCGGACGTGTTATGGGAGCTGTACTCATCTCTTGGGGTGCCCTCAGTTGGTGTCTCATTCCAAGCTCGAACACATAATTTAAATCGTTCACTGGTTAGAGATAGACGCAAACAACAATCATGGAAAAAAAAATCAAGTTGATCGGGCGTTGGTGGTCTACCGACAGAATCAAATGACCTTGCAGTGGATAATGAAATTGGATTTGTTGTTATTTTATTGAATTAGTAAAACGCAATTCATTTACTAGGTTAACGATGTCCGATTAACTTGATTGTTTATGGGGTTGTTGTTCGCGTCTATTTCCAAACAATGAACAATTCAGATCATGTTTTCGAACTCGAAGCGAGACCCGAAATCAAGGCACATTAGTCCCCTGAGTCCCAATGACCCATCTTGCTAAAATGTGTTACACTTTGGTAGATTCCTTTTACACAACTTTTTTTTTTATCCTTTTATGAAATTTTTATTAATTTTACATTACACAAGTTAAATTATTATTGGTCATTGATTATTAGCATATGGAGTTTAGACCCATCCCACTAACAACTTTTCACTTTTTTTGGTTTTGATAAAAAAAAACTATTGACTAGCTAGTTTGGTCCATATTGTATGAAACCGACGGTCGCTGTAGTGCATTACAGCCGCACTACATGGGAATGCACTACCGCACCCCGATCCTCGAAATGGTCCCAAAATGGGGCCAACAAAACCGCCCATAATTATATATATTTAGAGTTCATCTAGAACGTCAACATAACTGTCACTGTAATTATCAGATTTTTCTTAGCTTTGCTGGGAAAGTCTTTGCCCTGAATCAGAAAAGTCCAATGACTGGTTTGGTCCTAACAATGTGGAGACTGGACCTCTGAAAGCAACTTCACTGCAATTTTCCATGCCTCACGCTTAAGAATTTTTCCTCACTATTGAAGTCCAAAAAGACTACGGGTACACTATTTGGTGTACACCGGGAGCCGAACAATTTGTTTAAAATAATTTTTGAGTAAGAAAAATCAACTCAGTAGGTTATCGGTAGAGGTGGCAAATTGAACCCAAACCTATTAACAAATCCAAACACGCTCATTGAAAAATAGACCCAACCCAACCCATTTATTAGTTGGGTTAGAATGAGTCCCAATCCATCTAACCCATTTATCAGTTGGGTTAGAATGAGTCCCAACCCACCTTACTGATAAATCATATCAGTAGGAGCTTGATTAATTCGTATGATTTTTAGTCTCTGAATCTACATGGTCCATAATTGGATGTATTGATTGCGCCTTTACTAATATTCAGCTGAACTGTAGTGTGTGTGTGTGTGTGTGTTTTTTTTTTTTTTTCAATTAGACTCTTGAGCATTTTCTGTGAGATTTGAGATGGGTTTCATCCAGTTCGGTGTGCATTTGGTGTACACCAAATAATGTACCCATATATAGTCGGAGTGATTAAGGTTTGAGTTAAAATTTATCCAAGTTTTAAATACTTCGTTTAAGTTTCGTATAATTATGATCATTTTCTTACACCAACCTTATTTGTGTCTTTGTTCGATGTGCTAACAAATATACGAAATTTAGAATGTGTTTAAAATTTGCTTTGAACAACCTAGATACAAGTTGAAGCACCCCGATAGGCTATATGAATTTCCGGTTGGGTTCGTTAAGTGTAATGATAGGAGTAAGCATGACAACAAGTTCGGAGTTTACCCCTCCGAGGAATTAGGTAACGTGTAACGAACTCCAAATTTTGATGAGAGGCTTCTTTGGTCGTGTCTAGAGAGGATCGCTATTTGTGATTGCCCAGACTCCATTTTTGCTCCCAAAAAGAAATTTTAAAAAAACTTTGCCCATCATCATTTAACTTAGAATTCTCTTAACATTAACCAAGGAACATTTATAACCACGTACACACCATTACAAGAAATTTTTCTTTCGTTCTAAGTTATCAGAAAGAGCAGTGCTACAAACATAGAGATTCGAAAACAATTACTCCAATGTATATAAACTGCACGTTAAGCATGTGGAACCCACAGTCATCAGACGGCGGGCCGAATCTCCAACAGCTGCGTCCGAAAGGACCGAAACACTTCCCTATGCAAACCGAAAAATTCCAAAGATGAGGAATTCCAATAAATTCTTTAGATCGAAACTCCTCGCCAGCAACTCTGATCTACGATCTCTCGACTCGTAACGTTAACTGACATGGTACAATTCATCTTCACAACAACATTCTTCTTGAACAGCCCAAGTATCTTCACCCTCCCACCAACCCTCGTATAAGTACTCACATTCAACTCCCCAAACCTCAAATCCCTGCCAAATCTCGGCACCCCAAGCAACTTCCCCACCGCCAACTCAACCGTCACGTTCAGCCTCAAGGTCCGCTGCGCCGCCGCCACGCCCGGCTGATTCCTCCCCTCCCCCACCGCCTCGCCGCCATAGTAGACCGTCGTCGTCGTGACGTTACTGAACTTAAACGCCGCCACGTTGGGGTTCTTGATGGAGACATCCGCCGTTACTGTGATGTTGGTGAGGGCCGTGAGGTTGGATAGGTTGGTTGAATCCAGGCCGCTTATTCTGACGGAGTTCATTTTCAACTTGGGGTCTTTGATGCGGAACACGGTGAAGATTAGGACGAGGATTATGACGGCCTGGATCAGCATTAAGGCGGCGATGCAGCCGCAGCACTGGACGTACTTCCTGTGCCGTTGCTTTTTTGAATCCGGCGGGAAAACGGCGTCGTTGTCGTCGGTGAAGTACTGACGGTGGGACGCCGGCGCTAAGGGCTTTACTTGCTCTTTCTTCTCCGCCATGGGTTATGGCCGTGGCTGGTAGAATAAGTTACAGAAATAGTCGAGATACGCTTAAGTTGCCGAATCCAAATGTGAAAAAATAGGTTAGGTTTATGGGCTAAGAGGGAGTGTTTGGTTGGAGACGATATATACGATGGGAACCCATCAATTTTGGAGGCTGGCCCAAACGGGTAACGCGTTTGTACAGACTTGGACTGTTGACTTTGGACTTTTGATGATTAATCTTTGTCACCATTTTGCTATAGCTTATGGTAAGAGATGTCATAGAAGGTTCTATGCCCTTTTCTATGTGGGCATGATGAAGAACGTACAGGATTTTATAATTTGCATGACTTATCTGATTGTTCTAGATAATAAGCAAATCGAACGAGCTTCAAAACATTTTCAAACTCTAGCTTGTTCATAAGCCAAGTCGATCTCGAATGAGCTTTAGTTGAACCAAACAAGAGTCGATCTCGAGTAGCTTGAAATTTTTATACATCATAAGTCAAATCAGCTGAGTAGTAACTTGTATGAGTTTGATTTGAAAGTTTAATGAGTTTCAAGAATATATATTCAATTGTGGTCTATATTTTTATACTTTTTTTATTAGCTAAACAGAAAATTAAGAAATGTAAAAGATATGGGGCTTTGTGGCCACGGGAGGGAATGGTTGTGATGGTGTGTTAGGGGTAGTTTTCTAAAAGTGCTAAAAAGTATTGAAAGTACTAAATAGGCCTTTTTTTTTCCTTTGTATTTTGGGAAGGAAAAAAACCCCTTTAGTGATAGAAAAAAAATATCATTTAGTACTTTTAGCACTTTTGAAAAATTATCTCTGGGTAAGAGAGTTTTGGTCATAACCTGTGTTAAGATGGTGGGTGCATGGTAAGGAGTTCGTTTGTTGGTTGATGCCTAATATTTAGGAATTTTCAAAATTATGCATTAAAATTGACCTAGACACTGTTAGCAATAAAAAGAAAAGAGTGGATATGAAAAGAAAATGACAGGCTGTAACTAGTAAGGACTAAAAGCATCTCCAATAGCATGCTATATTTGTTGCTATAGCTATACTATAGCGCGAGGCTCCAATTTCACTCTCCAATGATAATGTAAAACACGGATCCGGGGGTGCTGTAGTGCACCCCCGCACTATAGTCCCATCAATTCGATCGTCTATCTCGGCAATGAACGGCTCAGATTTTCATCCGAACAATGGTCGACTAGGATTTGTAGGAGTTCAAATTAAATATGAGCGTCTGTTCAGAAATGGAAGGCAGGATCGACCGCACTACATCGTGTAGTGCGGCGGGTGCACTACAGCCCCTCCCATTCCGTAAAACGGATTTGGAGTTGGTGCTGTGCAGCTGCTGCACAACACCGTGCTACACTGCTCGGATGCTATCCGTTCGACAATTCAACGGTTCAAATCTCATCTCGGCAATGAACGGCTTAGATGCAATATGGGTGAAGATGAGATTTGAACTGTTGGATTGCTGAACGGATGACATCCGAGCAGTGCAGCACGGTGTTGTGCAGCAGCTGCACGTACAGTACCAACCCCCAATCCCCGTAAAACACATGCTATATAAATTTCTAGTTATATGTTGTATAGCACACGATATAGCTAGGGCATTGCTATTTGCAGCCACTTATTTTTTGAATGTAGCCTGTATATAATATGGTACACACCTGTTTATAATATGATACACAGACTACGTTCAGAAAATTTGTGGCTGCAAATAGCAAAGCCCTATAGCTATTGTTATAACTTGCATACTTCGTCGTTTCTACTTTCATCATGGGTCCCATAAATAGCAATTTAAATTGATATTTTTTATGGAAAAAACTAATGAAATAGCATTTGCACTATTGGAGAAACACTACTATAATATAGCAAATTGACACTATTATAGCAATAACTATCCCAACAACAATTGTATTGTTGGAGATGCTCTAAGGTCCCGTTTCACTAAAGTTCTTATTTTTGAAATACTTATTATCCGCGGTACGAGACAAGTCATTCTTTCATAATATATCACATTTAATTTAAAAAATAAATATTTATTAAAAAACAAGTACTTATTTTCTTTAACCTAATGAGGCCTTAGCGATCCTCTGATTTAAGGGGAAAGGCGTCTATCTCAATATGGGTGAAAGCTATGGCACACGTGGGATGTGTACCAAAGGCTTATCCTATATGAATTGTTTACCATGACAAAAAGAGGACTGTGATTCCTCACCAAGCAGCAATTAAAACATTACAAAAGGACTTGGGTCGATGAAGGAAAATTATTAAGAAATACATGGAATATTATGTATTGTCATGTGGCCCTGAAGCTCATGGGCTGCTAAATCGCACGGGCACCAAGTTATCCCACACTTACCGCAATCCCAATCAATGTGCCGATCATCTTGCCCACTTGGGAGCCGAGCAAAACGACGAGTTGACTATTGCAGTGACTACCCCCATCTCCCTACGGGAGTTCTTAATTAAAGATAGCCTTCTTCTTAGGCAAGCTTTAGATTAGTGCTCTTTGGACTTATTTTGGGCTATTCTATTCTTTATCTTTGTTATGTCTCTGCTGTGGACCTTGCTTTTTTAGTTAATTGAATTTCCGACGTACCAAAAAAACAAAACAAAACAGTGTCATCGTATGTTAAAGTTGGCAAGGATTTTACCAAAAGTAATAAAAAAAATATGATTTGACAACGGAATTTTCTGAACTGACAAATAAAAAATAAATACCAACGTAAGAACAACAACTTTGCTTGCGAATTATTTGTAGTTACGTTGTTTTAACCGACAAGGCTTTTACAAGATCTGCTCCTCTTCATATTTTATCCCTTCATATCCATATAAATTTCATTTTTTTTGGGTCCAGCTCATTCTGAGTCCACAAACAACTACTCGTATGATTTGAACTATTTATTTTGTAGAACTCTAAAAAAATGTACTCCGTACAAAAATTCATTTGGTCGAATGTCAATAAGTACGTGAAGAATTTACATTTTATTCTATATAATAAACGATTTAATTGTGTGGTTTGATGTTCGGTGATTGATATGCTACTGTTGAAATAAGCATCCTATTTAGCATGTAATAATTAGAACTATTTTTGGTGGCACCGTACGTAGCTGTGAGTCATAGTGTTGTAATTTTAACGCCATGAGACAAGTATGTGCGTCGATTCCATGTTAGATAGCTCTGAATGTATTTTTCATGCTTCTGCTTATCAATTTTTATAACTTGGTAATTTTGAAAGAATTTTACAAGCGGGAGTTAAGTAAGGCTCTGAATGTAATATTAGCTCTGAGTTAAGTAAGGCCTGGGACGATCTTAAAATTGCTGGCCGGTCACGGATTCTTATCCTTTGAGTTTGGGTCGTGACAGCTAGTCTCATTATATAGAAGGGAAATGATTCTTACACTCCTTGTTTGATAAATGAACTCCATTTTTTGTTTATTAGAGAAAAAATTATAAATAAAAATTTCACCAAAGGACTAAAAATGAAGTGCATTTATCAAAAAAGATATTAGGATCATCACACACGCACACACGATTTACGAGTATAAAACAGTAAATAATCGACATTGCAATATACGTGGTTCCTCAAAATCGGGTACGTCCACGGGAGCGAGAGCGGTTCTTATTATCACAGTTACAAAATAGGGTTTACAACATAAAGTATTTATATCGACTCTATTCTAACCCTAACTTGGTATTTGGCCTGAATCCCAAAAATACCCTTGTACGATACCGTACCATACTGCAGGGGGCTACGCCCCCCGCACCCCCCAAATTACGGAACGCCTTTGGCCTAGTCTACTTTTGCTGGATTATCGGTGATGGGCCAGATGCCGTCGCTCCGCTCTGGCATTTGACCTTCTTTCTAAAACTCCTTAGTATCTCTTCATACTTACATATGAGCCATAGTTCTTACAAAAGAAAGTCTGAAAATCACTATGCGTATAAAATTATATAGTAAAAAAGTTAGAAAAAACAGGGTGGAATGCCAAATAAATCTGTAGCCAAATTCAATCAAGTAATCAATCTAAATCAAGTATTCAATCAATATTGGAAAAAATCACAAACATTCCAGGTCCTCGATTGCTTTGCTTGCCAAATGTAGGGTCATAGTGCAATTCATCAAATTGCTCGTCCTCAACTTAAATATCCTCACCACATGAACTCTTCCAACGAACTCAGCATAACTTCTGAGCTCCAAATGCCCTGAACCCACATCACGACTGAAATTCCGACTCTCCTTCAACAAATACGTCGGTCTCGCTCTCGCCGTAACGTTCACCCTCCCCGTCTCCCTGGCAGAGACGCGCCCGCCGGTCACATTCGCAGTTCCAACCGTCACGTTCTGATACAAGAACGCAATCGAACTGTCCTCGTATACGAAATAACCGAAGTTGTTGTTGGTGATGTCGATCCCGGCCACCAAAGTGCCGTCAAGCGAAGGCGTTGAAGCGTTGATTTTTGAGAGATTAGGTATCGAAACATAGTTCAGCTGTTATGATCCCAGTGCAAGGTATGGGACTTGTCCCACATCGGGAGTATGAGCTCTCGGTGGGAGATTAATAAGTCCTTGGGCACCCTTCCCTCAATAGCTAGCTTTTGGGGGTGAGTTCTACCCGGGGACTTGTTACATTGGTATCAGAGCCAGGTTCTTCCCTGACGAGGCCGCCACGGGATAGTCGGAGGTGCCGAGAGGGGCGACCTGCCGCCGTGGGCGTCGGCTCTAAAGGGGTGGGGTTTGTTGTGATCCCAGTGCAAGGTATGGGACTTGTCCCACATCGGAGCTAGCTTTTGGGGGTGAGTTCTACCCGGGGACTTGTTACATTGACTTGGATTTGCAACGGTGACCGGAACTCGGATCGGTGGCGGCGAATGTCGACTTTGGATTTGCCACGGTTATAACGGACCACGACGACCAGGATGAGGGAAAAAAAAAAGTCCTTTGAAGTTGTAATCAAGTGTACCCGACTCACTTTTTATCATTTTTTTTTCAAAATATATCTTCTTCGATTAAATACCAAGAGGCATCAGATTGAATTGATATGTTACAGAATAGTTCTAATTGACAAGTTCCACAGTGTGGACAAATCGGATCATCAAATTGATTCCAAAGTAAGGTGTAAAATTGCAAAAAAAAGGTAGGAGAAGAAGGCTCCTTCTTCTCTAGTTTGATAAGGTTATAATCAAGTGTGCTCAGTTAATTTTTTTTCAATTTTTTTCGAAATATATCTTCTCGGATTAATAACCAGTTGGTATTAGACTGAATTCATACTTTTCAGAATCATCGTAATTAACATGTTATACAATTTGGACAAATCGGATCATCAAATTAATTCAAATAAGTTTGAAAATTCCCAGAAAAGGGAGAGAAGCCTTCTTTTTGGCACTTCGCAGGTTGAAGATACGAAGTCCAGTCAGTACCAAACTCGCCTTTCGCACGCGTTACTTGTTTTTTGGGACGTTTTTTAATTCTTTCTGATAACATTTTTCCGGAACACGATTTCGGCATAATATCTTCTCTCGATCCATTGATTGACGAACTCCAAACAAGGCTTGGATTCTCTCTCTCTCTCTCTCTGATTAAAACTCTGTTAGTAGATGCAATTTTGCAAACCCTAACAATTATCCATCCTTTTTGTTGCTTATTTGAGCTTTTTGTGCTATTTATTAGTTATAACTTACAGTTTGACTGAATCAAATCATTTAGATTGGGCAATAATTTTCTGAAATATTAGTTCCATGTTTGGGATTGAATTGGGGTAGTTGACCTTTCATCTCTTGCAAATGATTTCTACTAACATTTTGTTAATATATATGACTTGCTGCCGTTTGATTCCAGAGAAGTATCACTAGTATTTGACCACACTTGGCATCCAGGGCTTGTTCGTTTGGGGTTTTAAAATCCCTGCGCACAGTCTCCAATATATTTTCTCTCCACTCAAACCTCCTTCAAAACCCAAAACGAACTACGTAGGGTAAGTGCTATTGCGTGGTGACGTTCTTGGTATCATTCGTGTAAAAGTATCATTGTTGTGTTCGTGTTTGTATGAAAAATGCATTGATTTGAGCATTTGAGGCTGCGAAATTTTTTGGCCCTTGTGTGAATCCCTTGTGTTCATTTCATGCAGTGAAAGGCAACATGATAGTTTTTTTTTCTTCATTTTTTTCCCTTTGGGCTTTGGCAAGTGCGCTGTATTTTGATAGTAAAGGCAACAGGATTGGTTTTCCTTATTTATCTTTGTAATAAGAATGAAACTTGATGCTAATATGATGATTACTTTTAATGCTTTCTCTAGATTAAGAGATGTAAAGTAGTACTTGTTTTTTGGGAAAACGACAATCCAGGACATGTTTGATAATTAATACCCGCCAAGGACATTTTTAGCATTAACAAATGTTCTCAGCATGTTCTTGGCGGGTATTAATTATCAAAACACGTCATTAGCCGTCATTTTCCCTTGTTTTTTTCGGAGGCAAGGGAGCTGCTGTCCCTTTAAGGGGCAGCAGCCTGCTGTCCCGGCCGATCGGGGCTTGCTCCGGTCTCACTCCGATGATCGGTAACGTTCACTTCGTAGAGCTCGTCAAGTAGAACAAGGGTATCAAAAATTAGCTCGATCGGATATCATTAAGTGACTGATCGGAACACATATACCTTGACAATAATGGGTTCCAATGGATTTGATCCAGTGTTTCGGATCAATTCTTTTCAAGATAAAAATGTTTCGATAAGGCACTTAATGATATTCGATCGAGCTAATTTTTGGTATATTTTTTCTACTCTACGAAGTGAACATTTCCGATCATTGAAGCAAGCCCCGCTCGGCTAGGACAGCAGGCTGCTGCCCCTTAGAGGGACAGCACCTCCCCCGCGCCCGTTTTTTTCCTTCATTGCTGGCTTTGGTTGTTCCTTTCGCAGGCCTGCTGGATTCAGAATCCAAATCCTTGAATTCATATTTGACGATATTCTTTAACTGGCCCAAACCATAGAATTGAGCCATCATCTATATGTTGGGACTTGGGCATATCCTGACCCTCAATTGTGACTGGCCCAAACCATGGAACCAATTAAAGGATATTTAGTAGTTTTATATTGATCACCCAGTGGAGTAGGCCACCCTGACATGGAATTGACACAAATCTCTGGATAGAATTGAAGATCGGGTTCTAAGAGAAGGGTGTCCAAGAACTTACTCCACATACATGATATACAAGGCAGAGTGGGTACCTTATCGGCTTGGAACATTATGATTAGGATTGTAACGTACCACCACGTTTCGCAGCCGACGTCTACGGCGGCTCACTCTATTGACATTGGCCCAATGTTAGCCCATTCTCTTTGGCTCCACTTCCTTTTTTATAATTTCTTTGAGTTCTTCGGCTCCACTATTAATTAATAAACCTTGCATATATCCAATCAATATTGCTTTCAAGGCCATGCATTATTGATCAAATTAATAAGTGTGGCTACCCATGCAAATTGCTTTCAAGGCCAGGTCTCTATCTAAGGATTTAATGTACTCTGCAAGTTGAAATGACAACACTAATTATTAGTTGAATAATCATGTACTATTTATACGATTGTTATCCCAAGGGAAAATTATTCAATACTCCTGGTGTATACTCCCATGTTATGTGAGGGGAGGGAATATATACCGGGAGTGCTGAAGAATTACTCTATCCCAAAATCGTTTCTCCTCTCTTTCCCTCTCTACCCCTTATGGAATATTTCTGCCATGCTCCCAAGTGGCATAGGACTCATAGGAGCATGATGCTCCCATTAAATATGGATCATTCGATTGGAAATTATGTAAATCACGACCATTAGATCAAAAAAATCCATGAAAGGTAAGGTAGATTTGCTAAAAATGATATGGTCTTACCATTTTTCCTGCCAAAAAATCGCAATATTAATTACTTACTACAAAAAATGGGTTTACATACCATTTTTTAAGGCAACACTTACTATATTATACGACTACACTTACTACATTGTATGGCTACACTTACTATTGAGATGGTTTGAACTAAAACATAAGTTTTTACAATTTGTTGTGGTGACACTTACCATATTGTATGGCAATATATATCACTTGTTACAGTAAAACTTATTACTGACTGGAATTCTATTTAGTAGTGATTCCTAGGAATAACACGTTCTTACAATTAATTTGCTACACATTTTAACAATTAGTGGTTGAGATCAACTCATACAATCCTAGTTGGGAGCATCAGGCTCCCAAACCACTTGAGAGCATCATAGCCGTTGCCTTGCGAAAAATACCCCTGAATAACCACAGCGACTATGACAAATAGAATCTTTTAGCGAAATTTTACCAATTAACGTTATAATATTGCACTAATAAATATAGTTATAGTGAGTTTTTCAAAAAAACAATTGTTAGTAATTGCAATTGTACAATTCTAGTAAAAAGCCATATTAATTCTCACTTCATATTTAACTTTTAATTTATTTTCATATTTAACTTCTAATTTATTAAGTATGCAATCAAAAAAAACGTAGTGAAATTTTGCTCACTTTTGGAGTTGTCGAAGATGGTCGTTGGCAGATCCAATTGGGTGTCGTCAAGTGGTGATGGTGCTGTCAAGTGGTGGTTGTGGCTATAGAAAAGAGATTGACTGTTGTGTAGTGGGTATTTTATTTTTTTGTAGAAAAATAAAAAATTTAGCCTAAATCTTTGATTAGTCTTTATTTATTTTAAACATGTCCTTGGATATTTAAAATTCAATTAATAAAAGAGTGTTTACTTAGTCTACCAGATTTTAAACATCTTAGAGAAGTTTTTTTTTTTCGGATCTTAACATCTTAGAGAGGTTGACATTACACTAGTTAACACATTCTAGAATACTTGGCCAAGCCAACAAGTTGACACATTCTAGAATACTTGGTCAAGCCAAGTCTTATAGCGAGAAATTTCAATGTCGGGTGGGCACGGGTCACGTGGTGCCAAGCACGCATCTCAGCCATCCAAACGTGTTTTGGATGGTCCAGATTTGTTTGGGCTTGAGGGGGTGTTTTGATAATTTTAACCTAAAAAATTACCCAAACAGATCTGGGCCGTCCAAAACACGTTTGGACGATCGAGATGGTGCTCGACACCACGTAGTCCGTGCCCACCCGGCACTGGAAAACTTCTCCGTGGGCCCACGAGTACTGACCGAGCATATTGCATTTTCCCAAAGTGACCTATTCTGTGCTGCAAGAGCATGACTTCTCCACATTTCACACAAAAAGTATATGGACCCTACTTTCTTTCTTTTTTCACTCAATAAATGTCTAGCCTACTGTTAAGAGGATAGAATAGAGGTATCACAAAGCGGCATACGGGTGAGACAAGCCCAAAGGGCATCAACCCCCACACCAAGATCTCGCGCTATTGATGAGAATCGAACCCTCACCTTTCAAGTGGAAGAAGTAAGGAAGTGTCATTGGACTGCGAACCTGTTGGCATACGGACCCTACTTTGAGTGTGAGATAATCCCACATATTATTGTGAATCTGTGATAGGGAAGAGTAATGCTTTACTTTAACCCACGAATTCAACGAGGAAGTGATTATTTCTCAAAATACTTGGGTATAAGTGACAAAATTTTACTTTTTCGATTTCTCTCGTCGAGACGAATCAATAACCTACAAAAGTTTGGCGCAAAACTAATAAATGCGAAAAAAAATTCAAATAAAGACAACTTTCAGATTTAAGTTAAGTCCAAAAGAATGCAGCCTATGTGGGTGGGCAATACAAAGCCAAAGGAAATGGATTCTCCTGTAACTATTCCAGAAGTTCCAGAACTAGGAAGACAGATTGTGAGATAAACTATGATTCTTTGTGAGATGAACCAACCTGAAATCAATTGGCGATAAGTGAAAGCGTTCAGATTATATTAACTAAGTTTCGGTGGTTTAGGTAATCGGCGTGAGATAAAGTTTAAAATTCTCCCTCACATGCAGCCCGCGGAGGTATGAATTGACGAGGTGAGGGATTCACTAAGGAGGAGGCTCAACCAAATGAGCCAACGCCACCCAATACCTAGGTTTGATACCATGTTGCATTCCTAACAGTATGGACACAAAGAGCGATCACAGCCGCAAAAGTTTCGTGAATACTTGTATCTTAACTTAATCACTAAGATAATTGCGCAAGTATCACATTCTAATGTGGAAACATTTATAGGAGCTCATACTCTTTTAAGTTCCGAATTCAAGATCCATCCCTATCTGGAAAACTACAGCAAAATAAGAATCCCAGCCCATACCGAATTGCAGATGCTGTAGTGCACCCTGTAGTGTGGCATCCGGACCGTCTGTTTCTGCAATCAATGGTTCAAATTCGCTGAAGTACTCTTCTTAGACCTTGGGATTGGTAAGGGACTACCAATTCTTTGTTTGGTAATCCAAAATGGGTTAGGACTATTAGTCCCTTAGGACTAGTAAGGTGGGCTTTAGGGGGTATTATGAATACCCCGGGGGAGATGGTATTACCAATCCCTACCCAACCCCCAACACATTCACATTACCAATTCCTTCTATCAATCCAATCTCATCATCTAATCCCATCACAAACAAATATAATATTAATAATCTCATCATCTAATCTCATCTCAAACAAACATACTCATTACTAATCCCTTCTCATTACCAATCCCTTCACATTATCA
The DNA here is from genome assembly GCA_018127125.1 of Rhododendron griersonianum. Classification (NCBI taxonomy): domain Eukaryota; kingdom Viridiplantae; phylum Streptophyta; class Magnoliopsida; order Ericales; family Ericaceae; genus Rhododendron; species Rhododendron griersonianum. The sequence continues at coordinate 51,925,517 of CM030789.1, read as the reverse complement.
ATCTCAATCATAATCTCATCTCCTTACGAATCTCACCCATCTATCACTGTTATCAAATGGGGCCTTACTGGTCAGAATTAATTATTACCGGTAAGAATAAACAAACATATATAAACCGTTGATTATTAAGATAGATGGCTTGAATACACACTACAGGGTGCATTATAGGGTTTGTCCTACGGCATCCCCGGATCCCCCGGAGACACGATCAAAGCCTGCCCTCCGAATGTGCTTCTTTCCAAGCAAAGGCTCAACATACTTACCATCAGGGGCAGATCTATGTTGGTACAAGTGTGGTTACTTGACCTCACTCACTTGGATTTCTCACCAAGATATTTGATTGTTTGCAATCAAATTTCGCTATTTTAACCTCACAAAAAATCTCTAAGATGACCCAACTTGCTTCAAATGCATAGAAATTTCAGGCGTTCTCTTCCATTTGGAAGTTATATAGAATGAGACAATCATGCAACTTCTAAAAATGGGATCGGATCCTCTCCGGTCCAAGTTTTGGACCAGAAAAAACAGTCCAAATCTGGACCGTACATTTAAAAATTCAACGGTTTGATTTGAATTCTTCGCACGAAGAGTCCCTGAGCAGATCCGAACCATTGATTACAATATTGAACGGTTCAAATTGCAACTATCTTCTCCAATCCAAAACATAGACCAGAGAGGATCTTCTTCCTTTAAAAATATATAATCACGGTATACCTACATATAATTAACAAATAGGAAAAATAAATTGCATACCTATGGATCTAATTTTTCATCATACTAACCGAAAATCCTGGCTCCGCTCCTGATTATCATGTACCCTACTTGAGTACTTGCATCTCATAATCACCCATTAAACTATTCTTCAAAACAATAGTTGACTCAATCTTAATATAACCACTAGAAGTAATCTAATCTCAATTAAAGAAAACAACCCCCCACCCAATAGCCCGCGGCCGCCCACCCTGACTCGGCCATACATTCCCTCAGGCCAAACAGAATTTCACAAACCATCTCCCACTATATATACTCTCTCTCTCTCATACAAACACATAATCACACCAGACAACTTCTTTTTCCAATTCAAAGGGGAGAAAAAATGATGGTGGAGTACAACATCGATAATCAGGCCAAGCCACTGGCCCCCGTGACAATCTACGGCCGGAGCGACGAAGAGTTCGCCTTCGCAGCTCCGAAGCCGAGGCGCGAGAAGAAGAGCAGCAAGTGCCCGGTTTATTTCCTCCTGTTGGTCACGGTCGCAAGCATACTCGTGTTCATCTTCGCCAACATAGTGTTGCGCGTCGCGGCCCCTAGCGTCACCTTAAATTCCGTCACGGTCGAAGCACTCTCGACCCTCACGGGTTTGACGGACTCGATAAACGGGACCCTGGTGGCCGAGATCGATATCAACAACAACAACTTCGGTTATTTCGGGTACTACGACAGCTCGATCGCGTTCTTGTATCAGAACGTGACGCTTGGAGTCGCGAACGTTACCGGTGGGCGCGTGTTCGCTAGGCAGACGGACACGGTGAACGTTACGGTGCAAGTGAGATCGACTTACTCGTTGGCCCAGTACGAGAATTTCACTAGTGATTTGAGTAAAGGGGTGCTGGAGCTGAGGAGTTTTGCTTTGGTAGCTGGAAAAGTCCATATCAGGAAGTTGCTCTGGAGGAAGAGCAACTTGATGAACTGCACTATGAATCTCTGTTTGGGTAACCAAACGGTCCAGGATTTGAGATGTTTGTGATTTTTCTTCTTAGGGATTGGGGGAGCTGCTGTGCTTAACGAGCACAACAATCAAAATCGTTGTGAATACCGTTCATGTTGTAGAGCTGGTCGAGCAGACCATGTGTGCAGAAATTCAAATTACTCGGACATCGGTGATGATATTTTCGAACCAAATGTGTTTTTTTGAGCTGGTCAAGCAGACCATGCATGCGCGCAGAAATTCAAAATGCTCGGACAACGATGATTGTATTTTCGAACAAAAATTGTTTAGAAAAAATAGACGGCGGATAAGATTTTGAATTAATAAACTTTCAAGACAAGTGTGTATCGATCATGTGGTTATGAATGTCAGATTTACTTGATTTTTTGGAGTATTATGTCACTCGACAATCTCTGCAACAACATGAATGGTGAGAATTCGTCGACAGCAGACCATGCGTGCAGATATTGAAATCACTAGGACATCGGTGGTTACGTTTTTTTAACCAAATTTATCGTCGAAAAATAGACGGAAAATATGGCTTTAAAATAAGCTTTCGGTAGAGATGCGTATCGATTGTGTGGTTATCAATGTCTGATCAAATTGATTCTCTAAAGTATGGTATTATTCAACGAGCTCTGCAACATGAATGGCTGTTAGTGCCCCACTTCATTGCAACTATTCCAGGGGAGGGCCGGCTCTGTTAATTTTTGTTAGAGTAATTTAGATTAATTAATTCATTGAAATTTTGATACATACATTGGTACTATTTGATAGTGAGAGATCAACATTACTACAACATATATTGGATTTTTAGTACAGTCTGAATGTGAACAATTCTCAGAGCATCTCCGACTCAAAATATTTTATTTTTCTGTTTTCCAGACCCAAGCAAATTGCATAATTAGAGTACGTTACTGTTTTTTTTATTTTTTATAACCGGATGTCCGGGTCAGCTTGCGCGTATCTCGACTAATTCCGGGATCCTGAAGGTAAAAATGGGCATAAACTCCAGTGACCCCAAGATTTGAAATGTTGTGGTTTGAAATCTTTTATCCTTTAATTAGTGCAAGAGCTAGCGTGTGCAGCTCGAACACCCTTGATTGTCGAAAAAAGAAAGAATAAAAAAGAGGGGTTGACCATACAGAAATATAATGCATTAGATTTAGGCACTCTATAATTTGGTGGGTAAAGTATGTACTACTTAATTAAATAAAAATTCGTAATCTTTGGACATGGATTAATAAAAATCAATGTCAAATGAATTTATAATCTTTATGTTGATGTTATGAATTTTTTTTTTCAATTTGTTATGACTTTACGTGCAAAACTTATAAACGTGTAGAGTAAAATGTAATGAATATAAATGTGTAAAATATAAACTTAATCATAAATTTAAGGCATCAATGTCGTCTCTGTTTAAGGCAACTTGTTCACAAATGTGCCAACAACTCTTGGGGCCACCTCACCCTAACGTGTACGCGTGTGAAACGGAAGTGGGAGGGACTGTAGGGATTAGTCCGAAAATTGGCCCGGGACACCCTGTATTACCAAAAAAAAAAAACTTGTTCACAAATGGCAAGCTAATTGTTCTTACTCAATTGCTATTTATTTACAGGTCGAAAGAACTTGGTTGCGATTCATATTTTCTTGCCGATATAGGTTTTGAGAACTTCTTTGTCAATTATCGATAGGTACTATTAGACTTAATCTCACATCGCTCATTTAGGCCACCCAAACTTGGTTAATATATTCTAGAGGTTACTCCACCTATTGCCAATTGGTTTTAGGTTGGAACCCTCCAAAAAATCTAACATGGTATCAGAGCTAGGTCTTGGGTGGCCTCACCTCGCGTGGTCAAGTCTCCGTCGCCCGAGTCAATCGCCTCATCTCATAAATTCATACCTCCACGTGCATCCGGGCTGCACATGAGGGGTCGCCCGAGTCAAATCTCCTTATTTCCTCAATTCGTACCTCCACGTGCATCCAGGCTGCACATGAGGGGGAGTGTTAGACTTAATCACACATCGCTCATCTAGGCCACCAAAGCTTGGTTAATATATTCTAAAGGTTACTCCACCTATTGCTAAATTGGTTTTAGGTTGGAACCCTCCAAGAAATCTAATAGGTACGAACCGACAACAGACCAGAAAATCTCGGGTCGGGCTAATTCGTGGTCGGGCCCTTGATGGCCGAACTTAGGGTAGTGAGCCTTGACCGGAACGCGAAAATAAGTCAGCCCACCAAGTTTGGGCCTATTCTGAGCTCGTCCGAATTTTACCAAATTGGGTAATCTGAAATTAAACACCGTTTGGACTTTCGGAGCTTGGCTCGGTCCAACTGATCATGAAATTGGGCCTCTACATGTTCTACATCACGATAACTATACAGGCCAGCCCAACGGGGTCCCGAGCGGGCAAGGACACCCTGTCCATACAGGTACAGGGCAAACTTTTCTCCATAGAGATAATCACCAACAGTCCAAGACTCATGAGCGTTCCTAATTCTAAAGGGGTTAGGAAAGCTAAGGTTATTGGGTCCGACTGGTGCCATCTTTATCTACACCCCGAGATTCAATATCCTAATCCTAAAGGAATTCTACCTCCTGAACGCTTGTTAAATAACCCCCTTGATGCAAGGGATCGGCACGCAACTCCGGCTATCAAATCGCTTGAGTTCTTTCCTTCTGTATATTGCAAATCAAATGACTTAGGCCTCGCTTAGAGTTCTTTCCTTAGTTCTTGTTTGCATGTCATTGATCGAGCGTATCGAAACCCGATTTATCAATTCTATTACCTTTTTCCTGATGTATTGTTTTGTTTGGTGCTTCGTTCTTGGCCGGGCGACCTGAGATTGCCCAAAGTCTAATCTGCAATATATATCCCACTATATAATAGTGTCTCTCCTTTTAAAAAGATCGATACCGTCGTCCTCTACTGGGACACTCTATATTTATACTCTGTCACCCACACGAGCGCGCACGGCACACATATTGACGGCTCACAATTCTTCCAATCAGGCCAAGCAGAAATGATGGAACAAGGCACTCATCGTCCGGTCAATCCACAAATCTATGGCTGGGCGGACGGAGGATTCGCGACTCCAAGACACTCGAAGAAAAGCAACAAGTGTTTGGTTTACTTCCTAACCCTCATCGTAATCCTAAGCATACTCATGTTAATCTTCGCTCTGGCAATTTTACGCCGCGTCCAAGCCCCTTGAGTTGTGCTGATGTAACAAGTCCCCGGGTAGAACTCACCCCCAAAAGCTAGCTATTGAGGGAAGGGTGCCCAAGGATGGGATCCTAACAAACCCCACCCCTTCAGAGCCGACGCCCACGGCGGCAGGTCGCCCTTCTGGCACCTCCGACTACTCCGTGGCGGCCCCACGGCGGCAGGTCGCCCCTCTCGGCACCTCCGACCATCCCGTGGCGGCCTCGTCAGGGAGGAACCTGGCTCTGATACCAATGTAATGTGGGACAAGTTCCATACCTTGCACTGGGATCATAACAGTCAACCCATCCATGCGGCCAAACCCGTTGCGTCTAATTCAGTTTCTATGGGACGTACTGTATTAGAAATTGATGCAAGGTATATCATGCCTCCCACGTGTTTGACATTTGGCTTATGAAGGATTTTGTTATTGTGAAGTCTTGATTCCATAGCTTTGAACCCATTCTTTCATCTGAATTTTTCTGGGTTCACGGATGATGGCCCAAGTCCCAAAGCTATGGGCCCCAGTCATCGGCCTTGGCTATTCAATTTTGGATACAAATTTTGATGATTTAAACTTCAGTCTATTTTAACCGCACAGGATACATTAATCCTCCATGCATTCTGGCACCTCATGTAACCGTGTTGGTCTGCTTCGGTAGTACGCGTCGTAGAGCCTGTAAGCCTAAGTGCTTTGTGCAGTAGCACATGTCTTAGATTTTGATGGTTTTGGTTCGTTCTTGTTTATTGCGATGTAATCTCTGCCTTCGGCCTTTTGCAATGTAATGAAATTTGGCGTTGATAAAAAAAAAAAGGGATACAATCCTCCATTTTTTTTTTAAAGGCAGATGATATTCAACGGGATCAGGGGTAACACAGCTAAGGGGACTGGGGCAAAACACCGGCATTGGCTTTATATGCTAGCCAATGTGTACAAGAATTAGCGCTTGAAAAAGTCTAAAACCATTATGTAATCCGCTCACACGAATGCACAAACACTTGCATGGGGGAGTGAGCTCCAGACATATTACGCCGCTAGTATGCGTGTCCTCCATCCATTCATGTGAGTGTGCGTTTGTATGTGGTTATACAATGATTAATTCCTACATTCTTATGGAGAGAATTGAAGCAACAGATTCGAACGGTCTAGCTAGTTGCCCCATTTTCCCCAGCCTTGACCCAATTATTAACCACTTGCCAGAGCGCGCACCATTATTGTTTTGGGTTTCGAATAGGGCTGCAAACGAGCCGAGCCGAGCCGAGTTTTACCGTGTTCAAGCTTGTTTATTAAGTTTTTAACGAACCCGAGCTCGAGCTCAGTGAAAACTTAACGAGTCGAGCTCTAGCCGAGCAGGCCTTGGCTTGACTCGAGCTTGTTCACGAGCCTTAACGTACCAATGAAAAATGTATATATATCCTTGCATAGGCCTAATACAACCAAAATTATTTTGATTGTGAAGGTATATATCTTTCATTTTCTTATACTCTACATGAAAATAATCTTAATTTTAGAATAATAATAACATGTAATATGTTTTTGTAAGAATTCTACATCAGGGTATTAAAATGCTAATGCTAATTGTAGTAATTAACGTAAAAAGTCTACTAACCCCGGTTCGCGAGCCAACTCGAGCCGAGCTTATCCTAGCTCGAGCTCGGCTCGTTTACAAAACGAGCTAAAAAAATCGGCTCGAGCTCGTTCATTTAACTTCCGAGCCGAGCTTGAACGAGCTATTAACGAGCCAAGCTGCGAGCCGCTCGCGAGCGGCTCGGTTCATTTGCAGCCCTAGTTTCGAATAGATAGGTACAAATAACTCAACATTGAGGAGCATCAAATATTCTACCAAAAACAAATTACAGGAAAAGAGAGCGCGAGAGACTATTATAGTGAGTAACCAAGCGATCTTTCGCCCAACGATATTAGGGTGTACTAAGATGTCAGGAGAAAAAAAGTCAAGAGTTTAACTCTTCTTCCAAGATGTTAGTCTAACTATTCTACTAATATTAACTTTTGTGATTTAAACCAAAAAAAAAAATCGTAGTGGGTAAACTTGCTAATCTCTCGGTAAGGCCTTTTTTTTTAATTGAAATTGTTAGCCCCATGATTTTAGATTTTGATGATAACAAACATACATCAATTAGTCTATTGGGTTTCTTGGGTTTCGTTGGAATAATATATTTTTATTGGGCTAATTTGGTTATTAATTATTAATGTAGGAACTTATGAGCAAGTTCCCTCAAGCCCAAGGATAAATATGATATTCTCTCGAAAGCCCTAAATATTACATCAGGTGTTGGGTACATGATAGTATTTTTCCTAAACCAAGGCCAACGTCTGATTGTTTTACAGAGGAATGGAAATCAAGTTTTGAAGAGAAAAAGGGGAAAGAAGAATTGATGGGATTAGATTGAAGATACAAGTGGAAGATTTTTGCATCTATATCAAGAAAGAGAAACTTTTAGTCTTTCTCCATGGAAAAGGACCTTCCATGTGAGAAAAAGATGAAACCATGCATTATCTCCAATAGTCAAAGAGCTCTGAATGGAAATTCTGGAAATATGGACCAGCTCTTGTATGCTTTGGAAAGTCTATTCTCTCAATTTTCAAACGGCTAGTAAAGCTCCTTAAGGAAAGAAGAAGCTTGGTTGAAGAACAAATCAAGAGGAAGATGGAAAGGAGTAAATAAGGCAAGATTGTGGAGCTAATTGATTCCAATGGCTGGTGGAAATTTCTAACGTTCATATTGGGTCTGGAAGATAAATACAGTAGAAGAAAGAAGACAACCATATACATCTCTGGAGAAATAATTCAGTGATCTTTTCAATTGCAAATCTCTATCAAACCCTACGCTTACATCTTGAATATTTACACTAGCTTGAGTGTTGTTTCTTGAACCTTATTGTAAAAGAGATTATACACCCTTATTCATACTCTTGTGAGAGTTTATCTTTTTGTGAGTGATTTTGGAGAGAAAATCACTTGGTAGTTAGGTGTTACTAGCACCGGAGTCAAAACTAGTTGAGTTAGGTGTGACTAGCACTGGAGTCAAAATTAGTCGGAGCGATTGGGGATAGATTGCTCGTTGTAAAGGTTGTCTAGCACCCGCGAAGCTAGAAGATTGTAACTATTGGAGATAGTGCAGCAAATCCCGAGTTGGACACTTGGGGAGTGGACTAGGCTGTGAAGTTGTTGACCGAACCACTATAAATTCTTGCGTTCTATTCTCTCTTTCCTACTCTCTTTACTTACCATTTTGCATATCAACATTGCATGAGTAGAATAGTATATCATTGAAATTGGAATTGGAATTGTAGTTGAATAGATTGCAATTAGTTTTTTAAAATTCCGCGTTATATTTGAGATACACAATTCACCCCCTCTTGGGTTGCTATTTGGACCAACAGAAATAATTAAGGCATAGTTTGTTTTTTTTTTAATTGAACGTTATTAAGGCATAGTTTGGATGGCAAAAATTTCAAGAAAGATAAGAACGTAATAACATATGTCCTTGCTTCCTATGTTTAGAAGAAACCGTAGCAAGAATGTGATTCCTGATGGCATACTCGTCATAAATCATATTCTCGAATTTGGTGACAATTTGATTCATTCCCTCACCTTGGTAAATCTTAGACGCCTAACTCAATCCAGGAGAAAAGAAAATGGACTTTAACAAATTCTTCGAATACATACTTCATAGGTAAAGATTACCCACCTAAATGTAAACATTTAAGTAGAATTACCTCAGGGATTAAACTTCTAAGCACTTGATTATGATCTAAATATAGTCTAAATGTCGTATGTACTACTTTCCTCGTAAATTTTGCGAAGTTAAAATTGTGTTATTTCTTTTAGGGAATTCTCATCTTGGGCAGCTCCAACTGCCAATCAATTTTAGTAATTCTATTTGGGGCCATTGGAGGGTTGGCCTGATCGTTAATTCACTGAAAGTTTCAGATGCCACAACCTAGCTCTGCTCCCCTTCTCCCTCAACCTCTGTTTTTGGTCTAATGGAAACCGTAGACAAGATTTAACCAAGAAAATATGGTTTCAAGCTTCTTTGCTGAGCCATATATAAGTTTATCTTGACTGGCAAGTCACAATACCATTATGTGGCTCACATTTGCAAAAGTAATAGTAGTCAGTAGCATTATGTACCATTTTCGATACGATATTCAGAACCTTGAATTCAATAACCAATTTAAGCCTTTTAAGTTTTGAAGATATTGCAATGAGAAAGTGATATTGCAATGAGGGACCCCCATGAGAAAGCACACCATCCCCGAAGAGATTGTATTGAAAATAATCTAACTGGAATTTGTGTTCCAATTCACTATTGGAAGGAATGCCCAAACATTCCACAAGAATTCAATAATATGTTTTACACAACATATCGATATGAGAAAAGGGATAGTAAAATACAAACTTCCATCTACTATGTAAGTAATTCCTAGTCCTAAATTCCTTCTAGATGTATCATCAATTACAACGAAACAGCTTCGCGTACAGACAACTGAGCTTAAATCTAAACACAGAAATATCTGAAACCATTCGATGTGGCCTATAACACATTCGTGAGACTCAAGTGCATTGTACGACTCCAGACACTTGTGTGTCGGACTTGCTTGTAACAAAAATGAAGATAAATTCCTTGAGGGCCTGTTGTCTTTCTAGAAGGACATACTCTGGTCCAAACACAGAAAAGCTCTCTCCCAAATAATCCCCAAAACTGTCATTTGCTAACCCCAACAAGAAATGTCCACCAATCATGCTTGACCACGTCATTCTTCTTTTTTAGGCCATCCTCTTTTAGCTGTATCCCACTGATCTTCCTTGCCGTGTTGACTCAGCTGCCACGTGTATGAGTATTCCCACCATAGCCATCTCACCAACCAGAACCACTCTTTGGGTCTTGCTTGGTATGCTGCGTATGCAGAATGAACTCGGGTCGCAATCCGAGCCGACCAAAAGGTGCTTGGTATGTAGAAAGAACTCGGGTCGCAATTCGAATCATCCAAAAGTGTGTTCCATGTATAAATCACAATGTATTATACTGCAAAACTAAACATGTATACATACAATTTTTCTTTCCCTCTTTTTAACTAAGGACTGTACAACACTATATAGCCTATACCCAGCATATCTTTCTGCTTTTATTTCGTGTAATTACTATAATTCTAATACTCTATGAAAAAAATATTGTAGGTATTAGAGATGGAGTGGGACCTATAGTAGTGTATTGGGTATAGTGGTGTAAGTAGATAGGTACAAATGCACCCCTCCCAGAAATTCTCTAAAAATGCTCCTTATGGAATTCAAACTTGGTGGAACCTTTTTGGTTATACTCCTGGCAGAGTTTGCCGAGTTCTTTAGCCAAGACTGGTGCCCCACAGTAGAAAACTCCTGCTCCAATGACCAAATCCACAGTTTTAGTTAACTAGATGATAACAGAGCTAAATATTGTTCGGTTACGGAAATGTGATCGGTACTTGACTCACCTATTCTCGCGTTTGCGTGCTTCGTACATGTTTTCGAGAACACTTTTTTCCAATTAGGCCTTGCGAAATGAGTTCTCACCTATTCATGGCAGAAAAATTAGAGACTGTGAGCATGATAACAAATTGTGGGATAAGATGGGAGGAACTTTATTAAGAAGACAATGGGAAGCTATGAAGCACCGACAAACACGTGAGTGGTCGCCATTCTCTCGTTTGACATGCACACGGGATAAATAGTGTGTCCAAACATTAATAATAAAATTTAGTAGAGGACACATTTCGGAACTAGTGACAACTGACAAGTGGGTCGTGAGACACGTATGGGGACACGGCTTTGCTGTCTCTTCATGATGTGAAAAACTTATTTCAAGAGTTAAGATTTATTCAAGTGTCCTTGCGTCTTAGATAAGGACAGAAAGAGATGAATCTTACCCTAGTTCCGGATACAATGTCAACGCCGTTCTTAGCATGGTTTAGTGCTTGGACCATGGTGATGAGAGCTGATCTAGCATCCCCTTCTTCATAAACGCTGGTCAAGTAATTGTGCATCTCAATCACACCCTGAGAATGAAATTGCAAAGCTAACAATCAGTAAAGGCACATCACATTAATGTTTGAACAGGAGGATGCAAACATCTCATGATATACCCTTTGATCTATTTCCGCAATTTCGTTCATGACCCCTTTGAACCAATCAAATGAGCCTTGCTCCCTGGTTACCCAATAGAAGTAAGCATTTGTCGTCCTTAGAGTTTTCTTTCGTTTTGAATGTACCATATTGGAAGAGGGGGAATCATTAGTAGTCCCATTACTCTGACCCGAATGCCTACTGAGATCGGAGACTGATTCCTGAAAAATAAGAAAGATATGTAAATCTGAAGATAATGAAAACAGGAATTTTAATCAAAAGAAAGCCATAAAGGGTACAGAAAATGAGGAGTTTTTGTTGTTAGCACGAGGAATTTCTTTCGAATGAAATTAACCTTCAAGTTACTTACAGCCAGCTCTTCCATTTTGACAATGTTGTTGAGCAAATCTTTAAGTATACTGATAAAAGGTGTTGCTCCAATCCCAAGACCGACAAGAAGTAGGACGTCATATTTTCGGTAATCTTGTGCTGGAGCTCCGTAAGGCCCGTCTATTAAGAGCTTTGGCAAACTGTTACCAAGGGAATAAACTTTACTCACATAGAAATCATCTAAAAATCTGAATCAGGAAGCGAAAAGGGAAAATATAAGAAACCTTACACCCTGATAAACAAAATTTACCTTTTCATCGTCGTGTCATCGGCTCTGAGAAGCCCACTCTTCCCGGAAACTGGAGGCTCACAGACCTCTGAGAATACCCTCTTAAGCTCTTGCGTCCAGTCACCTAGCTGCCGTATGTGAATGCTAAGGAAGTCGTCACCAGGGGCTGAGGTTATGGAGAACGGATGCCTGCATTACGTAAACTTTCATAAGCATTAAGCATTAGCTGAATAAAAAACAGGATAAAAATAAGGCTTCCCGTTAATATATTATATTTGAATTCTTGAACAAAGCAATGAGTACACTAGCACGCTTATGGACTTTATAAAATTCACAACTGAATTTTTTTGGGTGTCGGTAGTGGTTTACCATTCAAATGGAGAAACAGCAGGGCATTGGACGAACATGTATTGGCCACTCTTGTAGCGAAACTGGGGAGGCTTTGACATTTGCAATGTGAGAACGTTTCCAGTATATATAGCAACCTGAGTATATCAAATAAGAACACTTAAATAAGTTCGAAAAAATGGAGAGGATAATCTCATTCATATGGAATGGTCTCAGTAGTGTAAAGTTCAGTTTCTTCCCAATCATCACAATATTGGAAACACAAATAATCTCATTCATATGGAAGAAGTTGTAGGTATACTATGCTGACCTTTAGAAGCCGGACATCATAGAAGCCAGATCGAAAAAATCTCAGGGTTCTTTCCCCTGCATATAGGAGTACAGGAACAGCAATATACATCCATGTCTGGAAGCAACAACAAATTGTCTTTTAAACCCACAAAAGAAACATTACTTTAGATGCTCAACCGAAATCATGAAAAAGAAAGAATTTCAGAACCATACCGTCTTAAGGTACCATTCGTGCACGAGGTACAGAAATGTGCCGTGGATGATGAGCAGGACATAGACAATGACAAAGAGATGGTGTGAATACCAGAAGGCATTGAAGCCTGTTAGCCTATCAAAGGGCTTGGGCAGCTTAATAAGGCTACGCCTGAACCACCGTGTCGCGAGTGTGAAGGCAATAGTCATCAAGATCAACATTAGAATTCCTGTCACCCCTTCAACCCCTTGAATCAGGTCCATGTACGTGGGTATATGAGGGCCGAAGTCATTGATCATATACTCGTCATACGTTCGCTCGGACTCATTAGTAATTCGTGGGAAGTCACAGGCCAAATGGTTTCCCACATGAAGTATTACACCAATTACTATGGCTGCAGCAACAGTCTACATAGGTACAGAAAAAACGGAAAACAGAAACATAAAAACTTAAGCTTTTCAGAAATTTAACTTTAGTTTCTAGAATTAAGACTGCAAGATTTTACACTTGAAGGATCTAACAAGGACCAATTCAATCAGCAATTTTTGTCAACCCACGCTATAATTGCATCTATAATCCCATTGCACTGTGTCATCATACTCAACGGGATTCTATGATGATTTCCAATGAAAACTTACTCATGGATAAAGTAACCATATTTTCTTTTTCGATTTGCAAGTCTTTGACTTTAAGGTTAGAATGGACTATCTATTCACTCTAACAACAAAGTATGAAGTAATCAGACAATGTTGCTGGCAAATGCGACAATTGTTGGAATAACGAATAAAAAACTGGACAAAGGTTGATCTTTGAAGGGATTTCCATTCATTTAATGCAGTGCTTTGATCAATAAAAGCAAAATAAGGATGCTTTCCTTTACAATGCTTCAGAACGAAGTAAAAAACAGTGAGGAAAATAAGGAGCACTTGTTTACGTAAAACTGTCCCGAGTATTTTATGGAAGATCAAACATAAGTTTGTGACATCCTCAATTGTGACGCTTTCAAGAAACCATGTCTTCAACTGTCATCGAAGCAAAGTATCTGGCCCAGTTATTTGAGTCAGAGAATCACGAGGTGGGAACCCCTAATGATGAATGGCCTGCATTGATCAGTATGAACTCTTTCCGGCCAATTATGTCCTCCTTAGTTTTTCATCCGGTTCCTTAGGACCGCAAAGAATTTTGGGTTTAGTCCATTTTCTCTCTTTCCTTTTGTAGTTTTCATTTTTCATCTTCTTACTTGAACAATTGCAAACGTTCAAATTCCCTTCTCATTTTCTATTCCTGGAAGGAAACTTCAATAGAGAAAAGGAGCCTGGACACAATGTGGTTCCCCTGTCTCCAGTCAATGTTTTTCTGTTTTTATCATTTACAAGTAATGGGGAAAGTCAACAATTTACAAACGATACTGAAGTCCACTGTTTCTAATTTCCCCAAGCAAAAAATAAGTAGTCAACTTTTGCAACATACACAGCTAATGGCCCCCCAAGTATGTATTTTTGAAATTTGTCCCTACTATGTGTATATCTCACAAAGAAATGTCCCACTGCAATTTGAAGATTGGGACCAACTAATCAAGCTAGCATTATAAAAAATAAAAAAAGCCACCAATGTGGGCCCAAAAGATGAACTTTTGAAACAAGCAAGAAAAAAAATATGAAGAGGAGTTGGGTCTACCTTATGAAAATTGATGTTGTCATCAAAGGGTACAAAATGACCCAGCTTGGTAGACCTCATCCAAGTAATGGTGTTCCTGCACACAGGCAATAAGATAAGAGCCATGTTGAATTTCAGAGTCTCCGCCGCGCCCTTAGCGGTGAGGACACAATAACCCATGATCTTGTACGCGCTCTTCTGTTTGTACTGAAAGAACTTCCACGTGAATAGGCCAACCATGATCATGATCCATAAACAAAGGACCCAAAGTCTCCTCCAGTTGTCTTGAAGGTAGTACAGAATTTTTTTGCTCACCCTTCGGATTGGGCTTCTTTTTCTTAGTCCTTGTAGGTTTTGGCTCAAGGCTTGGCTTGTGAAGCTTAGTGCTTGACTGTAATTCAGATATGTATCCTTCTGTAGCAAAAGTGTTTCCAGCTGCCATAGCTGCATTATTATCATGGAAATCCAAACCTATCAGCAATTGGATCATGCAATTAAGGGAGTGGGAAACAGATTGTTTTTGTTGCATAAATCTCTTACCACAAAATAATTTGACCTTATCGTGCTTTTTTACACTCAAACGAAAACCCGGGCACTAAAAGTCACAATTTAAAGAATGTTATTGCCATGGCTATGAATAGAGAGTCACAAGTTCCAATCTCAGGAGTGGACCAATTGTTAAATGTCTCATTCTTCAATCCATTTAGAGGCTACCCCCCAATGTGTCCGGGTGCTATGTATGGGACTGTATTGTACTTGGAGAATTAGGAGCGCAAAACACAGTTGAGTTTTTACGCATGTGTCTTCGGTATGAAAATTTTGTTCACAAATCATTTTGTTGGCTACTGCGCACTGAGACCTAATTCATACTCCCTCTGTCCCTTTTTAAGTGTCCCGCTTCGTAACTCCAACTTATTAAGAAAATATCATCATTACACCTTTCACATCAACTTTTACCTCTACTTTCCCTACTTACCCTCTATGGAGACATATCATTATACTTTTACTCACTAACTTTTTAAAATAGAATCTACTTTTAGGGGCAAAATGGAAAATATATCAACTTTTACCTACTAACTTTACAAAATGGACACTTATTAAGGGACAGTCCCAAAATGGAATACTGAACTTTAAAAAGGGGACGGAGGGAGTATGTATTTGAGTGTTGAATACGCGCAATGGAAGACAGAGAAGAAGCACACATGTGAAATGCAGGATCAGGGCCACCTCATGGCAGTACTATGAGTAACTTTAATCCACAATATATAAAAAAAAAAAACTTTTAATCAACCAATAAAAAAAAAAAGCCTCTTGGGAAGGAACTGGTGGGGGTGAACTGAATCTGGATCTTTCAATACCTTGTTGACTATTATATATGCTCTAGCAATAATTCAATGAGGTAGGTTTATGTTCCAAATTTTAAACAAAGTTGCTTACCAAAACCAAAAGGTTTATCTAGGTTTTCTTTTTCCTTCATCTATTTTCTTGGTAGATAGAGTATTACTCAGATGCTTAGTCAGAAAACTTAGTTTTTTTTTTTTAGGCAACAAACAAAGAAGAAAAATGATCTTTCCCTCCTTTACCAGAACCGACCTAACTTAGGAAGAGAATATATGATTACTATGTGGAAATGCAAATGTTTTAGCCTAACGAACTTGTCGTAGGAACACACTCAACCAAAAGGTGTTCACCAGTTGGGTAATGGCGGTGAAAGACCTCGCCCAAACTTTATCTAAAGAAATTTATTTTTGCAAGATAAGATAATTGCTGTGTACTATAAACAATAAACATCACCAAAGGTTAAGTACAGTACCATTTTGCAGATCAATAGTTTCTTCTAATTTTTGGGATTTTTAAGAAAACAATGTTAGGATTTTCTGGCACGTCTCACCTAGTCATTCATTGTCCTTTCATAGACCAATTCATGGATACTTTTTATGTATCATACCAAATCCCAGTTCAACCACCATTAATTGAGCTACTCTCAGTCAGCAAGGTAATACTCAGAAAGGTAACAAATGCAGTACATGATATTTTTTTATTTAACCGGATATCTGGGCTTACTTGCATGTACCTCGATTAATTCCAGGCTCTGAAGGTAACAACCGGACATAACATCCCAATGGCCCCAATGTTTGGAATCGTTGGCCTCTGTGAGATTTAAACATGCGACTTCATGGTCAAGTACTTATTGCTTTCTAATGCCCACTTTGCCAACCCATTGGGGTTAAATGCAGTACAAAATTTCACAGACCCATCATAATGGAGTAGTAGTTAATACTCCAGTATCAGTTGTTGAAACAGATTACCCAATTTTGGAAGAATCGAGTCAGCCATTTTGTCGTTTAATTACTGACTTTCTAAGAAAATTCTAAATTTATGGGCATATTAAATGGGCTGGTTCCCTGATTGGATGCAGGATTTCATTTTACAACTGTGAAGGCAATTAAAGAGAAGACTTAAAGTCACGTAACAAGGAATTACCATGAAATTATTAGAATAATTACTGGCATTGCAGTAAACCATCCAGAGTGGGGGAATATTATTATTTTTTTCAAAAAGAAAAATTAAGTGGTGGGAAAAGGGCCCACCTCAATGTAGCCAAGCCTTTCAGGATCCAACTCTTCCATGATAAGAGCCGCATATTCCTCTGCTTGTTCTTTCAATCTTGATAACTTATTTGCACAAGCACTCAGCATTATGATCTACAAATTCAACGGAAAGAATTAAGAAAATAAAATAAAATAAAGAGTTGTGGCAAATTGAACTGCAGAGCTGTCCTAACAACTCCGGCAATTCTAACGTGTTTGTTTTTAATAGTAGTCAAGATACCATTAACGTTTATTTTAAAAAAACTTGGACCATTCATTACCAACTACAGTGACACAAAATTCAATGGAAGGACAATAAAAAAACAAAAACAAAAATTGCAAATTGACCAAAAATCCTCTGCCAACCACAGTGAGGTCTTGTCTGCTAAGGAAAATAAGTGCATATTTTTTAATTAAAGGTAATATATTATGATAGAATGATTTGTCTCGTTAAACGGAAAATAAGTATTTAAAAAATAGGAATCCGAACAGAACGGGACTGAAAAGGGAGAAAAATTTGACTTGTCTAAAGTCTAGATTTAAAGTGCAGAGACCTGTATTAGTAATTCTGGCCATCTAAAGTGTTTTTAATTGGCCACCTTTAACATTTCTTTACAAAATTTGGACCTATAATTGCTGGTATAGACGGCCGAAAAGAGAGTGCTTAGTCCAGGTGCCATATGTCAAAATTCCGGAAATTCAATAATTAAATAATTAAATATCCCATTTTTTAATCTGGGTCCTTGGTAGATACGATGCCATTAAATGTTTACCAAATAAACTAACAACCTTCCTAACATGGGAAATGATGGGAAACGTCAGATGCTACGGTAGCAGGGATATTCAATATGCAATCCAAATATATAAATTGGAGTTGTTGGTCCTAGAAATTTGCTGATTTGGGGACTTTAGATCACCGGTATATGACAGACTGTTGCCGAGCAAAAAAAAAAATATGACAGACTGTTCATCAAATATTGAATTATTTGTCCCAGCTTATTTAAATACTCTAAGTAATTAATTTGGTACAAAGAGGTTACCTCTTTAACTTCCTCTTCGGTAATCCTGCCATCATCGTTCTTGTCCACCCTGTAATGCATACGGTTAAGCATCAATACTCAATAATTACCACCCGAAAAGACAATTTTACCCTTTTTAATGAATAATGAATCTACTTCTTGTCATATTCTGTAATTCTGGTTTCCTCAAAGCCCTTTTTGGCACATCCTCAGCTGATTAAGAACCAATACGCCCATCTAAGTAAAGGGAAACTCAGTGTACTGATAGATTAGTTTGCAAAGATCCGATTATAGGTATGTCTGGAGGCGTCCAATTCACATTAACCTTGTGAAATAACGAGAAATATACATGCATCCAACAATTCCAAATTTGTGCGCATCAATGCAACATTGAAAAATTTAGTTAATTATTATTTCTGCTTGTAGGTAATCTAATGATTGTCTGTTTTTGTCATTTTCTGTTATTCCTTGGTGACCTTGTTTGCACATGCATAGCTAATTTAAAACTGAATACAACAGGAATTAACTAAGTGGAAACCTCTATGTGCGTAGATTTTCTTACATATAAGTCTGAACATAGATATATTTGAAACGGTTTGATACATGTGAACCTCAAAAAATGCAAGTGAATATTCATACATTTGATGGTTCTAAATCTGTGCACGTAAATCCATGGATGTAGCATTGTTAAACGAGACATGATTTCTGCCCTCCCCTTTTATTCATGTCCTCTACTTTTTGTCATTATTTATTTGAAATTACAAAAGTACCCTTATGCTCAAATTAAGTTTTCCACTCATGAAGGGCAATCTCGTAACATCATGTGAATACGAACGAAAAAAGGAGTGCAGTGGATAAAAGAGGAATGCAAACCATATGATGCATGTAAACCTCACAAAATACGTACTACGCCAAATTTTTGCATTAACGGCATTAAAAAACTGCCGGTAATAGTCCAAAAACCGCCGGTAAAAGTATATTACCGCCGGTAAAAGTAAATTACCGCCGGTAAAAGTTCCGTCGGCAAAACAATTGTCGGAAATACAAAAACGGCGGTAAATTACCGCCGGTAAAAGTTTCGCACTATTAACGGCGGTTTTACTACCGCCGGTAAAAGTTTCGGAAAAAATATTGACATTTCCGAGATTCGAACCCGCGACCCGTTGATTAATACCCGAGCACTTACCCACTGAGCTACATAAAATTATGTGTTTTATTAGAAGAATAATAATATTTATATTATATAAAAATTATTACCGGCGGTATTTGCTTACCGCCGTTAATAGTAAGTTTTACCGGCGGTTTTACATTACCGCCGGTAATAGTTAGTTTTACCGGCGGTTTTACTCATGCCGTTAATAAACAGCGTTTATAGTTACCTTTTGCGGCAGTTTGTTATTACCGCTGGTAATAGTTAGTTTTACCGGCGGTTTTACTCATGCCGTTAACAAACGGCGTTTATAGTTACCTTTTGCGGCGGTTTGTTATTACCGCCGGTAATAGCACCCTTTACCGACGGTTTTATTACCGCCGGTAAAAAAACTGCCGGCAAAGGCAAATTTTGGCGTAGTGTACTGAGGAACATTTATACATTTGACGGTTCTGAATCTGAACATTTATACAATTTTTGGCGTAGTGTACCGGTGGAGGGAAATCGGTCCGGCGGCCGCGCCGGGCCGTCTTCGGCCACCGGACGGCCGATCCGAGCTGTCCAAAAATTCTAAAAAAAAAAACCAAGGGGGCTAATGTGGGAATCAATGCCATCCGAGGTGTGTAAGGTGCTTGATCGGAGCACCTCTTTTTCGTGTATAATATACACGAAAATTGAATTGGATTATACACGAAAAAGGGGTGCTACGATCAAGCACCCTACACACCTCGGATGCCATCGATTCCCTCGTTAGCCCCCTTGGTTTTTTTTTTTAGAATTTTTGGACGGCTCAGATCGGCCGTCCGGTGGCCGGAGACGGCCCGGCGGGCTACCGGTCGATTTCCGACCGCCGGCCCTCATTCTCATACCAACAGTCCTCTGTTTTGGTATACAGCAACTTCTAGGTCAAAAACAATAGGGTTACGCAAAAAATTTTCCTACCACTATGTTATATTTGAGTTTGAAAATGTGAAAAAAACTTTTTGTTTGGGAAAAATAAGAAGGTGGAATAAGAAGTTGATGAAATAAGTACTTATTTTTTAAGAAGGTTTCCGGAACGGGGCCTAAATCTATGGAGGTAGCACTGTGAAATTGGACATGATTTTTATACTTCCCTTTTATCCACGCGAACTACCTTATGTCGTTATTTATTCAAAATTACAAAAATACCCTTAGTTACGTGAAAATTGAGTTTTTCACTCATGAAGGGCAATCTCGTAACATCATGTTTATAAGAACGAAAAAAGGAGTCCAGTGGACAGAAGAAGAGCACAAAACTCACTTTTTGTAGTATCTTTTCTTTTTTCTTTTTCTTTTTTTGATAGGCCTTTTTGTAGTATCTTGTTAATTACTACTACAATATTTTAGTCCGTCAAAGTTATTTACTTACATATCGAAGAAGATCTGGAGTCGAGAATCGAAGCTCTGATCGGTGATTTGAGACCAGTACTCGTAAAGCTCGTCTAAGCTGATCTTGTCCACCTTCAACCGTCGTCGCCTGCTCAACGCGTCGTATAATTCCAGCGCGAATTCCTTTGAGTCTCTCATTCCTGCATCCAAACATAACGTTAACTGGGTTTTTAAAGTTTTACGGAGTAATTTTTTTTTCCCCGCAAGTTAGTGAGTTATAGATATCAGTCGGTTAACAAATACATTTAGTACTTTTAAAGGTTTTTCCAACGGTTTAAAACAGAATCATGTATTTTATCCACCTCTCTTTTCCAAGATTTGCCACAATTTTTTTGTGCAAATTTTGTACAGAAATTCGAGATGAATAGTAGAAATTGTTTCTTGAAAAAATATTGGAGAATTTCATTTACAAGAAAGAGAAATGATTTTATTATCAAAAATTTTACAACCACAAACAAACACACAAACATGCTCACAAGTCATGCAGACCCCACGCACACCGGAGGTCTGGCCCCCACATATCCCAAGGTTGTTTGTGATGGTAGCAAAGGTATTTTGGTCATTTCACATTTTCGTAATCACAATTTTTAAAATTTGTCGTTTAGTATTAACATAATTTTTTAAAAACGAGTGTTATCGTAAAAAAGGTGAAGTGTCGAAATCATTTTCTGCTAGCAGAAATCAGAATTAGGAGAGTTGGAACTAGGATTAAGACCTATGCATTGTGCGAAATCGGAGCGATAGAGATATCCGTTCTTCGAAAGCGAATTGAAGTTGCTCTGAACTTCGTTCCACTGATCCACGCCGTTGGTTTTCCTACAGCTGATGAATCGGAGCCCTTGAAGAGCCTTCTGCGCACCCGAACGAGTCCGGTCGAGCCGAGCCCTCTGTTGACGCAGCGCTCGAGCCGCCAAGGCCGAATCCAAACCTGTAGTTGTACAGGCTGTGCTAACTCCAACGCTGCCGTTTTGGCTCACCGGAGACGACAGGACACGCGTCGCGTGGCCGTGGCTCCACGAGAACCGCCGCAGCTCCGCCTTCAGCTCGTGCGAGAACTGCTTCGCCTTCGCCACCGCCTCCGCTTTCAGCTCCTGCGAGAAGTGGAGGAGCTTGTTCGACGCGCTCCGTCGCATCGACGGCCCCGGCGACACCGGCGCCGACGCCCGTGACGGAGCCGACGCCCGTGCCGTCGACGGAGCGTCGATTCCGCCCGCAACGGCGTCGCGATCTCGGCCGTCAATGTCCATGAACGTGGCCGGCTCGACGCTCCGGAGCACGACGGTGTTGTCGTACTGCAGATCGAGCGTGACCTCGACGAACTCCTGATCCGTCGACGACGCCCATCCGGAACCGGTGCTCGTCTCCGGCGAAGTCCCGCCGCTGGCCGCCCTGCCGTGGCTCTCGACGTCGGACGCCCAGCGGCGCTGGTGGTTATTCGGAAGTGCTAGCCCTTCCATTATCAATTGGTCAAGTTTTTTCGAGGTGACATAGGATACGCACGTCGTAGTGGTGGTTTAACTAATGTGGGATGTGTGCTCTTTTCTCTCTCTCTGGATAACTAACGTGCGAGTACCGATGGTGATGAGAGAGAGAGAGAGAGAGAGAGGTGGGTTTAGTAGTAGGTACTATTTAAATGAATATGATTTTATAGGCAGTGGAATGGAACGCGTCCGAATCTGTTAGAATGGACATGCAATACACGGGGCGGTGCTGCTATAGAGAGAGAGAGAGAGATAGAGAGAGAGAGCGCGCACTGGAAATATAGAGAGAGGTGGGGGACCGAGGACACTGATTCTAAGAATGTTCCGAATTGAGAGAGAGAGAGAGATCTAGAGAGAGAGAGAGAGAGAGGGGAGGGAGGGGGAGAGATGGTGTTGCAGTGAGACCACCCAAAAAAAGGCAGAGTGTCCGTCTCTGTCTGAATATATATATATATATGTATTGGAGTACGCAGATGGTGGTTCGTATAGGGCGGATTTATTCCGGTAACGCGTGTGCAGTGGGGGTTGGAGAGAGGGAGGGGAGAAATTTTTTTGGGCACCCGGTGGGTACCACGTGGTGCACGGCTACGTGGTGTCTGAGCTATCAAAAAGTGCGTTGGACTCTTCAGATTGAAATCATCTTTCTTTCCTCACCCCACCACTCTCTCTTCTATTTCTCTCTCTTTTCTTTCTCCAAATCCGAACCGTCTAAAACCAAAATGGACGGTCCGAAAGCGCTGGATGAGCACCATGTGATAGCCATCGGGCACCCAAAAAAATTTCTCTAGGGAGGGACTAGCGAGTCCGGATCCCCTGTCCTAAATTGTGTGTCCCACTCCCCTGTCCCAGTCCTCTACTTCTGCCACGTATACACTCATTCCTCCCCTTTAACAGAGTTACTTCCCAGTTAAACTCCAACTATATTTTCTATTCCCTTTTCCCACTCCTCTGTTTTGCAAGATGTTTTTCTCTGGTGTACACTACTCATACTATAAACATAGTATAAACAAACATTAAGACCAAAAACATAGAATTTGAAAAATCAACGTGATAAGTTAAATTTTTTTAATCGAAATATATTCCATTAAAATGCGAAACGGCACTTACAGCGATTCCATCCGAAATAGTGACAAGGAAAAACAACACCAACCTATCAAAAAGCCAACAATCTGTCCATTTTTTTTTAATCGAAGTACATTCCATTAAAATGCGAAACGGCACTTAAAGCGATTCCATCCGAAAATAATGACAAGGAAAAACAACACCAACATACTTCGATTAAAAAAAATGGACAGATTGTTGGCTTTTCATGTGTAATTTCTCTGCGATGGGTTGGTGTTGTTTTTCCTTGTCACTATTTTCGGATGGAATCGCTTTAAGTGCCGTTTCGCATTTTAATGGAATGTACTTCGATTAAAAAAAATGGACAGATTGTTGGCTTTTTGATAGGTTGGTGTTATTTTTCCTTGTCACTATTTTGGATGGAGTCGTTGTAAGTGCTGTTTCGCATTTTAATGGAATATATTTCGATTAAAAAAATTTAACTTATCACGTTGATTTTTCAAATTCTATGTTTTTGGTCTTAATGTTTGTTTATACTATGTTTATAGTATGAGTAGTGTACACCAGAGAAAAACATCTTGCAAAACAGAGGAGTGGGAAAAGGGAATAGAAAATATAGTTGGAGTTTAACCGGAAGTAACTCTGTTAAAGGGGAGAAATGAGTGTATACGTGGCAGAAGTAGAGGACTGGGACAGGGGGGTGGGACAGACAATTTAGGACAGGGGATCCGGACTCGGGACTAGCGGGGAGCGAATAGGAATGTGAGGAGATACACAGAGGAGTGTAAACGAATAGTAATTATTTAATAGTCTGGTAGTACCAGAACCAGACATTTATGTGTTGTCCAAATACTTAGTCTTGACTCCAAAAGAATGTTTGGTTGTAGGGTGATCCAGATTATTATAATTTCTCGTAGACGAATAAAGCTATTAAGTGCTTATTTCCTGCTCTGTTTTTAGGTCCCGTTCCGCTAAGGTTTTTTTTTTTTAGTACTTATTTTCCGCTTTACATGATACATCACTTTAATTAAAAAATAAGCCCTTATTTGAAAAATAAACACTTATTTATCGTCACGAAACGAGCCTAAGAACAAAGTAGAGAGCTCGAATCGGCCGTCCGGTGGCCGGAGTGGGCCCGGCGGGGCGTCGAGATCCAATCGGGATCCCTTTGGTCGGGAACCGTAGACTTACGGAAATAGTAGTAGTAAGCACTAACTTAACTTGGATATGAAGTATTCCCTCCGTCCCATAATGTTCGTCCGATCCGTAAAACGAGAACGTAAAAATAATACAATTGTTGCAAGAAAAATTTAAAAAAATTTCAATAATTCACTAGATATCGATAAGTTCTTTTAATTTATGAAAAAATGTTTGAATTTTTTCTCTAAAAAAATGCATTATTTTTGAGTTCTCATTTGCGGACCGGACAAATATTTTGGGATGGAGGAAGTATAAGGAAAAGCGAATAATCAACTTCAATAATAAACATACCTAGTCTATTACTAGCTTAAAAAAACTTTCCTAGAAAAAATGTACTAATTCTAGGATAATTAAAATAAGCATATAAAATCTTTTCCAACGTCACAGAGAGAGAGAGAGAGAGAGGGGAAAAAGAAAAAAAGGAGAGAGGAGGAGAGGGGACCGAAGATTCTGATTCTAAGCTATGGTTTAGCCTTTATCATCGGATTTTCTTGTTAATTTTATTCAAAAATGCTACGCGTACAACCGTTGTGTTGGTTGTGCACCTAATTCTGGCTGTCCAGATATGTTTGGACGGTCTATATTTTAAAAGAAACTCTTCTAGAAAAAAGTTTAACTTTTTCGGGAAAAAAAATTGAGCGAATCCTGGTCGTTTATTACAACAATGGTCGGATAGAGATTGGTTGTGTGTTGTGTTTTACACAACGTTGTGTGTGTATTATTTTTACTTTGATGTAAATAATCCATTAAAAAAAAGACAAAAGAAATACTGAAAACTAAAACAAAAACTTTAATTAAAATTAGGCCAAACTTTCTATTATTACTTTTACTCTTTAGATTAATTAGATGAACCAATAATCATGAAAAGTTGAGGACATTGCGTGTCTATGAGAAATTATTCTATGCCCATGGGCCACCAACGGTGCCGTAAACTCTTCTCTTTATATATATGTGTATTGATGTATGTATCAAAGTCTGTCCACACAGACATTTTATGCACAGATTGTGCACAAATTTTTTTGTGGGGCCCACCACGGATCCTATACAAATGATCCGAGCCGTTTAGTAAATGTAGAACACTTTTTTAAGGGTGCCATTGTAAATCAGTAATGCTAAGGGTACAGCAATCTGTGCACAGATTGTGCACAGATTTTTTTGTGGGGCCCACTAAGGGTCTCACACAAGTGATCCAAACCGTTCATTATGTTTAAAACATTTTTTTAAGTGCCCCACGAAAACTCAGCTTAATCCAATACCTATACATACTTGATCTAATCGTCTAACTTTTCATTCTCTAAAAACCCGAATGAAAAGTTAGATGATTAGATCAAGCACTTATAGGTGTCGGATTGAGCTAATTTTTCGCGGAAGCCCTTGAAAAAATGTTTTAAACATAATAAACGGATCGGATCACTTGTGTGGGACCCTCAGTGGGCCCCACAAAAAAATCTGTGCACAATCTGTGCACAGATTGCTGTACCCTTAGCATTACTGATTGTAAATCAACTCAATCTGATGCCTATAAGTGCTCGATCAAATCATTTAACTTTTTATTATCTTGAAATCTCAATGAACGGCTTCATATGCTGACATGCTAAATAGTAGCATAGGTGCTACAGTTCCTGACCCCAAAGGGATCCTGATCGGATCCGACGCCCCTCCGGGCTCACTTCGGTCACCAGACGACTGATCCGAGCCGTTAAAAAAAAATGAGTGGATTTATGCGAGAATCAACGGCATCCGATGTGTGTATGTGCTCGATCTAAACACTCCATGTTTTTGTATATATATGCATAGGCCCACTCGGTTTTTTTATAGAATTTTTGGACGGCTCGAATTAGTTGTCCGGTGGCCGGAGTGGGCCCGGCTGGACGTCGGGATCCCTTTGGTCGGGAACCGTAGACTTACGGAAATAGTAGTAGTAAGCACTAACTTAACTTGGATATGAAGTATTTTCTCCGTCCCATAATGTTTGTCTGGTCCGCAAAACGAGAACGTAAAAATAATACAATTGTTGCAAGAAAAATTTAAAAAAATTTCAATAATTCACTAGATATCGATGAGTTCTTTCAATTTATGAAAAAGATTTGAATTTTTTCTTTTAAAAAAGGCATTATTTTTGAGTTCTCATTTGCGGACCGGACAAATATTTTGGGACGGAGAAAGTATAAGGAAAAGCGAATAATCAACTTCAATAATAAACATACCTAGTCTATTACTAGCTTAAAAAAACTTTCCTAGAAAAAATGTACTAATTCTAGGATAATTAAAATAAGCATATAAAATCTTTTCCAACGTCATAAAGAGAGAGAGAGAGAGAGGGGAAAAAGAAAAAAGGAGAGAGGGGGAGAGGGGACCGAAGATTCTGATTCTAAGCTATGGTTTAGCCTTACCTTATCATCGGATTTTCTTGTTACTTTTGGGATACTGATTTCGCGCTCCAAGATTTACTGCAGGCGCTTCACCTTTTTGTTTTATACTGGCAACATCACAGTGTATTTTGTTTTTACATTGTGATGTTGTTGGCAACATCACAGTGTATAAACAAAAAGGTGGAGCGCCTGCAGTAAATCTTGGAGCGCGAAAATCAGTGGCCTAATTTTATTCAAAAATGTTACACGCACAACCGTTGTGTTGATTGTGCGCCTAATTTTGGCCATCCAGATATGTTTGGACGGTCTAGATTTTAAAAGAAATTCTTCTAGGAAAAAGTTTAACTTTTTCGGGAAAAAGTTTGAACGAATCCTGGCCGTTTATTACAACAATGGTTGGATAGAGATTGGTTGTGTGTTGTGTTTTACACAACGTTGTGTGTGTATTATTTTTACTTTGATGTAAATTAGCCATAAAAAAAAAGACAAAAGAAATACTGAAAACTAAAATAATAACTTTAATTAAAATTAGGCCAAACTTTCTATTACTCCTTCCGTCCCGATTTGTTTGTCCACTTTTTGACTTTTAAGTGTCCCAAAATGTTTGTCCATTTGACTTCTAAGTGAATCAATTTTCCCTTTTTGCCCTTTCTTTAGTAGAATAGAGTAACTTTTTAAAAAAAGTTGAGGGTAAATGTGGAAAGTTGTATGTTTTTAGGTGTAATCAATGTGTTCCCTAAAAAATTTGAATTTCCGAGGTTGGACAAACAAATTGGAACGGAGGGAGTATTACTTTTACTCTTTAGATTAATTATTTTTTTGAACCGAATTTCATTGATAAGTAATAGCGTCATTACATAAAATTGAAAACAAAACTGCAGGGGGAGAAACCACCCAATTTAGACCTAAACTAGAGGCTTGAGAGGATGCAATCCAATGAGCAGCCTCATTTCCTTCCCGGATCATGCCTTTTCGAACAATAATTTCTCTGTTCTTCGTGAAGCATGCCTTTTCGCCAAAGCCTTGAACCTTTCCTCTGTTTGCATTGAGAATGATAACGCACAGCTTATTTCCTTAAGTGTTTCGGAACTTGTTCCTCCATGGGAAGCTTTGGCTATAATTTCTGATATTCGCTCGCTTGCTAGTGATCTAAGACTTTCTTTCCGCTGGACTCCCCGGGAAGGAAATGAGGCTGCTCATTGGATTGCATCCTCTCAAGCCTCTAGTTTAGGTCTAAATTGGGTGGTTTCTCCCCCTGCAGTTTTGTTTTCAATTTTATGTAATGACGCTATTACTTATCAATGAAATTCGGTTCAAAAAAATAATTAATCTAAAGAGTAAAAGTAATACTCCCTCCGTTCCAATTTGTTTGTCCAACCTTGGAAATTCAAATTTTTTAGGGAACACATTGATTACACGTAAAAAGATACAACTTAGACCTAAACTAGAGGCTTAGATGAACCAATAATCATGAAAAGTTGAGGACATTGCGTGTCTTTCTCTATGAGAAATTATTCTATGCCTATGGGCCACCAACGGTGCCGTAAACCCTTCTCTTTATATATACAGTAATGCTACACATACAGCAAAAATGTACAGATTTTATTTACAGATTTGTTGTTGGATCCACTACGGATCTCATACAAATAATCCAAGCCATTTATTAAATGTAAAACATTTTTTCAAGGGCTCCTGCAAAAAATTGGCTCAATCCAATACTTATAAATGCTCGATTTAATCATTTAACTTTTCATTCGGATTTCAGAATAATGGAAAGTTAGATGATTGAATTGAGCATCTATACATATCGGATTAATCTGATTTTTCGCGAGAACCCTTGGAAAAATATTTTACATTTAATGAATAGCTTGGATCGTTTGTGTGGAACCCGGAGTGGGACCCACACATGGATCTGTGCACGATCTGTGTGGGAATTCTCTGTGTTACCAGGCTTACTGTTATATATATGTGTATTGATGTATGTATCATTTGTCTGTGTGGAGTGGAATGGGAATGTGAAGATAGAACCAGAGTGAAAACGAGTGAATTAAGGTACAGAAAGTCTGTCCACACAGACATTTTATGCACAGATTGTGCACAATTTTTTTTGTGGGGCCTACCACGGGTCCTACACAAATGATCTGAGCCGTTCAGTAAATGTAGAACACTTTTTTAAGGGTCCCCCAGAAAATCAACTCAATCCGATGCCTATAAGTGCTCGATCAAATCATTTAACTTTTCATTATCTTGAAATCTCAATGAAAAGTTAAATGATTGGATCGGGAACCTATAAGTATCGGATTCAGCTGATTTTTTACGGAAACCCTTGAAAAGATGTTTTACATTTACTGAACGACTCGGATCATTTGTGTGAGACTCGTGATTGGCCCCAAAAAAAAAATCTATGCACAATCTGTTCAATTTTGTCTATGTGGGTAGCAGCTTTCATTAAGGCATTAGGAAGTAACAACAATCATGAAGAACAGAGTAGAAATGGTAACTGTAGAATTTATTTCCAGTGCTTCTGTGCGGATGGAGATGGTGTTTACTGAGTCATGCGATTTGACGGTAGGAATCATCCGAGATTAATTCTGAGTCGTCTACTTCATGCATGGCGGCGAGCATTCCAATACCTCGACTAATTCCAAAACTCCTGAGTTTAATAATCGAACAAACTCCCGGTGTTTAGCACTTTTTGTTTAGTGGAATTCCATCTTTAAGTATCTCTAATTTTCGTTTTCTTAACCCTAAACCTCGGCTTCTCTTGATATTTTTATTTCCTGTTGCCATCACTACGTAATTGACAAGTGAGAATATGGCAACAGGTGCCTGAGAGATTAAAGAATGTGCTGTTTTGCCTGGGTTTGCTAGCTATTTTATGTAATGTTGTTGTTGCAACTTGAACTTTTTCGCTTAGCGTAATTTTAATCTATTCCGTTTGACCCAAAAAAAAAGACTAGAGAGTGTGCTGCACGCGAAGGCCACAGACATTTCCAAAATTTTAGAAGACCAAATCTACCAACATATATAATTTTCAGTTTTAAAACACAAGTTTATATAGGAGTATGTCATTATGTTTGAGCCGTTCAATACATGTAGATGCGCTTATGCATCAAAAGATGCAGATACCATTGTATTTTAAATTTGTGTCCATTGTATTTTCTATTGTCTCCTTTTATATTTTGGTACTTGAAATGAATTGTCTCTTTTTGTTCTTTCAAAATAAAGTTTTGAGTATTTTATTGTGAGCAGTGAGCTCCCCAAATTACTAACCGCACTCCAAAAGGGCCGTGTGAAAATCAAATTCATATAGGAATTGATTTTTGCACTCCCTTTTTGGAGTAGTGTTAGTAATTTGGGGAGTACTGCAAAAATCTATTCCCTTTACTTTAGTCTCTTCGAAATGATATGAAATTAATTTTTGCACTCCCCTTTTAAAGTGCAGTTAATAATTTGGGGAGTGCAAAAATCTATTCCCTTTACTTCCTCTTCAAAATTAGACTTTCTGTTATATTCCCACTAAACTCTAAATACTTTTGCCTGCCACTACTAGAAAAAGTATATTTGCTGACGAAAAAAATAGCTTGTCTCCAGAATGTCTTTCGTCACCTATAGGTTGTCCAGGAAAGTCCCTTTTGGTGACGAAAATCTTGTTGTTTCGTCACCTATAATAAAAATTAAATTTCGTCATCATTTTTTTCGTCAGCTATTGTGATTTTTCTTGTAGTGCGCATACGTATTGGAAAAGAAGAGAATCCTCTCCACTCTGCAGTGCTTGGAGTAAGGTTCTACTGAGGCTATCATGAGCCACTTTTTAGTGCTCGTCGAGAACATGAAACTTTTCCAGAATAAAATTGATCGATCCTGATCAATATTATTAATTTCATAAGACAATCGAATTGGTTTCGATCCAGTTTGCCAATTATTTATCAAGACAAATGTGTACTAAAATCATATTTCTTGATACCCGATGGACACATCTAAAAGTAAACAGTTCCGATCATCAAAGTGGATACGTAATAGGTACACCAACGGCCTAAACTGGATAATCCGGTATCATCACAAATGGACCGATGAGAATCCAAAAAACCCTTTAGGAAACGAACTTAAATTGCGTTCAGAAGTAGCCTATTTATGAGTAGGGATTGCATGACTAACCTTCCATTTCTCATCAACTTCACAAGTTAATTCTGCACATTTTGACATCCCAGAAAGAAACTTGGTTTTTTTTCATGATGATCCAGACACAGCCTTTATAGCTCTCTGCTCATTCTTCCTATTCTTTTGTCTGTTTCGTTTACTTTTTCCCTAAACTAGGAAGAAAGTCTAAATACCACGTTTGACAATTCCTTTGCCATTATGTGACAGGAGAACTCTTCCCCGGTATCTTTCATCATTTACTACAAGGATCCAGATTAAAAAAAAAAAAAAAAAACTCCACCATCCATCTCGGGCTGATTTCAGATAAATTTCAATGACCGAAACTGTTCATTTTATAAAGTTCATCGAGAAGTTTAAACATCCCGAGAATCATGTAGATTCAATATCGGTAAATACAATTTCAAAACACATTTATTAATAGGAGAAAATCGAATGACAGTGAATCCTAACACATTTATAGTGTTTAAACATAAATACTCCACCTTATCAATCCAAATTAAATTGATTTTTGACATAATTAAACTTCTCAAATTCTACAATATGAGTAAATCCAATTATTAGAGCAGACCTAGCTAGGAAGCGTCTGAAAGCCAAAACTGGACCGGCCCAATTATTTCTTTCTCCTATCGGGAGGAGTACGTCAAGAATTAGCGATTTTGCTTACATTTCACGTTCCAAGGTGGAATCCAACAACAATCACATCCTCTTTTTATTTCATCCTGGCCTGCATCATATGCTAAGCGACTATTCGATTATCCTCCACAGAGAATGTACAAATAGGAGGGGGCATGCGACCCGAAATTACGGTCGATCGGTTGAATCTATTCTGTTTCGAGTAAAAATAAACAAAAAAAAATAGGAAAGGAAATAAGGGGGGTTTTTTTTTTTTTAAAATTCGAAGTAACAGTCAAGGAAGGTCAAACGTGGTTTGGCAATTTTTTCTAAAAGGGGTAGATGAGATAAACTGGGCTGATCAGGAGAAATTTTGAATAGAATACAAATATTCAGATATTTTCAAATCAAATAAGGTGAGCTTCTCTCTGATTAGATAAATCGTGAACCAAAAGAAACTCAATACTCTTGGGAAAAGAAAAAAAAAGCACAGACCCCTGAGGAGTTGCCAAGCGGGTATTGCCGACGTAGTACCCGCTCAGCGTATTTGAGCTGTCCGATACACTTCTGGACAGCTCGGATTGAAACCCTCTCTCCCATCTCACCTCAACACTTTCTCTTTCCTTTTTCTCTCTCCAAATCTGAGCCGTTCAAACACGCAATAGACGGCTCGAATGCGTGAACGGACATCATGTGGTACCTGCTCAGCACTGAAAAATTTTCCCACACCCCTTGATGGATGACTGTAACATCCTCCACCAACCGCTCTCAATTTCTAACTGATAAAGACAACACTTGGGTCTCCCTCTCTATCTCTTTTTTTGACTCGCAATATATTCCCGAATGAATGGTGCTACTGGTACAGATTTAATATCTGTACCCGCGAGTACAAATGATTTTTGGGGTCTTTTTTGGATCTCAAAAAAATGTTCGAAACCGTTCATTTTGTTTAGAATACTTTGTTTATGATTTTTGCAAAAAATAAGTTCAATCCAATATCGGTAAGGGCATTTACAAAACATCAAACTTTGTCACATAATTCAGGCATGAATTCTAAAGCAAAGTTGGATGTTTTGTAAACATCCTTACTGGTATCGGATTGAGCTTATTTTTTGCAAGGACCATAAACAAATATTTTAAACAAAATGAGCGGCTTCGATCATTTTTTTGTGACCCAAAACATGCCCAAAAATGCGTTTGTACGCACTGGTACAGATTTATGTCTGTACCAGTATCATTTCTGTACCCGAATCGTATTTTGGGATCTGCTTACGGTACGTGCTATTTGACTAGTATGTGCTTTTTAGCTCGAAATGCTCACGTCTAAGTATAGACGGTTATAGTTCTTGTCACACCGTTGTAATGAAATCGCTTCGTAAGTGTCGTTTAGATGCAAACATGAATGAAATTTCTGATGTTAAAAAAAAAAAAAAAACTACGGACGGATCTGGATTATCCCTGGTTGAAGGGATTGGACCGTCTAATTTGAACTTTTTGTGTACCCTTCTCAGAGCTACTTTGATGATTGCTCTCTTTCATTTCTTAGAGATTGTCAAGAGTTGTCCATCAAAAATTGCATCAATCGAATATCAATTATATATATCAATTAATGCATTATCATGACCGATTTTATATTACAGTAATATAAATAGGTTCTGATCTACTGTGCCAATATCTTCTTTTTAGAAGATGAGTGTGTTTCAAAGTTTCGTTTCTCGATGTCCAGTAGATGTGATTTTTGAATTGCTTGATATTCTCGACGAGCTAGAAAAAGTGAATGGCTCTTATTATCTAAACCCAACGGGTTAAACTGGACAGTTCAATTCCCTTTCAGGAACTTGAGACAATCCAAACCCTGTATGTATATATGCAGTCGTACATACATTGAGTACTAACAAAAAATGGTAAATTTAGCCAAAGAGTTAATAAAGAGTGGCTCATTGACAAATTGGCATCCCAGAGGAGTTGTTAGGGTTAGCTTGCTTGTTTCTTGACAATGCATTTTGCATAATGGGGTTTTCAACGGAGAATGAGAGTTGTGTTGTAGTCCATCAACTGCATTTGATGAGTACAAATCTCTCTTCCTATAGTTGTACGATGTACTTAACTCGGGGTCCAATTTTCTCTGTTTCGAAAATTCCTGTGCCTCTGTGCCGAGGGGTTTTTCAGTCGTTGGATTATGTGAATTTTTTTAGGTGAAAGTACACGGATACCCCATCAACTATGCCTTTTTTCCACGGAGACCCCCTAACGTTTAAAACTGCCCATACAGACCTCCTTAACTACATGAAATGAAAAATTGGCTAACTCTGTTAATAAAATGAGGAAAAATGACGATTCTACCCCTAAAAAATTACCCACACTGACCCCCTCGCCTTATCCCCCTCATCTATAGAAATTGTCCACGTTGATCCCTTCATCTTAACGGTCTTTTTGACAGAAGGGTGCTGGGTGCTTGACAGTTATAGTTGAGGGGGTCTGTATGAGCGATTTTAAACGTTAGGGGGTCTCAGTGGAAAAAAGTGATAGTTGAAGTGGTCTTCGTGTACTTTCACCTTTTTTATGTTTTAAATTCAGCGGCTGGAAAACCCCTTAGCACAGAGGTTCAGAGGTTTTCGGCACAAAAAATCCTATCTCACTGACGCAACAGAATTAACAAGAGATTAGTTAGCGTACTAATCCAAATGATAGGTACTCGTAGCAATGAGCCGTTCTTGAATCCACAACAAGAAAGACAAAGTCTAAAATATTATTGATGTAAAGTTCAATGAAAAACATTAGGTTTTAACCCTTTTATATGGTGTAACCCCGAAACCCTAATAATTAAAGCCGAAAAATAAAAAGTCTCATAATTTGGGGAAACTCCTAAAATTGAAAACGGGAAAGAAAAATAGGACTTTCCCAACAAGAATCAACTAATAAGGAATTACAATTTAAGAGTTACTAACGAATTAAAAGTTTTCTAAAACGGCAAAAACATCGAATCGAAGGGCTAAACGATTAAATCGGGCCGAAATCCACCATGCGAGGTCATGAGTATTGACCGGAGCGCAAAAATAAGTTAGCCCACCAAGTTTGGGCCTATTTCGAGCTCGTCTGAATTTCCTTTGTCAAATCGGTTAATTTGAAATAGAACATCGTTTGGACTTCCGAGACTTCATCCAATCTAATTAATCATGGTATTGGGCCTCCACGTGTTCTATATCACTCACTTAACTCAAGTTTCCAATTTCCATGACAAGAAGAGGAATCAATAATGACAATAGTTTATTTAAAATATGTCTTTGTTTTCTATAGTAACAAACAATACAACATAAAAATTAGGGGCCGATCTAGGTACAGACCTGGGTCATGTGCCACCCTAAATTTTGAAGGGAAAATTGAGTAAGAGGACATACTATAAGGTTTTTTACTATAATAAGAACATAAATATTTTCCCTTAAAGTCTAAAGGACATTATGTCCAGAATTTACATAGTGTCCATTGACTGGCGTTGACTAGCGTTGACCGGTGTTGACTAGCGTTGACTGGTGTATCTGTTCATTTTTTGTGTATCTGTTGATTTTTTATTTTTACCTCCACTACTCAACCACCACTTCTACCACGACGCCACCGCCACCATGCCGCCACAACCTCCACTTCCATCACCACTTTTACCACCACTCCATCACCAACACGCCACCACCTCTACCACAACCACTCCATCACCACCACGCCACCACTTCCACCACTCAACCACCACCTCCACCACCACCACCACCTCCACCACCACCACTTCCACCACCACCATGCCACCACAACCTCCACTTCCACCACCACTCCATAACTACCACGCCACATCTCCAACTCCACCACTTCCACAACCACCGCCACCGCCACCACAACCTCCACTTCCACCACCACTCCTACCACCATGCCACCGCCTCCACCACCACCACTCAGCCACTACTTCCACCACCACCACTACGATGCCGCCACAACCACCACCACCACCATGCCACCACAACCTCCATTTCCACCACCACCATGCCACCACTCCAGCACCACCATGCTACCACCTCCACCACCACCTCACCACTTCCACCACCACCATGCCACCACAACCTCCACTTCTACCACCACCTCTACCACCACTCCACCACCACCACCACCACTCCATCACCACCATGCCATCACCTCCATCTCCACCACCACCACCACTTCCACCACCACCATGCCACCACAACTTCCACTTCCACCACCATTCCATCACCACCACGCCACTATTTCCACCTCCACCACTCAACCACCAGTTCCACCACCATGCCATCACCTCCATCTCCACCACCAACACCACTCAACCACCAGCACCATGCCACCACAACCTCCACTTCCACCACCACTCCATCACCACCACGCCACTATTTCCACCTCCACTGCTCAACCACCACTTCCACCACCACCACGACACAGCCACCACCACCGCCACCATGCCACCACAATCTCCACTTCCACCAACACTCCATCACCACCACGCCACCGCCGCCACCTCCACCACCACCACTCAACCACCACTTCCACCATCACCACCACCATGCCACCACAACCCCTACTTCCACCACTCCATCACCACCACGCCACCACCTCCACCACTCAACCACCACTTCCACCACCACAACAACGACGCCGCCACCACCACAACCATGCCACCACAACATCCACTTCCAATACCACCATGACACCACTCCATCACCACCACGCTACCACCTCCACCACGACCTTCACCAGTCAACCACCACTTTCACTACCACCATGCCACCACTCCAGCACCACCATGCTACCACTTCCACCACCACCTCACCACTTCCACCACCACCATCACCATCATGCCACCACAACCTCCACTTCTACCACCACTTCTACCACCACTCCATCACCTCTATCTCCACCACCACCATCACTCAACCACCACTTCCACCACCACCATGCCACCACAACCTCCACTTCCACCACCACTCCATCACTACCACGCCACTATTTCCACCTCCACCATTCAACCACCACTTCCACCACCATGCCATCACCTCCATCTCCACCACCACTTCCACCACCACAACCTCCACTTCCACCACCACGCCACTATTTCCACCTCTACCACTTCCACCACCACCACGACGCAGCCACCACCTCCGCCACCATGCAACCACAATCTCCTCTTCCACCAACACTCCATCACCACCACGCCACCGCCTCCACCTCTACCACCGCCTCCACCTCCACCATCACCACCACCATGCCACCACAACCTCCACTTCAACCACTCCATCACCACCACGCCACCACTCAACCACCACTTCCACCACCACAACTACGACGCCACCACCACCACCACCATGCCACCACAACCTCCACTTCCACCACCACCATGCCACCACTCCATCACCACCACGCTACCACTTCCACCACCACCTTCACCAGTCAACCACCACTTTCACTACCACCATACCACCACAACCTCCACTTCTACCACCACTCCACCACCACCACCACCACTCCATCACTACCACGCCATCACCTCCACCTCTACCACCACCACTCAACCACTTCTTCCACCACCACCATGTCACCATAACCTCCACTTCCATCACCTCCACCTCCACCTCCACCACTCAACCACTACTTCTACCACCACCACTATGATGCCGCCACCACCACCACTATGATGCCGCCACCACCACCTCCACTTCCACCCCTACCATGCCACCACTCCATCACCACCACGCCACCACCTCCACCCCCACCTCCACCTTCACCACTCAACCAACACGACGCAACAACCACCATACCACCACAACCTCCACTTCTACCACCACCTCTACCACCACTCCACTATCACCTCCACCACACCACCACCACCCCCATCAGCACCTCTATAACCACTCCACCACCACATTTCTGTTCCACCACCACCACCACTCCAGTTCCAAAATCATGTCCATCACCACCACTACCGCCACCACCACTCCACCGCTACCGCCACTACCACCACCACCATAATACAAAACAGATACAGATATACCAGATACAAATACACCAAAACAAATATAATAGATATACTACAACAGATACACCAACCCAAAAATGACACAGATATATCAATAACAGATGTACCAAAACATATGCAAATATATCAACAATATCTGCTGGGGTTTGCTTTGGCTTTTCTCTTGCAAAATTGGAGAGAGAAATAAGTTTTTCGTTTGTTTTTGGATGGAAGTTGACGGTAGGAGTTTAATTGATAAGTGTTTTTAAAACGTCAAATGTTTATATGATATTTCGATAAGGTCAGGTATCTATGTGATTTGCGTGAAAAGTCAGGTGCTAATATAAAAAATTTCCATAAAGATATATCAACAGCAGATGTACCAAAATAGATAGATACAAATATACCAACAAATGATACACCAAAATAGATATAGATATACCAAAATAGATACACCAACAAAAAAAAAAGATATAGATATATCAAGACATATAAACCAACACAAAAGACTTACATATATACCCGCAACAGATACACCAACGCAAAATAGATACAGTTATATCAACAACAGATGTACCAAAATAGATACAAATATACCAATAATAGATACACAAAAATAGATATAAATATACCAAAACACATAGACCAACACAACACAAAACAGATACAGATATACCAATACACCAAAACAGATACACCAACACAAAACAGTTACAGATATATCAACAACAGACATACCAAAATAAATCCACAACCTCCACTTCCACTTCCACCACCACCTATACCACCACTCCATCACCACCACGCCACCACCTCCACATCCACCTCAACCACCACTTTTACCATCACGACGTCACCATCACCACCACCATGTCACCACAACCTCCACTTCTACCACTACCTCTACCACCACCTCCATCACCACCACGCCACCACCTCCACCACACCACCACCACCACCCATCAGCACCTCCACAATCACTCCACCACCACCACTCCAGTTCCACGACCATGTCTACCACCACCACTCCACAGCCACCACCACAATCACAATAAAGTCTTTTTTTATTTCTTAAAACAAAATAAATACAAATATACAAGATACAGATACACCAAAACAGATATAATAGATATACCACAACAAATACACCAACACAAAACAGATACAATTATATCAAGAACAGATGTACCAAAATAGATACAAATATACCAACAATGGATTAAAAAAATAGATATAAATATACCGAAATACATACACCAACACAACACAAAACAGATACAGATATACCAATACACCTAAATAGATACACCAACACAAAACAGATACAGGTATATCAATATCAGATATAACAAAATAGATCTACAATCTCCACTTCCACCACCACCTCTACCACCACAACCTCCACTTAAAATACAGATATACAGATATCAACAACAGATACACCAAAAATGAACAGATACACCGGTCAACATCAATGCCGGTCAATGGTTAAAAAAATAAAAAAATCAACAGATATACTAAAAATGAACAGATACGTCGGTCAACACCAGTCAGTGCTGGTCAACGGTCAAAAAAATAAAAAAATAAAAAAATAATCAACAAATATACCAAAAATGAACTGATACACCAATCAACGCCGGTAACACCGGTCAAAATAAAAAAAATAAAAAAAAGACATTTTTATGTAAGCCAAACAAGGCACTTGTCTCATTAAAGTCAATTTAAATGAAAAAAGACATTTTTTGTGTTAGCCAAACAAGGCCCTTGTCTCAGGCCTTGTCTCATTAAAGTCAATTTAAATGAAAAAAGATATTTTTTGTGTTAGCCAAACAAGGCCCTTGTCTCATTAAAGGCAATTTGGTCTTTTCACGGATCTTAAACTCCAAAATATTTTTGTTAATGGACTTTACACATCACTGAAAATTAAGCTGGACTAAATCTACTTTGTGACCTATTCTTTTGGATTTTAGACCAATTTGCTGAATTTTGAACTCTTACATTTGGACCTCTAAATATCTTCATTTATCCCCCTAAATAATCGGACTAAAAGAACACTGAGTTTGATTGAGAAACTACATCTTGAAAGTCAAGATCAACAAGCGACTCCTGTGTGGTGATCGAATCTTGACTTTGTTGCATTACGACACACAGAACTTACATAACATTTTGTGGCTAGTATAGAATCCCGTAACATAGTACGAATACCTAGATAATAATTGGGTTAATATGTTGAATAGAATGCTGTCGAGCATCTCCCTGTAGAGTGGTGCAGAGCGACCGATCCGTCCCACTCATTTGCTGCTCTGC
The DNA here is from genome assembly GCA_018127125.1 of Rhododendron griersonianum. Classification (NCBI taxonomy): domain Eukaryota; kingdom Viridiplantae; phylum Streptophyta; class Magnoliopsida; order Ericales; family Ericaceae; genus Rhododendron; species Rhododendron griersonianum. Next base: position 51,885,979 of record CM030789.1, on the reverse strand, counting down.
ATGTGCTTGGCAGGGAACTGCTCGGCAACATCCCCGGGAAACGAGTGGTTGTAAGTTATTGCTTAAGAAGGGCATAAGGCAGAAATACAATAAGGGGAATGAGGGCCAACGCAAGAAAAGGAGACTATTCTTTTCACATCATCATGCAAATTGGTTTGGCTAGTGATTTTGCCACATCCTTTTTTGTTAACGCCACATCCTGCAAGTGTCTTTTTGGTGCACACCTTTTTTTGTTAACGCCACACCCTGCAAGTGTATTTTTGGTGTAAAAATATACTTACAGGGTGTGGTGTTAACAAAAAAGGGTATGGTAAAATCATTTCCCATTGGTTTTATGACAAAACAAACCAGCTTTCAAAACACATTTCACCATCACATCATATTCCAAAACAAAACACACACACAAAATAACAAAAAACGAAAAAACAAAAATCAACCTTGTTTTGTAAAGCGGATCAAAAAAAAAAAAAAAAAAACCTTGTTTTGTAAAGAAAGAAGTGGGTTGTGAGTAGGTGAGGTTCTAGAAGATCTCCATCAGGTACAAGGCCCACAGTTCTGCATGGGCCTACCACAAACTTGGAAGTCAATAGCCCACCAACTCCTCCCTCTGAATTACCACACTACCCTTTGCAATTCCTTTTTTTTTTTTTCCTATTGTAATCCCTTTCATGCATGCACCTAATTTATATGGGAATTTTTGTGGGTTGGTTTGGGTGTTAAGCGGATGAACTACAAGTTCTGAAAATTAGTATGCCTGTTCATAGGCCTAATCGGACCCGCCATTGGGTATTACGCATCATTAAGAACAAGTTTATCAGAAGAGATAAAAGAGCTTTTTAGCTATTTTACCTAAGCAAAACCCCTAAATGAGCATTGCAGCAGATTAGGTAAAGGTCTAGGTAAAATTCATCCAATAGGTAAATATACCTAAGCACTATTCACCATGTGTCTATTATTTTATTAATTATTCCTCTCTCTCTCCCTAGAGAAGAAAAAAGTAAATAAAAGTAATAATATTTTAATAGAGAATAGGTTAAATAGATAGTATTGATGTACTATTGACAGAGATGTAAGTAGGTAAAATGAAAAAAATGCACTGTTTACCAGTATTGTACCTAACAATTGGTAAACTTGCTCTAAGAGATTTAGAATTTGGCTCTCTGTATTTACGTAGAGTTTTGTCTGTTTTTGCTCAGTTAAATATTACGATTGAATCAGGAAATTGAATTTTTCAAATATTTTTTTCGAATCAACTACTATATATTTATAGTAATTTTTTCACAGTCTCATTAGAACATTTTCGTGCAAGTAGGTTCATGAATTAAATAAAAGCCATAAATTTTCCTTTTCCACTTCGTTACCAATAGCAAGAAAAAGGTAATTAATTGGTTAAGATATCAAAGTCATGACCAACTTTTAATGAGCAGTTTTCACAAGATTTTTTCAGATTAAGATATATATCACACAATTCATGATGAGGACGTACCTTTCTTTTCTTCTTTTGTGGCATCATTGATTTCTTGAATTTTTGGTTTCTAATTAAATTTGGGTTCATATTAATTTGACTGCCAAACAAGTCTTTGTGGAGAAATAATGCATGCGGTTTCATATTTGCCTCACCCAACTTGTTTCTTACGCCAAGGTTTTCTTCCTTTTCAATTTTATCCACAACTATTTAACAGAGAAAAAGGATCACAGGAAAAGAAAAGAAAAAACTACAGGCGATAAAAATAAAATAAATACTTAACTAAATGAGTGAAAATAAAATTTATTTTATGTCAAATTCCATACACAAAGAAGCAGGACAAAAAGTACTGCATGGAAGTGTACCTATTGATTTTTGATGCATGCATGGACTCTGATGGCTCATTTAGTTGCTTATTCGCTTGTTGTTCAAAATACCCACAGTTATTTAAACAACAAATTTTGTTTGGTCAAACGATTGCTTATTCGTTTATATTCTATTTAAATTGTTTTCTTTATAACCAGATGACCAGACCATCTCGCGCGTACCTCAACCAATTCTTGGTTCCAGTGACTCTTGGAATGTTTGACTTTCATGAGTTCGTATTACAAATTGTTAGTTTCCAGAAGATAAGCAATTGAGCTGCGAAAGGGTCCAAACCCTTCTTACACTAATGCTTATTTTATGCAAATAAATAAGATAAGCAAATTTTATTTTATTTTATTTTTAAAGTGGAGGGTTCAATTCAAGGGCATATAGAGGGGCATGGACGAGCCCAGAACACTCCGGGTTAACCTCCCCTCCATACCCTTCGTCTCCGTACTCCACAAACTCAATTATTTTGCCTCCATCCTGGCCCCCATAAAAGATCCCAATCGTTCATCTCCCGTAGCTCTCGCATTCATGAAAAAAAAATCAGTTTGACCCCGTCAACTTTCAATAAGTTTATATTCGGCTTCCCTAATTCATAAAAATTCTGCACCCACGGCTGGGGCAAAGAAAGGTGTGACTCAGGTTGGATCCATGGGAGAAGACTTTGGAAAACATTTGCGGACAACGGAAACGGAATGACAAGACAATCGTTGTCTCACCAGTAACAACACATCTTTTTCTCACTTGGGGAGTTGGTAGGGTTGCTTTGTAATTACCTCCTACCAAAGAATATCCGCCTACTTAAACTAATTGAACGCATTCTAATTAACCCAAACCCGACTACGGCCACCGACGGTGATTGCACTGACCGTCACGCAGGGCTCATTTCGGATCCCGCACAAACCATCCAAGCCGTTCAATTATTTTTTATCCTGACTCTGAAAGAAAAATTGAAAGATTGGATCAAATACCTACACGTAACGGATTGAGCTGATTTTTCACAAGCTCACTTGATTTTTTTTTTAATTATTGAACGGCTCGGATAATCCATGCGGAACCCGAAGTGAGTCCCGTGAAGGTCGGTACAACCACTATTGGTGGCTTTAGCATTTTCGAATTAACTCCATCTCATAGGGTCTATAGCGTTATTTTGGAGGTAGTTAGTAGGTGTTGACTTTGAAAAGGCCTTGTAAAATCCACCCGCATTAGATTAGCTTACCTCATGAACCATAATACCATTCAAATGGCGTGTTCAAGACGGATTTAGGATGATGGGGTGCAGCCCCACAGCATAGTGCTATAGGGAGACCAAAAACTATGCCGTTATGGACTCGGTATGCATCTTAAAAATAGAAAAGTATAGATCAAGTTTGAATGAGGGAGGCAAAACAACGTAGTTTTGATCGCCCTGCAGCACCACCATAACATTTCCCTATTCCCCAGAGAGAGAGAGAGAGAGAGAGAGAGAGAGAGAGAGAGAGAGAGAGAGAGAGAGAGAGAGAGAGAGAGAGAGAGAGAGCATTGCAGTGATAAGAAGTGACTATAGGGAATTCTTTATCATATACAGTATGTTGTTAAAAGGAAAATGAGTTGATGGTACTTTAACCACATTTCTTTGAAACTGACCTTACTATCCATTTTTCCAAGTATGCATGACATAGACAAGCATGATTTTTACTGACAAAGACTTTAACCATAAAGATTGAGAAATTTCTAAAATCATAGCAGCCTCTGGAGGATTGCAATTAATGTACCTATTCAATTCTTTTGTACTGAAATAACAAAAGAACAAAGAATAGGATACATCTATGATTACACTTGATGGAAAAAGAATTCACTTTTGTTCCTATTTTCCATGATTTTACATTGACTTTTTTGAGGTGAAACAATAAGGGAGACACATGTCCATTCTGTTGTCTAGCCAATTGGGGAACAATAAAATTATGGGTACACCAAAATGGGGTCTCACCCAAATTATCCGAACCGTAAGGATCTTCGTGAAAAATCAGCTCAATCGAATATCGATAAGGGGTCGTTCGATTCATTGGATTTATAGTCCCTAAATTTGCAAAGACTAAAAATCGAATGAATTACTCAAGCTTTTACCGATATTTGATGGAGCTAATCATTTATAAAGATTCTTGAAAAAATATTTTAAGCAAATTGTCCCACACATCCTGTGGAAAATCATGGACCATAGGGAGATGTTGTGCATTTTTTTGTCCCCTAATGAACTTCATCGAACAAGTCCATAATGGTCTTTTAACAATCTCAGTTGATGGAGCAAACAAGACAAGAGCATGATATTCAATAGTTTATGGGGTCAATTTGGTCCTTTGGTTTAAGGATGAGGAGGTTAAGCAATACACATCGATAGTTTAGGGTCCTGTGAGATCCCACTTGGGTCCCAAGGGAAGAAAAAAGAAAAGTTACGGTATTATATAAGGAAACACGAGCAGCTACGGTATAACTTGAGGTTAATTGAAGATAGTCATCTCAGCATTTTTCGTGAACTTGACTCCCCTTTCTTTCCCTCTCTTGTGCCATGCATTATTGTTTTCTTCATTTTTTTTTTAAATCTGTTTTTTATATTAATTCGACCACCAAAAGGAAGAATTAGATCAAAAGTGGTTGTAAAAGAAAATTGAGTTGATGGAACTTTAACCTCATTCTTCGAAACTGACCTTACTTTTCATTTTTTCCAAAGCATGCATGCTTGACATAGACAAGTATGAGTTTATTGACATAGATTGAAAATTCTAACCTCATAGCTGTCTCCGATCGGATGATAATTTCCCAGATGCGCTAAAAGTGCTTTTACCGCATTTGGTATATTTGGGAAACTGCGCCAATACCTTTTGTACCCTCCAACGCCCCGATACTAACAAGAGAACAAAAAATATGATGACTCAATCTAATTATGCTTAATGGAAAAACCAGAGCAGTTGGCCCGGTGGTGTAGCAGCATTAAGGTGTTGTGAGGTTGCCGGTTCAAATTGTAAAGAGAGGAGTTTGATGTCTATTGTGGTTGGTTGTGTTGGGTTAGAGTAAAAATAGGTTCTCTATTGTGTGAAAAAATAGTTAATTAATGAAAAGAGAGAGCTCCGATCCCTTTCTCCTACTTCACATACATTTGCAATATATCTTCTTCTTTTTATCGGCAAAAGTAACAATTTATTAGGAATAGGGGAAAAAATTTCAAGCAAAAGTTAAGGAAAAAACAGCCTGAGGGATAAAGCCCAATAACCTAAAGGCCTAAAGTGTCTAGATAAAAACAAATAGAGCTAAAACAACCAAAAGGCTTAAAAAGTCCAAATCTGAACAATGAAGCCCGGCCCAAAGAAATCCTAAAATCTAACCCTAAGAAACGTCGCTGCCTCCCGAAACAGACAGTAAGTCCATCACCGCCAGTTAGGCACCATCGAACCCTCCAAGCCAGCGCTGGCCGCCCCTCCGAAGATGTCATCCTGGAACCCAAACATTTCAATGTGACTTTACAATATATCTTGGGTAATGTAACTTTGCACCCTAAACTTTACACGCAGTGTGACTTTATGCCCTACATTTGCAATATATCTCGAGTAACTTGATTCATTTAGCAGCCTAGTTTTTCAGGTATTGCTAATTTGGTCATAATCAACAAAGAAAACATGCTTCAGAATTCCACCAACATAGGTTAGCAAGCTAATCTCTCATCAATCATCAAGAGCCAATTATGCTAACCTACCGACCAAAAATGAAACTCACACAACAATTCAAACACAACGCCAAACACAACATCTCACATACATGTGGGCTCCACACACACTACTATGTGTGGGCACACACACTACTACCGACAGCCTTAACGAAGCAAAACAGAGTGATTCACCAAATCCCACTACGCAAAAGGCAAAACGATAAATTTTGCTTATCTCATCTTTTCTTTTTTCACTTAATTTGGTCCCCAAAATATTCAAGATCAGAGAACTTGGCACTCAGTGTAGTGAGTGTTGTAACTCTCCACAGGTCTCCGTGTGTACGTATGAACCCAAGGAAAGAAGAAAGTGTGAAACTTCCAAAGATGGCTAGTAGTGCGCTGCCTCATAATTTCACTATGGAAAACAACAGGAGAGAGAGAGAGAGAGAGAGAGAGAGAGAGAGAGAGAGAGAGAAAGATATTCTCAGTGAAATGTATGATTAACCCACTCAAACTGGACACTTGTTATTTTCATGGGTGAAGACTGAAGACTATTAAGGCAAAGAACCGGATCGGCTCTTGCGGCCGTTCGGCCTGATGTCGGTCTATTTGCGTAGAGGGCTGGGCTGGCGGTTTGCAGAAAAAATAAAAAAACAGACGCGGACAAAGCCAATAAATACGTTTCTAAATCGTTTTTAGGGTTGAGAGCTTCAGAAAAAACGAGAGAACATCTGTTGTAACTCTTGAGAGCGACTTGTGGGTATTTTTCCATCAATTAATAGTGAACTGTGAACTGGTGTGGCTCCCGAGGAGTAAGCAGTTGCCGAATCTCGTATATCTTGTGTCTGTCTATTTGCATAGAGGGCCGAGCCGGCGGTTTGCGGGAAAAAAATAAGAGAAAATGACGGCCCAGAACGTGTTTTGATAATTAAAACCCGCCAAGGACATGCTAAAAAAAAAACATAACGCGAACAAAGCCAATAAATACATTTCTAAATCGTTTTTAGGGTTGAGAGCTTCAGAAAAAACGAGAGAAAATCTGTTGTAACTCTTGAGAGCGACTTGTGGGTATTTTTCCATCAATTAATAGTGAACTGTGAACTGGTGTGGCTCCCGAGGAGTAGGCAGCTGCCGAATCTCGTATATCTTGTGTCTAGTTTTCTTCTTTAATTTTGATTCTCTTTTGTATGTTAGTTCTATGATTCATAGCGTTCCAAGATCTTGTTATTTTGTATGTCGGTGAGATTGAGCACGCAGTTCAATCAGCAATAATCCCAACAGAAAAAGTCTCCGGCAGGCCCGTTGTGACAATGCCATGGAGTTTTTTGCCTTATAATTTGAACTGTTAGGCCCAAATCCATAGAATAAAATCCACATAGGATGGGCTCAGCAAAATTATCCTAATCCTGTTTATCACATAGCCCACGGACAAACTTACATTGAAATATGGCGAGGGTACACTAGGCAATTGTATGATTATTAAATCATGGGTTAGAATTTGTCAAGTAAATCTCAAGCCTTTGCAAAAAAACATATCTATTTGGAGAAAGTGAATGGGGTCAAGTATGTCAATGTCTTTATGCACTTCAGTCACATAAGGTCGTGAAAAAAATCCGAATACACCAATTTTAAGGCACAATAAAAATAAGAAAAAAATTAAACTGCATTGAGACAGAAAACTACATGGATGGTCGTGTAGCGCTCGTTTGGAGCGTGAGCTCTCGAATTCGACTCCCAATATATAGAGAAGAGGTTGACTCTTGTAATTATCTAACAAATACTCTGGCAAAAAAAAAAAATTAAAATCAATATCGTCATCACCTCTACCATTTCCTAGGGTTCCAAACAAAACAAGTTGAGTTTTCTCAAACTCGAGTTGTGAAAATTTGAGTTCAAGCAAAAATTTGAGCTCGAGCCTTTACGAGTCGTGCTCTTAACGAGCTGAACTTAATTATTTACTAAACGAGCCTCTTTAATCGAGCCGAACCTCTTTTAACGAGTCAAGTTTTTTTCGAACATAAACGAGCCGAAAATTCGAGCTCGAGCTCGCGAGCTGCTCAGTTCATTTGCTGCCCTAGCATTTCCACAACAAGATGTACACGTGATTAATGCATGGAATTGTTAAGTACTGTTTACTTTGGTCTTCATTGGGAAGGGAATAAATATCTTCAGGGGCTGCACCACAAGGTCAATCATTCACTGCACCAAAAGGTCAATCATTCACTGCACCAAGCCATTTACTGGTGCAAAAGTTTGAGATAATTTTGTCTTGGTTTTGAGAGGTTTCTTGATTTGACTAAACATGCATGGGGAAGTCCTTGATGGCAATCTTAACCATTTCTAGGGCAAGAATTTACACCCTTTATTACTGTATTGTAGGGACATTGGAATATCAAAAAAAGGGCCAATTATTGGATATTCCCGGGCGTATAATGTGACATTGTTACGTGATACTTTTCGCATGTTAGATTCGTCCCACATTTCTCATTTAAGCCACTCAAATTTGGTTAATATATTTCAGAGGCTACTACTCCACCTATTGTCAATTGATTTTAGCCAGATTGGAACTCTCCAAGAAATCTAACATCTCAAATAAAACATTTTCACCACATAATGTACGTAGGTCACTTTTTGTCTCTCAAGCACCCAACGAAAGTGAACGATAATTTGTCGCTACCGCATATTTCTCGCAACGTAAAATGATTAAGAGTACTGTGTACTCAGTCAAGGAGAGCGTTTGGAAGCCCCTTTACTTTTATTTTAAAGATTTTGAATTTTATTTGCGAATTATAACTTTTAAGATTAATAGGCATAATAAATTATGAATTCGCACCAGTGTTTAACTTTAGATGGTGTACATGAGAATATATGTTTACATGAGAGTAGTATTTGAGGTAAAATCTAAGGAATAAATTGTACTCCGTAACTTATTTCTTTTGACCATGTTGACCTTAGTAGAGAGAGAGAGAGAGAGAGAGAGAGAGAGAGAGAGAGAGAGACGTATGTTTGTTTTTAATACCTCGCATTTTGGTCCGAAAAACCGTCAATTTCATCCTCGAGGAGGGGTTCAATTAAAGTCGCGATAAAGACTCATATGGATGTAGTTGACACAAGAATTGATATTGTGCCATCTTTAATTGTGCAATTAAAGATTTTCCGAGACTCCTAAATGTCAAGTAATTATCATCGAGCCAACTCTCGAGGGTTTTATTAGGGCAATGCTAACTTCTAGCTAGATTGGTCTGTCAATGAACCGGATTCGTACCGATAATAAAGATCCGAATCCGATCCCACCCAGGTGGGAGGGAGAGAGAGAGAGATGTCATCCCTGAAATTCAACGACTTCCTTCTAGAAATTGCTGATAAGAGTCTTACTATCTGACTCTCTGAAAGGGAGAATTAATGATCGACCCGAAGAAGAAAAAGTGCAATTGAGGACTGGTTTACCCTAAATTAACTCTCGCCCATTGAATTGAGAAGAAGAAAATTACATGCCGTGTTTTAAAAGTCAGCCGCCTAGGCCGATTACTCCTCGCCTAGGCGCTAGGAAGTGGTCTAACGCCTAGACTAGGGAGCCTACGAGTTGGCGCCTAGTCCCCGCCTGGGTGCTTAGGAGGGCAACTAGTTGGCGCCTAGGCACTAGGCGGCCCTTTTCCGCTCCACTAACGCCGAACGACTTTTAGAACATTGATTACATGAAACACATGCATGTTTTCTTCATTTATTACAAACAATAAGAAAATAGAAGTATGAGAATTTAATAAATCAAATTGAAAATAAATTAATAAAAAAAATATGCACAACCCAACTAAAAGCTCATTGAGGGGAGAAATTGAGCTGTTCTCAATGGGCTTAGCCAAGTTTCTCGCCGCTCCAACAAATACGAGGAAAATAACACTCATCCGCAAGTAAAAAGATTCAAACTCCTAACCTTGCTAATTACGAGATCGATCATCGAGGTCGTTGGATCACTTTTATCATTCCCTGTAAATTTGAACAAAAAAGATAGCAACATATATATAAATGCTGATGTGATAATAAGGGCCCGTTCCGCCAAATGATACCTTTTACCTACATGCGCACATCCGTCTTGCCAACAGAACAAAATAGAATGAAATGCGAAAGTGATACTTTTTCTTCTTTTTTTTTGATCCGTTCGAATTTCATTCATAATCAAAACGCCATACGGCATCTACAGATTTCAAACAAAACCACGAATAGGTACAACAAGAAGAACGGGAAGGACTAATTGTAGCCTAAGACCATGAATCTCTTCACACCGCCACTTACTCAAAGGTGAAAGTGATACTTGAATCTTTAAATTAATTCTCTTACGGAGTGATTTTGTTTCAGTAGATTGTGATGATTTCATTTAGGATGGACATTCTTTTTGGTCTTTGATTAATCAAACATAGCTATGTAGATGGTAAACGCAACGGGTTGGCCAAGTGATATTGGCCTAGAATTTAAGTGTTTGCTTCATCCATCCATCCAAATGTCTCAGGTTTGATTTTCCTTGCTAACAGCTTTTGGATCTGCGGGTCACCTCACACCCACGCGTAAGCATGTATAACGGTTGTGGAAGTGGCTGTATGGATTAATCCGAGGTGCGCCTAAACTGGCCGAAAACACCGTGCATTACCAAAAAAGTAAAAATTAAATTATAAATGGTTCCTGTGATCCTATACATAGAAAGACAATACGATTACGAGCAGTTGTGAAATAAAATAATTTGGTGAGACCAGAGATTTCTATCAAGATAACTGGAAGTTTCAAAGAACAAATCTTGTAATCATTCTAGAAAAATATAGCTGTATTCCAAAGAGAAACAAGCAAATCGAGTACACCTGTTGGCGCTGTTGACTTCTCCGACATCAAAGAGAATTCACGTAAATTAACATCACACATCAACTCCTGAAATCCATTTGTATAAATATCACATAAAAAAATATATAGGAAACTCCTACATGTATATCTACCATATGCATTTTTGTTTTAATACATGGTGTCTCGGGCCAGCTTGTGAGGTGGCCCGGCCCAATAGTTGTTGGTAAGGAAAATGGGCTTCTTACAAGCCGCCTCCAATTTGTCCATGCCAGCCCGCATAAGGACACCCCGTGTCAACCTCATCCCGGATAAGGGCTGCTTTCACGAAAATACCCCGCCAACGCCTTTCTGAGCGCTTTTTGGGTTTAAGATTTAGAAAAAATTATCCCATGCGGATGAAACATCCCATTGTAGCGTTCCAACCCATGATCATTGGTTAATATTGCGGGACTCATTACCTTTTGATAGTGGTTTGAGAAACAAATTGACATTTGGCATTTGATGAGTGATGAAACATTGTTTGGAAACTACCAAATAATATTTCTAATCATAACTATTTCTATCTCTCCCTAGAATTGTCACATGTTTACGTACATATACTTATTCATACATACACATACATAATTATATATAAATCTCATATATTGTTAAACTTTAAACAATTATAATTTTTGTTGTACATATCGAAAATTCATAAAAAAATATTTTTGAAACCTATTCGATGAGATCTTTCAAACAAGATCCATTTTGAATATGAAATTATGTACATGTAAAAAAGTTATTTTACACCGCTTAATTAAAAATTCCGAACAATTCACATCCTCTAAAATGAAAGAATTCACATCCCTAAAAAGAATTCACACATCACAAATCACTCCTTTAAATGCACAATTCACACCTGTTCACGTCCTTCAAATGCAGAATTCACACCCTCTAAAATAAAAGAATCCACACCCTTGTTAAACACAATTCACACCCTCAATAGGGATGTGAATTCTTTGTTTTGTTGGGTGAATTTTATTTTTAAGGGGTGTGAATTCTGTCAAGTAGGGGTGAATTCTATTTTTTGGGGGTAAATTTTATCATGTAGGGCATGTGAATTCTGTCAAATAAGGTGGGTGAATTCTGTTTTTAGGGGCTGTGAATTTTTTCAAATATGGCATGTGAATTTTGTCAAACAGAACATTTGAATTCTGTCAAATAGGAACTCTAAGAATATTGAAAAGAACTAAAAAAACTAAAAATAAATGGATGAACCCTAGGGTATGAACTGGATGTTACGCACAGCTGCTTATCGTTGTGAGCTTAAGGGGTTAGGGTTCGCGAAATGCCAACTCTAAACCCTAAGCCCCAACTCTAAGAATATTAAAAAAAAACTAAAAATAGATGGATGAACCCTAAGTGTGAATTGTTAAATTATGAGTGTGAATTCTGTTTTTTTTCAAAGTTGTGAATTCTTTAAATTTGTTAAATTTTGAGTGTGAAAATGCAAAATTCACACATTCTCTACACAACTCACTCCCCAAAATACAGAATTCACACTCCAAAATGAAAGAATTCACACCCTTCAAATCCAGAATTCACACCTTCCAAAACAAAGTAATTCACACCCATTAAAATCACACATCTCAAATGAAGAATTTGCACTCTCAAAAATTATTTTTTTCTGCATATAATTTTATATTCAATATGGATCTTGTTTGATAGATCTCATTGAGTAGGTTCAAAAAACATAAATTTCACAAAAAACGGATATATATAGTAAGAGATATTCAATTTTAAAGTTTGAAATGCAAAAAGTAACTAAATATGTCACGTTAGCATCAGTCAACATCATCCACATGTTTTATATGTTATGAGTCTAAAATGAGGGCTGAATAATAAAAGCGCTTTAAAATAAAGTCCTGGCATGTGATGCCATGACATGACAGTCCTGACGCGGGAGAGGATGGAAAAAACAGGACCGACCCATCATTTCCTGAAGGAAAATTGAACATAAGACCTTAGAATGAAGCAAAGACCTAAGTCTTAGGCCAAACCACTTGACAAACCTAAATTACCTTATGCATTCTCTCTTTCTTTTTCTTTTTTTTACCACAATTAAATTCAATTTATATATAACAATCAATGTACAAAGGACCGGAACTCTATCGGTCCGAAAAAACAAAAAAAGTACAAAAAAACAAAACAAAAAACAAAGAAAAACCGCAACAAATCAGCACCGAAATCGAACCCACCAGACACACTGGTGAAGGAGGGTGGACCAGATTTGTCCAGAGAAGAAGCTGGTTCCCGCCGCAGACTAAAGGAACACCACTGAATCTGCTGTAGATGCCGCCATTGGTGTTGTTGGAGAGCTCAAAAACCTGTCGTCATCAGATCCAAAAGCCAAATTGTGTGTCTAGAATAAAAGGCATGAATTACTTTCAATCCCGTGAAAACTGTGTCTAGAATAAGAGGCATGTGTCCAAAGTCAGGTATGGCTGTCTGTTTTAGAATTTCGACAAGCATGAAAATTCGTAGCCTCCATATGTGTTACATCACACTGTCAAGTCTTTTCACCCTTTGTCTAACCTGTAAATATCCTCCTATATACTCTCGTTATAACCTTCAAGCCATCAAGATTCACAAGAGAGAGAGAGAGAGAGATGAATTTCTTCTTCAAATCAAAATCAAGATCAAGAGTCCATGAAAACAACCATGAACAAGAGTGCAAGACTGGCGGCGCGTGGCAATCAATAACGGTGTGGAGAAAATCACCTCTCTTGAGTTGTAATGGGTTTACCGTGATTGACTCGAATGGTGAGTTAATCTTTAGGGTTGAGAATTACGCCGGACGACCAGAGGAAGTCACTCTCATGGACGGCGCAGGGAAGCCTGTCCTCACCATTTGTCGTCGCAACGTGAGTAATGCTACACATATGGATGTATATATGGGCGTTGGGACAGGAGTTAGATCACGTCCGGTATGCCTTTCCCTCCAGTCCCGTCTAGTTCGGCCTTTTGTGGGCTTGAAATATCGGAACCGTTCACTTTTTAAAGTTCATCGAGAACAACGACCACGCTAAAAAATCACGTTCTTCGGATACCGTTTGATATCCTTACAAAATGCATTAAGTTTCGGAGAAACATGTCAAAGGGTTGCGATCCTGAGTTGCACAATTTTTTTATACAACATTAATGCATTTTGAAATGATATCAAACGGTATCCGATCAATGTGATTTTTGGCACGGTCGGTGTTCTCGACAAGTTCTAAAAAGTGAACGATTCCGATCATTGTTGTGGGTTCGCGGACCCACAAAAAGCCGAACTAGACAGGACCGGAGGAAAAGGTATATATGCTGGACGGGATCTGACTCCGTTGGGACACCGTCACGCGGTGCCCCAAGACAACTGAATAATTACCAAGTGTGTGTTTTTTAACAATATTGTTTGTTTTCAATTTTGATTGGCAGAAGCTTAGGGTCCTAGCAGACAACTGGTTTGTGTACGAAGGTCATGAAGTGGGTGACTCTTCATCAAGAAAACCAATCTTCTGCGCTAGAAAACACATTACCATCTTACAACCTAGAGTCAATGCGATTGCTCGCGTCTACCACCAGCCGTTTGATAAAAGATGGGCGTACGTGATTGAAGGATCGTATGCGAATCGGTCGTGCCTGGTGTTGGATGAGTCGAGGAGGGTGGTAGCGGAGATCAAGAAGAAGGAATCAGTGAACGGTGGTGGTACTGTTTCTTTTGGAGCTGAGGTTTTTCTTCTGATCATACGGCCAGGATTCAGTCCCAGCTTCGCAATGGCCATTGTTTTGCTACTTGATCAAATGTTCTCTTAATTCTTCCATTATATTTTCAACAGTCTGGGTGGACAAATGTTTGGGTCTCGCTAGTGAATGGTAAAATTAGTTTCTCAGTATCGTCAAAAAGGTTGGTTCGGATATCGAGTTATGAAAAAAAATGTTAGATTTATCTGTTGCTGAGTTTATTCGGTGCTAGAACAACTTTCAAAGCCAACACATATATAGAAGAGAATCCAAGGAGAGAGACCAAAAAAAAAAGGTGGACAATATTGTTGTTGTAATCATCGGGGACGTTTTGCCTGAACCGTCCCCTATTATAGTAATTAAGAATTATGAATATATGTATCATAATGGTTGATGTGCAAAAAATGCACTGCTATTTATGAAACTTGTACAAATGTGTGTGTATATGTATATGAAAGTGCATTGATATTTGTAAAAAGTGTATCGAAATCCCTTTTTTTCAACATTTTTCGACACTCTCCTCAACTTTTTTGCCTTCTTCGATTTTTGTGTTTTATTCGTCTTTTCAATCTTTTGGTAAGTGTACGTTCTATTTCATTTTTCATTTATCCTACTTAACAAGAGCAGTCTAAAAAAGTACGTACAAAATTATGACCAAAATAAATAAAAGTTCACCAAAGACAAAAAAAAGTATACGAAACAGTTGTTTCTTTTTATCTAAAGTGTCGTCTTCTATAAATTTTTTAATATTTGTCCACATTATTATATCATTTTCTAATTCATCTCGTCGAGACAAATGATTTATTTTAAATATTAGGGGCAAAAAAATAAACAAAAGTTTGCAAAAAATAAAAGTTAAGGAAGAATAATTTAGATACAAAAAAATAAAAATAAAAAGGTTAGAAGAAAGAATGGAGGCGGCCTATATAGATGGGCAGAAATGCTACTCCTATGTGGCAAAGTGCTGGGTCCCACTCCTCCCTCCCATTTACTACTTCTCTGTTTTGGTTCAAAATTCAAATTTTGGCCGAAATTTTCTTTCAACTCCCACAACAGACTTCAAAACCAGACTTCTTCATCTCCCATCCCACGCCATTTCCAGCAGCCACCACTGACGGCGCACCCACCACCGGAGCACTCTCTCTCTCTCTCTCTCTCTCTCTCCACTTCTAAAAATCTGACGACCATCAACGCCCAACTACCACTGACGCCACTTCCGCCAACAAAGCCACCATTCTCTCTCTGCAACTCCCATTTCTCTCTCTCCCTACAACATCGAGTCTGATTGTGACTCCCTCTCTTCAAAATCGGATGAAACTTGAAGGTCAAGATCTCAAAACTAGATTGCTTGATCCGAAGCTTTAAATCACTCATTTTCCCCTACTAATCTTCCCTATTTTTCCGTTTCTCCCTTAAATTTCTTTGATTTTACGGTAATACATTACTTTGACCTAATTTTCCGGGGAAAAAACCCTCTTCTCAAATTTGGGTTGCTGAAAAATTAGGGCTTTTAGGAACTTGGACATGGATGAACGCATTGTTATATCCTACTTGTTTAGCACTGTTGTATTTTACTTGCTTTCCCAAAATTAAGGCTTTTGGGAACCTAGAATTGATAGAGCTAGATTTGTTTCATTTTATAAAAATCTTCAAATCCAAAACCTTAATCTGCAAGTGGGAGTATTATTTAATTTATTTATATCTTGACATCTATTTTTCTCTCTTTCATTGATTTCAGAGCAAGCTCGAGTATATATGCATTTTGTTTAGCTATATATAAGAACACAAATAATAACTAAGGCTTTGTTTGGAACCAAGGGAAAATGGGGGAAAGGAAAAGAAAATAAAAAAAATTCCTCCATAATTGTTTGGTTCCTGGTTTGAGGAAATGGAAAATAAAGTGAGAAGGAAATTACTAAAGAAAGGTCTAGAAGTGAGAAACTGCAGAAGAAAATGGGAGAGAAAGAGTTAGAAAGAGAATGCAGTTAACGAATTTTCCTCTTGAAACCAAACAAGAGAAATTCATTTTTCTCATAGTTTCCTTTGATTTTCTTTCTATAACCAAACAAGAGAAAAGAATTTATTTTCTTCATATTTTCCCTCTCTTTTTTTTTTTTATTTCCACAAGTTCCAAACAGACCCTAAATTGTTTACTAACTTCTCTTTCTCATTTTACTTTGATTTTTTTTTTCCAGCAACCGGAAAGATTTTCCAAGCTAAAAATAGTGGGGAAATAGTGACATTAATTCTTTGATGGTTTGCAAAAGCTAAAGGAGATTCTTTGATTCCACGGAAGCCACATATACCAGTATCAAAAACACAACCTCAAGCTATAGAACATCGAGGGAAGGAGACCCAATGTGCGATTGTATGTGTAGAGCTTTATTGAGGACTTCAACGACGGTGACGTACCGTACGTGGAAGAAGATTCTTTGTTGTTTGTTGGTAGTTTAATTTTTATTGTTTTGTTAGTTTTTCCTGGTTGGTTCGTGTAGATACTCCTTAATTATCGATTCAATTGTGAAATAATTGTGGTATAGACAATACTCGCCTTAGACGACGGCACGCGACAAATTGGTTATGTGGGTAAACATTATACGTTGTGTGGAATCCATCTGGTTTTCAATGGTGCCCATGAATATTGAACTTTCCTAAAGTGAAATAAGGTTTTCCCAGTTTCCATATACTCCATTCTTCATTTTCTGAACAAACTGCCAGTTAAGTTGAGCTTGCTAGGTTGCCCCCCATTTGTTTCTTTTGTTGAACCATGAGACGAGACAGCCCAAATTATTGAGGTGCTGCTTTTCTTGTTGTAATGGATTGTGCTGAAGCAAAACCTCTTCTACTTGTGCTTGCACTTGTCCAATCGAAATGAGGAACCAAATTTTACACTATCTCCATAATGGACCAAAGTAGACTACCATAATTCGTTGAAAAGAGCATAGCATCCAAGTAAAAAGTCATATCCATTGATCTCATGGAATGCAGTACAATTACAACAATTTGGTCTCGTTTCATTTCTAAAGAAATGGCCGGACAACATTTCTTGTTAATTGGCAAAGAAGAAATTCATTCCAAGGGAAGGAGATTACATATTAAGATTACAGAACCATAACAATAGCCTAAACCGGGACTTATCAATGACTCAGCCCAAAGCAGATATCAACCCCTAAAGCAGAGCATCATTATTGTCAACATCAATAAACATATGAGTAGCATCAACATTTTATTAGTACAGAATCCCACGTCTCTTTTGTTTCCCCACAATCTAACCGTTGAAAAAGGTTGAAAACCCCGAGTGTAGGGCTAGGTCGTTATCAGCATAATAACCGGAAAGTCCGGGATCGTACCCACAGAGATAATCTCTATAGCTTGTTAGGATTTGTAGATGTAAGGGTTTGCGGCGTTTAGACGGCCAACTTTTGGTTTTCCTTTGAAAGGTGAGAAATGTCCTTATAAAAAAAAACTAGAAAAATGAGTTTGAGCTAAGAATTAAAAGCAGCAAGGCGTTGGAGTTACTACCACCTGTAACTTAGGCCATCCAACCTTTCTCTTTGTTTACTCGGTTGAATCACACGGCATAGGTTATTAACCGGAAGATTTAGCAGTGAAAATGGTTAGACTTGAAATGGAGTTTGAATAACAAGCAAGTTCTAAGGTACTTTTGACAAACACGAGGCGTGACATCGCTCCGGAACCATGTGTACGAGCACATGATTACCGGAGATTAACAACGCCAAGTTTTGCTACATAAAAGGTGAGCTAAACTTGTATTCAAACTAAATATCAAGATTCATGCATGGACTAGAAGCGTTGTTTGGAAACCGAGCAAGTTAATTCTTTAGTGTTCTTGGCAAACACGAACCGAGACATCGCTACGGAACCATGTGAGCAAGCACATAATCACCGGAGATTAACATCGGCAAGTTTTGTTACATAAAATGTGAACCCTTCTCATTTTCCAAACCGAACCTCAAGTCCCGAGTTGAGAAAAACAAGATTAACCTAAGTCATGAGGTGATATTCACCCCATGGCCAATCCTAAGCAACTACTCAATCATACTTAAAAGATTAAGCATAAAGCTAGAAATGACAAACATATTTAACCGACGAAAACAAAATTAAACTTAATATTAAGAAAGATCCCAAGCGTAACTACAACATTAATACTTGAGAAATTAGCAAACAACTAATATCTTGAGTAGTTCTTGAAGGAAATGACTAGAAAGCTTAAGAAAACAACAATGGAGCTCCTAGGAATTAAAAGACTTAAAGCTAGTTATATATGAGAGAGAAAGACTTCCAACCTATTTATACAAACAAATCCCTCTCTACAAAATATCCTAAAAACATACCAAAAGTAGCAACTATTCCATAAATGGAAGGTTGAAAAATCTGTCAAAAATCTGCCAGGAAGACAATAGTATCGATACCCTATACAAAATGGTATCGATACCCAGCGTCCTGGATAGCTACGAGGTGATTTTAGGTGAATGGTATCGATATCGATACTTTTTGCAATGGTATCGATACCAATCTGCTAAATACAGATTTTGCTTGGCTGAACTTCGCGGGCTCGTTCCGGGCACTTTCGAACTCGGATTTTGGTGTTCTTTGGACCGTTGGAAAGCTTGTCGAGTCTACTTTCTAACCCAAGTGGTTTGGATCCAATATCATTTGTACATCAAAAGATATGACAATTTTACCCTCAGCTGGTCGAAAGATGAGTAGCTTTGGTAAAATCCTCACTTCTCCTTCAATTCTCTTGACCCTTGGGCGACCTGAGCAACCTCCAAACCATCTCTTCATGACTTTTCGGGCACCACAACGTGGTGGCACGTGGTCTTGAGCACTTCATTGCACCCGGAGCATTTCTTGGCCTTCAAAACCGCCTTATTAGCACGTTTTACCTGAAATACACAAAAATCTACCTTACGTGCAATATCGCAATAAAAGCTAAATAAACACAAGATAAAACAATATAAAACGAGATTAGTCGCACTAAATATCTGCAATATTGGGTGCTCATCATCTTTCATCAGAAGCAGCAAGCCATTTCATTAAACATAGACATCATCATAACCGTTTATCATGCATCAACAATAGCAAAGGCAAATTATAATTTAAGATTCACCACACACACAAAACATTAGTACCTACTGTAATACTATTTTTAACCTCATCAAACGTACCCAAACCATTCTTTACCATAAGCAAAATACAACAATATTAGTAGCTACTGTATAGCTAAACATCCTTTCTGCATTGTTTCTTACCTAAATCATAAGCAAAATACTACCCACAAAAAGTATTTAGATCGAATATTCTTTTTTGCCGGCCAAAAGGCCTAATTTTTTTATCAACCCAACTTTGAGAAGAGGTCTTTTTCCCCCTGAAAATTAGGTCAAAGTAATGCATTAAAATCAAAAAATTCAAGGGAGAAGCAGAAAAATAGGTAAGATTAGTAATGAAGCCTTCTAGTTTTGAGATATTGACGAGTTTCTTCAAATTTCTTCCGATTTTGAAAAGAGGGAGTCACAATTGGACTCAATGTTGTAGGGAGAGAGAGATATGGGAATCGCAAAGAAAGAATGGAGGCTTCGTTGGCAGAGGCAGCGTCGGTGGTGGTCGGGCATTGATGGTAGTCAGATTATCAAAAATGGAGAGAGAGAGCTTTGGTGGTGGTGTGCCATCGGTGGTGGTCGTGGGAAATGGCGTGGGAGATGAAGAAGTCTGGTTTCAGAGCATCTCCAATCCAACACCCTCCAAATCTCTATTTGAGAGGATCAAATTAATTTATTTTATTTGAAAAGTAGATTTAGAGGATTGTACTATTTAACTCAACTCCAACCCAACACTCTATTTCTCAACTCCAACACATATTTGGAGGAGATCCTCTATTTTTTCCTTCATCCTCTATATTTAGAGGATCAAAGTTCATCCTCCCAAATGGAGGAGAGTTTTAGAGGATGAGTTGGAGAATATTTTTCCTCCAAAATGAAAAAATGGAGTATGGATTGGAGATGCTCTCAGAGAGTGAAGTTTGGTTTTAAAGACTGGTGCAGTGGTCTGGGAGTTGAAAATTTCGGCCCAAATTTTGAATTTTGAACCAAAACTGAGAAGTAGAGTAAATGGGAGGGAGGAGTGGGACCCATCACTTTGCCACATGGGATCATTGTTGTCTTCTTCGCACAATTCCTTGCAAATACTCCCTCGTTCTATATCGAGACTCTCACTTTCTTACTCTCACTTTCTTTCTTTTATCATTTTTTAAATTAAAAAATTAGCTATTTTTGTGCATAATTTTTCAAATTTTTTTTGCACCATATTAAAGATCTCGATTAGTACTCTAGTTTGGTGCGAAAAAAATTCCAAAAATTATATACGGAAGTACTGTAGTTAATTTTTTGATTTGAAAAATGACACGACTTTTCATGGTGGACTCTAAATATGGAACGGATGGAGTAGCATTTCTGATGATGATGGGACTAGACATTTAACCCCCTTAAACTAACACTCGGTAGCACTTTACCTCCTTAAACTATAAAACTCGACACTTAGCCCCCTCTAACTATGTAAATACCAAATAATGTAGACGCCGTTAACGGAAAAGTGTTGAATTCCCATATTGCCCTCAATCCTTGGGACACCATTGTCCAAGGCCAAGGCCATCAGCCCCATCAATCTGATTTTTACCTCTTCAACATAAACACTAGGACCATCACAATCAGCCACCACACTTCGCACCAATCCACCTTCAACCAAACAAACCCAAAGCGGATGAAGGAGACGATGGACGAGTAAGGGTCAGAAGAGGTAGATTTTCCGGCAGCTGACGGTTGACCACCAAACGGCAACGGCGAGCAGGAAATAGCAACGGGAGAAAGGATGATGATGGAAGCAGCAATGGCAGCATCGGGTTAGATGGATCGACGAGATGCAAGACAAAGATCGTCGGCGAGAGCACCACCTCGACTAACCGAAACGCCTTGAACCGGTTGTATTTTGCCAGTCCCAAAAATGCTCAAGAGACTCCGGCAGAAGAACATCGACAGATCTGCCCACATCGCCGCAGACCTCGCCAATAGCAAACGGGAGCACTCCAGCAGCAGCAGCAGCACCTGCAAAAGAGAAGAGAAAAATCGGGGCTCGGGGTAGGAGGGAGGAGGCAGCGCCTAACCCCCCCGGCGGTGGTCTTCGAAATTAGAATCTAGAGAAAGGTGACCCACAGTTCTGGTTCACAGAGGTGAAACCCAACAAACCTAGGTTCTGAGTTCAGAGAGAGAGAGAGAGAGGAATCTGGTGTTTTGCTCTGTTATAAATGGAGCAACACATAGCGGTAGAGAAGAGAAAGGAAAATAAGACAAAACAGACGCGTATTTTCGAAGGGCAAAATGGTAACTTAAGGCGGCTCCGTTACAGAAGTTAGTCGGATAAGGGTTTCAATTAGTTAGAGGGGGTTAAGTACAAAAAATAATAGTTAGAGGTGGTAAAGTGTCTCCGAGCCATAGTTAGAAGGGATTAACTGTAATTTACCCTTGATTTTTCACTACAAAGGCTGTAATTTTAAAGCGTAGGGCCCACGAAATCAACGAACCGTCCAAAATCTAAATCTTTCCTATTTCCGAATACGTTTAATCCAGGAGTCCAATACCGTATCGACAGTTATAGAGAGAGAGAGAGAGAGAGAGAGAGGGAGGGAGAGGGACACGTCGTGCAAATGGCCGAAACGACGGTTTATCCGCCGGCGGCAGTCCTATTGATGAGCAATGCTACCGGCCCTGCGTTCAAAGCGTTTCCCATAGTAAAGTTCGCTGAAAAGATATCGTTATTTCGCACTTCGCCCGATACCAACCCGATTCAGTTTTCCAACCTCTTCCTCTTGCTTTCCAAGTATGTTTCATCCTCTCTCTCTCTCTCTCTCTCTCTCTGACATTGGAATATAGTAAATTATACAAGTCTTTCCTCCATTTTTTGAATACTGCAGAGAAACGTGTTTGAAACCTTCTTAGAATTTACGAAATTAGTGGTTCAATTGGTGCGAAAACTAGACTAATTACTCGCTACGTTTGGGTTCTAGTCATTGATTTGTTTTGGTGGGTGCATGGTAGTCAGTGTAGCCAAGAAACGAACAAGAATTCAAGATCAGAGGTGTACTCCACGAACACCCCACCTTCTCTGTTTCTGGAATTGGGGAAGAGCAAAGATAGGCTTTGGACGGTGAAAAAGTATTTTAAACAAGAATACTGAATTCATAGGCCCCGTTTGCTAGCGTATCTAATTAAGCTAATTTTTTGAAGGGCTACTCGAACCATTATTGTAAAATTAATGAACGGTTTGAATTATCCGCGTGAGGCCTAAAAGTGAGTCCCACACGTCATCGGTACCCCATCGGTTTCTTAACTGGACGTCGGTAGTCGGTACTGTAGTGAGGTTGTTTTGGCTTTTGTGTGTTTGGTCTAAGGGCTTGTTTGGCCACATTGTTTTCCAATTTTGGAGTTCTGTATTTTTGGCTTTGGTGTGTTTGGCAGCCAAACCCATGAACGTATTTTACCAGAGATTTAACATATTCTTTCTTTCCTTTTCTCATTAATAAGAACAATCACATCCGTTTTTGTTTTTGTTTTTTTTTTTTTCCGGTTTTGCTAACTTCTGTCTAGTAGGCAGAGGATAATATATACATAATTCCAAACAAGTTCGGATATCAATGCTTATTTCACGGATATTAATACACTTTCACAAATATCAATACATTTTTTTCGGATATCAATGCACCTTTTTACTTATTATCCTATCATTTTGGACGGATGTAGAATAATCATTTCTTTTGATGAGAAAAATCACACCCATTTCTTTTCATTTTTCACCCAAGTAGCCAAAGGGGTCGTAACTTAACTTTTCGAGCCGATGAAATTTGGACCATTAGATTGCCGAACGGACAGCTCGGATGGTGTACAATGCGATGTTGTGCAACTCCTATAAAGCAGCATCCTACTGTTCCTATTACAGAGATCCAAGCCGTGCTACCCTTACCGCAGGGTTTCCATGCACGGTTTGATCGCACCTCATGTGCGGCCCATCTCGGGTCCCAAATTTTTTTATGGGATCCTGTAAAAAATTAGTTTCATCGGATAGGTAAGTATTTTTTCTAAATACGTAAGGGCAAAATTGAGCAGTTGAACAGTTTCGGCCTACGAATTCAGAAAAATTACTTACCGATATCGAATAGATCTGATTTTTAACAAGACCCCATAAATTTTTTTTAATTTATGAGCATTTTTTATATTTTTATGAGACCCGGGATGAGTGTCACACGGGGTGCGGTGAAAATGTGCAGTGAAGGTAGAGTAATGATGTGTTAACGGTAAGTAATCCCATGACCTGGCCCACCATCTCATAAATACTCGGTGTCCCAACAGCAAGTTCCCCTCTTTCTTTCAAGTTCCTTAAAACCCTCTCGAAGCGCGTGGGAACGACAGAGAGAGACGGAGAGAGCGCGCTGGTGAGTCGATGGCCGGAGCGACGATTACCTCGATGTCGGCGGCGGCGGCCGAGGCTGCCGGAGTCAACATTGCCGCAGGCTCCACGTTGACTCCCTCAGTAGTCAACACATTCCGCATCGCCGCCGTCGCCGACCGCCTTGCTTTGCACGTTTGGGCTTCGCACAAAATCGACGCGGTTGAATTCTTCAACCTATGCCTCTCCCTCGCCAGGTTTCGATTATCGACTCCAATTTTATTGTATTTTATTTGATAATTTTGGAATAGTGTCTTATGTTGATTCTTTGAGCATAATTGATGACGGATTAACAGGTAATCTCGGCATAATTTTGCTTTTTAGATTTAGTGGAATTGTTTAATCGGGGGAAACGTCTTGTCAAGTTGTGTTGATAATTGAGCTCGGATAGGGTTAGGGATTGCATTTATTATTATCATTAGCTTGTCTGTTTCGCTTTACCACCTGCACGCTTTAGAGAGAGAGAGAGAGAGAGAGAAAGAGAGACCATGCGAAGTGCAGAAAAGGCTGTAAACTGGGGTGTGGTTGGGGCAATGGACATTGGAGATATTCCGAGGCCGTTGGGTTCAGTCTATCAATTAGCTGTAAGTGTCCTTACTGCTCCAAATGCCTACGAGTTTTGCAGGCGATGCTTTTGCCTTGACAGGTTCTCTCTCTCTCTCTCTCTCTCATCTCTTCGGGGTTTGGATTCTATTTACTGTAACTAACTGCCTAGTTACAGCCCCTTTGGGTTGAGGGATTTGATAAAAAAGGAAACGGATTAGGGTTTCTTACCAAATCACTTATGTGGATGAGTATTTTTGGTGAGAAAGGGAGAGAAAAAGTAGGAAAACGACATTTTTTTGATTGGGTCTTTCCCTTTCTCTCCAAATATCCCCTTTTCTTAGCGCACCCTTTCTCACATTCCAATGGGATTGTATTAGTACTCCGTGCCTTATTTTTTTGTTTTGAGACTCTCGTATGGTTCTATAGCTGGAATTGCACTGGGACAGGATAGATTAAGAAACTAGTAGAAACCGGGGCACGTCTGATTTTTTATTTTTTATCTATTTACTTGGACATGTTGTGAACACTCTAGGACACCTTGGGATAATTTTGGAACAGGCCAAGGACACATCAGAAGTTTAAAGTAACTTTTAAAGCTTGTTCAAAAGTCAGAATTTCTGCATAAAAACTTATATACTGACCGTTGACCTGTTTTTTCCTAATGCTCATCCTATTTGAGGACGGAAAAAGGTTTTGATTTTTTATGTAAATTCTAAAACACAAAGTATGCTTTGTATTCGACGAGTCCTCAACATGTCCGTGTCCCTCTTTTTGAAGGAATGGCGTGTTCACGTATATGTGTCTTGTCTGTGTCCCGCATTTGTATCCCTACTTCTTAGCATACGACGAGCGTTTGGACTTGGTTAAACTTATTTGATGGACTGGTAATGTGGACAACATATAAAATTGTAACTGCTCGAGGGAAATGCAATTGTTGACTAGCCTTGTGATTGTCGAATTAAATTTTGGATTGGCATTTTTTTTTTTTTTGCTTCAGGGGAAAATCACATATATCAAATTGTGCTATATCCAGTGGGTTTGTTGCATCACGGTTTCCTCTAAATTTTCGATGCAATTGTAATTTCCGGTTTGTCACCTGGATTTGTTGTGGGAGGGGTTTTGGCAACATGTTGTGGGTATGAGAAGTGGGAAGAGTACCTGATGTTACCCTCTGGAGTATGGTGGTTACTACAATGACTCAGGACTATCGGAGGTGGTGGAGGAGAGAGCTCAGGGTAGCCTTAGAGAGAGAGAGGGGTGGTAGTGGAGAGTAGGTGTGTATTGAATGCTTGTCTTCAATGATGTTCAATTCCTCTTTATATAGGAGCTGAAGAACCTTGGAGGAGAAGGAAGTGTCCCTCTCCTCATTAATGCGCAGCAGAGTACGGGTTCCCCCTTTGGGTGTTATGATCAGAACTGGAGTTGTATATCAAGGGACTCCTAGAGACAATTGGGTGATATATGGAGGCCTGTGTCATAGCCAGATGGTAGGTATTATACAGGCCCCTATGTATCAGCTTGTCGGCCGAGATACTGCAGAGATCTTCTCACATTGGGTGATGTCGGCAAACCCCCCTCTCTCTATGACCGGTCAAGCGGGAGCTCACCTCATGGAGGTGAGCCTTGACAATCCCTTTACTCTAGCCTCCAATCCACATTCCTCCGTAGGTCCCGAGTAAGGTACCTAGGCCTTGCTCCCGGCCTAGGGTGTTGTGCAGAGTCGCCATGAGTTTGTGAGTTTTAGAGCTTTGGGATGCAAGCGATGTGAGTCTTTAGCGATGCGAGCCATGGGGTTGCAGTCATGGCGGCCACCTTAGTGGCTGATGGATGGAGGATCCTCCCATGGCCTCTTAGAGGCGGAGGACCTTCATATACCCACACATGTGGATATGAAGTGATGTAAAAGTGCACTTCGGCAGACTCTATAGGTTTTTGGTGGACTCGAAAACTAGTAATTCCGGATTCAAACCTGGTATCTTACTTGGGTATTATGGGCACAATGGTAATCATTCTATATGCGTAATTCAATGACATGATCACATATTCATGCTGTCAGCCATTTATATTTGCGATGTTGCATGAGCGGTATTACTTATTTGATTTACTATGACAAATGCAGAGGTATTGACTATGCTGTTGCAAACAGTGAGATTCCAGGCAGAGTTAAAGATCTGCCTAGACTGTTGAAGCAGGTAAGCTGTGTTATGTTTCTGTGTTTGCTTATCTTAAGAGTATTTTCGGCTTCTAGTTGCATCACTCTCCAGTAGAACATGATGATTCTTGGATGTTGATGTTTTCTTGCCAATGGGTAGGTAGAATTATGAAACTCAAAGCCACATTTCATAATGTAACATGTGTTTGATGGAACAGCAGTCTACCAGCTACTACCCATTGGCAAGAAAACATCAACATCACCCTAGATCTTATGGAATTCATAAGTTTTCTCTGAGTACTAGGATTTTGTTATGGATTATTGGTTTTATGGCTTTTGCATATGAAATCTGTTTAGTATGTAGCAGTAGGAAATTTATTGGTCAATGTTGTACATGGCCAAACTATTGTGGATGATTTCTCTCGTGTTGCAGTCTCTGTGTGATGCCCTGAACTTCTAAGCAATGCTGCATGGCTTCCTGTTTTGCTACTGGATTGATACCTGTGTAACCACCGTATTTTGTTGCATCCACTTTTTGTGTCTGATGTTTCATAACTACATGGTATGATGAATTTACGGGGCATACCTGGCATTGTAATAGTCATGCAGTTTACCTTTGCCGTAACACATTGGTTGACAAGCAGTGTATGTTATCTTACCGTTCACTGTAACTCTGTTTGCGATGTAGTTAATTTCACCGTACTTCGAGATTGAATCCAAATTATACTTGTGGTTGCTTATGGTTATTTTGTGCCTTTTTTCCCTTGCTTTCCTTTTCTTGCATTGTATGCATGTGTAATCCTTTGAATGCTATTGTATGCTGTTTATAATTGAATGGTGTTGTCCTCTCATAATATTCTGTTCTGAACTTCTATCTTAATGGGTTGTAGTGTATTATGTGAACAAGTTAGGTGGGGTTCCCAATTATTCACAATCACCCACTCTGTTTTTAGGTATGCCAACAAAATACTGATGCCTTGCTACAAGCGGCTATTATGGTGCTGATGATCTCCGTGAAGGTATTTCCCAAGTACTCAATGAAGTGTGATTTTATATTGTAAAATGTTCCGCACTTCTTGTTTAGGCTCATGCTTTCGGTTTTGGTTTTGGTAAGTTTAAATATTTAGATAAAAAAGAAAATAAAGAAGAGTATATACGAAAGAAAATAAAGAAGATGATATAGGATGAATCTCGATTCATACCCTCGGGAGTCGGGCCACACACCCTCCAAATTGGAAGTATGTGCCTAGCCTACATAAAAAACTGCAGTGGTGGGAGCCTCATGCACTAGAGTTCGCTTTCACTTGATGTTATTTTTCTTATATGGATTTTTTGTCCTAATCTGCTAATTGGCAGAATGCTTGTAAAAGTGGATGGTTTCCAACTGAGGATTCGGCAGAACTTCTTACTCTGGCAGATGAGGTTCTTCACTATTTTCTGAGCATGCTTGGCATTTTCGTGTAATTTATTTCTTATTAATGGGTTTCCGATGTATTAGTTACTCTAGTAGTTCTTGTTTACATATGCAGATAGGGAGCAACTTTTGCACTGTCAGAGATATGAACACTGAAGCGAGCAATTCTCTCGACATTATCTCAACAGTTATGGCGAGGTAGGATAGCATATCATCATTTTGGATCCAATGTTTTAATTGTTTGTAACTCTTTTTGTTGTTTCAATAGTATGAGGTGGATCACATCCGAACCTTGAGATAACTTCTATACTAATACTTGATGGCACAACTTCACTGTCTGTGTCATTCTGATTTAGCTGTAGAAGTTATAAATTTGACTAATTCTTTGATATACCTGGATTACCGTGAATTCATCCCTGGCCTGGCTGTCTCAATCAACTTTCATTTAAATCTCCTTGTTTTCTCTTAGCCCGTTGGAGGCTGATTCCTTTCATTATTGCTTTGATACACCTGGATTGACAGTTGGAATTCATCATTGGCTTGGTTGTCTCAATCATAGAACTTTCATTTATATCATCCTTGTTTCTTCTAAGCCCATTGGAGGCTGAGTCGTGGCCCACACAAAGGCTGCTTATCTTCCAAAAGTTGACTGCTATTATTATAGGGATTGAGGAGTGGTGGGCATGTTCTGTCACATGATTCATGTCTGAATTACCTCAAGGCTAAGTCTGCATGTGCATGGGCGGCCAGGCACATGTGCGTGGGAGGAACCATGGAGGACTAGTAAATCTCTTCTTGGACAAAAATTGCAAATGAGGGGATCGGTCAGGGGACGTTACCGGTCTCTGTTGAATGGCTATCGTGGAGAGAGGATGCAAGATTCATTGTGTAATTTCTTTGATTGGTCTTCAAATCACTTGGCAACGTGGCAAAATCCTAGAGTTTACTCAAGGGTTACTGAAATTGGTTGAACATGGAACTGTTTGAGGGGATGTAAAGTCGTTTCTCTATTTAAGAGAGATGACCAGGCTTCCACTTGAACCTGGTTTTGCACCTTATTGACTTTAGCTTTGTACAAAGTGCTTTAGAAAAGGTTCTCACGTGATCTCATGTTGGTGGATGATCATTTGTATTCATTAGTGAATTTTATTCGACTTCCTCCCTTTCTCTGTGTGCAGATTCTATCCGAGAATGAAAATGGGCCAGATACTTGCTTTCCTTGAAGTCAAGGTTTTCTTCTTCTTTGCTTAAAACTGTTGATTTATCTACTATTTCTTTAACAAACCTGAAGTTTAGTAATGCTTGTATATCTGTTGCAGCCTGGCTATGGGACATATGTAATTGATTTTCACATTTCAAAGACTTCAAAACCTTCTGCAGAAGAGAGAATAGTAAGTATTTTGTTCACCAATTATCTGAATGAAGTTTGGTATGCTCAGGCATATTTGAGGGATTGTTTACCAGGTTGTTCTTGTTTGTAATTTTCCTTCTTCAGCCTGATCAATGTACTTATCAAATCTCTTGAAACTTCTGCTTTGTGAAAAACCTACCAACATCGTTTCGCGAAATGCAAGCCATTGCTTTCTTGAAACTATTCAAAACAAAGGCCATCATTTAGGGTTGTCCTACCAATCTAGCATTTAAGGTGAAACTTTAGCAATCAGCCGTTGTCCTTTGGAAATAACCAATACTGTGATAAGCCTACGATTGAAGAAACAAAACTAAGGAGGGCTGAGGAGTAAATTGATTTTGGAGTTAGCTTAGGTTGCTTGAAATGGCTGGCATGCTTGATAATTTGAGCGCCGAAGGAAACATGGGAGGTTTGCCACTGGACCAAATAGTGGCGCCTGTCTTTCAGGAAATTATTGGGGTGCTTATATGAGCTTTTAAGTTGGTTCTAAGGATGTGTTCTTCCATGCTGGTGTTTAGTGTGTATGTTAGTTCGTTTGACTTCTTTGTTCGTTGATAGTTTTCGAAGTTTAGTCTTAATGTATACACCATTGTCTTGTAGAGAAGCGTTAGGCATTTTACTAGCCAAAGTACATTTTTTTTGGTCTATGCACTTTTCGTTGTATGTTTCCCAACCCTACTCCTTATTTTAGGTTTTCATTGATGCTAGGTTAACATGGTTGGAAACAAAAAAACATGGCTGGTGATGTGGTTGATAATGTGGCATTCTTCCCTTGGCTAACCAAATTTGCCTAATCTCTCTTTTAGCCAGCCAAATTGGCAAAATAGACGAAATGCATAGCCCATTGGAGTTGCACTATGAGGTTATGACTCGCTATTTTTGCAGCGCCCAACTATGGCTACCAAAACATGGGGTACTGAAAACATAGTCGGCACGTGGGGCCCACTTTGGGTCTCACACGAATAATCCAAACAGTTCATTAATTTTAAAATAATTTTTGGAGTTGCTTTCAAAAACTCTGCTCAATTGGATATGTGTAAGTGGTTGATCCAATCTTCAAATTTTTCATTCATAATTCAGGATTCTAGATTTTGAATGAAACTTGGAAGATTGGATCAACCTTAGGCATATCTAATTGAGCTAATTTTTTGGAAGGCGCAATCGAAATATTATTTTATAATTAATGAACAGTTTGGATTATTCGTGTGGGACCCAAAGGTGGGCCCCACATGCCGTCTGTACTTTTTGGGTACCCCTAGCGTTTCTGATTTTTGCAACTAGGCCCCAGTTCCCTAGCCCCATGGAGATGCTTTTATATTCCAAGAAATCTATCCTTGGATAGGATCAATATAATGTGTTTTTAACACAATTTCAACTCAACTTTCTATCTCTGTTGCACTGTTGTGCAATAGCTGGTATGATTGGTTGGACTGGCCCGATAACACACCCTTAATGATTGGTTTGCGCACATCAGATTTCCACTGCTGTTAGTGGCGCACATCAGATTTTCACTGCTTTTAGTGGATGTCCTCCGATATAATTATTCTTCTTCCTTTTTCTTGTGATGCTCTATGGATGTAAATGGCAAAACTTTGTTTACCTTTTAGGAGTTGTGGATTGCTTACTTTGTTAGTTTGCATCTGTTTTGTTTGCAGCGGTTATTTGTGGCTCAAACAGACAATGTAGACACATCTTCATGTATCATAACACCCCTGCAAGTGAAGTATAACTTCTTTTCCCTTACTTTTAGCAAAGTCTAATTATTACTGTTCCGTTCTGACTGGCTTTTGTTGTTTAACTGTAGCTTTTTGTTGAATGGAAAGGGAGTGGACCATAGGACTAACGTGAATATGGTTGGTGTCGACGTACTCTTGGAAAAGTTATTGTTTGTTAAACATTAAGGACAATGGGTGCAGATACTAACACCAAGCATCTTGTGCTTTTCCTTGTATTAGGTTACTGCACCACAGGTTCCAACAGTTGTGACACAGATGCTTAAATTTGGAACGAATCTTCTTCAAGCTGTGGGCCAATTTAATGGTATGCTTGAACACAAGTCATCTTGTTTAACTTTCCCAGTTTTGTTGCTTGAGATTCATCTGACCCTGACCGAACTTATCACTGTAAAGGTAGTTATATCATAGTGGTTGCCTATATGAGTGTCATTTCCAACCCGGAGCATCCTGCCTTGCAAGATTATGTTCACCCGGCTGTTGCTGTGTCGAATACAGGTATATGCGTATGCTCAAGGAGACTGAAAATTTTAATGTTTAAGTGATTTTGATTTTTCTCTTCAATTCAGCATTTGTTTGTTATGTCAGTGTTTGATTTGTCTCTTTCCCCCTAATTAGACACCGAGATTATCGAAGGGCCGTCACGAATTTCACTAAATTGCCCTATAAGGTATGCCATCATATATGTGGTGCTTGCAAACTTTTCCGTTCCTTATCTTCTTGTGCAACCCTTTACTTTTATTACTTTTAAGTCGTTCCCCAGCCTCCCTGTCATGTTAGACTCTAAATGCCACTGTAGCATTTTGCTATGTGATCATTTATAGGACTCATAATACTCTTTTGTATGTATGTGTGTGTCTCTGGTAGCTATTAAACCATATGATCTTGAAGAAATACATATAAGCCCTCCACCACGCATAGCTAGCGAACCAAATATTGTAGTTGGTTTCTTTTCTATGTTTCATTTTGAGTAGAAACTCTGTAACCTTTAATGCATCACCTATTATCAGCATCACAAATTTCCCTTCACAAGGCCTATGTAGTTTTCTTATCCTCTTAAATCTTGTCTTCTATGGGAGAGTCTGGTATATCATTGTTGGGTAGCATCCCTAATAGCTTAAGCATTTGAGCAACAATGAAGCAATTTGTTGAGCCATACAATGAAGTTGTAGGAAAGAGTTATTGAGCATTGCTTGAGAAAGGTGACAACAATGTCGGAGAAGCAATTTGGATTTTGCCGGGGAGATCGACCATGGAAGCAATTTATTTGTTTAGGAGATTGGTAGAAAAGTATAGGGAAAAGAAGAGAGATCTTCGTCTAATTTATATAGACAGAAAAAACCTATGATAGGGTGCCCAGGGATATGATAAGGTGGGTTTTGGAGCGAAAGGGAGTGACAAAAGGATATATCGATGTGGTTAGAGACATGTATGAATGTGCCATCACTACTATTATATCACCAGGGAAACAAGTGAGTTCCCAGTTATAGTAAGGCTACAACAAGGGTTAGCTTTGAGCCCTTACCTTTTTGCCTTAGTTATGGATGAGTTGACTAGACATATTCAGGATGATATTCTGCGGTGTATGTTGTTTGTAGATGATATTGTCTTAGTGGATGAAATTAAGGGGGTTAATGTTAAATTAGAAATTTGGAAAGAAGCATTAGAGTCCAAGGGATTCAAGATAAGTAGGAGTAAAATTGAGTATATGCAGTGTGAGTTTAAATGTTTAATGACAACAGAAGTGTCCAGGCAGAAGAAGTAAGGATCTAGGATCAGGTGATACCAAAAAGTGAGCATTTGAGGTACTTAGGTTCAATTATTAGCGAGGAGAGATTACGGACGATGTAACCCTTAATATGCAAGTTGGGTGGCTCAAGTGGAGAGTTGTTTATGGTGTATTGTGCGATCGAAGGGTACCAACAAAATTGATAGAATATTTTTTACAGAACTGCGATATGACCAATGATTATATGGGACGAAGTGTTAGCCTATCAAGAAGCTACAAGTAAGCAAGATGAGTGTAGCTAAAATGAGGATGTTGAGATGGATGTGTGGTAAAGATTAGGAGAGAGAGAGAATTAGAATTGAAACTATTCCTGAGGTGGTAAGAGTTGTAACTATACATGATAAGTTGAGAGAAAATAGATTGAGGTGGTTTTGACATATTTATTGTAGACTTGGAGACGAAGTAGTCAAGAAGAGTGACATGATTGTAAGTTCTAAAGTCGCTAGCGCTAGTCAGTGTTCTAAATGGCGGCCTCGGCGGCCGCCTAGGCGCTTGGAGGTACCCCGCCGCCACGCTAATACCCCTTGGCGTTTGATTTGGCGCTCAGGGAGATTTGGCGGTGTTTGGTGGCCGCCTAGGCGGGCTAGGCAGGCTTGGTGGACCTTGGCAGGCTCGGCAGCGTCTTTGGAGGCCTAAAATGTATACTATTAACCTAAAAGGGCTAGGGTCAAAAGTACAAAAACTAAAGGGCTTAGTATGTAATTTTACAAAATCATATCTATATATATTACAATTACCTTTACATCCCCCATTTGACACTCCACACTCCAGTCGGCAGTCGATCAGAGCTTCAGAGGCGGGAGGAGACGAAAGGAAAGTGAAAAACTCCAGTCGATCAGAGCTCCAGTCGACGCCATCGTCTCTCTCTCTCTCCCGCTGGTATGTCTCTCTCTCTCGCTCTCTCTCTCGGCTCTCTCTTCAGTTCAGTCTCGCTCTCTCTCTCGGCTCTCTGAGTCTCTCTTCAGTCTCTCTCTCTCTCTCTCTCTCTCTCTCAGTGATCTACCTGATTTAGAGAGCTTTCAGAAGTGTACATACCTGATTGAGTTTTTTTGAAATTTCTGTATTTGAGTATT
The DNA here is from genome assembly GCA_018127125.1 of Rhododendron griersonianum. Classification (NCBI taxonomy): domain Eukaryota; kingdom Viridiplantae; phylum Streptophyta; class Magnoliopsida; order Ericales; family Ericaceae; genus Rhododendron; species Rhododendron griersonianum. The sequence goes on along the minus strand of CM030789.1, from coordinate 51,852,240 downwards.
TCTGATTGAGGTTTTTTTTTTTTTTGGTTTTTTAAAAAAAAACAGATTGTATAACGACAAATAAATTGTAAAAAAAACAGATTATGACAGATTGTAAAAAAAAATAAAAAACAGATTGTATTTGAGTATTTCTGATTGAGCTTTCAGAAGTGTTGTATTAGTATTTAGTATACTTGTATGATGTTGGTTCTGTAGCTTAAGTGCTTAACTGTGATTCTGTGAAGAAGTTTGACTGCATAAGTGCATTGTATAACTTGAACTTGCATTATGGATACATGGAATATAGTTTGATTGGATAATGGTTTATTAAAAAAAAAAAAAAAAACGCCGAATTGCTTGGCGCCGCCTAGGCAGCTTGGCGCTTGGAGGTGGGTCTCCGCCCTACTAGCGCCAAGCGCCATTTAGAACATTGGCGCTAGTTGGGCGGTCGGCCACCTTTGAGCTTCGAGGCGTAGTAATCGGCGATTAATTGCTGGCAGGGCCTATCCGACTAATTGCTATGCACCAATTAATCGCCGATTATTAATTGCTATGGAACATTGGTGAATAGTAGGGCTAGGGGAAGAGGAAGATCTAAACTAACTTTAGATGTCGTGATACGGAAGGATTTGGGCTTACTAAATTTAAGTGGTAGCTCTTGACACAACTCAATGGAAAAATAGGGTTCTTGTAAGCCGAACCCAATTGCTTGTGACACAAGGCTCGGTTTGGCATGAGAAATAGATTGTTAATATCATTGTTGAGTTGTCTGTTTTTGGAGGTCATGAAGTTCAGTACTTCATGCACTGATATACTCCCATTGTATATGTTAATATGCATTGATTTTTTATGCTTCTGTGCACCATATCCCACTGGTTTGTTGGTAGCTTGTCTCTCTACATGCCCCTCGGGCTAGCTAGTAATATCCCTACTGGTCATATTTTTCAGTATAGAATATCTGTTTTCGGACTTTTTAACTTAGATGGAAAACTGCTCAAGCACTTCGTATAAACTAGGGTTGGGAGATTGTACTCTGGGATACGTGCATGCTCTTGGAGGGTTTATTTTGTTTCCTGCTTGGTAAGCTCTTCTGGTCAGAATGGTCTCTTAATTAAGATCTAGAAGTTGATATGAACTTGCTCCATTTTTAGTCAACACATGTAGGAGGTTGTGAGAACTGGATACAAGTTGGTGGGTTCTTTACAACACGCTACACAAAATACGAATGAAGGAGATAGGATTTGATTCCGTTGACAGTATTTTGAGTTGCACATCATTCAATCCAAGTTGAAGAGCCTTTCATCCACAGCTCTCAGAGAAAGAAAGCCTGGGCATAAACATGTCATAATGGAACTGATGTTGGGTACCATCATGTGCCACTTGCAGTGTATGTTCGTCCGCTCATTTGTATTCAACCTAGGAAACAGACATAAGCTCTGAGGTGAGAAATAGGTAGGCAGTAGGCTAGAGAAAGATACATCTACGGGCTTGTGACAACTGAGAAATGACTAATTGCTGCATCTACATACAACTATTTCTATTTGTATCGGCTGGATTTTGGTGTATCTGAACCCCTGATCCCTTTTCATAGGTTTCGAGATTTCTTGGAGTAGTTTGTCATTTTCCTGCAATGAACCTTATACTTGGTTTCATTTGTTTTTTTTTTATTTATCCTGGTACCAGTTACTCATGTTGATGGTCTCGAATAATTTCTTTCTAATTATCTTTCTTAAACAGCTTCAGGCGTATTAAGACTCCTGTGAAAGGACATTCGTGCAAACACCTTCAGGTGAGTGCTCTGTGCTGTATCAATGTATTATAGAACTTGTGATGCATGTCAGGGATAATTTGGAGCTGGATCTTGGAGTGTATAGCTTAAGCCACGTGCGGAGGTGGTTTTTTGCCAGAATTGGGGTTAAATATGCGCAGGTTGGATACAAATGAGCATGTGTTTTGAGTTAGTCCGTTTGATGATTGGCTCCCATGTGTACCCAAGTAGTGGCTCCCATGTGTACCCAAGTAGGTATGAAGGGTTGTGCCTCTTCTGCACATTGCTGTGATACTGTGAGCAAGGATCTGCAGTATAAATTTCTGTCTAGTAAATTAAGCACTTTGAATTGTTTGCCATACCAGATCTGATGCATTGCTGTCTTACGAGTTACCACTATTTAAACTGTCATTGTGTTGGTTGCGGCAACTCGTGACTTTTTTTCATCTCAAAATTTGTCCAAATCTGTTTGGCACAACCTCTGCTTTTACTTATGAGCCGAAAGAAGCTAAAAAAGCTGAATCTCTGTTGGGATGCTTTCTGACTTTATTTAGATGCTTTCAATGTATTCGCACAAGTTTTCAGTTCCACAGAAAATGAGGAGGGTTCCTGTAATCATTGATGATATGTTTGAGTTCTTCTGTAGGGCTTGTGTTACCTTTCCTTATATGTCTACGTATTTTCTTGAAACTGCCAAAACCAATGCAGCGTTGCTTAATCTGTGGCTCTGTGCTATAGTTTCATTCAATTGTTTCTTTCTTATTTTGCACACCTGATGCTCCTCTTTTTAGTTTGTTCTTCCTGTCTAATTTCATCACCTAATTTTCTTTCTCTGGTTTTAGTGTTTTGATTTTGACAACTTTGTGGACATAAATTCAAGAAATCCATCATGGCGCTGTCCGCGATGTAACCAGAGTGTCTGCTTTGTTGATATTCGTGTTGATGGAAATATGGTCAAGGCAAGTAGCTTTCTTCTGTTTTTACATAGATATCTTATAGTTTTCCAATTTTTGTGAACCCCATTGCTACTTCTTATAGATCTTGAAAGAGGTTGGGGAGAACGTTGTTGATGTCATCATCTCAGCAGATGGGTCTTGGAATCCTGTTCTGGAGACCAATGACAATACTGACCAGCCGCATGATAAGTCGCGCAACTGCCAGCAAGATGAGCCCTTTCAGCAAGAAGCTGACCTTCCTTCGGATGTCATGGACCTTACTGTGGGAGATGATGTGATGGATCTAGAGCATATGTACGAAACTGCAGACACCAAACCCAATATGGCTAATCTCCAAAGTCAATCTACTATTGGAGATGTGATGAACCCCTTGGGCATGAACAATACAAGTGAACTCAACCAAAATGCTGTTGCTCCCACAGATGATGACTCCTGGTCTAGAATTTTCTTGTCAACATATGCATCAGGAGCACTGAGTGCTGGTGGTATATCTGGTTCTGCTCCTGCTTCTAATTTTATGCAGTCTCCTGTGTTAACTGATGCTGTTTCTCCTGCACTTAATCGAGAACCCGAGACTTTTTGTGAGTCTGCTCTTGTTCCAACCTCTACACCTCCAAGTCAATTTTCTGCTCCCAGCCATTTGCCATTACAACATTCGCAACTTGGGACATATATGGCTACCAATGAATATGGGAGGATCCCATCTATCACCAGACAACATCATGTAAACAGATCACCAGTTGCTGTCCAGGCGCTTCCAGCTCACCACCAGAGTTCTCTCCCGCAGCCGAGATCAGTTTCCAATTCATTGATTCCCCAAGGACCGGCCTTAGCTTATCCAACTCCTGCTATTACATCTGTTGCGGATGGTTTCAATACAGTCTCCAGTCCTATTGAAAGGCAGCAGTTCTCTAGAGTAAATTTGAGTCCACTTCAAAGGCCTCAAATGACCTCACCTTCATTGCCAATGCACCCAGCACCACATGTTAGATTAACCTTTGTTGTCATATTAACTTTTTGTTAGTCATTTGAATATCGGTGGAAGATAAGAAATGATGACTGGATCCATACTTGGGAAAATATACTCCTCCGTTCCAATTTGTTTGTCCATTTTGGAGAATCCAACTTTTTAAGGAAACACAATCACTCCCAGTAAAGCTTCATATTTCCAAAATTGCCCTTCAAATGGGGCAAAAGGATCACACTGAATTTGGTTTATTGACAAAATTTTGCATATCCAAATTGTAAGGGTGGACAAACAAATTGGGATGGAGGGGTTGGAATGCTTTGGACTTTATCCTTTGTGGACTTTCATTCTTAACCTCCTCTTACCAAATTTTTGTTGCAGAATTGGAATCGTCAAAATCCTTCTTTCAATTCAAGTCAAGCTGCACCGCATATTGGTGCCTTTAGGGCTTCCTCTGGGCCAATGAGTGAACATCAGAACTTACGCCAGCAGCAACCTTTGAACCTTAGGGTTCCTCATGGCCTGGGTCAGTCTCCAAGCCCAATTCGGCCCTCTTCTCAGTCGTCTCTTAATTTACCACGGAATCATATCCCACAGGGGGGAGGTACACAAAGTAGCCAAAGAATGATGGGTTCTGCACAGCAATCTGGCCAGGTCACAAGACATCCACCATCTGTTCCAGTTCCTCTCCAACCAACCAGAGCATCACCACCATCGTTTCCAATGAATCCAGTGAATCCTAGTAGGTTTAGCGCATCAGTCAGAGATCAGAGAGTTAATCCTGGTGGAACGCTTCAATCAGCCCCCAGGACTGATAGTTTGGCAGATTTGCCAGCGGATCAGAACTGGCGGCCAGCAGGCCGGATGCGTGGAAGTCTGTCGGGCCGGGCATATTCTGAGGCTCTTAGCCAGATTATTCAACCCACCCCACCAGTTCAAGCTGCACCTCGGCCAGCATTGAATATTACGTCGCCTCCACCTGGCATTCCAGCCCCACTTCACGTGCTCATGGCGAATAACCGGAATGCTGGTGCCCTTGCTTCTCAACCAGTTAATCGTTCACCAACAGAATCAACCAGTTTTGCTGCCAGCACAGGTGTTTTACCTGAGGTGTCTTCGGGAATGCAGGGGATGCAGTGATGGTCAGTCTGTGTATAGTGTGACCAATTTTTGTACTCCACCCGATCAAAAAAAAAAAAAAAATTGTACTCCACGGTCACGTGTAAAGTTAGAAATTAAGTTCCTGTAGATTTCTGATCATTGAGGTTTAGCAGTGATTGTAGTATATCATCCATTCTGTTAACTTGTCATATTTGGTGGAGTAAATCTTTTCTGTGTCTGGATCCGGATCCATGCTTTTGGATTCGAGTTGCTGATATTTAATAGCATGGATGTGCTGCTACTTTTATTAGGTTATTGTGATATAGATATGGTTTTGACAAGCATATCCTTTGTTGGCGCCTTCTTTTCCGGGTACGTTTGAGCCCTGGAGGCCGTAGCCCGGAGAGGGGATTCTTGCTTGTCACAGTAGTCAAATATTCCCACCAATTTCATAAAGATTGGTGGGAATATTCTTAAGGAACGAAGATTGCCGGAGTGAATGGAGTGAATGGATTGCAATGGAGGGACTAAAAATTTGTTGGAGAGTTTATCCCCAAATTATGATTTGTAGTGTACGAATTGTGATATACAAATGTGTTGGTTTATTGATTGGGATTCAACATAAAAGTACACAATTCTCATTTTTCAACGTTTTTATACAAATATTAATTCAAGAGTTAGAAAAGAAGTAGAATTTGTTTAGATATACTGAAATAAACACTTTTTTTCATAGTGAACTAATTTTCCAATCTAATGCTCCATTCCATTCCACTACCCTATTCTTTTATTTCCAAGATTAATTTCCTAAACTTCTATATATGATAAATTATTCCTTTGATTTCAACACTAAATATACACGGCTTGAGCTTATTGAATTGATTTCCTATTCTCCACTTGCTCGGTAACTAATTTTGTATTCTAATACTCTATTCTATGGTCCTATTTCTTCACTAATTATTGATATTCTACTCTTCTTTAGTTGGTTGATGTAAACGAGTTCCGGTGAATATAACATATCTACTTTTAATATAAGTTTTAGTTTAACTTATCTATGCTATTTTAAGTCCTTCAAAAAGTTTATAGAGATGATATTTTAATTTCTAGCGAACCGTGGTTTAAACCCGAAACAAAACCGTGTTTTTAATGATTTGGACTGGTTTGGTTCTCCAAATTCATATCTATACACGCACATATATTGTATAGTGTGTCTGTGTGAGTACATGTGTGTTGGAAATTCAAGTCTTCACAATGAATATATCATCTATTCTAACAGTAACACAGGAACAGATACTAATACGTTTTGCAAGTGAAGTTCGATCGTCAACAGAAAGTAAAGATGATCTTACAAATAGGAAAATGTAACATCATAAGTTGAGCAGTTAATTACAAAGCACTGTTCATACTAAAATACGGGTATACAAATAGTAGCAACTTATGCATGCTGTGACACCATTAAATACCTATACCGGTAGCTCAACATTAATTCCCGATTTTGATGTCTATCCTACCAAAGCATACGATCACTTTGCTTACCAAAAAGGCCTCGACCATATGTGGACTGAATCATCTGTACAAGGAGAGGAAAATGCAGGGTTCCGAACAAGGTTACAGGAAGACTGGCCAGTGCAACAACAGGAATAAGAACCCATCCCTTATCATCTCCAAACAAAAGATAGAGTATGGCACCAAAGGCTACCATCATGGATAATATGGAGACGAATAGGGTTGTGAGACCAATAATTAATCTTTTGGGTAAGGCGTAGAGAAAATCATCACTTGCATATCGTGAAATGAGGATAAGCAAGAACATTAACACGGAAGTCGTGGATGAGAAAAGAGCGAGTGTGTCAAATATCCCAAAGACTATGAAGCCTTTTTGTTGTGAAAGTAACGGATGGCCATCATCGTTGTTGTTGTTTCTTCCCAGTATTATAACAGCAGCTACAAAGACCATGATGGCAATAAGAGTAGCTACAGTGGTGCATGATGTGGCCGTATCTTTCATCCATTGCTCACCTTCCTTTACCAATTCTTGGTGTGAATCAGTGAACACTTCTGCAGGTGTCATTCCATCGGTGTTCCTTACGTCCTTGTCTCCAGGCATTGAAAGTTTTTCCACTTCCTGTGTCAATCAGGTGGCTTTGGAATGAGAAATGATTTTTCATATATTTGCAAGAATGAGCAAGTTTTGAGAGATTCTATGAAGTTTTAGGAGATAATGATGCTACCTCTGGTGGGAGGTGTGGTGAAGCTTCTAATGATTTTTTTTTTCTCTTTTTTTTGTGTGCAAATTATGTTTCTAGTGCTGAGCTAAAAATGAGTGTTGCTAAGAGACGTTGGCAATGTTGGAACGTTTACTGAAGTACTGGCAATGCTGGGATGGTAGTTTTTGCTTTGGTTAGTACATGATTGATCTACGGAGTGAAAATTGTCATTTCATGTTATATTGAGTGAACGAAACCATAAAAAAGAGATGATTTCTTATGTGGGCTCAGTAGTTGATGAGTAGTTATCGGGCTTTTGTAACTTTTGATAACAGTCAACCCAATATGAAATAATTGGTAATTTCTATCCAATAATATTTAAGCAATAATATCATTATTTTTCATTCCTTAAGACAAGATTTACCTTAAACCATTGCAGTTCACGTTGCATCTGTAACACTGCACCCGCAACACCATCTCTGAGATTGAGTTTTTGCTGAGGTCTCAAACATCCAGCCAAATGCAGACCATTGTTCCTCGATTTATCTAGTATTTGTAGATATCTCCTACCAGCTTCCACTTGATATATGAGGTTGAACACACGTTCACGGCGCCACATAATTGCATAGTGGAATAAGGTTCCATCCACCTCGTTTCGAGAATCCATGCCGAGAGGATACAACACTAGGATCTCTTCAACAATCTCTTGAATTCCAGCATATGTTGCACTGAGCAACGCCGGGCCACATATGCTTTGCACTTTGGAGAAATTTAGTTTTGCAATTTCAACGCAAAGGAGTTTGAGAAGTTGAAGTACATGATGGTGTATTAATTTCTTTTCTCGGATGTTCTTGATCTGTGGTACTGCAATTTAACAATCAGCAACATTTAAGGATGCAATAAGTTAAGGATGCAATAACATCAAATAACTAGTCTACCATGATTATGGAATAATTGTCACACCAACTCCTACCAAATTTTTCAGCAACTTCCCAAAACATTGAATGAAATCTTTGCCTCACTGCAAAATAATTCCAAACCAGTCAAAATCAGGAGGGAGTATAACTAAATTCAAAGCTTACACTAAGAACCTTCAATTTCTGCCCAGGACTAGGTTTTTGCATCATCTAGTCTCTAACAATATGAGTAGATAAAGTTGGGTCAATGATATCGACAAGATTAGAAGTACCAACTCACATAAACTACAATATAAATTTCGATAATGTTTTGGAAATAAGGAATTTTATGGTAGATGGAGAAATCTTATTAGTATTTGAGTCTAGACTTGAGGATCTAAACTTAACTTTCTAGAGTTTAGAATTAAGGATCTTAGCATGAACAAGAAAGGATATTGCCCATCTAGTCTTTGCATGAACAAGAAAGGAGCAACACCCTACATCTGATTAGGACAGATAGTCTTTGTTGCCTATTATTACCTATGATGCACAGACATGGACACAGACACGGGGACACGAGAATTCTAAAAAAATGGGGATACAGACACGGCGCGGGACACGCCACGTGTATAATTAATAAATTAATATATATTTATATTTTTCAATTTATGAAAATAGCCAATCTCATCAAGTGATTCATTATGAAATTCTTAATGATTGATGCATCTTGCATCATTTGTGATAGGTTATACGGAGTATGATATATTCAATAAGAAATGTCATGTATTAAGTTAAACGTCAGCATTTGTGTCCCCAACCATGTCCCATACGTGTCCCACCCGTGTCCCTCTCCACAAATTAAATTATTGAACACGCCACGTGGCATGTCACGTGTGTCCCCGTGTCCTAACACGGTGACACCTCGACCTCAAGAGGTGTCGGTGCTTCATGGATTATTACTGATATTAAGTAGTAATATGGTTATACCCCAACCAAAAATGCAGCAGTTGGTAGGCTTCTCAGTGCTCCCTCCTCCTCCGCTATGGCGATTTGCAATGTGTTCTGATTTCACAGGAACACCTACATGGAACACACGCACACAAAAAAAAAAGTTATAAAACAATGCTTGTGAAAAGTTCCTTTTGGACTTTTGCTTTATAGAAGAACTAGATTGTAGAGTAAAACTGATATAGAAAAAGAATGCCTACTTCTCTATCAATTACTCAACTTCCATTCAGATGTTATACTACATTTTTTGTTACACGAAGTAAGAAATCATACGAGTAATCAACAAACTTGCTAGGTCAAGCATAAGATAAATAGGTAAATAATCTATAAAAGGTCAAACTTCAGAGAGCTTAAGTAACAGATTGAGAGGAGACAAAGGGATCGAAGAAACTAACCTGAATAGATTAAGCTCTGCCAGAAGTTTAAGGAGGTTCCACTTCGAAAAGAAGAACACTTTTCAACAAGTACATTCAAAACAGAGGGCTCCATGCATGCCAACTCAGGTTTGCGCTGAAGCAATGTTAGAGCTATGTCTGTTGCATTGAAGGAAGATGGCAGTTATGCAACTAATTGAAAGTTACCCTATCTTGCAACTGTAATATCATAGTTATTCCCTTCTCTATTTTGTGAAATGTTATGTTTTTGAATTTACATATGTAAGATAGTTCTCCTTTGCCTAAGGCTACTTACGTTCAAATATTTTGTTTCGAAATTTATTTTGTACTTCTGTGTGATGCTAAAACTCTTAGTGTACAGTACCATATTTTGGATGCCTTGTGCTTTGTTACAACTACAATAGTAAGAGACACGGTAGATGAGGCCCATTTCACCAATGTAGTAGTGACAGATTTTGTGATATCTAAGATATTTTTAATGAATGTGATAACATGGCATCACTGAAGTGCTAATAATCACCATAGTGTTCCCCTCTTGTGAGATAGCGCAAAAGTTCAGTAGCTATGTCATATTTCAGTTTAACATCTTCTTTGGTGACTTCCCATAAGTAAACAACACTCTCCCTACTCCCAGTTCTAGCAGCGTAATTGAGAGGTGCATCTCCACTTTCATCCAAAACGTTAGGCAGGTTCTGGTTCTTGTTAACTAACAGTTTGGCTGCCTCAACATTGCCAACGCTTGCAGCACGATGAAGAGCTGTCATGCCAGCTAGGTTAGCTAGGCCAGCATCCTCTGGTGACATCTTCTTCGAAATCTTCTTCACGAAATGGTTTCTCCGTGGCGACTTCACGGCCAGAAAAAGCGCTGTTTCCAAGTATGGCGTGATGGCAGCCCTGACAGTCTCTGGTTCACTTTCTATGATTTTGCTGGCGGTGTCCCAGTCACCTTCGATTGCAGCTATTCGCAGTGGCAGATAACGGCTTAGCTTCTTCTCAGTTTCTTCATCTGTCAAGACACACAGATCAGATGACAAACACATGTATAATCCAACGGCCAAATGAAATTTAGTGGATCCAAAGGTTGATATAGATTTGAGTCAAAGATAGATAGAGTTCAATGCTTATCTTTTTTTACTCAAATTTTGAGTTTGAGTTGATAGTTGAGTAAGAGCTAAAGATACTCTAACTAAACAAAAATCTTTAAAAAAGAGTCCGGCCAATTACCTAGTTGGAACCTATTTTTAGCCCGATCGAACATATCCACCAACCTTGTCCACACCCCTCTTGCAGTTTTATACTGCAACACTCGCAGACGGGTATCTTTGTCGAGCGTAGTAAGGATCCATCCCCGTACAAGATTGTCTGATCTTCTCCATGAGACAGAATTTGATGAGGCCGCCTGGGAGACCCTTTTGGATGCAGCCTCAGTTGTGCCACCATCTACGAAGCCAAGCAAGCCTTGACTCTCAATGAAGTCTACCATCAGCCGCTTCCACTCGGGATAGCATTTCGCATCAGACAACTTGTCGGGGACGAAGTCCAGAACGTTAACCTCCCGGGGGTACGGGTACTTCTCGACTGAGGAAGTGGTGCTTGAGTAAGCCATTGATGGACGCTAGATTCTGGGCACTCTCTTACTGATTGAATATTACTAGTGCAAAATTCATGGATGCATATTAAATTGTTTGAGCCTTTTGTAGATTGATGATTGATCGTTACTGTGGTAGATCTCTTTATCATTGCGATTTCTTTTTCTTCTTTTTTCCCCCACTTTATTTTGTCTGTCGTGTCAGCATAGACTTGCCCTGGAGTGGCATCCATTCTAGTGAATGCAAAGGCATGCCCGCGTTCCATTGACGCTGGTTTTCTCTCATTAGCTGGCAGGCGTGCTAGTCTGGGTTTCTGCTTCTGATTGATGATTGCATCCGTGCTTTTCAACCATGGTTTGAGCTGGGGTTCTCATTGGATCCTCTACTACTTAGTCGCCAACGGGATTCTTTAGGCCGACACCTGGCATGGGTTTGCTTTTGCAGGGTGTCCTAGACCCATGGATGTTGTTTTCTCTATGGCTTGTGTCCTAGATTCACGGGTTTTGGTTCATTCCTACTAATGTGATGTAATCTTTTGCCTTCGAGTATTGAAATGAATTGCTTGACTTGGTTCATTCCTACTATTGTGACATAATCTTTTGCCTTCGGGTTTTGAAATAAGTTGCTTGACTGTTGTTTAAAAAAAAAAACTCATACACAATTTACAACAATTGAACTCTTCACCTAGATGAACTTAAGCAAGTACCCAACTCACTCACTGGTCAGTTTGCAAGTTCAATTCTGGTTTCTTTTCAATATCTCAGTGCATTGCTTGAATGATGGTTTCCACCCAACATTCCGTTAACTTGCCCATAAAAGTGAAAAAGATAGAACTTTGCTCATGAAAGTGAAAAAGATTAGACAACAATAAAGGGGAGAGTAGATTCTCGATCTCCGGTCAGGCATTCCGACTGGATCCGTCCAAATTTTGGTATTTGTGGCCCATTTTGGGTCCACTTGAATGATCGGAATCATTCACTTTGTGGAACTCATCAAGAAAACAACCATGAAAAAATATTATGTTTACCCGATCTATATCTACTCGAAACACATAATATCTTGAACTAAATTGAATTTGATCTATTTTGCCGAACACAATAAGGTTTCAGTGGATTGATATCTTATCAATTTTATTTTATGCGAATTTGATCTTCTTGACAAGCTCTACAAAATGAGGTTCGCAGATCATCGAAGTGAGCCCAAACACCAAAACTGACAGGTCCAATCGGTTTCTTCGCTGGAGGGAAACCGAGCTGTAAAATGGATGCTGCTGCTACTTTATTTTTGTGGAGGAAATTGGACTAGGGAAAAGTGAGCCATCAATCAAGCAATAAACTTTACATATGATCATCGGGAGAAATTGAACAAAAGGGAAAAATAAAACTAGCAATAAAAAGTTGGCACAAGCCTCTGTTTCTATAGTTGTAATTTGTTTAGAGGAACCGGAGGCGTGCTGTGCACCATCCAGACTAGGGGTGTGCACGGGTCGGGCGGGTCGGGTATGGCCCGCTACCCGAACCCGACCCGACATTGTCGGGTAAGGAAATTTCGGAACCGAAACCGAACCGACTGATGGTATAGATCCGTCCGTGAGCCCGATTTTTTACTTCGGGTCGGGTCGGGTTGGTCGGTTTTGCCTTGGTCGGGTCGGGTCCGACCAGCACGGGTACAAAACACACAGATCCGAAGTCCGAACCGAAACTCATTTTTTTAACAAAACCCAACCCGTACCCGACCGAACCCCCTGTTCGGAGCCGCCCGAGACCCTTCGGGTCGGGTCGGGTCGGATCGGGTTGGTCGGGTTGCGGTTTTTTTTTTTGCACACCCCTAATCCAGACCGTCCGTCTTGACAATCCCGTTCAAAAGAGTTTTAAATGGCCCGAATTTTAAAACAAATGTGTCACTTTCTTTCATTACTACTGTTCGAAATAGTCATTAGTTTGGGCCCCTTATTCATCTTTTGAGTAAAGTTTTTCAGGTTTTTATTGGGTCTGGGTCTATTCGTATAAAGGGTGAAAAACATTTAGTTTAGGTCAGTAGACTGATGTGTAGATTGCAGTGCAACTGTTAGATTGTATTAGCAAACATGTTATGAGACATGTCCCAGATGGTTAGATTGTATTAGCTAGGGAGCTATTTGTTAAATTCTTTGTACATAAGGGTACTTTAGTCATTTGTATTGTAGGGTTGTATATATTCTCATTTTCTCTGTTAATGAAAGTGAAGAAGGATTTTTATGCTCAATCCTCTCTCCCTCTAAATCTGTTCATGGTATCAGAGCAACACGATGCCTGGAGGCTTCTTTTGTGATCCGACCTTCCGACGACCCTCGCCGACGGTCCTCTACCTTCCAGCAGTCCTCGTCGACCATTTTTTCCGACTCAGATCTTGCGTTTGATCTATTTCCGACATCACCTCTTCTCGCCGGGAACTATCCAGCCTTTTGCGCCATCTTCTGTTGCTACTCCGATCCCGTACAGGTGTGTTTGTCAGTTAGTTGTGTTGCCTAAGGGTGTGTCGGCTTGTTTTATTGGAATTTCCAGATACTAGGTCTGTAGATTTCAGTTCATATAGTTGGGTTAGACTAGGTTGCTGCGGGTTCTGTTGGCTTGAGACTGTTTATTGCTGGTCTACTCTTAATATGTCAGAGGAGAATCCATTTTCAAAGGAAGACACTGGTAAGTCTAGTTCAAATAGTGAAATGAGTTATAGTCCTTTTCTTGACAACACTCAGATGGACATCTGCCGCGTCAAGTTAGATGGTTCCAATTATCTACTTTGGTCGCGTGCGTTTACATTGGCTATCACCACTAAGGGTCTCCTACACTACCTTACTGAGAATGTGGTGAAACCCACGGAAGGACCAGATCTCACAAAATGGACCAATCATAATGCCTTGGCCTTGACATGGTTGTTTAATTCGATGTCTCCCACTATTCAGAATAGCTTTATGTATCTTGATACGCCAAAGCAGGTTTGGGATGCCGTGGCAGAGACTTATTCTCAGAAAGGGAATGACGCCCAAATTTTTGAGTTGAGGAAGAAACTCAAGGCCATGGTGCAAAACAATCGACCAGTTGCTGACTATTATGCAGAGATAATGGGGCTCTGGCAGGCACTTGATTTTTATCAAAGTTATCGGCCTGTTTGTGCTACTGATGCTGCTGCTTTCCAACAAATGGTTGGGAAAGATCGTGTTTATGACTTCATGGCAGGTCTTGATGTGGATTATGATCAGCACCGTGGGCATGTGCTGAGTCGTACCCCCCTTCCCTCTCTTGGAGAGGCTTATGCAAGTATCCAGCAAGAGAAGACTCGAAGAAACTCTATGGCTCTTCAATTGATGGCATCCACTCCAGATCACTCAGCCTTGGTATCCATTCCTTTTCCACGGGATGGTAAAACAGGACAGAGCCAGTTGAAGACCAAAGGTACTTCGGTTGATCGAGCCTCACTCCATTGTGACTATTGTGATAAAACTGGTCATACCAAGGAATACTGTTGGAAGTTACATGGTAAACCTAACTCACGGAGACGCCAAGGTGGTCGTAGTGGTGGTTCTGTGCGCTCTTATGCCAATGCCACAGAGTCTGCTGGTGACTCTATATCTGATCCTTGTGATTCTTTTTCTCTCGAAGAGATGCAAGCTCTCAGACGGCTAATGAGTAGCCAAGGCCCTCCATCCTCTATTGCTTCTAATTCCACTACTTCCTCCCACTTTGTCAACTCAGGTATACAAGCTAATATTTCTACAGCTTCTATCTCTGTTCCTTGGATAATCGATTCGGGTGCCACGGACCATATGACAGGTTGCTCTTCCTTTTTTGATTCCTACTCTACTTGCTCTGGTAAGGACAAAGTACGAGTAGCTGATGGATCCCTATCTGCTATTTCAGGGAAAGGTTCCATTCGCTACTCACCTACCTTACCTCTTTCTTTCGTTCTTCATGTTTCAAATTTTACTACTAATCTTATATCTGTTAGTAGTCTCACACAATCTTTGAATTGTTCGGTAACATTTTTTCCCACTCATTGTGTCTTTCAGGAACTAGGAACAGGAAAGACGATTGGTACTGGTAGAGCTCAGGATGGCCTGTATTTTTTGGAGTCTGTGCCTTGTTCATCTCTTACATCCTCATCCTTGGGTCATGTTCTTGAGGCGGATACGGGTTCAGCTCTTCCTTTATTGCATCAGTGGCACCGTAGACTTGGCCATCCTTCTTTTGGTGTTTTAGAGAAACTTTTTCCTACTTTAACTAACCGATGTTCTAGAAGTAGGTTATTTTGTGAAGCTTGTGAACTTGCGAAATATAGACGTTCATTTTATGCTCCTGTTCATCAGAGAAGTGCTTCTCCTTTTATGGTTGTTCACACTGATGTCTGGGGTCCTTCTCCCATTACCTATATTTCTGGTTATCGCTATTTTGTTACCTTTATTGATTGTTATTCTCGTATAACTTGGGTGTATCTACTTCAAGCAAAAAATGAAGTTTTCTCATGCTTTCAGTCATTTCATAAGATGGTGCACACACAATTTGATACCAACATCAAGATACTTCGTTGTGACAATGGGACTGAATATATGAACGGTCCCTTCAAGTCATATCTTGATGGCAATGGCATTCTTTTCCAAACTACTTGTGTAGATACACCGCAGCAAAATGGAGTCGCGGAAAGGAAGAACCGGCATCTTGCTGAGGTGGCTCACTCTCTTATGTTTACTTTGAATGTTCCTAAACATTTTTGGGGTGAGGCCATCCTTACAGCTTCTTATCTTATTAATCGAATGCCCTCCAGTGTTCTTCAATTCCGGACTCCCTTGGATTTCCTTCCTGGTACCTTTTGGGTCTCTACTCTTCCTCCTAAGATTTTTGGCTGTGTTTGTTATGTGCATGCTCCTCACCACCCCGGTGGAAAGTTAGATCCTAAAGCTCGCAAATGCATTTTTCTTGGCTACTCCCCTACTGAAAAGGGGTATCATTGCTATGACCCTCTCTCTCGGAAGAAATTTGTGTCGATGGATGTCACTTTTTGGGAACACCAACCCTTCTACCCTCTCTCGTCCCCATCTCTTCAGGGGGAGAGTTCTAGAGGGGAAGAGATGTTGACATCTTCTAATTCGTGGTTATTTTCCCCAACTGACAGTACAAAGGAGATGTTGGTACAGGGGAGAACATTGGTGAGGGGGAGGAGGCATCTCCTAGCCATAGTAATCCTAAAGGGGAGAGAGAGGAACCTGAATCTGGAGAAAAAATAATGCCGGATGCAAGAGAAAGATTGGACAGACCTGATTTAAAAACTTTCACTCGCAAGGAAAAGGGCCAACCTGGTGCATTACCACAATACCAATCATAATCACTAGTCCTAGTTCCTGACGCTTCAGCTGAGTCTTCTGGTAATTCTCCTTCCTCTATACCTCTTCCTTTTGATGATCTTGATGTGCCTATTGCTCATAGGAAGCCAGTTCGAACACATAAAGTGCCGGCTCGATTATGTACCCAACATTCCATTTCGCAATTTGTTTCATATTCTCGTCTGTCACCTTCGTACTCTACCTTTCTTTCTTCTCTTTCTTCTATACCTATTCCACAGGGTTGGAAGGAAGCTTTTGCAACTCCTAAGTGGAAAGAAGCTATGGTAGAGGAGATGAAGGCCTTGAAGAAAAATGGCACCTGGGAGTTAGTGTCTCTTCCTCGGGGAAAGAATGCAGTGGGATGTAAATGGGTGTTCACGGTTAAGTATAAAGCTGATGGCACTGTTGAGAGATACAAGGCAAGATTGGTTGCCAAAGGCTATACTCAGACATATGGCATTGACTATGAAGAAACCTTTGCTCCAGTGGCCAAAATGAACTCTATTCGCACCTTGTTGTCTTGTGCTGCTACTCTAAACTGGCCACTTCAACAGTTTGATGTGAAGAATGCTTTTCTTCATGGTGATTTGGAAGAAAAGGTGTATATGGATATACCACCTGGTTTTTCTTCCCCTACCACTGAGGGCAAGGTGTGTAGGTTGAAGAAAGCTCTCTATGGCTTGAAACAATCACCAAGAGCGTGGTTTGACAGATTTCTCAAGGCCATGTTGAGACTTGGGTACACGCAGAGTCATGCTGATCATACTATGTTCACCAAGGAGTGATGGTAAGATTGCCATCCTTATAGTTTATGTGGATGACATAATTATGATAGGTGATGATGTGAATGAGCTTCGGATGCTTAAAGTTCTGCTTGCCAAGGAATTTGAAATTAAGGAGCTGGGGGCGATGCAATACTTTCTTGGCATGGAGGTGGCTGGATCTGAGAAATGGATCTTCATTTCCCAAAGAAAATATATTCTTGACCTCTTGGAGGAGACAGGGATGCTGGGGTGCAAGCCCACCGATACTCCTATTGAGGTCAATCATCATCTTGGCAGCGTGGGAGAGCATGCGGATAAGGAAAGATATCAGCGACTTGTGGGTCGTCTGATATACTTATCTCACACACGTCCAGATATTTCTTATGCGGTGGGGGTTGTCAGTCAATTTATGCATGACCCCCGTTCTTCTCACCTTGATGCTGTTTATCGTATCTTGAGGTACCTAAAATCCTCTCCAGGCAAAGGTATTTTGTTTTCCAACCATGGTCATTTGAGGTTGGAATCCTTCACTGACGCAGATTGGGCAGGTTCGATTGATGATAGACGTTCTACCTCTGGCTATTGCACTTTCCTTGGCGGGAATTTAGTTACTTGGAGAAGCAAAAAGCAATCTGTGGTAGCGAGGTCAAGTGCAGAAGCTAAGTACAGAGCCATGGCACATGGTGTTTGTGAGCTTTTATGGCTTCAAACCTTTTTGCATGATTTGGGAATTGTTGATCACAGTCCTATGAAGCTGTACTGTGATAACAAGGCTGCTATCAATATCGCTCATAACCCTGTTCAACATGATCGGACAAAGCATATAGAGATTGATAGACACTTTATCAAAGAGAAGCTGAGCAGTGGTGTAATATGCATGCCTTATGTGAAATCCGAGGACCAATTAGCTGATGTGTTTACTAAAGGTCTTAGTAGTAAGGTGTTTCACCATATCCTCTCTAAGTTAGGCATGATTAATATCTATGCACCAACTTGAGGGGGAGTGTTAGATTGTATTAGCAAACATGTTATGAGACATGTCCCAGATGGTTAGATTGTATTAGCTAGGGTGCTATTTGTTAAATTCTTTGTACATAAGGGTACTTTAGTCATTTGTATTGTAGGGTTGTATATATTCTCCTTTTCTCTGTTAATGAAAGTGAAGAAGGATTTTTACGCTCAATCCTCTCTCCCTCTAAATCTGTTCAGCAACTTTTGTGTGTAGATTTATGTGTTATGAGAAGTAGTCCTCTATTCAAATCAAGAGCACTGCAATGAGTACGGATGCTGCCATGCTTATTCCGTGAATAAGTTGTACGGAGCTCAATCTCGCGCGTCCAAAAGTATTTTTGGACGATTCAGATTAAAAACAAACTATTACCGGTCAGATATATTTATTACCGGTCAATGTTTAAAACATATCTCAACCATTGGTTGCCAACACGGACGGGTGAGATTGCGTTCCTCCGTGAATAAGTTATTCACGACTACTCTGTGAATTAGTTATTCTAAAAAAATGTGTTATAGAATGGCCTTAAGGTCGGCAAGGAACTAACCACAATAGCAAAACTTTAAGCTTAAGTAAATCTACCGAAAACCAAACAAATCTCAAGATAACCATTCAAAAACCAACCTTTCACTTTGCGAACGGTTGGTTCTCAATATGAGTTTTAGTTTCAATTATTACTCTCATTTCACTATCTATCTCTTCTCATTTATTACTCGAAAAAAAACTTGCTCAAAACACTAACCAAACAGAGCTGTAATTATTGATTTGCTTCCGGTTTGATGCAGTAATATTGATACTTGTATTCTCCTATCGCTTGTAATAAAAAAATAAAGCTTGCATATGTATAAGCTAAGGAGCCTAAAAATCTTTCAAAAACATTTTATTAGAATTCGCAAGAGTGAAAATTGAGCCGGACCGTAGAACGAAGATCAAGAGCTCGAACGGAAGAATCCCCACTTAAGAACGACGAAGCATGTCATTGGCCTACATCGTGCCCGTCAATTAGGTCAAATCTCATACGTAAAATTCAAACCTCTCGTTTGCGCACCAAACACTTGCAATTTCCAGTAACAAGTAGTCGTTGGGAGAAAACGAACAAACCAATGGGAGATCTTTAAATAGAACATGGTGCTTCTTTGAAGCTGTCTGGGCACCACAAATTAAAGGCCAAAATGGGTAGTGTGTAGTTATGTGAAGGATGTATATTACTAACTTGTTTTTTTTTAAACGGTAAAAAATAGATTCATTAACTCATAACATGGAGTACAGAGCTAATAGGGTCTTGGATACACCGGCCTGACCATCCAAGACCCTCTTCTCCTAACCACATGGAGGAACTGATTTAGGCCCAACAGGCTGAGCCCAAACCAGAGGGGAAAAAAAAAACACCTTAAAGCCCAAGTTGGATGAGCCAAGTCTTTATTGGTTTTCAGGAGTTCTTTAAATAGAACTTCCAAGTTGATTATTATGCACACTAATTAAGCAGAAGAAGAGAAAACAGCTTGAAATATACATAGTGTGTGTCTGTGTGTGTTGGAAATAACACAGTAACAGATAGTACTACTCATAGATTTTGCAAGTGAAGTTC
The DNA here is from genome assembly GCA_018127125.1 of Rhododendron griersonianum. Lineage (NCBI taxonomy): Eukaryota > Viridiplantae > Streptophyta > Magnoliopsida > Ericales > Ericaceae > Rhododendron > Rhododendron griersonianum. The sequence goes on along the minus strand of CM030789.1, from coordinate 51,832,663 downwards.
GATCGTCAACAAAAAGCAAAAGATGATCTTACAGATAGGAAAATGTAACAACATAAGTTGAGGAGATAATTGCAAAGCTATGTTCATACTAAAATAGGGTACACAAATAGTAGCAATTTATGCATGCTGTGACACCATTAAATACCTATACCGGTAGCTGATTCCCGATTTTGATGTCTATCCTACCCAAGCATACGATCACTTTGCTTACCAAAAAGGCCTCGACCATATGTGGACTGAATCATTTGTACAAGGAGAGGAAAATGCAAGGTTCCGAACAAGGTTACAGGAAGACTGGCCAGTGCAACAACAGGAAGAAGAACCCATCCCTTATCGTCTCCGAACAAAAGATGGAGTATGGCACCAAAGGCTACCATTGTGGATAACATGGAGACGAATAGGGTTGTGAAACCAATAATTAATCTTTTGGGTAAGGCATAGAGAAAATCATCATTTGCATTTCGTGAAATGAGGATAAGCAAGAACATTAACGCGGAAGTCATGGATGAGAAAAGAGCAAGTGTGTCAAATATCCCAAAGACTATGAAGCCTTTTTGTTTTGAAATTAATGGATGGCCATCATCGTTATTGTTTCTTCCTAGTATTATAACAGCAGCTACAAAGACCATGATGGCAATAAGAGTGGCTACAGTGGCACATGATGTGGCCGTATCTTTCATCCATTGCTCACCTTCCTTTACCAATTCTTGGTGTGAATCAGTGAACACTTCTGCAGGTGTCATTCCGTCAGTGTTCCTTACGTCCTTGTCTCCAGGCTTTGAAAGTTTTTCCACTTCCTGTGTCAATCAGGTGGCTTTGGAATGAGAAATGAAGTTTCATCTATTGGCAACTTTTGAGAGATTCTATGAAGTTTTGGGAGATAATGATGCTACCTCTGGTGGTGGGAGGTGTGGTGCCATTGGTGAAGCTTCAAATGCTTCTTTTTTTTTTCTCCTTTGTGTGCGTGTGTGTGTGTGTAGAAATGATGTTTCTAGTGTTGAGGTAAAAATGAGTGTTGCTATGTTACAGAGACGTTGGCAATGCTGGGACGTTTACTGAAGTACTGGCAATGCTGGGATGGTAGTGTTTTTGCTTTGGTTAGTATACATGATTGATCTACGGAGTGAAAATTGTCATTCCATGTTATATTGAGTGAACCAAACAATAAAAAAAAAGATGCATGATTTTCTATATAACTGATTTTTGAGAAAAAGGTGTGACTTAACAAATAACTTACAAACACCCAAATATTACTCGATGTGAGCTCAGTACGTAGTTGATGAGTAGTGATTTGGCTTTTATAACTTTTGATAACAGTCAACCTAGTATGAAAAAATTGGTAATTTCTATCTAATATTTAAGCACTTATATCATTATTTTTTATTCCTTTAGGTGGGAAAGAAAAGATTCACCTTAAACCATTGCAATTCACGTTGCATCTGTAACACTGGACCCGCAACACTATCTCTGAGATTGAGTTTTTGCTGAGGTTTCAAACATCCAGCCAAATGCAGACCATTGTTCCTCGATTTATCTAGGTCTGTTAGATATCTCCAACCAGCATCCAGTTGATATATGAGGTTGAACACACGTTCACGGCGCCACATAATTGCATAGTGGAATAAGGTTCCGTCCTCCACGTTTCGAGAATCCATGCCGTAAGGATACAACACTACGATCTCTTCAACAAGCTCATGAATTCCAGCATATGTTGCACTGAGCAAAGCCGGGCCAAATATGCTTTGCACTTAGGAGAAATTTAGTTTTGCAATTTCAACGCAAAGGAATTTGAGAAGTTGAAGTAGATGATGGTGTGCTAATTTCTTTTCTCGGATGTTCTTGATCTGTGGTACTGCAATTTAACAATCAGCAACATTTAAGGATGCAATAACATCAAATAACTAGTCTACCATGATTATGGAATAATTGTCACACCAACCCCTACCAAATTTTTCAGCAACTTCCCAAAACATAGAATGAAATCTTTGCCTCACTGCAAAATAATTCCAAACCAGTCAAAATCAGGAGGGAGTATAACTAAATTCAAAGCTTACGCTAGGAACCTTCAATTTCTGCCGAGGACTAGGTTTTTGCATCATCTAGTCTCTAACAATATGATTAGATAAAGTTGGGTCAATGATATCGACAAGATTAGAAGTACCAACTCACATAAACTACAATATAAATTTCGATAATGTTTTGGAAATAAGGAATTTTATGGTAGATGGAGAAATCTTATTAGTATTTGAGTCTAGACTTGAGGATCTAAACTTAACTTTCTAGAGTTTAGAATTAAGGATCTTAGCATGAACAAGAAAGGATATTGCCCATCTAGTCTTTGCATGAACAAGAAAGGAGTAACACCCCTACATCTGATTAGGAAAGATAGTCTTTGTTTCCTATTATTACCTATGATGCATGGACACGGACATAGCCACAGGGACACGAGAATTCTAAAAAAATGAGGATACAGACACGGCACGGGACACGCCATGTGTATAATTAATTAATTAATATATATTTATATTTTTCAATTTATGAAAATAGCCAATCTCATCGAGTGATTCATTATGAAATTCTTAATGATTGATGCATCTTGCATCATTTGTGATACTTTATATGATATATTAGATAAGAAGGGTCATGTATTAAGTTAATCATCATCATTTGTGTCCCCAGCCGTCCCATACGTGTCCCACCCGTGTCCCCCTCTAAAAATTAAATTATACGCGTGTCCCCATGTCCTGACACGGCGACACCTCGACCTCAAGAGTTGTCATGCTTCATAGATATATTATTACTGATTTTAAGTAGTAATATGGTTATACCCAAACCAAAAATGCAGCAGTTGGTAGGCTTCTCAATGTTCCCTCCTCCTCCGCTATGGCGATTTGCAATGTGTTCACAGGAACACCTACATGGAACACACGCACACACACAAAAAAAGTTATAAAAACAATGCTTGTGAAAAGTTCCTTTTGGACTTTTGCTTTATAGAAGAACTAGATTGTTGAGTAAAACTGACATAGAAAAAGAATGCCTACTTCTCTATCAAATACTCAACTTCCATTCAGATGTTATACTACATTTTTTGTTACACGAAGTAAGAAATCATACGAGTAATCTACAAGATAAATAGGTAAATAATCTTTACAAGGTCAAACTTCATAGAGCTTAAGAAACAGATTGAGAGGAGACAAAGGGATCGAAGAAACTAACCCGAATAGATTAAGCTCTGCCAGAAGTTTAAGGAGGTTCCACTTCGGAAAGAAGAACACTTTTCAACAAGTACATTCAAAGCAGAGGGCTCCATGCATGCCAACTCAGGTTTGCACTCAAGCAATGTTAGAGCTATGTCTGTTGCATTGATGGAAGATAGCAGTCACGCAACGATTCAAATGTTACTCTATCTTACAACAGTAATATCATAGTTATTCCCTTCTCTATTTTGTGAATGTTATGTTTTTGAATTTACATATGTAAGATGCTACTTACGTTCAAAGATTTTGTTTCGAAATTTATTTTGTACTTTTGTGTGATGCTAAAAGTCTTCGTGTACAGTACCATATTTTGGATGCCATGTGATTTGTCACAACTACAATAGTAAGAGACACAGTAGATGAGGCCCATTTCACCAATGTAGTAGTGACAAATTTCGTGATATCTAAGATATTTTTAATGAATGTGATAACATGGCATCACTGAAGTGCTAATAATCACCGTAGTGTTCCCCTCTTGTGAGATCGCGCAAAAGTTCAGCAGCTACGTCATCTTTCAATTTAACTTCTTCTTTGGTGGCTTCCCATAAGTAAACAACACTCTCCCTACTCCCAGTGCTAGCAGCGTAATTGAGTGGTGGATCTCCATTGTTATCCAAAACGTTAGGCAGGTTCGGGTTCTTGTCAACTGGCCAACAGTTTGGCTGCCTCAACGTTGCCAACGCCTGCAGCACGATGAAGTGCTGTCCTGCCCCATTGGTCAGCTAGGCCTGCATCCTCTGGTGACATCTTCTTCAAAATCTTCTCCACGAAATGGTTTCTCCGTGATGACTTCACGGCCAGCGAAAGCGCTGTATCCGAGTATGGCATGATGGCAGCCCTAACAATATCTGGTTCACTTTCTATGATTTTGCTGGTGGTGTCCCAGTCACCTTCAATTGCAGCTATTCGCAGCGGCAGATAACGTCTTTTCTTCTTTTCAGTTTCTTCATCTGTCAAGACACATAGATCAGATGACAAACACATGTTTAATCCAATGGCCAAATGAGTCAAAGAGTAGATAGAGTTCAAGTGCTAAAGATACTCTTAACTAAACAAAAATCTTTAAAAAGAGTCCAATTACCTAGTTGAAACCTATTTTTAGCCCGATCGAACATATCCACCAACCTTGTCCACACCCCTCTTGCAGTTGTATAACGCAACACTTGCAGACGGGTATCTTTGTCGAGCGTAGTAAGGATCCATCCCCGTACAAGATTGTCTGATCTTCTCCATGAGACAGAATTTGATGAGGCTGCCTGGGAGACCCTTTTGGATGCAGCCTCAGTTGTGCTGCCATCTACGAAGCCAAGCAAGCCTTGACTCTCAATGAAGTCTACCATCAGCTGCTTCCACTGGGGATAGCATTTAGCATCAGACAACTTGTCGGGGACGAAGTCCAGAACGTTAACCTCCCAGGGGTACGGGTACTTCTCGACTGAGGAAGTGGTGCTTGAGTAAGCCATTGATGGAAGCTAGATTCTGGGCACTCTCTTACAGATAGAATATTACTAGTGCATAATTCATGGATGCATATTAAATTGTTTGAGCCTTTTGTAGATTGATGATTGATCGTTACTGTGGGAGATCTCTTTATCGTTGCAATTTCTTTTTCTTCTTCTTTTTTTACCCCTCTTTCTTTCTTTTGTCTGTGTGTCAGCATAGACTTTGTTGGTACAAATAGCAACCCAAGAGGGGGGTGAATTGGGTATCTCAAATATAATGCGGAATTTTAAAACTAATTGACTAATTATTCAAGATATTCTACCACAACTCGTTATTCAACAATATGTCAATCTACTCATGCGTTATAGATATGCAAAACTGAAAGTAAAGAGAGTAGGGAAGAGAGAATCGAACGCAAGGATTTATAGTGGTTCGGTCCGCAACTTTACGGCCTAGTCCACTCCCCAAGTGTCCAACTTGGGATTTGCTGCACTATCTCCAATAGTTACAATCTTCTAGCTTCGCGGGTGCTAGACAACCTTTACAAACGAGCAATCTATCCCCAATCGCTCCGACTAATTTTGACTCCGGTGCTAGTCACACTTGACCCAACTAGTTTTGACTCCGGTGCTAGTAACACCTAACTCCAAGTGATTTTCTCTCCAAAACCACTCACAAAAAGATAATCTCTCTCAAGAATATAAACAAGGGTGTACAATCCCTTTTACAATAAAGATCAAAATAAGAGCTCTCTCACACAAGTGTATAGATATCAAGATGAAGAGTTGAGTATTGAGAGATTGGTGTATTCCTTAGAGTATTTCCGTGAAGCTCTCTTGTCTGTCCCTTTTTTCTTGCTTGGCCTTGTATATAGTCTTCAACATATGAACGTTGGAAGCATGCAATCACAATTGGAAATATTCTGATACATTATGCCTTTGATTGGAAACATATCCAAGTCCACACAAATCCATTCCTTTTGTGTACTAGCCGTTGAACCCATTAGGAAGCCATACTCCACTTGACTTGTTCCCATCATTTAGCCGTTAGACATAATTAAGCTCCAAGTAATCTTCTATGTTCCTCCTTAATTAATATTTGCTTTTCATAAAATCCCTTGTAGCCGATTAAAAATTAGGAAAAGATTTGTCCTTAATCTTCCTCCTTATAATTTAAATCTTGACTATTGAAGATAGTGATTTGATGTAAACTCTTCCCTTGTCTTAATCAAATCCTACAAATTAAACATTTACTCAAATCAATATCACATATCATAATAATAATTATTATATTTCTTCTTTAATAAAAATATGTTTTGTTATCATCAAAATCAATAAGGTATTCCAAGGAAACCTTTGGGCTCACAGACTTGTCTTGGAGGGGCGTCCATGCTAGTGAATGCGAAGGCGTGCCGGCGTTCCGTTGGCACTGTTTTTCTCTCATTAGCTGGCAGGAGTGCTAGTTTGGGTTTCTGCTTCTGATTGATGATTGCATCCGTGCTTTTCAACCATGGTTTGAGCTTGGGGTTCCCGTTGAATCCTCTACTACTTAGTCGCGGACGGGATTCTTTATGCCGACATCTAGTGTGGATTTGCTTTTACAAGGTGTCCTAGAGCCATGAATGTTGTTTTCGCTTTGGCTTCTGTCCTAGATTCATTAGTTTTGGTTCATTCCTACTATTGTTGAGTAATGATGGTTTCCACCTCTAACATTCCATTAACTTGCTCATAAAAGTGAAAAAGATAGTTCTTCACTCATGAAAGTGAAAAAGATTAGACAACAATAAAGGGGAGAGTAGGTTCTCGATCTCCGGTCAAGCATCCCAACTGGATTCGTCCAAATTTTGGTATTTGTGGCCCATTTTGGGCCTATTTTAATGATCAGAATCATTCACTTCGTAGAACTTATCAAGGTAATCAACCATACAAAAGTATTATGTTAATCCGATCAATGTCTGCTCGAAACACATAATATCTTGAACTAAACTTTACTTATGATCATCGGGAGAAATTGGAAAAAAGTGAAAAATAAAACTAGCAATAAAAAGTTGGCACAAGCCTCTGTTTCTATAGTTGTACTTTGTTTAGAGGAACCGGAGGCTTGCTGTGTCACCATCCGGGCCGTCCGTCTCGACAATCGATTTGTTTTAAAATTCAGCCCATCTAAAACTCTTTTAAACGGCTGAAATTGGACAGCATAGAAGTGCATAGCACCGCCCCCGTTCTGCATATGTGCATGGAAAGAACAAATGTGTCACTTTCTTTCATTATTGCTGTTCGAAATAGTCATGAGTTTGGGCCCCTTATTCATCTTTTGAGTAAAGTTTTTCAGGTTTTTATTGGGTCTGGGTCGAGAGCAGCTTTTTCCACCCGGGAAATGATACATCCACCGAAGGTGGATCCACCGCACCGCCCACCGCACGCCGGCCGGGCCCACTCCGGCCACCGGCCGGCCGATCCGAACCGTTCAAAAATTCTAAAAAAAAACCGAGTGGGCCCACGTGGTAATAAACGGCATCTGATGTGTGTAGGTGCTCTAACCAATCTTACATTTTTTAACGGCTCGGATCATCTGATTTTTGGAAGTTCGGATCGAGCACCTACACATGTCGGATGCCGTTTATTTCCGCGTAGGCCCACTCAGTTTTTTTTTTTAGAATTTTTGAACGGTTCGGATCGGCCGGCCGGTGGCCGGAGTGGGCCCGGCCGGCGTGCGGTGGACGGTGCGGTGGTCCACCTTCGGTGGATGTATCATTTCCCTTTTCCACCCACCGACACCGCTCCCTCTCTCACTCTTGCCAAGAATACCAAAATGTCCCCATCTCCTACCTTTTTAACTAAATTCTTTTTTTTAATTCTTTAATTCTATTATTTTATTTCATTTTTTTATTTTTTTATTACTTATTTAATTTAAATTTGGTTAACTCAAATAATATTTTCAACTAAAATATGTTTTTTACATTTAAATTTGACTTTATATTTAAGGCTCCGTTCTCTTGAACTTAACTTAAATTTGGAAATTTTGTCATTATTTGAATTTTTTCCACATTTGTTAGTTTTGCGTTATTGATTCGTCTCGATGAGAAAATTATTTTTTTGATTTTTCTCGTCGAGACGAATAAATAACCCACAAAAGTTTGGCTCAAAATTAACAAATGCAAAAAAAATTTAAATAAGGACAATTTTCATATTTAAGTTAAGTTAAAGAGAATGTGGCCCAAGAACAATCTTACTTTTTTATCATTTAATCCTAAATGGTCATAATGAATTTTTTGTTGGCCTTTCAATGACCACCCTAAAATTCCTTATTTAGTTTCAGGGCTCTCTAAGGGTGCCCATTGAAAGGTCTTAGAGCCAAAAATCTATTATGACCATTTAAGATATAATGATCAGAAAAATAAGATCTTTGCATCAGTTAAAACAGATTGAAAATTGAAACACTTAATTTCTTAACTATATTTTATAATATATAAACTATGTAAAAAATAAGTGTTCCAATTTTTAATCCGTTTGAACCGATGCAAAGATGTTATTTTTCTGATCATTTCATCATAAATGGTCGTAATGAATTTTTTACTCTAAGGCCTTTCAACGAGCACCTTAAGACTCTTTATTTAGTTTCATGGCTCTCTTAGGATGCCTATTGAAAGACCTTAGAGCCAAAAATATATTATGACCATTTAATATAAAATGATCAGAAAAATAAGATCTTTATACCAGTTCAAACAGATTGAAAATTGAAACACTTAATTTTTTTAACTATATTTTTTAATATATAAACGGTGTAAAAAAATAAGTGTTCCAATTTTCAATTCGTTTGAATCGATGAGAAGATCTTCTTTTTCTTATCATTTCATCTTAAATGATTGTAATGAATTTTTGGCTCTAAGATTTTTCAATAAGCACCCTAAGAGAGACCTGAAACTAAATAAGGAGCCTTTGGGTGCTCGTTGAAATGCCTTAAAGCCAAAAATTCATTATGACCATTGAGGATAAAATGATATAAAAAAAAGATATTTATACTGATTCAACCTGATTGAAAATCGGAATACTTAAATAATATTAAATAAATAAAAGAGAAAAAAGATATAAAGATTATTAAGTAAATAAAGGAGAAATAAGAGAAAATGGGGTTGGGGTATTTCTGGGGCGCAGACTGCGGGGGTATTTTCGGAATAGGGGGTGGAGTCGGGGGTGTGTGTGTGTCAGGAGAGGGGAAAGCAATTTGCGGGTGAAAAACATTTCGGGAAAATTTTATAAATGGTCTCTCTAGTTTGCACAAGTTCTCATTTTCGTCCCTCTAATATTAATTGTATCAATTTTAACCCTGTAGTTTTCATTCCATCTCAATTTTGTCCCTCTTTCTAACGCCGTCAATGAAACAAACGGAATTGAAGGGCAAAATTGTCATTTTCTCTCATAGAGGGACTAAATTGAGATTTTATGTAAATCAGAGGGACTATTTTTAAAATTTTGTATTTTACTTTCGTTTTTTGCAAATAAAATAAAAAAGACCATAAGTAATGTATTTGACAACTAAATTATTTTTTATTTGGTAACCAAACTATATTGAAAAAATTTTATATTTCATTACACATTACAAAAATATTAGAAAATGCACAAATCAACCCCTTAGCTAATGTCTTTGTATCGTGTTCTTATAATATCTTTTTTTTTTCACCCGATAAAAATGTTCAAAATCCGTATTTATTTGTTATATGAGTGATCTTTTGAGTAAGTCCCAAAATAAATACACTTATACCCATATTTTAATGTATTTGATATCTTAATATTCAATAGTGTTTCATTATTTAATTAAACACAATTACAAGATTTCTAAATACTACTGAACAACTTTTTTCTTTTTAATCATGTGACAAAGAAAATAACGAGAGTGAAAATTCAGTTGAAAAAAAATACAATACCAATTAAGACATTTAACATAGGGGTTGCTTTTCGAATTTTCTGATATTTTGTGATATATATAATAAAAACTTTAAAAAATTTCAACATATTTTGATTATTCAATATAAAATGAGATGAGAAATATATTACATATGATGTATTTTTAATTTATTTACAAAAATAGAAGTAAAAAATAAAATTGTAGAAATAGTCCCTCTATTTTGCATGAAATCTCAATTTAGTCCCTCTGTGAGGAGAAATGACAATTTTGTCCTCTAATTCCGTTTGTTTCGTTAACGCGTAAGCGAGAGGGACGAAATTGAGACAAAATATAAATTATAGGACTAAAAGTAACACAATTGATATTAGAGGGAAAAAATAAGAATTCATGCAAACTAGAGGGACCATTTGTAAAATTTACCCTTTAGTTTTGGTCAGTAGACTGATGTGTAGATTGTAGTGCAACTTTTGTGTGTAGATTGATGTGTAATGAGAAGTAGTAGTCCTCTATTCAAATCATGAGCACCTCAATGAGTACGGATGCTGCCATGCTTATTCCGTGAATAAGTTTTACGGAGCTCAATTTCGTGCGTTCAAAAGTATTTTGGACGATCCGGATTAAAAATAAATTATTACCAGTCAAAGATATTTATTACCGGTCAATGTTTACAAAAAAATATCTCTCAATCGTTGATTGCCGACACGGACGGATGAGATTGCGCTCTTCCGTGAATAAGTTGTTCACAACTACTCCGTGAATTAGTTATTCTAAAAAGAAATTGTGTTATAGAGTGGCCTTAAGGTCAGCAAGAAATTAACCACAATAGCAAAACTTTAAGCTTATGTAAATCTACCAAAAACCAAACAAATGTCAAGATAACCATTCAAAAACCAACCTTTCACTTTGCGAACGGTTCTCAATTTGAGTTTTAGTTTCAATTATTATTCTTATTTCACTATCTATCTCTTCTCATTTATTACTCGAAAAAAAACTCGCTCAAAACACTAACCAAACAAAGCTGTGATTATTGATGTGCTTCCAATTTGATGCAGTAATATTGATACTTGTATTCTCCTATTGCTTATAATAAAAAAAATAAAAATAAAGCTTGCATATGTATAAGCTAACGAGCTTAAAAATCTTTCAAAAACATTTTATTAGAATTTGCAAGAGTGAAAATTGAGCGGGACCGTAGAACAAAGATTAAGAGCGCGAACGGGAGAATCCCCACTTAAGAAAGACGAAGCATGTCATTGGCATCGTGCCCGTTAATTAGGTCAAATCTCATACGTAAAATTCAAACTTCTCGTTTGCGCGCCAAACACCAGCAATTTCCAGTAACAAGTAGTCGTCGGGAGAAAACGAACAAACAAACGATGGGAGATCTCTGCAAATCCTCGATGATGTTCTTCTCCGATCAGCACCTCTGCTTCGCCGACATTCTCCCTCCCCCTGAGGTAAAATACGATCATGCAGTTGAAGGCAGAATTCAAAAATACACACAATATACACACACCGAATTTGCATTTCTATATCGAGAACAAAACGTATATTGGATAAGTATTTATCGCTACTTTCTAGTCTTCTTAGTCTGAGAAGGAAGCGAGATCGTATGGATATACGTAGTCGTCGTTCAATTTTAAACACGCGATCTGATTGTTGATGATTTAAACTTGTTATACTTGTTTTTTTTTTTCAGATATGTGTAGGAATTTTTTAAATGAAATGTGACAGAAGGAACTGGCAAGGCGGATCTCATTGAATTTTTTCAGATGAACCTGAAAAACTAGTACAATTAGCGAAAATATTTGGAGTTGTGCGTGTGCCGTGCTGCGTGCGTAAATATGCGATTACCGACGCTCCTTGTTTGTTCAGGTCCGAGCTAGGATTGAAGTAGCCGTGCTTAACTTCCTGAAGATATTGAATTCTCCGACTCCGGCAATCTCAGATCTCTCCCTGGTTAGGAAATTTCATGGAGTTATAGGTTTGAATGGACACCAACTGTTTGATGAGTTGGGGGATTTTTATTTTTTATTTTTTTGAGTGGTGCAGATCGATAGAAGATCGAGTAACAGCAAAGTGAGTCGAGGATTGTTGACTGACGTTTCGTGGATTTTTCTCTCTCACTCGTTTTGCACGAGGTCTTTGATGAGAGCTAACACTGCGAAAGCTTTCATTAGAGGTTAGAAGACGATACTCCTATCTTTCAATTGTCATTTTGGCTTCTTTGTTTGTTCCTAGAAATGTGAAGTGTTTCACAACCAGTGACTCACAAATTAGAGAATTAGCAAGGGAAATGATAATGCCAAAACTCTAGTGTACAAACTGCTTGTACCATGTGTAGTGTACAAGATTTTTATGCGCTGGAGTTTTGGCACTAACAAAAACAGTTATGGCAATCTTTTTCACGGAGGCTCTGTTCACGGAGCGGCGCAATCTCAGCTGTCTATTCGTGCAATCAATGACTGAGATTCGTTTTCAATTATGACCGGTCATAATTAACTCTTTCTCGAAAAAGTTTCATTAACATCTTGACCGTTCAAAACACTTTTGGACGGTCACAATTGAGTGTTGTAAACAAGTGTTGTTTACAGCACCTCCGTAGAGAAGATTTTCTCTTAGCAATTTTGATGAGCTTTGTTTTGGATAAGAAATGCTTTGAATATCTGTAATGTCACCCTCTTTTAAAAATAAAAAAAAAACTAAGTTGTTTCTTCAAAACTAGAATTTACTAATTTAAAAAGGGAGATTGCTTTCTTTTTTCTTTTTTTTTTGTGCTACAGTTCGTATGGTGCCGGTGGGAACATAATTTATTTCTTCACGCTAGAACTCTGGTTATTTTGGACTTGTAAAAAAGTACGATTCCGCAGCTCACATGTATAGTTTTAAATTTAGGTTAAAAAACTTGCTTTAATTAAAGGATTTTACTAAAATTCCTTAACTGTATTCTTAGAATAGGCCTAGGTGACTTAGACTCATTGCCTGATCATAAGACTTTTAATCCATGGATTTGGGCCACGACATAGATATGAATCAACTTATGCGCAATTTGGCTTGCAAATCTGGAATCAGTTAAATCACTATGAAATGGATCGATTTTTAACCAAGTGGGCCATGAACTTGGCAGTTTTCTAGTCCTCATTCTTATTATGATTTTTCTTCCCGTAATGCAGTCTGGAAGGTAATGGAGATGTGCTACCAGGTTCTGGTTCAGGAAAAGAGACTGACTCAAAGAGAGCTATTCTACAAGTTGCTTTGTGGTTCACCTGACTATTTCACTTCCCAATTACAGGTCAACAGGACAATCCAAGGTCACACACTCTCCTTGTTTCTTTTCCATTTACTTTATTAGATTAAAATGAACGAAGGATGTGTCACCTAATCTATGCCTATACCTTGGCTAATATGCATAGTATGTAGAATGCTGCTCATAGTGAAGTTTATCCTAAACAGATGTGGTAGCATTGCTTCGCTGCAGCCGTTATAGTCTTGGAATCATGGCGTCTAGTAGAGGAGCCATTGCTGGCCGCCTGTTGCTGCAGGTATACATCTGTATTGTTATCCTCTTTATGAATGCGAATTGAGGAGATACTAATTTGTATGGGAAGTTGAGTGAATCATCATATAATGCACATCCTACATTTATGACTTATTATTCTGAATCACCTAATACAGTGGTTCTCTGTCTGGATCAAAATGGATTAAGCATTACCAGACAGGCCAGTTTTCAGTTAAAGGACTTGTCCATGAAATCAAAAATGTTTTCAATTGGACTGTATGTTTGCTTACAACGTTTATTCGAGCCAAATCGTGACAGTCAAAGCTTCACTTTGCTGCACCAGAATTCTTTTGCATAGGGGTACCTAGGGGCTCAGTGTGTTAGATTAGACTGATTACGAATAGAAGAGAAAGGAGCTATTTACAGTATCTCTAAATCGCTATACATTGATCTTGAAATGCACTAAGCACTTGTCTTCCAAATTATGAAACAGGAGCCAAACCAAGAAGTTGTGGACTGTTCTGCTTGTGGATCTTCTGGATATGCTATATCAGGTGACCTGAATTTGTTGGAGAAATTAGTCATGAAAACCGATGCACGTTACATTATTGTGGTCGAGAAGGTAAACTTTGCTCCTTTGAATTCCTTGTGGAGAATGTACTAAAGTTTTCCCAGAGGTGTTGCAAAATATGGATGGATTATTTCAGCATGCCATATTCCAGCGGCTAGCTGAGGACTGCGTATATAATCAAATCCCAAGCATTCTCATCACAGCCAAAGGATATCCAGATATTGCCACAAGGTAACTACAAGTTGTTACAAAATCAATGCATTGTGCATCTCTCCTCAAGTTTTTATTGCTTGATTATGATCATAATCCCGAGTCCTCAATACAAACAGGTTTCTCCTTCATCGAATAAGCAGGACTTTTCCAGACTTGCCTATATTCGGGCTGGTCGATTGGTATGACTGGCTTTCACCTTGTCGCAACCTTTGATATATCACATCACTTACTCGTACTTTGTCAAATATGGATTTTTTCACAGGAATCCCGCAGGATTAGCAATTCTCTGCACCTTCAAGTTTGGAAGCATAGGGATGGGCCTAGAGGCATACAGATATGGTGCTTTCTTCTACCATGATATGTAATTCTACTCTTCTTTTTTCCTGGTGGAAATGAAATTTACTCAACACGTATTTGTGTTTTCTTCTTTGCTCTTGCCATCTAGCTTGCAATGTCAAGTGGCTGGGAGTGCGAAAACATGATCTAGAACTCGTACCAGAACAATCTTTCATCCCACTGAAACCAAGGGACCTACAAATAGCCAAAAGCTTGGCGTCCTCTGAGATTTTACCGGTAAATTGCTAAATCATAAATAAGTGTGCTGTGTTTCCGGAAACTGTAGGCCCAGTGAGGGAGAAGATCTGGCATTTTCTCTCTTTGCTTTTCTTTGAAACTAGGAAATTGGGTCTAATTTCATGTGTTTGACAGGATAATTACAAGGAAGAGTTGGCTGTGATGGTGGAGAGTGGAAAGAGAGCAGAAATTGAAGCACTCTACTTCCATGGATACGATTTCTTGGGGAGGTACATAGCAAAGAAAATTGTACAAGCCAATTACATATAGTTGAAAACACGAACAGAGAAAGCGAAAATAAACACGATTAGAAGGAAAGATGTAAGTGAAGTAGATTTTCTGCTAAGAGTTCCATGTGACAGAGAGAAGATCAGTGCAGAGAAAGAAACTTGTTATTGCCGCAGAATCAATGGTTTTGGTTACCCTCATATTCATCGTAGAAGGGATTATTAATAATAGGATCTATCATTCAATTGTTCTCTTGAAGTATGACATTTTTCGGGTAATCACAGCAGCTATTGTAGTTGGCCAAATATATGCCCACCCATAAGTTGCACCTACATTACTGCTAAACACCAAGTATGAAGTCACTAAGGCTGGCACAGCTCATATTTCCCTGTCAACAAATAAGCACAAAGATTCAAGCCGATGTCCATTATTCCGATACTAGAACTAGTGTTCTTTGATTTCACTCGTAATTATATTTGCCGCAAGCAGATACATGTTGCAAGGAAATATCCTAAAGCTCAATTTTCTTCCAGACTCGGCATTCAGAACAAAGAAACTAACCACTTCAAAGGTTTAAAGAAAATCGCACTCTTAAAATGAAGAGAACAACAGTTTCCAAGTGCTTTAACCATATCTTCTATCTCAGTATCCCATGCTACATACAAGTACAATTAAAAAGACCCATATCCCAACAATACAAACTGCTTCAAAATTCCATATTTGGCTGAAACAAATCCATCAGAAGGGATGGCTGCCTAAGATGTCTTCAAGAATCAAAACCATTAAAAAAAAAAAATCACTCGAAAAGTAGAAGAAATTACAAATAAATAAAGCCGGAGTAGTCTCAGCTGCAATGTGCAAACTGTTACAGGTATGTAAAATTCCTACCAAAACTTAGTGGCTTCCCTTTGGTGGGAGACTCACTCTCTTTCCCTCTACATAAAACTTGTCACTGGCTTCTAACTGCAAAAAAACAAACAAAAATGTCACGTCTGACTTGAATCGGCAAAACAAGATCGCAAACAATAAGTGGCATAACCCACAGAAACTGCTCCACATCCACCGTACATCATACCTTTCCTTTCAAGAATACAAGGGCATCTCGTTTGGATGAGAAGTTGGAAAAAAGAGAAGATGAGTGTTCATCAACAAGAACTTTGAGTTGTTTAAGCTTCAGTGTCTCCCCAGGTACCTGTGGCAAAAAGGTCAATCAGTGGCAAGGATATTACTAGAATAAGCTTTGCAACCTAAGAAGACACACCTGGCGAAGAAGCTTCCGACACAGCCTTCTTAGCTTAACCTTGGGTTCATCGTTGTTTTCTGTTTCTGAAATCTCACCCCGTTTGCGTTTTGCTGAAGAATCAGAAGGATCCTCATCAGCACTGTCATCAAATGACGTCTTTTTGCCCTGAAAGTGACAACCAGCTATTTTCCTTGGCCGGTCCTTAATACCCAGTCCTTGTTTTCCAGATGTTGCTTTGTTCTGCAGATAAAGACTTGCATCAACACTAACTAAAACATGAAACGACTCCAATATTACACACTACAGGACTGTCAAAAATGTTTTCTGGAGAAAAACTTAAAGGTTCAGTTCAACAGTCTCTGTCTCATTTCTTGTGCTTCAAGGGAAGGTGTCACGTATCATTCCAATGAGACAGAATGTCATAAACGATTACAAGAATTCCGAAAACCGCATTATGTTGTGCTTCAAGCAGAAGGCGTCACATATTGTTTCAATGAGACAGAATGGCATAACCATTACAAGAATACCAAAAACCACATGGTTAGGTTAACTCAGTCAAACAAGAGTGATACATACTTGGACAAGATTATAAAGATTCTCTTGATCTTCCTCGTGAAAAGCAACCCTTTCCTGAGGGTTGTGAGCATTTTGGCTTGGGAGGGATTTCTTTCCGCTGGATTGTGCTCCAAGAAAACCTCCTGATACAAAGCCACACTTGAAGCCCCACCAGTCTGGTGAAACACCTGTAACTTCGTTTCCTGCCAAATGTTCAGGTGTTCATTTGATGAAAATGATCTCTATGCACCAAATGGGGATATCATCATAACACGTATTTTTCGCAACAATATATGCAAGTAAACGCAAGAAGAAACTAGTTTCCCAACCCAAACTCCAGTGTCGAGATTCCAAATTCGCTCTAAAAGATTGGTTCTTCTCGACGAGAGAAATTGGAAAAGTAAAAAATTACGATCGAAACTCAAAATTTCTTCAATAAAGACAAAAATAAGCTGAAAAGAGATTTTTAAGCTCACAACTTTTCTGGGGAACGTGTTGGGTTTGTGAAGCCTGATTCGGTTTGATTTGCAACTTTGCAAACTATGGTATATATTCTGCTATTCGCAGCAGCCGATGTATTCTATACACTCTTCTCCATTCGATACATGGTGAGAACTGGTGAGAGCCATGAATGTACCCAAATTAGAGAACCGTGTAAATATTTGTGTCACGCTTCTTGGTATTATTTGCTTGATGTGTGTGGATATGGGTAAAATTCGCAACAGGAAATGGAGATTTACAAATTCTTCCAGGACATTTAGAAAATCCTAAAATTGAGATAATTTGGTCAACACATTATGTGGAAGCAGAATTGTTTGAAACATGCTAAGTAGCACCAGACCACCGGTCTATAATTGCAAAGGTCAAAACGTAAGACACTGAAGATTCTGAGGTGAGCCGAGAAGAGAGCACTCCAAGGGTGGTGAGAGAAAGACACAGGCAGTAGGGCCTCCCAAGCTCCAGTGCTAAAGCTCTTGGTAGTTGGTACCAAAGCTCTGAGAGAACTTGTTACCTGTATGAGGAAGAAGAGAAGGAACCTG
Source organism: Rhododendron griersonianum (assembly GCA_018127125.1). Lineage (NCBI taxonomy): Eukaryota > Viridiplantae > Streptophyta > Magnoliopsida > Ericales > Ericaceae > Rhododendron > Rhododendron griersonianum. The sequence goes on along the minus strand of CM030789.1, from coordinate 51,815,133 downwards.
TCATGTAAGAGGAATCTTCTATTTAAGAGGTCAGCCGTATCATCCAAATATTGTAGGTATATTTTGTTAGTCTATGTGGGGACGTGTCCAGAGTGTTAGGATAGTGAAGACCTTGGTGGCACTTTCTCTCTCTTCGTAGGACTGACCAAAAGGCAATTTTGCGGCTTTAAATCCACAATGTCCCCAAGATCCCTTTGCATATTCCTCTGAACAAAATTTTGGATGAATTAAGGGAAAGAAAAGATTTCTCTTGCCCTTTTCCTTGAAATACAGATAACATGATTACAGCAACATTATTTGCTCTCTAAGTTGATAAGATTTCTCTTGCCCTTTTTCCTTGAAATAAAATTTCTTGGTGTTTGCTGGTCCAAGAAGTCACGATAGTAAGCGCATAAACTTCATACTTTATGTTGTGTGATTTTGCATAGATTTCTGGCTTTCTTATGGCAAAGAAAATATAACACACCTAATCACAAAATGTAGAATAAAAATGAAGCAAAAGTAGAGAGAGAGAGAGAGACAGACAGACTGGCAATGATTTCAGCAGCATAAAATAGAAGACTAGAGTAGGGCCAGTAGGCTTTAACAAGAATATGCATTTGAAGGAGAAAAGCGCTGCTTTCCATTAAGTTGCATTCCAGAAGTTACCTTCACCACCAAAAACATGATCAGTAGGTTCTTCCACCAACTCCAATACACTCTCCTGATTAGAGTTTGTCTGCGGACATTCCTCAACCTTTTTGACCTACAATATATAATGCCAGAAGAATCATAACACAAAAATTAAATCCAAGAAAAAAATGAAAGGGGGACAGAAATTTCAATGAGCACAAAATTTCAACACATGGAAAGAAAACTACAATTCCTGACTATAGCACTCAGATCATTAGGTCAAAACCCTAAGTACCGCAGACACTAGATCGAAACGTTTAAACTAAACTCAACACAAAATGGTTGATTCTGAGGTATGCTTTCACAGTGAAGATTAGCAGTGTATCTACATGACCACAACATTAGAAATATTCTATCTCCAAGAAAATGGGACTATATACAAACTGAATTATCAAAAGTTCAATGGCACCTACAGTCACGTAACGAACTGAATAACAAAATTACCATAAATATTTATGAGGCACCACAAAACCATGATAGCCTCTCATGTGGTGGGCCGAACCCAGTTTGGCCACGGGTTGCCCCGCAGGTTGATTCGGCAGAGCTAGGAGATGAGCGTGACGGGTTGGACTCATGCACGCGGTTTGGGCCTAGGCCCTGTGCGTGTAGTGGGTTGAGCCGAGAAGAGGTGGACCGGACCAAAGGGTTTCGGCCCACTGGTGTTAGAGGCCTAGTTTGCGAGCTCAATGACCGAACCTTCGGGTCGGGCGAATGGGCCGGTTGGGCTTAGAGGGTCGGTTCAACCCGGGTGGGGGCTGCGTAGAGATCCCTCTAGTCGGTTCTAGAAGCTTCTAGAACACTCCAGAGTTGGGGTTAGTTTGGGCATGTGCCGTGCACACCTGACTTGGAGAGCAAGTATATATGTCTATAAATAGGAGAGGATAAACCCTAAGAAAGGTACACAATCTCAGACCCTATAATACACTCTCTCTCTCCTGTATATTGACTTGCTCGTCGGAGGGGCGTGGGGCGGCCTACCGCCTTGCACCTTGGTGCAGGTACGCAACGGAGCAGCAAAGGAGAGATCCGAAGGAGTTCGAGGAGAAACCACCACACCACAATTGGCACCGTTGCCAAGGACTTGATTCCCTGTACGTTGGTTTCTATTTGAACCTTCTTGGAGATTTTTGCTTGGAGCCATGGAGGTTTCGGCTCGTGTTTCAGATCAACCATGGTGGCTTCGGTTCAAATCGACTTTTTGATCAGTGGGTCTTGAAGATCCCGAAGTGACGATAACAATGGTGGTGGTGCGGTCAGGAATCATCGCCGAAGAGGGTCGCACGATCGGTTTGAACATGCAGAGGCGGAGGCAAGTGGCGGCGCAGCTGTGTTTAGCAGAACCCAGTTCTAAAATTGATTGAAAACAAGATCTGATCACGGGGTTTTATTCGTCTCGTCGAGACGAGTTCGGAACTGGTTAGAGGCGCAACAGATACAACAAAAGAGGTCCTGACTTTACTTTTCTGTTATATCACCGGAGGACGTCGGATGAGGGGGCTCACGGTTCATTCGAGCGCCGGAAAAGGGCTACCGAAGGGTTTTTTCGGAATCAATGCAGTCTAAAGTTGTCGAAAACAAATTTTGATCATTGGGCTTTGTTTAGCTCGTCAAGACGATCACGGATCCGGGCAGCATGTCGCCAGAAAGTTAGCAGCTGGCCCGCACGCGCCGGTCAAAGGTAGCGCGTTGACCTCGCGTCCGAGCATGTGCCAGGAGCGTGCGTGGCACGTGCCGGCATGTGCCACACGTGTGTTTTGGGCCATGTGGCGCCATGTCATGGACACGTGGCTGATACATCATTGCCACGTGGATGCCACGTCAGCGTCCCGTGGCTGCCATGTCATTAGGTGTGGGTCCTTTTGGTTTGCCACATCAGCCGGTCAATGCTGCCGTGGCTGGTCAATGCTGAGTCAGCTATTACTGTTCTGCCTCGTCAGCCGGGAATATTCCAGTTCGTTTTTTGGCAATTTCGGGCCCGATACAACTCCATTTTTCGCGTATGAGTAGTCGATTTTGAGTATTTTGACGAACCGGATCCAAGCACAGTGTCGGTTTGCAGTAATCGATCTCGGATATTGCTGGTACGTTCATTTACAGTTTTAAAAGCATAGTTTTTTGTCGTTTGGATCCGCCGGAAGTGCCGGGGGATGGTTGTATTGCTGTTTTGTTTTTGTTCTCATGAGTTTCGGTAGAGGGGCCGAACGTTTGTGGCTTCGGCCTGTATGAATTAATTTTTGAAAAATTAACAAAATTTTTCGGTGGAATAGCCGACCATGTGCGGCTTCGTCCTGTTTAGTTAATTTTTCAAAAATATTTTCGGTGGGATAGCTGACCATGTGCAGCTACGGCTCGTATAAATTAATCTTTCAATTGATTAAGTTTTCGGAGGAGTGGCTGAACGCTTGTGGATTCGGCCCATGTAAATCACTCGGTTCAAAGTTAAATTTTTCCATCACTTCGAATTAGACTGCCCCGACGAGTCCAGCATAACCCGAAGTGGGGGCTAGATAGATGGTGTGATAGACTCGGTTTTACGATCGAAAAGACTTAAAAAAGTGTTGGAAAGGAGCATGCATTCAAAAGAAATTAAAGCGACCAAGGCACGATGTAGCCGAAAGTTATTAAAAACACCAAGCACAAGAAATTGGGGCTAGGGCCCCCTGTTTAAAATAAATTCTATACTTGGCTAAATCCAAGTTCGAATGCATTATATAGTCTATACGTTTGCGGCTTCGGCCTGTTTTATTAATTAATCAAAGTTCAGTGGAATGGCCGACCGTTAGCGGCTTCGGCATGTATTATTAATTAATCAAGATTTTCGGTGGAATGGCCGAACGTTTGCAGCCTCGGCCTATGTAGTTGATTTGACAATTAATCAAGATTTTCGGTGGAATGGCCGAACGAATGCGGCTTCGGCTTGTTTACTTAAATTGAAAATTAATCAAATTTCTCGGTGGAACGGCCGAGCGAACAAGGCTTCGGCCGGTTTGTAAATATCTTATTATTCTCGGCAGAACAACCGAGCGCGGATGAGGCTTCGGCTAGTTTTGTAAATATGTTTATCGTTCTCGGTGGAATGGCCGAGCTGACGATGCTTCGGCCAGTTTATAAATTTCTTTATTATTCTCGGTGGTATGGCCGAGCGTGGATGAGGTTTCAGCCAGTTTTGTAAATATGTTTATCGTTCTCGGTGGAACGGCCGAGCGGACGAGGCTTCGGCTGGTTTATAAATTTCTTTATTATTCTCGGTGGTATGGCCGAGCGCGGATGAGGCTTCGGCCGGTTTTGTAAATATGTTTATCGTTCTCGGTGGAACGGCCGAGCAGACGAGGCTTCGGCCAGTTTATAAATTTCTTTATTACTCTTGGTGGTATGATTGAGCGCGGATGAGGCTTCGGCCAGTTTTGTAAATATGTTTATCTTTTTTAGGTGGAACGGCTGAGCGGACGAGGCTTCGGCCGGTTTATAAATTTCTTTATTATTCTCGGTGGTATGGCCGAGCGAGGATGAGGCTTCGGCCGGTTTGTAAATATGTATATCATTCTCGGTGGAACGACCGAGCGGACGAGGCTTCGGCTGGTTTGTAAATTTCTTTATTATTCTCGGTGGTATGGCCGAGCGAGGATGAGGCCTCGGCCGGTTTGTAACTATCTATCATTCTCGATAGAAAGGCCGAGCGTTTCAGTGGGAAGGCCGAACGTCGAAGCTTTGACCCCATTTGGCAGGTTTCTCGGTGGAAAGGCCGAGTGTCTCGGTGGATCTCTTTATTATTATTTTGGTGGTATGGCCGAGTGCGGACAAGGCTTCAGCCGGTTTGTAAAGAGGATGGTCTGGTTTTCATCTTACGGTGATGAAGAAAATATTGAGGACCGCTCTGGTTTATTGAGAGGGCGGTCTGGTTTTCATAAACGAGAAGGATGGGTATTTGAGGACTTGATGGTCCGGTTTTAGAAACATGGATTCGGTCCTACCGAACAGTTCAACTCCTTGTGCCCGCGGAAGGTGCATGAGAAGTTGAGGGGCTATTGTGGTAGGCCGAACCCAGTTTGACCACGGGTTGGCCCGCATGTTGATTTGGCAGGGCTAAGAGATGAGCGTGACGGGTTGGACTCGTGCACGCGGTTTGAGCCTAGGCCCTGTGCGTATAATGGGTTAAGCCGAGAAGAGGTGGACCGGACCAAAGGGTTCGGCCCACCGGTGTTAGAGGCCTAGTTCGCGAGCTCAATGACCGAACCTTCGGGTCGAGCGAATGGGCCGGTTGGGCTTAGAGGGTCGGTTCAACCCGGGCGGGGGCTGCGTAGAGATCCCTCCAGTCGGTTCTAGAAGCTTCTAGAACACTCCAGAGTTGGGACTGGTTTGGGCATGTGCCGTGCACAGACTTGGAGAGCAAATATATATGTCTATAAATAGGAGAGGATAAACCCTAAGAAAGGTACATAATCTCAGACCCTAATACAGTACTCTCTCTCTCTCCTGTATATTGACTTGCTCGTCGGAGGGGCGTGTGGCGGCCTACCGCCTCGCGCCTTGGTACAGGTACACAGTGGAGGAGAGATCCGAAGGAGTTTGAGGAGAAACCACCACATCACACAAAATCTGCTTTAAAAACTCTATAGAAAGAAACAAAGTACAGAGTGTTAGAAACTCACGAGTATTCCTTCAAGATCGTCGGAAGAATAAGCATGGACAAATTTCCCCCTCTCTCTTTTCTGGTACCTGGTGATCATTTATGAGGGAAACTTAGAACACAGATCTTTCATTCTTAAATTGGACAATTAACTTGTGTATATGCAAGAACAACAAAAGGACAGCCATATTGACCTTCCTTGGGGCCGAGTAGCCTTTACTACGGTCTCCTTATCGTCTTTGGATGCATTAGGTTCCGTGTCACGGACGTCACTCTCATCGTCTTCAGATTCATCCTTTTTAGCAGCTGTAAGATACATACAAAGGTGAGCCTTATCAAACTATATCGTGCAATTTAAGAAAATACAAATTTCCTCTCCCAAAGCTGTACCTTCATCACCAATTTCCCCTGCTTGCTGCGACAATATAAAGAGAGGGTGAGAGAGGGAGAAAGAGTGGAAAAACAAACGTCAGTCATTAACTTTAAGTAGAAGGAGATGCAAAAATTACCACTTTCAATCTTTTAAGGATGCTATCAAACTGCGATGTATCAAACGCCCAGTTGTTTTTAGGCTCATCTAAGCCAATCCCTGTTTGTAATTTCGAAACATTACGCCTCCATAACAACTTATACACCAATTAAGCTTTAATATAACCCCAATTTCAATAAACCCAAATTTTGTTGATGAAACGATGTACAAGACAAACTAAAAACCAAACATTGAGCTATAGGTCTCTTAACTTCATTAGCTCATTTTATTCAGCTTTTTGTCCTTCAAAATTTCTTCCCTCTTCCGGGAAACCAAACAGAGAATAAATTGGATAGTTAACATTGATTCATTGAAAATGGGAGACAAAAGCAAAATAACCTGCAGTGTCCTGCTTGTTCTTAACTCTGACGTGCCCTTTGATACCTTGCTTGTCTTTCCCCAACCCTTCGCCTTCTTCCCAACCCTACGCAAATGTCATCAATTTTCATCACCCTCCATCCCATTCACATTAGTACTTGAGCATAACATGTATATACACCAAGCTATTTTCCACATGTAGTTATGGAAAATATTTACCAAAATAAATTCAATTAGATGTATTTTAGTTTCTTGATTTATTAGTTATCAGCTACTTATTTTCTTCTGCGAAAAAAAGATTCTAACAGCGTTAAGGAGTGGATGGAGAACATAAAACGTGGAGGTGGGTGGAGAAGTAATTGGGCAGAATTGAGTTTTAGCGAATTCTAAAAACCACAATTTGAGAAATTCACTACCCCTTCGATTGAGGCATTTGATTAGAAAAAGAAAAGAAAAGAAGGGATTGGAGTTTCTTGCCTAATCACTTATTTGAATAGAGTACTTTGGCGATAAATGAAGAGAAGATCACAAAAATGATTTACAATCCAATGGGGCTTTTAGCTGAAGCAACAGAAATAAACCCAAGGCGTTCGAAGAGGTTTATAGAGAAAAACTAACCATTTGTTTCATGAGGCGAAAAGCTGCGGACTTTCTCGCGATTCCGACGTAGCAAACTGGAGCATCAGGTGCCGCCATGGTAGAGCAGCTTTCTCTCTCCCCTCTCTCTCTCTCTCTAAAAAGAGTCGAGCTGCAAAACGGAGAAGAGAGAGAGGAAAGGAGGGAGGAGAGAGAAGGAAGTTGAGAGCAGCTGAAGACCTAGAAACGGGGGAGGCGAAGGAGAGAGTTTTCCCGTGGAACCGTGATGTGTGAGTTTTTCTTACAACTGGTAGTTTCTTTAGAAATGAGTTTTGATCGTGTGGCTATTAACTGGGCGGGAAACGGCATCGTTCGGTGCCCATAGTAATTAGGGTGGTGTTCCAGTTTTTGTTCTTTTTGTAAAAGTTCTTTTTTTTCAAATTTTATAATGAAAATGAAAAATAATTTTTTAATTTTTTTTGCACCGTATAAAAGATATCAACGAGATTTGTCAAACAAGATCCATATTGGTAGGAAAATTATTTGCGTAAACACATGATTTTTGGGCTTGAAATTACCTCCGTTTGAAAAAAAAGCACTTTTAGAAAAAAGTGGAACACCAACTACTACAAATTAATCAAGAATAGTCTGTGATTAGTGACGATCAAAAATAAAATAAATCGGTGATTAGTGTGAAAGGGTGAGAGGTTTAAAAGTGTTACGATCTTAGTCACATAATCCAAGTAGGACTTGCGTTTTCGCTCTCAATTCCCGTGCTTACGAATTTTAGTACCATATTAGGGTATTTTCGAAAGATGTTTTGCACGTCTATGCACGCACACACTCGTTAGATTACTTAGAATATATAAACAAAAGTCTAACAAAGACACAATTTTTCTCTCTTTTTTCTTTTGGTTTTGGTTAAAAGGCTTTTGATTTCAAGAGTGTAATGTGGAAACCTCTGTATACCTTATCATGTTGGCGTCTAAATTACCATGGGCTGCCCAAAGGATGGTTCAATCCGTTCAAACCATCTAATTCACAATCAAATCTATCCAATCGAACACACTCACAAGCAGTTTGCGGATGAACAAAACGACAATCCGTGACGAACGGATCGAATTGGAAACCGATCCGATTCGCACGGAACCTATTCGTGGACCAGAGTCCACTTTCCACAATGGCGGCTTCAAGTCACCAGCCAGGATCTTGAAAACTGGATGCACATGGATTACGTAACAACTTATTTCAATAATGCAGTCTATAATTTCTACTTGTTGCTCTAGTTTAATTAATTAGTTTCTCAAACAAGTTCTACTCAACTGACAACTCTATGAGTGCTGCTATGGGTACATACAAAATGTACATACAATGTACATATAGATTTTGTGAGGCTCAAATCGGGTCCCACAAAGATGATCCAAACCGTCCATTATTTTTAAAACATATTTTTATGGAGCCCTGTAAAAAATCAGCTCAACCCGATATCGGTAAGGATTTTTTCTGAATTTGTGGGGGCGACGAGTAGTTTTCGCCCCCACAAAATCAGAAAAAATCCTTACCGATATCGGGTTGAGCTGATTTTTTACAGGGCTCCATAAAAATATGTTTTAAAAATAATGGGCGGTTCGAATCATCTTTGTAGGACCCGATTTGAGCCCCACAAAATCCATATGTACATTGTATGTACCCTTAGCATTTTTGCAACTCTATCTTCAATAACTTCAAAAAAATTAAATAAAATTTCAAGCCTGATTTAATTACATAACAAAACAATCTCGAACCACCTTTTAAGAAGCGTACACGAGCATGAATAACGTAATTCGTTTATCCGCCCTACTTTAATTTACAAGTTTGACGTAGGTGGTTTCTTTTTTCCCAAGACATGATTTTTCTATACTATTTTTTTTCCCTCAATTTTTCTGTAATCTCATAATATATTTTTCTCAATGGATCTGGGGTGCTATGGTACACCTCAGCACTACACGGTGTTGTGCGACCTCAATTTTCTTTATTTCGGCACGGAGTCACAGATGACCTCAATTTTTGAAATCCGAATCATTCATTGCTGAAATGAATGACTGAATTGACCCCCTATCTCTCCTTAAAAAATTGGAATTTGGGGATGTTGTAAGGCACCCACCACCTTATAGCGTGTAGTGCAGTCGATCCGACCGTCTATTTGGCATGGACGAATCAGATTTAATACGAGCCCAGACAGCATCCCCACGTCCAAAAAAAAAATGGCCCTTTATAAATACTCCTACTCTGCAGAGAGTCAGAGACCATTTGCCTGTACATCCATCCAGAAGGAAAACAGCGGCATTTTTCTGCTTCTTCTTCTACATCTCTGCGATTCTTCCGTCCAAACCAACTGCTTCCCATCAATGGGGTCTATGCTCGGCGATTGGCCTTCCTTCGACCCTCACAACTTCAGCCAACTCCGACCCTCTGATCCTTCTAATCCTTCAGTAAGACCACTTCTTAACCCTTAGTCTAATCCCTAATCGAATGCTGATTTAGCTAATTGGGTTTTAATCCCAAGTTTTGATCTTCTTGTTGTGTTGATTATGCTTGAGAAAATACACAAAAATGCAGTTTAGAGTATGTATTTATTGACCTTGGGGTTTGGCCCAATGGTTGTGTAGCGCTCTGTAGGAGCGTGAGGTTTAGGGTTCGACTCCCGTGGATAGGAGGTTAGCCCTCATAGTAATTTAACAAATACTACTAACATGACATCCTATCGTCTGGGGAGGAAAAAGGTTGTATTTATTGAGGTGAGTGGTCAAGTGAAATGCACTTTCTGCTTTGGTCATCGGTTTTGGGATTAGGGTTTATTGGAGTTTCTTTAGTGCATCGTTGGGGTTTTAGTTGAATTACGTCAGTTGAATTCTATATCCTTTTGAAGTTCCCCAATTTGTCTTCAGGTTAGGAAATATGCAAGTGTAAGTGCAAGATATGTTGGTGGTTTTTGTAGAAACTTTATATCCATCTCAAAACCAATTGGCAATGAGTGGAGAGGTCCCAAATGTTATTAAGTGATCTTCTATTCCAATCCCAAGCAATGTGGGACTTTATATCTTAACATCCCCTCACGTGCAGCCGCTTTTGAGGTCTGTCACGTGTGGCCACTTTTGGGTCCTATCATCGTGCAACCTTTTTGCTTGTCTGTCATCGCGGGGCGTGGATTGTAATTTTTAATAAAATGTGGGGTGGAACGGGCCTGCTCTGATACCATGTAGTAACTTTATATCCATCTCAAAACCAATTGGCAATGAGTGGAGAGGTCCCAAATGTTATTAAGTGATCACCTATTCCACTCCCAAGCAATGTGGGACTTTATATCTTAACAGTTTTGCTTTGTTTAGTAAATTCTGTAAGTTTCGACTGAATTTGGATCAGGGGACGGAAATGCACTTTCTGATTTTGAGCTCGGTTTTGGGTTTAGGAGTTCTTGGAGTTTTTCCATGCATTATTGGAGTTTTAGCCTAAAGTTGGTTGAATTAGATCAATTGAATTCTATAACTTGGAAGTTACAAAATTTGGGGATTTCAGGTTATGAAATATGCAACTGAGTGCAAGATTTGTTTGTGATTTTCTTTGTTTAATGAGTTCTGTATGTCTCAAATGAGCTTTTCAAATAGATTATCTTAATTCATGGCATGTTGTAGAGAAGAGGTGTAGGGATATTTTATATTTGTGACTGACTATTAATACTCAATGCGGATCGAATCATAATGTTGCATGCACCTCCACGAAATTTGAGCATGAAAGAGTGTGGCTTTTAGCATTTCCATGCTCATTTGTGATAGAAGATAGAAGATGCTAGCAGGACAATAAGTCCTGTAGATTCACTTATATTGGTTACACAACACATGGGATGGTAGCCATGTGGATAACCTTCTATGCTTGTAAATGGTTCTACTTTTGTTTGATTAGTTGATTATTTAGGTCAATGGTAACATCTTCGTTGGAATGGAGAGGTTTTCGAGGATACTGTAATCTATTCATGGTTCTAGTAAATAGCGTAGGATCCTAATACGGACAATAACTGTACAAATCATGTTGTTGTGCAAATCAACATGGCTTTAAGTCTTGATCCCAGATTTTTCATGCTGGAAAAACTTAGGTGATTTAAATTAGTCGATGGACAGGGTAAGAAAATAAAGAGAAATCCAGTGTGGAGAATTATTGCGAATAGCACAAGTACAAGAATCCAGTTTGGAACATTAAATGTGTGAGATATACGGTGTTGATAACTATCAAATGGGCGATGTTTATGGGATACTATCGAATAGGAGAAATATGTGATGGTGAAAGGTAACACTTGGTGGAAGTCGGAAAGCAGGTGTTTGTCAGTGTAGATGCCTAAAACAGCAACCACCATGGCTATACACACATGAAACGATAAGATTGCACAAGTAATACTGCAGCAAGCTGTAGCGATGGCATTGTTCGGTGCAAGAGAACATAATGGTGTTCAGAGTTTCTCAAAGGGAAAAGAGTAACCTAGTAGCTTTTCTAAGAGTTTCTTATGCAGAAAGGATTACCTTGGAGCGATTGCAAGAGTCAAAATTGATGAAAGCGGGGTTTTGGATTGATGCGCTTAATTCTAGAGGTTGGAGGGGGATAAAAAACAGGTAGCGTCATGGAACCATACCTAATTGGCAACTGGCCAGTCAAAGTTTGATGGAGATGCTGCTCATTGATGATTGAACAGCCTGAGCCCTCAAAAGTGATTTGTCCATTAGTTGACTTTGCCAAAAAGCATTTTAAACACTATTGGGCGGCAATGTCATCTGTTTTTGCTGTTCCGTTCATCTTAGATATTTGAAAATTTTAAGTTCTTTGGGTGGTAACCTCAATTCTTCTAGGTGTAAGTGAAATTCGTATTCTCTTAAGTCTTAACAACTCAAAAAACATCATCTTTCGTGTCAATTGGGGGAGAGCAAACCCTCAAATCTCTTTGAATGCTTGAGTCCAAGACCACCGAGCTATATTTCTCACTTTTGAAAATTAGTGCACACACCAATGGAATATATCTGCCCACTTGGGCGTACTGACTGCATGAATTCTTCAAAGCAGTCAGTGTTCACTGACGACCCTCATGCTCCTACTCTGTACACTGATATCTTAGGTCTAGAACTTTTGGCATCCATGATGGTCCTTAAAAGCCCATAAAAAATGGCTGTTCAAGGCATCATTCTATGCCACGATGGTTCATACATTAACTTTACAAAACATCTGCGAAAGAGATTAGTCTCACATCACTTATAGTTTGAAGGATAAGGAGTCAAATAATTGACGACTATCATGTCAACTGACAACGAAATAATTTATGGTAAATTCGGAAAATATGTTCAGAGAAGTAGTAGGGTAGGATCATGAGGAAATACTATTAAGACAAATGCCTTCCTTTATTGCGGTACCATCATAAATAAATGCTGGGGATACTGCTAGTGTCTCTGGTACTTTCTGATCAATTCAAAATGTCCGAAGCATGAAACACTGGCTGAAATTTTGTAGTGGTCCTTGACTTGTAAGTTATACAAGGATTGGAATCAGGCTGTGCCACTAGACATTGGTAGATGCACAATGGTAACATGCAAAAAGTAATAACTCAAACCTTGATTCTGCTACCTTGTTCTGAACTGTATACTTACGAGTTGGTACGGATTCTCTACTTCATTTTCTGACCTCCAGAGAAGGCACCTTGTCGTAGTGGGGTAGAATGAAGTGGTGGATAGACATTTCCTAAGAATTTGTGCATTCTATTTGTAGCAATAAAGTTATAAAACTTCCTCACTTGAGAGCTAAATGCTTTAAAAAGCCCTAAGTTTAAGCTATAGTGACAGGATACTATCTAGTTTCCACTTGCTGTTCGATGTGTTCCTAAACAATCTACACAGTATCAGTGATCTGATAATTAACTTTAACTAAGCATACTATTTACTGAAAGGGATTTAGGCATCTATGAATGGATGTTTACAGAACATAAGCTTGGGTAATGTTGAGTGGTCATGTTCATTTTCTGTTTTAAAGAGCTAAAAGTGCATCATTTGCTGTTTCTTTGGTGTGTTTTTTAGTAGAAAACGTATTAAGATGCATCTTGTTTTCCATTCTCACACTATATTTCTGTTTTGTGTCAGAAAATGACGCCTGTCACCTATCATCCCACTCATGATCGGACCCTTCCACCCCCTAATCAAGGTACTGAGAAACCTTATGTCTTGGCATCATTCAACTTCTTTTTTTTAACCGAATTTGTGTGGAAGTCATCTTGTTTTTGTGTCTAATTCATCCTTGATTACAATGGGGAAGTAACCCCCAGGAATCTGTCTGGTACGTTTGGGTGTATTAATTTCGAGGAAATCTAACTCTGTTATCCTGATTGTTTGCTGTACGAGCATAATTATCAGTAATACAGACGGTTATGCACAACAATTTTCTGCATGAGTGTTAAACTATTAAATACGAAGTTCAAGTTAGTCTCGTTAATTTGTTTGGAAACTTTCAGCTTTATTTACATCAGGATTTAAAGATTAACTTAGACATTCGATCAGATTTAAAACTTGTCCTACAATTTGATGCCAATGAGTTGTATTTTAGAGACTATGGAGTTCTTCTTTCCCCGCTATTTCATGTTCCATATAGAAGATTGTAATTAGGAAGCTGAAAGCTGAACATTCAACTTGTAGACCTACTAGTGACTGGTTGAAGTAGTTCAGATGTAATAGTGTTTTAGTATTTAATTTAGTAGGATATGGTGCAGATGGAGTCCTGCAGCCTGACATCCGTAAATTTCAGTACTCTTCATTCAGCTACGTTTGTTTTCCTTTTTCTTTTTGGCACTACCGATATTTCGATTTGAGTTCAGACTCTTTAGTGGCCATTCTTTGTGTGTGTGTGTTGTTTGGGTGGTGGAAATGATTGAATCCTGTCGAAGTATTAGTGGTTTGAGTGATGTGTATGCAAGAATCTCCCTTCTAGAAAGTTAATGCAGTCATCTAGTTATCTGCTTCCGAAAGAGTGGACACTTGTGAATTGATGTGAGAAGGGGACTTAACATGATCTAGCCCTTCCACTGGAGCCAATTTTGGATGATTGATTTCTCTCTTTCTTCATTGTTATTGTTATCATTATCATTCACCACTGCGAAAATGGGTGATGAAACCTTTCCCACCTTCAATTGCATATGTATCTAACATAAAAAGGCGAAATAGTACTTACTTTCAAGAGAGAGAGGTTTACCAATGTTAAGGCGTAAACTTTGCCAATTAAAAAAAAATGAAGTTAAGGCGAAAACTTCTCTTCTTTTTTGTATGAAGAAGATGGTTCAAGCATATTATGCTAATTAAAAGCATAACCAACATACTAATTCAATACATAACTGTCCCTGGAAGTTGACTGAGAAGGCGAGAAACTTTGTTTGCAGTCTTCCTGCATATTTTGTTTGACATGCCTGTTAGCTACCTTTTTTTTGTTTTTTTTTTATCATGTTTAATTGACATGTGCCCTGTTACCTTTTCGGCAGTGATATCTTCAGAAGCCAAAAATATACTCCTTAGACATTTCTATCAGCGTGCTGAAGACAAGGTTTGAAATCCTCACTATCTATGCACTATGCACCACCATGAATGTGTGAAACGTTTACTGCACGTGCACTCAAATTTTACACCAGCACTCATACGCACGCTCACACACACACACACACACAGAGACCTATTCTGATTCCACATTTCCTTTCCTGTTTGCAGCTGAGATCAAAGAGATCTGCCTCTGAAAATCTGACACCAGAACATGGAAGCAAGCATCCAAGGGCTACTGCCTCTGATACGCCTCCGAACTGAGCTCTCCTACTGTTGTGTGAGGATTCTAGGGTTTCTTTTGTATGCCCGTGTAAATATTCCTGTCATCATATGACAAATATGTGTGTCCCTACTCCCTTGTAAGTGGAAGGGAACTTGTTTGCTCATTGGTGTAAACCTAACAATACTGTACATTTTGCTTGTAAAAACTACAGTTGGTCATCACCCCATTTTCAGTCCGTTGATGTAATCTCATCCCATGCCACAAAAACGGATAGGCTTTGTATTGCGTTCAGCCGTTCATACGTATCTGAATAATACTCTGAAACTAAGTTTCATGGCCAGGTCATGAACAGAGAACTGCCCAAAAAAAATTCTTCCGTTACATGATGTTTGGTCAATAACTGTGGTCGATTGGAAATGATGCATGTTTACATGGCGTCGGGGATTGTTTCTTGAAGCAAAGAGTGTTCTAGCCCCAACATAAAAGCCAGTGACATTGGCTTGGAATCTTGGCGAGGAATCAAGAGATGATGATCATTCCTTTGGGAGCAAGATGAAACAAGTTGGTGGATGATTAATGCCTGAATCAACTATGGAGTAATTATTCAGTTGTTTTCTGGTGCCTTAACTCACTTCTCAATCACACATGTTACTCATCTCCTTAAGTCCTGGGTTCAAAAAATGTACTAAATTTTGTATATTTTGCCGTAGAATTTGATATTTCTTTCTTATTGTCGGCACAGAAATTTGTGAGTACATAGATCATATAGCTCAATAAATTAAAATAAATTATGCTCGATAAGTCTTCAAGCAAGGTAAATATAGTTATGCATGCAAAAAAATTTGTATACAGTTTTGTCACCACTGAGTTAAAATTCTACAGCTGCCGTTGCTCTAATGCGTCTTTTATATTTTTTAATACACTAACACAAATTTCTATATACTTTTCACACATTTCAGTATACTTTCTAAATCTTGATGACAGTCCAGTTCGGCAGATTGTTTTTAGCATTTTCTTTTCCGTTTTGGAAATTGAAGAAACTTTTTAATACTGTGTTCGGATGAATTTTTTAAGTTCGGTTTTTGGGATAATGAATGGAGAGAAAAATTAGAATAATAATTGGAGTTAGAGGTAATGAGTGAATAGAGAGAAGAGTCCTTCTACCACCACACCCATTTACACACCTATCCACCCACCCACACTCACAACAAGGGTGGAGCCCGCACACACGAGAAAGAGATGAGAATAATGATTGGATGTAGTAATAAAGAGTGGAGAGAGAGAAATGAGAGTAAATAGGGGTAACAAGAGTTTTTTGAGGTGGGGATTTTTTTTCTAAAAAAGCAAATCAAACAAAGCATAATAAAGATCCTTTTAATTTGAGCAATCAATAAGTGCCACGCGTCCACCTAGTTACCGATTTTCACCAACCCTCGTGTTGCTCGAGCACAATTTCTAATCACAACCCTCACTCACCGGAGGAATTCAATTCCATTTATTTTCAAGAAAATTCAACCACGGCGATGGCCACCACCACCGCCGCCCTCTATTCAATCCCAATTCCAAACCAAACAAGCACTAAAAACTCACTCCCCCTCTCTTCTCTCTCTCCTCGCACCTCCCCCTTTCTCTCTCTTCGCTCATCCTCCAGAGCTCCTCCGCCGTCAGCGGCAGTGACTGCTGGCGCGGTTATCGAAGCTGAGCGACAGACGACTACCAGCGCCACTCCGTCGAAGTCTCTGCCGTTCCGAGTGGGACACGGGTTCGATCTCCACAGGCTGGAGCCTGGGTACCCTCTCATAATCGGGGGCATCGATATTCCTTTCGAAAAAGGCTGCGAAGCTCACTCCGACGGTAAACAATGAAAGTCACTCTCTGTGTCACTGTGCTTTACAAGAAACAAATTCACGTGTATTTCCGTGCGTGTTTATTTTTGCAGCATGTTTATTTTATTTATTTATAACCAAGAGTCTGCCTAGCTTATTTGCACCTCGACTAATTATGAGACCATAATCTCACTGTCCATTGTCCACTAGTGGGGCCCTCTTAAAGCTAGAGCAAATGTTTTGTATGGATTAGCCTCAAAAGAGTTGATAACATATGAGGGTTTTTGAACCTAAGACTGGAGTAGGGAGCAGACCCCTAAGTCCTAGGCCTTGACCACTCGGCCAACCCTCTTAGCCGAGTGGTCAACTTGTTAGTCCCTTTGGGTTGGTGGAAAGTGTGGGAATGAAATGAAATGAGAATCTTTATCCGTTGTTTGGAGGACTGAAAATGGATTGTTAGAAAGGGTGGTAATCAGAAGAATTGAGAATCTTTATCTGTTTGCTTGAATAACTAAAAAGAAAGGTGAGAAGGGATTCGGAATGGAGGTATAATTCAAGAAAATAAAAAGGGAAAATCGCTCTTAGGATTCTATTGCTCGTTTGGATAGCCAAAGGAGTTGAGAAAGTACGCCAATTGAAGGAAAAGATGAGTTTTATAATTGGTCCATTTTTGTTTCTCACCCAATTTCTTCATTTTGGTGAGATGTTGTGAGCAAGCTCAATGCGTTATTTTTCTCTTAACTCAAAAGTGTTACAGACTTACAGCAAACCAAAACACACGATGCACGAATAACAATCAAGAGAAGAATGGCAGTGGAAAAAGCAAAGATTGTTTTGTGGTTTCCTAGTGGTGTAATTAAGGAAATCCACGACTCGCACCAGTTTTCTCTACGCATAAAATGAAGTACTGGTGTTGATCATATCGGGTGCTTATTGCATGTTCCCTAGGTTCACATCACCAATTACTGTAACAAAAGATACTACGGACATAGGCGTCTGTGCAATAGATCTGGATACAGATGGGTTTACCGAGTGAGACCCATGTGCATCGGGCATTTTGCGACACATCCGTTAGGGATGTGGCAAATCAAGACTGAAAGGAGGCTTTATAAACGGATCTGTGTGGATAGTGATGGAGTTCAAATGAGGAGATTCAGGGGTGAAGTTTAACAAAAGCATAAGAGGTTTTTATAAAATGCATTTCTTCTACCTTTAATCCATCTTTCACACTTGTTTCACGAACCAATTGTAGAAACCTGTTTTAGGTTGGTTAAATAGAACCTGAAGCTCCCCATCCATCCAAACTAAATTTGTTGTTAATTTGGGGGTTGCAGGAGATGTGTTGCTTCATTGTGTTGTCGATGCAATTTTGGGTGCTTTAGGGCTTCCGGACATTGGGCAGATCTTCCCAGACAATGATCCCAAGTGGAAAGGTGCGGCATCGTCTGTTTTCATCGAGGAAGCTGTGAGTTTATCAACTAATCGCCTTCAGTCTCATTTGTTGGCTATTCTGTTCTTAATGTTTGATTGATATATTATGCACCTCAAAGTTTTAGCATTTGCTTTAATTGTTGCTTCTGTCCTTCGTTTTCTTCTTTTGGTTTTGACATTAAATAGCAGTTGTGTTTCTGAGAAGTACCACCGTTACAACATAAGGCAAAATAAGTTACCATTTGCTAGCCAATGGATAAAGCTACTTTGTTTCGATGTTCTTAGACTTGGATGTGTTAATTAAGCTTTAGTGTGTTTGATTAATTAAGCTTTACTTGCTCATCGTCTGCAATTTGCGGTCCATATCAGGTGAGGCTGATGCACGAGGCAGGCTATGAGCTCGGAAACTTAGACGCCACTTTGATTCTTCAAAGGCCGAAGCTGAGCCCACACAAGGAGGCTATCAGGGCAAATTTGTCGAACCTTCTTGGCGCAGACCCTTCTGTTGTGAACTTGAAAGCGAAAACTCATGAGAAGGTGGACAGCCTTGGGGAAAACAGGAGTATTGCAGCACATACCGTTGTTCTTCTTATGAAGAAATAGAAGATTGCCATTTCCAAACATAATAAATCTCTCAAAACAGAAAATACTGTCTTTGTTACCGTTGTATGTATACTGCTTACGAGGACCCAATTGATTGTTATTTCATACAGTTGAATATAGACAGAATGCAATGGGTATTTTCACAGAGTCTCATTTTTACTGTCGTATTCAATATTCATAGTTGAAATGCAGTATTTCTGGTGTTGGAGCCTACTTGTCTGTTTTGGTGATTTTACAGTGTATCCAACATTTTGTTGCTGACCTGATCTCTCTCTCTCTCCCCACATTTGTGCAAGTGCAAACAGTGTTTTTCCCAACCTCAAGGACTGCACAGCCATGCCAAACATCTGAAATTTCATGTCAAGCTGTGAAATTTCGATCGGTAAGAGATTCTAATGTAGTATGAAGACAGACAATTTTTATATGAGCAAGTCTGACAACACGGAATCACGATTGTAGAATTATGCCCAACTCAGCAACCAAAGTTACATGCTACGTACTTGATCTTGGAGTTGAGAGTTATCAAGACATAAGTCTCTTAACGCGCTTGCCTTTGAGTAAGCACAAGAGTAAAAACATCTCAAATTAGTAAATTCGCAAGAATAAGAATTGAGGGCAGCAATATCGAGCAAGATTGATAGCAGAAGCGCAGGGTCCTACTGGAGAAGCGCAGGGTCCTACCGGAAAATGATGCCAAATGGGGCTATTCAGATGGGCCTTGCAGAAAATGAGGTAATTAACAACTATTGGAAAATATAAAAATTCAGTTTGAATACAAAAAATGTGCCGACCACATTATGATGCCT
Source organism: Rhododendron griersonianum (assembly GCA_018127125.1). Lineage (NCBI taxonomy): Eukaryota > Viridiplantae > Streptophyta > Magnoliopsida > Ericales > Ericaceae > Rhododendron > Rhododendron griersonianum. The sequence goes on along the minus strand of CM030789.1, from coordinate 51,795,933 downwards.
AGATCGTTTAGCTGAACTGTGTTGAATTGTTTTTGTTAACATGCAGCTTTGCTTTGTTTTGATTCAAGAATGGGTAGTGGATAACCTGAAAGCATCGATTTGCACGGCTGAAGGAGCAAATGAGTTTAAGGAAATTGCCATTTTTCAGGATTATCATGGATTGCCAGAGTTCAGAAAGGTGAGAAAGCCTCGGCCGTGCAAATCGACTTGCTCATATAAAAATCCATGATAATCCTAAAAAAATGGCAATTTCCTTAAACTCATTTGCTCCTTCAGCCATACAAATCGACGCTTTCGGATTATTCACTACCCATTCTTGAATCAAATCAAAGCAAAGCTGAAAGTTAACAAAAAGGAATTCAACACAGTTCAACTAAAAGATCTGGGTATCATAATGTGGTCGGCACATTTTTTGTATTCAAACAGGATTTTTTTAGTATTTTCCAATTTTTGTTACCTCATTTTCTGCAAGGCCCAGCTAAATAACTCCATTTGGGTTCTTGGTAGGATGATAGGGATCGCTATCATAAGCCTTCCATCCGTCGAAATACGGCAAGTTTTCGCCGTGTCCGTCGTTTGTTGCCATTTCAGACAGCAATTGGGCATTGTTGTTTGAAACGAACACCATAATCTTCTTGTGCAAGAAACAAATCCTGAAGATGCTAGAGTTTGAGATTGTTATAGACAGAGAGAAACAGAGAGAGGGAAAGAAGTGATTTGTAGAGAGAAGGAGAAGTCTTTTTCAGTAATCGTAGTTGCTTGCGTAAAGTCTGGAAATTTGTGCAAACAGTTAGAGGAAGTTGGAGGCTATCTTTGGGATTGGTTTAATCTTGGGATATGGTTGGAGCTCACTTATTATATAGGCAAGTGGTTTTGGTCAAAGTGTGACGAGAGTGTGACGAGAGGAAAGAAGATTATTATGGGAGCCGTGAATAACTTGTTCAGTATGGCGAGTTTCCCTCTTAGCATACGCAAGTGGTTGAGAGAGGAAAGAAGATTCCTATGAAGGAAACAAGATTCATGGGTCTTTCCTTGAAAATTGAAAGTACTTGAGCGATTTTAGTTGCAGAAAGTCGAGCGATTTTAGTTGCAGAAAGTCTACACACAGACAATCTGTGCACAGATTTTATTGTGGGGCCCACCACGGGTCCCACACAAATCATCCGAGCCGTTCATTAAATGTAAAACTTACATTTAATGAACGGCTCGGATGACTTGTGTGGAACCCATGGTGAACCCCACAATAAAATCTGTGCACAATCTGTGCATAGATTGTTGTGTGCGTAGCACTTCTGTTTTAGTTGGCTGCTTTGACCTTGTATGTTTTTGAAATTACTTGTACAGATTAATTGGGAAGATGATCCCAGGTGGGGTAGTGTTCCAGTTGGATCTCATCTCTTGTATCTATTGAGTTAGATACGACTGAGCTCCTTTATTCCAACCTAATTTTGCAAAATAGGGAACCACGTTAGTGTCTAGCTAGTAGCTAGCCGGAGACAACTGATAGACTCTTCGATCTCTAAGTCGGTCCTAGTTCAAGGAAGGGAAAGTAGAGTGAGTAAGGACGGTGTACCTCTCTAAGATTTAGTACTAAACCTTGTATATATGGAGTTACTTCAGTTGGCCAGATAGCTCATGTCATGCTTGTGCCTCTCATGACGTCACAAATAACCGTTTCTTGGTTTGACGTCATGCATGACGATTGTTGAATGCCATGCTGTTTGGCGGCACAAGACCGAGCCACGTATAACATGTGACTGGACCGAACAACTGGGCGCTGACGTGTGGCCGACCGTGCTATACGTGATCTTCCAAGATTTGGCCCCGACGCCGCGACCCGCCCGTGAAGCTCTGGTTAGGGCGACCCACTTTTCAGGAAACTGTGTTTTCAAACAAAACACTTCCTTTTCTCTAACTCCAGTTTTCAAACACAAAGAGTCAAAGACAAAGACAAACACTCACTCCCCCTCTCTTATCTCTCTCCTCGCACCTCCCCCTTTCTCTCTCTCCGCTCATTCTCCAGAGCTCCTCCGCCGTCAGCGGCGGCGGCAGCAGTGACTGCTGACGCGGTTATCGAAGCTGAGCGACAGACGACCAGCGCCACTCCGTCGAAGTCTCTGCCGTTCCGAGTGGGACACGGGTTCGATCTCCACAGGCTGGAGCCTGGGTACCCTCTCATAATCGGGGGCATCGATATTTCTTTCGAAAAAGGCTGCGAAACTCACTCCGACGGTAAAAAAAAAAAAAAAACTGTGTGCTTATTTTTGCAGCCTGTTTTTTTTTTTTCCTTTAATTTTATAACCAATTGTCCGGACTAGCTATGCGGATCTCGACTAATTATGGGACAATAAATCTCACCGTCCACCTTCCAATAGCGGGGCTCCACTTAAAGCCAGAGCAAATGCTCCCCAAAGGACCTAAGACTGGAGTAAGGGGCAGACCCCTAAGTCCTAGGCCTTGACCACTCGGCGAACCCCTTAGCCGAGTGGTCAACTTGATAGCCCCCTTTGGTATGCTGGAAAGTGTGGGAATGACATGAAATGAGAATCTATATCCGTTGTTTGGATGACTGAAAATGGAATGTCAGAATGGGTGGTAATCAGAAGAATGGAGAATCTTATCTGTTTGCAGTTTGCTTGAATAACTAAAACAAAAAGGTGAGAAGGTATGCGGAATGAAGGAAGAATTCACTCTTAGTCTCGCTATAATTCAAGAAAATAAAAAGGGGAAATCGCTCATAGAATTCTATTGCTCGTTTGGATAGCTAAACCAGTGGAGAAAGTACGCGAATTGAAGGAAAAAGATGAATTTTATGATTGGTCCGTTTTTGTTTCTCACCCAATTTCTTTATTTTGGTGAGATGTTGTGAGAAAGCTCAATCCCTTGTTTTTCCCTTTCTCTTAATTGAAAAGTGTTACGGCAAACCAAAACGCACAATGCACGAATAACAATAAAGAAAAGAACGGCAGTAGAAAAAGATCAAAGATTGTTATGTGGTTTCCTAGTGGTGTAACTAATGAAATCCACGACTCGCACCAGTTTTCTCTATGCATGTTTATTGCATGTTCCCTAGGTTCACATCACCAATTACTGTAATAAAAGTGTGGGTGATGCGGGTTCCTGTGGGGATACTTACGTGTAGAAAAAGTGAGCTGGAGAGGTGCGATTGGCCGATAATTAGTACCGAGGGGAAAAAAAAGGAAAGATCTCGTGGGGTGAGGGATAGAGTAAGAGGTACGGAAAAGACAAAGGCAACGTGTCTCTTTTGTTCTCCGCGGGGGATGACGTCTGCCTTCTCTGGAATCAAACGAGTGAGGTCACCTTCTCTCCGGAGAAAAATGTTCTCCTTCCTCAGAATCAGTGCTCTCTCTCTCCTTTTCTAGAAAAGTCAGCCTCTGGCAATCATTGAGAATAACAGGGGTATTTATAGGGCACCTGGGCCTAGGTCAGGCCCAAAACGGCCATCGTATAAGACCCCAACACGTGTCCCTCCCGTACCTCCAGGTCCCGGATAGGCTCGTCCTCCCGTGGAGGTCTTTCCGCGGGAGGACTCGCGCTTCCGCGACGCTACCTCCATCCCAAGCCACCAAGCCACAAAAGCTTCCCCAATTCCCGCAAGAGCAAGGTCGCGACCCGCGGCGATCGTTTTGCCTCCCGCGGGGTCCCTCCTGGGCCTTGCCTTTTAGGCCCGAATAGGACCCCGGGGTCTTCCTGTAGTTTTTTCTGTACCAATCCTGGCACGCCTTTAGTTCTCCCCCGCGGGGGGTCCCGCGGGGTCTTTCCTTCCGCGGGTTATTTCCGCGGGCATCGATCTTATGGCCACACGTGCTTCCCTTCTATTGGTTAGTCAAACATCTTCTATAGAATTAAGATTGACTTTTCGCGGGGTCCCAGCTACCACGTGTCCGCGACCAATTGGCTAGTCAAAAGTCTTCTCGATGACATGTCAATAATGTTAACCGCGCCTACAAAAAGATACTACGGGCATAGGTGTCTATGTAGAGATCTGGATACAGATTTGTCAAGAATCTTCCAATGTGCGGGCCCCGTTTTTACTGAGTGGGATCCATGTGCATCGGACATCTTGCGACACTTCTGTTAGGGAAGTGGCAAATCAAGACTGAAAGAGAGCTGTTACTCGCCCCCCGTGTAGGGGGGTCTGACACCGGACCCACCAATTTCCCATTTTACCCCCATCCACCTTCCCTCCCCCCCTCTCTCTCTCTCTCTCTTATTTTATTTTTTTTAAATAAAATTTTAAATGCTAATAACTTTTTTTCACATATTTTTTTAAAATAAATTTTATATTTATGAAATCTACTCAACGAAACCTATCAAACGAGCCTAATATTGATGGTGAAATAATGTAAAACGAAAAAACTATATTTTTTTCGGCCTAATATCTTATTTTTTTGTTTTTATTTTTCTGTCCTTCATTTTTTTTAAACTTCTATATTTCAGTTTTCAAGTAAATTATGTATATTGAATTCACTTAAATTTTCTTTATATTTATCTGAATAGTCAATAATGCAAACTGAAATCAAACTTCATTTAATTATAATTGAGTATATAGAACCAATACATGAACATAAATAAATACACAAATTTAGTCAATATTTCCGCCAAATTGTGGTTGTCGTCCCGGTGGATTTATATCTGCATTACTTCGTACCACAATTGGAGGCGTGCTTCATAAGGATGAGCCCATCCTTGTGCTTCATTTGATGCATTTGGCCTCCACCATATGATGATGGGTGGTACAGGGTAATGACGGTATAGAAAAACTTGCACAAAGTGATTGCCATTAACACGGCCAATAGCTATATGTGTGCGCGTTGCTAATGGAACTGGATGGGAGCTCAACGGCAAGTGAGTGAGACAACTCGAAGCAATCATATCGAATGTATGCAGTACAACGTTGTACGTTGATGCAATGACAAGTCCCAATGATATAGAATCCATCCAATGATCCTCTGGTGCCGATGACTGGAAGTAACGAAGTCTTTGTAGCACCTGGGGTACATAAGGAAATTGATTTTAGCACTCCAAAAATTGATGGAGGGGCTCCAAAACGACGTCGTTTTGTGTATCAACATAGTTCAGTTTTGGAGCCCCTCCATCAATTTTTGGAGTGCCAAAATCACAATCCGGTACATAATTATGTTCTGGATAAAGCTGTTCATACAGGACCCAATTTTGTTCAATCTCTTGGATAAGGTCCTGTCGTACTTGAGCCCATCCATCTTCAGAACCATAGACTTGCGCGGCTATCGCCCTGAAACCACAATGACCGTCGGGTCGAACGTCAACACAGTGGGAAATATAATGCTGATACTGCTGAGGAAATTTCTCAACGAGGTGATCCCTCCCATTGCTCCTTCGCGATATTGGAATACGTGAGGCTGGAGATTCTGAAGTGGATACTGTGAAGGAAGGTATGTGACCTCTACTCTGCTCATCTCTGCCTGTAGGTCGACCCCTGTGTTCTGTGTTGTATGCTAGGGGTTGAACTGTGCAACGAGATGGATCCGCCATATCGAGAAACATGTCCATCATAGACTCTCGACTGTCGGAATCCATTTCATTTAATCTTTCAATAAGCTGAGCTGCCCTGTCAGGTCGTGCTCCCTCGTCAGTATGCCTCTGGGCATGCATGGACAACGTACTCCAATAAGGGTGGATAGAGCTTAACGGAATTGGTCTGTCCACAGAACGGTAAAGTGCGATATCGTGAAAGCATGGCAATCCGTGTGTCCTTTTGATCTTACAAAAGCAAAGGCCGGCTTCGTTATCAGTGCGTTCTGCCTGCTTATGGATCAAGTTCATTGCCTGTAATGAAATGCGCCCTCTGATTTCACTATAAATGCCTTCATGTAGATATATGTGTCGTGGAATGTTGAGAGATTTCTGGAACGACCCCTGAATATCCGCGAACTGACTGGTCAACATCTTTTCTATTTTCTGAAAAGATGTTTGAAGCGAGGACATGGTATCTCCCAAGTATTGTTTGAGTCTCGCATGCGCAGACTCCGCCCTGCAATTTAATAATACACTGTGTTAAATAGGAAAGTTACATAAAGTATTCTTTAGTGCAGGACAGTAAATATACAATGACTATAGGAAAGTTACCTTTGGCTTGAATTGCTCCCAAGGTGCATAAACTGGTTTATATATGCTGCAACAAATCGCTCTTTGTAAGGACCTAACCATGTATCCCAAAGATATTGCATGGCATTGGAGTATTGCTCAAACTCTCCACGCATGGCAGTCCACCTCTGTTGCAAAGACATCGGTGTCGATGAATGAATAAGAACGTGCCATGCATTCGAAAACTCATCCCACCTCGTACCAAGCATAGGCCTGCACTTCTTCATTACACACTGATTTATGTGCCAAATACAAAGGATGTGTTGTGCGAAGGGAAAACATATTCCAATGGCGCCAAGAAGTGCCAGATCCCTATCTGAAACAATCACCGATGGCAACGCTGCCCCTTTTCCAACCATCCATCTTTTTAAAGTATCTAATGCCCATATCAGTCGCTCTTTTGTCTCATTATGCAAATATGCAAACATAATAGAGTAAGTTTTCATTGTGGATGTGATACCCACAACTTCCAATAGTGAAATCCGATACTCATTACTCTTATATGTCGCATCAATAATCAACACGGACGGAAAATTGACAGATAGCTCAAGGCTTCTAGGATGAACCCAAATAATATCTGTGATTTCGTTGTGTTCATTTGTAAGGTAGTCGTAAATGTAATTTTTCTCGTTTAATTCATTCAAAATGTACCCAATAGGAGGTAGACCCCCCAGTTGCTCTTTCTTATACTGTGCCTTCACATTGTAAATACTCCTGATTCCTGTACTAATTGACGAGTCTTATTGTCTCAGGCTATTAAGAATTTCTCGAGGCGCGGTGCTGCTAGACATGTCACGAACAAATTGCTGCTGGATTGGGGTCAACCTTGACGGGTACTCATGTCCCTCAAAACTTTCTGCTGGTTCATGGTTATGAAAACCTTTAACAACCTGCAAACTCCACATGACACCGTCTGGAGGTTGTGGTACACCTCGCAGCTTGAACGGGCAATCACATTTTTTTGTTCCAGTAATCCTTTGCATTGAATGCCCTTCCAGTGACGGTCTGTACAATCCTCCCCTTTCACAAATAAGAATGCACTTCGGCATCTTGTTGCCCTTTATACTAGCAGATTTACTTATGACAATCACAAAATCATTGTCCTTATCAACTCTCCGCACCCAATCTACCATTACAGCTCTAGTTTCAAATATCTATAACAAAAAAAAATGAATACGTATAAGCACAATGTAATATCCCTCTTTGAATTCTTTTTTATTAAACATGAAGCAATTAGAGGCTAATAAGAAATCTTAACAGTAACGTAACTTAACTTCAACAAGAAATCTAAAACTCAATTTTTTTTATTAAACATGAAGCAATGTAATACTTTTTTTTTTCATTTTCACACGAGAGGCAATTAACAGCTCTGTAATACTTATTAAACATAAAGCAATGTAATACTTTTTTATTTTCATTTCCAAACAGTAATATAACTTCAACAAGAAATCTAAAAAGTTAAAATTTAGTTCAAACTGGTAATAATTTCAAAATGCATCTCAATTGTTGATTGCCGTCGTATTTTAATTATTGATTGCCGTGGTAATAATCGCCTTGTGCTTCTGTTTCAAAGAAGGTAAAAAAAAAAAAAACACATGCTGGGGATATTACCAATTGGCACTAGTACATGCTTGCCATATTTTAGTTGGCAGGCTACCATCAGGTTCTAAGAACATCTTCTGTCCTAATTTGATTACTCTTTTTTTTTTTGGTCAAACGGAATTTCCTAATTTGATTACTCTATTTCTGGATTCATGTTATTTTCAAATTACTTTATCTCTTAAGTTTTATTGTTTTCTTCTTCCATTATATCCAGATTATTTCAACATCTTATAGTTGGATATGACGTCGTATTTTAAGTAGTAGACACAAATTCGTATTTTTAGTTGAACCCAGGTATATCGGGCTTTGGTTCATTTTTGTGTAGGGATGGGTCTTTTAATTCTAATCCATATTGAACTCATTCTCAACTCACCTAAATTCATGTAAATATGGGTTAATATGGGTTCAACCCATATCAATTCATTATACAATATGGGCGGATTGGATTATAAATGGGCGAATTTGTACGGGTTTAAATATATGGGTTGAGATTGCCACTTCTAAATAATATTATATGGAGTAAAGGTGTATTTGCCGTTTGAGAAACAAAAAAAAAAAAAAGGGAAAGAAACAGAGGTGGCATTATGCATGGGTGTGTATAGGTGGCAAAATGTGGATTTTTATAAGGGAAGTGAGGTGTTTCATTTACTCAATATTGTGTACTGCAAAAACATCCTACCAACATTTTCGCCAGGAAAAGTTTAAGTTCTTGTCTTCTCTCACAAGCGGTAATGGACGTCTGCAGCAACTTATACTAGTATATGGCTCTACTGTAAGTCCTTTAATAACATTAAAAAAAAATTCCTTGGATTTTTTCTTTTCTTTTTCCATATCTGTGAACTTCACATGGTACGTAGGGAAGATAGAATGAAGTGAAAGAATTAAATTTTCTACGTTTTTTGTTGTGCTATAAAAAGAGTACAACATTAACAAAAATAAGTACAATATATGTATAATAACAACAGTAATAACTAACCTGGTTAGTCGTAAATTCGGCTGTGTAATCACGCCCAACGTAGGAGCTGCTGTCTCCACAAGGAATATCATTCGTAACATCGTTCCCAACTGAACAACTATCTGAAAATAAAAAATTGTACTGATCCATAATGTTCTTTTATGAATTACGAAAATGAAATGAAAGTTGAGGAAAATTGTGAGGATGAAATTACTCAAAAATTGCTCTCAATCATCAGATTATATAGCCAACTCAATGCTCTGCAAGTTCAATTGATAAGTTGCTCAACTCAATGCTCTGCAAGTTCAGTAGATAAGTTGCTCAACTCAATGCTCTGCAAGTTTTTACATCTCTAAATTTGCAGGTGCTCTGCAAGTTGATAAGGTCCAATCACAGGCAAATGATAAGGCGCTCATCTCAGGAAGCTTTTTTTCTTTCCACCGGTTCAAACGGATTGAAATTTGGAACAAACTTTTCAACCTCGTTAAACAGTTTACACTACGAAAAAATATAATTTTTTCGTTTTACATTTTTTCACCATCAATATTAGGCTCGTTTGATAGGTTTCGTTGAGTAGATTTCATAAATATATAATTTATTTAAAAAAATACCTGGAAAAAAAAATTAACATTTCAAATTTTAACAAAAAAACAAAAGAGAGGGAGACTGCTGGCCGTGTCAGGGGAGAGAGAGAGAGAGCACGAGAGGGGGGGGGTAATTGGGGAAGAGAGCGACTTCACCCCCCCCCCCGACACACCCCCCTCCCGGCCCCACCTCCATTTTCCCGGATTACCCCCGCCTCTCTCTCTCTTCTTTCTTTCTTTCTTTCTTTACCGTTTGTTTCTTTTCTTTTTTTTTTTCCCTTTTCTATCCGGTTTATTTCTTTTTTTTCATTTTATTTCCTTTTCTTTCTTTCCAATTTGATTTTTTTTCTTTTTTTTTCTCTTTAATAATAGGTTCAAGTCTAATTCTAGGCTTTATAAAGTAATTGAGAGAAAAAAAAGTGTTTCAATTGATCATGTTTATCCAACTGTTTTATTTTTCTTTTTTTGCCCTTTATAGATTAAAAAATATAGTTACAAAAATATGTGTTTCAATTTTCAATAGTGATTCAATCCGTTTGAACCAGTGTAAAGATGTTATTTTTCAACGAGCACCCTAAGACTCTTTATTTAGTTTTAGGACTCTTTTAGGGTGCCTATTGAAAGGCCTTGGAGCCAAAAATTTATTACGACGATTTAGGATGAAATGTTTAGAAAAATAACATCTTTGCACCGGTTCAAATGGATTGAAAATTGAAAGACTTATTTTTTTAATATATATATAGGAAAAAAACAGTCGGATTAATTTTTTAATATTTTTTAAGACTTCTTATTTAGTTTTAGAGCTCTTAGGGTGCCCATTGAAAGGCCTTAGAGCCAAAAATTTATTACGACCATTTAGGATGAAATGATTAGAAAAATAATATCTTTGCATCAATTCAAACACTTATTTTTTTAAACCTTTTATATATTAAAAAATATAGTAAAAAATTAATCCGACTGTTTTTTTCCATTTTTTTCCTATATATATATATTAAAAAATATAGTTAAAAAAATAAGTGTTTCAATTTTCAATTTTCAATTCGTTTGAACCGGTGCAAAGATGTTATTTTTATAAATATTTCATCCTAAATAGTCGTAGTAAATTTTTGAATACACTTATTTTTTAAACTATTTTTTCAATATATAAACGATGTAAAAATAAGTGTTTCAATTTTCAATTTGTTTGAAAAATAAAGGAGTTTTTTTGGTTATTATATATTTTTAAAATTTTGAAATCCACTTTTGTAATTATCTCTCGTAATTATTGTATTGGCTCCAAGGCCTTTCAATAGACACCCTAAGAAAGCCATGAAACTAAATAATGAGTCTTAGGGTGTTCGTTGAAAGGCCTAAGTCATTATGACCATTTAGAATAAAATGATAAAAAAAAATATGATCTTCGCCCCGGTTAAACGGAATTGAAAATTGGAGCGCTTAATTCTTGAATTATATTTTTTAATATAGAAAGGGTGTATTTATAGAAATTAAATATATAAGATAAAAGTAATTAAATAAATAAAGAAATTTAAAAGTGGGAGTAATTTAAGGGGACCCGGAGGCACTACTGCCCTAGGGGCACAGGAGCCCGTACCCACACTGCCAAAACGTTGCCGTTTTGGTTAAATAAAAAATCATTGCCATCGATTTGCAATCCTATGGAGCAGAAACGTGATTGTGAGAGTCTTAGAGACAAAATTTGATTATATCTCTTTCGAATAATATGATTAGAATAACAAGATCTTTGCACCGATTCAAACGGAGTGAAAATTTGAGTACTAATTTTTTGAGACCCTTTTTAAAAAAAAAGAGAGAATAGTTAAAAAAATTAAGTGGTCCAATTTTTAATCCGTTTGAACGGGTGTGAAGATCTTACTATTTTGATCATATTATTCTAAAGAGACATAATCAAATTTTGTCTCTAAGACTCTCATAATCACGTTTTTTGCTTCATAGGATTGCAAATTGGTGGTAAGAATTTTTATTTAACAGAAACGGTGCCGTTTGGTATGGTATGGGGCGGGTCCAATTTAAGAGGAGAGAGAGAGAGAGAAGGGGGGCCGGGGGTACTTTGGGAAAACGGAGGTGGGGCCGGGAGGGGGGGTGTGTCAGGGGGGAAAAGCAATTTCCTTCAAAATAGGGTGTCGGGCGATTAGTAATCTCCAGACTGAAATGATGCTTTACAAACCCAATAGGTAGGAATGCATTTCTAAAAAAGCACAAGAGATTAAGAGGTTTTTATAAAATGCATTTCTTCTACCTTTAATCCATCTTTCACACTTGTTTCACGAGCCAATTATAGAAACCTGTTTTAGGTTGGATAAATAGAACCTGAAGCTCCCCATCCATCCAAACTAAGTTTGTTGTTAATTTGGGGTTTGCAGGATGACGCAGCGGAATTCACGAGAGACTAGTTAGCGTACTAGTCCAGACGAGATAAACAACTCGTCGCAACGAGCAAATCTTGCGCACAAGAAAGAAAGACAAAAGTCTGAATATTATAGAATGATTGAATGAATAACAAGGAGGGTTGCACCCTTATTTATACTAGTAGTAGGCCTAGCTAATAAGGTAATGCTTGGCTACCAAGAATACAACTTGGAGTAAGGACCAAGCAAAACAAAATAAGGAAATAAAAACTCTAGGAAAACTAGAAAATAGGAAACTAGAATCGTGCTAAATAGGCAGCACTAAATAAGATCTCCTACTATTATTATTCCCTAACAAAAGTTGCCAAAACAAGTGGCATAAATTAAAAATAAAACTAGAGAATAAAAAGTTCCCATAACTTGAATGTCTTGATCAATACTTCTTCTTTAATTTCATATTACCGAATTTTGCCAAATTGGGTAATCTGAAATTAAACACCGTTTAGTCTTCCGGGGCTTGGCTCGGTCCAACTGATCATGGAATTGGGCCTCCACGTGTTCTACATCAGTCCCCTCTTCTTCAAAAGAACTCGACCTCGAGTTCAAGTCTGGATACAACGGCTCCTCAGCATGATACTCAGATAAATCAGCAACATTGAAAACCTTTGAAATCTTCATAGAATCAGGAAGATCAATCACATAAGCATTGTCGCCAATCTTCTTTAGAACTTCATATGGACCATACTTCCTGGGCTTCAGCTTGTTATAAGTCCCCACTGGAAACCGTTCCCTGCGCAAGAACACCATCACAAAATCCCCTTCCTTGAACAATTTCTCACGCCTGCGCTTGTCTGCAGCCCTCTTGTATTTCGCATTAGTCTCAGCTAGCTTCTGTTTTACTTGCTCATGGACCTCTTGAGCCTGCTTAGCCATTGCCTCAGCTGCAACACTAACCCCGGGACCTCGCGAGAGATGAACCAAATCCACTGTATGCTTTGGAGATGTCACATATACCAAGGAAAAAGGTGATTTTCCCGTGGCACTGTGAACTGCACTATTGAAAGCAAACTCAGCCTGCGGCAAAGCGTGATCCCACTGCTTCGGCTTGTCGCCACAGATACTGCGAATCAAATTTCCCAAACTCCGATTAGTCACCTCAGTCTGTCCGTCAGTTTGTGGATGTGCGGTAGAACTCCTCTTCAGCGAAGTTCCAAACATCCTCCACAGAGTCACCCAAAAATGGCTAAGGAACTTCACATCCCGATCAGAGGTAATAGACTGTGGCACCCCATGCAACCGAACTACCTCTCGAAAGAACAACCGAGCCACATGTGAGGCATCCGATGTCTTTCGACAAGCAATAAAGTGCACCATCTTTGAAAACCTGTCAACCACCACAAATACAGAATCCACACCTCGTTGGGTACGAGGCAGTCCCAACACAAAACCCATAGACAGATCCTCCCAAATATTATTAGGCACAGGCAAAGGAGTATATAGACCAGTATTTTGAGACTGACCCTTGGATACCTGACAAGTGTAGCACCGTCGCACAAAATTCCCAGCATCCTTCTTCAGTTGTGGCCAGAAATAGCGCTCCTCCAAACTCGCAATTGTCTTGTCCCTCCCTAAGTGTCCACCTAACCCTCCGCCATGAAGGTCTCGGATTAAGCTTTCCCTTAAAGAAGTTTGAGGAATACAAAGACGATTGCCACGAAACAAGTACCCATCAGTAACATGAAAGTCACTAACAGGCCGGTTCTGAACGCATACTGCCCAAATTTCTTTGAAGTCCTCATCCTCTAGATACAGCTCCTTTAAGAACTCAAAACCCACAACCTCATGTGCCAAGGTCACCAACAAATTAGTTCGACGACTCAACGCATCAGCCACCCGATTTGACACCCCAGACTTGTGTCGAATAGTGAACGGAAATTTCTGCAAGAACGTAGCCCAGCGCACATGCATACTGTCCAACTTCTTCTGACTATTGATGAACTTCAGCGCTTGATGATCAGTGTACAACACAAACTCTCTTTGAATCAGATAATGCTCCCAATGTTTGAGAGCACGAATCACAGAATAGAACTCCTGATCATAAGTGCTCCACTTTTGTCTAGCTTCACTCAGTTTTTCACTAAAGAAAGCAACCGGTCTTTTCTCTTGGGACAGAACAGCCCCAATACCAACTCCACTAGCATCACACTCAACCTCAAAAATCTTCTCAAAACTAGGCAGAGCTAATACTGGTGCAGTACAAAGCCGTTCTTTAACCAGCGCGAAACTTTGCTCCGCTTCACCTCCCCATAGAAACTTGCTCTTTTTCAAGCACTCTGTGATTGGTGCTACGATAGTACTGAAATTTCGAATGAATCGCCTATAGAAAGTGGCCAATCCATGGAAACTTCTCACTTCCGTAACAGATTTAGGTGTTGGCCAATCACGAATAGCTCGAACCTTCTCTTCATCTACATGAATACCCTCAGAACTCACCACATAACCCAAGAATAATAAGCTGCGAGTCAAGAAACTGCACTTCTTGAGTTGAATGTACAGCTTATTTTCTTGCAGCACCATCAGCACTTGGCGCACATGCTCCACATGCTCCTCCTCGGACTTGCTATAGATCAGTATGTCGTCGAAATAAACGACGACAAACTTTCCAGTGAAAGGCCGCAAAACCTGATTCATCACCCGCATAAAAGTACTCGGCGCATTAGAAAGGCCGAATGGCATAACCAACCATTCGTACAGGCCATCCTTAGTTTTGAATGCTATCTTCCATTCGTCCCCAGGTCGGATGCGAATCTGATGGTACCCGCTCCGCAAATCAATCTTCGAAAACCACTTCGACCCATCCAACATATCAAGCATATCATCCAGGCGAGGAATTGGAAATCTATACTTGATGGTTATTTTGTTGATGGCCCGACTATCCACGCACATACGCCAACTCCCATCTTTCTTTGGCGTCAACAAGGCTGGAACACCACATGGACTCAGACTCTCCCGAATGTGCCCCTTCTGCAGCAACTCCTCTACTCTCTCCCTTAGAATCTCATTCTCCTTCGGACTCATCCGATAATGTGGTAGATTGGGCAGACTTGCCCCAGGCACCAAATCAATAGCATGTTGAATATCCCTCATTGGAGGGAGCTCATTAGGCACATCATCAGTAACAAGCTCCTCAAATTCCTCCAATAATGGTTGTATCCTTTTAGGTATAGGAACTATCAGAATCTTTGCTTTGTCCATTTCCTCCACTACCAGAGACTTCACCACCATAGCATAAACCTGTTCCGACTCCTTGAAATCTGTCACAAACTCAGCTTCGGAACTAGCAATTGTTAGAAACGAAGACCCCTCTATTTTAAGTGGTTTGGCAGGCTCCTTATGACTGGAAGGAGCCATAACAACCTTACGTGACTCCCAATTAAAACTATAAGTATTGTCACGACCCTTATAAACAATATCAACATCGAACTGCCAGGGTCTACCTAACAGTACATGACTAGCATCCATCTCAATTACATCACAAATAACTTCAGATCTATAAATTTTCCCAATTGAAAGAGGAAGTTTACAGATTTCAGTTACCTTCACCGTAGGGCCCTTCTTTATCCAACCGATGCTGTAGGGAGAAGGATGAGGTTTGGTTGGCAACTTCAGATGGTCCACCAGTCTTTTTGCCACAAAATTCTCACAACTCCCACTGTCCACGATCAAGTCACATACTTTCTGATTGATGGAACAACTTGACCGAAAGATGCTATGACGTTGACTGGAATCTTCTGCTCTCGGAGCGAACAACACCCGTTGCACCACACAATTCACTCGTTCCCCGTCCTCCTCTGCATAATCTATATCATAAGAATTTTCTTCTGGCCAATCCTCTTCAAGCCCATCTTCTCCGCCACCCTCTTCTACCAGGCCCACCTTTCGATCCGGACATTCATTGGAGCGGTGTTCGGGCTTGCTACACCGGAAGCACTTATCCCCAAAGGGCTTGGCATATGGACTAGGGGCTTTGGCCACGTTTCTGTTGTTGGAGCTACCTGCCTGATTAGCTCCTCCAAATTTAGGACCACCACCAACTGCACCCTTAGGTTGAAACGCAGGCACTGTTAGCTGTTTCTCTTTCCCCTTATCCGCAGCAGGAACAAACGACTCTCGACGGTACCCTGAATTGGCTGGTTTACGCTCCATCTGTTCGGCCTTAATTGCCAAGTTAAGGGCCTCGTCAACTTCCCAAACAGGCTGCAATCCTATCCTCTCTTGAATTGAAGGCTTCAACCCGTTCTTGTACCTCGCTACCCGCTGACCTTCAGTCTCACTCAGATTATTACGATCTGAGAGTCGATTGAATTCAGTTGTGTAATCAAAAACTGACCTGGATCCCTGCGAACAGTTCTGGTATGACCGGAACAGATGTTGGTCATAGTCAGACGGCAAAAACCTCTCCATCATAAGCTGTTTCATTCTGCGACATGTCACCACAGACGCCTTTCCTTGCCTCCGTCGTTTCGTCTGCAATTGGTCCCACCAAACTGCAGCGCCGCTCTTTAGTTTATAAGCGACCATCTTTACCTGCTTCGACTCAGGAACCTCCATCATAGTAAGGAACCTCTCAACCTCTGAAATCCAGTCAAGAAACTCCTCCATCTGCAAATTACCGTTGAACGTGGGAAGGTCCACCTTCATGCGGTAATCATCGAACCAATGTTGTTGTCGTCCGACGGGACGGTCTTCTTGTTCTTCATTATCCTCAGGTTCGGATTCTTCAGTCTCAGCATGTATTACCATCTGACGACGACCGGTTGCGCCTCGGGCAAATCCTCCGGCACGATTCCGATCCTGGTTACGAGGTTGGCGATGGGCAAATCCCAACGCGCGATCCTCCGCAACCCTATCTGGCCCTTGTCGGACTTGTAGAGTCAACCCCTGCAGCATCTCACGGATCTCAGCGAACTGAGTGTGGGTATCCTGACGGATCTCGGTCAACTATGTTTGTTGCTCCTCTACCATCCTCCTTAGGTCAGTAAGCCCACGACTAACGTCAATGGGTGTGTCTTCATCTGTGTTTGGTGCCATCGAACCAGGAAAAGCGTGGCTCTGATACCACTTGACGCAGCGGAATTCACGAGAGACTAGTTAGCGTACTAGTCCAGACGAGATAAACAACTCGTCGCAACGAGCAAATCTTGCGCACAAGAAAGAAAGACAAAAGTCTGAATATTATAGAATGATTGAATGAATAACAAGGAGGGTTGCACCCTTATTTATACTAGTAGTAGGCCTAGCTAATAAGGTAATGCTTGGCTACCAAGAATACAACTTGGAGTAAGGACCAAGCAAAACAAAATAAGGAAATAAAAACTCTAGGAAAACTAGAAAATAGGAAACTAGAATCGTGCTAAATAGGCAGCACTAAATAAGATCTCCTACTATTATTATTCCCTAACAAAAGTTGCCAAAACAAGTGGTATAAATTAAAGATAAAACTAGAGAATAAAAAGTTCCCATAACTTGAATGTCTTGATCAATACTTCTTCCTTAATTTCATATTACCGAATTTTGCCAAATTGGGTAATCTGAAATTAAACACCGTTTAGTCTTCCGGGGCTTGGCTCGGTCCAACTGATCATGGAATTGGGCCTCCACGTGTTCAACATCACAGGAGATGTGTTGCTTTATTGTGTTATCGATGCAATTTTGGGTGCTTTAGGGCTTCCGGACATTGGGCAGATCTTCCCAGACAATGATCCCAAGTGGAAAGGTGTGGCATCGTCTGTTTTCACCAAGGAAGCTGTGAGTTTAACAACTAATCGCCTTCAGTCTCATTTGTTGGCTATTCTGTTCTTAATGTTTGATTGATATATTATGCACCTCAAAGTTTTAGCATTTGCTTTAATTGTTGCTCCTGTCAGTTGTTTTCACTACTTCGTTCTCTTCTTGTGGTTTTGATATTAAATGGCAGTTGTGTTTCTGAGAAGTACCACCGTTACAACATAAGGCAAAATGAGTTACCATTTGCTAGCCAATGGATAAAGCTACTTTGTTTCGATGTTCTTAGATTTGGATGTGTTACTTAAGCTTTAGAGACGGGGCTTGGGCTAGTTGAGTTGGACTTGGATGTAAGAGGGGTGTTAGTAAGGGGGAGTGGTAAGAGAAGGGGGAAAGACGAACATTGAAATTGGGAAGAGCCTGTCGTGACAGTGTAGGTTTGCCTCGGAGATTCCCTCCACTGCTTCGGTGTGAGAACTCGTTCGCGCCCTCCATTGACGGCGTCTCGTATCCTCGCCCGAAGACGGCAGGCGTGCTTTTTGGGTAGTAACCCAAGGCAATTGATCGTACACTGTTGTTTCGATATCTGTCGGAGTTGTTTGCTAGCTGTGACTTGGGTTTTCTCCAATTCTTAGGGATTGAATGTCTGGATTTCATACTCCATGTGTCCCGACCTTTATTGGCGGTGTGAAGTCGTTTCTGGTCTTAGACATTTATCTTTCTTTTTTCATTCTTAGTTGGATGGTTTTGGTGTTTCCCTTGTCATTGTTTTCGGACGGATATCCGTAGATGCCATATGGCTTCTTTGAAATGATATGAATCGTGTTTGGATCAAAAAAAAAAGAAAGAAAGGGGGAACGGTAAGAGGAGGATAGACGCACTTGGATGTTCCACAGCTTCTATGGAGTAGGTTAGTTTGGTTGTTGAACTTGGCCTGCTTTGAATCAGTCTATTTGAGGACCTGAACGAAATTTTGGCAGATATGCTTGATGTCAAGCATAAGAAGCAACTATTTTTCTGCATATTGCTCTACCACATGGATGGAGAATTAATCAAAAATAGTGGTCAAACATGTGCCGCTAGAAATTTCCACCTTGTTGAAGATCTAGTGGGGCTACCTGACGACTTAAATGGCCAGTCATTGCTGTTAAGGCCAACTCGAGATCCAAGGACAATTTCTTATACCTTCTGGTCTCTGACATAAAAACGAAACGGACATGTGGGAATTTGGTTTCAGTTAGTGGAACATGAAAGACATGGATTCTCCAGAAAGACAAAAATTCCAAGAAAGGAAGATCGAAGAATTCCTGTGGGTGGCACTCCTTGCATGCGGAGTAGGAAACCGAAGAAAAGGCAATTCCCTTGTGTGCGCAAGAGCCCATCCTTGATCCAAGCCGAGTTTTGCGTTCCTTAGGTCGGTGCAAAAGGCTTCCCGCA
Source organism: Rhododendron griersonianum (assembly GCA_018127125.1). Taxonomy (NCBI): domain Eukaryota; kingdom Viridiplantae; phylum Streptophyta; class Magnoliopsida; order Ericales; family Ericaceae; genus Rhododendron; species Rhododendron griersonianum. The sequence continues at coordinate 51,777,058 of CM030789.1, read as the reverse complement.
AGTCCTTTGTCAAACCCATCTAGAATATGATGCGTTAGGTGAACATGTTTAACCAGACAAATTTGACTTATTCTCCATCAGTTGTCAAGTGGGAATGAAAATAGGACTTCAAAAATTTGACTAACCATGCTGTCCAAAACCTTCAATTTTAGTTTCGTTCTCTAACATCTTATTAATATCAATGTAGTTTCCTAGGTTTATTCTTCATTTGATTCTGGTGGGAAGGCTGACCAGAATGCCGACTACCAAGACTACGTGATTTAGGCAAACCAATCTTCTCTGAATTCAAATAGGAAGATTAGGGAACGGGAAAAGAAAGAACGGGATATCTATCTATCTTACTATACGATGCACCTAGCTTATCACAGATTGAAGTCGGAGAAGTTAAGAAGAAAAGAGGAAAGAATGGAAGAAAGATTAGGAGCTTTCACTCGCGACAAATATCTATATCTATATAATAAAACAGTTCATTATTTGAATCTTCTATACATAAATATAATGGCCCAAACTTATCCTTCATAAATCCTATGGCTGAGAAGAGTCCTAGGGCTGGAAAATCCTATTTTCAATATTCTCTAACCTTTCCTATTCCAACTATCTTTTGTTATGGAAAGATAGAAAGCAATAAAATTTCATTGCCAAAAAAAAAGAGCGGGGGTGGTCAAGAGTTTCGCAATTCATTTTAGTTGTTTTCAAAACTCATTGCGCTGTGCTTGAAGGCATGGGCAAACTCTAGTATAGAAATATGGGATATCGACCTGTTATTGGATTTTATTTCATTTTTGTTCGCGTGACTTTTCTCTTGGGCTTCATATCTTCAATCCTTTATCTGGAACAATGTCAATTAGAGTTTCTCAAGTTTGTTGATTCAGAGATTGTATTGGTTTCTCAATATCGTAATGGTAATAGGCTTGAGTTGATTATACTTTCTATTTAACTTGCTCATCCTCTGCAATTTGAGGTCCATATCAGGTGAGACTGATGCACGAGGCAGGCTATGAGCTCGGAAACTTAGATGCCACTTTGATTCTTTGAAGGCCGAAGCTGAGCCCACACAAGGAGGCTATCAGGGCAAATTTGTCGAACCTTCTTGGCGCAGACCCTTCTGTTGTGAACTTGAAAGCGAAAACTCATGAGAAGGTCGACAGCCTTGGGGAAAACAGGAGTATCGCAGCACATACCGTTGTTCTTCTTATGAAGAAGTAGGAGATTGGCCATTTCCAAACATAAATCTCTAAGACAGAAAATACTGTCCTTGTTACTGTTGTATTTATACAGCTTATGAGGAACCCAATTGATTGTTCTTTCATACAGTTGAATATATACAGAATGCAATGGGTATTTTAACGGAGTCTCATTGCTACTGTCGTATTCATATTTGAAATGCAGTATTTTTGGTGTTGGAAACTACTTGTGTCTCTTTTGGATGATGGGTAATAAAGTGGTGATTTTACAGTGTATCCAACATTTTGTTGCTGATCTGATCTCTCTCTCTCTCTCTCTCTCTCTCTCTCTCTCTCTCTCTCAGCTTCACATTTGTGCAAGTGCAAACAGTGTTTTTCCCAACCTCAAGGACCGCCCGGCCATGCCAAACATCTGAAATTTCATGTCAAGCTGTGAAATTTTGACAAGTGAGATTCTAATATAGTATGAAGATAGACTCCGACGACACGTAATCACGATCGTAGAATTAAGCCTAACTCAGCAACCAAAGTGTTACTTGATCTTCGAGTTGAGAGTTATCAAGACACAAGTCTCTTAAAGCGCTTGCCTCAGCGTATGCACAAGAGTAAAAACATCTCAAATTAGTAAATTCACGAGAATAAGGATTGAGAGCGAAACTGTTGAGCGAGATTGATAGCAGAAGCGTAGGGTCCTACTGGAAAATGGTGTGAAGACTAGCCAACCAGACTAGACCAATTGGTATGTGGTCACCTTCTTTATGAACTGTAGAATTAGGATTTTAGCAGCACAAATGAATTGAGTTGCTGATGTTCCAAATTAGGTGCTCGAAATTAACGGGAAGGAATACCAGGGAACAAAGCTTTTTTTGATTCACAAAAGGGTGGTCTGGGGTAGTTAACCGCTGGGTGCGACCATACCCACCGGTCCTGGAATGTTCGGATTTAAGTAATAGCTGATCTTGCCGGGGAGAACGACTATCTGGTCCCAAGTCTTGAACCTGTGACCGGTGAAAGAGGGGAAGGCTCTTAACCCGCTACCTCAACTACTCAGGGCTAGCCCTGAATTTTTGGAGGCCCAAAGCGAGGTTTGAAAATTGGACTTCTTATATTTGTCTATATATATTTGTTTTTCGACGTAAGATGCAAGATCTCATTGAGTTCCAGTGGCACAATGATTGAAATATGTCCTTTGTGCCTGATGTCGCATTGTCGCTAGTTCAATTCTCAGCACTTTCATTTTGAAACAAATTTTCGTACAAAGTTCAAATCCGTCCGCCCAAAAAAGCTTATGAAGCAGGTCTCAAATGCATGACCTTGTGGATAAAACAAGCATATCTTACCACCATACCATAGTCGCCTATTAGCTAGATATTCTACATAATTACTAGTATTCAATATATTTCGCCATTTGGGGGCCTTTGTAATTGGACCGAAAACTAAAGGCCAATTACTATTCAATATATTTCGCCATTTGGGGGCCTTGTAATTGGACCGAAAACTAAAGGCCCAAGGCGATTGCCTAAGCCTATGCCCAGGGCCGGCCCTGCAACCACTCAGGCTACCACCTCGGTGGTCAAGGAGCAGAGCCAAAAGAACAAATTATCTAATTACTAATCCAAATTTGGACAATGGTTTTGTTAGAGTCAAAGTCATGTGTCATCTTTTCAAAGGACTGGTATTTTATTACTCCTATTCTCTTCCGCGTGTGTTGGAACAGGAACGGCAACGTATGACGGTCATACTATGACCTCTTCATTTGACAAGAACAACAAAATTTCAAATAGGCATAAAGAAATGGGAGATTGCCAGACATGGCGGCTTTGATTGGATACTGAGAAAGAATGGCTTGAAATTTGAATGGTTCGTAGGTGCTGACTAGGCCTGTCAATGGATCGAATCCGATTCGAAAAATTCGATTCGAATCCGAATCCGATAACAGAAATCCGTAATCCGGTAATCCGAATCCGATTATTACGGATCGGATCGGGATTTTTTCGGATCGGATCGGATCTAATCTGAATCCGAACTTTTATTTTTTTTAACTTTTTATAAATTTTTAAATTTTTTTAAAAAAAACAGTAAATTTTTTATTTTGAACAAAAAATGTTTTAGAAGTTGAATTTTTTTTTAATTTTTAATTTTTTTTTGGAAAATAATTTTTTTTTGAAAAAAAATTGTATTTTTTTAAATATATATATATATATATTTTGTTAAAATTTTTGAAGTAAAAAAGTTTTCGGATCGGATTCGGATTTTCGGATTACCACTATCGGATTTGAGTCTTATCGGATTCGGATCGGATCCAAATCTTATCGGATCCAGATCCGTCGGATTCGGATCGGATCCGATCCGACCCGTTCACAGGCCTAGTGCTGACCCAATCAATCCAAAGGTTTTATAAATGAAAAACATAACAAGAGCCACCCACATGGTTGACCCAATCTTGGAATTGTACGTGGATGTGTTTATCGTTCATGCTAAAAATTAGATCGATCAAATAGTAGTATTTCGTCTGAGCGAAACATACCGGTCACAAGAGAATTAGATGGTTAGATTCTAAACGTTTATGTTTCTTCGTTCAAGTATGATGATTTGATCAAGACTTTATCGATATCCGACCGATAAAAACGTCAAGGTTCAAGAAATGAGTGATTCAGACCGTCGAATTAATGAGACCTGTTTAGTTACATTTTGAGTCACATAACATCATGCGAGATCATCACGTGAGAAGATCTCGATTAACGTGGGAGAGAATGCTTGGATGGTCATGGGTGGTGAGTCAGTCTGCTGACTCCTTGGTCTAGGATTAAAACATAAGCAAGAGCCACCCACGTGGCCACATGGCTGACCAAAATCTGGAACCGTCAAATCTGGCAAATTTGAGACACCCATTTTAACCTTTTTTTGGGTAGAAAAAATGTGGTCAAATTAATTGGTCACATGATGCAACCAAACCTCGTTGCCTTACGACATAGCCACGTGGGCTCTTGTCCGAACCAAAACGTGCATGCTTACACCCACATGTATCATCTGACGAAATTCAGAACATCATGCACATGACATGTTACGTACAAAGCCCAGAAAGAATTCAATCACGAGAAGCAATCTCACCCCACCTAACCCCCCCACGCATAAGCGTGCCAGCGTGTGATTTTTTTGGAAGCTAACCCGAGACACTCTGCATTACCCAGAATTAAGAAAAGAAGAAGAAATCTCTCGAGAAAAGTGCGCGCAAGATCTATTACGTCTCCGAGACGGCAACCTCGCTCCGCTATTCTAATACAGTTTTAGTTGCAGAATCCTGCCTCAAGGTTTGTATATTTTGATTCTCATGTCATTGTGCTACTAAAAGTGCATTGAACACGAAACAGATGTTTGGGGTCAAAAGATCCCTCAATTAGTGGCGGAGCCAGAAAATTGTTTAGAGAGGGCAAAATAGCTTGACACAAATTTGAACTTAAACGTGGACAAGTTCTGACTCAGCGAGTTTGAGTGGATTGCTATATTTGGGTCTCTTTGAGCCCTAACAAACAGACCATGTGTGCGAAAATCTCAACCCATGGAATTAATTAGATTATGTCTGAGATGATTATTAGGCGATCCGAGCTGTCCGTCTCGGCAATCATTGGTCCACATTTCATCTCTGAAATGGAAAGCTCAGGAGTTGAGATGAAATCTAAACCATTGATTGCCGATACGGACGGCTCAGATCGCGCACTACACCACTATAGTGCACCCCTGCACTACAGATCCTCAATCCCAGTAATAATTGATATTCAAATATTTGGGCCTTGCTAAAAATCAAATGTGGATGGTGTGGTTTTTTGAGTCTCTCAGAATGGGCGAGCAAGAGAGATTTGAATTGATAATGTACATGGCAAGAATTTTGACCAAGATATAAAGTTAGGGTTAGAAATGGAATTCTTGCTTTAACCTCAAATGAAAGTCAGAAATTGATGGTGGTGCTTTTGGAATGGAATTGTTATTCAATTTCAAATCTAAGACTCAAAATGAGTTTTCTCATACTATCATGCAATAAATCGCCACCATAGTATGAAGACTTCAATAGAAACTTTTGAAAAAAGTAAATGACATTGTGGAAAAAGAGAAAAAAAATAAAATAGAAAAAGGTCTACTAATGAATGAGATAGCTCCCCAAAAGTCGCAGATTCAACTCTCATCGCCAATGGAAAATTTGTTGAGGTAAACAATCCTTTCTCCTCGTTCTTACGTTGAACACAAACTCTCTCAAACATTGAATGAAATGTTGGCATGGGGTTCCGGTGCTGAAAGTTTGCCCAATTGATAACTTCAACTAATGCGCGAGTAAGCTGGCCTAGACAAGTGACTGTAAGAAAAAGATCCAGATAGCTACCGGGTTTTCTCTAGTGCAATATTTTTGGGTGGCACATTTTCAAAGCTAGGGCCCAATATTTGGGTTGAATATTCTACATTTGTAATAGCTAGTAAAATCAGATATAAGAAGAGGAGAGAATAACAACTTTGATTGGGTTTTTGACTGATAATGAGGGCCACCATGAGTGCTGTTTTTCTTTAATGTAGTTGAGTATTGGGGTCTTTGGTTGAAAGTCAGTTGAGCAGCCCCACTAGGCTTGGTAATATTATTGGAAATTAAAGCATATGCACAAAAATCAGAATTTCAGTTCAGTAGATGAAATTGATCACTGCTGGAAAGAAAAGTCTTGGTCCCATAAATTTCGCAGTAAACTTATCCGCATTTTGCAATCGGTGGTTGAGATTCACTTGAATGTTAACGAAGTTTTGTGAGCGTTGTAGTAGTAGTATAGCTAGATGGTTAATGATGCTTCCGTCTTAATTGGCATTTGGGATGGCAATAGTGCAAAAAAGAAACAGAGACAGAGAAATGTATAAATTAAAAAAAAAATCAAGGGTGGTCCAAATTCCAATTTAAACTAGGCAGGGATGCAAAGGGCCAGATAGTTGGTTATCCATCCAAATCGTCCGAATAGGCCCAGCCTCCAGAAGGTCTAGGTCCCGACTGAGACCCCGTTCCGCTTTCTTTCTAAACTTTCTCTTTAAAAAAGAAGGTAATTTCAAATTCAAATATAACGAAAATAAAAAATAATTTTTTAATTTTTTTGCATCGTTTAAAAGATCTCAATGAGATCTATCAAACAAGATCTATATTGGTAGGAAAATTATTTGCGTAAACACATGATTTTTGAATTTGAAATTACCTTTTTTTTTTAAAAAAAGGTTTAGATAGAAAGTGAAACACCCCTTGACAATGACCATTGGCGACCATAATGGGTCGCCCTAACCAGAGCTTCACGTGTGGGTCACGGGGTCAGGGTCACATCTTGGAAGATCACGTATAGCAGGGTCGGTGACACGTCAGTGCCAAGTTGTTCGGTTCGGCCACGTAGGACCAGTCTTGGTTCAGCTACATGCCGCCAAACAACATGGTATTTAATTGGCAATCATCATGCATGATGTCAAACCAAGAAGCGGTTATTTGTGACGTCGTGAGAGGCACGAGCTATCTTGGAGACCAACCGAAGTAACTCCATATATAAGGTACAGTACTAAATCTTAGAGAGGTACGCCGTCCTTACTCACTCTACTTCCCTTCCTTGAACTAGGACTTACTTAGAGATCGAAGTGTCTATCGGTTGTCTCCGGCCGGCTAGGCACTAACGTGGCTCCCTATTTTGCAGAGTTAGGTTGGAACGAATGAGCTCTGTCCGTATCTAAGTCAATAGATACAAGAGAGGAGATCCACCTGGAACACTACAGCATTGCACATGCCTGTACACATTTTGAGTTGGTCCAAACATCCTTCTACCTTTGAGTGAAGCCCAAGTAGCTGAATGAACAAATCCAGTCAATAGTTTAGTACTTACAAAACTCAAAAACAGTAAAAGGTCAAAGCAGCCAACTAATAAAATCCCACCAGTAATTTCAAGGAAACATCCCATGAGTCTTTGTTTCCTTCGTAGGAACCTTCTTTCCTCTTTCACACTATAAATATATATATATGTGTGTGTAGCATAACCCAAAATTAAACCAATCCCAAAGATTGCAGTCACCAACTTCCTCTAGCTACTTGTTGCACAATTTTCCGGGCTTAACGCAAGCAATTACGATTACTGAAAAAGACTAGTTCTCCTTCTCTCCCTATAAAATCAATCACTTCTTTCCCTCTCTGTTTATACCAGTTTGATCAACTTCTAGCATATTTCTCAGTATTCTTTTAGGCTCAACAAGATTATGGGGTTCGTTTCAAATAACAATGCCCATTTGCTGTCTAAAATGGCAACGAACGACGGGCACAGCGAAAAGTCGCCTTATTTCGACGGATGGAAGGCTTATGACAGTGATCCCTATCATCTTACCACGAACCCAAATGGGGTTATTCAGATGGGCCTTGCAGAAAATGAGGTAAGAAATATTGAAAAAAAAAAAATTTGAGTTTGAACACAAAAAATGGGCAAACCACATTATGATGTCTCGATCGTTTTCCTGAACTGTTTTGGATTGTTTTTGTTAACTTGCAGCTTTGCTTTGATTTGGTTCAAGAATGGGTAGTGAATAACCCGGAAGCGTCGATTTGCACGGCTGAAGGAGCAAATGAGTTCAAGGAAATTGCCATTTTTCAGGATTATCATGGATTGCCAGCGTTTAGAGAGGTAATGAAAACAATGAGCCTCTGTTTATGGAATTCAGTTATTCACAAACAACACTTCTCAGGAAAATGTATTTACGTACCTTGCTAATAATGTGAATAATTTGACAGGGTGTGGCGAAGTTCATGGGGAAAGCGAGAGGAGATAGAGTGCGATTCGACCCCGACCGCATTGTAATGAGTGGTGGAGCAACTGGAGCTCAAGAAATGTTGGCCTTCTGTCTAGCTGATCCTGGTGATGCATTTTTGGTGCCTACTCCCTATTATCCAGGGTAAATAACACATCATTTTTCTCTTACTTTTTTAGGGTTTTGTTTTGTTTGAAGCTCAGACCATCACTTTTTCTTTTCTTTTTTTTTGGGACTAGAAAATCAACTCCTTTGTTAGGAGTCAATGGTAGTATGGGAATAAGGATGGGGATAGGGAGGGCGGGAGTTGAAATAAAACCCTCTATGCCTGAGAATACAAGACCGCCACTGGGTGGGTTGACGCTTAACTGGTCAACCCGACCATTTAGGCCTTCTATATCACGCAAGGTGCACAACAGGAGTGTAGATCACAATTCGAATCGTCCATCTCGGCTACCAGTAGTTTAGATTTCATATTGACAATTAACGACTCGAATATGCATGAGCCAAGATGAAATCTGGACCATAGACCAACTTACGGTGAGGTCGACTATATTGCTTCCGTACTGTTGTCTAAACCTCAGGATTGCGACCCCACAATTTTTAAACTGAAATAACAAAAAGCAAAAATAGGATAAGACTCTTTGACTGGAATCCCGGATTTGACAAGTGGTTGTAAGAAAGCAATAGGTGTTTTTTCGTGAGGTCACATGACTCACATGTTCCATTCCCCCGGAAGCCAAATATTTCAAACCTCGGGGCGATTGGGGGTTATGCCCGGTCGTTACCTTTAGCGCTCCGAAATTAGTCAAGGTGTGCGCAAGTTGGCTCAGACATCCGGCTATAAAAAAGGAAAGGAAAAAAAAAGACTCTTTGACTGGGTTGTATTATTGGTGGGGACTTGAGAAGGACCATTTTTTTCCCTCCACAGAAAAAGCCTTACGTCCTGCAATTAGGAATTTAAAATTAAATTTCTATTATTCTATATGAGATGGTGACTGAAAAAACAGACTTTGAGGAGCACAAGGGCCACCTTGTTTTGTTTCCTCTTGTGGGTGGCTCCATCTTCAACTTCAACCACTTCCATGACTGAAAACCAAAATGCTAGAGGCACATTACCTAGAGGCACATCAATCACACCCCTCTCACATATAGGTGAATTCTACTGAAACGGACCCTACCTGTATGTGAGAGGGGTGTGATTGTTATGCCTCTAAGGTGACGTGCCCCTAGCAGTGTTCGACTGAAAAAACACACTCTGAGGAGCACAAGGGCCACCTTGTTTTGTTTCCTCTTGTGGGTGGCCCCATCTTCAACTTCAACCACTTCCATGAGTAGCCAATTAGCATCTATCAAATACTCAGTTTGTTCTTTTCCATGAGACATTATAATTGACATCTTGGAAGAACATTTTCAAGAATTTAATTGATTCACAAATTAAGCAATGAAAAGGTGATATAAAATTATAAAAAGGCCAAGAGGCCTTTGGCTAACAGTATCAGGAGTGTACTTAAAATGCTAGGAAAAAGGGGCTTAGGGGTTCCGTTCTTCTGCTAAGGTGTTAATCTAATTATTCCATCAACATTATTGACTTAGGAATTTCGATGATTTTGGCATTAGATACTCCTGTAACAAAACCATTTAAATAAGCTGAAAAGGGCTGATCACAATCTGAAATTTCGATGATTTTGGCATTCACTTTTACTAACAGAATTCGATTCGCCGTAGCACCCATTTTCTCTAATTTTTCCGACTTAACGGATTTTCTGAATTCTAATGCAGATTTGATAGAGACTTGAGATGGAGAACAGGAGTCCAAATAGTCCCGATTATCTGCGAAAGCTCGAACAATTTCAAGATCACCGAAGAAGCCTTGGAATCAGCATTCCAAAGAGCAAAAGAATCCAACATCAGAGTCAAAGGCCTGCTCATAACCAACCCATCAAACCCTTTAGGAACTGTCCTAGACAGAGACACACTAAGAACTCTGGTAGCCTTCATCAACCAAAAAAACATCCACCTAATCTGCGACGAGATATATGCGGCCACTGTCTTCGATCAGCCTGGTTTCATCAGCATTGCCGAGATCATTGAAGAAAAGGATCAGCAAAATTGCAACCGCGATCTCATCCACATTGTTTATAGCCTGTCGAAGGACATGGGATTCCCCGGATTCAGGGTCGGTATAGTTTATTCGTATAACGATGCAGTGACTAATTGTGCTAGAAAAATGTCGAGTTTTGGGCTAGTTTCAACCCAAACCCAACACCTGATCGGATCACTTTTGTCGGATGATGTTTTCGTTGGGAAATTCTTAGTGGAGAGTGCAGAGAGGCTAGCGAAAAGGCACGAGATGTTCACCAAGGGGCTTGCACAAGTAGGGATTGGTAGTCTAAAGAGCAACGCCGGGCTTTTTATCTGGATGGACTTGAGAAGGCTCCTCAAAGAGCCAACCGTCGATGCAGAGACGGTTCTTTGGAAAATGATAATACATGAAGTGAAGCTCAACGTTTCGCCTGGATCGTCATTTCATTGCTCGGAGCCTGGTTGGTTTAGGGTTTGCTTTGCGAATATGGACGATGCAATGTTGAAGATCGCGCTGACGAGGATTTGGAGCTTTGTGCAGAGAAGCAAGGGAGTGGAAGAGCATGCCAAGAGGAAGTGTTGTAAAAGCAATCTTCAGGTCAGCTTATCGTCCCGAAGGCTCGATGATATACTGAGGGCACCTCACACGATGTCTCCTCACTCCCCAATTTCTTCTCCCCTTGTTAGGGCAACTTAATTAGATGCAAAGAACAATTCCTTTCATGTGGTCACGGATTAGAGGCATTCCAATGCGCCCTTGCTTCCGTTTGAATACCATGATCTACCTAGTTATTGCTGTCTTCAGCCTCGATGGGGTGGAGAGCATCTATGTGTTTCGGGCCTTTGTTGCGGGTCTGGAGTGCTAGGTCTCGTCGCCCCCTCCTGGGCAAGCGAAGATTTGTTTAATTCTTGCATTCATTCTAGGACTGGAATACTGTTAACACATTCTTGCATTCTATCCATTTTTTTCAATGGAAAATGAGACAATTTTTTTTTCAAGATTTTTTCTTTTTTGGAAACAGAGGATCCTGGACAACTTTCAGTACCTCATGTTTCCCTCCTTGAAATCTTGTTTCTTCTATCCATTTTTAGTATCACAACAATTGTAATATGTATTTGGCAATTAATACAATTCAATCACCATTCTTTCTCTTTTGTTCATTTTTTAATGTCAAGTCCTGAGCATTCCCTCAAAGTCCTTAATTACTGAGGCTCTAACGTTTGTTAACAGTCTAGAGTGCAGATAGAACGCCGTAAATAAGTTATTCACGGTTCTGTGCAATTTCAATTGTTCGTTTTGGTAATTAATGGTCCGGAATTAAAAAAAAAAAAAAAACTCTTCCAGCGAAGAGTTAAATTCTTCTAGCGAATAATTTTTTAAAAATCTAGACCGTCTAAAACACTTTTGGACGCACGCGATTTAGCGCCGTAAAGCATAAAAAGTTTTTCTCCTAGACTGTAATACCTTTTCCTTCCCTAAAACTAACTTCGAGAAAATTCAAAGAAGGTTAATCTCAATTCTCAAGGTACCTCATCTGCTTCTGTGGAATTTATCAACTGGCAACTGCACATGGATACAGTAAAAAAATTTGGATTGAAATTTCTAGATTCCTTTTTTTTTTTGACAATTGTTATTGATAGAGAGATAACCGGACAACATCGTCCGGCAAAAGTGTGGATTGGTAATTCGCTTGTGATTAACGGGACGGATATTCTCCATCGGATGGACCGGTTTGTATGTATGGACCTTTGATGTGACTTAAAGTGCATCATATGTATGTTCTCTTAAAACGTTAAAATTCTAAGAAGAGACTCAAATTAAAGGACGGAGGGAGTAAATGTTGTGAACTTAAAATGTTGATGTCATGAATTGTAGGTGAAAGTGTTATGAATTGTTACACAAAAATTGTGAATTCAAGATTAATGTTCAAATGTTGTAGTTTTTGTACTCCCTCCGTCCCTTCTCAAATGTCCCGCTTCATAACTCCAACTTATTAAGAAAATATCATCATTACACATTTCACATCAACTTTTACCTCTACTTTTCCTATTTATCCTCTATGGAAACATCATCCTTACACTTTTACTCACTAACTTTTCAAAATAGAATATACTTTTAGGGGCAAAATGGACAATGTACCAACTTTTACTCACTAACTTTACAAAATGGACATTTATTAATGGACAACCCAAAATGAAATACTGGACGGAGGGAGTACAATTTAAGGAATACATACCATTCTTGTCAAAAAAAGAAAAGAAAAGGAATATTACATACCATAAACAACAGATATGGAATGTGTATGGCAATATTTTCCTGATACTGATACAAATTTGACTCCACAACTTTGTGAATTGGAGCCCTGTTTTGATTATTTTGTTTCAAGTGTAAGATCACCCCACCCCATGGCCATCAATTAAACAATATCAACTAACATTAACAATGTTAATTTATAGAGAATTTATAACAATGTTTTTGTCAATCTTATGTACTTTTCTAGTTTATTTGGTGGATATTTCTATTCTTCTCAGGTTTTGTAATATAAAATTATATTTAGTCACCCTCTAAAGCAAGCATTGAAGAGCAAAAAGGCAACAAGGATTAGGATGGGTTTTTGTTAATTAAAAAACCAAAGATTAGTTAGATATTGGTGCCCAAATCTCATAAAAAAATGATATCATGCTCTCTTTGTTATGACTATTGGCTCCATAATTATGCCATCAGAGGTACTGTACATGCATGTACATAAGATGATATAAGCCACGCTTAGGACCTCAAAAATTTCAGGGTCGAGCCTATCACTTGTAATAACAGAGTTCCATGATAGTGGATGTAGATTGTTACCCTATCATAATAATTTTTTTTGTTCCCCATTTTAGGGATTCATTTTCTTCACAACTTTTGTGAAAGTCCCATTTTATTCTAAAGTAGACAATTTAGTGTGATTGTTCATTTTTGGTACTTTTTTCCCTTTTCATTTCATAATTACAGCAAAAGAACGGCACAATCTCAGCCGTCCATTCGCACAATCAATAGCTGATATTCATTTTCAATTTTGACCGGTTATAATTAATTATTACCGGTCATAATTGGTTTTCAATCTAGATTGTCCAAACACTTTAGATACGTGAGATTAGCCTCCGTAAATCTTATTTACGGAAAACGTCCGTAAAGAAGTTTTTCTGACAGCAAAATAGCCATACAAATTTTCAGAAAGTGGATGAGAATTAATTATACTTTCTCAATTCCATAATCTCTAGATTCTCTACCGCACAAAAATATCATGAACACAATGGGTGCAGCTGGGGTTAGGGAGGGAGTCACCACAAAAATATTCTCCACTTCCAAACTCCATTGGTACTTCTGATCAAATAGTCTATAAAAAAAATATGGGTAAGTCCACTTTAATCTCCTGTGATTTATGTTATGTGTGGATATACCACCTATGGTTTAAAAATGTGCACATAACCACTTGTGATTTTGAAAATGTGCAGCAAGACCCCCTGCCGTTATGTTTTCCGTTCATATTAACGGACACAATATTAAAAGACCAATACGCCCTCATCCTCTCCCTTGATTCTTCTTCTTTCTAAAATCTAACAAATCCATCTCTTGAAAGACTGATATGCCCTCATCCTGTAGATTTTGATGAGTACTACATCCATGCCAAAATTCAAGTCGATCAAAAAATAAAAACATCATGGTCGAATCAAATTTATTATGAAAAATTAAAATTTCAAATTTGAATTTATCAAGAAATTAGATCACTAGGTTATTGATGCTGATCGATATGATTTTTAACAGGGATGTTCTATCCTTTATTTAATACATTATGAACGACTCATATTAGATTCTAAATACGTGTGAGATATAACTCCGTTTATATGGATGAAAAATATGAATTTGCCCAAAAAATATCTTGCGCCCCAGATGGAAGAGAGAAAACAAAGAGATCCAGCTGGAAACTTGTAGAGCTTGACGGAGTGGTCGACGGATGTTATGATCCCAGTGCAAGGTATGGGTTTTGGGGGTGAGTTCTACCCAGGGACTTGTTACATTGGTATCAGAGCCGGCGTTCCTTCGCCTGTGAAAGATTCTTTGGAATGGCCGGTGGGACTAGAGGTCAAGAGTTCAAGGAGATGGAGGACTCGGTTCGTTTGCTCAAAGAAGGGCAAGAGAAACACACGAAGGAGATGGGGGAAATCAAGAACTCGATGAAGGATTTGGGGGATATTAGGGAGATGTTCACTGCTATTACTCTGAAGTATGATCAGTTGGCTACTCATGTCTACGGGATAGTCGGAGGTGCCGAGAGGGGCGACCTGCCGCCGTGGGGCCGCCACGGAGTAGTCGGAGGTGCCAGAAGGGCGACCTGCCGCCGTGGGCGTCGGCTCTGAAGGGGTGGGGTTTGTTATGATCCCAGTGCAAGGTATGGGACTTGTCCCACATCGGGAGTATGGGCTCTCGATGGGGGGTTAATAAGTCCTTGGGCACCCTTCCCTCAATAGCTAGCTTTTGGGGGTGAGTTCTACCCAGGGACTTGTTACAACGGATCCGGAAGCGAGGCAGGTGGAATTGGGGCTGAGAACCAAGGAGGTGACGCCGTCGCGGTGGTTGCGGAGAATCCTCGGCGCGCCCTCGAAAGCAAGAGGGGATCGTGGATGCAGATCGAGGGGTTCGAAGAAGACGAGTATGTGGGATGTCATTGTATTGGTATGGAAATTGGATGGCCAAAAAAGGTTGATTTCTCGTACTACAGCTTCTGGTTGGGGGAAAGTTGAAGTAAGCGAGAGTATAAACATGTTGGTACAATCATTACGTGGTGGTGGAATTCTCGAGACTCCCAAGCAATTTATAGATGCTACAAAGAAGCTCATGAGTTGCGTGAATGATTGTTCGAAGGAATGACCTCTAGTTACATTTGTGACTATTCTGGGAGCATTAGAGGTGTTGGAGGATGAGCTTGTTGCAGAAGTAGGGAACATTTTTGGTAAAGTGGATGGGGCCAAGTATAAAGAAGAGTGGGATTTGTTGAAGAATGCGGGCAAGCACTATGTTATATTGGTCAAAAAAAATTTGTTTGGCAGCTTGGTGGATGTGAAAGCGCAAGAAATGTCGAGTCTAATACTCCCGATAATCTGGTCTTTTGATGGTGTGCAAATGGGTATACTACCAATCCTTTTGAGGAACAATTTAAAGAGTGGGATGAAAAAAAAATAGAGGATCACTTCTACTGATTCATAGGCTTTCAAAAGCCTGTTTAGAAGCTGATGGCTTGACATGGGTCGTTTAGAATGTATTTGCTGCGGTAAATGAACTTGTGAAATATGGTCAACATGGTGAGGCTTTGCCAACGATCGAACTCGTGTTATCTCACGTTCCAACTTGCACTGATGATCCAAAGTTAAGGTTGGAGCTAATGCAGAGGAAGGTACATACTGATATTTCTTGTAATGTATATAGCTTTTCTTGTTTTTCTAATTGCACTACTTCTAGCTGTTTTAACTGAATCTCTAAGTTATGCCAAATAATAAGTTTTTGACACTAGAAAGAGGATATTATAATCAAGAGAAATATCACCATGTTTGGAGTTTTGTTTGCCTAGCCACCGTTAGTTAAAAGTTTTGATGATGTCTTCTTGTATGCGTAGCCACAAAGAATCAAAACTCCTAACTGTACACTTGGTAGGCTAAGTGATTAAATTGCAGTTTCTTGATATGGCAAATCTTTAATTTGCCAGATATCGGTATTCTTATAGAAATTGATGACATTGTACTTCAAGAAAAGTGGTTGTAAGCATTT
This sequence comes from Rhododendron griersonianum, assembly GCA_018127125.1. Lineage (NCBI taxonomy): Eukaryota > Viridiplantae > Streptophyta > Magnoliopsida > Ericales > Ericaceae > Rhododendron > Rhododendron griersonianum. The sequence continues at coordinate 51,761,191 of CM030789.1, read as the reverse complement.
GGTAGATGCTTTTTGAGGCTTTTGAAATGGAAATGCTTGTTTCTAGTTACCAAAAAAAGAAAAAGAAATGCTGGTTTCTGTTTGAGTTTTTCGGGGGAGCTATATTTATAGAGTTGTATTCATATTCAAAATTTCAAATGGAAGTACATTGAGATTATCCAAGAATAGCAATAAACCAGATTTACTGATTTACTTGGCAACTGTTTGGGATTATTCTTCATTTTCCTGGTGGACGCAGACACCAGATTTGGAAGGCTGTGAGAAACAAGGTTGGATCTTGGCATTGCTGTAATTTGTCATCACCTTTGTGTAGGGAGGAATAGCAGCTTTAGGATAGTGCCTTATACGCTCGCAGGTCGCAATAGGCCGTACCTTCCTTACTTGAAATAAGTCTTTACGTTCATTTATTGTATCTGTTTTCTTAAATTCGTATTCACTGTTGCTTTGGTTGTAATTCCCATTTACATTCATACTCACATTCTAAAAATTTGGATAGTTACTCAAATGCTTGTGTTTGTGAACTACTGTCCAGAAATTAGCAAAAGAACCATGTGTTCATAAGCTTTTTAGCTCCGCATGATTGTAGATTTGTGTTTACGAAACCTCATAGTGGTGGTGTGCACTTGAGTTATTCGGTGTAGATTCAACTGTTGTCCCCAAATGAGCACGTTTTTATTAAATGGGATGTGAGTGGCCTCAAATGCTAGGATTGTATCTATACTCTGGCTGAAAATATGCTTAGGCATAGAAGAAGTGATCCTTTAGAGCAGTTTTTTGTTATATTTTTTGTCCTTTTCATGGCCGACCTTTTTGGTCCACCCTTCCAGATGACTTGATGCAATTATTTACATTGTGGTAATGTTGACAGCACAAGCCGGATAAGGATGCTAGCAGGAAGAATTGAAGTATGTTAGGGGAAGAATTGAAGTTCCTGATGAAAGGCCTTCCATGAAGATTTATGACTATAATCTGTTTATGTTCAACTGGTTGGATTGTATCTCTGCCTGCCAATCTTTACTTTGTTTTGTGCTGATGGAAGGCCCATGCTACTGATAGTCTGGAATTTTAGCCTTTGCTGAATTGAACTGTTTTGATTGATTGGGCAAAAAGCTGATTCCAGTGTGCGTTGGAGCTGTTTTGGTTGATTGGATTAATTGAACTATAGTCCTCTTGAAAGTTTTCGGATTGCGCCCAGGGATATACTTCTACCTATCAATAGACCGAAGGGGAACCGGCTGAAAATCTCGGTTGATCGGAAGCTCGCTCGGCCCAACCGAGAAAAGTGGCTAGTAATGTAATTAGATGAATTGAACGATTAGAATAATCGGGGTTGTTGGAGCTATTTCGATTAATTGAGGTGAAAACTGATTTGAAGTATTCGCTTTGATGTTACTGGCAAGTTGATGTTGATTATCTGTTTGGTTGCTGATAGAGAGTTTACAGTATAAAGTGGAGTATTAAAGATTGTTGTGGCTCTTATCATCAAATTGCGATGTTACTTGCAAGATGATGTTGATTATCTGTTTGGGTCTTTGTTTCCATTCTCTTTATTACCTCGACCCCTAGGAGACTCTTCTTTCTTTTATTGACGTTTCAAACCAGAACGGGGAAGTTGTCTTGGATGGATGAACACAACAGTGGCCCCACACAAAAGTCTATTTTCAGTATTTTTTTTTTTCATATGCAACCAAATGCCGAAAAAATAAATTGAAAAAAAACTGTTTTCTGAAAAATCATTTTACGAGAAAAACATTTTACATTGTAAATTGTTTTACGCCGAAACAAACGGAGCCTATATGTTTGTTCTCTTAAAACGTTAAAATTCTAAGAAGAGACTAAAATTAAAGGACGGAATTGGAGGTGAAAGTGTTACTCCTATGAATTGTTATATTCCCTCCGTCCCTTTTTAAGTGTCCTGCTTCGTAATTCCAACTTATTAAAAATGCATCATCATTATACCTTTCACATCAACTTTTTCCTCTACTTTCCCTACTTACCTATCATCATTACACTTTTACTCACCAACTTTTCAAAATGGAATCTACTTTTAGGGGCAAAATGGAAAATTCACCAACTTTTACCCACTAACTTTACAAAATGGACACTTATTAAAAGACAGCCCAAAATGGAATACCGGACCCTAAAAAAGGGACAGAGGGAGTACAAAAATTGTGAATTCAAGATTAATATTCAATTTTTTTCTTTTTACTTATAAAAAAAAATGGAATGTATATGGCAAGATTTTCCTCATACTTTTACAAATTTGACTTCCACAACTTTGTGAATTGGAGCCATGTGATTATTTGTGGAAGTGTAATATCAGCCCATCGCCATCAATTAAAAAATATCAACTACCATTAATTAACAATGTTAATTTATTGTATAACAATGTTTTTGTCAATCTTATGTACTTTTCTAGTTTATTTGGTGGATATTTCTATTCTTCTCACGTTTTTGTAATATAAAATTATTCAGTCACCCCCTAGAGCAAGCGTTGAATAGCGAGAAGGCAACAAGGATTAGGATGGGTTTTTGTCAATTAAAAAACCAAAGATTAGTTAGATATTGGGTGCCCAAATCTCATCAAAAATGATCTCATGCTCTCTTAATTTGGCTCCATAATTATGTAACACCTCGAACAAGCTTTTAATGAGCAAAACACGAGTTTAAACTCGGGTTTACCCAAATGCGAAAGGGAATAGGGAAAGACAATTAAGGCCCCGATCCAGTAAGGTTCTTATTTTTTAAGTACTTATTTCTCGCTTTACGAGACAGGTCATTCTCTCAGACTCTCACAAAACATCACCTAGAATTCAAAAGATAAATATTTTAGTTAGCGGAACTGGCCCTAATTACGCGAAAGCCCTAATTACGCGGAAGAGGAGATGGTTCAAGAAACTTCTATCAGCCCACAACTTTGAACCTATTCTTGTGGGAATTGTGCTACTGGTACAGCAAGAGTTGTACAGACAGCGTGTACAACGGGCTTTTGGGCCCATCTCGGGTCCAACAAAGATAATCGGAACCGCTCATTTTGTTCAAAATATATTTTTTAAGGTCCCTGTAAAAAATCAGATCCATCCGATATCGTGAAGGGCGTTTATGAAATGTCCATATTTGCTAAATTGCTAGCCTAAATTTTGAAGCGAAATTGGACGTTTTGTAAATGTCCTTAATGATATCGGATGAAGCTGATTTTTTACGGAGACCCAAAAAAAAATATTTTGAACAAAATAAGCGGCTTCGATTATCTTTGTTGGACCCGAGACGGGCCCAAAAGCGCGCTGTACGCGCTGTCTGTACAGCACTTGCTATACCAGTAGTATTTCTGTTCTGGTGGTAAGTGCCAACAACTTTTGAAACTTCAACTAGACTTTGTAAACAGAATCCTGCAAGCAAGAGAGAGTTGTTTTGGGTATGGTGTAACTAGTAATCTTCTGAAAATTGACCATTTTCGTGCTTATAATACTTCCAACGGATGTATATAAAGTAAAGTTCAACTTATTTTAAACAAGGAATTTGCTAATTTCGTCAAAGGTACGTGCCCAAAAATCACTTTTTTTTTGGCAAAGGAAAAAGAAAGTTCTCTGGAATTCAAATATTATTAAACAAATCCAACTCCATTTGTAGTTTGTAATTTTAGCCTACTTTTAACATTATTATAAGTAGTAATTATTAAAAATGAACAACTTTCTTTACTTGGAAAAGATTGATAAGTTATCCAAATGCTGATGTGATCACTGAAAGAGAAATTAATTGAATATCTTTGGTTGTTAAAGTATGGGTACAATGGTTAATCGACTGTCACCTAGCATGAAATAAAATAGCATCTTGACGCAGCGGAATTAATAAAGAGATTATTTGCGTACTAATCGAACGAATGATAAAATTCGAGTCCATGAGAGAAAGAGACAAAATCTGAATATTATTGATAAAAAGCTGCACAAACATTAGGTTACAACCATTTCATAGGAAAAAGGAGTACTACGTCTTTCAAAAATATCTCAAGTTAATAAAAATCGTAAACGCGAGAATCGAAAACGGGAACGAAATGTGCTCTACTGAAACAGTACATGTGACCTAGCTCCCAAGCATACACAAAGAGAACAAGAATCATCGTCTAGAAATTGACACTAATAATTGTATAATAATAAGGAAGCATATCTCATCCTCTGTTATTCATTCTCATCTCTCATGGGTTTTTTGGAAATTGACTCAATTCCATCCCCAATTCAAATAAGGAAAAAAGGGGCAGACCAAGTGCACGAGGCTCCCGTCATTGCGGGATATGGAGAAGGGTTGATGTACGCGGCCCTATTTTCACGACTCGAACCTGTGAACCTCCAGGTCACAATAGAGCAACTTCACCGTTGCGCCAGACCCGCCCAATTCAAATAAAACTCCTAATTAATAATATAATTATTGTCCATCCCGTTGTACATTAATTACTTACATTATAACACAAGAATTTGGGTTCTCCTCACAACTTATTGGACGGTAGTATGGAGGCGGCCCGGGCGGGCAATAAGGAGGCGGGCAATAAGGAACGTAACACTTATTATAGGCGGCCGCAAGCTCTGCAAGCCGTTTTTTTTCTGCTTCTTCTTCCTTCTTCTTCTTTTCTGCTTCATCCTTCTTCTTCTTCTCTTCTGCTTCTTTCTTCTTCTTCTCTTCTGCTTCTTTCGTCGGCCCGACCGATAGTATAACTGCGTGGCCACATTTTCTCAACTTGCAGATTATATCGACCGGGTCAACGTCTCCGATCACAGTTAGTTTCTTGTCCTTCATGTCCACAGAGATCGATTCGATTCCTGAAATATTAACAATTGGGAATCACAAAACAGAGTTCTTAAGTTGTGAAATACAAAACGGCACACAGACTTTCGAGCACACATTGCGATACATCTTTTGTACGAAACCATTCGATGCACTTGAGTTTCGCAGAATAATGAGATACCCGCGTACATTGGATGGTTCTGGATATATTTGTATCTGAATCTGGGCACGACAAATCTGTTCAAGAAAGGAATCTAGTTGAAGAAAGTGGCAAAGACCCATTGATCAAAGAAATACCTGGAATGCTAGAAACGGCTCTCATGGCCTTTTGCTTTCCTCTGTCATCGTGTACCTCCAATCGTACTTCAATTTTCTGCAACAAAAAGACAATTAATATCCAATTTGGTATCCGTTTTTTGAAAAGCCCCGAAAAAATAATTGATGGTGAATTATGATTGAGCCAATCGAATAACACGGTTCGCCTAATTTAATCTAGTAGTTCAAAAAAAACACCCCACGATTCATGAGTTCAAACGTCTATACGTTTGAAGACGTTTGAACTCATGAATGCGTATGTATGCATACGAGCATATTCGAGAAAAACAGAGCAGAAAGAAAGAAACTTTTTCGGGATTTTCGACTTGTATGATCTCCAAAGTACGAGGAAGCACGAAATCTACATCACAGGTAGGAGAAATTGAAAAATGAAAAGCATGAATTAGGAACCCGTCAAACGGTCATGAAGCAGAACAAACCACAAGATTTGTGATCCTTAGATAATTTCCATGACAACTGATGTTGGATTACAATTAAACCCATCAAAGATCACGATTTTATTTGCACACTTACTGTAGAAATGTGCAGCTACATGTTCATTAATAACTGTTTTGGGGATATTAAGGAGAGAGAGAGAGAGAGAGAGAGAGAGAGAGATTGATTTTACCTTCTTGTCCATTAGGCTGAGAGAGTAGTGACCAGGATTTGATCAGACTTGTGAAGAATCAATGGATTCCTAGATTATTAAGTACAAATGTGATGAGAAAGAAGGGGAAGAAGATGAGGAGAATTCGTTGTTGAACAGGAGAGAAAGACCAATGGGCATTTAAAAATGTCTCAAAAAAACTAGTCAACTATATAGAGAGAGAGAGAGAGAGAGAGAGAGAGAGAGAGAGAGGGAGGTTGTTTCTAGGAAGGAACAGCCGAACAGGTCGAAACTAAAGACGAAGTCCTATAATTCTCATAGTCCAAGAGTCAGAACAAGTATTTAGTCCGTAAAGGTAGTTAGGTAGTGTTATTTAAATGTTGACCAATAAAATAAACACAATTTGAAACATATTTCTAGTCTTGTATCAGTTCAAAGAATCTGGTCTCGTTTTCAATACAAAATTACCGTGTTTTAATTAGTGGTGCGTATTGGTGTTACGCGAGGAGCTGAGCAGGCACAATAGCGCGCTACGTTTCGAAAACGGGTATTTATCTCAAGCATGAAAGTGTGTTTTGAACCGTTTATTTCGTAAATTTCTTCAAGCAGATTGAGGATATGAGAAATCAGGTTAAAAACTGGCATCGATAGCCTAACGAACAAATTACATTAGACTTGTAGAAATGAATGACAAATTTGATTTGGTGCAAGATACACGTGATTTCTATTTCCTGATCAACTTGATTTTCCGGTTGATGTATTCTACTTCAATAAGTACTGAAACATAAACGATTCAGATCACCTTTACGAGCTTGTAATAATTAGTTTCTGTTTTGAGAGCACAACAAGGCCCCTACGCCTTGAGGCTGCAGCTACCCGAGATCCGTTACAGGATGATGTCATTGTATGTTCAAGTTTCAACATTAAATTTTGGGAATTGATATTCGCGCTCCAAGATTTACTGCAGGCGCTCCTTTTTTTGTTTTTACACTGTGGTATTGCTGACAATATCACAGTGTAAAAATAAAATACACTGTGATGTTGCCAACAATACCACAATGTAAAAACAAAAAGGTGGAGCGCCTGCAGTAAATCTTGGAGCGCGAATATCATTTCCCTAAATTTTCAAAGCCAATTTTCACAATAGTAATATGGGAGCTAGATCTATATGTGTAGTTTTATTTCTTGTAGTTCTGGAAGGTCAGACCTGATGCTGCCAAGCACCCCGTTTTCCGACCGTTCATCTCGGTAATCGATGACTCGGTTTTAATCCGAGCAACGGACTGCTCAGATCTTTATCCATTCGGATTAGAACTAAGTCGACCATGCTGAGATGAGCGGTCGGATCGGTCACTCAACACCACTGCCAAGCACAGCACGAGGTGCTTGGCACCATCTCCCATTCTCTGGAGGGTATCGTCTCTTTTTGCTCTCTTTATGGACAAATGGGTAAGAAACGTAGTAGTATTTGGCCCTGCTATTTGCAAAGAAGATTTGCAGGGAACCACGCAAGGAAAAATGCGTTTGGGCCCATTCCTGATCCCATAAAAATCTAGAAAAATATCCATAAATTTTTTAATATTATTTTATGGGGTCTCATAAAAAATCAAATCCAACTGACATCGGTAAATATTACTTTTGGATTCGTAGGGGCGAAAGAGCAGTTTCGCCCTTACGAATCCAAAAGTAATACTTACTCATGTCAGTTGGAGCTGATTTTTTACATGACCCCATAAAATAATATTCAAAAATTTATGAATATTTTTCTAGATTTTTGTGGGACCCAGAATGGGCCCAAACACATTCTTCCTTGCGTGGTTCCCTGCAAATCTTCTTTGTGATTAGATTTTCCGAATAAGAGCAGTATGATACTAACATGGTGGATATTTAGAAATCGTATGATACTGACATGGTGGATATTTTTCTAATCCATTTAGGAAAAGTATTTTTTACCGTGGAAGAAGGCCAAGCCAAAAGACCAAATCATCATTCTATTTTTTCTGAGATGTTTGTTTGAAAGAAGAAATTATTTTTACTTTGTAATGACAAGATAGAGAGTCAAGTGCATTATTCACGTCCGTCTACTACTACTTGACAAATTTAATTGAGTTGTCTTAATCTTAGCTGCACGAAGCAGGAACGGGAGAGGGAGCGAAAGCGGGAGTGCGGGAGCCGAGCCGCGAGGTTATGCAGAAGATCCTAAGTTGGAAGAGCCGGAAGGAACATGTATAATAAGTATTCATTATATACAAACATGAGTGAGAAAAGATGGCCCAACATAATTTTCATATGAAACTTCTCGACTAAACACATAGATAAATCAACCACGAGACGAGAGTCCTAAAACTATATAGAGCAAAATTCATATGAAATGATAGATTTTGATTATCGAAACAAAATCTTTAACAGTTTAACATATGTCACCAAATTTGGATAAATTTTTCTTCTAAGGTGAGTGAACAAAGTTAATCTCAGAATAAACAACTCAAGGCCGTCGCTATTTTTGTTTTTCTTGTTTTTGTCTTTTATATAGTGCATAGATGACGATTAAGATTAAGGGAGCATCTATGGTACCACCCCTCTTGTCAGAGAGATACCGTATTCCCTTGTAACGTTAACCACTCAATGACATACCTTTTCCGTCCTCATTCTTTTGTCCCTCGTTCTATTCCAACCGGATAAAAAACTTTTTTTTTTGTAACATTATTATATTTACCATAAGAAGGCATAAAAAAAAGGAAAAAGAAAAACCATGAATGGTGTAACAAGAACCACAAATGACCTAACATTTACCACAAAAAAAAAAAAAGACGTAATATTTTCATCATATCATGCGTAACATTTTTACCACATTGTGCGTAATATTTTCAAAATCACATTTCTTACGGTGTTCCCTTGCGTAATTAAGTACTCAATGGTACTCCTATAACATTAATTACTCAATGATACTATAAAAATTCATTTCGAGAAGCCGTAACATGTTACGATTTGGGTACACCGTAATTTGACTGATTGGGACGAAATGTGTAGGATTTTAATCTGTGGACCCTTGCTTCTAGTAGACAGGTTTTAAAAAAGTTGGTTTTTGGAGAGGTGGGCATGCAGGCGCACCCTGAAATTCTCGTCCAGGCCACTTTCAAAACTTAAGTTATAGTATTTGGACTTTGAATTTGTGAAAGGGAAATGAAAATGAAATGAAAGAAGCTAACTACCGGACATCTATTTATATTGAATTCGATTATTGAAACCATACAATGAGGCCTCTATTATATAAGAGGAGAGAACCTAACTATAAAAAGGAATCATCCCAATTATAATGAAATCGTAATCAATTACAATCAAAATAAAATCAAGGCAATCATATAATATCGTAATCATATCAGCACATGATTATGATATTATATGATTACTATATTCTAAGATGTAGTATTCTTTCACTCCATTTTTATTTCCTATGCGCAGGAACAATTTTGAAAGTATTAGAATCGGCCGCCAGGTATATATGGACTGAGGGGCTAATGCACCGATCGAGGACCACCTACCCATGTTTTGGAAAAATCACATAATTGTAATAGGATTTGATTCGGAATGTTTAAATTTAATTATGTAGGTTCGCCCTCCCTTATCTGAATTTTGTTACTCTATATATATATATTCACAACTTTTAAGTTCAAATGTTGCGGCCGTCCTGATTGCCACCATTCTCTTTGTTCACATTCTTAAGCAACTCTTTATCAAAGATATGTCTGATTACCATTCATTTCTTCTCTGTTGCTTTCCTCCACCTCTTCACTAACCAACCCTAGTACGGTGTACAGAGATTAGGTTATTATACTCCCAAGCTAAATCACCACGTAAGTCGAGTGCATGAGCCTGAGCAGTATTACGTCTCTCAAAAATATACTCCTATCAAGTTAATAAAATTCGTAAGTGCGAAAATCTGAAACGGGAACAAAGAGAACAAGAAGAATAATCTAGAAATCAACACTGATAACTGTATATATAACAAGGAAGCATATCTTATCCTCTGTTATTCATTCTCATCTCTCATGGGTTTTTGGAAATTGACTCAAATTCCATCCCCAATTCAAATAAAACTCCTAATTAATAATGTAAGTATGGGTTGTTCATTCCTTTATACACTAATTACTTGAGAGAAACTTGTTCACGGCGGAGCGGTGAACAAGTTCTTTACGGCAGAAACCAATCGCGACCGTCCAAAACACTTTGGACGGGTGAGATTCACATCCATAAATTCATTTTCGCGGAAACCTCCATAAAGAAGATCTTCTCTAATTACTTACATTATAACACAAGAATTTGGGTTCTCCTCACAACTTATTGGACGGTAGCATGGAGGCGGCGGCGGCGGGCAATCACGGTAGCATGGAGGCGGCCCGGGCGGGCAATAAGGAATGTAACACTTATCGGGCGGGCAATAAGGAATGTGACACTTATCGGGCGGGCAATACGGAATGTGACACTTATTATAGGCGGCCGCAAGCCGTTTACATTCTTCTTCTTCCTTCTTCTTCTTTTCTGCTTCTTCCTTCTTCTTCTTCTCTTCTGCCTCTTTCTTCTTCCTCTCTTCCTCTTTCGGATCCGGCCCGACCGATAGTATAACCGCGCACCCATATTTCCTCAGTTTGCAGACTATATTGGCCGGATCAACGTGTCCGATCACAGTTAGTTTCTTGTCCTTCATGTCCACGGAAATCGATTCGATTCCTGAAACAACAATTGGGAATCACAAAACAGAGTTCTTAAGTTGTGAAATACAAAACGGCACACAGACTTTCGAGCACACATTGCGAGACATCTTTTGTACGAAACCATTAGATGCACTTGAGTTTCGTAGAATAATGAGATACCCATGTACATTGAATGATTCTGGACATATTTGTATCCGAATCTGAGCACGACAAATCTGTTCAAGAAAGGAATCTAGTGGAAAGAAAGTGGGAAAGACCCATTGATCGATCAAATACCTGGAATTCTAGAAACGGCATGCATGGCCTTTTGCTTTCCTTTGTCATCGTGTATGTCCAATTGTACTACAATTTTCTGCAACAAAAAGACAATTAATATCCAATTTAGTATCCGTTTTTTGAAAAGCCCCGAAAAAATAATTGATGGTGAATTATGATTGAGCCAATCGAATAACGAGGTTTGCCTAAGGTAATCTAGTAGTTCGAAAAACCACCTCATAATTCATGAGTTCAAACGTACAGACATACGTTTGAACTCATGAATGCGTATGCATGCATACGAGCATATTCGAGAAAAACAGAGCAGAAGAAAGAAACTTTTCGGGATTTTCAACTTGTATGATCTCCAAAGTAAGAGGAAACACGAAATCTACATCACAGATAGAAGAAATTGAAAAATGAAAAGCATGAATTAGGAATCCGTCAAACGGTCATGAAACAGAACAAGCCACAAGATTTGTGATCCTTTGATAATTTCCATGACAACTGCTATTGAGAGAGAGAGAGAGAGATTTACCTTCTTGTCCATTAGGCTGAGAGAGTAGTGACCAGGATTTGACCAGACTTGTGAAGAATCAATGGATTCCTAGATTATTAAATACAAATGTGATGAGAAAGAAGGGGAAGCAGGTGAGGAGAATTCGTTGTTGAACATGGAGAGAATGATCAATGGGCATTTAAAAATGTCTCAAAAAAACGGGAGAGGAGAGAGAGAGACAAGTAGAGGAGAGAGAGAGAGAGATATGATGTATCTAGGAAGGAACAGGTCGAAAGTAAAGACGAAGTCCTATATTTTCATGGGTTGTGCTAGGGACAAAGAAAATGGGCAAAGAAAAGACCCTTAAAGTGTATATGAACGGTTCAGATTCACTGCACAGTGAATCTGAGCCGTTCATGTACACTTTAAGGACATTTTCTTTGCACTTAACATTTCGGTATTTCCATAGTCCAAGAGTCAGAACAAGTATTTAAGTCCCTAAATATAGTGTTATTTAAATGCTGACCAATAAAATAAACACAATTTGAAACATATTTCTATTCTTGTATCAGTTCAAAGAATCTAGTCTCGTTTTGAATACAAAAAATTACCGTGTTTTAATTAGTAGTGCGTATTGGTGTTACGCGAGGAGCTGAGCAAGCACAGTAGCGCGCTACGCTTCGAAAACGGGTATCATCTCAAGCATGAAAGTGTGTTTTGAACCGTTTATTTCGTAAAATTCTTCAAGCAGATCGAGGATATGAGAAATCAGGTTAATCTGGCATCGATAACCTAACGAACAAATTACATGAGTCTCGTAGAAACGAATGACAAATTTGATTTGGTGCAAGATACACGTGATTTCTATTTCCTGATAAACTTGATTTTCCGGTTGATGTAGGGAAATGATTTTGCCACACCATTTTTTGATAATGCCACATCCTGTAAGTGTATTTTTGCACCAAAAAATACACTTGCAGGGTGTGGTATTATCAAAAAAGGGTGTGGCAAAATCACTACCCTTGATGTATTCTACTTCAATAAGTACTGAAACATAAACGGTTTAGATCAGATTTTCGAGCTTGGAATAATTGATGTCTGTTTTGAGAGCACAGCAAGGCCGCTACGCCTTGAGACGCCGCAGCTACTTACAGGATGATGTCATTGTATGTTCAAGTTTCAACATTAATTTTCAAAGCCAATTTTCACAATAGTAATATGGGAGCTAGATCTATATGTGTAGTTTTATTTCTTGTAGTTCTGGAAGGTCAGACCCAGGATGCTGCCAAGCACCCCGTTTCCGATCGTTCATCTCGGCAATCGACAACTTAGTTTTTAATCCGAGCAATGGATGGCTCAGATCTTTATCCACTCGGATTAGATCTAAGTCGTCCATGCTGAGATGAGCGGCCGGATCGGTCGCTCAACATCGCTGCCAAGCACAGGCTTGGCAGCATCTCCCATTCTCTGGAGGGTACGTTTCGGCTCTTTTTGCTCTCTTTATGGACAACCATTAATCTACCGTCAGCCCAATAGGCTGACAATAAAGTGTATAGAATATGAATTCTTACATGTAAGAATTCAAACAGTAAAAACTCTTCCATGAAAGAATTATGATTGTTTTGTGTTTTATTGTCCGCCCAGTGGGCGGATAATAGAAAGATCCTATGGACAAATGGGTAAGAAATGTAGTACTATTTGTGATGGTTGATAACCTGTGCTTGGCAGCATCTCCTATTCTCTGGAGGGTACGTTTCGTCTCTTTTTGTTCTCTTTATGGACAAATGGGTAAGAATTATTTGTGATGGTTGATAACCTAAAACATGAGTAGAAATGTAGGTAAAATCGTTGTGGTTTTGTATTTAAGAAATGGTATGATAGTGACATGGTGGATATTTTTCTAATCCATTTAGGAAAAGTATTTTGTACCGTGGAAGAAGGCCAAGCCAAAAGACCAAATCATCATTCTATTTTTCTGAGATGTTTGTTTGAAAGAAGAAATTATTTTTACTTTGGAATGACAAGATAGAGTACTCAAGTGCATTATTCACGTCCGTCTAATACTACTTGACAAATTTAATTGAGTTGTCTTAATCTTAGCTGCACGATGCAGGAACGGGAGGGAGCGAAAGCGGGAGTGCGGGAGGTGAGCCGCGAGGTTATGCAGAAGATCCTGAGTTGGGAGAGCCGGAAGGAACATGTATATAAGTATTCATTATATACAAACATGAGTGAGAAAAGACGGCCCAACATAATTTTCATATGAAACTTCTAGACTAAACACATAGATAAACCAACCAAAGAACATGTATATAAGTATTCATTATATACAAACATGAGTGAGAAAAGACGGCCCAACATAATTTTCATATGAAACTTCTGGACTAAACACATAGATAAACCAACCACGAGACGAGAGTCCTAAAACTATATAGAGCAAAATTCATATGAAATGATAGATTTTGATATCGAAACAAAACCTTTAACATATGTCACCAAATTTAGATAAAGTTGTCTTCCGCATCCGCAATGTAATAATCAAAAATGAATAATCAAATCTTACCACGTCAGCTTTTGATTATTCATTTAGAGGGTTGCGAAAGTTAGCAATGTGAAGTCCCATATTGTTACTTTTGATTATTCAAATGCCCAAATTTGATTATTGGTTAGGAGGTTGTTAACTTTGATTATTATAATGTGAGCATTTTGTTAAGCACACGTTGCTAACTTTAGCAATTTTTTGATTTTGATTATTACATTGTGGATGCTCTAAGGTGAGCGAACAAAGTTAATCTCAGAATAAACAACTCAAGGCCGTCGCTATTTTTTTTTCTTCTTGTTTTTGTCTTTTATATAGTGCATAGACGACAATTAAGATTAAGGGAGCATCTTTGGTACCACCCCTCTTGTCAGAGAGATACTGTATCCCCTTGTAACGTTAACCACTCAATGACATACTTTTTTCGTCCCCATTCTTTTGTCCCTCGTCCTATTCCAACCGGATAATTTTTTATTTTTTTTTTTGTAACATTATTATATTTATCATAAGAAGGCATAACAAAAAAAAAAAAAAAAAACCATGAATGGTGTAACAAGAACCACAAATGACATAACATTTACCCAAAAAAAAAAAAAAGACGTACTGTAATATTTTCATCATATCATGCGTAACATTTTTACCATATTGTGCGTAACATTTTCAAAATCACATTTTTTACGGTGTTCCCTTGCATAATTAACTGCTCAATGGTACTCCTATAACATTAATTACTCAATGATACTATAACATTCGTTTCGAGAAGCCGTAACATGTTACGATTTGTGTACACCGTAATTTGACTGATTGGGACGAAATGTGTAGGATTTTAATCTGTGGACTCTTGCTTCTAGTAGACAGGTTTTTAAAGAAGTTGGTTTTTGGATAGGTGGGCACTGGGCAGGCGCACCCTGAAATTCTCGTACAGGCCACTTTCATGTGAAAAGGAAATCTGCACATATTTTCTGCACAAATGGGGCCCACTTTCAATATTGATTTGTGACGTTCCTTAAATGTAAAATAATTTTTCAACAGTATCCGAGAAATATCAACTTAATCCGATATTTATACATATTGGATAATGACAAGTTAGATAATTGGATCGAGTACCTATAGGTATATATCTGATTGAGCTAATTTTTCTCAAAACTATTGAAAAAATGTTTTGCATTTAATGAACGGCTCGGATCGTTTGTGTGGGACCCATAATGGACCCCACACTGTGATATGTGCACAAAATCTGTGCACGTGATATGTGCAATTAGCAGTGCTCTTTAGCCACTGAAGGTAAATAAGCAAGGGAGCCCGGGGTGGCTAGTGGGTGCGGCCGCCTCTGTAACGGTTCAGAAAAATGCTACTATTACGATAGGGGAAATTTTTAGATTTCTGACTAAAATACTACAATCCCGCCACCATTGGAATTCTTGGTATATTCCAAATTATGTAACTAGGCTTTGTCGTCCTTCAACTCTTGCATTTTTCACAAAAGAAGACCCAAAACAATTACCCTTTCGTTGGTATTGTGCGCGTGTATGAGAAACATCGTGAGTATGCTATCGTGCATAAGACTATTGCTATCGTGACTACGCTAACATAGCGAATTTCTGTTTCGGCCCCGGGTGAAAGCCAATGGATATATTGCTCAAAACACGATGTCAAAATCTGCGAAATGATCGAGTTCATGATCTAATCAGCTCATCAAATAAAACCCACAAACTAAAAAGTACAAGTACTAATTGCACCTAGAAAACGAAAACGAATTTGTCACAGGGTAAGACTTCTGGAACCTTAATTCGTCACCAAGATCTAATGAAGGGTAGCTGTAGAGGGCCAACTTTCTTCTTCTTAACAAAGAGTCGCTGTAGAGGGCCAACTTGCTTGCTTGCTTGCATTGATTAATTATAGGTAGTTGAGCTTATAAAGCAGAAAATTGACTCACCCCATTCCACTTTCTGATAAATAAGTATTTAAAAAATAAAGACCTATTTTCAAACTTAAAAATAATAGGCTTACGAAAATCATTTTTTAATTTTTTTTTTTACAGGATTTGGTAGATCTTATTGAGATCTATAAACAAGATCCATATGGCATATTTTTTTTAATTTCAGTAAGCCTATTATTTCTAAGTTTAAAAATTACAAATAAGTACTTATTTTTTAAGGGAGTAAACTGAAACACAGTAGTCCCCTATGCAACTTTGACAATCCCTACTTGAAATTATATGATGAGGTACTTGAATGATGGAAAAGGCAAAAACAAGTCAACTTCAGAAATTCTCAAAAAACAAAAAAGAAAAGGAAGAGAAACATATGCAACTGGAGTACATCGGTACATGACTCCACCACCATCTGCACAAGGGGTTGTTTGGTACAGGTTTTGAAGGCAGTAATGCTACACATACAGCAAAAAAAACAGATTTTGCATACAGATTTTGTGTGGGGCCCACTACGGGTCCCACACAAATGATTCGAGCCGTTCATTAAAAATCAGTTCAATCCGATACTTATAGATGCTCAATCCAATCATCTAACTTTTGATTTTGATTCCCGGATAATGAAACATTCTATAATTGGATTGAGCATCTATAAGTATCGGATTGAACTGATTTTTCGCGGGGGCCCTTGAAAAACTGTTTTACATTTAATGAACGGCTCGGATCATTTGTGTGGGACCCGTAGTGGGCCCCACACAAAATCTGTATGCAAAATCTGTTTTTTTTGCTGTATGTGTAGCATTGCTGTTTTGAAGGAGATTTTGGAGCATTGAGTTGAAAGAGATACTGTAGATAGGAAGACCGGAGTGGTAAGTGGAGAGAAATTTTTACGGAACTGTGCAAAAAGAGAGACGGAGATTCTAAGAACCCAAGAGAACAAAGCCTAATCAAGAGACAAACAAGTATTCGCGGAGTTCAATGCTCGGGTTCAAGTCTCTGGAACGAGTGGTTATTCAATGCCCCAGGTGGTGCCCCAACTATCTCTTCATCACACATTTATGTGGGCTTCACACACTTTGTGATCCAGACCACATAAATGTGTGATGGAGAGAAAATTGGGGCACCACGTGACAATGTTCCAAGAGCATTGAACAATTTTTCCGACCCTAGGGGTCTAAACATACTCTTTGGTCCTTGTAGCACGAAATGAAATCTTATAAGGGTAGGGGATCGGGGATCACACATGTTTTTTTATAGGCAATCGGGGATCACACATGCACAATCAAGAGACACAAACACAGAGATATATGTGGTTTCCCCTTCGTTATGGGTACGTTGACGGAAAGACTATCGGTTTTCACTATTCGGGAAACTTAAGTTATACGAGGAAGCTCTTCAAACTCTATCACCCTCTGGTTTTCACTCTCTTTTCCACGCATCTCTCAGTCAATACAAGCATATATAGAGAGGAGCAGGAGAGGGAAATTATTTCAATGCATTCTCTGGCGATTGGATGGCCAAATCCGGCACTAGATTCGGTGCCTAATACTAGGGTTGTCGGCAGCTGATCTTGGGTCCATGGGTTACTCTCAATGGGGCCTGTCTCTCAAAAATGGGGAAAAATCCAACACTAGGGCCCCAACATATGTGCATGAGCTCGGGGGTCCTAGTGTTCGATTCCTGTAGATGACTACATGAGCTGGGCAATACTCCCTGCCGGATATGTGAAGTGAACTATCAACATATGCGTTATATGTACCAAGAAAAGAGCACATGACTTGCTAAAACATAGGAAGGGCGTCCGAAGGCTTTCTGGCATTTGGCCTAGTCAACAGTAAATAAAAGTTTCAATTTCTTAACCAACATAGAGACTGGTCACTGGTCAGTAAGAAATGTAATACAAATAAAAGACATTTAGATCGCGCAGCAATTATCAGTTCCGGGTTTCTATAAACACTTCCATAAACAGATTGGTGAGAACATAAATAGGAAGATTAGTATAACTGTTAGAGCACAAAGATACTGCTCTCCCCTCCTTGATGTACCCTTTCGAGTTTCTAATATATTCTCTTTTTGCTGAGAAAAAAAAAAGACACTGTCAAATCCCTTTGAATCATTTCTCACCCAACAACAGGTTTTGCCAAACCTTGTCCAACGTAGCAAATGTTCATGGTGAATCCTCATCTCTGGCATTTCAGGTTTTCTATTATGATTCGGTTTTCTTATTTTGTCTAGCTATCTGTCATACCATGCACAGTAGAACTAGTGTCTTACTCACAGAGAGTTTGGCATTTAATGTTCTGCATCAAGTTAATCTAATACCTTGTATTTGTGCCCAAATTTCAGACATCATGTTTCACTTCTACTTTCGCAAACTTTGCTAACTATACAAGAATGCTAGTAACTTCAGAAATTTCATCTGATCTGACACCTAATGAAGATTTTACTGTGAAAAAAGTGGCTTTAGCGGATTACATTACCAGAATCTATCTACAAAATCAGAATGTCCAATTTCAACAGTGTCCCCAACTGCTCATTTAGAGATGGGTGCCAAAGAGAGGATACGATGTACGGAAATAATCAGTTATAATTCCATGAATGTTACGCAAAGCACTTACCGTTGTCCCCACAAAACGGACACTACACTTTCCCTGAGCTTTCTTGATTCTCAGAGACGCTTGAATTGAAATTGTGGGGAGATAGCTGTATCTGGCCGTCATGCAGGGAAACAAATCATCAACAAGAAAGTGTCATCAAGGGAACTAGCAACAATGGTGAGTGTTATTTGAAACTTGAAATTACAAATTCAAAGATTCCAGTGTACGTGTGCGTTTGTGCCAAGTAAGGGTTTAAACAACGCTGCACAGATGACAAGCATGGTCAACATGTACAACCCTTCCATACATCTGTGTAGAATGAACCACAAGATGCAAAGAAATTTCCCACAAGGGAAAATGAGATCAGCAGCAAAGGAATTGCTTCCTTATCTGAGTGCTGCTATGTCTTCAATAGCAAAAATCCAGGGCAACTTGTTCAGCACTGACCATAAACCTGAAATTTCGAGATCTTTCAACTAACAGAGAAAATTTGGGTAAAATTTTGAAGTATCTTTCTTTCTGCAACCCGTGGGAAGATATACTTTGGAGCTTGACTGCTTGAGATTCTCCGTTCAAGTAAATCAATTTGTTTTACCAACAAACAACAAAAGGGCAAACATCCTATCTCTATCCATGTTGAGAAGGGTTAACTTGTATCTTGCAACACAAAGGCATCATCTACTGAAAGTGACAAAATACCGCCTTGGCAAGGGGCTCATGGCTTTTGTTTCAATGTTTTCTCTCAGTCCCACCCAAACCAATTCATATTCAAGTAGCCAATCATGTTC
Source organism: Rhododendron griersonianum (assembly GCA_018127125.1). Lineage (NCBI taxonomy): Eukaryota > Viridiplantae > Streptophyta > Magnoliopsida > Ericales > Ericaceae > Rhododendron > Rhododendron griersonianum. The sequence goes on along the minus strand of CM030789.1, from coordinate 51,742,173 downwards.
AGTTTGGCTAGACACAGCTTTAAGCCTTGAAAGAAATACAATTGATGCACTATCAAATCTATGCATGATGCAGAAGTCTTCCGCTTACAATAGTTTTTAAGCAATTTTACCTTCAGAATAATTACCTGAGGAGACCGTTAACCATGTAGCATATCAGAAACTCAAACAGAGACACTCCAAAGTCCAAACGTTTGAGCCACGTGCTGAGGCATCTAAATACAAATATAGATAACTCGACAAAACTGTTTTGGCTGTGTATTAATGAAAGGACGACAAAGGTATTATACCTTAATGTAACTCGTCAATAAGAAAAACTTAGCTAACAAATTTCACGTAGAACCATTTTGTGGATTATATAAAGTAATGTGGTTAGGCTCATCCAAACAAATTGGGGCAAGTGGGACCTGAAATGAATAGAATATATCCATGAACCAATAAAAAAGGAGCAACCTAGTACTCCAGTGATAATTTAAATTGTGAAGAAAAGAGAAAGATGTATTATTGATTGTGTATAAACCATAACCTAACACGCCTTTATATAAGCTACAATGTTCTTGGTCACTAAGAAATCTAAACCAAATAGGAAACATGCATTATAAAGAAATCAACCCAACTAGGATCGAAACATGAATAATATTAAACCCTACAAAACATGGTAACATAATATTTCTCAATATTATGTTAACATAAATAACATCTAGACAGTTCAATATCACTTCATATGCCAAACCGAAAAGATAAAAGAACAAGGAAAGACGAAAAACATAATAAGCCACCTTTATAATTTCCAGTAACCAATTCACAAACTTGAACATTTGCTTTAAACGTTAAACAAACATCAGAACGGGCTGCAATGCAGTTCTACAAATCATTTTTCTCCAACCATTGTCATTACATAATTCAGCTTTCAGTGCAACGAAACTGCAGCTATGTTACTATGTACATTTTCTTCAAAGAAAAGAAAAGAAAAGGCTTGTGCTTTTAACAGAACACTATACATAACACAACAAAACAAGATTACATATAGCAACAATGCGGTGAATGCTTCAAACCCTCTTCATGGCTTAAGATCTCTACCTCTCTGAAAACAATCCATCCATCATATATATATGATGTAGGCCCTAATTTTACCCCATTTCTTTAACAACCATGGACAGATGAAGCCCTAGATACTAGAAAAAACGAAACAAAATTGCCAAAATAAGTCAGACCCATTTGCTCTATATGAAAGCAGACCCATTGCCATTACATAATTCAACTTTATGTGCAATGAAAGCTGCTATGTACATTTTCTACAAAAGAGAAAGAACAAAAAAGGCTTGTGGTTTTCTTTTAACAAATACATAACAAAACAGAACAAGATTACAATTAACAAAAAATGCAGTGAATGCTTCAGACCATCTTCATGGGTTAAGCTATTCTACTTCTCTAGATGTGATGTAGGCTCCATTTTACCCGTTTGCCCTCAACAACCATGGACACATGATGCCCTAGAAACTACAAACTTCAAAAACAACAAACGAAAATTGCAAAATAAATCAGACCCATTAGCTCTATATGTACAAAGAGCAATTACCACAACTCAAATTTGGAAAATAAATCCGACCCATTTGCTCTATATGTACAAAGAGCAATTACCCAATTCAATATGAAATTGGAGTGTTCAATTTACCAACTTGCTCAAGCACGTCAAGCACCTCAGCCCTGCTCCTCACAATCCTATGAAACACCTCCCTCACTTGTAACTGCAACGGCACCAAACCCTCCTCCATCCTCCGGCAAACCTCCGCCATCTCTGCCACCATCCCCGCAACCTCCTCCGCCGTCTCCTCCCCCACCGGAAACTTAAAAGACTCTGCGAATTCAACCAGCGATAAAGAAACCCTCTCCATCCTCTGCACCTCCTCCAGCAACCCACAACACCCTTTCTTCTCCTTCTTCTTCCACTCCTCCCCGATCTTCTCCTGCAGCCCGATCACCGGCCCGGCCCAGGTCAGATTCTTCTGGACCGGAAAATGCGCCGTCAGCCCGGCCCTCTCCTGGCACGGCACCGCTGCCACCAACGCCCACGCCACGAAAACCAAAACCGTACTTATAATATAAACCGGCAAGGCCAACCCAGTCGGCTCGCCTCCCCGTGGCGCCACCAGATTGGCTGACATCGCCTGCACCTGTTGAGAATATAAATAATAAAATCAGCCTCTATCTAACCGCTTAAGCTTTTAGATCAATTTTTGAAAATATAAATAATCAAGTCAGCCTCTATCTAACAGCTTTTAAGTTTTTAAGATGGATTGATGGCTAACAATCTAACAATACCTGTTTCGCCGCAGACCACGACCTCGCCACGCTCCACTTCCCGCCCCCGGCCGCGGCGGCTTTTTTCGCGCGTCCGAAGGACCAATTCCTCTCCGTGGATTTCCCGTGGTGATTGTTACTATTACTGTTGTTACTGTTATTTTCCTTGTCGTGGTAGGCCATGGAGGTTAAGAGCGAGGTGAGGGCTTTCTTGGCGCGCTTGACGTGGCCTTCTGTGACCGGGCTTTGGTTGAGGGCGGCGACGGCGATTTGGGCGAGGCTCTGCCAGGTCCGGACGAGGTCGAGGCCGTGGGTGACGGCATTGCAGATGTCGAGGGCCTTGACGCCGCGGTCGAGCAGGTCGGGGATGAGGCGGTCCAGGGGGGGTTTGGCGAACTGGGCCGGGTCGCGGCCCATGACGAGGACGGCCTTGAACTCGGCCTCGCAGCAGAGGAAGGCGTCGAGGAGGTTGCGGAGCCAGGCGATGGAGAGGAGGGGGGAGGAGGAGAGAGAGGGGGAGGAGAGAGATGGGGAGGAAGGGGAGGGGGGTTGCTGGAGGAGGTCGGAGAAGCGGTCGGCGACGTGTTTCTGGAAGAGGTCGAGGTCCTCCAGCTCCTGCTCGTGGTTGTTGTCCATGGAGACCACCTGGTTGCGGCGGATGCTGATGCGGTTGAGGAACGAACCCTGGTTGTCCGTCGCCGGCATAATTGATGCTGATTTTCTAGAGAGAGAGAGAGAGAGAGAGAGAGGAACAAGTTGTAATTGGAGAGAGAGAGAGAGAAGGAGAGAGAGAATGTGGGAAGAAGAAGAAAATGAAAGGTGTAAAGGCAGAGGGGTCGGTTTTGGCAGTTATGTATACGTCGTTATTATTGGATCAGATGGGAATAAAAGTAGGTTTGTGGGGGAAAAAAAAAATGGTACTAAATTTTACTCACATCCCTGAGATTTGCTTTAACGACAGATATTCCTTTCGGGTATGAGAAATGACTATAAATCACATACGATTTGTCGATTTTAATGTTCATTTTACTGACACCCAACCAAGACTTGTTTGACGAAACACAGTTTAGAATTAGCTAAAAGCGTGTTGTATCGATAAATTTACCTTTTAATTGTAGAATAAATAATAAAAAGATCTCATCTGTCTAAAAAAGTACTAATGAAGTTGTCATTTATGCACACAAAAAAATGGTTCTTTTGAATAGTAAAAAATAAATAATCCCTTATAAATTTTACCCTTTATGATCCCAACAACTCCTTCAATGGGGAAAAAAGTCATTTTAATTCAAAATAAGGGAGACTTAATAGTCTCTTACCATTACGTTTTATTGTCGGAACGAGTGAATCTTCATCATGTGTTCTGACAAACTATTGTTGATTTGGAAAGTTGGTGAAATGCACATAGAAACCGCAAGGAATTTATTGTAATTTTTCATAAGTGAGGGATATTCATCATTAAGACAAACCTCGGGGGTGTTAGTGAAATATACCAAATTAATGGAGTAATGGATGGTCATAAGCTTGTGAAGAACGATACAGTCTCCCTTCTTTTCTTTTCTTTTTTTATAACTGGATGTCCGGGTCAGTTTGTACACACTTCAATTAATTTCAGGGCCCTGAAGGTAACGGCCGGGTATGACCCCAGTGGTCCCAAGGTTTGGAATGTTTGAACTCTATGGGAATAGAACCTATGACCTCATGGAGGAGCTAGTATTTATTGCTTTCTCATAACCAGTTGGCCAAATTTCTTGGAGTTTTTTTGGAAAATGATTTTGCCACTCTATTTTTTGTTAATGCCACTCCCCTGCAAGTGTATTTTTGGTGCAAAAATACACTTGCAGGGGAGTAACGTTAACAAAAAAGAGAAAGGAAAAATCATCAGCCTTTTTTTTCGCAGCAAAAAGAATTTTATTAATCAATGCAAAGGGTTACAAAGATTAAACAGAGTAAAGACACACTGGCAGAAAGCCACCCAAAACCGAAAAAGGACAGCAAGATGCGAACTAAAACAGCAAAAAAAAGAAGCCAAAAAGCCATCCTAAACAGCAAAGAGAAAACCAATTTCTTGGAGTTTACCTTCTCCCTTCCTTGTCTTTGACGATGTCTTTGTTTCTTTTTCTAAAGGTAGAAAACTATAAATATATATATATATATATATATATTATTAGATTATTCATACAGAATATTCATAATTATGTGACACTGAGATTAAACAATTGTTTTTTTTTTGAAAGGCAGATTAAACAATTGTGAGCCACAAAATTGAGTATTTTGGTCCGGTCTAGTTTCTCACTTGGAGTATATCTTTTCTGGGATTGGACCGCACCGTTGGATTTTTGGGGTCCCTTTCCATTATCAAATCATTTTATTATTGAATCCCTTGAGACAATCAGACATGTCAAAAATCATATTGATCGGATATCAAATAGTGTATTTTCGAGTACATTTAAGTTAAAACAACAATAACCAAAACAAATTAGAATAGACGTGGAACTAGGGAACTCAAATTAGAATTACTTAGGGTGAGTTGACGCCATATTTTTTTAAATCTTCAGACTAATGTCTAAATATCTCTTGTTTTCACTATAAATAACAAAAATGCGATTTAGTCCATTTAAATAAGTGTTGTCCATTCTTGTGGAGTTAGTTCATAAGATGCTTTATCCCAAATTTAAATAGTCCATTGCCAGTAGAAAGTTGGAGTGGTCTTTATGAATTAGTCAATGTGTTTTTACAATGGCAGGGACACCATGAGGCTCCATTCTTTCTAAATTTTTGTCTAAAATTTTTTTTGCTAATTTTTATTTCTCGTAAATTTTTGTTTAGATTTTCTTCGTAATTTTTGAGGTTAATCATTCATCTCGACAAGATAAACCAGAAAAATATAAAAATGTGAACTGATGTCAAAAAAATTCATATAAAACGACACTTTAGACCAAAAAGACAATTCGTATTTTTTTCGTTTTTAATGAACTTTTGTTTTCTTTTAGTCATAATTTTTTCACTTTTTAAACTCCTCTCATCAAGAGACAAATGATTAATTCAAAAAATATAATGCAAGTCTAACAAAATCTCAGAAAAGACGAATAGAACACACAAAAACGAATAAGACAAAAAAGAAGAAGTTAAGGAGCACGAAGCCTGAGTCATCAAAAACCAAAGAAAATAAGTCACTTAAGAGATTTTAGAAATTAACTCAAGCTTATTTCATAACCCGATAAAAATAAGCTCCCATATTAGTCAAGACTAGATTAATGATTACCAACATCGGTATAACATGCACCAACATCACACCCCAAGTGTTAGTCAAAACTTGCGAAATTGGAGTTTGCTCATTCCTAAGATCACGAGTTCAAAACCTCTTAAGGAGCTTTAGGCCCCTAAGAGGGAGCGCAGCTCTCTACCACTGGAACAATTGAGCAACCATGTTAATTTTCGGCAAATTTTATATATATTACTTACTTAGTCTTGGGGGCCCTCCTTCGGAACCCTATTTTCAACTGGATCACGTGACCTGTCTGTGCCTACATTGGATCCGCCCCCGGCAATGACCTCAAAAAAATTCCTCCACTTTAGCCATATGTTCTGCTTGACTCCTTCAAACATTGTCTCACATAATCAGACAAAAAATCTATTCTTTGTATATTCTTGTACGAGTATTTTATAGAGTGAAAATAATCAAAGCCAAAATGAACAGGGGATTTTTTCGAAAAACTATTTGTGCCTTTTTGACCGGAATTGCCATTGGCCCATTTTGATTCCCCATAGATATATAACGCGTATGCATAGACTTTTATATGAAAACGGGGATAGGAGAGGTGGTGGTGTCCCACTCCGCCACTCCGGTCCGTTTTCAATTTTTTCGGTCATTTTTCAAGCACACTTTGATAACCAGCTCCATTCATTTTTGAAGATATCGGTGAGAACATTAATTTTGCCAAAAATTATGTTTATCGGACTTTAGTAGATACATGACCGGCACACGCGAAAGTTGAAGAAAAGCAAAAACTAGATCCAAAAACATATTGAATCGGAACCCAGATTTTGTTTTTCTTTAATTTTCACGTGTGCCGGTCATGTATCTACTAAAGTCCGATGAATATAATTTTTGGCAAGATTGTAATATTCTCGTCAAGCTCTACAAAATGAATGGAGCGGTCAATCATCAAAGTGTGCTCGGAAAATAGTTGAAAATTGAAAACGAACCAGAGGTGGACACCCACCACCCCTCTTATCCCGTTTCGTACAAAAGTTTCTAAGACTTTTGATGCTGACAAGTGACAATACTACCTCATTGCCGGCCGTCCATCTCCTCGTTAAATTTTCTAAATTTTTTGTTACGCCATTTTACGTCAAAAAGCATGCCCTTGGCGTCACACAATTTTTTATAAGAAATTTCATCACATTTTTGTAAACAAAGTTTAAGTTTCATCGCATGCTCGGACCTCTAAAATATAATTGTAGCTTTCCATCTCCTCGTTATATATATTTTTATTATGCCATTAATTTTACGTCACGAGGCGTTGACTTCAGAGTCACATAATTTTTATAAGACATTTCATCACGTTGTCAGGACCAAAGTTTAAGCATCATCGCGTGCTCTAACCTCTAAAAAATAATTGTAGCTCCGTCAATCAACTATCAATACTTGAACCCGGATATCGACTGAAAAATTTCAAGTTCCTTTTTTTAACAGAATGAAATCCGAGTAACGTAGACTAAAAATCAAGTCACCTCCATTTGTGTCATATGTGATTTTTCTTTGTTACTATTTGCTGATCTGCTAATATATTTTGTTGGCGAATGCAACGGGTGGAGACCTTTTTATTTACATTTTATTGATCATTGCATTTTTTTATTCCTATGAATGGACTTTAACTCAGCTCAATTGTGAGAAATCGATTTTTTTAAAAATTTAACGTCGGAAATTGAATTTTTTATTTTTTTATAATGTAAAGCGTCCCGAACCAGCGTGCGGTCAGAAATCGATTCTAGTACCTTTGGTGAATGAAAGAAAAAACTGATCTTTCCGACAAGTTGGATCCCTTTGACAATGACTACTACTACTGTAACAGTTTGTGATGTAGATGCTATTTCGATTGGATCCTGAGGATCTCAACACTTTTAACACGCAAAAAACACGCATGGAGACTTGTAGCACCTTTTTTTTTTCTTTTTTTTTTTCGGGACCATTCGAGGTGTTTTGGCCAGCTTACGTGTATTTCGACTAATTTTATTCCCGGTCCGGTCAAAAATAGACCATCCACATCGGGACTGAGAGATTCAAAAAACATTACTTTCTTACCGTGGACTGACTCCGAGAATTGAACCTCTGGTCAATTATGTAGAAAGCAAACTCACCAACCAACCGGACTAGTTAGGTTTTCCTCCGGTTTATTGCTGTTTTGGTTGGTGTCTTACCATCCTTTTTCGGTGGTCTTAGGTGGCTTATACCTGTGTGCCCTTGTTCCGTTTAATCTTTGTAATCGTTCATAAAGATTAATACTCCCTCTGTTACTTTTTAAGTGTCCAGCTTGTAACTCCAACTTATTAAACAGACATTCACTTTGTTTGGTTTAACATTCATCTCACTCTCATCTCATCTCTACACGTTTCTCAATACCTTTTTCTCTCTATCTCTCTCCACTCATTACCACTCAACTCTAAAAAATAACTTTCTAAAAGCTCAACCAAACAAAGTGATTATCATTACACATTTCACACCAACTTTTACCTCTACTTTTCCTACTCACACTCTATGGAAAACACCATCATTATACTTTTAGGGAAATGATTTTGCCACTCCCTTTTTTGTTAACGTCACTCCCCTGCAAGTGTATTTTTGGTGCAAAAATATACTTGCAGGGGAGTGGCGTTAACAAAAAAAGAAAGTGGCAAAATCACCAGCCTACTTTTACTCACTAATTTTTCAAAATGAATCTACTTTTAGGAGCAAAATGGAAAATGTACCAAATTTTACCTACCAACTTTATAAAATAGACGCTTATTAAGAAACAACTCAAAATAAAATACTGAACTCTAAAAAAAAGGACGGAGAGAGTATAAAAAGTCTCATACTATATAGGAGTATCTATGACGTTTCTTCGTGTGAGTGGACATCATCTTGATTCATAGAATCAATCTTGTGTCTTGTTTGTCTCTCCATTTCCAAAAGTGTCTTTTTTCCGTACTCCATCTAATATGGTGATTTTGCCATGAGCAAAGACTTTGTAATATGATCATATGATCAGTTGAGACTTTCTAAGGAGCCGTTCCGCTAAATAAGTCAAGTGACTTATTTTTTTATTCTTATTCAAATTTTTTTCGTATCACTTGGCTTATCATCATTTTTTTGGGAATTATTGCATCCTCATGACAAGAGGAATCTAAAAAATAAAAATTTTTGATCGAAATCTAATTTTTTTAATAAAGACGAAAAAATTGACTTATTGGCTTATTTTCATCTTTATTTGGCTCATTTGTTGCCGGAAAACCAGTGGCTTTTTTGTCCAAACAACCCCTAATACTAGAAGATTCATGCATGAGATCACATATTGCGTACATGTGATGTAATATACGACAAAAAGTACGAGAGTACGTTTGGACAAAATTAATTATTCTTAAAAATAATCTTTTTAAGAGTTTAGATGCACGCAAATGTTTGGATATAGATACAGTACTTGCAGAAAAAACAGCCACATATGTATTCGAAATCATTTGATGCACGGGAGTTCCATGCAATCCACATGGGACCTAAACACGTTAAACAATTAGAAGAGCAACTTTTTGTTCACGCTCATCTAGGGTGAGGGTAGTTTTATCCACATTCGGTGAGGTGTGTTGCGTTTTCTAATTCGGTAATCAAAACCGCTTATTTTGTATGTTTGATTTGTTATGAGATTCATCACCGAAAAATCAGCTCAATCAAGAGCAGATGTACTTTAGTCGAAAAGTCTAATTCTTGGGTTTAGAAAAGTACAAGAAAAAGCAAAATGTGTTTTTTTTTGATAGAGTAGTTACCGATATTTACTTGAACTGCATTTTTGTGTGGTCTCCCCTAACGAATCAAACCATACAAAAATAAGAAGCGCTGATTATCGAATCGAAATCCGCAACATACCTCACCTAATGTGGATACATAAAGTTATCGTCACTCAAGGCGGGAGTGAACAAAATTACACTCAACAATCTGTGTCTAAATCTAGCCGTTAAAAAAAACACTGTGTCTCAATCTGTATCAAGACAATTAGATGTCTAAAAATTTCCTTGTTCCTAATAAAGGTGAAAAAATGGAACAAGTCCCTTTCAATTAATTTGATCTAAACTTATTAAGTATTTAAGCTTACACGATTTCTTATTCCTAATTTTCTTCGGAAATTGACTTCTACATTCTCCTTTTTACCACATATACTCATTTTTTTGTCCTTATTTATGTGAATTTACCTTTTTACCCTTTCATAAGTTCACTTTTTTATACATTAAAGGGCAACAGAGTAACTTCACACCAAATAAAGACAAAAAAAGGAGTGTATGTGGTAAAAATGGGAGTGTATATTTTAAATGACTTTTGCTCGAAGGTTATTTGGTCATTATTTGGAGGGTAATATATCTCTATTTGGCTAGGCATAACTGATCCGAGTTGTTCAATTTGTTTAAACTTTTTTAGAGTCTATGTGAAACTCAATTGAATTGTCGATAGGGGTTTGGTCGATTCATTTACTTTTTGCTCCTTGAAAACCCAGGAACAAAAAATTGAATGAATTGATCAAACCCAACCAATACGCGATTGAATTGATTTTTCACAAGAACTCCGAAAAAAGTATTTTTAACCAAATTAAACTCTTCGAATCATTTGTGAGGAACTCAGAGGTGGGTTCCACACATTCCGACGTGCATTTGGCGTACCCATTTTGGTGTACTGCGACAGGGTGGCGATCCATCACTGCTGCACGCGAACAAACGCCCGACCCCGCAGCAGACGGACCAAGTCAAAAGTTATAAAGGTCAAGATTGTGAACTGTTTCTTTTTCTATTTTTGAGCTGCTTGTGAAGTGTTTGGATACAGAAATGTTTGTGTCCTAAGAGCATCCCCATTTGGGTCTCTACAATTTTTGTTGTTATTATATGAAAAAAATTGTTGAAACTGGGTCAAAAAATTAGGGAAAATGACGGCCAATGACGTGTTTTGATAATTAATACCCGCCAAGGACATTTTCAGTATTAACAAATGTTCTCATCATCTCCTTGACGGGTATTAATTATCAAAACACGTCATGGGCTGTCATTTTCCCCAAAAATTATAAAGGGGCAAACCTAGTGCACGAGGCTCTTGCCACCACAGTTGATGTACGCAGCCTTACCCCTGCAAGACAGTCGTACCCGAGGATTAATGTGTATCATTGATTGTGTCTAAAACATAGGCCTAACATTTATTTTGTACAGGATACAAGACTGGATGACTAAAAAACCTAGACAAATTAAGAAAACTTGCATAACAATTAAGAAAATGATTTTGCAACTCCCTTTTTTGTTAACGCCACTCCCTTGCAAGTGTATTTTTTGCACCAAAAATACAATTGCACGCAGGAGAGTGGTGTTAACAACAAAGCGAGAGGCAAAATCAGCAGCCAATTATACCAAGACTAACTAGAAAACATGAATAATAACCTTGACAAAATAAGAATCATAGTAATAAAGGGGAGTGATTTTGGCACTCCCCAAATTGATAACCGCACTCCCCTTTAATCAATCACTATATGAAATTGATTTTGGTACTCCCCCAGGGAGTATGATTATAAATTTGGGGAGTGCCAAAATCAATTCCCATAATAAAACTTGGAAAACATGGTAATGGAACATTTTCTGATATTACGCTAACATTCATATTGTCCAGTACTTGGAGGATTGATTGGCATCCACATTTCGTTTCGTTATAATGCTTTGTACTTTCCATCCTTTTAACTTTTGGTTGATAAAATTTTTTTCGCTGTTCAAAAATAAAAATAAAAATACATGGTTCGTGGTTTGCATAAGTCGTTGATGGGCTCAACAGCCTCAAACCTCAACATGGTTTGCTTACAAAACTCTACTACAATTCTGCCAGAAAGTAGGCCACCTAAACTGGAAAACACCCAGTTGGGCCCAATGGACTTTCGTTTTGCAAAGCCCATTGAGACAAGTAGTTAAAGAAGTAAGGGGAAAATGACGGCCAATGTCGTGTTTTGATCATTAATACCCCCGTCAAGGACATTTTCAGCCTTAACAAATGTTCTTAGCTTGTCCATGGCGGGTATTAATTATCAAAACACGTCCTGAGCCGTCATTTTCCCAAGAAGGTAAACTTTGTTTCGAAAGTATGACTCATCCCAGAAGGTGTCCAAGTAGAAAATGAAAGCACTACAAAAGGCACATATGTTTGTGAACAAGCATTTTGTACTAAATTTCTATCTGTATGCCACCTTTCGACCAAATTCAAGTTAAAAAGGAGATGGCATGTCTCTAGTCCAATTCAATTGACATTTCTCGGGATGTGGTTTGTAGATTTTTTTTTTTTTATCAGCAAAAGTAACAATTTTCTTAAGAGGGAAGGGGAAAACGGAATTCCAACTAGGGTTGGAAAATACACTTAGATGGGACAAAGCTTATTCACACCTACATGGGCAAAGCCCATTACAATTGACAGCCTAAAAGCCTAAATAATACAAATAAAGCCCAATAACATTAGAAGGTCAAAAGCCCAAATTTTACAATTAAGCACTAGAAAAAAAAAAAAAAACCTAACCCACCAAAATGGGCTAGGCCCAACCCAAGAGAATCGAAAACAAATTGTGTAAAAGATTAGGGTTTACGGATCTTATTATTACAGCATTTATCTCAACAATCTTAATTACTTACAGTATCTTTTAGGCATTTTTTTGTGTAGATCAAATTGTCACAAATTCGATAATAGTATGTACAAACACAACTTCATACGGGGACCCTTTAAGTTCTTTGCTATTTGGATTCAAAATGTTCACTCAATTCCACAGCTAAGCCTACAGTTAATCCACACACAAAAAAACTTATGAAAACTACTATTTAAACTCCCCGAGAAAAAACTCAAACTTCACATTTGGAAAATATGGTTTTAGTTCTTCTTCTGTATTAATTAATCAATTGTACGTATTCTCATACTGTCTCTTTTTGGAAACCAATTCAGGCTGTGCTCAGGGCCCGTTCCAGTTTCTTTAAAAAGGAACTTTTAGAAAATGAATGTAATTTCAAGCTCGAAAATTATTTGCGTAAATCATGTGTTTACGCAAATAATTTTCCTACCAATATGGATTTTGTTCGATAGATTTCATTGAGATCTTTTAAATGGTGCAAAAAAATTAAAAAACTATTTTTCATTTTCATTATATTTGAGCTTGAAATTTCCTTGTTTTTGAAAAAGAAGGTTTAAAAAGAAAGCGGAACGGCACCTCAGTTGTTGGGAGTGTTGCGCGGAAAATTGATTTCCATAAAAAGTGAAGTGACGTGAAGTAAAGAAAAATGATATTTATTTTCCTGTTTGGATTTTCTTGACAAGAAATTTTGCAGAAAATTAAACAAGAATGTCTTTCTTTTGGCAAGACTACTTTGCGGAAAAGTGTTTCCCAGTATATATTGTGAAATTCCCACATATACATGTGAGAGAAGTGTGGTTGGGGTGTGACACATTGATGTATTCCTAGCATTTCCCTCCCCAGTAAGAAAGTTGAAGTTGCGAATCCTACAACTTTCCAGATAATTAACATACTAAAAAATATTACCGAAAATTTGATTTTCCCATATTTTCTCATAGCGGGGCCTAAAGGCAATCGTATTTACACTGAATAGAACAAAATACTATGTAAAAAAGCAAACAGCAAACTGAACAGAACAAAACCTAGTACTACAAAACTTACTTGCTCTGAAGCCGGAAAGTGAAAATCTTATGTGTTGTCTAATATAAGCTGCCAATTTATCATAAAGAAAGATAGTGCGATCGGGTCAGACCTTTTAAGCCAAAATGGGGATGCCGGGTGTAGAGCGGCTGCTCCGGCCATTTATCTCGGTAATCAATGGCTTGGATCTTTGCCAAGTAATTGACGGCTCAGATTTGTATGCGCTTAGATTCAATCCAAGTTGTCTGTGCCGAAATGAACAACCGTATCAACCGCTTGACACCGCTTTGTAAAAATACCGCTCGGCAGCATCCCCTGTGAGCACGCTTAGTTTCGCGGTAACGAAAAGAGATTTGAAAATGATCACAATCATGTGCCAGGAAGAGTACTCATCATCCTACAATAGTACTATTTGGTGTAGACGTTCCACCAGTAGGAAGAGTCATCCTGGTACCTTGTTCGTTTGAGGATTTTGAGAGAGATTTTTGAGAGTAATAAGTAAAGAGAGATAAAAAAAAATTATTGGACACCATACTCAGAGGTCTTGAGACTCCTAAACAAACAAGCTCAGGTCGGAATAGGGGTTGTGTCTTATGTGTTTGTATCTCTTTGTAGATGGTTATTGGGAGCTGTTTTGTGGGCTTTTTGGAGCATCTTTTTATACAACTGTGCTATTCACGCAGATGATTATGTACACAGATCGCGCATAGATTTTTGTGTTGGGCTCAATACGGGACCCATACAAACAATCCGAGCCGTTCATTAAATGTAAAATATGTTTTTAAGAGTCCTTGCGAAAAATCAGCTCAATCCGATGCCTATAGGTGCTCGATCCAATTATTTAACTTTTCATTCGGATTTCAAGATAATGAAAAGTTAGATGATTGGATCGAACATCTATAGGTATTGGATTGAGCTGATTTTAAGCGAGAGATCTTGAAAAATTGTTTTACATTTAATGAACGGCTTGAATTTTTTGTGTGGGACCCGTAGTGGGCCCCACACAAAAATCTGTGCGCGATCTGTGTGCATATCATCTGTGTCAACAGACTTATTGCTTTTTATATTGGCATCTTGCCAATCCTGGTTTGTTATTTTCTATTTAGGTTCTAGCGGGATATAAATCTTTGACGCGGGAGTTTGCCATTCTTGGTTAATTTGCTTCTTATCCCGTTGTGACGTCTCATGCTTAGTGTTCTTTCAATATTTGTAATTTGTTTTTAAAAATTAATAAATTCTTTTTTTCCTTAAAAAAAGATTCCTTAATAAAAAAACGTTAAAAACCATTAGGGAGTCAATTTTGACAATTACGGAGTAGTATTTTATACCTGCTCTAATTGCCATATTGTCATGCTGGTAATGAATAATCTAATTACAAGAGTATAATATAAGGGAATTGATTTTCACACTCCCCTTTTTATAATTCACACTCTTTTTTTGTTTTTATCCACTTGAATTTACTAACTCCGCTTGGTTTGTGCTTAGTGCTTTATCTTTATTTCCCAGCTGGTCCCAAGCCCGGATAAAGAAGAAGGGTTATGCATTAGGTAGCTGACAGTCAGCATGTAAAAAGCCCATCAAATCTTTATGACATGAATCCAAATATGATAACGAGGCCTTGACAGAGTTCAATGGAGGAAAAAGATTCATATAGCCCACCCCAAGTGATTGGGACATAAGGTTCAGTTTGGTTTGGTTATTCACTTGAATTTACTATCTTGCCCTTTATTCAATACACTTCTTCACACATGCAAAGACAATATTGTAAATTCATGTGGATATAAAAAGAAAAAAAGGGAGTGTGGAAATCATTTTCCTAATATAATTAATCACACAAACAAAATTATCTCCTTTGTTTTTTTTGTCAAAAGGTGAGAAGAATTTTATTCATCTGATAGGCAGAGCCTAAACATCAGAGAGATGCAAATCCCATGGGAGTAAAATGGACGTCCACAAGCCGGACATGCCATTGGAAAGGGTTTTTTGAGCATAACACTGTACAGCCATATTACACTCACGTTTAACAAAACCAAAATCACATAAACTGAATGATTTCTTCAAGACTAAGCAATCATGAATAACTACTGTTATGTCGGAGGGAGGGTCTTGATCATCATTGCATTTCCTCACAATCTCCTCCGCATCCAATTCAATATGCATTAGGGCATTTTAGAGCAATTCCCAAATTCAATTCATCTCGAATGGCCAAAGCCTCCGCAAAATTATCTCCTTTGATGCCGTCACCTTTTCCACTTTCCATCCAACATATCCATTAATGGAGTAGTTATTAAACCCATGTGCGGATTAGGGCCTTTAAGCTAGCAATAGCCTAGAGCTAGAAAAGGGGCTCACATGATGATTGACTTAAGATATCAGAACTTCTAATGAAGGGAAAAAGGGCCCATTTCATGATTAATTAAAGGATAGGGGTGTGAATTTCCGTTTGACCCCAAAAAAAAAAAAGAAAAAAGGGGATAGGGGTGTGTGTAGAATTTTGTCAACAAAATTGCTATTAGGATAGGGGTTGGTTATTTTTAATAGAAAGATTAATTAATTCGAAGGCTCAATCTCACAGCTCACATACGGGGATTCAGATTAACTCAGGATCAAATCCTTTATGGCCTGACCCAACACAAAGGGCGTGTTTGATAGCCGGATTGGGGCTTGGGATGAGACTCCGAAAGTGAAGTACAGTTTAAAAAGTGTGTTTGGTTGGATTTTTATCCCATGGATTACAAATCCCATGGGAATACCAATCCCCCCATCTGATGGGATTAAGCAAAACCAGTTTAAAAACCCACCTCAATCCCAATCCTAGCCAAAACAAATATGTTATTTACAATCCCACCTCATTCTCAATCTCAATCCCAATCATGTGCAAAACAAACATAAATAAATGATTCATCCCCTCATTAATAATCCCACCTCATTCTCAATCCCAATCCCACCTCATTACGAATCCCCTCAAAACAAAATCTGCAATCAAACACGCCCAAAAATTAATACCACACGAGTGAGAGTACTCAAACCTCAGAGGTTTCATGAGATTCCTAATTATACGGTGACTCCAGTGCGGCAAATCCAGGAGGTTAAAAGGGGTTAGGGTAGAGAGTTTCCATCGAAGTGTTAATTATAACTTAACCAACAAAGGAAAAGTCCCAATATGTTGTCTTCCTAAACAAATTAAATTAGTTTCCAATTAATCTTATGGGGTGGGGTCAATTGGGACTCCATTTGCTCCCCCTTAAAGCTAAGTCTAATCATTTCTCCTTTTAAATTCTTCCCAAGAGTCTCTTTTCCTGTTGAAATAGTAATTTTTTTTTCTACGGTCAGAGGTGTCTGGGTCAGTTTACGCACATCTCGACTATTCTTCTCTCCGGTTCGGTCAAGATGTATTTGAGGACACTAAGGCATGGATGGCTGGCGAATTCATAAGAATTTTTTCTCTTGCGATATGACCCCAAGAAGTTGTCGAATTTCAAACTCAGAATATCTGGGTTTACATCATATCCATGTTACAATTGAACTAGCCCTAGATTGAAATGATTTAATTGTGCATACATTACTTTCAAAGTTAGATTGCGATCTAGCAAAGCAAGAGTCACTCCAATATATCTTCACATCAATTGTGGTGGATGATTTGTACCAATCAACGGACACTTCATAATCAACAATTTTTCTACGTAGAGGATCATGTATGATGACTCTCTCTATATTTGACTCCACTACTGATCACAACACTAACGACAATATACTTATCATGTGTTTCTTATTTAGGTAAAACCATTAAAATGTATTTTACTAATGAACATCGTTTCAATAATTGAGACTCTATAACCACCACACACGGACAACGAATGGGGGATGCTGCCTGCAGAGCAGCAGATCTGGCTGTTCATGTCGGCAATCGACGACTCGGAACTTAGCCGAACAATAGACGGTTCAGATTCGTATGCGCTCAGATTCAATCTAAGCCGTCCGTGCCAAAATGAACGGCGGATCAACCGCTCGGCACCGTTCTACAGGGAGATGCTCGGCAGCATCGATCCCCTGTCCACATAGACACATACTTGCACAGACGGAAGTATATGTGTCTACATGTTTCTTCATTCGTTCTATTTTGTTTGTCCTGTTATGAAAATCCCACTATTTTTCAAACTAAAAACGAAGTATCTCATTGACAATATTTTTTCAAAATTTTTAAGTCTCAGTTAGTTCTTTAAACTAGTAGTTGAAAAACTTCAAGAAGTAGAGCACGTGCTTTACTTTTTGATTCTTGACCACCACTAACTCCCTAATTCTAAACTATTAAAATTTGCGTGTTGAACCCCAGTTCCCAATGCACCTGTGCGCATGAAACATCTTTCGAAACATTCCAAACTATTAAAATTTGTAAAATCGGGAGCGTGAAGCGATAATTGAAGCAGGAGCCGAACGGCAGGTTCTACTTAAGAGACTAAAAGACTCTGAACGTCCTAATAATATACGATAATCGAGTTTATGGGAGTTAATTAACTAAGTATTTAATGTGCTATAAAGTTCAAATGAACAATAATGACAAGAACAACAATAATTAGGTCTGAAGACCCGATCGATCAATGATTAATTAGGAAGACAATTGTTAGGAAGAACAATGAAAACCAAAACTCTGCGAAAATATTGTTATATGAATGATATTGGATAGGTAAATTATACTGTAAAAAAGATGTTATTGAATAAACAGCCATTAATTGCCTCGTTGAGTTCTCACACACAGTTGATGAATCGAGAATGCTGAGAGTACTGATCATGGTGCGTACATACGGCCTACATCACCGTCGGTACCAATAGTACCGACGCTCTTGATACTATATACTGTACCTTTTTTTGTTCGTAAAAAAAGTTAAAAGTTGTTGGTTGAAATTAATTAATACTGTAGTATGGTGAACTAGGAGACAATGTACGTCCAAGAATTGGTACACAATATCTCTGATTGGTGATTAATTAGTGAGACATAATTATCAACTACTCCTGCTTGTTGGTAAAGCGAAGATATATATGATGTGATGATGAGTGGCATAACCTCGGAGATTCTTTGTCCCGGTTTCTTCGCTACTCTATGCTTGTACTCTCAATTCCCGTGTTTGTAAATATATTCGTTTAGAACGTTTTTCAAACACGTTTTGGCCCTCGTGCTCCCCCTCTTATTGGGAGATGCTGCCAAGGTACTTGGTAGCGGTGCCGAGCGCATCTGGACTGTCTAAACGTGTTTTTAGCGGTCTGGATTGAAAACAAAGTTTCCAAGCAAAGAGTTAACTCTTCTCTGTGAAAGTTTGTTTTTAATCCAGACCATTAATTGCAGAGATGGACGGTCCAGATGCGCTCGGCACCGCTACCAATTGGGGATAAAGGATATGACTCGGTTGAAGTCGTAATTGTTGTGAGCTCGACTCACTGCTTTAGCTAGGCTAATTAACCTCTCTTGTTTTTAGATTTTATTTTTTTTCCTTCTCACTGGTACTAGCTTTCTGTGTCTCTTATATGAAAATGTTGTAAAAGGCAATTAGAGGGGAAATTTTTCAGTGCCGAGCGGGTACCCGCTCGCGCATCTGAGTCATCCATTATGTATTTGAACGGTTCAAATTTGGAGAGAGAAAAAGGAGAGAGAAAGTGTTGGGGTGAGAGAAGAAGGGTTCTACCAAAATAAGTACCCTTCTTATTTTCAGTGCCGAACGGTTCTACCAAAATAAGTACCCAGCTTCTTATTTTCAGGAACAACCCTTCTTATTCAACAAAAAATAAGTTCTTTTTCTTGTTCTGGAACACAGCCTTATTAATACATAAAATAATTGCTCGTAAACATTTACTCAATGTTTGTGCCAAGTTACTGTAAGCTGGAACGGAACCAGGATTTTATCTTAGTGGTGACGAACATTGTAGTAAAAAAAAGAAAGAGACCACAATATGCATATTTATCGACTTTAGGAAAAAATTAAATAACAAACTATAAACTATAATAAATGATTTTTGTCATATGTATGTACAATACCAAGAAATTAATTTTAATTTAATCTATCTAGCATCTACTAAAATAAGACATCTTCACATGTGACGCTCTTTTCATGATGTCGTTAAAAGCATGTATGATAAAATCGGCATCTTTGTCTTTTTATCGCGCTTTCTAATTAAACTGTAGTCTATATATGGAGGCATTAATAGAGTCCCCATTTTCAGTCACGCTTTTGACCTGTGATAAAAACTCAAGAAAAGACCGGTATGAAAAGCAATAAACGAGATTATTAATATACCTATTTCATTATGTATTTGATTAACTAAAATTCTCTTTTATCTACTCTGATGTACATGTTCTCATAAGTCCCATTTTAATCTCACAGTTGATGTAAAGTGATAGAAACTCTCCAATAGAACTCGTGCCTCTCTTTCTATGGTTTTTTAATATGATAATATCTAGGTTTGGCGGTTTTTTGGGTTGTAATTTTGGTTTCGGTTTGCTCTCTTGAGTTTCGGGTTTTTTCTTTTGGTCTTAGGTGTTCTGGTTGTTTAGGTTTTTTCAGCGGATGTTTAGGATTTTTATTTTTTTTTGGGTGGTATTTTGATTGGCTCATTGTCTTTCTTTGGGTTTGGTTCTGGGATGGCATTTCGCCGGTGTGCCATTGATCCATTAAATCTTTATAATCCTTTTCAAAGGTTTATAAAAATTCTTTTGCTGATAAGAAAAAAACCTCTCCAATTGAACTCACTGGCCTAAGTCCCATTTTGTGTGTGTGTGTGTGAGTCTGTGTGTGAAAGAGGGGAGGTCTCTGGTTTCCGTCTTTTTTCTTTTTTATAACTTAGGTGTCCAGATTAGCTTACATGCTTTTCGATTAATTTCGGAGTACCAATCCTACCGCCCATTTGCGAGAGTTGTGATTAAAATCATATCACTAGTCTCTCGGTTTCTTGTAAACAACCAACAAGGTTGATCAGAGTACGCCATGCATAAATGGAAGCATAGTACTACTACTACGTACTACATGTCTACGTAGACCAAAAACATATCAAAGTTAATGTGGTGTGAGATGAAATGTCATTTTAGGGTTAGATGGAAATATGGGTCCCATATAAGGCCCTCTCACGGGGTTTAATTGTCGGGCCCACTTACTACCCTTTTTTTTTTGGTAATGCAAGGTGTCCCGAGCCGGTTTACGCCGCATGCCTCAAATGAATCCCTACAGTTTCTCTCATAGCCGTTTCACATTCTTATGCGTGGGGTGAGGTAACCCCGAAAATAGCCGGTAATGAGAATCGAACTTGAAACCTTAAGAGAGAGCAAACCCATAAGTCCCCGGGCCAATCACTTGGATTGTCCACTTACTACCTCCCTAGACATTTATAAAGGGCTGCAGGTTCACCAACATTTTTCTCAACAAATTACCTATTCTCCATTCAAACAAAAGAGGAGGCAGAATGGGACACCACTCTTGTTGCAATCAGCAGAAAGTGAAGAGAGGGCTTTGGTCACCTGAAGAAGATGAAAAACTCATTAGGCACATCACTACTCATGGCCATGGCTGTTGGAGTGAAGTCCCTGATAAAGCTGGTTGTCCATCTCATCATATATATCTTCTGTATCTCCAAATTTATTTGCACATCCCTATATCGCGACGAAAAATGTGTCTGAATCTCATGAAATCTGTTTTCGGTCTTTCTTTTTTGGATTTGTTAGGATTACAAAGATGCGGTAAGAGCTGTCGTCTGAGATGGATCAATTACCTGAGACCTGATATAAGAAGAGGGAGGTTTACAGCGGAGGAAGAGAAGTTGATTATCAGCCTTCATGGTGCAGTTGGCAACAGGTTTTGAGTTATTCTATTTCACATAGTTTTTTCCCATTTCCAAATAGACCCATTAAGTCACCCTTTTTTCCGGCAAAAAAGCGTTTACTTATCATGGAAAAGAGTTACAACGATTAAAAGGAGCATGACCCATTGAGTCATCTTAGAAAGTGTTTGGTTCGGCGGAATAATATTGGGAAGAAACAGAATGGTCATTTATCAACCTTCCAAATGGAATGACAATTCATCTATCTAAGTCGATATAATTAATGACTTTATTGAAAACGCACATTTTGTCATTCTTGTATATCGTACCTATTTTTGAAATGAGAATTTTGAGAGAATAATCGTTTCATTCCAACTTCATTCTAGTAAACCTACCATTTCCTTAGGGCATGATCATTAGTCGAGGTACTTACATGTAAGTTGGTTCGGACACCTAAATTATAAAAAAATAATATATCTTTGTGTTGAGTGCTTCTGCAAGCAACTGGAAGAACTAATAATTGACATATATATGTAACAAGTCGTCCTCAAAATTACTCCTAATTTACTTAGGAATGAAGTTATTGGTACAAGAGGTTCAAGAGCACAAGCATGCTTGTTTAGTAGGTGGAGGGCAAGTCCACTGTCCAAGTCTTTCTTAAAGGGTTGAGTCATAAAACATTTTTGGCAGTTGAAAAAACATTGCATGCAACTGAAGAGTACATTATTGTCACATCTTGACATTTTGCTTCTTTTTGATTAATAGCTAAGACTATGGGCTATAGTTCAACCCCAAGAACCTGGCCGGGTGGTCTAGGCTTGTGACTTAAGTGTTCGCTTCTTCCTAGAGTCTTAGGTTTGATTTTTATAGTTCAGATGTCTGGGTCAGTTCACGCGCACCTCAATCGATCCTGGGGGTCCAATCCCACTGGCTATTTGCAGGTAGCTCAACAAAGCTCCGTATGTACTGACTAACACCTGTAAGGTTTCGAACCTAAAACCTTAGAAGAGAGCAAATATTTTAGTCTCACCGGTCAACCACTTGGGGTTAAGAATGAAGCTTATTCACACAACACTTCAGTCTTCAAAGTCTTAAACAGGCATGATTGTCTTGTAGATGGGCTCATATTGCAAGTCACCTGCCAGGGAGAACAGACAATGAAATCAAGAACTACTGGAATTCTTGGATAAAAAAGAAGATCCGAAAGCCAACAGCACCTTCAACAGCTAACAGACCCGGTGCCGAACGTCGTCCCGAATTCGGTTACCCGGGAAACCAAGTGGATTTCCTAAACCAAAACTTGGCAACAACAAAGCAACCACCCCTTCAAGGTGCCCCATTTTCCACTCCTAGCCCACTGTTTATGTTTGACACTGGTTCCATACTCGAGGGGATTAGAATCTCGGACGGTAACGAAAGAGCAGATCTTTTCCATCAACAACCGATGGAATCGAATCCCGAAACTTGGAATATGAATCAACTGCAAGAAGTTCCGGTGTTTCCCCCTCTGGACTCGAATTACTTGCTGCCGTTGATGGAGAGCATGGTGCCCATGCAAGTGCAGGCTTCAAGTATGAATGAGGAAAGGGAGAAGATGGAGTTGGAGTGCTTGAAAAGACAAGAGTTGAATGAATGGATTGTTGAAGTTGAATCCCAACAGTGCCCAAGTTTTCCTTTTTGGGACCATTTTGATCATCAAGGACCACTGGTTGGAGAGGAAGTTCTTGCACCAACTTCATCAAACCTCCAAACCATATTATCTTCTTATCCTTCTTCTTTAAAAGGTATTTAGGTGTGATTGCTATTTCAGAATCAACTTTAATTTTTTTTTTTTTAAAAACACCAACACTCATCTTTTTCATGTTTTATTTATTTCCAAATAAAGTCTGGTTTTCAACAATTTGAAATGGGAAAATGCTAATAACGTACAGCCTAATGGGTTGTCAATAAGGCACGAAAAAAACACAAGTTTCTATTCGTTAGAGGCCTTGAAAAGCATTAAAAGTGTTTGGAAAAATTGTGATTTTTTCCCGTCTTCTTGTCTTATTGACAACTCAGTGGACAGTTAAATATAGCATGAAAGTTTGGAATAATCTTTTTAAGTGTGTTTTCTTGGGAATGGGTTTCCTCCAAAAACATCCTCACAAATAAGCTTCAAAATCCATTACCAAAGTGAGTTTTTGCAAAAGGTTCTCAATAATTGATTCTGAAATAGAATCTGCACATGACAAAACGTCGATGGTGTACCGAACCAGAGTGTCTGTTCTGAATATCGATGTCTCAAGCTATTGAAAACAGATTGTTTGTTTGATTTGTAGAGCTTCTTAATTTCCTTCATAGTTTGAGTTATGAGTGATGATCAAATGAGAGAAAATGCAATGGGAGCATGCATGCAGTGTTAGTTTCCTGGTCTATTGAAACAGAAAAGAAATAAATGTTTGACGAGAGAGAGAGAGAGAGAGAGAGAGAGAGAGAGAGAGAGAGAGAGAGAGAGAGAGAGAGAGAGAGAGAGAGATGTTCTGCTCTTTTACTGTGTTTGTCATGGAGCTGAATAAATGGAATAGATCCCCCATTAACTTTTCCAGTTCTCCAAGGCTAATTTGATTCCTTGTACTTCTTGATTGAAAACTAGGAAATTATTGGAAAGGGAGATAGATGGCTATGGAATGCGAGAAATTTTTGGGTGCCGAGCGGGTACCACATGGTTGTTCCCGTCGGTGATCCCAACCGTCCAAATGTAGACAGCCCAGATTATTTCCTCTTCTCTCTCCTCATCTCACCACTCTCTCTCTTCTTTTTCTCTCTCTAAAATTCGGACCGTCCAAAAAACGTTTAGACGGTTAGGATCGCCGACAAGGTACCACGTGTGTGTTTCCTACCCGGCACCCAGAAACTTCTCATGAAATGCATGTAACTTCCGGAGAACATGGTCAACTAGAGTGTAGAAACAAAATATCAGTACGACCATACAAATGGTTCCCTTCTTTGGGTTTTCTTTGCAGGGTTGAGTTCAAGTCTGTGTCATATCAATAATACAAGATCTCACGCAACAATAATACTATGGTGACCACATTTGGTGATCATATTGTTGATATCATGCAAGTTGTCTTTAGTGCATTGGTGGAACAGGCTCCACCTTTCATGTTTCTTACCAATGCAGAAATGACAACTCGCATCGTATTCTAAACATGCATGGTCACCAAATGTAGTTTTCATAGTGTTGTTGCTCACGTAATAATCAAGTACTACAATGTTGTTTTCGGTTTACGTCAAATAGAACTTTGAGATGTGTTTGTTTTTTAGAACGAAGAAATTATATATCCACTGCCTCTGGAGTAAGATTGAGCACGAATCTCGACTATACATTGGTGTGGGGTATGCACACTTGGGAATAAATTCCACACCAATGTGTGGTCCAAATTCGTGTTCAACCTTATTCCAGAGACATTGAATATCTTCTCGAAAAAGAGGAACACCATAAGTATATAGAGGTGTAAGTGAAGACGTCAACAATGATCAAATTGGGAGCGTGACTTCAAGGCCTTAACGTGCATCTGTCCCTGAGAGTCACATCAAAACACACACTCACGATAGAGAGATTATTCATTGTCTGAAGCATTACCCAATTAACCTTACCTTTTGTCATACGATTGTGCGGAGACAAAGTTGAGGCAATTTCCCGAGGACATCTATTGACAGCCTAGCCAATGAAAATGACAAAAAAAATCACACTTCAGTGCACTTTATATACTTTCAATACACTTTCGCATATTTTTATATACTTTTCACATGTTTCAATACACCTCACCTGCTAAATCTTAGCAGGAGCCAAGTGAGCTCTTTTAGCAAATGTCTTTGATTTCAATAGCATGCATGCATGCATGGGTTGGAGTCTATTATTGGTTACTTGCTGACCAATTTCGGGTAATCAGATTCAGGTCGTGTAGGATTAGATTCGCAACTAATCTGATCCATTGACAGGCCTACTTCTTCTGAATACTGAGTTACCACAACGGACACTAAATGACTAGAGCATTCAAACCATCAACTACTTTATCGGGAAGAAAATAAAACTGCCGAAGGCCATGGATGTTTGGTTCTTGAAGGTTGAAATGGGGTTCAGATTGTTAGTGTAGATGAAAACCTCGTACTTCTTCTTCTTCAAAGGAAAACTAGAAATTTCAACAGCCATGTCCGGGCGGAAACAACCTGTTCCATCCATATACTGCACCCGCACCCATGTCGTGTCCACACCAGTAATTCGGATAATTCGCCCAGAATGACGGATTCGTGTAACATAGCTTAACACTTCTCTGTCCATTCAAGAGAGTGTCAAAGTACTTCACGAAGGTTTTAGTTCTCCTCATGATTCAGTGGTTTGAATCAAAACTGCCTCAAATCTTCACCATTTCAATATGGTTTTCAAAACAATTCAACCCTGAGTCGCTACCATAATCTTTGATGGTGTCTATTATTTCGCAGTTACTGTCTCTGTAACGGCTTCTCTGATTTGTTCCCGCATTCCATTCAAAACCTCATAAATTGTTTCACTCTCCGCGTAGCTCGTATCAGCCAGCCTAAACCTATGCATTTCTCCTTTCACCTCCACACTGCTCCACCCTTCTCCTTTTTTGAGTTCCTCTGATCTCCTCACCTCTGCTCTTGCCTTTTCCGCCTCTTCCCACCTTCCAACACTCGCGTTAACATTCGATATAGCAACTCTCCACACATTGCTATTTGGTTCCAACGCGGAGAGTTTGGTTGCTGCTCTTTCGGCTATTTCGACATTCTTGAAGAGTGCACAAGCACCCAATAGAGCTCCCCACACGTCAGGGGCCGGTATCACTGGCATCTTCTCTATGAAAGCTTCTGCTTCCTCTAGTCTCCCTGACCTGCACAAGAGATCAACCATACAAGCAAAATGTTCCATTCTCTGATCAATTCCGTATTCTGTTTTCATGCATTCATAAATTTCAAAACCTTCTTCTATCAACCCTGAATGAGAACAGGCAGAGAGAACACTAGCGAATGTGATTTCATTTGGCTTGTAGATCCCCGATTTCTTCAGTTTGGCGAAAGTTTGCAATGCAGATATTCCGTTTCCATTCATTCCATATGCTGCAATCAATGAATTCCAAGAACCCAGATCTCTTATGGGCATCTCTTCAAACATCTGTTCTGCTAAGTCTAACCTGCCCGATTTTCCATACATATCCACCAAAGAATTTTGAACAAAAACGTCAGAAATCATGCCTGCTCTCATAGTATACCCATGAATCACTTGACCAAGCCGTTCAGATGCCAAGTTTGAACATGCCTTAATCG
Organism: Rhododendron griersonianum; assembly: GCA_018127125.1. Classification (NCBI taxonomy): domain Eukaryota; kingdom Viridiplantae; phylum Streptophyta; class Magnoliopsida; order Ericales; family Ericaceae; genus Rhododendron; species Rhododendron griersonianum. The sequence continues at coordinate 51,715,846 of CM030789.1, read as the reverse complement.
ATGCAAGCATTGTGATAAAATCAGGAAAGATGTTATCTTGTGCCCCATAAGTGTGAATATCAGTAAGAAGCTTTAGTACTTCACTAGGTCGTTCGCTCTTCACAAGGCATGTCGCTAAAGTATTCCAACTAGTTATATCTTTGAACTTCATCATTCTGAAAAACTGAGAAGCAAAATCAAGTTGACCAGTTTTGCCATACATGTCCAAAAGTGAGTTTTCTACACAGATGCTAGGGAAAAATCCATGTTTAATCAAGTATCCATGGATCTCTTCTCCAAGAGAGCCATAATGGGCACAACCCTGAAGAAGAGCTGCCATGGTCTCTGGTCTAAGGAACCAACCTTCACCAGCAAAACAGAAGTCGCAAAAAAGTCGTACAGCTTCTTTTAAGTATTTGTTGTTATTATACATCTCAACTAGAGAATTCATCACAAGAGCATTTCGACACCATTCTGTTTTCATGACCAGTCCATATGTACCCATTGAATAACACGATATTGACGAATCGAAGAGCATGCCATTAAGATGCTCAAAACAGTTACCACATTTGGCTGCACCCCATCTTCTTGCATTTGGAAGAACAAAACAAGAGCTCTCTCCATCATTCCATTTCCAACATGGCCGGAAATGGCTGTAGTCCAAGAAACCACATCTCTGCCACTAAATCTATATAACACTTCTTCAGCACTCCCTAGCATCCCGGATTTTGCATATGCATCTATCAGAGAATTTTGGAAAAACCCATCTCTATCATACCCGTATTTTATCGCGAAACCGTGAATAATCTCAATGAGTTTCGAGACACGTTTCCGGGCGCAAGCCTGTAAAAGCACACATAATGTGTATTCATTAGGAGGCAATGATGCTAACATCTGCTGAAAAATAATTAGAACTTCATCTACGAATCCCTTTTGGCTATAACCCGACATCATTGACGTCCAAGACACAACAGTTCTGTTAGGCATATCGTCGAACAATTTTGCTGCATACTCTATTTGGTCACATTTCGTATACATGTCAAGAAGGGAGTTGTTAATCAAGCTATCGGAATCAAGCCCTGATTTCAGTATCTTGGCGTGAATGCAAGAACCCAGTTTTGAGTTTCTTTTGGTTGTGCACGAACGCAGGGAAGATATTGCATCAGAATAAAGGGTTTCACTTTGTGAAAGATGATGAGGTTTTGGGGGGTTGGTTGTTTTCGTATCAACTAGCAAATCTTGGGTATTGTGGATCAGGGGAGAGGGTGACTTGAGAGAATTCAAAGGAAGAGTGGACATTATGAGTGGCCAAATTGAGGTGCTTTGGCATGGAGGATAAGCCTCAGTCCTAACTTATCCTCATTGAGGAGAACTCAAATACTAAATATTCTACTGGTTAAACGAATCAAACTACTCGAGTCCGATCTCGTGTTTCTTTGTCAAAAGCTTGTTAAAGATTGGTTTGCTATATAAACAAACCAAACTTGAATATGTTTATGTTTTTGAAGCTCGTTAAGATTTCAAGCCAAACTTGAATAAGCTATTACTCGGCTCATTTGGCTTATTATGTATAAAAAAAAATAATTCAAGGTTGAGATAGGCTCGTGTTTGGCTTGATTGAAGCTCGTTAGAGATCGACTCGTCTTATAAACAAGCTAAACTCAAACATATTTTAAATCTCGTTAAGTTGTCAAATCAAGCTTGATCAAATACCTGTTTGGCTTGTTTATCGCCCCTAGTCTCACTAATGTTAAGTATGTAAGTACGCGTGAGCTAGAGAGTCAAGGTATCTTTTAAAATACCACAAACTACCAAATTTCGTGTAAGTAAGAATTGAGAGCAGAAACTATTGGAATTTGGGCCGGTCTGGGACCAAATCGGGTCGCTCATGTGGGCATGACCCGGTGACCCATATGTTAGAGAGTCCTATCTCATCTTGGAGATAAGATAGGAGAAGTTGAAGTAATTCTAATCTCTTAGGATTAGAAGACTTCTAAAGCATCTAGGATGCTCTCTCTATTTATTTCCTGCAGGATGTTCATAAATGATACACAAGAATATAGAACATGATATACACCAAAGATATACAATAAAGGTAGAGTTCTGGGAAACTCTCTCTCTTCGATAGTTCTCTCTCTCTACCATTAAAGAGCAATCCGAGCTTTTGCACCGTGGAATTGAGGGTGATACTCGATCCTTGTACTATCACTCCATTGCAGGAATTTGTCGCTATTTTGGCACGTGATCGTGAGTTCGTAATCCATCCACACCAAGGTCCGGTTCGGTTAAAGTTCGCAAGGTAACCCGAACCACCCGCTTCCGCACTATGGTTATATTTTTTCTAACATTGGTATCAGAGCCTTAGTTGGATGTTTTCGTGCTCTTTAGTACTTGAATAGCCATATGTATCATGTTTTAGGCGTACGTATTGACTGATTTTCGTGTATGCCGGATATGGGTCCGAAAAACATGATTTTTCAAAAGTTCTCGGAATTGCTTCAAATTTTACCAGAACATAGTCCATAACATTTATATCATATCTGGAAAGTTTCGTGGTTATTGGATTGACCGTTTGTGAGAAAAATCAAACCCTAGTTGGTTTTTCCGAAACTTTGACTGGACAGTGTTTTTTCTGTGTTTTGATTTAACATGAGGGACTTGTATCATTGTGTAGCTCTTGTTTCTAGCTTTTCAACGGTATATTATAAGCTTGATTTGGAGTTACGGATCAAAAGTTAAGGCAAACCCTAGTTTGGGCATGTTTTGGAGAGGATGAAGTGCAAATTCTGCACACTCTCACTCTCAACTGAGAGAGAGTGAGATTCACCCCTCACTGTACCGACGTCGTATGGAAAAACCGAGAGTACCGCTGAACTTGAAATTGAATTTCCTATGTTTCTGTGTATTTATTTTATTTTTCTGAAAATAAATTATTTTTCAGAATTTTAAATACAAGAAAAATGAAATTTTTAACTCGGTTTATAAGAGAGTGCGGATGCGTGCCTCCTCCGTTGGGACCCAAATTTTTTGTGGCATATTTTGCTACTGTCGGCCATTGTTTGGGGTATGAGGTGTAATATTCCAGTGAGCATGTTTTTTTTTATTCTATATTTTCTATCCGTTGATAATTTGGGGAAATTAGAATAAAATCCTAGAAAATTATAAATTTTCAGATTTAACCTCCTGGAATCAGAACCAATTTATAGGAGTGGTTGTTGTAATTTTTCAGTATGTGTTGTTTTTATTCTGTATTTTCTATCCGTTGATAATTTGGGAAAATTAGAATAAAAATCTGAAAAATTATAAATTTTTGGATTCAACCTCCTGGATTCAGTACCTATTCATTGGTGTAGGTTGTGTATTTTTCCAGTACATGTTGATATTATTTGGCATTTTCTACTTGTTATTTATTCTTGGAGAATTAGAATAAATCCTGAAAATTGACAATAATTGCATGTGAGCAACTGGAAATGTACAAAATATTGAAAATAGCATGTTTAATATTTTGGACGATTTTACATGTTGTATGTGGCATGTTTGGATAATTTTGGCATTGTTCAATGTTAAATTATTCATTTTGATAGCATGAAAAATACTTTTTAATGCATAAATTGTGTTATGCACTATAATAAATTTGTTTCATGCTTGTGATATGCCATACCTAGTGGGAGGTTGTTCGGTAGATGCTTAACACCGCAACCTAACCTCTTAGAAAGGCTTGCACCCGAGCATAGGGCTAGGTCGTTGAGAGCATATATACCGGAAGACCGGATCGTTCCCACAGAGAAATCTTCTTCAGCTTATTCGGAATAGAAGTAAAGTATGGAGTTTCGGCTTTCAAGCAGCCAACTTTGGTGTTTGATTCAATTGACGAAATTAAACTTGGAAATTAACTAGATTAAGATGGTCGAGTCAAAGGGATTGATTTACCCACGACTTAGCCATAAAAATGGTTCCTTCATCTAACTCGAGTGTGGACCGAAACCATTCGGATTCCACTAGAAGAATTGAAACTGAAGACAACTTGTAACTTAATTCAAAGCTCTAATTCAAATTGAACTCATTTAATGCAAGTGAGAGACGAAAAAGGATCGTTCGCACGCATAAGATTAGCAAGCACGTAGCATGAGACGATAGACCTCATTGATCAAAGAAGCCACCCACCTCATGATCAAAGCTAGAAATCATGGGTTTAATTCATTCAAAACTTTGAGATTAAGCTAAAGCTTAGGCGAAACCATTTAAACGACTAATCCATGGAGCAAACCTCACCCCGTGACCGAACCGATTAACTACTCACTCATAGCAAAAAGACTAGAAATTATGCTAGGGAAGGAAAACATGCTTAACCGATGAACACGAAAATAAACTTGATTTCTATAGAGATCTCAACCGTAGCTACAACAATAACAAACGGAAAATTAACGTACGATAAACACTTACTTGAGTTCTTTGAAGAAAAGACTAGAAAGCTTGAAATACCATTAATGGAGTTCTAAAACTCTTACAAGACTTGAAGTAATATGGTGCTAGCTAATGAATGAAAGAGAAAGAGTAGTATTTATACTCCCTACACATCATCCACGAAAATATCCAAAAACTTGCCAAAGGTGGCAAGTATTCCATAAATGGAAAGTTCAAAAAGCAGAAAAGATCTGCAGAAAAGCTCCCGTATCGATACGGCCATTACTCCGTATCGATACCAGAGCTCTACGGGCCAAGTCCCAAATCTTCTGTATCCAACTGGTATCGATACAGCCAGAAAGCTCGTATCGATACCGCCTTCTTTTGATCATCAGCCCAGGCCGTGGCCTTGGCTTGGCCACCCGACGGCCCGATGGCTCGAATATGCCACAAAGTGCCACCGGCCTTTTACTTGATCATTCCCACAAGCCCGACGGCCACACTCCAAGAGGCATTGCCAAGCCGATACCCTCAAGGGTTGTTCAAAACACCAAAACACACCCTTTTATTCGCGTATTGCCTGAAACGCTCAACAGAAAACTTTACGCGCAAAATGACTAAAAAGACTAAAACAAACACGAAAAGAACACAAAAGCCGGGACTAAGCGCACCAATTATCTACGAAATTGGGTGCTTATCACACCCCCCAACTTGAACTTTGCTAGTCCCGAGCAACAAAAACATACCGCTACAAACAAAACTAACTATACAATCCTTCCGACAAAATAACTTAGCACATGCGCATCTCGTAAACGAGCAGGAGTTCCAAAAACAAATTTATTCAAATCCCGCAACTAACAGCTGAAAACTGAGATGATAGCTAAGCATTGAGCAAATTCTAGGCCAAGTACAAAAATCCGTATCCTTATCAAAAAGTAGGATACGGACACACATATGCAAAAATGCACGCAACGAACCATATCCCACAACAAAGGTGCTCGGAAATAGGCAACGGGGAACAAAAAGTACCATGCCTTACAAGAGGAGAGCACCTTTAAAAAGAAATCAACACAAAGCTAAAAGCTATGAAACCGAAAGAAAGCATGCCACAAACTAAATACGCACATTATCAACAAATGAATCAAAATGGAAAACAGGCGCACTACGGATCAACGAAGGACTACATAAAGCTTAAATTGACCTTGGTTAACAAAGAACGGTTAGCAAAAATTAGGTGGCGACCATATACTGGCTTGGTTTAACTACCCTTGGCCGCCTCCAACTCAAATACCAAGTCAACGGCCACAACCGGCCACAACAAAAACTTGTTAAAACTACTAAAAACAAAAGCTACTCCTAAACATGAAAATAAGATAGATTAGGTGGGCTGTCAACCACCACGCACCCCGACCAAGTATAGGGTTTTCCAGCACTCCCACCGACTACTCCCACTAAGCATCATCCCCTGAAACTGGCTCATCTCCGGCAAAATCATCAGAATCCTCGGCTTGTTCAACAGGTGGCGGGACATAAGGCTCACTCGAAGACGCCTCGGCCCGACTAGTAAGCCATTCCAAACGATGCTCAATCAGTTTTCATTCCAGATTGCATGAAAGCATACAGCAGGTTCCCATCCTCAAAAGACGGCTTATTTTCAGCTCCCCTAGGATTCAAATTGTGATGCACAAATTGGTTAATCAGCTTGTACCCCTCGCGAAACCTGCCCGGTATATGAGTATCAGCCAAGTTAACCTCACCCTCATAAAAAGCTTGACGAATTTGTTCAAACGTGACAAAATCATCCCTAGGGTAGTTGATTTCATGAGCAGCTGGGCGGTTGTACTCTAAGGCCTTAGCTATTGTCACCCGGTCTATCACAATAACTAACCGCCCAATCTTGGACGTAATTCGAGCATCAGCTTGTACAAACGTTACAGCATCAGGCACAACCATCTTCGTATAAAAATCAACTACTAAGCTCTTGTTGTAACCTTGACATGCACCGAAAAAGTAAGACAAACCTTGCTCATCAATGCGCCGGATTGCCCGATGTTGTGCCCCAAAGCTCGCCGCATCGACATGGCGCTCGTTTTTGACATTCCTCTCTGCCATCCCATCCTCCCACTTCTGTTGCTTGGCGGTCAAGACCTCCTCGGACGTCCGCTTCCTCCTTCGATTACGAGGAGCAGCAGCCATTTCCTCCTCTGCCCCCTCTGGTTGCACATTCCCCTCGTCCTCACTCTCGGGATCTCGTGAGGAGGACGGCACATACGGGCCCTTGCCCTTAGCCTTTTGAACCGACGTTTTACTCCGGGGCGGCATTTTTTCGGATTTTTGGACAGTGGGATTCGAAAATTTCGGATTCCGGGTAAAGGGGTTGAAATTGATGGTGGGAATAGGCTTGGGAGGGTTTATGTGGAAGATTTAAGGAGGTTTAGTGGGATTTTAATGGTGGAAGAGAGGATAAACGAGGAGAGAGAGAGAGAACGGGGTTACCTCGGCTTTGACGTACGAGGCTCGAAACCCTCGATTTAGTTCTTGAATCACGGAGAGGAGGCGATTTGGTAAAGGTTTGGTGAAAGAATCATGAAATTTGATGGCGGATTGAGTGTTTTTGGGTTGAAAATGGGTTTAGGGTTCGTGGGGTGTGGGTGGCTATGGAGTTGAGGAGAGAGAGTGGGGAAGAGAATCATAAACGTCGTGCCCCGATCTGCCTGAAGTAGGCCTAAAAACCTCACGGTATCGATACGGCAATTTCACCCGTATCGATACCCATTGCAAATGCCCTGCTCCCAAACTTCCTGTGTTCACATAGTATCGATACAGCTTATTTGCTCGTATCGATACGGCCTCAATTTGCCTGAATCCAACTGCCAGCCTCTGTGATTGCCCTGCCACTGCCCCGATAGCCTCAAAACACACCCAGAATGATATCCAGAGCCACAAAAACCTGAAGATTGCCCTTTTATGCACAAGACCAAGTAAAAACCAACCACCCTAACATCCGGTTTCCTAAGGATAAGAGTGTGACACGAACTTGGCTTTATTCTTTTTAGGAACGAAGGGACACTTAAGTGGTTCAATCATAGAATAAATGCCTTGTATCATTTCCTAAGTGCGCCGCAAATTCCAAAATGATTCAAAATAGACAACAAACATACTCAGGCATGACATGAGATTAATTGCCTAACTACGAAAGCAAAAAGAACCAAAACGGGATATGGGCCAAACTTGACCAAACCACACTCAAACGTCGCAAATTTCAACTAAGTCCATTCATGCAAGTCGCGCTATACAAAATTTGCGTAACGAACTCTTGCCAAATAATACTTAATGAGCATGTGCCAAGCTGCTTTAATCCACTAACTGTACTAACGGAAGGATTGCAAACCGAAAAAAGAAAAAACTTTATACAAAAAGCATAAAAACAAAAATATCATAGATAAATCCCTCCCCCCAACTTGAAATAAGCTATGTCCTCATAGCAAGGAGAACCATAGGAGGGAAAGGGAACAAAAGATGTTACCTCGGGGGAATGTCAACCCCCGTATACCTCGACCAAGTTGGAGGCTTTGTGTCATGCCCACTTCGATCCGGAGTTGGATGCTTCCAAGGCTTCACTCCTTCGGTTCGAAACCACCAGCTAGTCACACAAGGCCATGATCGAAGCTTTATTGGCCTAACAACCGCGACGCGTAGTCGCACCCATGCTTAGGGCTCCTGAATGCCTCAATCACTTCGACGGTAGACCCAAACCACCAAGGCTGGTGTGGTAGCACGTTAACCCTGCAGAAGCGAAATAGTACGAAGGACCTACCAGCAGGCAAATGACATTAGAACCGCCCGGCTCGTGGTATCCGGGCAACAAACAAACAAAAATAAAACGAAAAACAATAAAAGAACACCACCCGATTTTCACGCAATCTTACGAGTCATACTTTTCTTCCCGAGTCTCACCGAAGAGACAAAACTCGGGTGGCTATACTAGACCGTCGAATTTGTTACATCAAGCCCGAAGTAAAATCTACCGCTTGACCTCGCCAAGCAATTAAGCCCAGCGTTCCCTATGATCGAAACAAAGTGAGACAAGACAGAGCCTAGCGCCAAAGCACGGGAATATCAAGTCTCACCCAAAGACCTAAACTGCCCCCGATAGGGACATATCTGGTGAGCATGGATCATTAACGGCAAACAACCACAAAGAAGGGCTAATTAAAGCCCGAAACAATGATGCATTGGTGAAATCTCCGAGTTTGAAACACCCAAAACGAAACAAACAGGCTAATATGTACAAGAAGCTAAACATTGCCCTTACTAACCGGAGTTGGGCACACGATCCTTATTTTAGTAGCGGCGTGCGAAGCTACAAATACCCAAGTCAATGGTGGGTACCCCTACCCGGGGGCCGGGTCCGACAAACAGTTAAGTTCAGCGGTAACGCTTTCGCTCCCCGTGCAAATTTAGATTAAACCGAGCTAAGACACAAGAGCATCGGAATAAATAGGATTGCCCAATACTTCATCAGGTTCCCCAACTTCAAAAGTACCAAGGAAGGGCTTAAGCCGTTGGCCATTAACTTTGAAAACATTTCCGTTGGACTCATTTTCAATTTCTATGGCCCCGTGAGGGGCGACAGACTTAACCACATAAGGACCAGCCCAACGGGACCTTAACTTACCCGCAAATAGATGCAACTTAGAATTATATAAAAGCACCTTTTGGCCTATTTCAAAGTCCTTTCTAAGAATAGATTTATCATGCTTAGCTTTGACTTTACTTTTATAAGAACTAGAGCGATCATAAGCATCGGACCTTATTTCCTCGAGTTCGTTAAGTTGAAGCTTCCTTTTAGCACCGGCCAGCGGCAGGGAGGCATTCATCTTCTTGATTGCCCAATATGCTTTATGCTCCAACTCCACCGGAAGATGACACGGCTTTCCATACACAAGTCGATACGGCGACATTCCCAACACCGTCTTAAAAGCAGTACGGTAAGCCCACAAAGCGTCGGTCAACCGAAGTGACCAATCCTTGCGGGTAGGATTAACCGTCTTCTCAAGTATGCCTTTTATCTCCCGATTGGCGAGCTCGGCTTGACCGTTAGTCTGAGGATGATAAGCCGTCGATACCTTGTGCACGATTGCATATTTCTTCATCAAGGCCGCGAACGACCTATTACAGAAATGCGTGCCTTGGTCACTGATTATGGCTCGTGGCATCCCAAACCGTGCCAGAATGTGCTCCCGCAGAAACTCAACTACCACTTGGGCATCATTGGTACGAGTGGGGATGGCCTCCACCCACTTGCTGACGTAGTCAACGGCAAGCAAGATGTAGAGGTAGCCATATGACGTAGGAAAAGGCCCCATAAAATCTATGCCCCAACAATCAAAGACTTCGATGATTAGGATGGGATTTTGAGGCATCTCGTTGCGGCGGGTAATTTTTCCCAAAGTTTGACACCGCTCGCAAGTCCTAGTATACTCGAACGTGTCTTTGAACAACGAAGGCCAATAGAAACCGCATTGTAGGATTTTAGCGGCGGTTTTCTTAAAAGAGAAATGGCCACCACAAGCCTCCTTGTGACAGAAGTCCATGATTCTTCGATGCTCGGAGTCCGGAACGCAACGCCGGATGATTTGATCTGGACAATACTTAAACAAGTAGGGATCATCAAAGGAAAACCTTTTCACCCTCGAGAGAAAACACTTCCGCTCTTGCGAAGTCCAATGCGTCGGAAGTAACCCCGTTGCCAAATAATTGACAATATCCGCGAACCACGGGGTACTCGAGACACCAAATAATTGCTCGTCCGGGAACGTGTCGAGGATTGGCAATTTGGTAGTACGATCTTCAAACTCCATTCTTGACAAGTGGTCGGCGACCACATTTTCCACTCCCTTCTTATCCTTGATGGTTATATCGAACTCTTGAAGCAAGAGAATCCATCGAATGAGCCGAGCCTTAGCGTCTTGCTTGGTGAGCAAGTACTTGAGGGCGGCATGATCGGTGTAGATGACAATAGGCGAACCAATCAAGTAGGAGAGAAATTTGTCCAACGCAAAAACTACCGCAAGCAACTCCTTTTCCGTAGTGGAGTAATTCATTTGAGCATCGTTTAAGGTTTTGCTTGCGTAGGAGATAACACAAGGTTGCTTATCCCTTCTTTGGCCTAAAACAGCCCCGACCGCGTAATCACTCGCGTCGCACATAAGTTCGAACGGGAGGTTCCAATCGGGGCTTTGAACAATGGGCGGAGTTGTGAGACTTGACTTGAGCTTCCGAAAGGCTTCCTCGCAATCATTCGTCCACTCAAAAGGGACGTCTTTCGAAAGGAGATGGCATAAAGGCCGAGAAATGGCACTAAAATCTTTGATGAATCGCCGGTAGAAACCGGCATGCCCGAGGAAGGATCGGATATCCTTGATGCACTTGGGAGTAGGGAGATTGGCAATGAGATCAATTTTGGACTTGTCAACCTCAATGCCCTTTGATGACACGATATGGCCCAACACGATGCCTTGCGTTACCATAAAATGGCATTTCTCCCAATTGAGAACAAGGTTCTTTTCCTCGCACCGTTCCAATACTCTATCAAGGTTGGCCAAACACGACTCAAACGAGTCTCCAAACACCGAGAAATCGTCCATAAAAATCTCGACGATCTTCTCCACCATGTCACTAAATATACCCCCCATACACCTCGAGAAAGTGCCGGGAGCGTTGCACAAGCCAAACGGCATGCGCCTATAAGCAAAAGTCCCGAATGGGCATGTAAACGTAGTCTTCTCCTGGTCGGCCATGGCGACCTCAATCTGGTTGTATCCGGAGTAGCCATCCAGAAAGCAATAGAAGGCATGGCCAGCCACCCGCTCCAAAATCTGATCGATGAACGGAAGCGGGAAATGGTCCTTCCGAGTTACCGCATTAAGCTTGCGGTAATCGATACAAACACGCCACCCGGTGACCGTTCGGGTTGGCACAAGCTCATCTTGGTCATTTTTCACCACCGTCACCCCCGACTTCTTAGGCACCACCTGGATAGGGCTCACCCATTTAGAATCCGCAATCGGGTAGATTATCCCGACATCCAACAATTTCAATACTTCCGCTCGCACCACATCCTTCATATTAGGATTTAACCGCCGTTGTGGTTGACGTGACGGTTTCACATTATCTTCGAGATAGATGTGATGCGTGCAAAGGGAGGGGGAGATTCCTTGAATATCGGCTATGGTCCACCCAATAGCCTTCTTGTGCCTCCTCAAGAGTGCAAGCAACTCCAACTCTTGAAGATTCCCAAGAGTGGAGGATATGACTACCGGAAAGGTTTCATTATCGCCAAGAAAGGCATACTTCAATGTCTCCGGTAGTATTTTCAAATCAAGTTTAGGCGGCTCAAAGCTAGATGGCAAAGTCTTCTTCTCAATGGGCGGCAACTCCTCAAAAGTAGGGATCCACGGTTCCGCTCCACACAATTCCTCCTTGTCAAGCATAGAGTAAAGGTACTCAACCTCCGGTGATTCTAGAAAATCGGCTTCCTCGGCGGTAAGACATACCTCCAAAGAATCCTTGTATAATAGCTCATCCACATGATCTTGAACTAAAGAGTCGATACAACTGACATCTTGAATCTCATCATCATCCCCCATTTGGCTTCCAACATGAAATACATTGACGGCCATCTTCATATTCCCAAAAGTCATGTTCACTAGTCCACTCCGGCAATTAATGACAGAATCCGAAGTGGCTAGAAAAGGCCGTCCGAGAATAACGGGGGTTGAAGCCGGAGAAGAAGCCGTAGGACAAGTGTCCAAGACCACGAAATCCACCGGATACACAAAGTTGTCAACCTGAACCAAGACATCCTCCACAATGCCCTTTGGGATGCGGATACTCCTATCCGCCAATTGCAACGTGATTCGGGTTGGTTTCATCTCCCCTAGGCCAAGCTCTTCATAGACCGAGTATGGGAGCAAATTAACGCTCGCTCCCAAATCCAACAAGGCTTGTTCTATCCTTTTCCCCCCAATCATGACAGAAATAGTAGGACACCCCGGGTCCTTGTACTTTGGCGCAACGTTTGTTTGGATGATCGAGCTCACTTGTTCGGTGAGAAAGACCTTCTTTTGGACGTTGAGCTTGCGCTTTTGAGTACACAAGTCTTTCAAAAATTTGGCATACGAAGGTATTTGCCTAATAGCATCCATAATTGGGATGTTGATCTTGACTTGTTTAAAAAGCTCATATATTTCCGCATTGGCCGCGGAATTAGTCGGTGCTTTCAACCTTTGAGGATAGGGTGCCGGTACGGGAGAAACTTGTGGATGCATGGGATGCATGGGATTAGGGATATTGTCCACCGCCTTTGGAACTTGCTTGGGAGATTCCCCAAGAAATGATGGTTGAGTTGGCTCCGGAGCGGTCTTTAGAAATGTTGTCATTGGTGGATCGACAACCGCATTATCAACCGTCTTCCCACTTCTCAAAGAAATTATTGATTTGGCTTGCTCGGGGTTATTCACCGAAGAGCTACCAACCAAGTGTTGACCCTGAGGGTTTGCTTGAGGTTGAGCGGGAAATTTGCCTCGCTCTTGTTGTAGAAGACCAACCGAAGTAGCTAGCTTCCCCATTTGGGTTCTCATATCCCCAAGAGATTGTGTAGTTTGATCGTTCATGGCGACTTGCATTTGGAAGAAGGATTGCATCGTATCTTCCCATGATCGCCTTTGGGGAGGAGGTTGGAATTGGCCTTGAGATGATTGGCCTTGCGAGAAACCCGAAGGGTTAAATCCGGGAGGCCCTTGACTTTGTTGAAAACGTGGTGGCCCAAAGTTTTGAGAGGGGCGCCATGCTTGAGCTTGATTCGGTGGTTGGCCTTGAAATTGTCCCGCCTCGTTAGGTTGGTTCCATCTCCCCGGATTTTGCCTTAAAGCTGGGTTGAAAGTATTCGGGTATGGCTCATACCGTTGGATAGCACTCACTTCTTCCGGAGTCATACCATTAAGAACATTCTTGAGCGCGGGGATATTGAAACAATCACCGGTAGAATGCCCAGCCATTTCGCATATAGAACATACCTCCTCCACCTTGATGACGGACTTAACCTCGTGAGAACCTTTCAACTCCATTTGTTCCAACTTCCGAGTGAGCTGTTCTACCTTAGTCTCAAGAGCAGTGGTCATGGAAATAGGTTCGGCCAACGAAAATTTACCGGAGCCACTCGGGCCTTGGTTTGCCATGGCCCGCTCGCCCACGTCAACAACGTTCCACGATTGATTCTTGACTGCCAATTGGTCCAAATAATCCCATGCATCCCCAGCCGTTTTATCAAGAAAATCCCCTTCAACCATTGTGTCAATAAGTTGGTAACTCGATTGGGAGCACCCATTCCAGAAATGGCTAATCAACTGAGTCGTGTCGAGGCCATGATGTGGAAGTGAAGCAACCAAATCCTTGAAACGCTCCCAGTATTTATAAAAAGTTTCCCCCTCTCGTTGCTTGAAGTTCTGGATTTGTTCTTTGAGGAGTTTCGTTCGATGAACCGGAAAGAACTTCTTATGGAACTCGGCCTTGACCGCAGCCCAATTTCGCAACGACTGAGGTTTAAGAGAGGTGAACCATTGCTTTGCCTTATCCTTGAGGGAAAAGGGAAACAACCTCAATCGTGCGTTCTCCAACCGTGGAGCATCCGAGGTGAAAGTGTTGATGAGATCCTCAAAATCTCGGATATGGTCATAAGTGCTCTCACGGTCCAGCCCGTGGAATTGCGGCAAAAGATTGTGATAGCCATACTTGAAATCAAAAGAGTTAGCATTAGTAGGCGCAGGGAGGACGATGGGGGATTGCTGAACCGGACTTCCCGGATTCAAGATATCCTCAAAGTCCTCGCTTGTGGTGGTTCACCCATTCTCCTTTTTGGTTGGCGACCCCTCGGACGTGAAGGAGATTTTAATCTCGGACGTCTACTAACACACGGAGGAGATCTTCCTCTAGGGGTTCCTTGAGGTGATAGTGAACGACAAAGCCTATTAGAGTTTGGACTCCGATAGAAACCAGTCATGCACTACCCTCTCGCTAGGAGAATTAGTGAAAAAGTCCAACCACCCAAATAAACCGACACAAAGCTATTCTAAAACTTGGAAAATAAAAATGAACAACAAAGGAAAGAAAACAAGTTATACTTATGCCAGCTTCGTTACACCTCAAGTCGATATGAAAATCGGTTAGAGGTTTCCGCTAGAATGAGTACAAGTTGCTTGAAGTAAAAGAAACGGGATACTTACAAAGGTTTGTCGAACCTCCAAATAAGCGAAAAATAAAATATCCCCGGCAACGGCGCCAAAATTTGCTTAACACCGCAACCTAACCTCTTAGAAAGGCTTGCACCCGAGCATAGGGCTAGGTCGTTGAGAGCATATATACCGGAAGACCGGATCGTTCCCACAGAGAAATCTTCTTCAGCTTATTCGGAATAGAAGTAAAGTATGGAGTTTCGGCTTTCAAGCAGCCAACTTTGGTGTTTGATTCAATTGACGAAATTAAACTTGGAAATTAACTAGATTAAGATGGTCGAGTCAAAGGGATTGATTTACCCACGACTTAGCCATAAAAATGGTTCCTTCATCTAACTCGAGTGTGGACCGAAACCATTCGGATTCCACTAGAAGAATTGAAACTGAAGACAACTTGTAACTTAATTCAAAGCTCTAATTCAAATTGAACTCATTTAATGCAAGTGAGAGACGAAAAAGGATCGTTCGCACGCATAAGATTAGCAAGCACGTAGCATGAGACGATAGACCTCATTGATCAAAGAAGCCACCCACCTCATGATCAAAGCTAGAAATCATGGGTTTAATTCATTCAAAACTTTGAGATTAAGCTAAAGCTTAGGCGAAACCATTTAAACGACTAATCCATGGAGCAAACCTCACCCCGTGACCGAACCGATTAACTACTCACTCATAGCAAAAAGACTAGAAATTATGCTAGGGAAGGAAAACATGCTTAACCGATGAACACGAAAATAAACTTGATTTCTATAGAGATCTCAACCGTAGCTACAACAATAACAAACGGAAAATTAACGTACGATAAACACTTACTTGAGTTCTTTGAAGAAAAGACTAGAAAGCTTGAAATACCATTAATGGAGTTCTAAAACTCTTACAAGACTTGAAGTAATATGGTGCTAGCTAATGAATGAAAGAGAAAGAGTAGTATTTATACTCCCTACACATCATCCACGAAAATATCCAAAAACTTGCCAAAGGTGGCAAGTATTCCATAAATGGAAAGTTCAAAAAGCAGAAAAGATCTGCAGAAAAGCTCCCGTATCGATACGGCCATTACTCCGTATCGATACCAGAGCTCTACGGGCCAAGTCCCAAATCTTCTGTATCCAACTGGTATCGATACAGCCAGAAAGCTCGTATCGATACCGCCTTCTTTTGATCATCAGCCCAGGCCGTGGCCTTGGCTTGGCCACCCGACGGCCCGATGGCTCGAATATGCCACAAAGTGCCACCGGCCTTTTACTTGATCATTCCCACAAGCCCGACGGCCACACTCCAAGAGGCATTGCCAAGCCGATACCCTCAAGGGTTGTTCAAAACACCAAAACACACCCTTTTATTCGCGTATTGCCTGAAACGCTCAACAGAAAACTTTACGCGCAAAATGACTAAAAAGACTAAAACAAACACGAAAAGAACACAAAAGCCGGGACTAAGCGCACCAATTATCTACGAAATTGGGTGCTTATCAGTAGAGAAAATATTTATATATATTTTTTCCGAAAACTAAAATTTTGCGCATGAATTAAATTAAATTGTAATAATAAAATACTTAGAGGCGCATGAGATGATTATAAGCTTTGCAAGTTTTCGATCTTGCGACATGTATGGTATTATTATTTTCTAATTTAGATTCTTGCTGCGAAATAATTCTGTGTTGTGTTGTTATTAATAATCCCATGCGCATTTCTTTGATAGAGTTGAAATGGAAGCTAAGAAAGTGATATCTAATTTGACCCAGGTTGAGAAATTAAAAAGCGACAACTATAATATTTGGCGCTATGAGATCCAATTTCTCTTTAATGAGCTAGAGGTCTTGGAGACCCTCAACCATGAGATGGTTGAGCCAAAACGTAGTGACTCACCACAGTATCTTCGTGATCTTGAGGCCTTTGAAAAATGGTTCAAGAAAGATCAGTGTGCGCGACTTACTATGGTACGCAGCATGCACAACGATTTGATATGTGAGTTTGAGTACTATGAGACTGCTCATAAGCTGTGGGAAGCTATCAAACAGAAATACGATATCGACTTCTTGACTAAGATGGTCTCAAACTTGAAATGTGATGATGAACATAAATCAGAGTTCATGAAGGCTAAGCGCCAAGAGGCAGCTGATCCAAATGATTCATGCATCATAGTTGAGACTGTCTTTCGCAGGTCTGGGTACCAGCGAAGGAAGGCTAAACGTGCCCTTAAGAAAGGAGCTGCTATAGGCCTTAACCCTATTGGCGCTAGTTCTTTTAAGCGCAATAGAGGCAAGAAGAAGAGTGGTAACAAAAACAAGGCCAGAAAGGCGTGCTTTTACTGTGACAAGTTGTGACACTTTGCTCGTGAGTGCACTGAGCCTAAGCAGGTACTCCGTTTTTTTTTTGTTTCTCGTATTGACTGTTTTGGAACATGTCAAGGTTTAGTTGCTTATTCTCCTCATTCGTGGGTTGTAGACTCAGGAGCAACCAACCAATTAGCGAGGAAACAAGATAGGTTCGTGGAGTATCGCCGAATTCCAGTTGGAGGCCAAAGAATTTTTATGGGAAACAAGTCTAGTGTGTTAGTGCTGGGCGTTGGCAAACTGGACATGCGACATGGGCGCACCTTTGTTTTTTCATGAAGTACTTTATGCTCCAGGAATTTGATGAAACTTGTTATTAGTCACTAGCATGATGGGTCTAGGTTTTTACTTCTGTTTGAGAATAGCTTAGTGAGGATTGATTTGGGTACAATTTGTTATGGTTTTGGATGGTTTGATGACACTAGATGTTATTAATTTAAATTTTAATAATAATGCTAGTGATTCTACTTGCTTCATTACATCTTATGTTGATGTTGATTATGTTAAATGGCATTCGAGATTAGGTCACATTGGGCAAGAGGGAGATTTGTTAGTCAACCTGCCCATTTGTGACCATTGCCCAACAAGAAAAGCAATTAGAAAATCATTCAGAAAACCATAAAGGCATTTGTTCCATTACCAACTTATCCGTTTAGACATTTGTGGCTCAACGTAAGGGCAATTAACAATTCCTTGTAGTTCGCAACAAAACAGTGTAGTGAAGAAAAGGAATCATATGTTGCTAGATATGGTTAAGTAGATGATGGCGCAGCCTTAATCTTCCAATTTTGTATTGAGGAGATGCATTATTAAATTTTGCGGCCTACATCCATAACTGTGTGCCTACCAGATTAGTACCTTCCATCCTATATGAGCAATGGACCAGCGAAAACCTAATGAGGGTAATTTTGCGGCCATGTGGCTTGGCTACTCAAACACGTAGTACTTCTCTTATGTGTGGGAAATTAAGTATTAGAGGTGAGTAATGCTTTTTTATGCGTTACAATGAGCACTCTAAGTGCTATGTGTTTATTGGCCAGCAACCTGATGGAAGTGTAACTGAAATTGAGTCATGAGATATGGATTCCTCGAGGAGGATTTTCCCTAGCAAATGGAGTTTATAAAGATGAGAATCTAACGAGAGGCGCACCAAATTGTCCAGTTGAAAATGGGGAACAAATTCTCCTACCTCCTGGGGATAGTGGGAGCGACTAGCTTAATCATGGATTAGATCTAATGGATTCTCAAGATCCTCTTAGGCATAGAGCAAACATTGAATCATCCCTCGTCGTCTGTTTGAGATTGAGGGGGAGTTTGTCATGATTGCTCCTGAAGATTAAGGAGAGCCCAAAACAGTGGGAGAAACTCCTTTATCGCCTGTTAGTAAGGAATGGATAGCTGCAATGTAAGATGAAATGGAGTTTATAAAGATAAACCTTGTCTGGGACTTGGTCGATCTTGAGCTTGGGCGCAAGATCATTGGGAACAAATGGGTTCTTAAGATCAAACGCAAAGCAGATGGTCCCATATTGAGCAATAAGACTCGTCTAGTGTTGAAGTTTCTCTAGCCTTAGAACTATTTTAGATGGACGTTAAGGCAATAGGCTAGGAGCGCAGAGTTTGCAATTAAGCTCCAACGGTCTATCTATGGCCTAAAACAATCATTCAGGCAGTGGTACCTGAGATTTCATCGAGCCATTTGGGTTTACGATGATCAAAGAAGGCCATTGCGTGCATATGAGACGGTCCAAAAATAGTTTCTTCATATTGTCATTCTATGTTGATGACATTAATTTTTAGGTGGTTGGAATGACTAAGAGATGTTGTCACCACAAAGTTGTGGTTTTCCTTCACCTATGGGATGAAGGAATGGGGAAAGCAAGCTATGTGCTCAGAGTTGAGATCTTAAGGGATCCTTCTAGGAATATTCTTTCTTTAAGAATGTTTTTAGAACGATTCCAGAGACAAAGCTGCAAACTCATAGACACTTCTATAGTTAAAGGCGAGACTTAGGCTTAACATGGAACCTAAAACTCCTAAAGAATTGGAACTGATGGCCCATGTGCCCTATTCAAGTATCATTGGCAGCTTATAAATAGTGTTTGGTCCAATCTTGGTCGTGATCATTGGCAAGCAGTCGAGAGGATATTAGGATATCTCTGATGGACTGCTAATTTCATGTTTTGCTTCCAAAGTGTGAATCTATGCCTTGTTGGGTCAAAGATATTGTTGCGCAAAAAGAAAGTGATTATAAAACACATTGCTACGAGTCGCATAGTTGTATGCCCTTTGTCTAAGCCCATTGTTAATGGGGCTTTTGAGACTTATGATAAGGCTTTAGGACTGCGCAGATGATGATAGATGTGTTTTATTTACTAATTTCATTAGTCACTTCTTTCATATTTATGGGATATTTATGCCATTTGTGCACTTAATATTAGCTTATTATTGTTGCAATTTGGACAATTGTTTATTGAACAACACATACAGAATTTAAAGATTGATGTCAGCAGGTTAGATTGGCTCACTCACATGAGCAATCGCCTTCGGCGCTTGAGATAGCGAGCGAAGCTGAGACGGATGGGTAGTAAGATATACAGGATGGACCTGTGATATAGTCTGATAAGTAGAATCAGACATACCCACCATGTGTCGCCTTGGTTGGAACCAAGATAAGGTCTATTAGCAAGAGACCAATTTCGGATAGTTCCCCCTATCTTGAGATTAACCTGTCTTTGTTAGCCAGATGTGAGGACTCGTATAGCGACATGATGACTTGCTATCTGAGAACTCAGGTTGGGCGCTAGGTAGCGACTAGACTAAGGTCTGTACGGTGTTTGGGAGTATGACGTCGCTTTTTGGAAAAGTAACTCCACCGTAGCATGTATTCATACTACATGTGCTTGGCGGTCATTTATTTTAGAGGTGAGTGAATGGATCCTTGTTTCCTCACTGTGTGAGTCTGAGTAGTAATTTAGATAAGGTGACTGCATATATATTAAATGTGCTCTTTGATTTTTGACTATGTCATGTAGTAGAGACTTTGTGTTGCTACTCTAGCTTGACTACCTAAGACCACGAAATGTCAGGGTCCCATGGAGCATGTCTGGGAAAGCAGCGAGGTTAAAATGAAGTGGCATGAGGGCGAAAAGAGGATCATTTAGTAGTACACCCTTGCAATATATTCACTGTCGACAACTCAGGTCGCTCTATTGGGACGCGAATCGGGTGTGAATATAGAGTGCATGATGTTGGGGGGTCAAGCATGCTTTTTGGAAGGATTAAAGATGTTTGGTCCGGTGTAACTAAATGGATTCAGGGTACATGAGACACTCTTATGGGTTGATGTCTCTATGCTGGCTTTTACAGAGCTTCTAGTGTAGAGCTCCCACTTGCAGGTGTTCCAGCGATCGCACGGTTCATTAGCGCGTATGAGTTTGCTTCTTAGTTGGGTAGATGGAAGAGAGATTGCTACAACTTGTCATGCCCATTGATAGGCGCGCAATATCATGGATATAAGCGCCTAAGTAGGGCATTTTAGCGCGTTAGAGGCGCGGTTTATTTCATTTTCCACTTGATATCGTGCTTTGTCTTGGTTTTGTGTTTCTATTATTTTCTCAGGTAATAAGGCGGATTTAGCGCCAATGTTGGAATGAGTGGCCTCGAGGCCGGTTCGTACGTTGCCGGGGTGTCAAAGCGGAGGTTGCTCAAGCTGGTTTTCAGAAATTTGGATAAAAACAGAAGTAAAAGAAAGTTTGAAGTTAAAAGTGCAAAGTGCTTTAAAGTTTATGAGTTGTTATTATACATAGCCTGAGGGAGCTTTGTGTAATTAAAACATGTTTACGGTTTATACCTATATAAGGAACATAAGAATGATTTCAGTGGCAGCTTTTAGAAATAGGGTTTCGGAAAGAGTATTCCCAGGAGGCGAAACAGAAAACGAAGAACGGGTGCTGCGATTCTTTGGTTTGAATATTGTTTATTTTTCTTCTAAGTTTTTCCTTCAAGTTTTTAAAGCTTTGTTCGATTACTCGTACTTTGGTAACTCGTATTGTTTTTCGTTCTTTATTAAAGTTATTCATTGGTTCTTGTTTAATTTGGATCTCTTGTTTATTTTCCGTATCGAGTAATAGAAGCATGATTAATTCTAGGGTTTTATTCTTTTTATTTTTAATGAGTGAGTAGTTTTTCTGAGGTTTGGTCGTTGGGTAAAGGCGCGTCGCGGCCCAATTAGGATTCGTCTCGCAATTTTTCCGTTCATTAATTGAATTAAATAATCTTAGTTGGTGAAAACTACGTTCGTTGGACGAATCCGAGGCATTGCCGGGGCTCATGTGAGCGGGAACGGGGGACCAAAACCTGTTCGCCGTTGTGTACGGGACCGGCAACCTTAGGATTCGCATCCTTCGGAGTTTCCAATTCTCCCTAATTTTAACCGTTTTTAGAACTTTGAAAGCGAGTGGATTCTGATTGGGTAGCAAGCGCCGGATTCCCTACGACCATCCCTCTCTTTTTAATTAGTTGAGCAAGTTATTTCTTTAGTTTAGTTAATCTCAATCAAATCGACAAGGGGTGGCTACCTAAGAGCCAGTTTAAATAAGTAACAACCCGAGTTTTTAGTCAGCACACATCACCGTCTCTGTGGATTCGACTCCGGACTTACCGGATATTGTGCTGCGTCGGTCTCCGCCCTACGCTTGGGGCAACCCATTATTTTAGGTCTAGGAAATCGTCAAGCATTTTTGGCGCCGTTGCCGGGGACGGCGTTGTGTGTTGAGAATTCGGGTAATTTTTAGGTTCTTTTCTTTTTCTTTTTCTTTTTCTTTGTTGTTTTTAGTTTTAGTTTCAAAAAAAAAAAAAAGAGTTAGGTAAGGGGATACAGTCATGATAAAGCCGAAAACGATGCGCGATCACCTTTTTGGACGTGATATGTGGGACTCCAATTCACATGAAAGAAGTCCTAATCCTCCCCAATTACCCCAGTTCCATGGCTTAGGTTCCGAGAATCCATATTGGCATATTGCAGAACTTGAGGAGCTTTTCACGAATGATAAGGTGCGTTTGAGTAAGTTTTTTCCATCATCTTTGCAAGACTATGCTTTGAGTTGGTTTCATTCTTTGAATCTCGGCTCAATATTTACATGGCAAGATGTGGAAGAAGAGTTTTACAGAAAGTTTTCTCCCATATATGCAACTCATAATCTTCTACAAGAACTTGAAAATTTTTATCAATTCGATAATGAGTCTTTTGCATGTTGTTGGTGGAGGTTTAGAGAACACACTTTACTCAATTGGCGGGATCATAATTGTGAAACGATGCACCTTGTTACCATTTTCTTTAACGGTTTAAATTCTACAACGCGTAAGCTTGTAGATGATATGTTTGATGGTGTATTTTTAGATACAACCGCTACTAACAATTTGGAGTACTTTGATGAGTTGGCCGAAAGTTTAGAATGGTGGGACCATGATTTACATGTTAAAGAAAAGGAAGTCGAGCCACTTATAATTGAGGGTGGGGTTGATGATTGTTTGGAGGAACCCTCTAAGTTGGGAGGGAATGAGGAGCTAACTGCCCGATGTTCTCCCCTTGAGTCTGATGTAAAAAACGAATCCCCTCCCATGTATCTTCCACTGTTGATTCGGGCCGCCTACGTTTTTCTTGTGCGCTCATGTGAGTCTAGAGAGCGAGGAGCTCACTGCCCTCCGTGTGATGATCCGATAGATAAATATCTCACTGCTGCTGAGATGGACTTAGAGTTGGATTATTTGTACTCCTTGTTAGAAAAGCAAGACAGGGAGTTTGCGATCAAGAATGAGTCTCTTACTCTCAAGGATCAAGATTTTGTTGAGAAGGAAGTACCCGCGAAATCGAACATGGAGGAGGAGGTGTGGTTTGAGGAACCCAAGTCGGGGGTAGTGGAATGTATTGATTTTTTGGGTGTTGATGATGTTGATCTTGTTTACCATCCTTATATTGTAAATTTTGTCAACACCAAGAAATTTGATTTAGTTCCGCTTGTGCACTTTGAGGCTTTCAAATTTCTTAACAAAACTCGGCAATTGCTTTACTCGAAGTATCTTTTCTTGTGGTCTGGCCGAATTCAATTTTTAGTGCAAAGCTTAGAGTGGGGTGGTGCATTCTTAGGAGTTGCTTTTGTGCATTTGATTAACTTTCGGATTCTACGTTGGAAAGATCTCTCTCTCTCTCTCTCTCTCTCTCTCTCTCTCTCTCTTAAATTCAAAAAAAAAAAATCAAAATCAAAAATCCAAAAAATAAAATAAAATTTTTTTCGTTTTGGGCTTTCCACTTGTTGGTCTTGTATAGCCACCCGTTTCTCGCTCATCCACTTGACACGGGGAGAAAAGTATGACACGTGAGACTGCGTGAATGTCTGGTGGTGTTCTGTTATTCTTATTATTTCTTGTTTTGGTCCGGCTTCTACTAGCGGGCGGTACTAATGTCATTTGTTGCCTAGTAGGTAGTTGGTTCTTAAGTCTTTTGCAGGACGAGCAGTTCTGGTGACGAAACGCAACGGTGACAGCAAAATTCCCCATATAGCGGCCGGGGTCATAATGGTTGGCTGCCATCCATCGGTCCATTTCTCTCCATTGTTCTTATTTTCTTATTGCCTTCATGCTCTGAGGGCATAGCATGTTCTAAGTTGGGGGGAGGGTGTACTTCGTACTTGTTTTTATTCATTTTGCATAGTTTAAAAAAAATCCAAAAAAAAAAAAATTGAATTAAGGATTTTGGGTACTTTGGTGCAACTATTCTTGGTTGATGGCTTCTAATTAGTACTATAGTGGTTGTTGTGCGAGTCGGAGTCTCGATACAATTTTATGGATAGACTTAAGCTTGTGAACATGATGTTGAAGAAGCACTTGGTTAGCCGGTATCATCTATAGTTGGATAGCGTTTGGTCACTTGAAAACATGCTCTCACACACACACTGCCCCACATGAGTATTTACCGGTCTAGAGTTTGGTTCACATGTTTTTGGTATTTCGGTATAAGCTTGTTTGATGGAATTTTTGGAACTCCTTTCCCAATATAAAAAAAAGTAAGAGAATAAGTTATGTGTGCTTTATTGTTAATGCTCATCCGGGCGTCCATTGAGTAGTAACCGGGCAATCGGGGTATGCTCCCACCGTGTTGTTCGCGTCAAAAGATGGATAGACTTTGTGAAAGTATCGTTAAATGTGATTAGCTTGGATCTCAATATAAAGCCTTTTTGACTTGAGCAATTAAGTCCGTAGGGGTCTCTTAAAACCTGGTGCTCTAAAGCCATTTGGCTTGGGGATAACCGACCCAAAGCTCGCTAAAGAGTCAACTAGAAAGCCCGAGAGATCCGGGCATTGCACAACCATGACAAAAACACAAAATAAAAAAATAGAAAGAGGAAAAATACAAAAAGGGAAGGAGTGCGCTTAAGAAATATTGGGCTATCAACGGTGTGTGAACTGTTCTCGAGGTTGGTAAATTTCTCTATGTGGTTTTCCATACACGCATGCCATTTAAAAATTCTCTATCCGATCGTAGGTGAGAGGATTAATTTTTGTGCTAAGTTTGGTACGAAGTTCACTGGTTTAACTCTATCCATGGATGAAATATCTTGCCTTTGACTTGTCTGATAGTCATTGTAGTGCTTTTAAAGGTTATTGATTGGGTTGAGTTGCATTCGAAGTGTCCGAAACCTTTGTGTTTTGTGGGTGATCACTGCTGAAAACCCTCACGAGACTTCACTCGTCCTACCGGGGCCGCCCGGGGGTTTAAAAGATCTATCATTTTCTTTATTTTATTTTTATTATTTTTCTTTCGTTACTTGGGACTAGCAACGCTCAAGTTGGGGGGTGTGATAGGCGCGCAATATCATGGATATAAGCGCCTAAGTAGGGCATTTTAGCGCGTTAGAGGCGCGGTTTATTTCATTTTCCACTTGATATCGTGCTTTGTCTTGGTTTTGTGTTTCTATTATTTTCTCAGGTAATAAGGCGGATTTAGCGCCAATGTTGGAATGAGTGGCCTCGAGGCCGGTTCGTACGTTGCCGGGGTGTCAAAGCGGAGGTTGCTCAAGCTGGTTTTCAGAAATTTGGATAAAAACAGAAGTAAAAGAAAGTTTGAAGTTAAAAGTGCAAAGTGCTTTAAAGTTTATGAGTTGTTATTATACATAGCCTGAGGGAGCTTTGTGTAATTAAAACATGTTTACGGTTTATACCTATATAAGGAACATAAGAATGATTTCAGCGGCAGCTTTTAGAAATAGGGTTTCGGAAAGAGTATTCCCAGGAGGCGAAACAGAAAACGAAGAACGGGTGCTGCGATTCTTTGGTTTGAATATTGTTTATTTTTCTTCTAAGTTTTTCCTTCAAGTTTTTAAAGCTTTGTTCGATTACTCGTACTTTGGTAACTCGTATTGTTTTTCGTTCTTTATTAAAGTTATTCATTGGTTCTTGTTTAATTTGGATCTCTTGTTTATTTTCCGTATCGAGTAATAGAAGCATGATTAATTCTAGGGTTTTATTCTTTTTATTTTTAATGAGTGAGTAGTTTTTCTGAGGTTTGGTCGTTGGGTAAAGGCGCGTCGCGGCCCAATTAGGATTCGTCTCGCAATTTTTCCGTTCATTAATTGAATTAAATAATCTTAGTTGGTGAAAACTACGTTCGTTGGACGAATCCGAGGCATTGCCGGGGCTCATGTGAGCGGGAACGGGGGACCAAAACCTGTTCGCCGTTGTGTACGGGACCGGCAACCTTAGGATTCGCATCCTTCGGAGTTTCCAATTCTCCCTAATTTTAACCGTTTTTAGAACTTTGAAAGCGAGTGGATTCTGATTGGGTAGCAAGCGCCGGATTCCCTACGACCATCCCTCTCTTTTTAATTAGTTGAGCAAGTTATTTCTTTAGTTTAGTTAATCTCAATCAAATCGACAAGGGGTGGCTACCTAAGAGCCAGTTTAAATAAGTAACAACCCGAGTTTTTAGTCAGCACACATCACCGTCTCTGTGGATTCGACTCCGGACTTACCGGATATTGTGCTGCGTCGGTCTCCGCCCTACGCTTGGGGCAACCCATTATTTTAGGTCTAGGAAATCGTCAAGCACCCATGCATGGACGAGTGGGAGATGTTGGAATTTGGGCCGGTCTGGGACCAAATCGGGTCGCTCATGTGGGCATGACCCGGTGACCCATATGTTAGAGAGTCCTATCTCATCTTGGAGATAAGATAGGAGAAGTTGAAGTAATTCTAATCTCTTAGGATTAGAAAACTTCTAAAGCATCTAGGATGCTCTCTCTATTTATTTCCTGCAGGATGTTCATAAATGATACACAAGAATATAGAACATGATATACACCAAAGATATACAATAAAGGTAGAGTTCTGGGAAACTCTCTCTCTTCGATAGTTCTCTCTCTCTACCATTAAAGAGCAATCCGAGCTTTTGCACCGTGGAATTGAGGGTGATACTCGATCCTTGTACTATCACTCCATCGCAGGAATTTGTCGCTATTTTGGCACGTGATCGTGAGTTCGTAATCCATCCACACCAAGGTCCGGTTCGGTTAAAGTTCACAAGGTAACCCGAACCACCCTCTTCCGCACTATGGTTATATTTTTTCTAACAGAAACGAACAATCAAGCCGGAGATTGTATGAGCTTGGTGAGAGAAGTTCAGATGTACTGTTAAGTAATACTTAAGGAGTATATGGAGCACACATGCATCTACTTTTATAACCGGGTGTCCGAACCCGTTTAGCCACACCTCAATTATTTCTGGAGTCCTACTGCTGATGGTCGGGCAAACTTTCACTGGCCCGCAATTCCTTTTCCATTCTTCTTGATGTCATGCTCCCACTCGACTAATCCTTCGAGATTTAGAGCACATGTGGATTTGGAGCACAAATTAAGATTGTGACCAATGAACAACCTGAATCCATGTCATGATTCATGATGCATGTGTCGCATTTTTCAATTGTATCTAGAGAGTACTTTTGACTTTACATGATATGAATGGAAAAACAAGATCATTTTGGATGAGAATTTTGCTAAGCAGTAAATTTTCTTAGCATTATTACCCAGAAGAATAAACCAAAGAACAACAAATTACTTATTGTTCTCCATATTGTTGGTTTTGCAGTTTGGGAACTCAGTATCTGGTCAAATTTCAAAATACTGTGGTAACCAAGTTAAGACCCAATCAGTTTACCAAATAAATCATGTTAATTGAACAACAAAATTCTTGTTAAGAACTTCATCTTCTTGAAGCAAAATCTCAAATTCAGCTGAATCTGCAAATTCCTGAAGCCATTTTCAGCCATCCATACATAAGTCGGTATCCTTTATCGAAGTAGTAGTATCGATTTTATCATTGCTCTAGAGGAAACAGGTTTCCAAACAAAGCAAACAATTAAGGACATAGCCATGCCTCATAAATATTTACTTCTGTAGGAACAAGTCTGAACTTCAACATTCTCTATCGGCAGACATTCCGTCGGAAAATTACATTCTACAACCTGTCCTTGGTCAGGCAAGAGGTCACACGGCTTAGGAACCACTCCACTAGTAATCCCAGAAACATCAGAACAATTCCACGGAATTTTCTTCGACGTCTTAGAAATCTCAATGGTCACGTTAGATATACAAATTCCTGTGAATGGATCACCGGATATTCCCCGCAACCTAGCAGCCATTGTCACATTCTCAGCAACCATATCGCGGTAATTGATATTCTCTATAACAGGAATTGCATTGGGATCGTAGTTATTATCGGGATGGGACCCATAATCTCCAGTCATCCAAAAAGCCCATTTCATGGTTTTCATAGTCATTCCTCTCACGTATATGTCCTTCACGTACCCTCCTCTTCCAACTGCAGTTTTGATCCTTACTCCTGATTCTGAATTGATGGCTAGGATGTCTTCGGCCCTTACGTCCTGGATCCCACCCGACATTTCGCTTCCTAGTGCAATCACTGCACTGAATGGGGAAATGCACGTGAGCCGTCTGATTACGAGTTGTTTCGTTGGCATACCGAAAGCTATTCCGTACTCATCCCAGCCACTCTTGACAGCTACACAATCATCTCCAGATACAATGTAACAGTCTTCAATTCGGGTATTTAAGCACGAGTCTGAAGATCAACAGAGCATAAAAAGCAGACAATAAGCAGAATGTTTCTATTTGATCCCACACTTTTGCATACAGCTTGTAAGATAATTGTTTCCTCTGTGTTGGGTTAGCAGCTTTCGATAATATTTTCTGGATATATTTTCCAAAAGGACAGAACTTGTTGTTTGGCGAATTTCAAAACTTGTTTCCTTCCAAAATTTTGAAAATATTATCAATAAGCAAAACATCAAATGACTCATATTCAGAAGAATATTTTATCTGCGAGACTAATTCTGAAAAGTACAAGCAAATGGGATTAAGTTTCTGTAAACTTGCCTGGATTGATACCATCAGTGTTTGGAGAAGTGACCGGTGCAAGAATTGTAAGTCCTTGAACAATGATATTGCTGGAAATGCGAAATGCAGCTATTACACTAGGTGTCAGAGAGTGTGATAGTTCATGAAGCTAAATGAAGACAAGGAGTGAAAACTCAGAAACGTGATAGGCTGAGTGGAAGAACCTGCTATAAACTGGATGAACATTCCATGATGGCGAATTAACCAAAGTAAGATTGGAAATTTGAATGTTATCCGAGTACATGATCTCAATCAGGTAAGGCCGGGTGTATTGTAGCTCTCCCTTATGGAACTTGTCCCACCAGAGAGCACCTTGGCCATCAATGGTGCCATTCTCCCCTGAAATCAAAACATTGTCACCAAATTTATTTATCAGATCAACATCAGTCAGAATTGCGGTGTTTGTTTTTAATAGTTTTAGCAACTCAAACATGCGTATTTTTTTTGTTCTTGGTACCTGTTATAATAACATCAGTGAGGTTGGTTCCAAAGATAAGACTGATGTATCTTCCACCGGCGGTGTCCCTTCCTCGGCCATAGGAGGGTAGGGGATCAATCACAGCCCAATCGTCCACGTCCTAAGCCAATTGAAGAAGGTTGGAAATCATTAGCATACATGTTTACATTTGTTATGAGATTCCCCTTCTTGATTGTTAGGATTTTCTGCATAGATGCATTTTGTTCTAAATAGGTCATGCTTCAGAGTCAGACCCAACATGTTCTCTCTTTGTTAACCTCTACTTGTGTTCCACTTCCACTGGATGGTTGTATCACATATTGTTAAGGGCACAGAAGATTCATATCTCATTTTCTCTTTAGCACTTGCAATTCTAAGAAGTACGGATACTTAAAAGAAGGCGGCATGTCTGTGTCCAACACTCCTTGGACACTCCCGCACACATGCCCAATATTCTATTTTTTTTTCGTGCCCATTTGTAAAATTAAAATCTTAATTTGGAAACGTGTGGGACACTCTTTCTGCAACATGTCCAACACTTCTTTGTTGTCTAACAAAGGAAAAAAAAATGCGATCGGCACTTTGTGAAAAGTCTGGCCCGATGTATTCGGCTATTAGTGTGAACAAACTCTGAAAAGTCTGGCCCGATGTGACTCGATGAGACGATAGTTAGACGAAATTTTTTGACCAAGTTTGTTCACGTGAACCAAGGTTTTGAATACCATATCGGACGTGGTACCGTTTTTGTCACTGGTGGTACCGTTTCGGATTTAGCGTTATAAATAAACATATATTAAAAAATCAATATATTTATCATAATAGTATTAACCTTCATTAAATATAAGGACAACAATAATAAATTGAGAGTGATTATGAATGGATGTAAGCTACTGCATGATGTATCAAATACACTGAATAAATTCCAAAAAAGGCTGGTACACACCCTTGTAAAGCTTGTTCTACTTTCAGTTGTCTATCTCAGATCTGGAGAAGACTTGAAGGAAAATGCAGGAACAAAAGTTATTAATCCCGTATCGGTCAACGTACCGCTTTCTTTACTGGAACGGTATGTATCGGTACCGGTCTGTATCTCGATACCGTTTCGAATTTAACGCAAGAACAAAAGTTGTTAATCTACTTTATGCGGATTTGATAGGGGTTGTATACCCCCGGATTGTAAACGCTATTTAGTTTTTAATGCAACTTTCAGTTACCAAAAAAAAGAGAGGAGTGGAAACAAGCACCATCACTCCTAAGGCAAAAGGGGGGAATACAAAGTTTAGGGACCATGAATCCCACCCATGACCCAACCCATGACGCTGACGTGGTGGGTGGGTCCCATGCTACATCAGCAACTACCCAAATTTAAAAAATACAAAGTTTAGGGACCATGAATCCCACCCATGACCCAACCCATGACGCTGACGTGGTGGGTATGGGTGGGATTCATGGTCCCTAGACTTATTGGAGCCTTGGAGGGAATATGGGTAGATGACTTAAGAAGCAGGAGTATGTCCATGTATGTATCTACAGTCAGATTACGTAATTGAATCAGTGACTATGGAAATGAGGTTGTCAAAAGCACGCAATCTACCATCATTCTTGTGCTGTTAGCTCGATGAACTACCTTGGAATTGAATTAAAACCTGTTGATGACTAAAATCCGTATCATACAGTTATAGCCTATTGTCCATTGCAAAATGTCATCCGCCAAGATGTTTGGACCTAGAAATCCTCGTAGCCATGTTTTGTAACAGACGCGGAAATCCTCGTAGCCATGCTTTGCAACAAAACATGATCCTGACTCTACGGAATGTAAAAGACCAGAAAATCCTATGCGCGGATAAGGACATGTCACATGTGGCTACTCACATGATCACTGCTTTGCCATTTTCTTTTGGTTAGGTCACATGATCACTCCTCAAATGCTGCCACACAGTCTTTTGGTTTGTTCTGTATGTTATGCTTCAGCTGCAGTATCCTATGTAGCTAGTTACCACAAAAAAAAAAAAAATTTCCTGTGTTGCTTATCCCTGTTATTCTTCTTTCTTGCCACAAATTAGGCTGCGTTTGGATCATGAATTGGGGGTAAAAAAAAATGATAGGGAAGCCCAAAGAAACAAATTTAGATTCTTCACTTCACGAATCTCTCCACAAATCCACGATCCAAACACAGCCTGGCATCGGTCCTAAAGGTCAAAACAAAATGCCACCAGTTACAGTTGAATTGCAAGAATCATCAGAAAATCACTCTTGAACAACGAAGTTCAATTTTCAAGCTGGTTGTTATATTTTAGGAACCATACTATTTTTTTTTTCCACCTGCCCTACAATTTGACAAATCTGTGAACCAAAGGTTCTAGCTTTTTAAAATTAGTCCTCTTGTTCTTTTAACCCTTTGGGTGCTTGCTGTTCGTAATTATCATGTGCTTAGGCTTGGGAATTTTTTTTTTTTATCAAATTGGTGAATGTATATTTTTATTGTCCTCTTCTCCTGGGTTTTAGCCTTTGGACTCCCATGAGTCATGTGTTTCTCTTCTTTATCTATGAAATTCTTGTTTTCTCGAAACCAAAAAACAAAAAAAAGACCCCTCTTGATGTTTAGCATGTAGCTTAGACAGTTTACTGAAAGAAGGTAAATGAAAATTCACTCTTGACTCGTGGAGAATCGAACCTGTGAAGCAAGAAGAACAGCATCCTTGTCAAGATAGAGAGTGAAATGACTGGTGAGATTGAAGCTTCCTGTCAACCAATTTCCAGGAGGCACAAAGAGTTGCGAGCCACAGTCGGATTCAAACTGGCTCAGATGGGTTATCGCCGCCCTGAAAGCCTCTGTATTCAGTGTTGTTCCATCCCCAACACCACCAAAATCCGTCAATGATGCACTGTGAGCTCTGCAACTCATAGCTGAGTACTCAAAGTAGTGGTGCACCTGAGCTTTCCGACCATCAACACTGAGCGAACTCAACAAAACCAGAAGCAGAAGTACTGAAAGTAACTCAAATACCTGTAATATCAAAGAACCAAATTATTGCAAAACACCCTTCTTGGGAAATTTTAAGAAGTATTACATAATGTATGTGAGTACTCAAACAAGACTAATCCGTGTACCAGTGGAAACACTAATCTTCCTAGGTTGTAGTATTAGCACAAATCTAAGAAAAGTGATTGTAAGGCTTGATGGTTTATTGGTTGGGCAACAGTTTAATAACAAATGATAAGATACCTGAAAGTAACTCAAATACCTGTAATACCAAAGAACCAAATTATTCTAAAACACCCTTCTTGGGAATTTGTAAGAAGTTGTGTATAATGCGATTTTTTTGTATATATACGTAACCCCTTTAACAATGGAATCAACCAATCTTCCTGTCATATGAATTAGAAGAAATCCATGAAAAGTGACTAAGGAAATCAGGCTTCGCCAAGAGGCCTTTGGCCTAACGGCATTAGGGTGCCCTTAAGTGCTCAGAGAAAGGAGGTCATGAGTTCAACTCCTCCACTAAGGTGTTAATCTAACTATTCTAACAATACTGACTTTCGCCCATAAAAGAAAAAAAGAAAAGAAAAGGAAATTAGGCTTCAGGTTAGGCAACAGCTTGAAGAAGAAATGATCAAAATATTGGAAGAGAAGAGAGTTACTTGAGTTCTTGTCGATAACTCCATCGAACTCAGTTGGGAATTTCCTTTGTTTGAAGTCTAACAGAGGCATTTCCACAAATATATAGAGTGCAGGACTTGTGCATAGTGTGGCCACCACTTCTCTTTTCTTTTTCCCCTTACTTTACGCTATTATTTGCCTGCCAAGAATTGTGGGCAAAGGGAAACCAAGAAAAATACAGTGGAAAAGCGAAGTACACAAGTTGCATGGGTTTGTCAATCGTCATACTCCACATATTAAATTCCCCCACTGACCCCTGACTCCTGTTCTTCTGAGTTGGTGAACTCTGTTTTAACAGGATGGTAAGTTGGTAACAAAAGTCAGGAACAGAGAGCTTCTTCCAACTCCCAAAAAGACTCTTAAAAAAATCTTACATAGAACAAAGAAAAAGTCTAGGAACCCAAACTCAAAACGCAATCCGGCTACAATTGTGTCCAGAACCGTTCGATAAATATTTAGAATACAATATCGGGCACAACTGTGCCCGGAATTGTTTTATCTAGGGGTGTCAAATGGACGGGTTTGGACCAAATTGGGTAAGTTATAAGTGGGTTGGGTCTTTAATGAGTCATTGACCCATTTAGTTAAGAGTCCAATTACCCATACCCAACCCAACCCATTTATTTAAAATCAAACACAACCCGCCCATTAACCCAATTAAAATTAAAAATAACTAAAATACCCATATACACTGAAATGACCATATCACCCTTGTACATTTAAATGACCCAATTACCCTTGCATACTAAATTTGCCATAATACCCCTATATAATAAAATGACCAAATTACCCCTGTATACTAAAATTACTGAACCATCATCGATCTGGTGGCACCCATAGTTCTGGATCTGACGCTTGGGATTGGAAAATGATCAATATGATTAATTATTGCTAAGGGTGGGTTTGGATTGAAAAGTTAAGTAACTTATTTTTTTGCCTTTATTTGAAATTTTTTTTTGCATTTGTTTGTTTTGTATCAAACTTTTGTGACTTATTGATTTGTCTCGACGAGAGGAATCGGAAAAATAAAAAATTTTGATCTCAACCCATAATTTTTTGAATAAAGACAAAAATAAGTCAATAAGTCAATTTATTTTTCTTATTCTTGCTTTTTGAAAAAAATTATGAGTTTTGATCAAATTTTTTTACATTGCTGAGACGAATCCCCTTAAAAGATTGATTAACAAAACATGCAAGATCATTTCAAGTTTATTACTCGTTAAAAAATTCCAAAAAATTCTCTAAACACATTAATTACCTGATGATTTTACATTCTTCTCGAGCCATGGGTTCTAATCGGATTTTTGCTAACTAGTTAAGAGCTACAAACAAATTGAGATACAGGAAGTCGATTTCGAAGCGGGTCTTTCCATCATCAAGGGCATAAGCAAGAGAAATCGCGGCATCAGAGACGAGTACTTCGTAGGATTTGGGCTTATAAATTGGGACACCGGACTTGGGATCTACCTGTGGTGGTGCTTCTTTATTGCTGCACTGGATTTGGGCATGTTTGATTCTAAGGGAGGGGAAATTGAAGAGGGTGGCTCGGTGCTCGTTTAGTAATTGAGTCGAGTTCAAACTCAAGTTTCAGGCTCGCACAGTAAATGAGTCGAGCTCAACGCTCTAAATCATCGGCTCGTTTTGTATAAGCTTGGCTCGAACCGGACTTGGCTCGTTTACAAACAAACGAAGTTTGAGTTCGAATTTTTGGTTCGTTTAGTGTACAAGTTCACTACAAAACTCAGCTCGACTCGGCTTGTATTGTAATTGGAATTCGTAACATGAAACCGTTCAAACCGAGTCATCAGTTCCCGATTTGACCAAAAAAAGGTTCGCTTCACGTAACATGTTTACTTTGTTTTTTTTCATTTCTGTGGTAATTCTATTTTTTGTTGGGTAATGTTATGACCCATTGGGCATTTAAGTTGACCCAATTGAAACCCAATTAAGACTCAATAATAAATGGGTTAGAATTCTAACCCAACTAATAAATGGGTTGGGTTGGGTCTATTTTTTAATAGATGGGTTTGGATTTCTTAATGGGTCTGGGTTCAATTTGCCACCTCTAGTTTTATGTACATGGGAATAGGCCGAACAGCCTTAAACACATTTGCGACCGGAGTTGTATTTTAAAATTATGTTCCTACCATTTGGTCTAGAAAATTTTTTGATCTTTTCCTGATAATAGGGATAACCATGATAATATTTATGCAGCAATTGTATTGGGGCACTTTTAACATGTGATGCTCCCCAATATTTTTATTGAGTTGAAGATATGGTTCATTCAATGTTCTCCACAACTTTAGAAGAAAAAGCATTCCCACTACTAAATTTCCACAAGTAATGTATCTTACCTTTTCTTTTTGGTATGGTTTATCATTCAAAGATGTTAGGTACACAGACACCGACTACAGATTCGATCACAAATTGCTTCGCAGCCGTCAAACCTTGTGGGTTCAACTCATTGTACAATCTCACTGAGTTCGTCGATTGAAAATACGACGGCGTAGGCCTATGAGATTTTCATTCTTGAGATTAGTTAGGATCACTGGAGATTTTATTCGATCGTTAACTTTAGACTCCGAAATTAGCTAGGGTGCTTGTAAACTGACCGATAGTAAAAACTAAAAAGAACAAACATCTTGATACAGAATCTACAAAAGTTTTAGTCATCTGAATGTTGTGGCCAATAATCCAGTGGAATGTAGTTGGTGAGGGTCCAAGTAGTCACGATGCCTTTGTCAGACTTGCACGCCTGTTATATCCCGTGACCATCTCTCTCTCTCTCCTCCTCCTAATCATGGGAGCTAGTTAAGTGGAAACTTGAAAGCTGAGGGCCCTTTAAAGAAGGGGCAGCTCCTGTCCGGTCTTCAAAAGTGTCCAGACCGGTCCAGTTTATACAAACCGTCTATCTCTCAGGTCTCACCTTCACGATCGTGTGTATAAAAAAATAAACTTAATCGGATATCGCTAGGTGTATTAAAAAATTGTTTAAAGTCGATGACGTAAGTTTAAAATCATATTGATTGTCCAAGTGTTATGATTTTTTTTTTCTATACCTGCCGATGTCCGATCAAATTGAGATGTTACACATAGGGGTGGAAATTTCCGACACGAACACGACACAAAATTAGCGGGTGCACGAAACACGAATATAACACGACAAGATAATACGAAAAGCTAAACAGGGCGGGTTATGGTTGAGATAATTTGGGTTCATCCACGTGGGAAAAAGAATGACAAAGGGTCCTCTCCACGTACTTGAGTGCATGTGTTTTTTTTTGGGTAAATCTTGAGTGCATGTGTTGTTAGGCCATTTTATGAGTTCTTTCGGGAAGTACTTTAGTGATCCCAACCGTTTATAAGTTCATGTTGATCGGACATCGATGAATAGGATTTTAAAACACTCGTGTCTGCAAAAAATAAGCGCGCACTAATCATGACAGAGTTAGGTAAGCATACTTTGATATCTTCTTTTGAATTTGGCCAGACTAAATAAATAAACGGTTTTTTTTTTGATAAGCAAAATGTTTTATTAAGAAAACTTGACAAAGGGTACATCAAGTTGGGGGAAGGGGAGAAGATTCCAACCAAGGTTGGAAGACAAAGGACCGAGGTCCGAACACCTTAGGGGCAAAAGCCTGAAGACCTAAAAGCCTCAAAACGCCCACAATTGAAATAATAAGCCCCGCCCAAAAATCAAAACCAAAACCTAAACCAAGCAACCCCAAACATCCTCGCCACAAAAAACATAATAAATCCCGCCCAATAATCAAAACCAAAACCTAAACCAAGCAACCCTAAACATCATCACCACAAAAAACAGAGTAATCGCCATCACCCCACTACCGACAGCAACACACGAGCACACAAAACACAGCTGGCTCACCAAAAATCATAACCCCCACATACCACCTCCTAGACCCCACATCCATTAGAAAGCTAAAGAAGAACTCTGCCGAACCCGGGACTCATTCCTTTGGTGCTTATTCCTTTGGAGAGGAGCGAAAGAGTTGTTTCTCAGTATACTTTCCATGTCTTTAGCTTCTTGTTCAATCATCTTTTTCATTCTCAAAACACCAGCGTCATCATACTTAATCCCTAACTTAGTGCCTGCTGTGATAGTTTCCTGCAATTCCTTTGCAATCCTGAACTGCTCCTGGTCTGGTGTATCAGCTATAAAGCCAGATACTTCATAAGACGGGACAGAAGTTCCGCTCGACTCAAACGAAACCAAATCTTCACCGAAAAGGGGGCTCCTATTTTTGCAATTGAGCTCCCTAGGCCGAAAATCCACCATTAAATTAATCCCTTCAATTTGCGATGCTCTGATATTGTTTCTAGAATAAAAAACAACGGGTTCATTCCACGCTTCCTTACCTTCATTAATCGGCTTCATTGGGTCAGTTACCATAAGGGCAGTATGACTCAATATCTTGTCCCCTTGGGATTTAACTCCCAAATCTTCAACCTCTTGGAAAAGAGATAGAAGGCCCATTGAATCCTCCACAATAGAATCCAATTCATGAGTTGAAATAGTGTTGATATCATTTAATTGACTCTCTAGATTCACATCCTTAGCTACAACTCCGAAAGCTTTGTCAGAAATGGGATGATCACGGAGACTTCCATTCCCCTGTCGAGCAAACAACTCTGCATCTGGAGAGAGCCCATTAGTTTCACTTCCAGACACCGAAAAGTCTTCCTCATCTTCCTTGTCCTCCTCCTCCGCCTTTGATTCTTCATCAGAATGCGAGGAAGAATCAAGGCATACTCTAGGAATTTGTTTCACCGCTTCATGAGGTTGGTCACACGAATCTTCCATCACCTTAACTTTGTAGCTCTTGCCTTCAACCTCAACGATAATCCACTCATCAATTTCCTTGAAAATATTAGTGGCGATTAGAATCTTAGCCTCCGCAAAAGATGACATCTTCATTGTTGATTCATCAGTAGATATGAACGAACCCCATAGTTCTCCAATAGATTTAAAGGAAATATTACTCCAAACATTAAGCGGAATTCCATAACAACATAACCACACAAATCTTTCAGCACACGCTGCTTGCCCATCCCATGGATAAGTTTCAGAGAACCACCTTTGGAGACAACGCTCTTTAATCATAATCTCCATTTCATCTCTGCTAGAACAAGTTAAGATTACAGACCGTCCACCTAGTGCCTTAATTTCAAAGTTGTCTAAACCCATCCCTTTCATCTGTCCCTTCAACTCATTGATTGAGATTAACTTGTGTAGTTTTGCCACCGCACTGCGATATAACCACCCATTACCAATAGGTTTAAGTGACACCCTTCGATACCCTTGATCACTACAGCTCAAACTCTTCTCTGTTTCCTTCCCATCACTACCGCTTTTAATTGTTTCCCCTGAAACCATTTGGGCAAAGGATTTTCCATGAAAGTCGCTCTTTTGCCCACTTTTGTCTGTATCACAGTGAGCACCTTGATTCCAAAGGATCCCCTTAGAGTTTGTAACTATATCTGGTCGTTGGAAAAGAGGAATATTCAAATCTGATTTGTTCTTACATTGATCGAACGATGCTTCTTTAACAAAAAGCTTTTTATCGCTAACCCACAACCCATTGGCTTTTGATATTGCAACCCCTGCTGAGACAAGACAATCATATCTAACAAAACCAAATTTGGAACCAGTTCTTTTGCTGCGTTTATTAGGAATAAAAGCATCTTTGACAACTCCATAATTAGTGAATATTCTTCTGAGCCAATTTTGATTTACTTCCACTGGCAAGTTGTCAATGTATAGAGTGAACAAAGATTGATTTTTACTCCCTAGACCACCGATCTTATTCCTCTGTTTGTTAAATCCAGAGACCCATCCTCCTACACTTTGGTTCCCTACTGCCATAGTCACCCGGTTTGCATTCTACCTGTTCAAGATCTCAAAACAGCCCCAAAAAAAACCTAGCCAACCAACAAAACGGAATACACAAAATACCCTCCGGTAAAGCAGAGCAGACAGCCAGGCGCATCCAGCCAAAACAGATTTGAAACAAATAGAAACAGCAAGCACTAACAGATCAACCAACCTAATCGAAAAGAACCTGACCTTAACGCCGAAGATCGATGGCGAGTGACGACCCAACGGCTACGGAGATCGGACGACGCAGAGATCGAAGTGGGCTGCGCTGAAATCTCCAATGGGCACCCACGCCAGCAATAGACTTCGGAGAGGGAGAAAGAAGCTAGGACGAGGGGCAAAACCGGCGGCGGCCGCTGGAGAAGGCGAGGGGTGTTGGGCTGGGTTTCATTTTTCCTAATCGCCTAAAATCGCCTCTCTGTTTCTTCGGTTTCTCTCTGTCTCTTAATAAATAAACGGTTTACACAACAAAATTGTCTACGTTTGTTATTCGTCTCAAACAAAAGAATTGAAAGAGAAAATTTTTCAACCGATGCCTTGAAAATTTTGTTAAAAAAAAAAAGCCAAAAAAAAAAAACTTTTTTTTCGGTGTTTTCTAAACTTTTTCCATTATCGGCCTATATCGTACCTGTTGGTCTCGTTAAACCAGGGCCGGCCTTGGGCTAAAGCCCAAGGTGCGGCGGCTTTAAGCCTCAAAATTTGAGCAAAAATTAGGGCCTCATTTTCTATAAAAAAAAAACCGTATATATGATATATAAAATGTTCCTCGTTTCAATGCAGAAAGGCATTTGGCACCAGTGGTGCATGCAAAGACTTTAAAGCAAGGGGTCTCTAGTTCAAGTCTTGGGAGGGACCTCTCATAATATTATTTTTTGCCTTATTATACTGTAGGATTACTTACGGTATCACTTTTACATTCTATATAAGTTTTTGAGAAATTTTTGTTATTTTCTTTTGTTTGTTGCAATTTTACTTTTAATATCAAATTCACAAAAAAATCACTGTCGACAATAAATAAACCAAAATAATTTGTTTTCGCTCAACAAACTTTGATAAAAAAAAAAAGAAAAAAGAGAGGTTAAAATTAATTATTTTTAATTGCTAAAAATAGTATTATTACAAGAGTAAAGTTAATAACATGATTAGCTAGAGAAAACGAATAGTGTAAGTAATACAGTACTCCGTACTTCATTGTGTTTGTTTTATTTTTTTCTAATTGTAAAAGACTTTTAAAGTTTATTTTAGTTAGAAACTAAAAATACCATGTTTTATTTTTTATCTGTATTAGTCACCTATAATGATTTTTTTTTCTTAACAATAACCTAGGGCCTCCATTAAAAATTTGCTTTAGGCCTCGAAAATGTCAGGGCCGACCCTGCGTTAAACAAATCATAAAAGTAAAAACAAAAAAAAAGTGACAGAAAAAATAGTAATAAATAAGATGAAAATATACTAGTGATAAAAAAAAAAGGATGAAAATATACCACTAGCTACAAAAAAAAAATGAGTACGACCGTCCAAAAACTAAAGTAATTGAGCTTAAAGATACCGATGTGGTAGTTCAAATGGTTCGACCAGCTAACATAAGGGTGCTCTCTCCCACTGGTAATTGAGTTCGATACTTGAGATCAAATGGTTGGGAGAGGAGATTCCAATTTAACTTGCATTTTCGATGGGGGCTTGGCGACGAAGCCTGCAAATTGGTGACTAATCAATATTTTCTTCCTGGCCGAGTCAGCTGTGGCTTAAGTCCGAACATTCTTAGTCAGGTGGGTTCCCCAGTTGATCAGAGGGTCACTACACTGGTTCAATCCAACCCACCGTTTTACTAAGAAAAACAAAAAGTCAGCTTAAACTTAAAGACACACATTTCAAAGGCCTACTCGGGGCAGGCCCATTTAGCCCAAATCTGATCTAGTGTCTGGAGGTTCATTGAGAGGCAGTAAAAGGCCTAGGTGGGAACAGCCCATTTATCCCAAGCCCAGTCCAGCCACTCTCCTTTTTTTTTTTTTGGGTAACAAAGGAACAGTCTTACAGCCAAGCCACTATATGAACCTGACTGTGCAACCCAAATCTTTGGGGGAGCTTGCACAGCCACACCAATCACGGCCCCCCACTTACTGACTATAAACACAATGTTTATATATGTAGTTTTATATTTTTTTAATATCATGTTAATATGGTTCACATTAAGGAGATTCACAAATATCACAGTTTTTAGTCAGTGCGTGATAAAAAGTGGTGCTTTTAAAAAAAATTTCGGATGTCTTTCAAGTGTTGGACACATTAAATAAAAAAGCAATTATATTATTATGGCTTAACCTTGTCTGAAAATGATTAAAATCCAATTGGGAAGCCACCATTGAAATTCAATATAAACACAAAATTCATGTGAAATGGTTAGTTTATTAAAAATAATAATATCTAAAGTTTGTCCATAATATTACAATCTGCAGGTTGTGATAATTTCATAAAAATACAAAGCGCACACTACAACAAAAAACAATATTGTCTACTAAATTTATTGGCTAAAACTAAAATTTTCGCCCCAAGAAAATCCTTTGGTGACTAACAATTAATTTTGATTGGCAAAAGATCTGTTGTCATATTTTTAAAATTTTTTAAACAATGTTTATATATGTAGTTTTATATTTTTTTAATATATTGCATTTCAAAAAATTCAAAAAATTTTAAGGGAAAAAAAGAATTTCTCACTTTAGGAAGCAAGTATAAATATTTTTAAAAGCACCACGGTGCTTTTAAATTTTTTTACCTCAGTTTAAGTCCAAAGCTAAGATAAAAAGTGGATTTTAACGCGGAATAAAAGACCTTGCTCTTGCGGTGAGATAAAAGAAAAACAACATCGCCCTTGCGGCATGATAAAAGATTTTAGGGCATAAAAAATGAGAAAAAAGATCTCGCTTTTGTGGCGAGATAAAAGAGAAAAGTCCTCACCCTTGTGGAGTGATAAAAGATTTTAGGGCAAAAAAGAATGAGAGAAAAGATCTCGCTCGTGTGGCGAGATAAAAGAGAAAAGACTCCACCCTTGTGGCGTGATAAAAAAGAGGAAAGACCTCACCCTTGTGGCATGATAAAAGATTTTAGGGCAGAAAAGAATGAGATAAAAAATCTCGCTCTTGTGGCAAGATAAAAGAGAAAAGACAACACCCTTGTAGCGTGATAAAAAAATTTTAGCACGGAAAAAAGTGAAATAAATGATCTCACTTTTGCAGCGAGATAAAAAACCTACCCATTTAGGCATACGATCTGAATTTTCACGTGGGCTGGCTGGTACTTATTTAGGTGAGTTTTGAAAAGTTATGTAAGGAAAACGATAATTGTTTAAGGATTTTGAAAAATTCTTTTTTAATTTTTTTACAAAAAGTAAGAAGATAAGCTCTAATTACACTTACTCCAAAAAATCTTTACGTTTCATCTTGATCTTCAGGTCCAGAGAGAGAGAGAGAGAGAGAGAAGGCAGATCCCACGAATGGGTTCCACCAGAGCCCAGTTATTTCTTCAATGACGGGTGGGCTGTTCCACTAGTGCTCGATTTTTACGTGGGCGAGCTGTGATCTTTATGATCTATTGTAGTAGTGAAATTTAGTTATTTCGGATGTCTTTCAAGTGTTAGGCACATTAAATAAAAAAGCAATTATATTATTATGGCTTAACCTTGTCTGAAAAGGATTAAAATCCAATTGGGAAGCCACATTGAAATTCAATATAAACACAAAATTTATGTGAAATGGTTAGTTTATTGAAAATAATAATATCTAAAGTTTGTCCATAATATTACAATCTGCATGTTGTGATATTTTTCATAAAAATACAAAGCGCACACTACAACAAAAAATAATATTGTCCACTAAATGTATTGGCTAAAACTAAAATTTTCGCCCCAAGAAAATCCTTTGGTGACTAACAATTAATTTTGATTGGCAAAAGATCTGTTGTCATATTTTTAAAATTTTTTAAACAATGCTTATATATGTAGTTTTATATTTTTTTAATATCATTTAATTGCATTTCAAAAAATTCAGCAAATTTTAAGAGAAAAAAGAAATTCTCACTTTAGGAAGTAAGTATAAATATTTTTTGTTTTCCTAATGTAACAGAAATTCTTGACTAACTTAGTGATAAGGGCTTGGGAAATCAACCAAGGATGCGTAGGATGCCTTTTGGCAGTGATTGTTTCTCGCTTTCAATCACGGTTTATAACTGTGATAAAAGCGAGTAACTTACAATCACACCAAATCCACCACGGTAGCAGGAGCGTGATGAAAAACTTACAATCACGGTCAATAGCTGTGATCTTTATGATTTATTGTAGTAGTGAATCTAATAATTAATTATCCAAAACAACATCATCATCTTTATCCTTTACATTGGGCACCGCCACATAGTCTACCGACTCTTTTATAACTCCACATTCATGTAGGGCTCATACTAAATATTACTGATTTTACGACCGATCCCGTATAGTACTGTAGAACAATAAACTTTTACAGTGCTTCGTAGTTGATATCATATCACTTTCTTTCCCCTCTACAATATTGCTTACATGGGAAAAAAGGGTTTTTAACCCTTTTTGGTGTAGTGTATTTTTCTTTCTTCGATGTTGGTGGTGTGAGTTTTGTGTGAGGTATTGTACCTTGTTGACCTTTGTAAGAAATTTTGGGGTAGGTCTTTCCTCGTCGGAGTCTTTTCGCCTAGTTGGCTATTCTCTCTCCTTGTTCAAGGAAAAAATTTCCATTTGATATTCTCTCTTGGTTATCAATAAAATTTTTAAACTTTTGGCGAAAAAAAAAGTCAGCATTTTTCAATGACTAATTAATGCATGTAGTTAGGAACAGTTGTTTGGTTCTCCTCTCAGAAATAATTTCTCTAAAAATTTTGACTGTTTCTTCATCTGTATTTTTTCGTCTTTAGTGATTTTTGTCAAATGTTTTACTTATTTTATATTTTTTGGATATACATAGCGTATCTCTATTCAAAAAGTAAAAGAATTTGTTAAAATGTTAAAATTTTTTACTAAAGACGAAAAAATACGCAACCCTATAGAACTTTTTTATCTCAAAAATAAATCTCAAAACTCCAAATATACAGGTCACATTTTGTCTACCACTATATACATTGCCAGATAGGTACAAAATGGTTGTAAACCACAATTTCCAAAGACCAATGCAGAGTTCGAATGAGTTTTTGAGAAATTTTTTATGAGAGTAATGATTGGAAGTATGAGTAATGAGTGGAGAGAGATAGATAAAGAAATGAGAATAATGATTTGAGATAGGGGTAATAAGTGGAGATTAATAATTAGAAGTAGGGGTAATGAGTATTTTTTGAGTTGGAAAAAAATTTCCAAATCTTGATCCAAACTGTTAAGGCAGAAAATCCTTTGAAACCCTAGCTTTGATACCATGTTAAAGCATCCAACTCCAAATCAATTGGCTAAGAGTGGAAAGGCCGCCCAAGCTCATATACTAGTTTTTGGAGGAGATAATTAACCAATGTGGGACAAATTCCAACACAAACAAGGCACAAAGCTCGGAAGCCCCAAGGATTAGACGGTTGGTTAGTGGATTTGCTCTCTACACAAATGATTAAGATTCGATTTTTGAGATTAATTCGTAAAAGGAAATTTTCTTTTGAAATCCTCTAATCCCACATGAATGACATGTCTTTGACCGGATCAGGAAGGGATCGAAATAATCAAGTGTGTAACGCCCCGATTTTCGGACACGTTAATTAAATCATTTTTAATTGATTTAATAGTTCATAAAACTGA
Source organism: Rhododendron griersonianum (assembly GCA_018127125.1). Lineage (NCBI taxonomy): Eukaryota > Viridiplantae > Streptophyta > Magnoliopsida > Ericales > Ericaceae > Rhododendron > Rhododendron griersonianum. The sequence continues at coordinate 51,671,556 of CM030789.1, read as the reverse complement.
TTTAAGAAATAAATTTTATTAAACAGAGTTTAGCAGCGGAAATCTCAAATACCAAATTCAAAACTACTTAATTGTCTTACAACCCAACAAAATAAAACAGAGTTTGACAAATGTGATAACACTTTTGGAAAATTCAAATAACAATATTTTAAACTAACAGAGCTTCTAAGGGTAAGGCATCCAAGGCTCGACAAACTCTCCTTCCTCAGCTGGGAGGTCCTCACCCTGGTACTGACCATCTTGAGGAGGATTCTGTTCTTCGGTTTCTTGATTACCTGGCATGAAACGCCAGCCCAAGGGCACTATGATGAGTTTTGAAACTCAGTAGATAATCCCAACCCTACTAACCCCTTACTCTACAGTTAGCAGTTCAACAATATAAGAATTGGTAATTCACAGAAAGTACAGAATATATAATAACACATTATCATTTTCTTTACTATCCATTAACTTACATGAAATCTAAGGATACTCTCCACGAGATCATTTCCTCCCACATCCACTAACTACAACCGTCTCATGGGTCCACCCTTCCTCTTGCTTGTCCTGCACCAGGGTCCTAGGTGAGCGCACCTAAGTTATGTACCGAGTATGTTCTCACTTAAGACCATAGCAGGAGGATCGAGTCATACCATGACGCATCGTACATTAGGGTCGGACATCACCTACCACTAACTATAACCGTCTCATGGGACCTATTCCCTCTCGAACAAAAGAAGCGAATTTTCCCATGACGCATTATACATTAGCGTCACAACATCTCTCAACACTGGGCCCCATTGGTTACCCATTTCAACACAGGGCCCCATTGGTTACCCTTGCCATAGCCATGGCTCAAATCACAATCCACAACCTCACACCTCAACACTTTATCAGTTTCCATTTACTTAACATCGTCTACATGAATCACTACTCGTAACCATCCCGTAAACCTAAGTCCATTCTAACACATACAACATGATAAAATTAATAACAGCTCAAACATGATACATTTCAACAAGACAACAGTATAACAATTGATAGGTGCAAATAATTAAACACGAAAGGGATTTGGATTGGGCCGATGCCTTTCGGGTTACTTAAAATTTTATTAAGCATTTCTGTCCTTTAATTCAATTTATTAACCTTGAGGTACAATTAGCAGTTTCGTAGCCCTAGAGTATTAAACAGTATAGATTAATCTAAATAATTAAGTTTTACCGTTTCTGATTTCGTAGACATCAAAAATTTTACTTTTCTTTGTTCCTACAATAAGTATATTCTTTACTATTAGGTAGAACTAACTTACATAATAAGTAATCTTACTTTATAGTTATACTGGAACACTTTTGTATTTTTTTTTATTCATTTTACCAAAAATACTAGTCTACTGTATACTAGTACTCCTTTTATTAGTTCCATTCCCAATACTTAATAATTTACCAAGTAGTGTGTTATAGAGAAAGCTTTTGTTTAACCATGTACACTTATGTTTTTTTTTTTTTGTATAGCTACTGACTATTACATATTAAGTGTAGCTCTTAGACTACTCTAACATTTTCACTAACTTCTAAGTTTAGATCTTTAAAAATATATTTTTAGAATCAAATAAGTTTTCAACTTCTCCCAGTTTCCTTTCTAAAGTTATCACTTAAAATAAATTCTAGGTTATTGTTAGTTTAAGCTTATTAGAGCATCAGCAGTGGAATAAGCAAATATGAATAATCAAAACATGCCACATCAGATTTTGATTATCCATTTAGAGGTTGCTAAAGTTAGCAATGTTAAATCCCACATTGGTTATTTTTTGCCCATAATCAAAACCAATGGGCCCTCCAAACTTTTTCCCTTCATTTCATGCATATTTTTTGAAAAAACGGTTTTTGAAGGGAAAAAACAATTTATGTTAGAAACAGTTCAAAAAAAATATAGTTTTTCGAAACAAAAAATAGTTTTTCAAAAAACACATACTTTGTTCACTTAAAAACTGTAAATACAATTTTGGAAATTTTGAAAGAATTGTATTTACACAAATAGTTTTGAAATTTTAAAAACTATAAATAAAGTTTTTTAAAATTTTGAAAATTTTGAAAATTTTGTTTTCTGTAAAAAAAAAGGTTTCTGAAAAAAAAAATCTGAAAGTTACAATTTTTTAAAATTATTTTTTGAAAACATTTTTTTGAGAGAGAGAGGGAATGGAAGAGAGAGAAGATTTTTGTGTAATGTTGGTGTACTTGATTGAGAGATAAAATTTGGTTATTGACAAAACATTGCTAGCTTTGATTATTGAAGAGTCAAAATTTGATGAGTTGTTAAGAGGTTGCTAGGTTTGGTTATTCCAATGTGAGCATTTTTTTGGTCCAACATTGCTAACTTTAACAATTTTTTGTTTTGCTTATTCCACTGTGGATGCTCTTAGTAGTATTAATCTTATTCTATATAATTTTTTCTTTTCTTGTGATATAGTTTGATTGTGAGTCACTCCCACACGTTAAATATCATACATGTCAATTGAGAATACAATAGTCATGCATTTATCCCATTGAATAACAATGTAACAGCTAATGGTGGAATAAGTCAACCACCTTGTTTAGGATCAAAATTGGGAACTAAAGTAACCACAGGGGCAAATTGCAATTTAGAACATCACTTTAAAGAGAACAACGTGCATGCTACAGTAGTATAATTTCCCACTTCTGCAAAACAGAGCATTTTCCGTTCCCAAACTTCCGATGCATTAACACGATTTTTTTACCATTATAACTGATCAAAATAAGCTTATAGAAACTAGATATACTTAGGGGAAAGTAGGAGAGCGATTATCCTACCTTGAATCCGGCCGAAAAAGCGATTAATGGGTTCGGTCAATTTTTAGCGATTGAAGAAGATGACGGAATCGGAGAACTCTGGGGCTGCCTCGGAACGAATGGAAGGTGGGCTGTGGATGCTTGATGATGTAGTGGTTGATTGGAAACCCGAATTTGATATATGGAGTAGTGCTATGTAAGATCCCATTTTTCTCTCTCTCTCTCTCTCTCTCTCTCTCTCTCTCTCTCTCTCTTAAATCTCCATGGATGATAACTCAAGTTCTCTCTTTTTCTCTCTTTTTCTTTCTCTGGACTGAGTAGTAAAATGGAAAGGAGTAACTTTGGTCTTGATTTTCGGAATTATATGGGTGTATATAATGGGAGTGAATGAGATAGTGGGGCCGGAGGTGGGGTGTTGTAGTGGTATGAGGGCATAGAGGGAGAAGTGGGGAAGTGGAGGAGAGATAATCGGAGAGAGAGTCGGTAGAAGAGAGTTGAGAGGAGATGAGAACATGTCCCATGTTTTGTGTAACTTGGAAGTATCTCCATGTAAACATGATACACGTGCAAACATATATAATATATATATATTACATTTTATAACTTGTTAAGATTTGTGAAAATCCCTAGTATATGTAATTAACATAAAAATAAATAAAACTAACATAGAAGCTATTTACTAACTATTATAATTAAACTAACTAACATTATTTGAATTACAATAAAATAAATAAATTAGGGAGAAAATTAGTATAGTTACAAAGTGCGCGTCCCCAAAAACTCAGGAACCAAAATTTATATTAAAAAAAAAAAGCTCGGAAGCACTAACCCGACATTGCGTAGCTGCCGTGATTGTAAGCCACGGAAACCTTATCCGTATAGCCCCCCACCAAAAAATAAAAAATAAAAACCCCTTCACACAGACATTGTATCAATTTTCTTATTTCCTCAACAAAAAAAAATATATAATAATTTCACGCTCTGTTTGTTTAGGCGTAAAATATTTTACCTATTTTCCGGTATTTGGTTGTGTAAAAAATTAGGAAAATATTTTACATGTAAAACATTTTTCATCAATTGGATGAAAATGATTTACCCTTAAATCTTCCATAAGTTATTTTCTGAAATGAACACGTTGGCTTCTACTGCAATTCTCACTTCTTAGTTTTCTCGATTGTCAACCCTGACCCACTTTCAATTCCAATATTCTCAGATCTCTCCACCGGTTAAGCCTCTCTCTTTATCTACACTATTTTGTTGATTTCTGAAAATATTTTCAAGTGCCAACCAAACACAGGAAAATAAAAATTTGGAGTTTGTTTTCTAAAAAAATATTTTACATAGAAAATATTTTGCATTATAAAACATTTTGCATCGAAACAAACGGAGCCTCAATTTCCTTATTTACTAACCATATGCATGGAAATTGTACTAGGAAAATGGACTGATCTACGGCTTTTGCATACTCCTGCAAATTGGGAGAAAAAACACTTAACGTGTACTTACATTACATTCAGGGCTGATAAACGATTCGAACGAGTGAATCAGTGAATTAATCTAATTTGGTTTGAGTACGTAATGAGCTTCAAAAATGTATTTAAACTTGAATTATTTATATATCAGTCAACCTGATCTCAAACTAGCTTTAATTAATCACCTTGAAATTAAAAATGTTTCAAACTTGATTTGTAATTTAGATTACAAGTGGATTTCAAATTAATGATCTTTTTCCGAGTCAAACACGTGTGGAAGCTCGAGTTGTTTGATTCATTTATCATCTCTTCATACAACAAAATTGTAGCTAGTAGAACTCAAAATTTGCTCCGAGCCACTATTCTTCTATCTTTTGACCACATATACCAAAAATTCTGACTCAACTCATGCTAGTGTTATAGTACTTCTTTTTGAGCATGTGAATATCTAAAAGTTAAGTTATTTTTTGGGATGAAATAAATTGTTTTATACCAATCTCGTTCCTTTGTTTTTTTTTTTTTTTTTTGATAAGCAAAAAGTTTATTAAGAAAACTTGACAAAGGGTACATCAAGTTGGGGGGAGGGGAGGAGAATCCAACCAAGGTTGGAAAACAATGGACCGAAGTCCACACACCTTAGGGGCAAAAACCCAAAAACTTAAGAGCCTCAAAACCCCCACAACTGAAAAATAAGCCCCGCCCAATAATCAAAACCAAAACCTAAACCAAACACCCCTAAACACCATTGCCACAAAAACAGAGTAGTCGCCATCGCATAACACCCCACATATAATAACACCCCTAAACACCATTGTCATTCACACGAGCACACATATATAGTTGGCTCATCGGAAAGACATAACACCCCACTTACCACCTCCTAGACCCCACGCCCATGAGAAAGCTAAAGAGGACCTCTGCCGAAACCGGTCTCATTCCTTTGGTGCTTATTCCTTTGGAGAGGAGCGAAAGAATTGTTTTTTAGTAAACTTTCCAGGTCTTTAGCTTCCTGTTCAATCATCTTTTTCATTCTCAAAACACCAGCGTCATCAAACTTAATTCCTAACATAGTACTGCTATGATAGTTTCTTGAAGTTCCTCTTCAATTCTGTACTGCTCAGCTATAAACCCAGATACTTCATGAGACGGGACATAAGTTCCTCTCGACTCAATCGAAACCAAATCTTCACCGAAATGTTCCGTATCCTTAATCACCTCGATTGGATTGAGATCAACAACTAACTGTATGCCCTCAACTTCCTTGTCATTCAAAAAACCTACTTCCGAAAGATTATAAAAGCCTACATCAAGTTCTGCTCGCTCTGAAACTGTGCCAATATCCAAGGGTCCATCTTCTAAGCAAGGAAAATTCTCCCTTGCAATAATGGTTCCATCAGCCAAGGATTGGGATGTATCCTTAGTATTAATTTCGGTCTCAATAGGTTCAGAGAAGACCACTAACTGATTATCCCCTTCAATATTAGTCTCCTTGGGCTTAGAATCAGCCCCACCACCTACTAAATCACAGAGGGTTTCACTCCCTTGTCCTACGTTCAGCTCCGCACCCGAAGAGGTTCCATTAGTATCACTTTCAGACACCGAAGTATCCATTTCATCATCCTCATCCTTGTCCTCATCCTCCTCCTCTTCCTCTTCCTTTGATTCATCTTCTGAATGCGAGGTAGAATGCAGACTTAGTCTGGGGATTTGTTTCTCCGCTTCATGCGGTTGGTCGCACGAATCTTCCATCACCTTAACTTTGTAACACTTTTCTCCCACCTCAACGATAATCCATTCATCAATTTCCTTGAAAATATTAGTGGCGATTAAAATCTTAGCCTCCGCAAAAGATGACATCTTCAACGTCGATTCATCCGTAGATATGAAAGAACCCCATAATTCTCCAATGGATTTGAAAGAATTGTTGCTCCATCCGTTAAGAGGCATTCCATAGCAGCATAACCATACAAATCTTTCAGCGCATGCTGCTTGCCCATCCCATGGTTTAGATTCAGAGAACCACCTTTGAAGACATTTTTCTTCAATCAATTTCTCCATTTCCTCTTTGGATGAACAAGTTAAAATCACTGCCCTTCCACCAAGCGCCTTTATATCGATATTGTCTAGTCCCATACCTGCCATCTGGACCTTCAAATCATTGATTGAAATTAACTTATGTAGTTTTGCCACCGCGCTGCGGTAAAGCCACCCATTTCCAGCAGAATTTAACGATATCCTTCGACACATTTGATCACTACTTTTCAACCCCTTCTCTGCCTCCTTTTCAACACTACCGCCTTTGTTAATTTCACCTGATACCATCTGGGCAAAAGATATTCCTTGATTGAAGCTCTTGTGACCATTTTTTCCTATGTCAAAGTGAGTACCATGATTCCCACGAATCCCTTGCAAACTTGTTTCCACATCAGGACGATGAAATATGGGAACCTTCAAAGCTGATTTGGTCATGTACTGTCCAAAAGAAGCTTCTTTGACATAAAGCTTCTTATCACTAACCCACAACCCATTGGATTTTGAAATTGCAACCCCTGCTGAAACGTGACAATCATATCTAACAAACCCAAATTTGGAACCAGTTCTTTTGCTCCGTTTATAGGGAATGAAAGCATCTTTGACAACACCATAATTATTGAAAGTTTTCCTGAGCCAACCTTGATCAACCCCCTCAGGCAAGTTGTCAATGAAAAGAGTGAACAAAGGTTGATTTTTACTACCTACCTCCCCATTCTTATTCCTCTGCTTGTTAATCACAGGGACCCATCCTCCCTCGTTTTGGCTCCGAACAGCCATGGCCGCACGGTATAAAGCATACAAACACCAAATAGGGAGAATACTACTATAACTCAAAACAACAGCTAAGCAAACAGTCGTACCCACAATACAACACGGCACTAGCAGAACAAAACAGACATCCAAAGTTGAAACAGCAGGCAGAGAGCAGACCTTATCGACGGATGAGCAAAACCAACAGACGATAAATAGCTGACCTTATCGACGGATGAGCGGCTCAGAGCTAGCACCGGCAGAGGAACCAAACGAAATCGAAAATAAACTGACCTTATCGGCGGAGATCGACGGTGAGAAGGTTCGGTCGCGCTGAAATCCCAAACGGCGACAAAATTCGGACTTCGGCGCTGAAATCCCACCAGCGAAAAATCTTGGGCGCTGGAGTTTGATGGGAAATATCCAGGGAGGGGTTCCGGGAAGGGAGAAAGGAAGCTAAGGGGGGTGGGGGAAACTCACGGAGAATGGGGTTTCAGGGAAAATATCGGCGAGGAAGTTCGGAGGATGGGGTTTCAGGGAAAGAATCGAGGGATGGGTACGGGGAGGCTAGGAGGAGGGGCGGCCAGCGGCGGCCGCTGGAGAAGGCGAGGGGTGGGTGGGCTAGGGTTTCATCTTTTCAAAATCGCCTAAATCGCCTGACTTTAAGTGTTTAATTTGTTAGCGAGAGAGGCCACCGTTCCTTTGTTTTTTTAAAAAATTGTTCTAGGATCCACTATAGAGAACTTGTAACCCAGTTAGTTCACCTCTAATGTTTGTAACCCCTCTAGTCTACTAATATAGTTTAATAAAGCCTTAAGTCCACTTCTTTTAAAAAAGAAATTAAACCAAGACAAAAGTGCCCTCCTATATAAACTGTCATACAGAGAGAAATCCTAGACCAAAAATAAATCTGGAGCACAGCGTCCCCTTTCTCTCTCTATTAATATGTGCTCTTTCTATGTATGTGGCCGGCGCCACCGGTCCCAGCGCCAGCAAATGAGTGGGTGGGGTGTCTACATTTGCCGGATTTGAGTTTCCATAATTCGGCTGTGGAGGATAGTGGCATTGAGCATGTTTTGACTTTTGGCCTATTGTTTACTATGTGTGTTTGTGTTCTTGTTATAAACTATACAAATTTTACATTGTGGATTGTTTTTGTTCTTGTAGTTCATCGTCGTCTAGTTTCTTTTTGTTGTTCTTGGGGTCGGTGTGAGCGGCGCCGTTCTCGACGGCGGAGGCGGGGTGGTCGGAGGGTCGGGTGCTGGGGGAGCAGTTCATGGTGGTGGTTGTTTGGTTTGGGTCCGTGATGGGTGGGGTGAATTGTGGATCTGTGTGGAATTTTTTGAATGATAGTGGGTTTGGATTTTATTGGTGGGGGGTGAGCAACTGTTTTTCTCTCACTAGGAACCCAGGAGGAGTGACTCTCTCTCTCTCATATCTATCTTCGTTTTTGATAACGTACAGTAAACAGATTGAGACATATGAGATTATATTTGCACTTTTGTTGATGTAGTATCAAACATAAGACAAGAACGCATATTGAGACAAATAACGTTATATGTTAAAGTGTGGCGGGTTCAAGAAGAGAAGAGCTGAAAACAGGTAGGAAAAAAAAAAGAAATTTTTGACACACATATAACGTTTAATGTTGGGGTGGTGGTGGAAAAAAAAAAGAAAAGAGAAATTTTTGTCACACGTAACATTTTATGTTAGCGTTGTGGTGGTAGTGGTGGTGGTGGTGGTTACGTGGTTGCAACAAGATCGAAAAAAATTGAAAAATAAATTTTTTGCATATGGTAGTTTTGTCATTAGAATTATTAGTGGACTAGAGGGGTTAGGAACTTCAGAAATAAATTAGTGGGGCTAGAAACATACTATAGTGGACCTCTCAAAAATTCTTCCATGTTTTTTTCTCTTCATTATCTGTTGCCGTTACCTCTCAGTAGGTTTAATGACTCGGGACATGGCATGTCATCACTGTAACACAGATAGATTAATCTCGTGTGTAATTAATCAACATTTATTTATACATTTAGTGAGAAAAACAACTCTATTTATTAGATAGTATGGCAATACATACTCTTATTTGGGATTGTATGGCGCCATGCCATGCATTCCCTTGAATCACCTTGAACTCGTAACATTTTTCATAGGATTGGAATTCGCACATGTATTTGTATATATATATATATATATATATATATATATATATATATATATATATATATATATATATATATATATATATATATTTAGAGTTCATAATATATATTCTCTTAAAAGTTCATAATATCAAGACCAAAGCTCGTATGATACAAATGTTATGATTTTATGCGCTAATGCTATTTATTAGTTTCAACACAATTTATAGTGGTGAATTCGATCAATATCAATCAATGGACGAATCATTATGCAAATTAAGGATATATTATGGATTCAAGGTGGATATCATGAATTTATGTACAAATGGTATAGATTTCGATACGAAAGTATAAATTAAATTCAAGGTTGATGTTTTAAATTTAAATCTAAATTTTATAAATTTCTACACAATGGGGTTATATTGTATCATTTTTCCACTGATGATTATATTTGTACACATGCCAAACAGTTCCCATCTGAAGATTTGTGTATATGACTTAGCTAATTTGATTTAGAAGAAAAGAAAACGAGGAGGATGTTTTTACATAATGCGGTTTTTGGAACCCGACAAAAAATCTCCTAGGCAAGACAGGGAAAACTATGTACATAGTTTTAAGAGCCTTAGTAAAGCGTTAGCTAGCACCCAATCTTGTCCGACCAGCGCTGTCAACTTCCCCCCACGATTATCTATACGTCTTGATTCCTCTAATCTTGTTGTTTCCCAATCTTGTCCTACCAGCGCTGTCAACTTCCCCCCACGATTATCTGTACGTCTTGATTCCTCTAATCTTATTGTTCTTTCTCTCTCCTACTTTGTATTGGCTCGACTCCTCAACTGGGGTTTATTTTGTACAACCGATATTTCGAAAATGTTATCCAAATGAGCTAAAGTATTTTTCCACTTTTATTTTTTTCCTTTTTTCCCGTTATTTTTGGTTTATTATCCATATTGTAATTTGTGGATCAGCTTTGTTTGTACCAAACTCAGGAGTCAGGAACGATGAACACTGACAATTGCAGAAACACTTTAATCTGCACAACGAAAGCTTTTCTAGAAAAAATAAAAGTAAAAGATCTATTTATGGACTTTGGTATATGGAGAATTCGTCATTCTCTCTCTTTTTTTTTATTGGCAAAAAAAAAGTACCAAAAAAAATTGTTATTCTCTTCCTCTAGTACGTCCTGAATTCATTTGATCCACTAAAATTTAAAATAATGATCGTCTCTTCAATCAAAGGACTCCAACATAACAGAGTAATTACGGATAAAAAAAAAAAAACATAAACAAGTAATTATTTATTCAGCATTCTCAGAATACCACATGGTCTCACCTATATGGTAGGATCCTAATAATTTACTTAGCGACAAATCATGCGGTAGACACAATACCATTCGCTTTTAGTAGGTGGTTAAAAGACAAGGGGCTTTGTGTGACGGCAATCTTTTTATTTGCGGAGAATACCACATGATATTCCAAGAGTATTCAATAATTGACCAACATAAACATACTAAAATATTATACTTTCATAAGTTTTTTTCTTTTTTTGTTATCATAGGCTTTTTCAGAATAAGTACAGTAAAATTGCCTGAAAAGTTTAGGAGCTTTATATAAACAAAATTTTCATAATACCAATTTTCGTAATGATCAATAGTAAAATGAGCTTATCATAGTCAAGTGTTGTTCAATTAATTTACTTTTGCCGATCAAAAAAATTAACTTCATGATCATCAAAAAATAAAGGCAAAATAAATTAAAAAAACCAGGAGACTTTACAACCTGCAGAGAGAGAGAGAGAGAGAGAGAGAGGTTCACATATTCTGCAGTTTCAACAATAAAGAAGAATTAAATTCAACACCCAACTCCCTAATTGTTAGTGCAAAAGATTTGTAAAGAGAGAGAATAATTAAATTAAACTGGAAAGCATTGGTTTATTGCCCTAGTAGTCTTTCCACATTTGGTAGCAGGAGAGAGAGAGAGAGAGAGAGAGAGAGAGAGAGAGAGAGAGAGAGAGAGAGAGAGAGAGAGAGAGAGAGAGAGAGAGAGAGAGAGAGAGAGAGAGAGCGTACTGTGTGTGCTCACATATATAATTTGCAGATTCAACCAATTAAGTGCAGAAGGATAAATTATGGGAAATTAAATATACTGGAGTGGCAAGCAAGAAGGAACCAACTCATTTTTAATTCAACAAGGGTTTTAAAGGGGGAGCACAATCAAACTAAAATGGAAAGCATTAGTTTATTTCTTAACAATCTTTCCCAAATTTGGAAGAAAATAAACAATAAAATAAAATAAAATATAGCAGACCCCATAAGTTTCCAGATTTGGAAGAAAATAGACAATAAATATTAAACAGACCCCATCATGGAATAAACAATCTAATTGAAATTACACACAATGATTTACAGAAACCTCCATTTCTTATTTTATGTAGTAATAAAAAGCATCATTCGTTTATAATCCGGGGAAGATAACGAATGTACCAACAAGAGAACTTACCGAACTCAAGCAATACAGAAAAATGAAGCGCTCGGATTAAGATTCGAGTTGTCAATTGCCAAGATGAACGGCCGGATCGGCTGTTCGGCACCGCTGCCAAGCACCCTCGCTCGGCAGCATCTCCCAATCCCAGAAATATACACATAAATCCTCAAAAGTCTGATCACATCCATATGAGAATCAGCTAAACACCATTAAAATACCATAACCAAAAAACCACAAGCCCAAAGAAATCCAATACCAGAGGGGAAAACATGAGTCCCTTATTCTTAGTTAAACCCTATTTTGGGGATAGGTAATTTGAGAAAAAAAACATCACTTTTGATCTCCAAACAAGTACCCAAGAGAAGAATCTCCACCAGGAACAGACTTCACTTTCGTCGATGGACGACCCTACAAAAAAAAAAAACCATATGGAAAAGCTAGATTTAGAGAAAAGTTCAGTTTTTTTTTTTTTCTTTCTAAATTAAAAATGTAAAATTATGTGATTAAAACGTTCACTTACAGTTATGAAGTTTCCAGAATTCTGCCCTTGTGCTCTGGGATAGTTGTTGGAGTCGGACACGTCGTCGATGCTTTGCTTTCCGGGTGGAGAAGGCTTTTCTGGCTGCTTTTCCGGAGGGGTTTCGATTCCGTACGGAGGTATGCAGACTGCTGAAGGTGAGGGTGGAGGTGGGGTTTTCTGCTCATCAGACCCAAAGAGATACCCCAAAGAACTTTGCCCACCGCCAAAGCTTCCACCTCTACTCATATTCTCTTTAAACTGTTTTTGAGAACCAATTAGGGAAGTGGGATTTGGGGGGTAAAGAGAGATTAGGACCACAAATATATAGGGTTAATCAAGGAGTATACATGTACGGTGTCCACCCCAATGGACCGAGTATTTGGCGGACCAATCTTACCATCCTCGTACTAGTTGGGTGCTCAATCAAAGTCGAGAAAGACTCATATGGACCGAATTGATTGGGCGCAGCTGGGGTCAAATCAGACTAATATATGAGATAGGGTTAATCAAGAAGTAAACATGTACGGTGTCCACCCCAATGGACTGAGTATTTGGGAGGACCAATCTTCCCATCCTCGTACTAGTTGGGTGCTTAATCAAAGTCGAGAAAGACTCATATGAACCAAATTGATAGGACGCAGCTTGGGTCAAATCAGACTAATATATCATATAGGGTTAATCAAGAAGTAAACATGTACGGTGTCCACCCCATTGGACTGAGTATTTGGGAGGACCAATCTTCCCAACCTTGTACTAGTAGGGTGCTTAATCAAAGCCGAGAAAGATTCATATGAACCGAAATTGATAAGACGCAGCTGGAGTCAAATCAGACTAAAGGCTTTGAAACCCTCAGCTATCATGTGACTACTACTGCGCCACTCCGGTCATATGGTTACTCGTCCATATATAGGTTTTTTTTTTTTTGATCGGCAAAAATGAATTTTATTAAAAGTGGGGAAAGGGGAAAAGGGGATCCAACAAAGAGTTGGACAATACATCACAAGGGCATGGCCCGAAACACCCAATGGTCTACAAGGGTCCAAAACAAATAGACACTAAAGCCCAACTTAACCCTACACCCAAAATAAACAATGATAGCCTAAACACCCAAATCCGGCCCAAACCTTAGACCAGCCCACCCAAACCTACCCTCAAACCCTAACAACTTCAACATCCACCACCACACAAAACACCGAAACCCAGCCTCGCCGTTAAGCCAAGCCGGCCTCTCCCAGATGTAGAGACCGGTGGCGGAACCGACCTATGGAAATCAAACATCGAAAACAGTTAGGATAGAGAGGAGCAAACCACCACCCATCATCCCCAGCACAAACCCCTGCAAAACACAGTCACAAATATCAACAGCAAAACCGGAGCAACGAACTGCCAGCTCCACGCCCGATTGAGAACTCGTAAGGGCTGCCGGCCGGACTTCGGCACACAAAGACAACCTGAGCAAACAGCCATGAGAGCCACATCCACCTCACCACCATCGGAACAGACCATCACCGATCGAGACCGCCATCATTGCCGATCGAATTTTGGAAAAAGAACCTGTAAAAACAGAAATTAGAAATCCTAAGAACACCATCTCTACCACGCCGGCCACCATCCTCCACCATCACAGCCACCGGACCAAGATCTACGCCACCACCACCCCCACAACACCGCCAACAACCTCCGAGCACACCTGGACCACCCCAACGCCACTAAGCACCCGGAGGAGTCATGGAATCCCTAGTCGGAGGCAGAGAGAGCACAGGGCTCAACCTGCCGCGCCCTCCGACGAGAGAAAGGCGGAGACCCAGAAGGCAAAGGGATCGCGAAGAACGGAGAGGAGGTGAGAAGGGTTCGATCTGGAGAGGGAGAAGGATGGAGAGAGAGATAGCAAGAGAGGAAAGAGAGGAAAGAGAGGAAAGAGGGGCCCGGGGGAGGAGGATAGGAGGGCGCCTCCCCCTCCCCCCGCGGCGGCGGGAATCAGGAAGCCCTAGCAGACGATAGGAGAGTTTTTAGAGAGAGAGTGGATTAACTCCAATTATCCTCGTCCATATATAGTTGGACATCCATATATGTTCATGACTAAACGGTACTAGTAGTACTGGTGCATTAGGAGTATCCAATGCATAGATTAGTTTACAGGCATGGACATACATGTCTATGTGGTACTCTACATGAAACCCTAGACTTTGGTCATGCTGATGTCATTTATTCGTTGTAATCACATGGATTGTACTTAGAATTGTGGCTTATTCCACATTTGTGCATCAAGAATTTATTCCTTCTACTGCATGTGATCAATTCACTATACGAGATTGGGACATCATCATTACATATTGTACTATTAACATGCAATCAACCTAATATTTCGAAAAATTACATGATCAGTCAATAAATTTGCTCATGATACACAATTTAAATCTAGCTCAAAAAGTCAGTAAATTTGTGTTTTGAAAGTGTGTTTGTAGTAGCTTCTTATTCAGTGTAACTATGCCTCATATCACATTTCTCTGTAGCACTTCAGAGGGAAAAAAAAACTTAGGCCACTTTAATATAACAAATGCTAGGCGTGTGTGCTTATAATAAGGATTACAAAATAAAAAGGCTTAATTTTAAGAACGCCTTCTCAACTATCACGTTTTGTCAACATTACTCCCTAAAATAAAAAACCAATCAACATCAACCCTTCAACTTTCATAGAGAGGATTATATTATTTTCAATGGGGGAGTAGAAGCAGTTGAAGGGCTGCTTTGGCGAAACTCTAAATTTGGGAGTAACATTCCCGGCATTAGATCTGATGCCATCCTTAAAATGAGAAGGGGAGGGAGAAGGTCAGAGAGAAAAATTAATAAGAAAAAGCATCTCGCGAAGATTGAGGCTAAGTTCGATAAATTGAATCATAGAAATAAGAAGGGCCCTTATTCCTCAATGTTCTTTAAGGAAGCTTGCAAGATGTTGGATGTTGGTAATACTTTGGGTATTGAAATTAAAGGAGGGAGGAATTATAATCTGAAGAGATTTGTTGAAATGCAAGAGGAAGAATTAAAAGAGAGGATCTACGCTTTAGATGATTTTGAGGCAGAGGATATGTTGGAGGACGATGTTAATTTCGAGGAGGATGCCTCTCTCTCTATGGCCTTTTGAACTCGAGATTGGGCAGGTTTGAGGTGTTTTGCTTCTTTTTTTTTTGGGTGTTGCCGGTGGCTTTTTGACTTTGGTTATGGCTGTTTCTTTGGTTTTGGCTTTAGATGTTCTTTTTGTTAATTTGTTTGGCTCTTTGGCTTTTCGGCTTGTTGTTGATGGGGGTTTAGGTATAGGGTGTGAGGCTCGTTAGGGTCTTTGGCTGCTCTATGTTGAGGTTTTGTGGGTTTTTTGGTGGTCAGTTAACGTCTTGCCTTCTTTTAGGTTTCGGGTGGCTTTTGCCGATGTGCCATTGATCCTTTTAATCTTTGTAATCCTTTTTAAAGATTAATAAATTCTTTTTGGTTAGCAAAAAAAAAACTTTCATTTGCAATCAACTTCACCCCTCCGTCGAAATCTGTTAACAGATGTTAACATATTAGACGGAAAGTGGATAAGTTGGACTGAAAATGAAATTCTAACCCTAAAATACCCTTCACATTGGCGGGAGAGTTAAGCCTTGGGGGTATTTGCACCCCCTTTTTTTTTTTTAACAAACCCTTTTTTCTCTTTCTCTCTTCCTACCCAACCCTGATTTCTCCCATTGTCCCTTAACTCCATACCAGATCTATCCTTTCTCTCTCAACTCCATACCCAGTTCTTCTTTCTCTCATCTCATCTCCTCTACTCCACACGGTATGCACTCAACCCCAACCCAGAAATTTAAATTCCAATTCTCCATATATACACCATGGGTTTAGAATTTCGATCAATTGGGTTTATGGTTTCAAGTGAGTGCTCTGTTGATTGGAGATGGTGCATTTCGATCAGTTGGGTTTAGGGTATAGTAGACTTTTACCTCTTTTCCGTCCAAAATATTAACGTATGTTAATAGATTTGGTCAGAGGGGGTGATGTTGATTGCAAATGAAAGTTGAAGGGGTGATGTTGATTGATTTTTTACTTGAGGGGGTGATGTTGACAAAACGTGATAGTTAATGGGGTGTTCTTGAAATTAAGCCAAATAAAAAAGACAAAGGTCCTACTTTAGAAGTGTTTATTCTAGAAGCCAAGAGGCTTTTGGCCCAACGACATCAAGGGTACACTTAAGTGCTAGAAAAAAGGAGGTCAAAAGTTCAACTTCTCCTCCAAATTGCTAATTTAATAGGGAAATGATATTTGCACTCCAAAAATTGATGCAGGCACTCTAAAAAATAAAGGAAAATGGCTGATTTTGGAGTGCCTGCATCAATTTTTGGAGTGCCAATATCATTTTCCATTTAACTATTCAAACAATACTAACTTTCGCTGATTAAAAAAAAGTGTATGTTTAATTCCATAAGAAAAAATAAGTTGGTTTTTATGTCAATATCAGGTAGGTTGAATAATTTCGAACTTGTGGTAAGTATTGAGTCATCAAGCAATCAGTATCAATTTATACTCTGTGGATAATCAAACAAATTAATGTGACATTTTATTTGCTATTATTGGTTGCTTTGGCTAGAAATGTGACCCCATGACTCTATTTGGCCACCAAATATGTTTAGTAGTCATGATTCCCTAGGGTTTGGTCAAATGTGGATATGAGAAAGTAACTAAAAGGTTTGCTACTAAGAGGTAATATTTCAAGCCTTAAGGTCACTGAAGGTTTGTCCGGTTGTTAGGTTCAGGACCCCAGAATTGATAGAGCTGCTCGCAAGTGTGGGTATCCGGTTATATTTAAAAAAAAAAGTTTTGTACCCACCAGTGATCCTACTAAACAAAACAGAAATGATACACCCACCGAACCCACCCCCACCGCACGCCCACCGCACGCCTGCCGGGCCCACTCCGGCCACCGGACGGAAAATCCGAACCGTCCAAAAATTCTATAAAAAAAAACCGAGTGGGCCCGCGCGAAAATCAACGGCATCCGACGTGTGTAGGTGCTTGATCCGGAATTCCAAAATCAGATGATCCGATCCGTTAAAAATGGAAGATTGGTTCGAGCACCTACACACGTCGGATGCCTTTGATTCTCGCTTGGGCCCACTCGGTTTTTTTTTTTAGAATTTTTGGACGGTTCGGATTTTCCGTCCGGTGGCCGGAGTGGGCCCGGCGGGCGTGCGGTGGGCGTGCGGTGGGGGTGGGTTCGGTGGGTGTATCACTTCTCTAAACAAAAAGTGCATAATAAGAACCATGATGATCTAAGCTATCGTCAAATCACAATGACCTTTTCTGGATACCAAATTATTTTAAGGTGAAAAACTTTTTAACGGGTCCTTCGGTAAATAAAGTTTACGGCGGTCAATCTTAGCCATTCAAAAGTATTTTGAACGATTCGGATTAAAAATAATCTATTAACGGTAATAGATTATCTTACTGTTAATAGATTGTCTTTAATCTGAATCGTCCAAAACACTCTTGACCGGCTGAAATTGTGTGAAGCTGTGAATAACACGGTACTGCAGCCGTGAATGAGTTTCTCTCTATTTTAAGATAGCCAAACAGCAATGGCCAAATTGAGTTAAGCAAGATACTTTTTTTAAGATGAAAAAAAAGAGGGAATATTTGTGTTGCAGTTGGAGTTGGACCCATCAAATTATGACTCGTAATCTTCACACAGAAAAAGTAAGGAGATGGTTTTAAACCAGATTTGTTTAGATAGTGATAGTTAGGAACTACCGACGTAAGTGGACTGGGGGAGTTGCTTTTCCTTACGTGCTGTCCCGGCCGAGGGGACTCCGTTCCGGTCTTGTTCCGATAATCGAAAACGTTCACTTCGTAGAACTCGTCGAGTTGAACAAGTATGCAAAAAATCAGTTTGATCGGATCATTAAGTGTTTGATCAGAACACATATAACTTGCCAATAATGGGTTCTAGTAGATTTGATCCAGTGTTTCGGATCCATTCTTTTCAAGACAAAAAGTTTTCGATTAGGCATTTAATGATATCCGATCGAGCTGATTTTTTACATACTAGTTCAACTCGACGGAACTCTACGAAGTGAACGTTTCCGATCATTGGAGCGAGACCGGAGCACGGCCCCCTTGGCCGAGACAGCAAGCTGCTGTCCCTTAAAAGGGACAGCAGCTCCCCCAACTCCCGACATGAGTGCGGGATGCCAACTCTGTTGGGATTCTCTTGTTGTGTTGGGATTCTGTTGTGATGTTTTACACTTTGAATTCTTGTAATTTTTTTTTAAAGATTAATATTTTTTTATTGGTTAAAATTAAACTCGGATGGAGCATCTCGGTGTAACTCAACACAGTCGGCAACATGAGGCCTTATTCTGGGGGCAGATGGCAGTGGTGTTCCTGGCGGAGGGATGGTGGTTCAGGGGGCTTTTGAGGTGATTTTGATGGGGATCGAGTTGAGTTCGGCAGCAGCTTGGAAGCTTGGAGGTGTTTTGCGGCGGTACGGGGCAGCAGCATGGAGGATGTTCACGGCAGCAAGGAGGATGTTTCACGGCAGTATGGAGGATGTTCACGGCAGCGGTGGTTGTTCACGGGAGCAGTGGTGGTAGTTTCACGGCAGCAGTGGTGCTTGGATTTATGGTGGGGGTGGCGCGGATTCAAGGTACATGGCGGCAGCATGGAGATGCATCGTTAATATTCAGCGGTGGTGAATGATGATGGTTGGGATGCGAGGCGTTTTGCGACTGGCTCAGGGGATCGGCGACATACGGCGGATTCACGGCGGTTTGCGCGACGGTGATGGCGTTTTGCATCCCAATCGTTGGTGGTTTCCGGCAGGGCGGTGGTTTGAGCAGTGGGGTTCAGTTTTTGGGTGTTTAGGGTTTTGGTTGGTCTCGGACCAGCGATTGGGTCTCGGGTAATATGGAGATTAAATAATTTTAATTTTCTTTTTGTACTTGTCCTTTTAATCTTTGTAATATTGTAGAGATTAATAAAAAAAATTTGCCGATAAAAAAAATAAAAATAAATGAGGCCTTATTCGGAATTATCATGGGAATTGGGTGGCAGGTTACTGTCGGAATATTGGGATTGCAAAAGTTTGGCTAGTGAGTTATTGGGGTTGCGAGATGGGTTGCAATTAGCGTCTAGGTAGTCTCTGGCTTCCGAATCTAGAAATTGATCAAGACAGACTCTATGGTTATATATGGTCAATTTACTACTACAATAATCGTAAAAGATGATAGTTTAAAAGTATCATTAAACGTAAAAGATAATAGTTTTCATACTGTCATCTATAGAGCTGTCATTAAAAATATGAATCTTAAAATGACGGTTTGAAACTGTCATTAATATCTATAAAGATGATGCTTTATACACGTAATTGAAAGTAAAAGATGACAGTTGTGAAACGTCATTAAAGTACTTTAAAGCCGTCATCTTTTGTAACGATCCACTCCCGCCCTGTATAATATTGTCCGCTTTGAACACCAAACTCCATCAAACCTCCTAGTGAGGTCACCCATCCCAGGATTACTCCAGTGCGAACACGTTTAACTATGAAGTTTCAATAGGCTTTGGCACCCTCATAGCTTTAAAAGTCTTTGTACAAGATAGGATGACGATATATTATTTATAGCATACAATTTACACTTCACCAAGCGATGTGGGACTACCCTCGGTTGACCCTTCTGGTCACCAGCAGCCCCTCGCACAGGTCCCAATTGCCTTCAGGCCAGTTGACCACTACCTGGAACTCCCAAGGGGCAGGGCGTCACAATCTTCCCCACTTAGGAACACACGTCCTCGTATGGGGTCGAGATTCTGTCTCACATTTCCAATTGGTACAGGCTCTGATACCATATGTAACGACCCGCTCCCGATTTGAGACTTCAAAGCAACGACGTTCATAGATGGCACCGTTTTCTCCAAAAACAAATTTTTGTTCTTCAATGTCACTTATAAGGAGAACCCGACATTAAAAAGAAAGAATAGTTATGTCACTATTTACAAAGTGACATCATAAATATATTAGATCATAGTTTAGGAGAAACTGACATTAAACAGAAAGAATAGTTATATCACTATTGTACAAAGTGACATTATAAATATATTAGATCACAGTTTAGGAGAAACTGACATTAAAAAGAAAGAATAGTTATGTCAATATTTTAGAAAGTGATATCATAAATATATTATATCACAGTTTTTTAGATGACTGACATTATTTATCTATCGCAATCTTTTTAATTACGGTTTTTTCAAAAACTGACATCTTTTCACTTTTTCAAGTGTCATCTTTTAACAATATTGTAGTAGTGTAATTATGGCTAAACCATGTGACGAAACACACCAACTCGGTGATTGCAGGTACTTTTTGCAGCAACCGAAAGTGACGGGGTGATCCATATATAGCTATCGCAAAGGAAATGCTTGTGCGGGTCGGTTGGCAAACTTTGGTTTTGAAATGGATAGTATGCCTAATGCTGTTTCCATTCAATTAATTAAGGACAGAGTCAATCACGTCACCTCATCAAATCATACCTCAACAGGCATCCGGGCTATAGAGCGGTGGTTAAGATGAGAAACATAGATTGTATAATATATAATCCTTCTCTAACATTCTAGATGTGTTTTCAAATGACACGAGTCCTTATATACTTTTTCACAAATTTATGTGGACTTGTTTTATGTACAAACATTTAGACTAGTGATGACCGTCTAGGTTTATAGATTTGCTATGTTTGATTTCTTTAATTAATCAACCCACCAACCGATTAAATAAATCAATCCCAGAAACGAAAAAGCAAACAATCACAAAACACAACGATATACGTGGAACCCCAAAACGGGTCAACACCACGGGAAAGAATGAAAACACTATACTTATTGTGTAGTTCGTTACAAAAAATCTTACGATTATAAATCCTCACTAATCGCTCTAAGTTCTACTTGTCAAATCCTCGTTCACCACACCCAGCGCACTTGACCGCCTCCACCTTGAATCCACAAGCCTTCCGTTTCCTTCCCAAAGATCTACCGAAGGATTTTGTATTGTGTTGATTCTCACCTTAGTGCTTTTCTCATATGTTGAAGAAGATAAATAAAACTCTTGGAGATCTTCAATAAGCCTCAATGATCCATAGATGTAAGTTAATCTCCAAGCATAATCAGGAAACCATTAATTCTAAGGTTTTCTCTTCACAAGACGTATATTATGGCTGCTCTAGTAGCCCTAGAAGTGAATAAAACGTGTCTTTATATAGTTTACGAAAATCGATTGACTACCCAATCGATCGGTCTGTCTAGTCCCAAGTCATGACTAAAACAAGTCATGAGCAGGTACCGATTGATGAGCCGATTGAATGGTCGATCAAGCTGTGTAATCTGTTTGTTTCCGATTGATCTATTCGCTGAAGATGCCTACACTTGGTCATTCGAATCACTCACTCTTTATTACATGAACATGACTCCTTGTACTCTATTCCTTGTCAATCAAAAGAGAGCGTCGCTTTTTGGAGCCAACGGCAGTGACAACAGACATTATTTTTCTCTTCCAAAGTTGTTTCCAGAGAGGCAATGTTAACCTAACATGGAATCATGCATAATTACTGTATGGTTTGATGTATTAAAATGCAGTTTCTTCTAATTTCACAGATTGTTAATTAAAAAAGTTATGAAGACGTACTGAATCTGAAATCAGGCATATATAAGTCCCCACATGATTTAAGCTTTTGCAGCATTTGATGGAGAAAACAATGATGCCTAAGGGACCCTTGAAAGACATGAAAAATGAGAACACTGCAAAGCTCATCAGTGGATAGGATACAGCTGAAGTTGATCTGGTCATGAACAGTAGATTGTGTCCCAACCAATGGGAAATTTTTTCAATGCCGGTCGGTGGGTACCACGTGGTGCCCGCTCGGCGCATTCGAGCCGTCCATTGCATTTATGGACGGCTCGGATTTGGAGAGAGAAAAAGGAGAGAGAAAGTGTTGGGGTGAGGGGAGAGAAATGGTTTCAATCCGAATAGTCCAAAAGTGTATTGGACGGTCTAAATGTGCCGAGCGGGTACCACGTGGGATATACCCACCCGGCTCCAAAAAATTTCAAGGTTTCTCTTACGCAAGAGAAACGGTTTTCAGGATATTCATTGAAGATGATTAGTTTCTGTTCTTTCAATTCATCTAGTTTTGATAGTTGGGTGTCCAAACAAGCTGCGCGCTTACGTGCAACTCGACTAATTTTGAAGATGCTGAAAACTCTTGTTTTTGACACAAGGTGTGGATGGGATGAGCGTGGGCGTGCCAAGACTTGTAGCGCCTAACTTTTGGTGAAGATTCCCGTGAATCTTGACTTCTATCGTATGAGCGATCGTGTGTGATCCAAAGGTTAAAGATCACAAAGTGGTTCGTGGTTTGCCACACGGTTGTGCACTTAAAATTTCCTAGTCGTATAGGAAATGGACGTAGAAACGTGAAAACGTAAACTCTATTACTCCGGGATAATAAAGTTGATACAGGAAAGAAAAAGATCCAAACAACTTGATGAAGTGTGTTTGAATGGGGTTTGAGCACGTAGTACTCGATAATCTACTTTGCTGAAAGTAGTAAAGTATTGTGCTTCGCTGGGAAGGCTTTGATTTTTAAACGTTGAGCTTGATTGGTGTTGGACCCCTTTTTCAGCATTGTGAACTAGTATTTATAGACCCAGCAGCATCCTGATTCAGGCCTGAATCTGAAAGCCTGCATTGCCTCTAGGCTGCCAAGTGTCCCATGTCTTCTTTCCACTTTTTGTGCATGCACGACCATGGGAGGTTTTCAAAAGTTAGGAGCAGTTGAAATAGATCATGGGTAGTGGGTCTCTCATTGGTTGACATGTGTCCCACACCTTGGTAAAAATATCTTCCAACTTCCTCCTATTTATGCTCCTGCGACACATGGCCAATTGACTTGGTCAATTGGCCTTTGAATTTCAAAATATCAACTACCAACAAGTAACCAACTCCTAAAAACATGGGCTGCTCCTCACTGACCGAATCTGCTCTTTTTCTTCATGGGTTGACCCGTGGGCTACACCTTGTGGGCCAAACCACCATTTTCTTTATGGGCCCAACCGTGGGCTGCTTTCTGGGCTAAACCGCACCAACCTGCAACCGTGGGCTGCATATTTCTTGGGCCCAAATGGGAAAAAACCAATGGCCCAATAATTACCCAACTAATTTGCACAACTCTCGGCCCAATTAATTAAGGAATTAATAATCAAAAATCCAATCACGGCTAGCCCGATCCGCGGTGTAAAAAACGGGTATAAACATTGCCCCCCCTACGCCTTGATTCTGTTAAGATTAAGGCATTTGGAGAAGAACAGTTTTTGGCAACCAAACAGATCTTGATGCATTTGACATTCTGTCAGGCCGAAACGCAGCCTAACATTTTTCTTCTTGGAACAGCCGCAATCATTATCAGATCTCCATGTGGGGCTTTTATCCATAAAGGAGGTCTCCTTTCTCTCTTGGGACTCTAACAACTTCTAAAAAATTCCTTTTTCAACCCAAATTCTTTGCTGTACGTGCAACCTCTTTTAGGATAGAAACAAATATTCAAAAGTGGGGAGAAGAAGTAGGAGGCGATACAAATCCCCAGGGCCCTTTCAAACCCATTTTTCGAAAACCAAAGCCAGCACTGCCCTCCTTAAAAGCTGATCTCTCTCTCTCTCTCCTCTTCACCTTTACTTTTCGTCCCCATCTCTTTTTCTTCCACCAGAGCCGAGAAGCCCTAAACCTCCATTGCCGAATCCAAAAAGCTCCATACCATGTCTTCTTTCAGAGCAAAGCAACCAGTCAAAAGCCAGACTACCTTCGCTGATGAGATAAAAAACATTATCAAGTTTGAGAAGCTTCCAATCAACCTCGACATCCTGATCGATCGTGTTCAAACCCGCTCGCCCACGGTCAAAATGGGGCTTGGACCTGCGTTCAATGGCGACTTCCCAGAATCGCTCTACCCGTTCTACCCTCTGGCCGAAGAGGCCTTGCCCTTCGGCTACATCACCGCCGACTGGACCGCCTACCCACGGGATAACCCGAATCGACTCTGGCATCGGCCAGACAAGTAGTACGTGCAGTGGGTCAACCGCGTGGCCGCCGTGAAGGGAGGGTTATGGAAGGAGATTGGGATCTACGAAGCCCTAATGCTCAGCCGCAGCCTCATTGATATGGACAAGGCCCTGTTCATGGCCGCAGCTCAATTCTGGTCTGTCTCTTCTAACTCCTTTCATCTTCGTGTTGGCATGATGGGCATCACAATGCAGGATGTCTCATTCCTCACCGGCCTTCGCCCCCACGGGGTTAGGGCCGATTGTTTTGTTTCGCAAAAAACCCCCCTCTTTCACGTACCCAGAATCGGCCCAGTTGGCCTATTCAAATTTCCTGAAATGTTTTGCTGGTAGTGAGGGAGAGGAAGTCACCGAGGAAGAGCACGTTGCTCTCCTCATTTATTGGTTGAACAAGTGCATTTTCTGCGTTTCGTCGAATCGGATAACTAAAGAGTTTACTGACATTGCTAAGGCCCTGGCCTCGGGCCAAAAATTAGCCCTGTCCCCGTTGGTCCTCGCCCATCTGTACCGTGGTATGGAGGAACTGTTGACAAACAAGTTTGTGTTTGCACTTGGTCCCCTTTGGATAATTACCCTTTGGCTTTGGTCGTACTTCCCCTCGCTCGCCCCCAAGATGAACAAAAAACCCACGCATGGATGTTTTGGCCGCAACTACACGGGCCAAGCCCTCCAAAAACATAGCTTCGAGACTTGCTTTACCTATTTCTATCGTGAGCTGACCACCTTGGGTAAGGGTTACATGCCGTTTGAGAGGGACACCGTACCCCACTGGTTGAAAAATCCTGCAGGAGAGCCTGGAGAAGACTTCGACGAACATAAGGAAGTTTGGGCTAGCTTCCTCATTTCGAGGGACTTGTTGTATGGCATGGGCGTTTCTTCGGTCAACAATCGGTGTGGGACCGAATACTATAACGCTGCCCAATTCGCTCGCCAATTCGGCCTCATGCAACTCATCCCAATCCCTCTGTACCAATCTTGCAATGAGGACTTTATTGACAGGGTCATTGTCTCCGAAAAAACTCTAGAAGCTGTCCGAAACCAATTTGCTAGGGATTAGGCCAATTTTTAGTTGAAGCCCTATCCTGATCGTCCAGAAAAGTCCCAAAGGTTTGAAAAATGGTGGACCGCATGTGTGAGTACGTACCTTGCCAAGGACCTAGGTGAGGTCTTGGCAAAAGTCACCCCTGGAGCCTTAGTTGTTGATGATATTGACCTTACCAAGATTTCCAAACCGAAGAAGAAAACCTCTCGTTCTGAAGGTCCTTCCTCTACTTCAAGTCTGAAAAGAAAAGGTATGCACAAAGGAACAAATTCATTTTCTTGTCTGCTGTCCATTCAGGCCTTTATCTGATTTTCTCATGCAGCTTCTATTTCAGGTACCCAAGAAGTTAGCAAACTCGAGCCAGAAGAAACCCCAAAGAAGAAGAAGAAGCTCCAAAAGCTGTCGGAGAAGAAAACACCAACCGTAAGGACTAATCTGCCTTCCAATTTTCCTTCTATCTTCTCTGATTCAGGCCTAAACGCTTAAATCTGCAGGAAAAAGTTGCTGCGATTGCTGGTAGGACAAGGAGCAGTACCAAGACTAGCTCTTCTGATCAGGTAACCTTTATCATTCGAGTATCCATGTATTCAGGCCTCAACCAGATTTGTATCAAGGCCTAAATGCGAATTCTCAAACTTTGCTCAGGCCGAATCAAAGGAAAACATCTACCACGCCGAATCAACCCCAACAAAGGAAGCAAAGAAGAGAAAGACCAAGACCGCTCCCATCAAAGAAACACAAGAGGAAGAAACTGAAAAAATAGAAATGGAGAAGAGCCCCTCACTTGCATCTAGTGATTCTTCCCCCGCTTCGTTAGAGGTAAGGAAACACTTCTTAGTCTTGATTCCTTGATTTCACTACTGTTTCCTCACTTGGCAAGCTTATCCCTAACTCTTTAATGAATTCAGGCTACCTCGGAAGGTCCTCCAGCCAATCCTGAACATGAGGCGTCGTCACAGACGCCTGAAAAATCCAAATTATCACCGTTCAAGCCTGAGCCTCTCACTGCTCAAAAAGATGAAATTGTTGAAGAAGCAGCCGATGAAGACATGGAAGACGTCTTCAAGGCTGCAGCCAGCCTTGTCCAAGTTTCTCTTTCGGACATTTCTGGAGATGGGTCAAGTTCTACCCAAGTGCCCCCAACGGCTGAAGAAATTGCCGAGGCCAAAGAGACTTTCAAGGCTTTGATCAAGATGGATATCAGGACAGCTCTTCACCCAGGCAGGGCTTCTTCATTCAGGAAGGCCCTTGACATCTTGGCCAGAGCTCAAGCCTTTAGTGAGGCCGTTGAAACAATCCTGCAAAACTTCCAAAAGGATTTTCCGGACATGCAGAAGTCTTATGACGGTGCTGCTCTTGAACTCTCCAAGGTCGACTCAAGCCTCACCGAAATTGACGACCTCCGCCAAGAGTTGAGCAAATGCGTAAATGGCTATGAAGCTTCGAAAACCCAAATCGAAGCCATTGAGGTGCAAAAAACCAATCTCGCCAATGATATTCAGACCTGGGAGGAACAGATCCAAGAATTGAAGAGAAAGCAGGATGATGCAGAGAAAAGCACGGTGGCCTTGGTGACTCAGCAGTCAAGCCTGGAAGCTCAACAGAAGGGACTGTTCGCCACTTCCAAAGCTGTCAAGGTCAAGCTCCTTCCCCTGGTTCCCAATCAAGCAGGCCTCCAAACCTCAAAAGAAAGGTTAGAGGCCCAGCTCAACAACCTTGCTGCATCCTGGGACAACCTTTGTTCAAGTATCCTTGGTAAACTTTAGGCCATTCTGGCCTTGTAAAAATGTAGTTTCTTTCTTTTAGCCCTGAACTTTAATCCATTGGGCTATTGGTGTTTGCGTGGCTTGAACTCTAGGCCTTTTCAACTGTTATTGTTTTGATGACATAAACCAAATCCAGGCCTGGATGGTAGCCTAGACAGATTCAGGCCTTGATGGTGGCCTAAACTGATTCAGGCCTTGACTTGACTATCTATCTATTATGGTTTTGAAGGTAGTTTTTCTTTAAAGTCTCTCATTTCCCACATCGTAGGATAATGATGCTTTAAAAACTTTCCATTGATAGTATGTTTATGCATTCCACCATTCAAATCCATTAAAAGATAAACGTTACCTTCGAACACCTTGCAAATTTGATAAGGCCCTTCCCATGTTAGAGACCACTTTCCATACCTTGGGGTTTGAGCGCCCAAGGGAAGAACAACCTCCCACACCAAATCTCCCTCGGTGAAGCTTTTCCTTCTCACTCTTCTATTATAGGCCTTAGCCACTTGACGCTTCTGAACCAACATATGGTCTAAAGCAGCCAACCTTACCTCATCAAGGTCTTCCATTTCCATAAACATAGCCTGGCTATAATCAGCAGGAAGCCATTTTGGTACGCAATCCTGGCCGATCTAACCGTTACCTCCATGGGAAGTACGGGGTCATGCCCGTATACCAACATGTAAGGAGTAACATTTGTGGCTTCTTTCTTCGAAGTCCTATAAGCCCATAATGCATCGGAAAAGAGCTCATGCCAAACCCTCGGATTGTCTTCCACCATCTTCTCAATAATTCCAATCAAGGTCTTATTGGTTGATTCAGCTTGGCCATTCCCTTGTGCATAATAAGGAGCTGAATGAGAGAGTTGAATATTGAATTGGCTTGCGAAGGCTCGAACCTGTGCTCCAAAGAACACTGAGCCTCTGTCTGCCACAAAATGCTCCGAAATTCCAAACCTATGGATAATCTTCTCTTTCATAACTTTGATCACATCCTGTTGATCCACAAACTTTAACGGAAAGGCCTCCGCCCATTTCGTAAAATAATCCGTGGCTACCAGGATAAACCTGTGTTGTTTCGATGAAGGGGATAAATCATCCCAATTATGTCTAAAGCCTAGCCTCGAAAAGGCCAAGGCTTTACTATAGCTTGATAATCCGTCGCAGGGGTATGATGTACTGGGCCGTGAGCTTGACAAGGCTGGTAGCCCTTAGAAAAACGTATACAATCCTCTAAGATGGTGGGCCAATAGTAACCATACCTTCTAATTAGCCACCTCATCTTGATGCCGGACTGATGTGCCCCACAAATTCCTTCGTGGACTTCTGCCATTACCTTCATGGCCTCGGTATGGCATAAGCACCTCAAAAGCAAGTCATCTTCAAGGCCTTTCTTGTACAACTCGTCTCCAAGGAGAACATAACTCATCGCTCTTCTCTTGACCTTTCTACTAGCCCCCATATGAGGCCGCTTTAAGTAAGCAATGATAGGATCACGCCAATCTTCCTTATCCTCATCTTCTTCTTCAACCGGAAGGTCTGAAGCATATACTTCTAGGCCTAAACCTCTTCTCCTTACAGAAGGAAGTAGCCTTTTCTGGACTGTAATGATCTTATGAAGAGTTTCTGGTGAAAGCTTCAGGCCTGTTGAGGCCTGAGCCAGACTGTTTGCTTCTGTATTCTTACTCCTTGAGCGTGTTTGACAGTTACGTTATCGAAATCTTGAATTAATTGCATCACTGCCATGTAATAAGGAGCTAACTCCTCATTATAGCATTTAAACGTACCTGCCAAGTGGTTGATTACGAGGTTTGAATCCCCTATGACCCTCACTTCTCGGGCCTCAAGATCCCTAAGGATTTCAAGGCCTATCACTACCGCTTCATATTCGGCTTGATTATTCGTACATGGGAAATCAAATTGAAAAGATAGTTCTGTTCTCAGGCCTTGGGGGGAGATAATGATAATCCCACAGCCTGAGACCTGTTGAGTTTTTGACCCATCAAAGAGAAGAGTCCAGGGAGCGAGTGAGATTTCAAACGCGCTCAATCCTGAATCAGATTCTTCGCCGATATCCACGCAAGGATGATCGGCAAGAAAATCTGCTACGGCCTGGCCTTTTACAGCCTTTTAAGGGACATATTGAAAACTGAACTCCATTAAAGCCAAAGACCATTTGCCTATTCGGCCTCGCATGATTGGCCGAGAAAGCAAGTACTTAATCAGGTCTGTTTGACTCATAATGTAAACCACAAAGGGAAGCATGTAGTGCCTCAATTTTATTGCTGCAAAGTACAAAGCAAGACATAACTGCTCAATAGGAGTATATCTCCTTTCACAAGGAGTTAACAGCCTACTTAAATAATAAACAGCTTGCTCTTTCCCTTGCTCATTATCTTGTGCTAAAAGGCATCCAATTGAGCTTTCCGCAGCTGAAATGTAGAGCTTCAAAGGCTTGTTCTTGATAGGAGGCATAAGGACTGGAGCCTTCGCTAAGTAGCCTTTGATCTCTTCAAAGGCCTTCTGGTGATCTGCCTCCCAAGCAAAAGTGTCTTGATCCTTCAGCTTTAAGAGTTGGTAAAAGACCTGAACCTTCCCCGCTAGGTTCGAGATGAACCTTCTCAAAAAGTTAAGCGACCCCAAGAGCTTCTGCAACTCCTTCTTGGTTGTAGGAGGCTTTGCTTCCATAATTGCCTCGGCCTTATTCTGATCAATCTCAATCCCTCTATTGTGGACCAGAAACCCTAGGAACTTGCCTGCGGAGACTCCAAAGGCACACTTTAAGGGGTTGACCTTTAAGTCAAATTGTTGCATTCTCATGAATGACCTCCTCAAATGTTCCAAGTGTTCATCGTAAGTTTGAGACTTGACCACAATGTCATCGATGTAAATCTCCATGAAACGGCCAATGAAATCATGGAAAATGGCGTTCATTGCTCGTTGGAACGAAGCACCAGCATTTTTTAGGCCGAAGGGCATCACGACCCACTCAAAGGTTCCCAAAGCTCCGGGACACCTAAAAGCAGTCTTAGCCGTATCGGCCTCGTCAATGAAGATCTGATTGTAGCCCGAATGGCCGTCCATAAAGGATAAAACTTTATGACCCGAGGCCCCATCTACTAACAAATCTACAACCGGCATCGGATACTCGTCGTTTGGCGACGCCAAGTTCAAATTTCTGAAGTCTACGCAAACTCTAATCTTGCCATTCTTTTTAAGGACTGGCACCACATTAGATAGCCAAGTTACATACCTAGCCGTGCGTATAAACCCGGCGTTGAAAAGGCGCTCGATCTCATCCTTGACTTGCAGATAGACCTCATTAGACATCCTCCTTGGTGGTTGCTTGAAAGGCCTAAATCCCGGTTGGATAGGCAACTCGTGTTCCACCAAATCCCTGGACAAGCCTGGAAGTTCGTCGTAATTCCAGGCAAAACAAGACTTGAACTCTGTTAAGAGCTGAATGAGCTTCTGTTTCACGTCCTCTGGCAGAAGCTGGCTAAAATATACAAGCCTAGGACTGTCTGAATCTCCTAGGTTAACCTCTTCCAAAGGGTCTTGAACATCGGCCTTTTAGTCATCCAACTTAGCCGGGGCCGCTTCAAGATCTTCTAAACGAATCTCATCCAAGTCTTCGACCAGATCTGAGTCCTCATTGATTACTTCGGCCGCATGGGCCGAATAACCTTCTTCTTCCTGCTCCTGTTCTTTTCTAAGCCTTTTCTCCAGCAAATAGGCTTCAAACTTCGCCAACGTGGCTCGCAAAGCCACGTCCTTCTCTTCTTCCGAGGGCCTTACTGACATTAAAAAGGCCTTTTGGTTGAGGCTGTAATCGGCCTACTTGACTCCGTGATCATAGGGCCGATTAGCTCTTGGTACAATGCCTTCACCTCCTCCACTGACTTGTGGGCAGAGATAGGCACAATCTTGTGGCGGCCAAACGTATCCAGGCCTGCCACCTTCATCGGGTCGACATCCTCATCATACAATCTTGCCTCGGCATGATTGGTTGAGGCGAGGAACGGCCTACGATCTGCCCAGATCACCTCTACATCTTCTTGGTTCCAAAAAACCACACATTGGTGCAAGGTTGATGGCACGGCTAGGCAGGCGTGAATCCAGTCCCTCCCCAACAGAATGTTGAACGAAGACCGCGAATTCACGACGAAGAATGGAGTAGTGAGGGTTTTTGACCCAACTGTCAGATTCATGATCAAGATCCCTAGGTAGTTGGTCTCATGTCCAGTGAAATCAGTCAACGTTGCCGTTGTTGACACCAAGTCTTGATCCGTCTTGCCTAACTTGATCATGGTTGACCTAGGCATGAGGTTAGCTGCCGAACCATTATCGACAAGGAGTCGATTGATTGGCATTCCGTCTACACATCCCGAGATATATAGAGGCTTGATATGTTTCGTCATCTTGGAAGTGGGTTTCTCGAATATTACGCTCGCAGCTCGGCCTTCGGTACTATTCTCATCCTCGTCCTTCAGAATTATCACTGAAGGCCCGCCTCCATTCAAGCCTGAATTGAGGGATTCGTGTAATATCTCGGCCGTCTGACCCATCTTCACCACATCGCCTTCCATGGCAGTGAGGTCATTGTCCTTTGCTTCTAGTTCTGATGGAAGAAAGACCACCATGTTGCATTGCATCTTCGAAGCCTGCCCAGGCCTGAATTCCTTGGCCTGTGGGTTTAATCGAGGCTTGCCCCCCGAGTCTCGTTTCTTCGGCTCAAGCGGCTGATTCCTCAATAAAGTGACCTGCCTTGGAGGAGGCATAATCCTAGCCTCCTCGAGGGTTTTTTCCAATAAAGCCTTCTTCTCAAATCGAGGAACTTGCCCTGAAGAGGAACTAGCAACGACCTCTTTGTAGTTCTTTCCAAAGGCTTGCGTTCTCTCCTAGGCCTGACTGCCTCAGCCTTCAAATTTTCTGTCGGTAACTCCATCACCATTTCCTCATTGATGTCATCCTCTTCCATCATGTCCCCCAGCAGGTCGTCTTCCTCATGAGCCCTCCTTTCCGCCTGCCTAAACCTTTGGCGGCGTCTTTTCTGAGATCGTGATAAAAGAGGTTGTGGAGCAGGACACTTAGAATGTTCAACCTTATGCCACTCATTTGGGGGAATGACAGGAGGTTTCACAGTCCTAGGCTTTCCTCTAGTTGGGGCTGAAATTCTGAGATTATTGAGCTCATCCTCTATCTTCACCACACTTGGTCGAATCCTGTTGAAAACTGACTCATGCCGGATCTGGTCCTGGTTCTGTTTATGCCTGAGTATCTCCTCAGGCCTGACTTCGGTTCTGCCCACAACTACGCTCTTCAACGCAGGTCTGGAAGGAACAGCATGATGCCCACATTTAGTGCAAACCAATGAGCAACATGGTCTTTCCAACTTCCTATCTCCTTCAGGCTTAGACCACCAGGGTTTCTTCCTTTCAAATCTTTTCACCCTTTCAAAGGCCTGAGCTGGGATGCTTGCCCCCCGAATTGACGTTCTTGGCCTCCTTACCCCCCAAGTGCGAGATGGAGTAAAATCTTCCTCAAAACATGGGTCCCAGTAGTGATTCGATCTAGGCCTGAATGCTGCTCTCGATGGTGCCCCCAAGCTCAGTCTAGGACTTGGTGTGGTTCTGGGCATGGATCTCATATTCACTGAGACCATGTTTGCGCTTAGGCCTGAAGGAAATGGGTTGCCATCCACCCCCATGGCCTGCTTGTCCTTCTCGGGAAACTTGAATTCACCCCGATCAATCTTGTCCTGGATGTCATTCCTAAACACAAAGCAATTGTTGGTTGAATGACTCCAAGAGTTGTGGTATTTGCAATATTCCTTGCCCTTTAACTCATCCAATGCTGGAATTTTGTGGCCAAATGGCAATTTCAGCAACTTGTCCGCCAAGAGCTGATCGAAAATAGCTTCCGCCTTGCTGATATCAAAGGTGTAGGCCCTGGTAGGCCTATTAAATGCTTCTTGGATGGGTTACTTCGCGGGCTCCATCTTGACGAAGGCCTTGCAGACATAAGGCTTTCTATTGATGATTTCGGCCACATCAACATCGACAACAGCCTCTGTCTCAACCGTAGCCACGTCATAATTAGGGTCTTGATAATACGTCCCCTTGGAAGCCGACTTTCTATCCTTCTCTTCTTCCAAAAGCTTCTCATAACGCGAGGCCTTTGTAGACAGCTCAAACAAGTCCCTAAATTCTGTACCATGATACTTCTTCTTGAACTCGAAATCTAGGCCGTTTAGTGCTAAACGCACATATTCGGCCTCGGGCAAAGGGATCTTACACTTGAAACGCGCCGTCTTGAATCGGGAGAGGTAAGACTCCACGCCTTCTTGTGGAAGTTGATGATAGCGTGACAAATCCGCCATCGTTATCTCTGGTTCAACCTTGTAAAACTGCTGGTGGAACATCTCCTCAATCTGGGCCCAGGTCTGGACAGAATTGGGTGGCAGATTGATATACCAAGTGAAGGCCGTTGCTGTCAAGGAATTCGGAAAAAGCCTTAACTTGAGTTTGTCATTCGTTCCAACTTCCCCACACTGCACTTGAAATCGAGCAATGTGTTCCACTGTGGATTGCATGTTCTCCCCTGTGAAGGTCTGAAATTTAGGAACTCGGTATCCCTTGGGAAAAGCTTCACTGTCAACCTCCGCCGTGTGGGGTTTCCTGTACATGGGTCTGCCCACAGGCCTGAATCCAGGCCCTAACTGTTCCTGGAGCAAATCCAGGACTTGATCTCTTCCAATCATGTTTGGCATTAGAGGCGGCCGTTGGCCTGCCCCTTGTGCCTGCAGATTCACGCCTAGGTTTGCCCCCGAGTCTCTGGGACTGAATGAACATGAGAACCGTTCTTTAACAGCGCCTTGTCCTCCGTGAGGAAGCCTTTTGTCAGTCTTTTCAGGCCTGTTTGGGTTCTCTACCAAAACGGCCCTTTGTTCCTTGTTCATTGGAGGCGTCGGTCCTCCTCCAATAACCACTCCTTTGCTTCTATCTCCTGCCGGTGCAGGGCTGTTTGATGAAGAAGCTTGATAGAAAACTTGTGGTGGTGGTGGAATTGAGTCCTTCAAACCTGTCTGTTCATGGCCGTTGCCATAAAATCCGAACTGAGGCATGACTGGTTGTTGAGGGACGAGTGGAAGCCTCTCTGTCATTGTGGCAATCATGTTATTGATTGCTAGAGTCATAGGCTTGATGGACTGAGAAATTGTTTGTGCCACGGTGTGTGAAATTTCTTGTCCTGCAAAAAACATATAATTCTTGACGCTATCCGTGGCGTCTTGAAGATCTTGTGCACTGATTTGAGGAGCGGCCTCCTCGAGTATCGGGACGTCAACAGCAACTCCTTCAGGGCTGCCTGGAGGATTAGGTAGTGGTGGATCCGACTGTGGCGGATCTGATTGTGACTGTCCGGTTCTTGTTTTCGGCGGCATGATTGAAACCTTTGTGAACGACTAGGGTCCCACTGGGCGTGCCAATGAAAACTCTCATTTTTTACACAAGGTGTGGATGCGATGAGCGCGAGCGTGCCAAGACTTATAGCGTCTAACTTTTGGTGAAGATTCCCGTGAATCTTGACTTCTATCGTATGAGCGATCGTGTGTGATCCAAAGGTTAAAGATCACAAAGTGGTTCGTGGTTTGCCACACGGTTGTGGACTTAAAATTTCCTAGTCGTATAGGAAATTGACGTAGAAACGTGAAAACGTAAACTCTATTACTCCGGGATAATAAAGTTGATACAGGAAAGAAAAAGATCCAAACAACTTGATGAAGTGTGTTTGAATGGGGTTTGAGCACGAAGTACTCGATAATCTACTTTGCTGAAAGTAGTAAAGTATTGTGCTTCGCTGGGAAGGCTTTGGTTTTTAAGCGTTGAGCTTGATTGGTGTTGGACCCCTTTTTCAGCATTGTGAACTAGTATTTATAGACCCAGCGGCATCCTGATTCAGGCCTGAATCCGAAAATCTGCATTGCCTCTATAGCTGCCAAGTGTCCCATATCTTCTTTCCACTTTTTGTGCATGCACGACCATGGGAGGTTTTTAGAAGTTAGGAGCAGTTGAAATAGATCATGGGTAGTGGGTCTCTCATTGGTTGACATGTGTCCCACACCTTGGTAAAAATATCTTCCAACTTCCTCCTATTTATGCTCCTGCGACACATGACCAATTGACTTGGTCAATTGGCCTTTGAATTTCAAAATATCAACTACCAACAAGTAACCAACTCCTAAAAACATGGGCTGCTCCTCATTGACCGAATCTGCTCTTTTTCTTCATGGGTTGACCCGTGGGCTACACCTTGTGAGCCAAACCACCATTTTCTTTATGGGCCCAACCGTGGGCTACTTTCTGGGCTAAACCGCACCAACCTGCAACCGTGGGCTGCATATTTCTTGGGCCCAAATGGGAAAAAACCAATGGCCCAATAATTACCCAACTAATTTGCACAACTCTCGACCCAATTAATTAAGGAATTAATAATCAAAAATCCAATCACGGCTAGCCCGATCCGCGGTGCCAAAAACGGGTATAAATAGATGCTTACGTGCAGTTCGACTAATTTTGGAGCTGTGATCGAAAACAAGGACAGCTGGACAAACCTGTCTAACCAACGAGCTTGGAAAATCAGCTTTTGTTGAGAAAGAATTGGGAGAATTCGATTTCAGTGGCACTTGGGGCAATTATTTCCCAACCCATGATGTACTTTTTCAAAATTCTTAAGTTATGTGAAGGATACAATTAATTGTCAATACATGGTTTTTCTAACATATAAGGACAAAATTACCCCTTTCCTATCTGACTGACCCTACTGCACCGGGCTCTTGAAACGGCAACGTTTTGATTAAAAAAAAATTCTAACCATCAATTTGCAATCCTATAGAGCAGAAACGTGATTATGAGAGATTTAGAGACAAAATTTGATTATGTCTCTTTAGAATAATATGATCAGAATAATAAGATCTTCATACCCGTTCAAACGGATTAAAAATTGAAGTAATTAATTTTTTAACTATATATTTTAATATATAAACGGTCTAAAAAAATTAAGTGCTCCAATTTTTAATCCGTTTGAACGGATATGAAGATCTTATTATTTTGATCATATTATTCTAAAGAGACATAATCAAATTTTGTCTCTAAATCTCTCATAATCACGTTTCTGCTCCATAGGATTGCAAATGGATGTAAGGATTATTTTTTTTTAACCAAAACGTTGCCGTTTTATTGTGGCATGGAGGCACTAAATTAAGCCCCCGGGTATCAATTTATTTGGATTGAAGGAGCAACTTATTTTCATACAACGAGCAACTTATTTTCATATAACAAGCAACTTAGAGCAACTTATTTTCATACAACGAGCAACTTATTTTCATACAACAAGCAACTTATTTACGAGCAACTTATTTTCATACAACGAGCAACTTAGAGCAACTTATTTTCATACAACGAGCAACTATTTTCATACAATGGGGTAACTTAGATTCATACACTGTACAACTTAAGTTCATACAGGGGACAATTTCGGTTCATAAGCATCATAAACATCACCAAATCTTCGAGTGAATATACCAAATCTTTGAGTGGGGAGACTTAGGTTCATATACGGGACAACTTAGGTTCATATATTGGGCAACTTAGGTTTATACACATTCATATACGGGGCAACTTAAGGTTCATACACGGGACAACTTAGGGGCAACTTAGGTTCATATACGGGGCAATTTAGATTCATACACGTTCATATACGGGGCAACTCAAGTTCATACACGGGGCAACTAAGGTTTATACATGGGGCAACTTAGGGAGCAACACGGGGCAACTTAGGTTCATATACGGGGCAACTTACGTTCATACATGGAGCAACTTAAAGAGCAACATGGGGCAACTTAGCAAGCAACTGAGATTCATAAACGGGGCAACTTAGGCTCTTATACGGGGCAACTTAGGTTCATACATGGGGCAACTTAGGGAGCAACACGGGGCAACTTAGCAGGCAACTGAAATTCATACACAGGGCAACTTAGGTTCATATACGGGGCAACTTAGATTCATACCCCTCCCTCCACACCTTCCTTGTTCTGTTGCTAATTTGTAATTGCAGAAAACAGAACCACCGACGAAGACCACCACCACCTGAGTCCGAGACGAAGAGGAACAAGGATTTAGCAAAACAATATCTCCCAGGTAGTAAAAAAGCAACACACCCTTTTTCCATCTCCCTTTTCCAATTCCAGTCAAAATTTCCCCAAATTTGAACGACCCCTCAATTCCCCCCCTCTTCTCTTTCAGGATGGAACACGAATCAGAGCCCGACGCTGTCGTTTCAGTTCCTTCTTCTTCTTGAGATGCAATCAAAGCACCGTCGCCCTTTTTGCAGGTCGACGAAGAACAGGAAGAGAGTAGTCAATTTAACCCAGGTGACAACCATCATCAACAACAACACCCTCTTCAGCAGCAGCACCGCCTCCGTCGCCGCTGGCCACCAGAAGTGTCTTACCGGCTCAATATATTGAGATTAGAGTTGAAGCCAATATTGGCCGACGGTGTCCCAAATCTGGGCCTACGACCTTGTCGTCGACTTGTTTAGGGCTGCTGTAAATAAAGGGGAAAAGAAGAGAACTGATTTTGGGGTTTCATAGTGGGGGTATATTAGACATTTTACCTTGCATTCTCCATGTATTCCGAATTACTTTTTTCCGTTTCATGAAAGGAGCAATTTCATAAAAACCTCTCCATCACTTGATAATAAAATGCCCCTTCTACCTCTGTCCGGTAATTCTCCCTTGAGAATTCAGGCAGACAATGCCACCTCAATCCTCGGGATGGTACTTGCTTTTATTGGAAAGTACTGAAGAAGAACATTAATTATATATCCATATATATTCAACCTCTTAATTTCGAGTCCTGCTATTGGTACAAACGAAAGGGTGTACATACGGTGTACATACCGTGTGGGATCCACTACGGATCCCACATAAATGATCTGGTCCGTTAATAAATTTTAAAATATTGTTTCTAGTGGCCCTGCGAAAAATTAGCTCAATTGAATATGTGTAAGTAATTGATCCGATCTTCTAACTTTTCATTCAGAAGTTAGACAATGAAAAGTTATAAGATTGGATCAAGTACTTACACATATTCAATTGAACTGATTTTTTGCAAGGATACTCAAAAAAATAGTTTAAAATTTATCAATGGACCGGATCATTCGTGTGGGACCCATAGTGGGCCCCACACAATAATGTTCACTGTATGTACACTTTTTTTTTTTGATAGGCCCATATGTACACTCTTTCATATGTAATCTTAGCATTTCTGTTTAATTTCTTTGTGCAGTTGTGCTGATATATATGAGGATGTCTGATGCTTGTGCCACATTCATCAAGCGATTCAAGCCAATGGATACTGATAAGTTAGAGTGAATGGGGAAAGAGCTTAGTAGTGTAATTCTTCAAAATGCTATGCGCTTGTACTGTGTTCGCACTGATTTTAGTGGTTTAAGGTATGTTTAGAGAAGATGCTTTTGCGCTCGCACTCACATACCCGCACATGAATTACCTGACTTATGGGAAGAGAAGCGATAACTAGGAATGGTAAGCCTTATACATATGATGTATGATTGACGTAATATTATATATTCTTTAAAAAATAATGTACATCGTCTATTTTTATAGTAGCTTTGATCAAATTAAGGGTGTTACTAATGCCAAAATAATTTTTGTTTGTACCAAAACTGTAGTGCATAAAAGCCTTGTACCAATTGCATAAAAGCCTTGTACCATATGCAAGGTACAAGGCCTTAATGCACTATTATTCTAACACAAATAAAAACAGTTTTGGCATTATGTGATGTTATGATGGCGTTTGAGCTATGAAATATATGTTTCGTTGCACTCTTTGCTGATCAAAAAGTATCTTTAATTTGTTGAATCATTTGTTGTGTCCAAACAAAATACTTATCACATACTTACTACACATAAAAATATTTCGTGACGATTAATTTTATTTCCAAAATAACACTTCTTAATGGTCATGTGAGGCGCACACGACAATTTCCAGTCAAAATCTAAACAAAACCAGAAGCAGAAGTACTGAAAGTAACTCAAATACCTGTAATATCAAAGAACCAAATTATTGCAAAACACCCTTCTTGGGAAATTTTAAGAAGTATTACATAATGTATGTGAGTACTCAAACAAGACTAATCCGTGTACCAGTGGAAACACTAATCTTCCTAGGTTGTAGTATTAGCACAAATCTAAGAAAAGTGATTGTAAGGCTTGATGGTTTATTGGTTGGGCAACAGTTTAAAAGTAACTCAAATACCTGTAATACCAAAGAACCAAATTATTCTAAAACACCCTTCTTGGGAATTTGTAAGAAGTTGTGTATAATGCGATTTTTTTTTATATATATACGTAACCCCTTTAACAATGGAATCAACCAATCTTCCTGTCATATGAATTAGATGAAATCCATGAAAAGTGACTAAGGAAATCAGGCTTCGCCAAGAGGCCTTTGGCCTAACGGCATTAGGGTGCCCTTAAGTGCTCGGAGAAAGGAGGTCATGAGTTCAACTCCTCCACTAAGGTGTTAATCTAACTATTCTAACAATACTGACTTTCCCCCATAAAAGAAAAAAAGAAAAGAAAAGGAAATTAGGTTTCATGTTTAAGAAGGTTAGGCAACCGCTTGAAGAAGAAATGATCAAAATATTGGAAGAGAAGAGAGTTACTTGAGTTCTTGTTGATAACTCCATCGAACCCAGTTGGGAATTTGCTTTGTTTGAAGTCTAACAGAGGCATTTCCACAAATATATAGAGTGCAGGACTTGTGCATAGTGTGGCCACCACTTCTCTCTTCTTTTTCCCCTTACTTTACGCTATTATTTGCCTGCCAAGAATTGTGGGCAAAGGGAAAGCAAGAAAAATACAGTGGAAAATCAAAGTACACAAGTTGCATGGGTCAATTGTCATAATCCACATATTAAATTCCCCCACTGACCCCTGACTCCTGTTCTTCTATGAGTTGGTGAACTCTGTTTTAACAGGATGGTAAGTTGGTAACAAAAGTCAGGAACAGAGCTACTTCCAACTCCCAAAAAGACTCTTAAAAAAATCTTACATAGAACAAAGAAAAAGTCTAGGAACCCAAACTCAAAACGCAATCCGGTTACAATTGTGTCCAGAGCCGTTCGATAAATGTTTAGAACACCATTTTGGGCACAACTGTGTCCAGAATCGTTCCATGTACGTGGGAATAGGCCGAACGGCTCTAAACACATTTGCGACCCGAGTTGTATTCTAAAATTATGTTCCTACCATTTGGTCTAGAAAAAAAATGATCTTTTCCTGATAACAAGGATAACCATGATAATATTTATGCAGCACTTGTATTGGGGCACTTTTAACATGCGATGCTGCCCAATATTTAGAGAGTTGAAGATATAGTTCATTCAATGTTCTCCACAACTTTAGAAGAAAAAGCATTCCCACTACTAAATTTCCACAAGTAATGTATCTTACCTTTTCTTTTTGGTATGGTTTATCAATCAAAGATGTTAGGTACACAGACACCGACTACTACAGATTCGATCACAAATTGCTTCGCAGCCGTTAAACGTTGCGGGTTCAACTCATCGTACGATCTCACTGAGTTCGTCGATTGAAAATACGACGGCGCAAGCCTTAGAGATTTTCATTCTCGAGATTAGTTAGGACCACTGTAGATTTTATTCGATCGTTAACTTTAGACTCCGAAATTAGCTGGGGTGCTTGTAAACTGACCGATAGTAAAAACTAAAAAGAACAAACATCTTGATACAGAATCTACACAAGTTTATAGTCATCTGAATGTTGTGGCCAATAATCCAGTGGAATGTAGTTGGTGAGGGTCCAAGTGGTCACGATGCCTTTGTTAGACTTGCACGCCTGTTATATCCCGTGACCATCTCTCTCTCTCTCTCTCTCCTCCTCTTAATCACGGGAGCTCGTTAAGTGGAAACTTGAAAGCTGAGGGCCCTTTAAAGAAGGGGGCAGCTCCTGTCCGGTCTTCAAAAGTGTCCAGACCGGTCCAGTTTATCCAAACCGTCTATCTCTCAGGTCTCACCTTCACAATCGTGTGTATAAAAAAATAAACTTAATCGGATATCGCTAGGTGTATTAAAAAATTGTTTAAAGTCGATGACGTAAGTTTAAAATCATATTGATTGTCCAAGTGTTACGATTTTTTTTTTCTATACCTGCCGATGTCCGATCAAATTGAGATGTTACACATAGGGGTGGGAATTTCCGACACGAACACGACACAAAATTAGCGGGTGCACGAAACACGAATATAACACGACAAGATAATACGAAAAGCTAAACACGTCGGCTTAGGGTTGAGAGAATTCTGACACGAACACAAGATAACACGATACGAGAATTTATGAAAGGACACGATAACCTGATGCGAAGTTAGCGGGTTAGGGTCGGCTATTCCTGACATGAAATGCGAATATGACATGACACGATAACAGGAAAAATTAAATAGGTCGGGTTAGGATTGAGAGAATTCTCACACGAACATGACACGATGCCCACCCCTAGTTATACACATGACACATGTTCTTGAGGGTCAGACGTAAGGGATGAAAGGTTTGGATCTTTAATTCTTTCAATAAATCCAAAAAAAATTGAGTTTGGATCTTTATGAGTTCATGTGTTGTTAGGCCATTTTATGAGTTCTTTCGGGAAGTACTTTAGTGATCCCAACCGTTTATAAGTTCATGTTGATCGGACGTTCATGAATAGGATTTTAAAACACTCGTGTCCGTGAAAAATAAGCGCGCACTAATCATGAGTCATGATTCATGACAAAGTTAGGTAAGCATACCTTGAAAATTTTGTTAAAAAAAAAACAAGCAAAAAAAAAAAAACTTGTTTTCGGTTTTTTCTAAACTTTTTCCATTATTGGCCTATATCGTACCTGTTGGTCTCGTTAAACAAATCATAAAAGTAAAAACAAAAAAAAAGTTACAGAAAAAATAATAAATAAGATGAAAATATACTAGTGA
Source organism: Rhododendron griersonianum (assembly GCA_018127125.1). Taxonomy (NCBI): domain Eukaryota; kingdom Viridiplantae; phylum Streptophyta; class Magnoliopsida; order Ericales; family Ericaceae; genus Rhododendron; species Rhododendron griersonianum. The sequence goes on along the minus strand of CM030789.1, from coordinate 51,629,362 downwards.
TTAAAAAAAAAAGATGAAAATATACTACTACTAGCTAAGAAAAAAATAAGTACGACAGTCCAAAAACTAAAGTAATTGAGCTTAAAGATACCGATGTGGTAGTTCAAGTGGTTCGACAAGCTAACATAAGGGTGCTCTCTCCCACTGGTAATTGAGTTCGATACTTGAGATCGAATGGTCGGGAGAGGAGATTCCAATTTAACTTGCATTTTCGATGGGGGCTTGGCGACGAAGCCTGCAACTTGGTGACGAATAAATATTTTCTTCCTGGCCGAGTCAGTTGTGGCTTAAGTCCGAACATTCTGAGTCAGGTGGGTTCCCCAGTTGATCAGAGGGCCGCAACACTGGTTCAATCCAGCCCACCGTTTTACTAAGAAAAACAAAAAGTCAGCTTAAACTTAAAGACACACATTTCAAAGGCCTACTCGGGGCAGGCCCATTTAGCCCAAATCTGATCTAGTGTCTGGAGGTTCATTGAGAGGCAGTAAAAGGCGTAGGTGGGAACGGCCCATTTATCCCAAGCCCAGTCGAGCCACTCTCCTTTTTGTTTTTTTGGGTAACAAAGGAACAGTCTAACAGCCAAGCCACTATATGAACCCGACTGTGCAATCCAAATCTTCGGGGGAGCTTGCGCAGCCACACCAATCACGGCCCTCCACTTACAGCAGGGTACTCACCCGGTTGATCGAATCAAATCCCAAACCTCGAAGAGTACTCTCAAAACCTGGACATCCGCCCATATCACTTGGGCTGTTTACCTTGATGTTGATAGGGATTCAATTAATATACCCAATATTTTTCTTTATTTAGATGGATGTCCTGACTAATTTTCGCAAAACTAGATAATACATACACAGAAATTCCACAACAAAAGGACGTGACTCGTTTGATTTGATTAATTTCCTTGAAAGCAAAAGGTGCTGCTTGGTTCATCTAAATCAAGTGATAAATATACAATACATTCAAATAAATACTTATTTTAACTAGGGCTGCTCACGGTCCGGTTCGGTTCGGATTTCTAGGAATCCGAGAACCGAACCGCTAGTCACGGTTTTTATAAAATGAAATCCGTGTCCGGACCAAAAGTCCTGCGGTTCGGTTTTTACAAAATAAAATCCGATCCGTGACTCGTGGATCGGTTACGGTTTTGTCCACGGATTTTAACAAAAATAAATTTTAAGCATATATCCTACACTAAAAGGGAAGAATGTTACCTTCAAAATTAAGTTTAACACCACCAGAAAATACTTGTTACATAAACTATCAAAAACCTATTTTAAAAATCAAATTCAAAAGAATCTAAACATTAGTAGAATTGTATCATTATAGTACATAACATTAAAAAAATGAAAAAGAAACGAACTAGTGAAACTCAACTAGGGTTACCCGTTATTTATATGAAAACACTATAATTTACTCCTTATATTTTATGTACATCTACATTATATCTCATTATTAAGATAAAATACTAAAATTGGTAGAAAAAAATGTTAACATTACTAACAATTTATTATATAAATACACATATATATTTATATATATTATTTATATAAAATAAATATCTCACGGTTCGGTTCGGTTAATCCACGGTTTTATAATGAAAATCCGTGGACCGAACCGCGAGTCACGGTTTTCTAATTTTTCAATCCGTGTCCGAACCATTAATCCACGGACAAAATCCAAAAGGTACGGATCGGTTCGGTCCGGACCGATTTCACGGTTCACCGGATTTTTTGAGCAGCCCTAATTTTAACTAATGGAACGCACCGTAAATAGATTACAATAGAGTTTAGGATTATAGGAAGGATAAACATTACATTCGGTGTTCTATCCCAGGTTACAAGTTACAACTAATTATTTGAATGAGTAATCACTACTACAATAATAGATATGGGTCACACTAAGGAGATTCATAGAGATCACGGTTATCAGTGAAAGTGTGATAAAAAAATGGTGCTTAATTTTTTTTTTTATCTCAGTTTAAGTCCAAAGCTGAGATAAAAAGTGGATTTTAGCGCGGAATAAAAAATCTTGCTCTTGCTGCGAGATAAAAGAAAAACAATCTCACCTTTGTGACGTGATAAAAGATTTTAGTGTAGAAAAAAATGAGATAAAAGATCTCGCTCTTGTGGCGAGATAAAAGAGAAAAGACCTCACCTTTGTGGCGTGATAAAAAAATTTTAGGGCGGAAAAGAATGAGATAAAAGATCTCACTCGTGTGGCGAGATCAAAGAGAAAAGAAAGTGGAGGGAATTTCCAATATTTTATGGTTCAAAGGGGGCATAAGCCTGAGAAGTTGGAAACTGGAGTGGCTTCAAAGAGGACACGTGAGTAGTGTTCTCCTCTTTCACAATCAAATAACTGTCATACCAGAGAAAATTAATGAACTTGGAAGAAAAAATGGGCTTGTGACCAGAGGACTAATCAACAAATGTCTTTAATTGCTGGGACATGATTAGGTACAATTTGGAATATTTGTGGGATGACACTACTACAATAATAAATATGGGTCACATTAAGGAGATTTACAAAGATTACGATTTTCAGTAAAAGCGTGATAAAAAGTGATGCTTAAAATTTTTAATCATAGTTTAAATCCAAAACTGAGATAAAAAGTGGGTTTTAGCGTTGAATAAAAGACCTCGCTCTTGCGGCAATATAAAAGAAAAACAATTTCGCCCTTGCGGCGTGATAAAAGATTTTATGGCAGAAAAAAATGAGATAAAAGATCTTTGCTCTCGTGACGAGATAAAAGAAAAAAGACCTCATCCTTGTGGTGTGATAAAAGATTTAGGGTGGAAAAGAATGAGGTAAAAGATCTCACTCGTGTGGCGAGATAAAAGAGAAAAGAAGATGGGAGGGAATTTTCAATGTTTTATGGTTCAAAGGGGGCATAAGCTTGAGAAGTTTGAAACTAGAGAGGCTTCAAAGAGGACACGTGAATAGTATTTTCCTATTTTACAATCAAATAACTGTCATACCAAAGAGAATTAATGAACTTGGAAGAAAAAATGGGCTGGTAACCAGAGGACTAATCAACAAATGCCTTTAAATGCTGGGACATGGTAAGGTACGATTTGGAATATTTCTGGGATGACACTATTACAATAATAAATATGGTTCACATTAAGGAGATTCACAAATATCACGGTTTTTAGTCAGTGCGTGATAAAAAGTGGTGTTTAAAATTTTTTATCTCAGTTTAAGTCCAAAGCTGAGATAAAAAGTGGATTTTAGCGCGAAATAAAAGACCTTGCTCTTGCGGCGAGATAAAAGAAAAACAACATCGCCCTTGTGGCATGATAAAAGATTTTAGGGTAGAAAAAATGAGATAAAAGATCTCGCTTTTGTGGCGAGATAAAAGAGAAAAGTCCTCACCTTTGTGGCATGATAAAAGATTTTAGGGCAAAAAAAATGAGATAAAAGATCTCACTCGTGTGGCGAGATAAAAGAAAAAAGATCTCACCCTTGTGGTGTGATAAAAAAGAGGAAAGATCTCACCTTTGTGGCATGATAAAAGATTTTAGGGCAGAAAAAAATTAGATAAAAGATCTCGCTCTTGTGGCAAGATAAAAGAGAAAAGACAACACCCTTGTAGCGTGATAAAAAATTTTAGCTCGGAAAAAAGTGAAATAAATGATCTCACTCTTGCAGCGAGATAAAAAAAACCTGCCCATTTAGGCGTGCGGTCTGAATTTTCACGTGGACTGACTGGTACTCATGTAGGCGGGTTTTGAAAAGTTATGTAAGAAAAACGATGTCGTTTAAGGACTTTGAATTTTTTTTTTTATTTTTTTTACATAAAGTAAGAAGATAAGCTCTAATTACACTTACTCCCAAAAATCTTTACGTTTCATCTTGATCTTCAAGTCCAAAAAGATCGAGATCAAGATCGAGGGGGAGAGAGAGAGAGAGAGAAGGCAAATCTCACGATTGGGTTCCACCAGAGCCCAGTTATTTCTTCAACAACGGGTGGGCTGTTTAACTAGTGCTCGATTTTTACGTGGGCGAGCTGTGATCTTTATGTTCTATTGTAGTAGTGAAATTTAGTTATTTCGGATGTTTTTAAAGTGTTTGACACATTAGGTAAAAAAAACAATTATATTATTATGGTTTAACCTTGTCTGAAAAGGATTAAAATCCAATTGGGAAGCCACCACTGAAATTGAAATTCAATATAAACACAAAATTCTTGTGAAATAGTTAGTTTATTAAAAATAATAATACATAAAGTTTGTCCATAATATTACAATCTGCAGGTTGTAATAATTTTCATAAAAATACAAAGCGCACACTATAACAAAAAATACTATTGTCTACTAAATGTATTGACTAAAACTAAAATTTTCGCCCCAAGAAAATCCTTTGGTGACCAACAATTAATTTTGATTGGCAAAAGATCTGTTGTCATATTTTTAAAATTTTTTAAACAATGTTTATATATGTAGTTTTATTTATTTTTAATATCATGTTAATTGCATTTCAAAAAATTCAGCAAATTTTAAGGGAAAAAAAGAATTTCTCACTTTAGGAAGTAAGTCTAAATATTTTTTGTTTTCCTAATGTGACAGAAGTTCTTGACTCGTGATACAAAGAAAAGATCATGCGCAATGATTTTCCATCTCAGTTTATGGTGTGATCATTTTGAATTTTTAATCACAGTTATAGATAGTGATCTAAAGTGACATACAATTACACCCAGAAAAGAGAAACAATCACGGCTTGTAACTGTAATAAAAGAGAAACAATCACGCCTTTTGGTAGTGATTGTTTCTCTCTTTCAATCACGGTTTATAACCGTGATAAAAGAGAGTGATTTACAATAACACCCAAATCCACCACGGTAGCAGGAGCGTGATGAAAAACTTACAATCACGATCAATAACTGTGATCTTTGTGGTTTATTGTAATAGTGAATCTAATAATTAATTATCCAAAACAACAGCATCATCTTTATTGCTTCGTTCTTCTCGATGTATCAAAAGAGAGGTCACCCCAAGCGTAGGGTATAAGCGTCTGATTGAAGCATAATAAATCCGGAAGTCCGGGATCGTACCCACAGAGATAACTAATACGGCTTGATGGATTGTAGATGCAAGTATGGTTTCCGGCTTTTAGTCAGCCAACTTGGTTTTTCGTATGCGGAGGAAAGTAAAAAGGCTAAATTAAACGAGAATAAACTAGATAAAAAGAAGGTTAGGTCTAGGAATCACTAGCGCCCACGACTCAAGCAAAACCACATTTTTCACTCCAATACACGGTTTAACCCGGAAGATAAGAAGGTTCGAAAACAAAGTAGGCAAAGCTCTTACCTACACATGATCAAGGAGGCTATCACCTCGGTAATTTGACAAACAAATCCAAGCCCCACATCAATTTCCAAAACAAAGTTGCAAAATTTTTGGTGAAAAATGCAATTTTTACTCAAACCATGGGGTGCTAGTCACCCCATGACCCAACCTTATGAAACTACTCACACATATTTAAAAAGATAAGAGCAAGCAAAAATCTACTTAGCATAAGTGTAAACACAAGCCTAAGAGAAAATTAGATAGAAAGATAGATCGGGAGAAACTAAACAACTTTAATAAAGCAGAGAGTGGCAAAAATTAACTTACAAGAGTTGAAAATGCAGAAATTAAGGGCTGGAAATCAAGAACACTAAGAACAATTTGAAATCCTAGATCTAGATCTAAAAATGGGTACATTTCTGTCCAAATCGTGTAATGGTGACATCACGGGCTTTTATACTCCAAGATACGCGCATGGGATATTCCTAGAAGATGCTCTGAAGATTCCCTCGTAAGCTCTCGGTACCGATGGCAATGGGCTTAAAATGCATTTAAGCTCTCGGTACCGATGTCTCATTTCTTAGCCATCGATGCCTAGCAGGTTATAGCTGCTGGCTGAGATAAGGGCTCGGTACCGATGTCTCCAATCTTAGCCATCGGTGCCGAGTGGGTTATGGCTGCTGGCTGAGATAAGGGCTCGGTACCGATGGCTGAAATCCTTGCCATCGATGCCGAGAGCTTATCTCAGAACTTGTCTTGCTCGGGCTGCTTTGCCTTGCCTTGGCCATTGCTCGGGCCACTTGCTCGCTCATGCCTTGCCTTGGCCTTGCTCGGGCTTGCTCGAGCCATCGGGTCACATCTGTCTTGACTGCTTTGCAACGGGCCATGCCTTGGCGTCGGGTCGTCTTTTGAGCCTCGAGTGCTTTGTGATGCTTTGAGCTTTAACTCTCTTGATTTAAACGGTTTTCCTACAAAATGCAACCAAAATACCTTACGCGCACAAGAGATTAAAAGCAACTAATTAAGCGATACAATTAACTAAAACTAGATACTAGCGCACCCTTTATTACATTATCGGGTGCTTATCATTTATCCTTTACACTGGGCACCACCACATAGTCTACCGACTTTTTTATAACTACACATTCATGTAGGGCTCATACTAAATATTACTGATTTTACGGCCGGTCCCGTATAGTACTATAGAACAATAAACTTTTACAGTGCTTCGTAGTTGATATCATATCACTTTCTTTCCCCTCTACAATATTGCTTACATGGGAAAAAAGGGTTTCTGATGACCCTTTTGGGTGTAGTGTATTTTTCTTTCTTCGATGTTGGTGGTGTGAGTTTTGTGTGAGGTATTGTACCTCGTTGGCCTTTGTAAGAAATTTGGGGGTAGGTCTTTCCTCGTCGGAGCCTTTCCGCCTAGTTGGCTATTCTCTCTCTTTATCTCCAAAGGTTATATAATAAGAAGGAGTTTTTGACCTACCATTTTTCAATTTCGGACCAATTTACCCTTTAATTTCACCCATTTTACCAATTGCCCATGCCATGCCAAATTTTCCTTTACAATTTTGCCCCTCGATTTCGAAAAATTTACTAGATCCAAAGGTTTTATATTATTATTTTACTTTATTATTATTATTTTATATTTTATTACTATTATATTCCAAAGGTTTTTTATTATTATTATTATTTTTCCAAGCATTATATAATAAGAAGGAGTTTTTGGCCTACCATTTTTCAATTTGGGACCAATTTACCCTTTGATTTGACCCATTTTATACATTGCCCAGCCTTGCCAAATTCTCCAAGCATTATATAATAAGGAGTTTTTGGCCTACCATTTTTCAATTTGGGACCAATTTATCCTTTGATTTGGCCCATTTTACACATTGCCCAGCTTTGCCAAATTCTCAATTACAAATTTTGCCCCTCGATTTTGGACAATTTACAGTTTGCCTAGGTTTTATAATGCGCCACAGTTTGCCTAGATTTTGGCCTGCCATTTTTAATTTGGGACAATTTTGCCCTTTAATTTCGTTCATTTTACCAGTTACCCAAGGATGCCATTTCCAATAATGCCCCTCCCCGCCTCCACCGTCACCTCCAGCCCAAGCTCACCCAAAACACCCACCTCCCCTCTCCTCCGTGGCACCACCACCTTACTCTCCCCATACCACCGAGCTCCACCACTCGTCACCTCCTCCTCTTGGCCTCACCACCATCTCTTCCGTCCTTCGGCTCTCCGCCGAACCGCCACCAACAGTGGGTTTCACACCCACGCCGCTACCGCGGGCACCGCCGGATGCCGTCTCAAGATTTCGGAACCACCACAGTGATCTACGAACACCGTGCAACACTTACCTGAGCTTAGAATCGCGTTTGAGGTAGTTTTTCGAAAACCCAAAACCTTAATCTGCATTTTAATGGAAATAGTACCGAAACTTAATTTTTGATGTAGATGGTGACCTAAATTTTATTTATTAATTAATGTTTAGTTCTGTTTCCATTAACTTTTAGTCCTATTTGTATGGAAAAGTTTTTGGCAGATTAAATTGGATGGTTTGGAACAGAGGGAGTAGATGAGAAGTTATGGTGGATTGTGGTATTGAAATTCATGTGTAGAAAAATTGTGCGATTAATAAATTTATCGCAATAATCATAGTTTATGTAGTAATTATTTAATAATGAAATACGTAACAATTTGGATTTAAAATGTAAATAAGGAGATATTAATTTTTAGGAATAATCGTAGTTTTTGTTCATCCATTTTTTGAAACCGTTTAACCCAAAACTAATTGCCCATGTAGTTAAGAGACGAAAGCGTATCAAATTCTTACTGCAAGTGTAACGAAAATTAACTCAAAGCAACAAAATTTGTTGTCAAGTTCCCTTTCCTTTAATCGAATAGGAATAAAACCAAATTCTAGGAAAAGATTTCACCATACAACTGTTGGAATTGGTGAAATAAGTTCAAAAACTTACGCTCTATGTGGTATGTATGTAAATCATCTAATGCTTTTGCTATTTTGATCAAACTATGTAATATATATTCCTAGCTATTTTCATACTCTTCTATTGCTTCCAGCTCTAAAATTACAAACAAGACATAACTAGCCTATATCAAAACTTATTCCCTTTGACGAGTATACATTCGTGCTGTGCATGAAGGTGAATCTACCGTTTCCTAACACGCTCTCTTCAACGGGCAAAACATTCGTGCTATGCACGAAGAAGGAACCTAGTTCAAGAAAAAATTTGCCATTTGATAGTCTCTCTTGGTTATCAATAAAATTTTTGAACTTTTGGCGAAAAAAAAAATTGGCATTTTTCAATGACTAATTAATGCATGTAGTTAGGAACAGTTGTTTAGTTCTCCTCTCATAAATAATTTCTCCAAAATTTTTGTTTGTTTCTTCATCCGTTTTTTTTCGTCTTTAGTGATTTTTTGTCAAATTTTTTACTTATTTTATATTTTTTTGGATAAACATAGCATATCTCTATTCAAAAAGTAAAAGAGTTTGTTAAAATGTTAAAAAAATTTACTAAAAACGAAAAAATACGCAAACCTATAGAACTTTTTTATCTCAAAAATAAATCTCAAAATTCCAAATATACAGGTCACATTTTGTCTACCACTATATACATTCCCAGATAGGTACAAAATGGTTGTAAACCACAATTTCCAAAGACCAATGTAGTGTACGAATGAGTTTTTGAGAAATTTTTTATGAGGTAATGATTGGAAGTAGGAGTAATAAGTGAAGAGAGATAGATAAAGAAATGAGAATAATGATTTGAGATAGGGGTAATGAGTGAAGAGTAATAATTAGAAGTAGGGGTAATGAGTATTTTTTGAGTTAGAAATTTTTTTCCAAATCTTGATCCAAACAAGGCATAAAGCTCGGAAGCCCCAAGGATTAGACGGTTGGTTAGTGGATTTGCTCCCTATACAATTGATCAAGATTCGATTTTTGAGATTAATTTGTAAAAGGAAATTTTCTTTTGAATCCCTTAATCCCGACATGAATGACATGACTTTGACCGGATTAGGAAGGGATCGAAATAATCAAGTGCGCGTCCCGAAAGCCCCGGAACCAAAATTTATATTAAAAAAAAACCTCGGAAGCACTAACCCGACATTGCGTAGCTGCCGTGATTGTAAGCCACGGAAACCTTATCCGTATAGCCCCCACCAAAAAATAAAAAATAAAAACCCCTTCACACAGACATTGTATCAATTTTCTTATTTCCTCAACAAAACAAAACAAAAAAAAATTCACGCTCCGTTTGTTTAGGCGTAAAATATTTTCTAATAAAATATTTTACCTATTTTCTGGTATTTGGTTATGTAAAAAATTAGGAAAACATTTTACATGTAAAACATTTTCCATCAATTGGATGAAAATGATTTACACTTAAATCTTCCGTAAGTTATTTTTCGAAATGAACACGTTGCCTTCTACTGCAATTCTCACTGCTTAGTTTTCTCGATCGTCAACCCTGACCCACGTTCAATTCCAATATTCTCAGATCTCTCCACCGTTTAAGCCTCTCTCTTTATCTACACTATTTTGTTAATTTCTGAAAATATTTTCAATTGCCAACCAAACACAGGAAAATAAAAATTTGGAGTTTGTTTTCTAAAAAAATATTTTACATAAAAAATATTTTGCATTATAAAACATTTTACATCGAAACAAACGGAGCCTCAATTTCCTTATTTACTAACCATATGCATGGAAATTGTACAAGGAAAATGGACTGATCTACGGTTTTTGCATACTCCTGCAAATTGGGAGAAAAAACACTTAACGTGTACTTACATTACATTCAGGGCCGATAAACGATTCGAACGAGTGAATTAATCTAATTTGGTTTGAGTACGTAATGAGCTTCAAAAATGTATTTAAACTTGAATTATTTATATATCAGTCAACCTGATCTCAAACTAGCTTTAATTAATCACCTTGAAATTAAAAATGTTTCAAACTTGATTTGTAATTTAGATTACAAGTGGATTTCAAATTAATGACCTTTTTCTGAGTCAAACACGTGTGGAAGCTCGAGTTGTTTGATTCATTTATCATCTCTTCATACAACAAAATTGTAGCTAGTAGAACTCAAAATTTGCTCCGAGCCACTATTCTTCTATCTTTTGACCACATATACCAAAAATTCTGACTCCACCCCTGCTAGTGTTATAGTACTTCTTTTTGAGCATGTGAATATCTAAAAGTTAAGTTATTTTTTGGGATGAAACAAATTGTTTTATACCAATCTCGTTCTTTGTTTTTAAAAAAAATTGGTCTACGGTCCACTATAAAGAACTTGTAACCCAATTTTTTTTTTTTGATCGGCAACAAAATTTTATTAACTCGACAAAGGGTACATCGAGGTGGTCTACTCTAGATACAAGGAAAACTTGAATCATAGAGAAGGCCAAAGAAAGGAAAAAAGAAGAAAAAGTTACATTGAACATAAATTGAATGAGACCACAATGGTATGTGGAACCATTCAAACAATTAGGCAAAGCTTCCCAAACGAAACCATAAAGCAGCATTACTCCAAACCGAATCGTGAAGTATCAGAAAGTCAGTAGCATAGGCATAATTCAGAACACCAGTCGAAACACCACTGAAGAGGGATTGAGGGAGCAGCATCTATAGCAGAAACTATAAGCAAACGAAAAACCAGATTCCTCCCAATGCAACAGTAAGGCATATTCCTCCCAATTGCGCAGTATTCATGAGTCCACCTCTAATGTTTGTAACCCCTCTAGCCCACTAATATAATTTAGTAAGGCCTCAAGTCCACTTCTTTTAAAAAAGAAATTAAACCAAGACAAAAGTGTCCTCCTACATAAACTGTCATATAGAGAGAAACCTTAGACCAAAAATAAATCTGGAGCACAGCCTCCTCTCTCTGTCTCTATTAATATGTGCTCTTTCTATGTATGTAGCCGGCGCCACCGGTCCCAGCGCCAGCAATTGAGTGGGTGGGGTGTCTACATTTGCCGGATTTGAGTTCCCATAATTCAGCTGTGGAGGATAATGGCATTGAGCATGTTTTGACTTTTGACCACCCTTAGCCCAGTGGGGGCACTCAAATTTCAATTAACTTTCATTTTTGTTTGGTTCCAAATGATATGTCCATCTTTTGGCCTATTTGTTTTCACCAATTCAGCTTGTCGTTGACGCTACACTCCTCTATTGTTTATTATATGTGTTTGTGTTCTTGTTATAAACTATACAAATTTTACATTGCGGATTGTTTTTGTTCTTGTTGTTCATCGTTGTCTAGTTTCTTCTTGTTGTTCTTGGAGTCGGTGTGAGTGGCCCCGTTCTTGACGGCGGAGGTGGGGTGGTTGGAGGCTCGGGTGCTGGGGGAGCGGTTCATGGTGGTGGTTGTTTGGTTCGGGTCCATGATGGGTGGGGTGAATTGTGGATCTGTGCGGAATTTTTTGAATGAAAGTGGGTTTGGATTTTATTGGTGGGGGGTGAGGAATTAATTGTTTTTCTCTCACTAGGAACCCATGAGGAGTGAGACTCTCGCTCTCAGATCTATCTGCGTTTTTGATAACGTACATAGAACAGATTGAGACATATAAAATTATATATGCACTTTTGTTAATGTCTTACCAAACATAACGCAAGAATGTAGATTGAGACATATAAGATTATATGTGCACTTTTTCAATATGCAGAGAACATATCTGGCATGGTACAAAGTTCAGATACACACATCTAATATTCCAGATATCCAAAGATAACCTTATATGCCTCATATCTATCTTCATTTTTGATAATATACAGATGACATATTGAGACATATAAGATTATATGTGCACTTTTGTTGATGTAGTATCAAACATAAGACAAGAACGCAGATTGAGACAAATAACGTTATATGTTAAAGTGTGGCGGGTTCAAGAAGAGAAGAGCTCAAAACAGGTAGGAAAAAAAAGAAATTTTTGACACACGTACATATAACTTTTAATGTTGGCGTGGTGGTGATGGAGGTGGAGTGGTGGTGGTGGAAAAAAAAAAGAAAAGAAAAGAAAATTTTTTGTCACACATAACATTATATATTGGCGTTGTGGTGGTAGCGGTGGAGTGGTGGTGGCGGCGGCAGAGGTGGTGGTGGTTACGTGGTTGCAATTAAGATCGGAAAAAATTGAAAAATAAATTTTTTGTGTTAGCCAAACAAGACCCTTGTTTCTTTTGCATATGGTAGTTTGTCATTGGAATTATTAGTGGACTAGAGGGGTTAGAAACTTCAGAATTGGACTAATGGAATTAGAAACATGCTATAGTGGACCTCCCAAAAATTCTTCCACGTTTTTTCTCTTCATTATCTGTTGCTGTTACCTCTCAGTAGAGGTTTAATGATTCAGGACATGGCATGTCATCACTGTAACACAGATAGATTAATCTCGTGTGTAATTAATCAACATTTATTTATACATTTAGTGAGAAAACAACTCTAATTATTAGATAGTAGGGCAATACATACTCTTATTTGGGATTGTATGGCGTCATGCCATGCATTCCCTTGAATCACCTTGAACTCGTAACATTTTTCATAGGATCGGAATTCGCACATGTATATATAGAGTTCATAATATATATTCTCTTAAAAGTTCATAATATCAAGACCAAAACTCGTATAATACAAATGTTATGATTTTATGCGCTAATGTTATTTATTAGTTTCAACACAATTTATAGTTGTGAATTCAATATCGATCAATGCACAAATCATTATGCAAATTAAGTACTCCCTCCGTCCCTTTATTACAGTCCAGTATTCCATTTTGGGCTGTCCCTTAATAAGTGTCCATTTTGTAAAGTTAGTGGGTAAAAGTTGGTGAATTGTCTATTTTGTCCCTAAAAGTAGATTCCATTTTGAAAAGTTAGTGAGTAAAAGTGTAATGATGATGGGTAAGTAGGAAAAGTGGAGGAAAAAGTTGATGTGAAAGGTATAATGATGATGTCTTTTTAATAAGTTGGAATTACGAAGCAGGACATTTAAAAAGGGACGGAAGGAGTATTATGGATTCAAGGTGGATATCATGAATTTATGTGCAAATGGTATAGATTTCGATACGAAAGAATAAATTAAGTTCGAGGTTGATGTTTTAAATTTAAATCTAAATGTTATAAATTTCTACGCAATGGGGTTATATTGTATCATTTTTCCACTGATGATTATATTTGTACACATGCCAAATAGTTCCCATCTGAAGATTTGTGTATATGAGGAGGATTCAACCTACTGACTTAGCTAATTTAATTGATTTAGAAGAAAAGAAAACGAGGAGGATGTTTTTACATAATGTGGTTTCTAGAACCCGATAAAAAATCTCCTAGGCGCGACAGGGAAAACTATGTACATAGTTTTAAGAGCTTTAGTAAAGCGTTAGCTAGCACCCAATCTTGGCCGACCAGCGCTGTCAACTTCCCCCCATGATTATCTGTACGTATTGATTCCTCTAATCTTGTTGTTCCCCAATTTGGCCTACCAGCGCTGTCAACTTCCCCCACGATTATTTGTACGTCTTGATTCCTCTAATCTTGTTGTTACCCAATCTTGGCCGATCAGCGCTGTCAACTTCCCCCCACGATTATCTGTACGTCTTGATTTCTCTAATCTTGTTGTTCCCCAATCTTGGCTCAACTTCCCCCCACGATTATCTGTACGTATTGATTCCTCTAATCTTGTTGTTCTTTCTCTCTCCTACTTTGTATCGGCTCAACTCCTCAACTAAACTTTTCTCTCTGCTAGGTTATCCCAAAAATCACAGCAGCCCCCTCCTTCCCCTCCTCCCCAATGGGTTTTACACTCATTTTTTGCGGCAGGAGGGGAGGGATTTCTCCTCCCGTGGGGTTTTTCTCTCCCAATCTTTTGATTTGGAGTTTTTTCTTGGGTGTTTTTGTGCACAGATTCTTCCTACCTCCTTTGTTCTGGTTATTCAAAGCTCGTTCTTTTCACTTTTTCCCCCATATCCGAAGTTCCTACTACGTGTGTGGTGGTGGATGGGTTCGGTGGTGGCTATGGTGGTGAGGCTGCGGTGGTCTTTGGTAGGGGCAGAGGCAGACGTTTTTTGGTTCTCTGATTTCGTTTGGAGCTCGATCTGACGTTAACAGGGTGCAAGACATGTTGATCCAGAGTCGGTTCGGCTCCTCTGGCGTTTCTCATATTTCGGCGCTGGGGGCAGAGCGTCTGCAGATAGCGTCAATGTTGCTTGGCATTTCTGTGGAGTGGTGTCTTGTTTTCTGTTATGGTTGGGTTTGGGTTGATTTTTCTTTTTGGTCTTTTGGTTCTTTTCTTTAGTGTATCCAGATTTCTCCCCATTTGTGGGACTTCTCTCATCCCTGCGTGGGTGGTTCTGTTACTTTCTGTTGTGCTCCGCCTGTTTTGAGTTGAGGGTTTAGTTGGAGTTGGGTGTAGTCTTTGGACGGAGTCCTCTCCTTTTGATTTCTTGATCCTTGTTTAGGGATTGAGTTTTCTCCTGATGATCTGTTCTCTTGATCTATAATATTACCTGTTATCGTTGTGGCAAAAAAAAAAAACTCCTCAACTGGCCGTTTATTTTGTACAACCGATAATTCGAAAATGTTATCCAAATGAGCTAAAGTAGTTTTCCACTTTTATTTTTTTTCCTTTTTCCCGTTATTTTTGGTTTATTATCCATATTGTAATTTATAGATCAGCTTTGTTTGTACCAAACTCAGGAGTCAGGAAAGATGAACGCTGACAATTGCAGAAACACTTTAATCTGCACAACGAAAGCTTTTCTAGAAAAAATAAAAGTAAAAGATCTATTTATGGACTTTGGTATATGGAGAATTCGTCATTCTCTTTTCTTTTTTTTACGGAGTATTATTATTGGCAAAAAAAAAAGTAACAAAAAAAAAATTATTCTCTTCCTCTAGTACATCCTGAATTCATTTGATCGACTAAAATTTAAAATAATGATGGTCTCTTCAATCAAAGGACTCCAACATAAACGAGTAATTACAGATCAAAAAAAAAAAACAAACATAAACGAGTAATTATTTATTCTGTGTTCCTACTAGAATACCACATGGCCTCACCTATATGGTAGGATCCTAATCATTTACTTAGTGACAAATCATGCGGTAGACACATTACCATTCGCTTTTAGTAGGTGGTTAAAAGACAAGGGGCTTTGTGTGACGGCAATCTTTTTTATTTACGGAGAGTACCGTACCACATGATATTCCAGGAGTATTCAATAATTGATCGACCAACATAAACATACTAAAATATTGTACTTTCATAAGGGTTTTTTTTTTTTTGGTTATCATAGGCTTTTCCTAAGTACAATAAAATTGCCTGAAAATTTTAGGAGCTTTATATAAACAAAATTTTCATAATACCAATTTTCATAACCACATTTTCGGAATGATCAATAGTAAAACGAGATTATCATAGTCAAGTGTTGTTCAATTAATTTACTTTTGCCGATAAAAAAAAAATAACTTCATGATCATCAAAAAATAAAGGTAAAATGAAAAAAAAAACCAGGAGACTTTACAACCTGCAGAGAGAGAGAGAGAGAGAGAGAGAGAGAGAGAGGTTCACATATTCTGCAGTTTCAACAATAAAGACTGAGTGCAAAAGGAAAAACATCAAAGAAGAATTAAATTCAACATCCAACTCCCTAATTGTTTTTTTTTTTTTTTTTTTTTTTTTGATAAGCAAAATGTTTTATTAAGAAAACTTGACAAAGGGTACATCAAGTTGGGGGGAGGGGAGAAGATTCCAACCAAGGTTGGAAGACAAAGGACCGAGGTCCAAACACCTTAGGGGCAAAAGCCTGAAGACCTAAAAGCCTCAAAACGCCCACAACTGAAATAATAAGCCCCGCCCAAAAATCAAAACCAAAACCTAAACCAAGCAACCCTAAACATCATCGCCACAAAAAACATAACAGATCCCGCCCAATAATCAAAACCAAAACCTAAACCAAGCAACCCTAAACATCATCACCACAAAAAACAGAGTAATCGCCATCACCCCACTACCGACAGCAACACACGAGCACACAAAACACAGCTGGCTCACCAAAATCATAACCCCCACATACCACCTCCTAGACCCCACATCCATTAGAAAGCTAATGAAGAACTCTGCCGAACCCGGGACTCATTCCTTTGGTGCTTATTCCTTTGGAGAGGAGCGAAAGAGTTGTTTCTCAGTATACTTTTCAGGTCTTTAGCTTCCTGTTCAATCATCTTTTTCATTCTCAAAACACCAGCGTCATCATACTTAATCTCTAACTTAGTGCCTGCTGTGATAGTTTCCTGCAATTCCTTTGCAATCCTGAACTGCTCTTGGTCTGGTGTATCAGCTATAAAGCCAGATACTTCATAAGACGGGACAGAAGTTCCGCTCGACTCAAACGAAACCAAATCTTCACCGAAAGGCTGGCTCCTATTTTTGCCATTGAGCTCCCTAGGCCGAAAATCCACCATTAAATTAATCCCTTCAATTTGCGATGCTCTGATATTGTTTCTAGAATAAAAAACAACGGGTTCATTCCACGCTTCCTTTCCTTCATTAATCGGCTTCATTGGGTCAGTTACCATAAGGGCAGTATGACTCAATATCTTGTCCCCTTGGGATTTAACTCCCAAATCTTCAACCTCTTGGAAAAGAGATAGAAGGCCCATTGAATCCTCCACAATAGAATCCAATTCATGAGTTGAAATAGAGTTGATATCATTTAATTGACTCTCTAGATTCACATCCTTAGCTACAACTCCGAAAGCTTTGTTAGAAATGGGATGATCACGGGGACTTCCATTCCCTTGTCGAGCAAACATCTCTGCATCTGGAGAGAGCCCATTAGTTTCACTTCCAGACACCGAAAAGTCTTCCTCATCTTCCTTGTCCTCCTCCGCTGCCTTTGATTGTTCATCAGAATGCGAGGAAGAATCAAGGCATACTCTAGGAATTTGTTTCACCGCTTCATGAGGTTGGTCACATGAATCTTCCATCACCTTAACTTTGTAGCTCTTGCCTTCAACCTCAATGATAATCCACTCATCAATTTCCTTGAAAATATTAGTGGCAATTAGAATCTTAGCCTCCGCAAAAGATGACATCTTCATTGTTGATTCATCAGTAGATATGAACGAACCCCATAGTTCTCCAATAGATTTAAAGGAAATATTACTCCAAACATTAAGCGGAATTCCATAACAACATAACCACACAAATCTTTCAGCACACGCTGCTTGCCCATCCCATGGATAAGTTTCAGAGAACCACCTTTGGAGACAACGCTCTTTAATCATAATCTCCATTTCATCTCTGCTAGGACAAGTTAAGATTACAGACCGTCCACCTAATGCCTTAATTTCAAAGTTGTCTAAACCCATCCCTTTCATCTGTCCCTTCAAATCATTGATTGAGATTAACTTGTGTAGTTTTGCCACCGCACTGCGATATAACCACCCATTACCAATAGGTTTAAGTGACACCCTTCGATACCCTTGATCACTACAGCTCAAACTCTTCTTTGTTTCCTTCCCATCACTACCGCTATTAATTGTTTCCCCTGAAACCATTTGGGCAAAGGATTTTCCATGAAAGTCGCTCTTTTGCCCACTTTTGTCTGTATCATAGTGAGCACCTTGATTCCGAAGGATCCCCTTAGAGTTTGTAACTATATCTGGTCGTTGGAAAAGAGGAATATTCAAATCTGATTTGTTCTTACATTGATCGAACGATGCTTCTTTAACAAAAAGCTTTTTATCGCTAACCCACAACCCATTGGCTTTTGATATTGCAACCCCTGCTGAGATAAGACAATCATATCTAACAAAACCAAATTTGGAACCAGTTCTTTTGCTGCGTTTATTAGGAATAAAAGCATCTTTGACAACTCCATAATTAGTGAATATTTTTCTGAGCCAATTTTGATTTACTTCCTCTGGCAAGTTGTCAATGTATAGAGTGAACAAAGATTGATTTTTACTCCCTAGACCACCGATCTTATTCCTCTGTTTGTTAAACCCAGAGACCCATCCTCCTACACTTTGGTTCCCAACTGCCATAGTCACCCGGTTTGCATTCTACCTGTTCAAGATCTCAAAACAGCCCCAAACAAAACCTAGCCAACCAACAAAACGGAATACACAAAATACCCTCCGGTAAAGCAGAGCAGATAGCCAGGCGCATCCAGCCAAAACAGATTTGAAACAAATAGAAACAGCAAGCACTAACAGATCAACCAACTTAATCGAAAAGAAACCGACCTTAACGCCGAAGATCGATGGCGAGTGACGACCCAACGGCTACGGAGATCGGACGAACGCAGAGATCGAAGTGGGCTGTGCAAAAGATTTGTAAAGGGAGAGAATAATTAAATTAAATTGGAAAGCATTGGTTTATTAATTGCCCTAGTAGTCTTTCCACATTTGGTAGAGAGAGAGAGAGAGAGAGAGAGAGAGAGAGAGAGAGAGAGAGAGAGAGAGAGAGCATACTGTGTGTGCTCACATATGAAATTTGCAGATTCAACTAATTAAGTGCAGAAGGAATAAATTATGGGAAATTAAATATACTGGAGTGGCAAGCAAGAAGGAACCAACTCATTTTTAATTCAACAAGGGTTTTAACGGGGGAGCACAATCAAACTAATTAAAATGGAAAGCATTAGTTTATTTCTTAACAATCTTTCCAAATTTGGAAGAAAATAAACAAATAAAATAAAATAGAACAGACCCCATAAGTTTCCAGATTTGGAAGAAAATAGACAATAAAAATTAAACAGACCCCATCATGGAATAAACAATCTAATTGAAATTACACACAATGATTTACAGAAACCTCCATTTTTTATTTTATGTAGTAATAATAAAAAGCATCATTCGTTTATAATCCGGGGAAGATAACGAATGTACCAACAAGAGAACTTACCGAACTCAAGCAATACAGAAAAATGAAGCGCTCGCATTAAGATTCAAGTTATCCATTGCCGAGATGAACGGCCGGATCGACTGCTCGGCACCGCCGCCAAGTACCCCCGCTCGGCAGCATCTCCCAATCCCAGAAATATACACATAAATCCTCAAAAGTCTGATCGCATCCATATGAGAATCAGCTAAAGACCATTAAAATACCATAACCACAAAGCCACAAGCCCAAAGAAATCCAATACCAGAGGGGAAAACATGAGTCCCTTATTCTTAGTTAAACCCTATTTTGGGGATAGGTAATTTGAGAAAAAAAACATCACTTTTGATCTCCAAACAAGTACCCAAGAGAAGAATCTCCACCAGGAACAGACTTCACTTTCGTCGATGGACGACCCTACAAAAAAAAAAAACCATATGGAATAGCTAGCCTATCAAAAAAAGAAGAAGCTAGATTTAGAGAAAAGTTCAGTTTTTTTTTTTTTTCTTTTCTTTCTAAAAATGTAAAATTATGTGATTAAAACATTCACTTACAGTTATGAAGTTTCCAGAATTCTGCCCTTGTGCTCTGGGATAGTTGTTGGAGTCGGACACGTCGTCGATGCTTTGCTTTCCGGGAGGAGAAGGCTTTTCCGGCTGCTTTTCCGGTGGGGTTTCGATTCCGTACGGAGGTATGCAGACTGCTGAAGGTGAGGGTGGAGGTGGGGTTTTCTGCTCATCAGACCCAAAGAGATACCCCAAAGAACTTTGCCCACCGCCAAAGCTTCCACCTCTACTCATGTTCTCTTTAAACTGTTTTTGAAAACTAATTAGGGAAGTGGTATTTGGGGGGCAAAGAGAGATTAGGACCACAAATATATAGGGTTAATCAAGGAGTAAACATGTAACGAGCTTGATTTTTGGTAAATAAAAATTTCGTTAAATATTTGAATTTTATTTTAATTACTCGGATTACTTTCAAAATTTCCTTTTAATTTCTAATAATCCGTCATAATTAGATTTGAGACTTTTAAAATTATATCTTTTAAATACCGGACAATCTAGTTATTTTCTAAAAACAAGTATGCTTATAAAAGCACTTGTATATTTTCCTAATATTTGAAATAAGATCTTAAAATTTTATTTCTTGGCTAGAAATCCTACTTGGCATGTAGAAATAGTTTCCAACCGATTAGTTAAGGAAACCAAACTACCAATTCACCTAGTTACATTTCCCTAATCCTTAATGAGATTTCTTAACCCCCTTTGAGCCTTGTAAACCCTCCTAAGCCTAGTTAAACCAATAGACCATTAGAAATAATCATTTGACCTTATGCTTTGTCATTTCAAAGCCTTATGTGGCATTTTTCTCCCTTAACCTTTGGTTAATAATTGTTAGGGGAAAAGTTATCCCTTGGGTAATAAAAACTAGTCTTGCTAATAAAAGACTTAGACTAGTAAGGCTAGTCACTTAGGTACTTGAAAAATAGAAGACCATCGTATTGTTTCAAAAAGTAGTAAACTAGTCTTGCCACATGCAAGTCTAAAAACAATAGCCTTAACCCTAAATTGGCCAACCTAATTACATTTCTAATTTTTCTTTAAGCTTATATAAGTATGCCCCTTGGATAAAAGTTTCCTAGAAAAATTTTAACCTTTGGTCAATGTTTAACACTTGAAAGCCTTAGCCTTAGTCATCACCTAATTCTTAGACTAAGAAGACTACTTGTACTCAAGCATGCATATATGGATATTTATACCCATAGTTTAGGCTAGACAAGGCTAAAACACTTCATGAAAACCTAGGAGTGGAAAAGACAAGTCATGGAAGGATTGGCATGCTTAATTGGGCTATTTAATGGAACAAAAAAAAAATGGGAAAGAGAGAGAGAGAGGGGAGCCGAATTTTTTAGGGAGCTAGGGTGAGGTGTGTGCTTGTGTGTTGTACACTCCATCAAGCTACAAGCTTAGCCTTAAGCCTATTACCCAAATGCCAACCCATTTCCTAGCCAACTTTAAACATAAACCTAGCCTTTTTTTTGTTCTTTCTTGCAAGCCAACCCATTCTAGGACAAGACAAGGCCATGAACCCTCCATGATAGCCTAGTTCGTTAGCCTTAAGCCTAAAGAGTTGGATATGACAAGGCATGGCATGATTTCAAAGCCTTACCTTTCAAAAATTACCCCTTGGTCAATAATTGTTAGGGAAAAATTTATCCATTGGATAATAAGCCAAGTTTTTGCTATAAATAGCACCCCACATTGGCTATTCAACTCACACCTTCACCCATTCAACTTCTCTCTCTAAGAAAGTCTAGTGTTCTTACCATGTTCTTTCTTTGTTCTTAAGTTCTTGAGTTTTTTCTAAAGCTCTTCAAGAAACTCATCCTAGGCCGCCACGAAACCACCACTCAACCACCCTTCGATCCATAAAAAGTTAGAAAGTTAGTCAAGAACTAGTTTCGAGAGAAATCTTTCTCTTTCGAAGCTACCGGAAGCCACCGTAGGAAGTTACTCCGTCTGACGTACTTACTTTTTCCCGTAGCCGTACCCACCGCCAAGAAGGAAGGTAGAATACCTCTACTCTACCCCTCGTATAAAAAAAAAGATAGATAGTATTTACTTTTATGATCCAATGCATGGTAGTTAGTAACTTTTTTTTTATTTGAAGGATGAGCATGATTATAGGATTATTAGATTGACTTGTCTTGATATGTGATAAGGCATAAGTGGTTTTCCACTCCAAAGGTGTCCGTCCATGTGACACTATGCCTTAGATTATATGTTAATTGCTTGAATATGATTATGTGAGATAAAGGATAAAATGAGCATGCTAAATAATATAGAGTTAGATGATCTTGCTAGTTTAGTTTCAAGAATTCAAAATGAACAAATTATGCTACTTATATGAAAAAGTCCTACCGCGGGGTCTAAGCATGAATACGAGACACAAAAATCGAGAAAATTAAAAACATGACACCTAGGGTGTGATTAAAGGCAATGACTTGGTAAAATATTTTTGAAACTACATAATGACCAATGTGGGAGTCATTATGTGAGTCGTGTGTGTTTTGAAAAGGAGAAAAAGTTTTGAAACCGCAATGTGTCCGGACTTGCCCATTGTGTGGTATGCGTGTGTAAAGAAAGATTTGTGAAAAATCCAATGAGAACCCGGAGCGGCGGAATCATTGTGGGGATACTCGGGAACCCGGAGCGGCGGAACCGAGGGATGAATTGTGGGTTGGTTATCCGTGAAGAGGAGCCAACGCAATGGTTTTAATGATTTTCGAAATTTCCCATGGGAACCCGGAGCGGCAGAACCATGGTGAGGATACTCGGGAACCCGAAGCGGCAGAACCGAGGGTTTTGAATTGTGGATTGTTTATCCGTGGAGAGGAGCCAATGCCAAATTCAATGTTTTTGTGTGCCAATGGGAACCCGGTGCGGCGGAACCATTGTGAGGATACTCGGAAACCCGGAACGGCGGGATCGAGGTTGGGTGTGTTAAAATACTTTTCGAAATGTTGATTTGGTAAATGAAAAGTGAAAATGATGACACGGTTTACGAAACGTTGCGTAGGAGGAACTCTGATGTCACGGATACCAACGATAGTTAATAATTAATGTGGATGTGTCATTGTTAACTGTTTTATTTGATAAGCATGTACTGTGTAGATAACGTTATCTGTATGATTCATTGTTTGTAAGTTATGGGTTAGTGGGTATGGGATTATTCTGCTGAGCTTTTGTAGCTCATGGTGTTACCTTTGGTGACCCTGACATATTATATCGGTGGCGACGCTGGTATAATGTGTCAGACTCTGTAGATGATCAAGGTGAGCTGTAAACCTTGGAGGCCTTTGGAGCAAAGGAGCTGGCTAGAATGGAGGAGCAGGCATAGCAGTAGATAGGAACCATAGTTCCCCTCCTTTTGTTGAACAAAAGTACTCTTGTGAGAATTATGATGTAATAATAAGCCAGACTCTATTTAGATTATCAATAAAATTGTCCTTTTAACGTACTCGGAAATTGGGGGCGTTACAAAACATGTACGGTGTTCACCCCAATGGACTGAGTATTTGGCGGACCAATCTTACCATCCTCGTACTAGTTGGGTGCTCAATCAAAGTCGAGAAAGACTCATATGGACCGAATTGATAGGGCGCAGCTGGGGTCAAATCGGACTAATATATGAGATAGGGTTAATCAAGAAGTTAACATGTACGGTGTCCACCCCAATGGACTGAGTATTTGGGAGGACCAATCTTCCCATCCTCGTACTAGTTGGGTGCTTGATCAAAGCAGAGAAAGACTCATATGAACCGAATTGATAGGATGCAGCTGGGGTCAAATCAGACTAATATATCATATAGGGTTAATCAAGAAGTAAACATGTACGGTGTCCACCCCAATGGACTGAGTATTTGGGAGGACCAATCTTCCCATCCTCGTACTAGTTGGGTGCTTAATCAAAGCCGAGAAAAATTCATATGAACCGAAATTGATAAGACGTAGCTAGAGTCAAATCAGACTAAAGGCTTTGAAACCCTCAGCTATCATGTGACTACTACTGCGCCACTCCGGTCATATGGTTACTCGTCCATATATAGTTTTTTTTTTTTTGATCGGCAAAAATGAATTTTATTAAAAACGGGGAAAGGAGAAAAGGGGATCCAACAAAGAGTTGGACAATACATCACAAGGGCATGGCCCGAAACACCCAATGGTCTACAAGGGTTCAAAACAAATAGACACTGAAGCCCAACCCTACACCCAAAATAAACAATGATAGCCTAAACACCCAAATCCGGCCCAAACCTTGGACCGGCCCACCCAAACCAACCCTCAAACCCTAACCACTTCAACATCCACCACCGCACAAAACACCGAAACTTAGCCTTGCCGTTAAGCCAAGCCGGCCTCTCCTAGATGTAGAGACCGGCGGCGGGAACCGACCTACGGAAATCAAACATCGAAAACAGTTAGGGTAGAGAGGAGCAAACCACCATCCATCATCCCCAGCACAAACCCTTGCAAAACACAGTCACAAATAGCAACAGCAAAATCGGAGCAACGAACTGTCAGCTCCACGCCCGACTGAGAACTCGTAAGGGCAGCCGGCCGGACTTCGGCACACAAAGATAACCTGAGCAAACAGCCATGAGAGCCGCATCCACCTCACCACCGCCGGAACAGACCATCACCGATCGAGACCGCCATCATTACCGATCGAATTTTGGAAAAAGAACCTGCAAAAACAGAAATTAGAAATCCAAAGAACACCATCTCTACCACGCCACCATCATCCACCATCACAAACACCGGACCAAGATCTACGCCACCACCACCCCTACAACACCGCCAACAACCTCTGAGCACACCTGGACCACCCCAACGCCGCTAAGCACCCGGAGGAGCCATGGAACCCCCGGTCGGAGGCAGAGAGAGCACAGGGCTCAACCTGCCGCGCCCTCCGACGAGAGGAAGGCGGAGACCTAGAAGGCAGAGGGATCGCGAAGAACGGAGAGGAGGTGAGAAGGGTTCGATCAGGAGAGGGAGAAGGATGAAGAGAGAGATAGCAAGAGAAGCAAGAGAGGAAAGAGGGGCCCGAGGGGAGGAGGG
The DNA here is from genome assembly GCA_018127125.1 of Rhododendron griersonianum. Lineage (NCBI taxonomy): Eukaryota > Viridiplantae > Streptophyta > Magnoliopsida > Ericales > Ericaceae > Rhododendron > Rhododendron griersonianum. The sequence goes on along the minus strand of CM030789.1, from coordinate 51,604,515 downwards.
TAGGAGGGCGCCTCCCCCCGGCGGCGGCGGCGGGAATCAAGAAGCCTTAGCAGACGACAGGAGAGTTTTTAGAGAGAGAGAGGGAGTGGATTAACTCCAATTATCCTCGTCCATATATAGTTGGACATCCATATATGTTCATGACTAAATGGTACTAGTAGTACAGGTGCATTAGGAGTATCCAATGCATAGATTAGTTTACAGGCATGGACATACATGTCTATGTGGTACTCTACATGAAACCCTAGGGCTTTGGTCATGCTGATGTCATTCAATCGTTGTAATCACATGGATTGTACTTAGAATTGTGGCTTATTCCACATTTGTGCATCAATAATTTATTCCTTCTACTGCATGTGATCAATTCACTATACGAGATTGGGACATCATCATTACATATTGTACTATTAACATGCAATCAACCTAATATTTTGAAAAATTACATGATCAGTCAATAAATTTGCTCATGATACACAATTTAAATCTAGCTCAAAAAGTCAGTAAATTTGTGTTTTGAAAGTGTGTTTGTAGTAGCTTCTTTTTCAGTGTAACTATGGCTCATATCACATTTCTCTGTAGCACTTTAGAGGGAAAAAAAAAACTTAGGCCACTTTAATATAACAAATGCTAGGCGTGTGTGCTTATAATAAGGATTACAAAATAAAAAGGCTTAATTTTAAGAACGTCTTCTCAACTATCACATTTTGTCAACATTACTCCCTAAAATAAAAAACCAATCAACATCAACCCTTCAACTTTCATAGAGAGGATTATATTATTTCCAATGGGGGAGTAGAAGCAGTTGAAGGGCTGCTTTGGCAAAACGTACTCTAAATTTGGGAGTAACATTCCCGGCATTAGATCAGCCTCTGATGCCATTCTTAAAATGAGAAGGGGAGGGACAAGGTCAGAGAGAAAAATTAATAAGAAAAAGCATCTCGTGAAAATTGAGGTTAAGTTCGATAAATTGAATCATAGAAATAAAAAGGACCCTTATTCCTCAATGTTCTTTAAGGAAGCTTGCAAGATGTTGGATGTTGGTAATACTTTGGGTATTGAAATTAAAGGAGGGAGGAATTATAATCTGAAGAGATTTGTTGAAATGCAAGAGGAAAAATTAAAAGAGAGGATCCACGCTTTATATGATTTTGAGGTAGAGGATATCTTAGAGGACGATGCTAATTTCGAGGAGGATGCCTCTCTCTCTATGGCCTTTTGAACTCGAGATTGGGCAGGTTTGAGGTGTTTTGCTTCTTTTTTTTTGGGTATTGCTGGTGGCTTTTTGACTTTGGTTATGGCTGTTTCTTTGGTTTTGGCTTTAGATGTTCTTTTTGTTTGTTTGGCTCTTTGGCTTTTCGGCTTGTTGTTGATGGGGGTTTAGGTATAGGGTGTGAGGCTCGTTAGGGTCTTTGGCTGCTCTATGTTGAGGTTATGTGAGTTTTTTGGTGGTCAGTTAACGTCTTGCCTTCTTTTAGGTTTCGGGTGGCTTTTGCCGGTGTGCCGTTGATCCTTTGTATCTTTGTAATCCTTTTTAAAGATTAATAAATTCTTTTTGCTTAGCAAAAAAAAAAACTTTCATTTGCAATCAACTTCACCCCTCCGTCAAAATCTGTTAATAGATGTTAACATATTAGACGGAAAGTGGATAAGTTGGACTGAAAATGAAATTCTAACCCTAAAATACCCTTCACATTGGCGGGAGAGTTAAGCCTTGGGGGTATTTGTACCCCCTTTTTTTTTTTTTAACCAAACCCTTTTTTCTCTTTCTCTCTTCCTACCCAACCCTGATTTCTCCCATTGTCCCTTAACTCCATACCAGATCTATCCCTTCTCCCTCAACTCCATACCCAGTTCTTCTTTCTCTCATCTCATCTACTCCACACGGTATGCACCCAACCCCAACCCAAAAATTCAAATTCCTCTTCTCCATATATACACCATGGGTTTAGGATTTCGATCAATTGGGTTTAGGGTTTCAAGCGAGTGCTCTGTTGATTGGAGATGGTGCGTTTCAATCAATTGGGTTTAGGGTATAGTAGACTTTTACCTCTTTTCCGTCCAAAATATTAACGTATGTTAATAGATTTGGTCAGAGGGGGTGATGTTGATTGCAAATGAAAGTTGAAGGGGGTGATGTTGATTGATTTTTTACTTGGGGGGTGATGTTGACAAAACGTGATAGTTAATGGGGTGTTCTTGAAATTAAGCCAAATAAAAAAGACAAAGGTCCTACTTTAGAAGTGTTTATTCCAGAAGCCAAGAGGCTTTTGGTCCAACGACATCAGGGGTACATTTAAGTGCTAGAAAAAAGGATGTCAGAAGTTCAACTTCTCCTCCAAAATTGCTAATTTAACTATTTTAACAATACTAACTTTCGCTGATTAAAAAAAAGTCTATGTTTAATTCCATAAGAAAAAATAAGTTGGTTTTTATGTCAATATCAGGTAGGTTGAATAATTTCGAACTTGTGGTAAGTATTGAGTCATCAAGCAATCAGTATCAATTTATACTCCGTGGATAATCAAACAAATTAATGTGACATTTTATTTGCTATTATTGGTTGCTTTGGCTAGAAATGTGACCCCATGACTCTATTTGGCCACCAAATATGTTTAGTAGTCATGATTCCCTAGGATTTGGTCAAATGTGGATATGAGAAAGTAACTGAAGGGTTTGCTACTAAGAGGTAATATTTCAAGCATTAAGGTCACTGAAGGTTTGTCCAGTTATTAGATTCAGGACCCCGGAATTGATAGAGCTGCTCGCAAGTGTGGGTATCCGGTAATATATTAAAAAAAAAAGAAGTTTCGTACCCACCAGTGATCCTACTTAACAAAAAGTGCGTAATAAGAACCATGATGATCTAAGGTGTACTGTGACCATGATATAGCTATCGTCAAATCACAATGACCTTTTCTGGACACCAAATTATTTTAAGGTGAAAAACTTTTTATCGGGGCCTTCCGTAAATAAAGTTTACGTCAGTCAATCTCAGCCATTCAAAAGTATTTTGAACGATTCGGATTAAAAACAATCTATTAACGGTAATAGATTATCTTACTGTTAATAGATTGTCTTTAATCTGAACCATCCAAAACACTCTTGACCAGTTGAAATTGTGCGGAGCTATGAATAACACGGTACTGCAGCCGTGAATGAGTTTCTCTCTATTTTAAGATAGCCAAACAGCAATGGCCAAATAGAGTTAAGCAAGATACTTTTTTTAAGATGAAAAAAAAGAGGGAATATTTGTGTTGCAGTTGGAGTTGGACCCATCAAATTATGACTTGTAATCTTCACACAGAAAAAGTAAGGACAAGGTTTTAAACCAGATTTTTTTTTTTTCGGTCAAGCGGAAAATCATTAAACCAGATTTGTTTAGATAGTGATAGTTAGGAACTACCGACATAAGTGGACTGGGGGAGTTCCAGTTCCTTACGTGCTGTCCCGGCAGAGGGGACCCCGCTCCGGTCTTGTTCCGATAATCGAAAATGTTCATTTCGTAGAGCTCGTCGAGTTAAACAAGTATGCAAAAAATCAGTTTGATCGGATCATTAAGTGCCTGATCAGAACACATATAATTTGCCAATAATGGGTTCTAGTAGATTTGATCCAGTGTTTCGGATCCATTCTTTTCAAGACAAAAAGGTTTCGATTAGGCATTTAATGATATCCGATCGAGCTGATTTTTTACATACTAGTTCAACGCGACGGAACTCTACGAAGTGAACGTTTTCGATCATTGGAGCGAGACCGGAGCACGGCCTCCTTGGCCGAGACAGCAGGCTGCTGTCCCTTTAAGGGACAGCAGCTCCCCCAACTCCCGACATGAGTGCGGGATGCCAACTTCGTTGGGATTCTCTTGTTGTGTTGGGATTCTGTTGTGATGTTTTACACTTTGAATTCTTGTAATTTATTTTTAAAGATTAATATTTTTTTTTTTGGTTAAAATTAAACTCCGATGGAGCATCTCGGTGTAACTCAACACAGTCGGCAACATGAGGCCTTATTCTGGGGGCAGATGGCAGTGGTGTTCCTGGCGGAGGGATGGTGGTTCAGGGGGCTTTTGAGGTGATTTTGATGGGGAGTTGAGTTCGGCACCAGCTTAATTGGAAGCTTGGAGGTGTTTTGCGGTGGTACGGGGCAGCAGCATGGAGGATGTTCACGGCAGCAAGGAGGATGTTTCACGGCAGTATGGAGGATGTTCACGGTAGCGGTGGTTGTTCACGGGAGCAGTGGTGGTAGTTTCACGGCAGCAGTGGTGCTTGGATTTATGGTGGTGGTGGCGCGGATTCAAGGTACATGGCGGCAGCATGGAGATGCATCGTTAATATTCAGCGGTGGTGAATGATGATGGTTGGGATGCAAGGCGTTTTGCGACTGGCTCAGGGGATCGGCGACATACGGCGGATTCACGGCGGTCTGCGCGACGGTGACGGCGTTTTGCATCCCGATCGTTGGTGGTTTCCGGCAGGGCGGTGGTTTGAGCAGTGGGGTTTCAGTTTTTGGGTGTTTAGGGCTTTGGTTGGTCTCAGACCAGCGATTGGGTCTCGGGTAATATGGAGATTAAGTAATTTTAATTTTCTTTTTGTACTTGTCTTTTTAATCTTTGTAATATTGTAGAGATTAATAAAAAAAGGAAAATTCTAAAATCAACCCAATTGGCTGACGATAGTGAGTGTGTGAATGTGTAATAAAGGGTATAAAAAGTACACAGAAATACGTGTTTTCCTTGTTTTCTAGTGTGCTTATCGTTAGCCCAGTGGGCTGACAATAGCAAGACCGATAAAAAAAAAATTTGCCGATAAAAAAAATAAAAATAAATGAGGCCTTATTCGGAATTATCATGGGACAATGGCAGGTTACTGTCGGAATATTGGGATTGCAAAAGTTTGGCTGGTGAGTTATTGGGGTTGCGAGATGGGTTGCAACTAGCGTCTAGATAGTCTCTGGCTTCCGAATCTAGAAATTGATCAAGACAGACTCTATTGTTATGGTCAATTTACTAGTACAATAATCGTAAAGGATGATAGTTTAAAAGTATCATTAAACGTGAAAGATAATAGTTTTCATACTGTCATCTATAGAGCTGTCATTAAAAGTATGAATCTTAAAAGGGAAAAAAACCGAAATGGTCCTCGTAGTTAAGTGTTTGTGTCAACTTGGTCCCTGTAGTTGTAATTGACTCGATTTACACTCTGTACTTTCCATTTTGTTCCAATTTGGTCCAATTGCTAACTGCCGTTAGTTTGCCGTTAAGTCCTTTTAACTAGGGGTGAGCAAAAAATCCATTAAATCGCGAATCCAGTCCAAACCAATCCAAACCGAAAGGTTTGGTTCGGGTTTTTAATAGTATGGTTTGGTCATGGTTTAAAAAAATTGGAAACCGCGTTATATGGTCTGGTTCGTGGATTCATATTCACGGTTATGGTTCCAAACCAATCCGAACCGTATAATATATATATATATATATATATACACACATAATTTAATTTAATTATGATTCACCAAATAAGTATGAGAGCTTTAGTCAACTACTTTTCCAATTTATTGATCCTATTAAATTCACCGCGATATTTAGTTTTTCTTTTCTGTCAAGATAATTTAAATTAAACTTCTGCCATTCTTGCTTGAGTTGAGCCATTTTGTAATCCACCTTTATAAGGAGTATATAAGTCACTGATAGGCACGCAGTATCGTAGATATAAGTGCCTAAATAGGGTAGTTTTACCACGTTGTTATCTAATTTATTCCCTATTTTTCACTTGATGCGTTGCTTTGGTATGTTTTTGTGTTTTTGTTAATTTTCAGGAAAATAAGTCTGTTTTGGCGCTAATGAGAGGTATCCGGAAAGGCCGTGATGGAGCTTGAGAGCGAGAAGGGCTGTGGAGACTAAGTGTTGAAGTGGAATTCGCGAGGAAGTGAACAGAATCTTCGCGAGCGCTATACCATTTTTGGTGTAGCGCTACCGAGCATACTAAGGGTCAACGGCCAAAGCAACGGTCAACGGAGTCAACACATTAAAGGGGTTCGGTAGCGCTATGGTAAAATTGCTGTAGCGCTACCTAAGGCCACAAGCCACCTCGTACGAAACATGGTTGCCGACTATAGTTCCTAGCTATTAGATTAGTATATTCCTAATTTCATTGGGAATGGATTTGAGGGATTTTCTAATTTAGGATTTTATTTGGGGTTTTGTATAAATACTCTCCAAACTCCGTTTTTAGGGTTCGAACTTCTAGGTAGCAGCTTTATTTTCCGTTCTTTCCGTTCCAGAGTTATTTTCTTTCAAGTTTTCAAAGTTTTGTTCAGATCTTTGCACTCCGGTAACTCGTATTAATTTTTGTCATTTATTAAAGTTGTTCGTTATTATTCAATTAGTTGTTATCTTTCGTTTATTTTTCTTTTTCCAGTAATAGAAGCATGATTCAAATTAGGGTTTCTTTTGTTTCTCTTTCAATAATGAGTGAGTAATTTTGTAGAGTGCAGTCGCGGGGCGAAGGCGTCCCGTGGCTAGTTTAATTAATATTTTTACCTCGGGTTCGAATTAATTTAATCTTTAAGCAATTTTAGAAGACGAAAACTCTTCAAACAAACAAACCCAAGCATCGCCGGAATTCGAATGCGCACGGGGACTGGTGACAGGTGGTGTGCATTTGTTAGGGATCCTTTTTCCTATTCTAAAATCAACAAATTAAATAATTGTGGCCCGAGTAAACATTGGTTAGGCTAGTTGCGGACGCTAGGTTCCCACGGTTGTACTCTCCTTTTTAAATCCTTATTTAATTAATTCAGTTTGGTAATTTAGTTAATAAATCAATCTTATTAAACAAGGGGTGGCTACCTAAGAGCCCAGATAAATTGTGAACCCGTCATCTTTGAGTCCTGCACACGTTCGTCCGTCTCTGTGGTTCGACTCCGGTACTTCCGGATATTGTGCTACACTGGTCGAGAGTCCTACGCTTGGGACGCGTCTTTATTTTAAGTCACCCGGTCGGTCAAGCATTTTTGGCGCCGTTGCCGGGGACGGCAACGTGTGTTCTAAGAAGTCGGGTCGGGTTAGTATCTTTGTGTTTTAATCTGCGTCAATAAATTAAATAAATAAATAAATAAATAAAAGTGTCTTTTGTTGTTAGCATCTTTTTGTTTCTAGGTTGAGTCATCTGGAGTCAGTCGAGTGGTAAGTGTTTTGTGTCTTGAAAAAAAAAACTACTGATGGGCCTTCTTGATAACCCTGGGGAGTTAGAGCAACACCATAGTATGCTGTTGAGTAAATTGGCACAAATTAACAAACCCTATTGGAATTTTGAGAGCCAAGTAGGTATTCCTTCGAGTCAATCTGCACAAATACAAAATTTTACTTGGGGTTATGAGAATATCCCTTCAAGTCAATCGGGTACCTTTGAGTCCTCTTGGGATCACGAGTATTACTCAGACATTTTTTCGAGTCAATTGGCACAAATTCCTGAACCCTTTTAGGACTATGAGACCCGCATGGCTATCCTAAGGAGTCATTTGGCAGAGAGTGAAATTCGAAGATTTACTGAAAAAGAGAATGAGTCTTTTAGTGAATGTTGGGAAAGGTTCAAGGGTTTTCTCAAAAACGTCACACATCATGTCTATGAGTATCCTGAAATAGTTTGTTATTTTTACAGAGGACTTTCTCAAAAGAGTCAACAATATCTGGACGTGATGAGTGACGGGGGTTTTTGGGACAAACCACCTGCTGAGGCTTTACAGTTTTATGATCTTTTGGCCCTGATTCTGAAAAATGAATATTGTGCTTTAAATTCTAATAGTGTCAATTCCCTGCCAAAGGAAGAGGTAACTGAGTCACGTCATTTTATGGAGGATTTTGATTCGTGGTCTGAAAGCTCCTCCGAGTTTGGAGGGAGTGAAGAGTTTACTCCTAGGTAAGAGGAAGTAGGTCTGGTTAACGATGTTGAGGAGGTTGACTTGGTCTTACCACAGTCCTCTGACTTTGGAAGGGATGAGGAGTTTACTGCTAGGGACGAGAGAGAAGAGGAAGTTGACCCACTTGTCATTGAGGGTGGGGTTGATGATGGTTTGGTGGAACCTTCTGAGTTAGGAGCGAACGCGGAGCTAACTGCCCAATGTTCCCCCCTTGAGTCTAATGTAAAGGTCGAACCCCCTCTTATGTATCTCCCACTGTTGATCCGCGCTGCCTACGTTTTCCTTTTGCGCTCCTCTGAGTCTAGAGAACGAGGAGCTCACTGCCCTCCGTATGATGGTCCGATCGAAAAATCTCCCACTACTGAGGAGTGGGACGCTGAGATTGATTATTTGCAGTCCTTAATGGATGAGCAAGATAGGAAGTATGGGTTTGAGAGTGAGTCTCTTATTTTTGGGGACCAAGACTTTGTTGAGGAGGAATTAGTTGAGAAACCAAACTTGGCGGAGGAGGTCTTGATAGAAGAGTCGAAGTCGACGGTAGTGGAACATATTGATTTTCTCGGTGTTGATGATTAAGATTTTGTTTATCTTCCTTCTATCGCAAATTATGTCCACAGCTCGAAAATTAATTTGGTTTCACTCGTGCACTTTGAGGCTTTCAAATTTTTTAACAAAACTCGGCGATTGCTTTATTCGAAATATCTTTTCTTGTGGTCTGGCCGAATTCAATTTTTAGTGCAAAGCTTAGAGTGGGGTGGTGCATTCTTGGGAGTTGCTTTTGTGCATTTGATTAACTTTCGGATTCTACGTTGGAAAGATCTCTCTCTCTCTCTCTCTCTCTCTCTCTCTCTTAAATTCAAAAAAAATCAAAATCAAAATCAAAATAAAGAATTCAAAAAACCAAAAAGATTTTCTTTTTAGTTTTGGGCTTTTAATTTGTGGGCCTTGTATAGCCACCCGTTTCTCGCTCATCCGCTTGACACGAGGAGAAAAGTATGACACGTGAGACTGCGTGAATGTCTGGTGGTGTTCTTTTATTTTCATTATTTTTTTTTTGTTGTGGCCCGGCTTCTACTAGCGGGCGGTACTAATATCATTTGTTGCCTAGTAGGTAGTTGGTTCTTAAGTCTTTTGCAGGACGAGCATGCTACCACACCAGCCTTGGTAGTTTGGGCCTCTCCGCAGGAGTGAATGAGGCGTTCAGAAGCCTCGAGCAGGGGTGTCACTAATTGTGGCGGTTGTAAGTCCGATAAAGCATTGGCGCGGCTCTGTGTGACTAGCTGTGGACCTCATGAGGTCCGAAGGAGCGGATTCTGAAAGCGGTTCTGATGACGAAACGCAACGGTGACAACAAATTCCCCATACAACGGTCGGGGTCATGATGGTTGGCTGCCATTTGTTGGTCCATTTCTCTCTCTTGTTCTTTATTATCTTTTTGTCTTCATGCTTTGAGGACATAGCATGTTCTAAGTTGGGGGAGGGTGTACTTCGTACTTGTTTTTATTCTTTTTTAGAGTAAATTTTTTTTTAAGGATTTTGGATACTTGGGTGCAACTATTCTTGGTTGATGGCTTCTAATTAGCACTATAGTGGTTGTTGTGCGAGTCGGAGTCTCGATATGATTTTATGGATAGACTTAAGCTCGTGAACATGATGTTGAAGAAGCACTTGATTAGCCGGTATCATCTATAGTTGGATAGCGTTTGGTCACTTGAAAACATGCTCTCACACACACAGAGCCACATGAGTATTTACCGGTTGAGAGTTTGGTTCACATGTTTTTGGTATTTCAGTATAAGCTTGTTTGATGGAATTTTTGGAACTCCTTTCCCAATATAAAAAAAAGTAAAAGAGAGTTATGTGTGCTATATTGTTAATGCTTATCCGGGCGTCCATTGAGTATTAACCGGACAATCGGGGTATGCTCCCACCGTGTTGTTCGCGTCAAAAGATGGATAGACTTTGTGAAAGTATCATTAAATGTGGTTAGCTTGGATCTCAATATAAAGCCTTTTTGACTTGAGCAATTAAGTCCTGCAGGGGTCTCTTAAAACCTGGTGCTCTAAAGTCGTTTGGCTTAGGGATAGCCGACCCAAAGCTCGCTAAAAAGTCAACTAGAAAGCCCGAGAGATCCGGGCATTGCACGACCATGAGAAAAAAAACAGAAGAAGGAAAAATACAAAAAGGGAAGGAGTACGCTTAAGAAACACTGGGCTATCAACGGTGTGTGAACTGTTCTTGAGATTTGTAAATTTCTTTATGTGGTTTTTTTATTCAAGCATGCCAATTGAAAATTCGCTATCCGATCGTAGGTGAGAGGATTCATTTTTGTGCTAAGTTTGGTACGGAGTTCATTTGTTTAACTTTATCCATGGATAAAATATCTTGCCTTTAACTTGCTTGACAGTTATTGTAGTGCTTTTAGAGGTTATTGATTGGGTTGAGTCGCATTCGAAGTGTCCGAGTCCTTTGTGTTTTGTGGGTGATCACTGCTGAAAACCCTCACAAGATTTCACTCGTCCTACCGGGGCCGCCCGGGGGTTTAAAAGATCTATCTTTTTTTTATTTGTTTTATTCTTCTTATTGCTAGAGACTAGCAACCTTCAAGTTGGGGGGTGGTCACACTAACAAATCAATGAAATGCATATGACCCAATAAAAATAGATATATGGGAAGTGATCAACTTTGCCCAAGAACCAAAATGAGAGTTCTGTTGCAAAATCAGAGTGATCTCCATTTTGCAAAATAAAAAAATTGCCTACACAACATCAGATCCGTTCTAGCAAAATCAGAGTGATCTCCATTACGCTAGTCGGCAATTGTGATATATAGAAGTTTAATTTAAATTATCTTGGCCGAGAAGAAAAACTAAATATCGCGATGAATTTAATAGGATCAATAAATTAGAAAAGTAGTTGACTAAAGCTCTCATATTTATTTGGTGAATCATAATTAAATTAAATTATGTGTGTATATATATGTGTATTATACGGTTCGGATCGGTTTGGAACCATAACGGTGAACATGAATCCACGAACCAAACCATATAACGCGGTTTCCAATTTTTTTAAACCATGACCAAATCATACTACTAAAAATCCGAACCAAACTGGTTTAGACTGGATTGGTGATTTGACGGATTTTTTGCTCACCCCTAGTAAAAAGGACTTAACGGCAAACTAACGGCAGTTAGCAATTGGACCAAATTGGAACAAAATGAAAAGTACAGAGTGTAAATCGAGCCAATTACAACTATAGGGACCAAGTTGACACAAACACTTAACTACATGGACCATTTCGGTTTTCTTCCCATCTTCAAATGAACGGTTTGAAACTGTCATTAATATCTATAAAGATGGTGCTTTATAAACGTAATTAAAAGTAAAAGATGACAATTGTGAAATGTCATTAAAGTACTTTAAAGCCGTCATCTTTTGTAACGATCCGCTCCCACCCTATATAATATTGTCCGCTTTAAACACCAAACCCCATCAAACCTCCTAGTGAGGTCACCCATTCCAGGATTACTCCAGTGCGAACACGTTTAACTATGAAGTTTCAATTGGCTTTGGCACCCTCATAGCTTTAAAAGTATTTGTACAAGATAGGATGACGATATATTATTTATAGCATACAATTTACACTTCACCAAGTGCTTACGCCACAACCTCGCCTTCAAAAATAAGGTTGATAGAAACCCGAAGCGTAGGGCTAGGTCATTGCACGCATAATATCCGGAAGTCCGGGATCGTCCCCACAGAGAATCGAATATAGCTTAATTGGATTGTAGGTATTAAACGATGGGATTTCAGCGTTTAAGACGGCCAACTTGGTTTTGCTTTAACGGTAAAAATGCTAGTAAAATGACTAGAAATGTTCTTAATGAACTTAAAGAGGCAAGTCTAGGGATCTTCTAACCCTTGACAAAGGCCGTTACCGATTCTCAAATATAACTCAAACGAGAGTCACGACCGTGTGCTCACGCCCAGAAGATTTAGCTTTAATGACTAAATTTATCAAAAGATGTGATTAACCGGAACTAAACCAACTTATTTTTGCTAATGTATCTAACACGTAGGAGGCCACGAGCCTTCGATATGTCACTTGCTAAGACCGCTTAACTAAACTTCATATTAAGGAGTTAACACCCCTCGCTTAGACCAAAATGGCTAGGTTAATCCAATTCCGAAAACTATGATTTTAAGCCTAAAGGTTTGAGAACCAAATAACCACTTAAGTCATTGGAAAAGATTAGCCCAAGACTTAGCCAAAAGACTACTCAACCATACTTAAAGAACCAAGCATGCTAGAAAAAATGAGACATAAGATTTAACCGACAAAAACGAAAATAAACTTGATATTAAGGAGAATCTAGTTCGTAGCTACAACATTAATAAACGAGAAATTAACAAACGAGAAAGACTTACAAGTGTTCTTGAAAGATTTAACTAAGAAGTTTGGAAGACATTAATGGAGAAAGACTAACCTAAACTAACTAACTCCTACTTAAAGAAGAGAGATGGAACCCCTATTTATACAAAGTGGGTTTCTCTTTCTATAAATATCTCAAAAACATACCAATAAAGGCAACTATTCCATAAGTGAAAAGTCCAAAAAGCAGCAAATATCTGACCGGAAGCTCCCCGTATCGATACGGTTTAGGCAAAGTATCGATACCACGCTGTTATCCTGAAATGGCTATTTTCCACGTAACGCCTCCGTATCGATACAAAAAAAGGCCGTATCGATACGGGAGAACCTGGAAACCCACGAAGCCAACGCGTATCGATACAGATTTAGGCTGTATCGATACCAGGAGCTTATCTCTAGATCTTTAAGCCAGCTGATAAGCACCCAATATTGTAGATATTTGGTGCGATTAGACCTGGCTTATGATGCTTTTACTTATGTTTATTTAGCTTTTATAGTGATATTGCACGTAAGGTAGGTTTTTGTGTATTTCAGGTAAAACGTGCAAATAAGGCGTATTTCAACGCCATAAGTGGCCCAAGTGCTTCCAAGTACCCGAAGACCCTGTCGGCCCCTTAAAATCTGTCTAAGTATGGAAAAATGACTTTCTGAAAAAGTTCTGATTTTCGAGATTAAAAATGGCGGTAATTGATCCTTGAATTTTTCTAAGAGTAACTACAAAGTTGCAAGATTTTATTTGAAAAGCAAGGTCATATTTCGAGCCTTTTTCTCTTAAGAAAATTGTGCAGTTTTCTGTTTTGTACTAAAAGTGGGGGGTTGACATTTTGATTTAATTGGAATCTTAAAATTCTGGTAATGCCATTGTTTCCAAATTGGGGTACTTTCTTATTTTCATTAAATAAAATTAAAGTAAAGAAAAGGTAAAAGAAAGGTTTAAAATGTAGTCTTTACTTAAATTTAGAGAATGAAAATAAGTGTTGAGGAGCTGGAAGTTGCTGGGAGCTGCCTGCTGAAACTGGCTTGAAGATCTGGAGATAAGCTCCTGGTATCGATACAGCCTAAATCTGTATCGATACGTATTAGCTTCGTGGGAAGGCAGGTTGTTCCGTATCGATACGGCCTTTTCCCGTATCGATACGGAGACATTACGTGGAAAATGGCCATTTCAGGATAACAGCGCGGTATCGATACTTTGACTAAACCGTATCGATACGGGGAGCTTCCGGCCAGATTTTTGTTACTTTTTGGACTTTCCATTTATGGAATAGTTGCTACTTTTGGTATGTTTTTAGGATATTTTGTAGAGAGGGATTTATTTGTATAAATAGGTTGGAAGTCTTTCTCTCTGACATATAGTAGTTAGTTAGCTTAGGTTAGTCTTTTTCCTTCAAGAACTCCATTAATGTCTTTCAAGCTTTCTTAATTAATTTTCTCAAGAACACTTGTAAGTCTTTCTCGTTTGTTAATTTCTCGTTTATTAATGTTGTAGCTACGGCTTGGATTTTTATTAATATCAAGTTTATTTTCGTTTCCTACGGTTAAATCTTATGTCTCATTTTTCTAGCATGCTTGGTTCTTTAAGTATGGTTGAGTAGTCTTTTGGCTAAGTCTTGGGTTAATCTTTCCTAATGACTTAGGTGATTATTTGGTTCTCAAACCCTCGGGCTTAAAATCATGGTTTTCGGAATTGGATTAACCTAGCCATTTTGGTCTAAGCGAGGGGTGTTAACTCCTTGATATGAAGTTTAGTCAAGCGGTCTTGGCAAGCGACATATCGAGGGCTCGTGGCCTCCTACGTATTAGATACATTAGCAAAAATAGGTTGGCTTAGTTCCGTTTAATCACATCTTTTGTTAAACGTAGTCATTAAAGCTAAATCTTCTGGGCGTGAGCACGCGATCGTGACTCTCGCTTGAGTTATATTGAGAACCGGTAGCGGCCTTTGTCAAGGGTTAGAAGATCCCTAGACTTGCCTCTTTAAGTTCATTAAGTCTTTCTAGTCTCTTGTTTTAGTTTTTACACCGTTAAAGCAAAACCAAGTTGGCCGTCTTAAACGCCGAAATCCATTACTTACAAACCTACAATCCGATTAAGCTATATTCGGTTCTCTGTGGGTACGATCCCGGACTTTCCGGTTATTATGCTATCGACGACCTAGCCCTACGCTTGGGGTGTTTCAACCTTATTTGAAGGCGAGGTTGTGGCGTAAGCACCAGCTTCAGCAAGCAGCTCCCAGCAACTTTCAGCTCCTCAGCATCTTATTTTCATTCTCTAAAGTTAAGTAAAGATGACATTTTAAACCTTTCTTTTACCTTTTCTTTACTTTAATTTATTTAATAAAAATAAGAAAGTACCCCCATTTGGAAACAATGGCATTACCAGAATTTTAAGATTCCAATTAAATCAAAATGTCAACCCCCCACTTTTAGTGTAAAATGGAAAACTGCACATTTTTCTCAAGAGAAAAAGGCTCGAAACATGACATTGCTCTTCAAATAAAACCTTGCAACTTTGTAGTTACTATTAGAAAAATTCAAGGATCAATTACCGCCATTTTTAATCTCGAAAATCAGAACTTTTTCAGAAAGTCATTTTCCATACTTAGACAGATTTTAAGGGGCCGACAGGGTCTTCGGGTACTTGGAAGCACTTGGGCCATCCATGCGTCAAACTACGCCTTATTTGCACGTTTTACCTGAAATACACAAAAACCTACATTACGTGCAATATCACTATAAAAGCTAAATAAACATAAGTAAAAGCAGTATAAGCCGGGACTAGTCGCACCAAATATCTACAATATTGGGTGCTCATCACGCCCCCCAACTTGTACTTTGCTAGTCCCTAGCAAACTAAAGCAAAACATACTTAACTAAGCTATGCAACCTCCCCGAAACGAAGATACAAAAGCTATGCTCACTAACTACAACTAGGCAAGAGTCTAAAGCACCCCTTCAAATCCGATCATATGCAATCCACACACAAACATGCCATGAACTAGGATGAAGAAATTATGTCATATTAGAGTAGTCAAATATGCATGCACCACAACGAGTTTCGACTCCAAAACTCACAAGGATACACTCTTATTCGACTTTTCACACATTAAGAAACGAGATTACATCCCATGACAAGCGCTAGCGAGTAAATGCAATAGTCAGAGACAAAAAGCTATGCATGCTATCAAAAGGGCGCTTAGAACAAAAGAAAAGCTAATTATTGACAAGTATGCACGACAAAGGAATAAATCATACTCAAAAAGCAGTAAATATCAAACATGCATCAAACGGAGTTAATTAGCGTACAAAAGATCAACGGAGGACTTTATTAGCTTATAACGACCTTAGATATAAAGGGAAAGAGACTACAAAAATGTAGTGGCCATATACTAGCATGGTTCATCTACCATTGGCCACTACCGACCCTAACCTACCTAAGGCATGGCCACATATCGGCCAAACACCAAACAAAGTTACGAAGAATAAAGAAAAACTACTACCACCGACTCCACCACACGTAGACGTCATCCTCAACCGGCTCCTCATGGTATTGAGCATCGAGCTCCCCCTTTTCATCGGACTCTTTCTCATCCGGAATGTAAGCTAGCCCGGAGGTCACACCAATTCTCTCATCATAGTATTCAACCCTCTTTCGAATCCACTTTTGCTCTTTCATAGCATTTCTTTGATTTTTCTTTGAGGAATAGGGTCATTTGAATTGAGATTTGTAGTAAGAGAGATTGAGAGGTCAATGTTGAGGACTTTGGAGAAGGAGATGAAAATTTGAGACTTTAGTTTTTGTAATGGGAGAGGAGATATAGGGAATCACATATCAATTCTTCACCTTTTTACATCCCAATCACTTCTATCATATTCACATCACCCCCAAACCTCCTTTAGACATTGAGAAACACTTTCACGCAACCCTTCAAACATCCGGTTACCTAGGTTTGAACAATGGAAGAGACTCGGACTATGGTTCAACATAAGGACAAGGAGACTCTTATGTGGTTTAATCAAACAAAAATGCCTTGAATCATTTCCTAAGTACGCCAACAACTCCAAAAAGATGCATGAAAGATATATACACTACTTAAGCATGAACAAAAGATATTATTTACGCAAATGCGAGAAATGAAAACAAAAAGCATGGGATGCTTCAAAAAGAATCTCAACTCTAGCGATGCACACTACTTGACTTGACTTTTAGGCTCAACTTCTTCACCAATGTTCATGTATATGCAAATGACATGGATTAAAACACATAACCGAATTCGACGGGATACATGACTTTTGCCACTGACACAATTGAGCATAATTAAAGTATCTAGCATGCGAAATCCCTACTATCTAACAAGGGAAGATTGCACAAAAAATTTAAAAATTTTACCAAAAGCAGAAAAATGAGACAAGTCTCAAAAACATATATATAGCATATATATCCCTCCCCCCAACTTAAATGATACTATGTCCTCATAGTATGAAGAACAACAGTATTGAGAGGAAAGAACAAAAGATTGTACCTCCGGGGGAATGTCAACCCCCGTATACCTCGACCAAGTTGGAGGCTTTCTTGTCATTGCTTCCCTTCGTCACTGGAACTGCTTCCAAGGCTCACTCTTGTAGCTCAGAAAAAGAACAAAGAACCTACAAACAGGTAAATGACATTAGAACTGCCCGGCTCGTGTTATCCGGGCGCCAAAAGTAACCGAAAGTAAAATACAACCAAATCTTCACGCGACTACACGGGTACTACTGTTCTCCCCATTTCCAAAGCGAGAAACGGGTGGCTATACCAGACCAGCAAAAGAGAAAAAGAAAAGAGAGAGGGAGGGAGGGAGGGAAAGAAAGAGTCTATGTACGTTCAGCCAAACGCGGGCTCCGAACATTTATCATGCCAACAAAAATTAAAACAATAAACATGCCACTCAAATCGAAACTCTTGATCAAAAATTGAATCCGACCATTCCACAAGAAAAGATATTTCGAATAGCGCATTTGCCGAATTCGTTTTATAAACATGAGTTCCACCAAATGCATAGTTCCACCAAATGCATATTCCAAACTAAATCAATTTTCAGAGTGTTGACAAAATCCACAATGTAAGGATGATAAACTAAATCAAATTCATCAACACCAAGAAAATCAATCAATTCGACTTTAAAAAACTCTTGCGAAAGTGGCGACTCAGTAGGAGGGGTGGCATCGTCGAGAGTCAAAAATGTTTGATTATTCAGTGCAACTATTGGCAATGACTCCTCAAAAGGCATATAGCCTTCCCTAATGACCAACGGCTCTATGTGCTCTTTTTCCCTCGCATCAAAATTTGTATCCTCAAGGGTAGGAGACCCACTCTTGGTCTCGTACACTTTGTCTTGCTCTTCTAACAAGGAGTACAAATAGTCTATCTCTGCGTCCATCTCTGCAGTAGTGAGAAGTTTCTCTCCCGGATCATCACACAGAAGGAGATCCACAGGGGGAGAACACTGGACAACAGGTTCATCATTAGGCTCATCACTCCAGTCAAACTCTGCGGAACTTTCATAAGTGAAACTAACATCTTCAACAAAGACAGGTGGCTCAATTTCCTCTTCCATGACATTTACGGTGGCATCTTCAACATTGACATCATAAACCCAAGATTTTGAATTTTCAGCTAATTCATCAAAGTAATCCCAACTCTCATTAGCGGTTCTATCCAAAAATGCACCATCAAACATCCGTTCTACAAGCTGACGCGTTGTAGAATTTAAACTATCATATAAGATGGGAATAAGGTGCCTTATTTCATAGCTATGTTGCGACCAATAGAGTATGGGATATTTAAACCGCCACCAACAACACGCAAAAGACTCTTCATCAAGTTGATAAAAATTTACAATTTCACGTAGCAGCATATGAGTCTCATGCATTGGGGAAAACTCTTTGAAAAATTGCTCTTCCAAATCTTGCCATGTAAGTATTGATCTTGAGTTCATGAATGAAACCAACTTTTAGCCTTGTCTTTCAAAGATGAAGGAAATATCTTAAATAAGACCACTTTATCGTTCATGCAAAGCTCCTCAAGTTCTATGATATGCGCACATGGATTTTCAGAGGCTAAGCCATGAAAATGGGGTAACACTTGAAGCATGCCCGACGTAACACTCAAAACATTGGCGGAAAGGGGTGACTATGCAAGAGGGTGTAAAAATTTGATTGGGATAAAGGTACTACTGCATAGTCTTGGGGACTATTTCCCCATTTGCCGCCGCCATTCTACTAGATAGATAAGACATAAAGTAAACAGGCTAGAGGGGCTATGCCGCCACCTCTCTCAAAACAGTTCCGTGGGGTTATGCCACCGCCACGTTATATAGACAAAATGTAGTAAAAAGGCAATTGATGCCCAATCTAGCTTAGTTACACCTCAAGTCAAATTGGTGGCTCAGTTAGAGGTATCCGCTAAATTGAGTTCAATGTACACAAAGGAAAAAAAATAAAACGGAGTACTTACAATGGTTTGTCGAACTTCCAAATAAGCTATAATAAGAATATCCCCGGCAACGGCGCCAAAAATGCTTACGCCACAACCTCGCCTTCAGAAATAAGGTTGATAGAAACCCGAAGTGTAGGGCTAGGTCATTACACGCATAATATCCGGAAGTCCGAGATCGTCCCCACAGAGAATCGAATATAGCTTAATTGGATTGTAGGTATTAAACGATGGGATTTCGGCGTTTAAGACGGCCAACTTGGTTTTGCTTTAACGGTGAAAATGCTAGTAAAATGACTAGAAATGTTCTTAATGAACTTAAAGAGGCAAGTCTAGGGACCTTCTAACCCTTGACAAAGGCCGTTACCGATTCTCAAATATAACTCAAGCGAGAGTCATGACCGCGTGCTCACGCCCGGAAGATTTAGCTTTAATGACTATGTTTATCAAAAGATGTGATTAACTGGAACTAAACCAACTTATTTTTGCTAATGTATCTAACACGTAGGAGGCCACGAGCCCTCGATATGTCGCTTGCCAAGACCGCTTGACTAAACTTCATATCAAGGAGTTAACACCCCTCGCTTAGACCAAAATGGCTAGGTTAATCCAATTCCGAAAACCATGATTTTAAGCCTGAAGGTTTGAGAACCAAATAACCACCTAAGTCATTGGGAAAGATTAGCCCAAGACTTAGCCAAAAGACTACTCAACCATACTTAAAGAACCAAGCATGCTAGAAAAAATGAGACATAAGATTTAACCAACAAAAACGAAAATAAACTTGATATTAAGGAGAATCTAGTTCGTAGCTATAACATTAATAAACGAGAAATTAACAAACGAGAAAGACTTACAAGTGTTCTTGAAAGATTTAACTAAGAAAGCTTGGAAGACATTAATGGAGAAAGACTAGCCTAAACTAACTAACTCCTACTTATAGAAGAGAGATGGAACCCCTATTTATACAAAGTGGGTTTCTCTTTCTACAAATATCTCAAAAACATACCAATAAAGGCAACTATTCCATAAGTGCAAAGTCCAAAAAGCAGCAAATATCTGACCGGAAGCTCCCCGTATCGATACGGTTTAGGCAAAGTATAGATATCACGCTGTTATCCTGAAATGGCCATTTCCCACGTAACGCCTCCGTATCGATACGGAAAAAGGCCGTATCGATACGGGAGAACCTGAAAACCCACGAAGCCAACGCGTATCGATACAGATTTAGGCTGTATCGATACCAGGAGCTTATCTCCAGATCTTCAAGCAAGCTTTAGCAGGCAGCTCCCAGCAACTTCCAGCTCCTCAGCATCTTATTTTCATTCTCTAAAATTAAGTAAAGATGACATTTTAAACCTTTCTTTTTCCTTTTCTTTACTTTAATTTATTTAATAAAAATAAGAAAGTACCCCCCATTTGGAAACAATGGCATTACCAGAATTTTAAGATTCCAATTAAATCAAAATGTCAACCCCCCACTTTTAGTGTAAAATGGAAAACTGCACATTTTTCTCAAGAGAAAAAGGCTCGAAACATGACATTGCTCTTCAAATAAACCTTGCAACTTTGTAGTTACTATTAGAAAAATTCAAGGATCAATTACCGCCATTTTTAATCTCGAAAATCAGAACTTTTTCAGAAAGTCATTTTCCATACTTAGAAAGATTTTAAGGGGCCGACAGGGTCTTCGGGTACTTGGAAGCACTTGGGCCATCCATGGCGTCAAACTACGCCTTATTTGCACGTTTTACCTGAAATACATAAAAACCTACCTTACGTGCAATATCACTATAAAAGCTAAATAAACATAAGTAAAAGCAGCATAAGCCGGGACTAGTCGCATCAAATATCTACAATATTGGGTGCTCATCACCAAGCGATGTGGGACTACCCTCGGTTGACCCTTCTGGTCACCAGCAGCCCCTCGCACAGGTCCCAATTGCCCTCAGGCCAGTTGACCACTACCTGGAACTCCCAAAGGGCAGGGCGTCACAATCTTCCCCACTTAGGAACACACGTCCTCGTATGGGGTTGAGATTCTGTCTCACATTTTCGATTTGTACAAGCTCTGATACCATATGTAACGACCTGCTCCTGATTTGAGACTTCAAAGCAACAACGTTCATAGATGGCACCGTTTTCTCCAAAAACAAATTTTTGTTCGTCAATGTCACTTATAAGGAGAACCCGACATTAAAAAGAAAGAATAGTTATGTCACTATTTACAAAGTGACATCATAAATATATTAGATCATAGTTTAGGAGAAACTGACATTAAAAAGAAAGAATAGTTATATCACTATTGTACAAAGTGACATTATAAATATATTAGATCACAGTTTAGGAGAAACTGGCATTAAAAAGAAAGAATAGTTATGTCAATATTTTAGAAAGTGATATCATAAATATATTATATCACAGTTTTTTTGATGACTGACATTATTTATCTATCGCAATCTTTTTAATTACGGTTTTTTCAAAAACTGACATCTTTTCACTTTTTCAAGTGTAATCTTTTAACAATATTGTAGTAGTGGAATTATGGGTAAACCATGTGACGAAACACACCAACTTGGTGATTGCAGGTACCTTTTGCAGCAACCGAAAGTGACGGGGTGATGCATATATAGCTTTCGCAAAGGAAATGCTTGTGCGGGTCGGTTGGCAAACTTTGGTTTTGAAATGGATAGTATGCCTAATGCTGTTTCCATTCAATTAAGGACGGTGTCAATCACGTCACCTCATCAAATCATACCTCAACGGGCATCCGGGCTATAGAGCGGTGGTTAAGATGAGAAACATAGATTGTATAATATATAATCCTTCTCTAACATTCTACATGTGTTTTCAAATGACACGAGTCCTTATATACTTTTTCTCAAATTTATGTGGACTTGTTTTATGTACAAACATTTAGACTAGTGATGACCGTCTAGGTTTATAGATTTGCTATGTTTGATTTCTTTAATTAATCAACCCACCAGCCGATTAAATAAATCAATCCCAGAAACGAAAAAGCAAACAATCACAGAACACAACGATATACGTAGAACCCCAAAACAGGTCAAAACCACGGGAAAGAATGAAAACACTATACTTATTATGTAGTTCGTTACAAAAAATCTTACGATTATAAATCCTCACTAATCGCTCTAAGTTCTACTTGTCAAATCCTCGTTCACCACACCCAGCGCACTTGACCCCCTCCACCTTGAATCCACAAGCCTTCCGTTTCCTTCCCAAAGATCTACCGAAGGATTTTGTATTGTGTAGATTCTCACCTTAGTGCTTTTCTCATATGTTGAAGAAGATAAATAAAACTCTTGGAGATCTTCAATAAGCCTCAATGATCCATAGATGTAAGTTAATCTCCAAGCATAATCAGGAAACCATTAATTCTAAGGTTTTCTCTTCTATATTATGGCTGCTCTAGTAGCCCTAGAAGTGAATAAAACGTGTCTTTATATAGTTTACGAAAATCGATTGACTACCCAATCGATCGGCCTGTCTAGTCCCAAGTCATGACTAAAACAAGTCATGAGCAGGTACCGATTGATGAGCCGATTGAATGGTCGATCAAGCTGTGTAACCTGTTTGTTTCCGATTGATCTGTTCGCTGAGATGCCTACACTTGGTCATTCGAATCACTCACTCTTTATTACATGAACATGACTCCTTGTACTCTATTCCTTGTCAATCAAAAGAGAGCGTCGCTTTGTGGAGCCAACAGCAGTGACAACAGACATTATTTTTCTCTTCCAAAGTTGTTTCCAGAGAGGCAATATTAACCTAACATGGAATCATGCATAATTACTGTATGGTTTGATGTATTAAAATGCAGTTTCTTCTAATTTCACAGATTGTTAATTAAAAAAGTTATGAAGACGTACTGAATCTGAAGTCAGGCATATATATATAGTCCCCACATGAGTTAAGCTTTTGCAGCATTTGATGGAGAAAACAATGATGCCTAAGGGACCCTTGAAAGACAAGAAAAATGAGAACACTGCAAAGCTCATCAGTGGATAGGTACAGCTGAAGTTGATCTGGTCATGAACAGTAGATTGTGTCCCAACCAATGGGAAATTTTTTCAATGCCGGCCTGTGGGTACCACGTGGTGCCCGCTCGGTTCATCCGAGCCGTCCATTGCATTTATGGACGGCTCGGATTTGGAGAGAGAAAAAAGAGAGAGAAAGTGTTGGGGTGAGGGGAGATAAAGGGTTTCAATCCGGACAGTCCAAAAGTGTATTGGATGGTCTAAATGTTCCGAGCGGTACCACGTGGGATATACCCACTCGGCTCCAAAAAATTTCACGGTTTCTCTTATGCAAGAGAAACGGTTTTCAGGATATTCATTGAAGATGATTAGTTTCTGTTCTTTCAATTCATCTAGTTTTGATAGTTGGGTGTCCAAACAAGCTGCGCGCTTACGTGCAACTCGACTAATTTTGAAGATGCTTACGTGTAATACGACTAATTTTGGAGCGGTGATCGAAAACAAGGACAGCTGGACAAACCTGTCTAATCAACGAGCTTGGAAAATCAGCTTTTGTTGAGAATTCAGGCAGACAATGCCACCTCAATCCTCGGAATGGTACTTGCTTTTATTGGAAAGTACTGAAGAAGAACATTAATTATATATCCATATATATTCAACCTCTTAATTTCGAGTCCTGCTATTGGTACAAACGAAAGGGTGTACATACGGTGTACATACCGTGTGGGACCCACTACGGATCCCACACAAATGATCCGGTCCGTTAATAAATTTTAAAATATTGTTTCTAGTGGCCCTGCTAAAAATTAACTCAATTGAATATGTGTAAGTAATTGATCCGATCTTCTAACTTTTCATTCAAAAGTTAGACAGTGAAAAGTTATAAGATTGGATCAAGTACTTATACATATTCAATTGAACTGATTTTTTGCAAGGGTACTCAAAAAAATAGTTTAAAATTTATCAATGGACCGGATCATTCGTGTGGAACCCATAGTGGGCCCCACACAGTAATGTTCACCGTATGTACACTTTTTTTTTTGTTGATAGGCCCGTATATACACTCTTTCATATGTACTCTTAGCATTTCTGTTTAATTTCTTTGTGCAGTTGTGCTGATATATGTGAGGATGTCTGATGCTTGTGCCACATTCATCAAGTGATTCAAGCCAATGGATACTGATAAGTTAGAGTGAATGGGGAAAGACCTTAGTAGTGTAATTCTTCAAAATGCTATGCGCTTGTACTGTGTTTGCACTGATTTTAGTGGTTTAAGGTATGTTTAGAGAAGATGCTTTCGCGCTCGCACTCACATACCCGCACATGAATTACCTGACTTATGGGAAGAGAAGCGATAACTAGGAATGGTAAGCCTTATACATATGATGTATGATTGACGTAATATTATATATTCTTTAAAAAATAATGTACATCGTCTATTTTTATAGTAGCTTTGATCAAAGGGTGTTACTAATGCCAAAATAATTTTTGTTTGTACCAAAACTGTAGTGCATAAAAGGCTTGTACCAATTGCATAAAAGCCTTGTACCATATACAAGGTACAAGGCTTTAATGCACTATTATTCTAACACAAATAAAAATAGTTTTGGCATTATGTGATGTTATGTTGGGGTTTGAGCTATGAAATATATGTTTCGTTGCACTCTTTGCTGATCAAAAAGTATCTTTAATTTGTTGAATCATTTGTTGTGTCCAAACAAAATACTTATCACATACTTACGACACATAAAAATATTTCGTGACGATTAATTTTATTTCCAAAATAACACTTCTTAATGGTCATGTGAGGTCCACACGACAATTTCCTGTCAAAATCTAAACAAAACCAGAAGCAGAAGTACTGAAAGTAACTCAAATACCTGTAATATCAAAGAACCAAATTATTGCAAAACACCCTTCTTGGGAAATTTTAAGAAGTATTACATAATGTATGTGAGTACTCAAATAAGATTAATCCGTGTACCAGTGGAAACACTAATCTTCCTAGGTTGTAGTATTAGCACAAATCTAAGAAAAGTGATTGTAAGGCTTGATGGTTTATTGGTTGGGCAACAGTTTGAAAGTAACTCAAATACCTGTAATACCAAAGAACCAAATTATTCTAAAACACCCTTCTTGGGAATTTGTAAGAAGTTGTGTATAATGCGATTTTTTTTTGTATATATACGTAACCCCTTTAACAATGGAATCAACCAATCTTCCTGTCATATGAATTAGAAGAAATCCATGAAAAGTGGCTAAGGAAATCAAGCTTCGCCAAGAGGCCTTTGGCCTAACGGCATTAGGGTGCCCTTAAGTGCTCGGAGAAAGGAGGTTATGAGTTCAACGCCTCCACTAAGGTGTTAATCTAACTATTCTAACAATATTGACTTTCGCCCATAAAAGAAAAAAGGAAAAGAAAAGGAAATTAGGTTTCATGTTTAAGAAGGTTAGGCAACCGCTTGAAGAAGAAATGAACAAAATATTGGAAGAGAAGAGAGTTACTTGAGTTCTTGTTGATAACTCCATCGAACCCAGTTGGGAATTTGCTTTGTTTGAAGTCTAATAGAGGCATTTCCACAAATATATAGAGTGCAGGACTTGTGCATAGTGTGGCCACCACTTCTCTCTTCTTTTTCCCCTTACTTTACGCTATTATTTGCCTGCCAAGAATTGTGGGCAAAGGGAAAGCAAGAAAAATACAGTGGAAAATCAAAGTACACAAGTTGCATGGGTCAATTGTCATAATCCACATATTAAATTCCCCCACTGACCCCTGACTCCTGTTCTTCTATGAGTTGGTGAACTCTGTTTTAACAGGATGGTAACAAAAGTCAGGAACAGAACTTTCTGTTGGAAACTGACTAGAATTCCTAAATTGATTAGGATTTTTTTTCCTATTCAGTTTAGGTTTATTTAGTGTTTTCCTATAAATAGGGACCTTGGGGGTTCCTAGGGTTATGGTCTTTTGTTCAAGGGCTTAGATATTAGGGTTTTGTTCATCTTTTAGGGTTCCACCAAGGGTTTGTGTCTCCCTTTTGGATTCTACCAGAGATTTGTCCCTAGATATCTGTTTGGTGCTTCAAGTAGAGTTACGGGTATAGCCGGCTCTTTGTTTCTCTTCCCGTTTATAGTGGATCCTCTTGCTCTTTTCCCCGTGGAGTACGTTCTTACTTTGTACTTGAGCGGAACCACGTATATCCTTGTGTTCTCGTTTATCGCTTGTTGATTTGTTATATTCTCAATTTTGTGTTCGGCACAACAAATTGGTATCAGAGCTTTGGGTTTCAATCCGAGGCTTTTGTTTTCCGCTGTATATTGTGCAATTGGTGATCGTTTCAATGGCGACTCGTTTCGAAATTGCGAAGTTCGATGGGCAGAGCACTAGCTTCAGTTTATGGCGTATTAAGATGAAGGCTTTACTTGTTCAACAAGGATTACACAAGATTTTGTTGGGGAAATCGAAGAAACCTGCTGATATGCAGGATAGTGTGTTCGATGATCTCGATGCGAAGGCGCTCAGTTCGATTCAGTTGTGTTTAGCCGATGATGTGCTTCGCGAGGTCGGGGAGGAGGATACTACTGCCGGTATTTGGTTGAAGTTGGAAAGTATCTATATGACGAAGTCTCTTACCAACCGGTTGTATTTGAAGCAGCGCCTTTATACGTTTCGTATGAGGGAAGGTACGCCCGTAAAAGACCATCTAGATGAGTTAAATCGAATTATTATGGATTTAAAAAATATTGATGTTGTGATTGATGATGAAGATCAAGCCCTTATTGTGTTATGTTCTTTGCCTGCGCCTTATGAGCATTTTGTTACTACCCTACTTTACGGGAGAGATACGATTTCCATGGAGGATGTTAAATCTAGTTTATATTCAAAAGAATTAAGGAAAAAGGTATCTGGTGAAAGTGAGGTTTATGCTGATGGTTTGGTGGCGCAAGGAAGACCTTTTGAGAGGGATAATGGCAGTAGAGGGGTTTCTGGCTCTCGTTCCACAAATCAGGAAGTAAAGTGTTTTACTGTAGGAAATACGGGCACATGGTGAGAAATTGTCCTAGGTTGAAAAATAAGGACAATTTTGAAAAGAAGGTTGTTGCTGGTATTGTTGAAGAGGATTCCGATGATTCACTTATGGTTCTTTCTGTGAGTGTCGGTGATGTCTGTTCGAATACCGAATGGATTCTGGGCTCCAGATGTTTTTACCACATGTGTCCAAATAAGAATTGGTTCGATACTTATGAATCGGTCATCTGTGGTACAGTTCTTATGGGTAATAATATGCCCTGTAGAATTGTTGGGATTGGAACAGTTAAAGTCAGAATGCATGATGGGTTTGTTAGGACGTTGTTTGGTGTTCGACATATACCAGATTTGAAGAGGAACCTTATCTCTTTG
This sequence comes from Rhododendron griersonianum, assembly GCA_018127125.1. Classification (NCBI taxonomy): domain Eukaryota; kingdom Viridiplantae; phylum Streptophyta; class Magnoliopsida; order Ericales; family Ericaceae; genus Rhododendron; species Rhododendron griersonianum. The sequence continues at coordinate 51,577,293 of CM030789.1, read as the reverse complement.
GGTACTCTTGACTCTTTGGGTTGGAAGCATACCGCTGAAGGTGGAGTCTTGAGGGTTTTGAAGGTGCTCGTGTTTTGATGAAGGGTCGGAAATCGAATAACCTCTATGTGCTTGATGGTAGTACGATTGTGGGTGCTATATCTTTGGGTTCTTCATCGGTGAATTCGAGGTTGACTCAGTTTTGGGTTTTTAACTCCGTGGTGGAGTCGGTAATTAACTCCGTAGGGAGTTTGAGCAGATCTTCGTGTGTATCCGAGAGGGATGCGTTGGGTGGGAGGAGCCCGTTGGAAGATAGAGGCTCAATTTGGAGGCAAGTGCGGCTGGGTTTCCTGAGTCGCGTTTACAAGGTCAAGCAGGTGTGCTTGAGCCTTGTTCGTTTGTGCCGTTGGTGATTGCCCCGTGGGGGGCTTTTGGGGGAGATGAGCGATTGAAGGAGAGAATTGCCTATAGTGTCGAGTTCGATGGAATTCAAGTCAAGGTGGAGATTTGTTGAAAACTGACTAGAATTCCTAAATTGACTAGGATTCCTTTTCCTATTCAGTTTAGGTTTATTTAGTGTTTTCCTATAAACAGGGACCTTGGGGGTTCCTAGGGTTATGGTCTTTTGTTCAAGGGCTTAGATATTAGGGTTTTGTTCATCTATTAGAGTTCCACCAAGGGTTTGTGTCTCCCTTTTGGGTTCTACCAGAGATTTGTCCCTAGATATCTGTTTGGTGCTTCAAGTAGAGTTACGGGTATAGCCGGCTCTTTGTTTCTCTCCCCGTTTATAGTGGATCCTCTTGCTCTTTTCCCCGTGGAGTACGTTCTTGCTGTGTGCTTGAGCGGAACCACGTATATCCTTGTTTTCTCGTTTATCGCTTGTTGATTTGTTATATTCTCAATTTCGTGTTTGGCACAACACTTTCTTCCAACTCCCAAAAAGACTCTTTCAAAATGCAATCCGGTTACAATTGTGTCCAGAGCTGTTCGATAAATGTTTAGAACACCATTTCGGGCACAACTGTGTCCGGAATCGTTCCATGTACGTGGGAATAGGCCGAACGGCTCTAAACACATTTGCGACCCGAGTTGTATTCTAAAATTATGTTCCTACCATTTGGTCTAGAAAAAAAAATGATCTTTTCCTGAGAACAAGGATAACCATGATAATATTTATGCAGCACTTGTATTGGGGCACTTTTAACATGTGATGCTCCCCAATATTTTTATTGAGTTGAAGATATGGTTCATTCAATTCTATGTTCTCCACAACTTTAGAAGAAAAAGCATTCCCACTACTAAATTTCCACAAGTAATGTATCTTACCTTTTCTTTTTGGTATGGTTTATCAATCAAAGATGTTAGGTACACAGACACCTACTACTACAGATTCGATCACAAATTGCTTCATAGCCGTTAAACGTTGCGGGTTCAACTCATTGTATGATCTCACTGAGTTCGTCGATTGAAAATACGACGGCGCAAGCCTTAGAGATTTTCATTCTCGAGATTAGTTAGGACCACTGGAGATTTTATTCGATCGTTAACTTTAGACTCCGAAATTAGCTGGGGTGCTTGTAAACTGACCGATAGTAAAAACTAAAAAGAACAAACATCTTGATACAGAATCTACAAAAGTTTTAGTCATCTGAATGTTGTGGCCAATAATCCAGTGGAATGTAGTTGGTGAGGGTCCAAGTAGTCACGATGCCTTTGTCAGACTTGCACGCCTGTTATATCCCGTGACCATATCTCTCTCTGAGACCCTCTTTTCGCACCCCCCGACACCCCCCACCCCTCCCGGCCCCACCACCTTTCCCCACTCTGCCCTTCGTCCCCTCCTTTTTCGGTTTTTTTTTTTTTTACTTTGATTAGTTTTTTTCTTGTTATAATTTTAAAAGTAAATAATAATTTTTTTTAACTTTAACTAGTTTTTTTATAATTTTAAAATAATTTAATTACTGTTTTAATTTTTTTAACTTTTATTATTATTTTTTGTTTGCTTATAAAAGACTTTAATTACTGTTTTTTTTTTTACTTTTACTAATTTTTTTTTGTTTAACTTTTAGTAGTTTTTTGTTTTACTTGTAAAAGACTTCTTACTATAATTTTAATTAATAAATAAATAATTAAAACATAACTTGTACTAATTTTAATTAATCAAACCAAACATAACTTGTACTAATTTCGTCGAAGAGTGAAAATACATGAAAATTCAATTTCTAATCAATGTTTCCACCAAATTCTGCTCCTGTCTCTCTTGGTCTTATATCCATAATTTCTTCCCACAAATTAATTCGTGTTGCATAATGAGTAGCCCATCTTTTAGCTTGATTTGATGCATTGTTCCACCACCATGTTGGGAAGGGTGGTACAGGATAATTAGGCTGCAAGAAAAGTTGCACAAAGTGATTGTTCCCAACACGAGCAATAACTATTTCAATGCGCTCTTGGACCGAAACTGGAGGGGATCTCAATGGGAAGTGAGTAAAACAACCTGAAGGAAGCTCATCAAATGTATGCAGAACAAGGTTGTACACCGAAGTGATGACAACTCCCAAACTTATAGCATCCATCCAATGCCCCTATAGTGCCGAAGCTTCAAAGTAATTTAAAGACGGTATTAGCTGGTTTGTTCAACCTATTTCTGGATATAGTGCATTGTATAGATCCTTATTTTGTTTAATCTCATTAATGAGATCTATTCGAACTTGAGCCCAACAATCTTCAGTATACCCTATATGAGCGGCTATCGCCCCCTAAATCCACAATGACCGTCACCTTGGACGTCAATAATGTAAGAAATGTAATGCTAATAAGCCCGAGGTAAATGCTGAATGTAGTCGGTAGGGATGGGTGGAATTGAAAATTCAGCATGGTTTGCTTGAAGATAAAAAGAAAATCTAAATAAGTGGTTATAGTTGAAGATAAGAAGATAGAAGGAAATCTGAATAAGTGGTTAGAAATAAAATAGATAAAAGATATAAATAAATACAAAATTAATAAATTCAATAACATAAAAGAATTATATATTTGTTTTTAAAAAAAATATACTCACGTATATAATATTAAATAATTTAAAAATACATATAAAGAGTAAAAAAAATAAGTGTTCCGATTTTTAATTCGTTTGAACCGGTGCGAAGATCTTATTTTTCTTATCATTTCATCCTAAATGGTCGTAATGAATTTTTGGCTCTAAGGCCTTTCAATAAACATCCTAAGAGAGACGTGAAACTAAATAAGGAATCTTAGGATACTTGTTGAATGGCTTTCGAGCCAAAAATTTACTATGACCATTGAAGATAAAATGTTAAAAAAAAGAAAGATCTTTGCATTGATTCAACCGGATTGAAAATTGGAACACTTAAATAATATTAAATAAATAAAAGTGAAAAAAGATATAAAAGTTATTAAGTAAATAAATGAGAATTAAGAAAATTGGCCGTGGGTTGAACTGTTGAAGGGGTATTTTGGTTGAAGGGGTGGGTCCGGGCGGGGGGTGTGTGTCAGGGGGCGCGCAAAGAGATTTACCTCTCTTCTCTCTCTCTCCTCTTAATCACGGGAGCTCGTTAAGTTGAAACTTGAAAGCTGAGGGCCCTTTAAAGAGGGGGGCAGCTCCTGTCCGGTCTTCAAAAGTGTCCAGACCGGTCCAGTTTATCCAAACCGTCTTTCTCTCAAGTCTCACCTTCACGATCACGTGTATAAAAAAATAAACTTAATCGGATATCGCTAGGTGTATTAAAAAATTGTTTAAAGTCGATGACGTAAGTTTAAAATCATATTAATTGTCTACGTGTTATGTTTTTTTTTTCTATACCTGCCGATGTCCGATCAAATTTAGATGGGGGGTGGGAATTTCCGACACGAACACGACACAAAATTAGCGAGGGCACAAAATACGAATATGACAAGACAAGATAACACGAAAAGCTAACCAGGTCGGATTATGGTTGAGAGAATTCGGGTTCATCCACGTGGGAAAAAGAATGACAAAGGGTCCTCTCCACGTACTTGAGTGCATGTGGTGTTAGGCCATTTTATGAGTTCTTTGGGGAAGTACTTTAGTGATCACAACCATTTATAAGTTCATGTTGATCGGACGTCGGTTTATAAGTTCATGTTGATCGGACGTCGATGAATAGGATTTTAAAACACTTGTGTCTGCAAAAAATAAGCGCGTACTGTGGGGCTCCGATCAGGATGGTGCGCTCCTCTTCGTTCTGTGATTCGAGTCCAGTTTCTAATCCTTTAGTGTCCTGCAAAAGAGAGCACGACTAATAGACCACACCGGAGGCTCTCCGGGATGGCCCTCCGGTGCAAGAATCAGAACACTTGCTGTGAAGAATGAAGGACCAGAAACTAGGGATTTAGGGTTGAGTGAGAATGTCCCTCTCTCAAGAAGGTATAACAGTGTATTTATAGGGAGTCCTAGCTTGGCCTTCAAGGCGGTGCCAATGCTCGACACGCGTCGGCTTACGCCACCCTTACGTCACTTTAGGGTTTTGTAACCGTTTTAGAGGGTGAGCTGGCTCCTTCACGTGTTCTCATCATCACCTTGATAACCGTTCGGCTGACGTCATAGTCGTCATCATGGCCACGGTGGCACTCCCACGTGGGTAAGCTGGAATCCTGGCCCCCGCACTCGTTCAGAACCGAACGTGATAACCAACCGTCCAAGAGCCGGTGAGCCGAGCGAGTTACGACAGCGAGATTCGACTGAGATATCAATACTCGACCGTTGGCTAGCCGAGGCGTAAGGTCATCGCCTCGGAGCAAGTTGTGCCGTTAGTCACGTGGTGTGGAATACGCTCGGTGTGGCCCGAGCCTTCTGACTCGGCCTGCTACACGCACTAATCATGACAGAGTTAGGTAAGCATACTTTGATATCTTCTTTTGAATTTGGCCAGACTAAATAAATAAACGGTTTACACAACAAAATTGTCTACGTTTGTTATTCGTCTCAAACAAAAGAATTGAAAGAGAAAATTTTTCGACCGATACCTTGAAAATTTTGTTAAAAAAAAAAGCCAAAAAAAAGAAAAACTTTTTTTCGGTGTTTTCTAAACTTTTTCAATTATCGGCCTATATCGTACCTGTTGGTCTCGTTAAACAAATCATAAAAGTAAAGACAAAAAAAAGTGACAGAAAAAATAATAAATAAGATGAAAATATACTAGTGATAAAAAAAAAGAGATGAAAATATACTACCAGCTACGAAAAAAATAAGTACAACAGTACAAAAACTAAAGTAATTGAGCTTAAAGATACCGATGTGGTAGTTCAAGTGGTTCGACCAGCTAACATAAGGGTGCTCTCTCCCACTAGTAATTGAGTTCGATACTTGAGATCAAATGGTCGGGAGAGGAGATTCCAATTTAACTTGCATTTTCGATGGGGGCTTGGCGACGAAGCTTGCTACTTGGTGACGAATCAATATTTTCTTCCTAGCCGAGTCAACTGTGGCTTAAGTCCGAACATTCTGAGTCGGTGGGTTCCCCAGTTGATCAGAGGGCCGCTACACTGGTTCAATCCAGCCCACCGTTTTACTAAGAAAAACAAAAAGTCAGCTTAAACTTAAAGACACACATTTCAAAGGCCTCTACTCGGGGCAGGCCCATTTAGCCCAAATTTGATCTAGTGTCTGCCTGTCTGGAGGTTCATTGAGAGGCAGTTAAAGGCCTAGGTGGGAACGGCCCATTTATCCCAAGCCCAGTCCAGCCACTCTCCTTTTTTTTTTTTTGGGTAACAAAGTAACAGTCTTAGGCCATCTACAGTGGTATAATCAAAAATAGATAACCAAAAGTTGACACATCAGCTTTTGATTATTCATTTAAGAGGTTTTTTTGATCGGATTCATTTAAGAGGTTGCTAAGCTTAACAATGTTGAGGTCCACAATGGTCACTTCTAGTCCATAACCAAAATAAGGGGTCCATTTCAATTTCACTCTCTCTCTCCCTCTCTATTTTCCGCTATTCACTTCCCTCCATTATATTTTTCTGGGCAAAAAATATATCGAACATATGGTGTTCTTCCTAGTGTTCTCTATCAAAACAATATATCGAAACTTTTTTTTCTTCCTATTCCTGTAGCCTATCTAACTAAACTAATATCACAAATCCACCACTTTCTTAATCTTCCAAAAAAAAAAAAATTGTGTTCTTGAATTTGGAAAAGAATGCAAGGATCTTCATGTAATCACTATAGGGGAGGAACGAAAAATGAATAAAATAGAAACGGGAAAGAAGAGTGAAATACCTTAATTCGGCAACGATGGGTTGAATTGTAGATGATCGAGAGATATGAGCTTCAGTACTTTTGGAGGGAAAGAAAGAGAAACAATATGTGGGTGAAGTGAAAAAGATATAGAGCAGGCGAAGAAGAGAAGAAGAAAATATTAGTTGAAACACGCGTGTATACAAATTTTGAAACTAGTTAACTTATGTAGTGTGGGATTCATAAATTTTGATTATTGACAAAGGTTGTTAATTTTGGTTATCCAAAGCCAAAATTTGATTATTTCTTAAGATGTTGCTAAGTTTGATTATACCATTGTAAGGCATCTTTTGCACCAACATTGTTAACTTTAACAACAATTGACTTTTGATTATACCACTGTGGATGGCCTTACAGCCAAGCCACTATATGAACACGACTGTGCAACCCAAATCTTCGGGGGAGCTTGCGCAGCCACACCAATCACGGCCCCCCACTTACAACAGGGTACTCACCTGATTGATCGAATCAAATCCCAAACCTCAAAGAGTACTTCTAAAGCCTGAGCATCCGCCCATATCACTGAGGCTGTTTACCTTGATGTTGATAGGGATTCAATTTATATACCCAATATTTTTCTTTATTTAGATGGATGTCCTGACTAATTTCCGCAAAACTAGATAATATATACACAGAAATTCCACAACAAAAGGACGTGACTCGTTTGATTTGATTAATTTCCTTGAAAGCAAAAGGTGCTGCTTAATTGGTTCATCTAAATCAAGTGATAAATATACAATACATTCAAATAAATACTTATTTTAGCTAATGGAACGCACCCTAAATAGATTACAATAGAGTTTAGGATTATAGGAAGGATAAACATTACATTCGGTGTTCTATCCCAGGTTACAAGTTACAACTAATTATTTGAATGAGTAATCACTACTACAATAATTAGAAGTAGGGGTAATGAGTATTTTTTGAGTTGGGAAAAAATTTTCAAATCTTGATCCAAACAAGGCACAAAGCTCGGAAGCCCCAAGGATTAGACGGTTGGTTAGTGGATTTGCTCCCTACACAATTAATCAAGATTCGATTTTTGAGATTAATTCATAAAAGGAAATTTTCTTTTGAATCCTCTAATCCCGACATGAATGACATGTCTTTGATCGGATCAAGAAGGGATCGAAATAATCAAGTGCGCGTCCCAAAAACCCCGGAACCAAAATTTATATTAAAAAAAAAAAAGCTCGGAAGCACTAACCCGACATTGCGTACCTGCCGTGATTGTAAGCCACGGAAACCTTATCCGTATAGCCCCCACCAAAAAATAAAAAATAAAAACCCCTTCACACAGACATTGTATCAATTTTCTTATTTCCTCAACAAAACAAAACAAAAAAAAAATTCACGCTCCGTTTGTTTAGGCATAAAATATTTTCCAATAAAATATTTTACCTATTTTCCGGTATTTGGTTGTGTGAAAAATTAGGAAAATATTTTACATGTAAAACATTTTCCATCAATTGGATGAAAATGATTTATCCTTAAATCTTCCGTAAGTTATTTTCCGAAATGAACACGTTGTCTTCTACTGCAATTCTCACTGCTTAGTTTTCTCGATCGTCAACCCTGACCCACGTTCAATTCCAATATTCTCAGATTTCTCCACCGTTTAAGCCTCTCTCTTTATCTACACTATTTTGTTGATTTCTGAAAATATTTTCAAGTGCCAACCAAACACAGGAAATAAAAATTTAGAGTTTATTTTCTAAAAAAATATTTTACGTAAAAAATATTTTGCATTATAAAACATTTACATCGAAACAAACGGAGCCTCAATTTCCTTATTTACTAACCATTGCTTAGTGCAGTTGGTAAGTCATTGTCTCCCCTTTGTGGAAGGTCTTGGGTTCGAGCCCCACAGGGGGCAGGCCCTTAGGGGGCCAGGGCTATGGATTGCTTCTGGTCTCCCCGTGCTAACTCTAACTCCCCCACTAACTCCCGCTGATGTATATCACTGTGGCAAAAAAAAAAAAAAACCATATGCATTGGAAATTGTACTAGGAAAATGGACTGATCTACGGCTTTTGCATACTCCTGCAAATTGGGAGAAAAAACACTTAACGTGTACTTACATTACATTCAGGGCCGATAAACGATTCGAACGAGTGAATTAGTGAATTAATCTAATTTGGTTTGAGTACGTAATGAGCTTCAAAAATGTATTTAAACTTGAATTATTTATATATCAGTCAACCTGATCTCAAACTAGCTTTAATTAATCACCTTGAAATTAAAAATGTTTCAAACTTGATTTGTAATTTAGATTACAAGTGGATTTCAAATTAATGACCTTTTTCCGAGTCAAACACGTGTGGAAGCTCGAGTTGTTTGATTCATTTATCATCTCCTCATACAACAAAATTGTAGCTAGTAGAACTCAAAATTTGCTCTGAGCCACTATTCTTCTATCTTTTGACCACATATACCAAAAATTCCGACTCCACTCCTGCTAGTGTTATAGTACTTCTTTTTTAGCATGTGAATATCTAAAGGTTAAACTTATTTTTTGGGATGAAATAAATTGTTTTATACCAATCTCGTTCCTTTGTTTTTAAAAAAAATTGGTCTACGGTCCATTATAGAGAACTTGTAACCCAGTTAGTCTACCTCTAATATTTGTAACCCCTCTAATCCACTAATATAGTTTAGTAAGGCCTTAAGTCCACTTCTTTTTAAAAAGAAATTAAACCAAGACAAAATTGCCCTCCTACATAAACTGTCATATAGAGAAGAACCCTAGACCAAAAATAAATCTAGAGCACAGCGTCCCTTCTCTCTCTCTCTCTCTCTCTCTCTCTCTCTCTCTCTCTCTCTCTCTCTCTCTCTCTCTCTCTCTCTCTCTCTCTCTCTCTCTCTCTATTAATATGTGCTCTTTCTATGTATGTAGCCGGCGCCACCAGTCCCAGCGCCAGCAATTGAGTGGGTGGGGTGTCTACATTTGCCGGATTTGAGTTCCCATAATTCGGCTGTGGAGGATGATGGCATTGAGCATGTTTTGACTTTTGACCACCCTTAGCCCAGTGGGGGCACTCAAATTTCAATTAACTTTCATTTTTGTTTGGTTCCAAATGATATGTCCATCTTTTGGCCTATTTGTTTTCACCAATTCAGCTTGTCGTTGACGCTACACTCCTCTATTGTTTACTATATGTGTTTGTGTTCTTGTTATAAACTATACAAATTTTACATTGCGGATTGTTTTTGTTCTTGTTGTTCATCGTCGTCTAGTTTCTTGTTGTTGTTCTTGGGGTCGGTGTGAGTGGCGCCGTTCTCGACGGCGGAGGCGGGGTGGTCCGAGGCTCGAGTGCTGAGGGAGCGGTTCATGGTGGTGGTTGTTTGGTTTGGGTCCGTGATGGGTGGGGTGAATTGTAGATCTGTGTGGAATTTTTTGAATGAAAGTGGGTTTGGATTTTATTGGTGGGGGGTGAGGAATTGTTTTTCTCACTAGGAACCCACGAGGAGTGAGACTCTCTCTCTCTCTCATCTATTTTCATTTTTTATAACGCACAGAGAACAGATTGAGACATAGAGAGAGATGTTACATACACTACCATTCATCCACTACATCATCCATTACATTTTTTGTGGGGCTCACCCCGGGTCCCAAAAAAATACAGAAAAATGTCCATAAATTTTAGAATAATATTTTATGTGGCCCTGTAAAAAATCAGCTCCAACGGATATCGGTAAGTATTATTTCTTGATTTGTAGGGACGAAACTGCTCAACTGTATAGTTTCACCCCTACGAATCAAGAAATAATATTTACCGATATTTGTTGGAGCTGACTTTTTACAGGACCCAATAATATATTATTTTCAAATTTATGAACATTTTTATGTATTTTTTTGAGACCCGAAGTGGGCCCTACAAAATATGTAAAGGATGATGTAGTGGTTGGATGTAGTGTACCTAGACTTATTGTTGAGACATATAAGATTATATGTGCGCTTTTGTTAATGTCTTACCAAACATAACACAAAAATGCAGATTGGGACATATAAGATTACTAGTGTTAGCCCGTGCCTACAGCACTACGCGTCCTAGTTGGAAGGGAATGGCAGTTGTGTGATTTAGGTGAAAACCATTGGCACTTAACCGGGAAGTGGAAGGATGCACTATAGCCTTTGGATCAAATGAATCTAAGCCGTTCCAACAATTTGTCACCACGCCCTTCTGTTTTATAATAGAGATATGTGCACTTTTTCAACATGCAGAAAACATATTTGGCATGGTACAAAGTTTGTTAATGTCTTACCAACCATAACGCAAGAATGCAGATTGGGACATATAAGATTATATGTGCACTTTTTCAACATGCAAAGAACATATTTGGCATGGTACAAAGTTCAAATACACACATCTAATATTCCAGATAACCTTATATGTCTCAGATTTGTCATCATTTTTGATAACATACAGAGGACAGATTGAGACATATAAGATTATATGTGCACTTTTGTTGATGTAGTATCAAACATAAGACAAGAACACAGATTGAGACAAATAATGTTATATGTTAAAGTGTGACGGGTTCAAGAAGAGAAGAGCTCAAAACAGGTAGGAAAAAAAAAATTTGACACACATATAACGTTTAATGTTGGCGTAGGTGGTGATGGAGATGGAGTGGTGGTGGTGGGAAAAAAAAAAAGAGAAATTTTTGTCACACATAACATTATATGTTGGCGTTGTGGTGGTAGTGGTGGAGTGGTGGTGGTGGCGGCGGAGGTGGTGGTGGTGGTTACGTGGTTGCAACGAGATCGAAAAAAATTGATAAATAAATTTTTTGTGTTAGCCAAACATGACCCTTGTTTCTTTTGCATATGGTAGTTTTGTCATTGAAATTATTAGTGGACTAGAGGGGTTAGGAACTTCAGAAGTGGACTAATGAAATTAGAAACATGCTATAGTGGACCTCCAAAAAATTCTTCCACGTTTTTTCTCTTCATTATCTGTTGCTGTTACCTCTCAGTCGAGGTTTATTCAGGACATGGCATGTCATCACTGTAACACAGATAGATTAATTTCGTGTGTAATTAATCAACATTTATTTATACATTTAGTGAGAAAACAACTCTAATTATTAGGTAGTATGGCAATACATACTCTTATTTGGGATTGTATGGCGCCATGCCATGCATTCCCTTGAATCACCTTGAACTCATAACATGTTTCATAGGATCGGAATTCGCACATGTATATATAGAGTTCATAATATATATTCATAATATCAAGACCAAAACTCGTATAACACAAATGTTATGATTTTATGCGCCAATGTTATTTATTAGTTTCAACACAATTTATAGTTGTGAATTCAATATCGATCAATGCACGAATCATTATTGCAAATTAAGTATTATGGATTCAAGGTGGATATCATGAATTTATGTACAAATGGTATAGATTTCGATACGAAAGAATAAATTAAGTTCAAGGTTGATGTTTTAAATTTAAATCTAAATGTTATAAATTTCTATGCAATGGGGTTATATTGTACTATCATTTTTCCACTGATGATTATATTTGTACACATGCCAAATAGTTCCCATCTGAAGATTTGTGTATATGAGAAGGCCAGTTACGGTTCCTCATCCTCTGTGGTCCGTAATTGGTCTCCCCTCGATGTACCCTTTGTCTAGTTTCTAATAAAATCTTGTTGCCTATAAAAAAAAAAAAAGGAGGATTCAACCTACTGACTTAGCTAATTTAATTGATTTAGAAGAAAAGAAAACGAGGAGGATGTTTTTACATAATGTGGTTTCTAGAACCCGATAAAAAATCTCCTAGGCGCGACAGGGAAAACTATGTACATAGTTTTAAGAGCTTTAGTAAAGCGTTAGCTAGCACCCAATCTTGGCTAACCAGCGCTGTCAACTTCCCCCCACGATTATTTGTACGTCTTGATTCCTCTAATCTTGTTGTTACCCAAACTTGGCCGATCAGCGCTGTCAACTTCCCCCCACGATTATCTGTACGTCTTGATTCCTCTAATCTTGTTGTTCTTTCTCTCTCCTACTTTGTATCGGCTCGACTCCTCAACTGGCCGTTTATTTTGTACAACCGATATTTCGAAAATGTTATCCAAATGAGCTAAAGTAGTTTTCCACTTTTATTTTTTTCCTTTTTTCCCGTTATTTTTGGTTTATTATCCATATTGTAATTTGTGGATCAGCTTTGTTTGTACCAAACTCAGGAGTCAGGAAAGATGAACGCTGACAATTGCAGAAACACTTTAATCTGCACAACGAAAGCTTTTCTAGAAAAAATAAAAGTAAAAGATCTATTTATGGACTTTGGTATATGGAGAATTCGTCATTCTCTTCTTTTTTTTTTATTATTATTATTGGCAAAAAAAAGTAACAAAAAAAAAAATTATTCTCTTCCTCTAGTACATCCTGAATTAATTTGATCGACTAAAATTTAAAATAATGATCGTCTCTTCAATCAAAGGACTTGTGAACAAAAAGGAAATCCCAACTGATGAAATTCAATCAACAAGATTAAGGAATTGGCAGTCAAATGGAATCAATCTAATGGTGGACCTCAACATTTGTCAAGGAAGAAAAGAGGGATTATGTGAGTCGTTGGAAATAGGTGAGATGGAGGTTCAGTCCAAGAATACGCTGGTAAGGGAGGTTGATTTGGACTTGGGGTGTATTTCTCACAGAGAGGAGTATGCTATTTCCAATGGGGTAGTAGAAGCAGTTGAAGGGCCTCCTAGGCGAAACTCAAAAGATGGGAGTTATATTACCGGCGATAGAGCGTCTTCTGATGCCATCGTTAAGATGAGAAGTAGAGTTAGAAGATCGGAGAGAAAAATTAAGAAAAAAAAGCACCCTGTGGAGATTGAGGCTAAGTTTGATAAATTGAACCATAGAAATAAGAAGGGTCCTTATTCCTCAATGTTCTTTAAGGAAGCTCGCAAGATGTTGGATTTAGGCCATACATTGGGTATTGAAATTAAAGGAGGGAGGAATTATAATTTGAAGAAATTTGTTGAAATGCAAGAGGAAGAATTGAAAGAAAGGATACATGCTCTAGATGATTTTGAGGAAGAGGAGATCTCGGAGGACGATGTTGATTTTGAGGAGGGTGCTTCTCTCTCTTTGGCTTTTTGATTTCGAGATTGGGCGGGTATGGGGTGTTTGATTATTCTGGTTTTTTCTCGGTGGCCTTTTTGATTTCGATTTTGGATGGTTCGTTTGGGTGAGAAAATCGATGATAGGAAGAAATAGAGGTGTAATCTTTTGCGATGGGTTTAGTGGCTTGGTTTTTTTTTTTTTGTTTGGATGGGTATGAGGCTCTTTTGGGTTTTTTGGCTAGTTTATGTTGAGTCTATTTGGGTTTTTTGGTGTTTCAGTTGGCGTCTTGCCTTCTTCTAGTTCTTGGGTGGCTTTTTGCCGGTGTGCCCTTGATCCTTTTAATCTTTGTAATTCTTTTATAAAGATTAATAAATTCTTTTTGCTTAGCAAAAAAATAAAAAAATAATAATAAATAAATAAATAAAATAAACGCGTGAGTAATTACGGATCCCAAAAAAAAACCAAACATAAACGAGTAATTATTTATTCAATGTTCCTAGAATACCACATGGCCTCACCTATATGGTAGGATCCTAATCATTTACTTAGCGACAAATCATGCGGTAGACACATTACCATTCGCTTTTAGTAGGTGGTTAAAAGACAAGGGGCTTTGTGTGACGGCAATCTTTTTTATTTACGGAGAGTGATGTACCACATGATATTCCAGGAGTATTCAATAATTGATCGACCATCATAAACATACTAAAATATTGTACTTTCATAAGGTTTTTTTTTTTTTTTTGGTTATCATAGGCTTTTCCTAAGTACAATAAAATTGCCTGAAAATTTTAGGAGCTTTATATAAACAAAATTTTCATAATACCAATTTTCATAACCACATTTTCGGAATGATCAATAGTAAAACGAGCTTATCATAGTCAAGTGTTGTTCAATTAATTTACTTTTGCCGATCAAAAAAAATTAACTTCATGATCATCAAAAAATAAAGGCAAAATAAAAAAAAAACCAGGAGACTTTACATATTCTGCAGTTTCAACAATAAAGACTGAGTGCAAAAGGAAAAACATCAAAGAAGAATTAAATTCAACATCCAACTCCCTAATTGTTAGTGCAAAAGATTTGTAAAGGGAGAGAATAATTAAATTAAATTGGAAAGCATTGGTTTATTAATTGCCCTAGTATAGTCTTTCCACATTTGGTAGAGAGAGAGAGAGAGAGAGAGAGAGAGAGAGAGAGAGAGAGAGAGAGAGAGCATACTGTGTGTGCTCACATATGAAATTTGCAGATTCAACTAATTAAGTGCAGAAGGAATAAATTATTGGAAATTAAATATACTGGAGTGGCAAGCAAGAAGGAACCAACTCATTTTTAATTCAACAAGGGTTTTAAAGGGGGAGCACAATCAAACTAAAATGGAAAGCATTAGTTTATTTCTTAACAATCTTTCCAAATTTGGAAGAAAATAAACAAAAATAAATAAATAAAATAGAACAGACCCCATAAGTTTCCAGATTTGGAAGAAAATAGACAATAAAAATTAAACAGACCCCATCATGGAATAAACAATCTAATTGAAATTACACACAATGATTTACAGAAACCTCCATTTCTTATTTTATGTAGTAATAAAAAGCATCATTCGTTTATAATCCGGGGAAGATAACGAATGTACCAACAAGAGAACTTACCGAACTCAAGCAATACAGAAAAATGAAGCGCTCGGATTAAGATTCGAGTTGTCAATTGCCAAGATGAACGGCCGGATCGGCTGTTCGGCACCGCTGCCAAACACCCTCGCTCGGCAGCATCTCCCAATCCCAGAAATATACACATAAATCCTCAAAAGTCTGATCACATCCATATGAGAATCAGCTAAACACCATTAAAATACCATAACCAAAAAACCACAAGCCCAAAGAAATCCAATACCAGAGGGGAAAACATGAGTCCCTTATTCTTAGTTAAACCCTATTTTGGGGATAGGTAATTTGAGAAAAAAAACATCACTTTTGATCTCCAAACAAGTACCCAAGAGAAGAATCTCCACCAGGAACAGACTTCACTTTCGTCGATGGACGACCCTACAAAAAAAAAAAACCATATGGAAAAGCTAGATTTAGAGAAAAGTTCAGTTTTTTTTTTTTTCTTTCTAAATTAAAAATGTAAAATTATGTGATTAAAACATTCACTTACAGTTATGAAGTTTCCAGAATTCTGCCCTTGTGCTCTGGGATAGTTGTTGGAGTCGGACACGTCGTCGATGCTTTGCTTTCCGGGTGGAGAAGGCTTTTCTGGCTGCTTTTCCGGTGGGGTTTCGATTCCGTACGGAGGTATGCAGACTGCTGAAGGTGAGGGTGGAGGTGGGGTTTTCTGCTCATCAGACCCAAAGAGATACCCCAAAGAACTTTGCCCACCGCCAAAGCTTCCACCTCTACTCATCTTTAAACTGTTTTTGAGAACTAATTAGGGAAGTGGGATTTGGGGGGTAAAGAGAGATTAGGACCACAAATATATAGGGTTAATCAAGGAGTAAACAAATATATAGGGTTAATCAAGGAGTAAACATGTACGGTGTCCACCCCAACGGACCGAGTATTTGGCGGACCAATCTTACCATCCTCATACTAGTTGGGTGCTCAATCAAAGTCGAGAAAGACTCATATGGACCGAATTGATAGGGTGCAGCTGGGGTCAAATCGGACTAATATATGAGATAAGGTTAATCAAGAAATAAACATATACGGTGTCCACCCCAATGGACTTAGTATTTGGGAGGACCAATCTTCCCATCCTCGTACTAGGTGGGTGCTTAATCAAAGCCCAGAAAGACTCATATGAACCAAAATTGATAAGACGCAGCTGGAGTCAAATCAAACTAAAGGATCCTCATACTAGTTGGGTGCTTAATCAAAGCTGAGAAAGACTCATATGAACCGAAATTGATAAGACGCAGCTGGAGTCAAATCAGACTAAAGGCTTTGAAACCCTTAGCTATCATGTGACTACTACTGCGCCACTCTGGTCATATGGTTACGCGTCCATATATAGTTGGACATCCATATATGTTCATGTCTAAACACAGTACTAGTAGTACTGGTGCATTAGGAGTATCCAATGCATAGATTAGTTTACAGGCATGGACATACCTGTCTATGTGGTACTCTACATGAAACCCTAGGGCTTTGGTCATGCTGATGTCATTTATTCATTGTAATCACATGGATTGTACTTTAGAATTGTGGCTTATTCCATATTTGTGCATCAAGAATCGAATTTGACTATACGAGATTGGGACATCATCAATACATATATTTCGTACTATTAACATGCAATCAGCCTAATATTTCGAAAAATTACATGCTCGGGAGTAAATTTGCTCAAGATCTGTAAGATACACAATTAAAATCTAGCTCAAAAAGTCAGTAAATTAGTGTTTTGAAAGTGTGCTTGTAGTATTGCTCAATCTAGCTTCTTTTTCAGTGTAACTATGCCTCATATCACATTTCTCTGCAGCACTTCAGAGGGGAAAAAAAACTTAGGCCACTTGAATATAACAAATGCTAGGCGTGTGTGCTTATAAGGATTACAAAATAAAAGGACTTAATTCCAAGAATACCTCCTCAACTATCACGTTTTGTCAACATCGATCACTCCCTAAAGTAAAAAACCAATCAACATCAGCCCTTCAACTTTCATTTGCAATCAACTTCACCCCCTTTGTCGAAATCTGTTAACAGATATTAATATTTTGGACGAAAAGTTGATAAGTTGGACTGAAAATGAATTCTAACTCTAAAATGCCCTTCACATTGGTGGGAGACTTAAGCCTTGGGGTATTTATAACCCTTACCAAACCCTTTTTTCGCTTTCTCTGTTCTTACCCAACCCTAATTTCTCCCCTTCGCCCTTAACTCCATACCAGATCTATCCCTTCTCCCTCAACTCCATACCCAGTTCTTATTTCTCTCATCTCCTCTCCTCTCCTCCACACTGTATGCACAGGGCCGGCTGAGAATAGAAGCATGTGCTTTAGGCTCCCAAAATTTTTAGAGGGCCCCCAAAATTCTAGGACCCCTATATATGTGTGTGTGTATGTATGTATGCATTGATGGGAGAGATTTATTTTCAGAATTAAAAGTCTAAAAGGATGTTTTGCCAAAAAGATACAAGAAGGCCAATATGTGCTAAATTACTTGAAGACAATGGATGGTTGTTTCCCGAATGCATGGATTGCATACAGAATATTGTTGACAATACCGGTTATAATTGCATCGGGGGAAAGAAGCTTTTCAAAGTTAAAGTTTATCAAAAATTATCTTCGGTCAACCATGTCTCAAAAAAAATTAAAAGAATTGGCTATATTGTCCATCGAGAATGAGTTGGTGAAACAGTTTGACTATGGAGACTTAATTAGTACATTTACAGCAAAAAGTGCGAGAATACTAATTTTGAATGATGAATTTTGATATTTTATAATGGTTGCGTTTTTTGGGGATAACTATATGTTTATATTTTGTAATGGTAAATCTTTTGTAATGGTTTTTTTATGAAACTCTTTGTAGACCAACTTGTGTATGAAAAATATAGGGAGGCCTCATTCAAGAACTTCGCTTCCGACCTCCAAAACTTATGAACCGGCCCTGAGTATGCACCCAACCCAAACCCAGAAATTCAAATTCCCCTTCTCATACACCATGGGTTTAGGGTTCGATCAGTTGGATTTAGGGTTTCAAACGAGTGCTCTGTCGATCAGTTGGGTTTAGGGTTTGGATCGCCTGGGTTTAGGGTATAGTAGACTTTTACCTCTTTTCCGTCCAAAATATTAACGTCTGTTAATAGATTTGGACAAAGGGGGTGATGTTGATTGATTTTTTACTAGAGGGGATGATGTTGACAAAACGTGGTTGTTAAGGGGGCGTTCTTAAAATTAAGCCAAATAAAAAAGACAAAGGTCCTACTTTAGGAGTGTTTATTCGAAAAGCTAAGAGGCTTTTGACCCAACGATATTAGGGGGTGCACTTAAGTGCTAGAAAAAAGGATGTCGAAAATTGAACTTCTCCTCCAAATTGTTAATTGAATTATTCTAACAATACTGACTTCCGGCGATAAAAAAATGTGTTTAATTCGATAAGAAAAAATAAGTCGGTTTTTATGTCAATATCAGGTAGGTTGAATAATTTCGAACTTGTGGTAAGTATTGAGTCCTCAAGCAATCAGTATCAATTTATACTCTGTGGATAATCAATCAAATTAATGTGACATTTTGTTTGCTATTATTGATTACTTTGGCTAGAAATGTGACCCCATGACTCTATTTAGCCACCAAATATGTTTAGTAGTCATGATTCCCTAGGGTTTGGTCAAGTGTGGGCATGAGAAAGAAACTAAAAGGGTTTGCTCCTAAGAGGTAATATTTCAAGCCTTAAGGCCACTGAAAGTTTGTCTGGTTGTTATGTTCGAGGCCTCAGACTTGATCGAGGTGTTCACAAGCTGGTTCGGGTATCCGGTTATATTTATAAAAAAAAAAAGGTTTTGTAACCACCTGTGATCCTACTTAACAAAAAGTGCGTAATAAGAACCATGATGATCAAAGGTGTACTGCGACCATGATATATATAGCTATCGTCAAATCACAATGACCTTTTCTGGATACCAAATTATTTTAAGGGGAAAAACTTTTTAACGGGGCCTTTCGTAAATAAAGTTTACGGCAGCCAATCTCAGCAGTTCAAAAGTGTTTTGGACGATTCGGATTAAAAACAATTTATTAACGGTAATAGATTATCTTACCGTGAATAGATTGTCATTAATCTGAATCGTCCAAAATACTCTTGGCCGGTTGAGATTGTGCAGAGCTGTGAATAACACGGCTCCGCCGTGAATGAGTTTATCTCTATTTTAAGATAGCCAAACAGCAATGGCCAAATGGAGTTAAGCAAGATATACTCTATCAAGATGAAAAAAGAGAGGGAATATTTGTGTTGCAGTTGGAGTTGGACCCATCAAATTATGACTTGTAATCTTCACACAGAAAAAGTAATTAAGGACAGGGTTTTAAACTAGATTTGTTTAGATAGTGATAGTTTAGGAACTACCGACATGAGTGCGGGATGCCAACTCTGTTGGGATTCTCTTGTTGTGTTGGGATTCTGTTGTGATGTTTTACACTTTGAATTCTTGTAATTTATTTTTAAAGATTAATATTTTTTTATTGGTTAAAATTAAACTCGGATGGAGCATCTCGGTGTAACTCAACACAGTCGGCAACATGAGGCCTTATTCTGGGGGCAGATGGCAGTGGTGTTCCTGGCGGAGGGATGGTGGTTCAGGGGGCTTTTGAGGTGATTTTGATGGGGATCGAGTTGAGTTCGGCAGCAGCTTGGAAGCTTGGAGGTGTTTTGCGGCGGTACGGGGCAGCAGCATGGAGGATGTTCACGGCAGCAAGGAGGATGTTTCACGGCAGTATGGAGGATGTTCACGGCAGCGGTGGTTGTTCACGGGAGCAGTGGTGGTTGTTTCACGGCAGCAGTGGTGCTTGGATTTATGGTGGTGGTGGCGCGGATTCAAGGTACATGGCGGCAGCATGGAGATGCATCGTTAATATATTCAGCGGTGGTGATTGATGATGGTTGAGATGAGAGGCGTTTTGCGACTGACTCGGGGCGTTTTTGGGATCGGCGACATACGGCGGATTCGCGGCGGTCTACGCGACGGTGGCGGCGTTTTGCATCCCGATCATTGGTGGTTTCCGGCAGGGCTGTGGTTTGAGCAGGGGGGTTTCAGTTTTTGGGTGTTTAGGGCTTTGGTTGGTCTCGGATCAGCGATTGGGTCTTGGGTAGTATGGAGATTAAGTAATTTTAATTTCCTTTTTGTACTTGTCCTTTTAATCTTTGTAATATTGTAGAGATTAATAAAAAAAAATTTGCCGATCAAAAAAAATAAAAATAAATGAGGCCTTATTCGGAATTATCATGGGAATTGGGTGGCAGGTTACTGTCGGAACATTGGGATTGTGAGATGGGTTGCAACAAGCAAATAAAAATTGATCAAGACAGACTCTATGGTTATGGTCCATTGAATTACTGGCTAAACCATGTGACAGAAACACACCAACTCGGTGTTTGCAGGTACCTTTTGCAGCAACCGGAAGTGACGGGATGATGCATATATAGCTATCGCGAAGGAAATGCTTGTGCAGATCGGTTGGTAAACTTTAGTTTTGAAATGGATGTTAGGTTTCATCAATTAGATAGTATGCCTAATGTTGTTTCCATTCAATTAAGGGCGGAGTCAATTACGTCACCTCATCAAATCATACCTGTTTGCTCCATAACTGTGATTTTATTTTTACCCGTCGATTAGGTGACATGTGGCTTAGGAGAGATTGATATTATTAGAGGTGACTCCGGTTTACCTTAATATCATAGGTTTAGATTGAATAAATCCAGTTAGGTAACATAAAACCATAGCAAAGGTTTGGAACAATATACTCCCGTCGATTGGCCAATATATGGTCTATTTCCGTTTAATAACTGAGTATTAATGGACTTGTTTATGTTGACAGTTCATTTACAGGTGTTAAAAAGAGATTCATATGGACATTCTCATGATCGTGGGGCAGTTTTGCTCAGCAACACTTGGAGCAGTTCCACAACGTGGAAGTTACTTGTTTTTCTGATCGTGGGAGCATGTTCAAAAGCATAATAGGAGGGAGTAACTGCCATCTTTGGAGGGAACATTCAAATTCAAATAAGGAGGCTTATTTATGGAGAAGTTCGTAGCAGTTTTGAGGATACACAAACAACGCCAATCAGGCCTTTATCTTTTCTTTTCTAGGAGTAGTTTTAACTTGTAATCGTTCACTCGATAATCTTTATCGATTGTTCTTCTACTTTGAAGTTTAATAAAGTCCATTTTTATTACTCTTCTTCCATAATCCATCAACTTCATTGTTTGCTTCCAAAGAAGTCCTGAAACACGGCAAGGAACCAAATTCCACTTTCCACAACCACATTCCAGCAATTCAAAACACAATTCCCCGTCAATTCTACCGTCGATACCCGTCGATCGAATCGATCCAGAAAACTTAACAACAATACCTCCACGAACATCCAGGCTATAGAGCGGTGGTTAAGATGAGAAACAAAGATTGTATAATATAATCCTTCTCTAATATTCTACGTGTGTTTTCAAATGACACAAGTCCTTATATACTTTTTCACAAATTTCTGCGGACTTGTTTTATGTACAAACATTTAGACCGCCTAGGTTTATAGATTTGCTATGTTTAATTTCTTTAATTAATCAATCCACCGGCCGATTAAATAAATCAATCCCAGAAACGAAAAGGCAAACAATCAAAGAACACAATAATATACGTTGAACCCCAAAACGGGTCAAAACCATGGGAAAGAATGAAAACACTATACTTTTTGTGTAGTTACAAGAAAACTTACTTACGATTATAAATCCTCACTAATCGCTCAAAGTTCTACTTGCCGAATCCTCGTTTACCACACCCAGCGTGCTTGACTGCCTCCATCTTGAATCCACAAGCCTTCCGTTTGCTTCCCAGAGATCTACCGAAGGATTTTGTATTGCGTAGATTCTCACCTTAGTGCTTTTCTCATATGTTGAAGAAGATAATAAAACTCTTGGAGATCTTCAATAAGCCTCAATGATCCATAGATGTAAGTTAATCTCCAAGCATAATCAGGAAACCATTAATTCTAAGGTTTTCTCTTCACAAGACGATATATTATGACTGCTCTAGTAGCCCTAGAAGTGAAGAAAATGTGTCTTTATACAGTTTACGAAAATCGATTGACTACCCAATCGATCGGTCTGTCTAGTCCCAAGTCATGACTAAAACAAGTCATGAGCAGGTACCGGTTCATGAGCCGATTGAATGGTCGATCAAGTTGTGTAATCTGTTTGTTTCCGATTGATCTGTTCGCTGAAGATGCCTACATTTGGTCATTCGAATCACTCACTCTCAATTACATGAACATGACACCTTGTACTCCATTCTTGTCAATCAAAAGAGAGCGTCACTTTTTGGAGCCAACAGCAGTGACAACAGACATTATTTTTCTCTTCCAAAGTTGTTTCCAGAGAGGCAATATTAACCTAACTTGGAATCATGCATAATTACTGTATGGTTTGATGTATTAAAATGCAGTTTCTTCTAATTTCACAGATTGTTAATTAAAAAAGTTATGAAGACGTACTGAATCTGAAGTCAGGCATATATATATAGTCCCCACATGAGTTAAGCTTTTGCGGCATTTGACGGAGAAAACAATGATGCCTAAGGGACCCTTGAAAGACATGAAAAATGAGAACACTGCAAAGCTCATCAGTGGATGGGATACGGCTGAAGTTGATCTGGTCATGAACAGTAGATTGTGTCCCAACCAATGGGAAATTTTTTCAGTGCCGGCCGGTGGGTACCATGTGGTGCCTGTTCGACACATCCGAGCCGTCCATTGCATTTTTGGATGACTCGGATTTAGAGAGAGAAAAAATAGAGAGAAAGTGTTGGGGTGAGAGGAGAAGAGAAGGTTTCAATCCGAGCTGTCCAAAAGTGTATTGGGCTGCACAAATGTGCTGAGCGGATACTACGTGGGATATACCCACCTGGCACCAAAAAATTTCTAAGTTTCCCTTACGCAAGAGAAACGGTTTTCGGGATATTCATTGAAGATGATGATCAGTTTCGATCTGTTCTTTCAATTCATCAAGTTTTGATAGTTGGATGTCCAAACAAGCTATGTACAACTCGACTAATTTTGAAAATACTTACGTACAATTCAACTAATTTTGGAGCCGTATCGAAAACATGGACAGCTAGAGAAACCTGTCTCCAATGATGTTTTACTGATTTGAACCCACGAGCTTGGAAAATCAGCTTTTGTTGAGAATTCAGGCAGACAATGCCACCTTAGGCCTCGGGATGGCACTTGCTTTTATTAATTGGAAAGTACTCTGAAGAAGAACATTAATATATTATATATGCATATGGAAAATTCTAAATGGTTGACAATAATAAATATATGAATATATACTAAATGGTGTAAAAATTTCACAAAAATAAGTATTTTCTTATCTTCTAGTATACTTATCGTCAACTCAATGAGCTGGCAATAGCAAGACGTATCCATATATTAATCAAGCCAATGGATACTGATAAGTTAGAGTGGACAGAGAAAGAGCTTAGTAGCGTCATTCTTCAAAATAATATGCGCTTGTACTGTGTTCGCACTGATTTTAGTGGTTTAATAAGGTATGTTTAGAGAAGATGCTTTCACGCTCGCACTCATGTACCCGCACATGAATTACGTGACTTATGGGAAGAGAAGCGATAACTAGGAATGGCAAGCCTTATACTCCCTCCGTCCCTAAATAAGTGTCCGGCGCGCAAACTTAGACCTCACAAAAGATGTATGTTTTTCATCAAAAAAATTAATTTTTTTTCACAATCTAATAGAACTCATTGTTAACTATTCATTTGTGAAAAAATAATAATTTTTTTAACGAAACAAATGCATCTTTTTAAAGACTTAAGTTTGCGCACCGGATACTTATTTAAGGACGGATGGAGTAAATATGATGTACAGTATGATTGACATAATATTATATATTCTTTAATAAATAATGTACGTTGTCTATTTTTATAGTAGCTTTGATCAAAGGGTGTTGCTAAGGCCAAATAATTTTTGTTTGTGACAAAATTGTAGTGCATAAAAGCCTTGTACCATGTGCAAGGTACAAGGCTTTTATATACTACTATTCTGACACAAACAAAAACAGTTTTGACATTATGTGATATTATCTTGACGTTTGAGCTATGAAATATATGTTTCGTTGCACTCTTTGCTGATCAAAAAGTATCTTTAATTTGTTGAATCATTTGTTTTGTCTAAACAAAATACTATCACATACTTACGACACATAAAAATAGTTCGTGACAATTAATTTTATTTCCAAATAACCCTTCTTAATGGTCATGTGAGGCGCACACGACAATTTCCTGTCAAAATCTAAACCTCGTAAGAACATACACTTTTATTCATGTCTTAAAATTTCTCAACTGTGTTCGTTTCGGAGCTCTAAAACCATCTCCTTCTCTACGTGCATTATCTTCAATAAATTTTCTACTCTTGCTTATCTATTTATCCCTATCTGCTCATTACCCAAAAATTAATCTCCATCAAAACTTAAACAAAACTAAGGCTCCGTTTGTTTGGACGTAAAATGATTTCCGGTAAAATGTTTTACCTATTTTCCGGTGTTTGGTTATGTAAAAAATGAAGAAAATATTTTACATGTAAAACATTTTCCATCAATTGGATGAAAACGACTTACCCTTAAATCTTCCGTAAGTTATTTTCCGAAATGAACCCGGTGCCTTCTACTGCAATTCTCACTGCTCAGTTTTCTCGATCGTCAGTCTTAACCCACGTTCAATTCTAATAATCTCATATCTCTCCACCGTTTAAGCTCCCCATCTCTCTATCTACACTATTTTGTTGATTTCTGAAACTATTTTCAAGTGCCACCAAACACCAGAAAATAAAAATTTGAAGTTTGTTTTCTGAAAAAATATTTTACATGAAAAATATTGTAAAATATTTTTACATCAAAACAAACGGAGCCTAAGTATCGTATCGTTTGTTTGTCTGCGTACATGCTTAGACACCACTCAGGAATATCAAATCATCCCGATTCCATTTGGGTAAGTGGGGGAATGAATTTCGCTGAATTTATTGGCAACAAAGTGCATGATTGATGAATAAGACAGCATAATTATAATGGCTGTTCTTGACTATTGCAGTTTTATTTTAAATTAGTTGATTTGCATCCATTCATGTCAGTGGGTGGAAACTGAAATTTTCTAGTGGACATTTTTGAGGTGGCGGCCAACGCCACGTACGGCAACAACATTTTTATATGCTTTCTGGGGGGTCTCCTTTTATTCGGTTTCTGTTCAATTATCCCATAATTTGTTTTTGGGTTAATACAGGATGTCTCGGGCCAGTTTGTGCGCATCTCGGAGTAATTCTTACAGGCTCTCGCATAGCCATTTCACACCCTTACGCTTAGAGCTGAGGTGGCCATAAAAATTGTTGGCAATGAGAATTGAACCTGAGACCGTAGAATGGAATAAATACCTAAGTCTGACTGATCACAGGTCAAGATCACTTGGTCAACCCCACGGGTTATCCCATAATCCTTTCAATCCTTCTACCACCACACCCAAACACACACCCACTACACGCTCTAGTGTGTGTATGGGGCCCACCACTCATGTGAGTGTGGGTGTGTCCCTAGAATTATTGTAATCCTTTATCGCTTTAACTACTGTGCCCACCAATAAATAAATAAAAAATGCCCCTTTACCATTTTTTTTATTTGAATTCTTCTTGTTTGTATTGTTCCCACCAATTAAAAAAAATGCTCCTTTACCAATTTTTTATTTGAATTAAATAGAATAATCGGTGTCCATAGATATTTCTAGACCCCTCAAATGGACATTAAAGAAAATAATTCGAGAGGTAGGTCATAAGCGTCTCCACCATAAAACCGAGAGAACAGAGAAAAGAAATAGTTGCAGCTAAAAGAGATTTATTAAAGAATCCATTTTGATTAACTTTCTTTTTTTCCTTTTTCTTAATGACTTTCCTTTACATGGGTAACTACTTCCTCCGTCCCATTTTTATGGTTCAATATTTCATTTTGTGATGTTTCTTAATAGTTGTTCATTTGAGAAAGTAAGTAGGTAAAAATTGATGAATTTTTCATCTAGCCCTTTTGAGTATATTCTTTTTTGAAAAGCTAGTAGAAAAAAGTGTAATGATGATATCTGCATAAAGGGTGATTGTGAAAAATTAGAATGTTTGCGGTGTAACGACGATGTCTCTATAAAAAATTAAATTTACAAAGTTGGACATTTAAAAATAGACGAAAGAAGTATGTGATTGCTATCATAAGAACCTTTGCAAAAATATAAGCAAAGTTAGTGATTTGGGTCATTAAAGACAGATGGGCTTGGGCCCATATGTATGTTAAATCATATGGATCACCTAAGTTGGCCTCCTTAACAATGAAGTCAATAATTCTATTTAAAAAAAAAACCTACAAAAACAACTCCGGAGCCATTTGATGTATGTGACCCATGTGCATCAAACCACTCAAGACGCAGTTGTTTCCAGTTGTGTTTACAGACTTCGAGTTTGCATAAAACTAAAGTAAGGCCAGAGACGAGAGTTTATCATTGGATAAGAGGTGTTTGGAAGCTAATTATTTGGGGCGCAAAGTGAACCGTAATAAATGGGACCGGCTATATGCATATTCACAAACAAAATGATGCAAAGATAAATCAACTTTCAAAAAGTAAAATTACTGATATTCAACATGATAAGATTGTCAATTTATGCATCATTATAAGAAAAACTTAAACGATTACTCAAAGATCACTCTTCTTGCATATTTAGCGGTAAAAAAGTAATACTATTTATGATCGTAGGATTACTCTTCTCCACCACCTCCTTCCTAATAGATATGGCTAATCCATTCAAATGCTCCTATGACATGGTTGAGCAAAGATAAATTTGATCAACTCCAATTTGAAAAAGTTTCTTTCTCTGAAAACAACTTATAGGAATAGTATGTAGACCTATATTTAAAAAAATCACACAACCTCATAGGAGTCCTTTTTTAAGCAAAATTTTAAGCTTGAGACAAAACTTGCTCGCCTTTACTCAATGTCGGTACTATCGCATTAGATCACAAGGACTTGATAGAGCATCTCCAGCCGTTAATTTTTTTAATCCAAATTTGAGAAAAACTCAATTTGATAGGGATTTGAGTCAAGGATTGGGATGAGATTTAGGAAATTTTACTCTGATTTGATTCTGAGTTTAAAATAAAGTAAGGACTAGAGATGGTTTTACTAGTAGTACCATATTATTTCTTGGTTGTTCAGAAATGGACTGGGACGTCTTGGAAGACTCTTGGTGCAGGTTGTTTTAGATGAAGGGAGGGAGGGAGGGAGTTAGGGAGGCATGCCAGCTAAATTTGTTGACCTCCATTTATATGGATTTCTTGGAAAAGAAAAAGGTTTGGATTTTTTAATTTTTTCTTTGACAAAGAAGGGGATGGATTTGAATCCCTTTGGCAGGATTTGACAAGATGTTAAAATTATAAATACATTCCATAAGTTTTCTTTGTACCTAGCATTCCTTTCTAGAAAATGACGAGATTTACTCCTACAATTTGATGGTTTGTAGAGTTAAGGGTCAGGGAATTTTCAACTAGCTTTTCTGCTTTTGGAACCAGACCAATGGTGAGTTTTAGAGTGGATAGGACCGTTGGTGAATGCAAGGGGTCACATAATGCAAGTCATGAATTTCTTCGAGATTAGTTGAGGTACGCGAAAGCTGGCGAGCAAACGGGTTATCAAAATAAAAGTCATTGTTTCTCTCTCATAATATGCATATATAAATGAGTACGGCTATACAAACACACATAAATTGCGAAATTATTTTTCGGTTCAGTTGTCTCTATTCTTTTTCCTAATTGGTTCCATTAAAGTACATATCCGCAACTGCGAGTAGTTTGCGAGATTTGTAACTATAGTAGAATTTCTTGTACGGGCAAATAAGATGTTCTAACATTGGACAATAACATATCAGCAAATCTTTTCACCAATCCACTCTATGTAAAAGCATCTAAAATTAAGCGTCTGCTCTTTCTCACGCTGTCGTATGATCGAACTGGCTTAAGAGTCCTACTCACAGCGTTATTTGGAGATGTTATGAATTAAGCTGTCAGTCTTAAATGTTTGAAGTGTCCTATAAGCTAGAGTTTTGTTGTTGGTCTCGCCCTGGGAACAGAGCTGAAGGATGATCGGAAATTGACACTCATTTCTGATGGTGGAATTTTGCTACTTCATTGAATTCTGCAACTATTTCGACTCCACTGTTTTGGAGAACCGTGAGATGCATCCTCAAGCTGATGTTCTCGAGGAACACTTTGTTATATCTGATCCAAAGATTGTACAGTGCTGCTGTTGTGCTGCTGTTATATCTGATCCAAAGATTGTACAGTGCTGATGTTCTCGAGAACTGTGAGATGCATCCTCAAGCTGATGTTCACTATAGCTTCGTACTTGTATCCAAGGGGACATGGTTTTTGCTGGTCATGCTGAAGCTACTGGTGTTCATGCTTGGTTTGCGTCTAATAGAGTGGAATTCTGATTGGTGCATAAGCAGTGAAAGAATATATCAAGTAGGGGTCATGAGGCTGGAATTGCTTTTATGAGTTTTTGCTGTTATTCAATGTGCTTTCGGCTGGACTTCATTTCTGATGATGGATATGGTTGCTGCTCCTCTGTGTTTCCTTTTGATGGTGATGTGGCTTTGATTACGAAGCTGCTTTGGGTCTCAACAATATTAAGACTATGTGTCTGTTGTTGGGTCATGGTTATTGCTGGTTTTGGCTTGATGTTAGGGTGTTGCCACTTTTCTTTTTGTGGCTTCATCCAAATTTTCTTTGGATGTATTTTCTTTTTTCTCTTTTCGTCGGCCTTCACTTTTGCTTCAAAGTTCTTCTTGTAGCTTGAGTCTCGGCCATCTCGATGTACCATTTGTCGAGTTTCTAATAAAATTTTGTTGCTTATCAAAAAAAAAGACTTAAGAGTCTTTGTTTTGCTCCCACCTTTGTGGGGCCTTGATCACTTTCTGCATCTACCATAGGTCTGAAGTTACTATAGTCACGCCAAGGAGAAGCAGCTACAGCCGCCCCATCCTCCGCCGGAAAAGAAAAAAAAAAAGGGAGTGCCCTCCCTGTCCTGATCAAGTCATCTACCGAAAAGCAACACCCAAAAATACCAAGACCAGAAACCAGTCCGAAGTGGATTTATCTATAATGTGGATTTTATCTGCTTTTTCAACGATTACTATAAATCATCTTTGAATTCAAATCATCTACTTACATAGCCAGGCAATTATAAGCTGGCATGCCTCCCAACCCCCACCACCAATTAATGACAGAAAAGAAGAAAAGTTTGAATATTTCTTCACTCTGCCCAGATATATACTTCCCTAGCTACTCGTGCCATTCCAATGAGCCACTGGTTTTGCTATATATACTCCTGAAAATTGGCTCATACCCATATCAACTTCACTGATAAAATCCACTTTTCACATAGAGATTGAGCACAAAGGAAAAAAGTTTCAGATATCAACATTCTTTCACAACAACAATACCGAAAGAGAAAGGTGATCTTTTACTTGTGTTTATCGCCATGAACAACACTCCGATCAACGGGGCTGCTGCTTTGGCAGCCGGTGAAAGCTTCAGAAGCAGCAGAAGGCCTCTGCCGAAGAGAGGGCAGATAAAGTCAAGGATGGCAGCAAATGCTTTCCATTCCATTGTTACTGTACTCTCCAGAGCCCATTCACATCACCATCACGGGCAGAAGGGGCCCTTTCATGTGTAGAATTAACATAAATTTGTATGCTCAAGTTCAGAAATTCTTGTAAACATGTTACAAAGTTCGATGCTTATTTAAGTTTGGCATTATGTACTTGTGCTTGATCTGTGATAATGTTTTTTGTGAAGTTACTTCTTCAAATTGTTTCCATGAATTTCAACCCTATTGCTGTAACTTACTGAGCTTTTATATAGCAGGCAAATCACACATTTTCCCTTTTTTTCATTCGTCTCGAGAAAATTTTATACCAAGTGGCAAGAGCGCAAGACTCTCTCGATCGCAAATCTGCAATGGTATAGGCTCATTTCCCTCCACTTTTTGTATACGATTTGATTATCGGGCTTGCGCCAGGCCGGAATAGAACTTGTTATCACATCGAGCACTTATTTCTATTATTCAATGCGGATGAGGTGTTAGAGAAATGAACTAGCTAGGACTTCTTGGAAGGCTCTAGGTATACAGGTTGTTCAGGTACACTTTGTAGTGTAAATGACTCCTACTGTCCTTCAGTATTCTGTTGGCTTTTGGAATCCATAGTGGGGATCAAGCTAGGCCTGGTTATATAATGCAGCAGCATCCAGTTTACATCCCATGAACCAAGATGGCTTGGCAACAAAGCCATTTGATATTTCCAATTTAATGAGATCTCCCTGAAAACAAGGTTAAGCCATTCCGAGAATTAGGCATGTACATTCAGGATGGAGGAGTAAATATTCTTGCGAGTCCGAGAAGCAGCACTACGTCGTGCTATAGAGCTCTCCAACGTCACATATTATTGTGGAGTCCATACACTTTAGTCGCGAATTCCACAAAAACATGTGGTGCTAGAGCGTGTTGTTGGCCACCATGCGGCGGTGCCCAAAGAGCAGCAATAATTTTTCCATATATGGGGTTTTCTCACCGAAACCAGCACCGGTTAAATCTAGCTGTCAAATTTGACAAGAACAAATTGGTAAATCTTACCGGTCAATAACCCCAAGACTTGGCTTGTGTGGTCAATACATGAGACTTAGGGGTTTGCTCTCTCATAAGTCTCCAGTTCGACCTATCCAGTATCCAATCCCCCACACAATATCCCAAGTCCTAATGAAGCCATATACCAAAAACCAAAAAAAAGAACAAAACCCAGAAAACCAGTCCCTGAAATCCAACCAAATCATCTTTGAATTCAAATCAGCTTCCATAGCCAGGCCATTATAAGCTGGCATGCCTGATGCCTCACCAATGATAGAAAAGAAGACCGTTTGAATACTTCTTCACTCTGTCCAGATCTATCCTTCCCCATTCGAGCCATTGCAATGAGCCTCTGGTTTGCTATATATACTCCTGAACTTGGCCCAAACCCATATCAACTTCAGTAGTAAATCCACTTTTCACCTAAGAAAGGTCAGATATCAATCTTTTTTCAAACCAACTCCTCTGAAATACCTGAGAGAGACGGTGATTTTTGCTTAAGTCGCCAACATGAACAAGAAGATCAGTGGCGTTGCTGCTGCAGCGGTTCGAGAAAGTTTCGGGAGCTGAAGGCCTTTGCCAAAGAGAGGCCAGATAAAGTTGAGGATTGCAGCAAGTGCTTTCCATTCGATTGTTTCTGCGTTCTTGAGAGCTCCTTCACATTACCAACAGTCCAGTGGGGAAAGCCATCACAGGGACACCAAAGACATCAGAAATCATTAGTTCATATCAAAAAAACATTTTTTTTCCTGGTTTCGATATAAATTGATATTATTCTTCCTATGTGTTAGTTGTATAAGTTTATCGCTTAAGCTATTTCAAACCCTCCTTGCTTCTTGTCATTAGCCCTCCCCGGACTCCTCATTAGCTCCCTCCTTGGCCTTGGCATTGGCCTCCTCATTCTTCTCTTTTTCACACGTTAAATATGGATGGAAAACATAACGGTAGGGAGTCTATCCGCACATTTTCAAAACCACAGGTAGGTTATGTGGTCAGTTTTGAACCATGAGGGTATCCGTACATGGCGATAACCACAAGGGGTCAAAGTGGACTTTGCCCATGAATACGGTCTTGCTAACCTCCGCCTAGTGGGCCGAGGATAATATGCCAATAATTCCAAACAAGTTCGGATATAATGCATATCTAACGGATATCAATACACTTTCACAAATATCAATATACTTTTCTCAGATATCAATGAACCTTTTACCTATTATCCTACACCCTTTGAGCGGAAGTTACAATAATCCGAATGCAAATCATCAATTGACTTTTCCTCTAGCATTGTGCAAAGAAGAGCTTTCCATAACATCAATCGGAGATTTCTCTCACGGTATCTTCACATGGAAAATAAGGACTGACCACTGCAATCTCAGAGCCAAAACTCCTAGATCAACATAAGAAAAAGGAAAAGGACACACTAAGATCTCCGTGTTCTTCGGTGGCCAGGGGCACCACCCCAGGCCCTCATCCACCACACATTATAGTACAACCAAAGACAAAGTTTACGAACACCACTACAATATATGGTGCAAATGAGGTCTGGATCATCATGCGGCAGGGCCTCGGGGGCACTCAATTGTTTACTTATAAAAAAAAAAAGGATATACTAAGCTGGTTTTTGAGCTTCTTCGACAGTAGGACCCCTGCATTACAGATCTGTTGGATTGAACTGGCCCGCCCAATGTTAAAATATCTAGATCCAGGTCTAGCTCACAACCCAAACATATCCAGGCTATGGGCTTTGACTCGGGCTATTTGGGTCTTTTTCTTACAACTTTCATTTAGGTGGGTAAAATTGATCTTTCAGCGTAATTATTATTTTAATTACTTGAAATTGAAAGGTAGTTTCTAGCTACCTGAATAGCTTGAAAGTGGCTTTTGAGTGCATGGGTTTAAACAAAGGAGTGCCCCGGCCCTGCCACATGATGTCCTAGACTTCCTATGCACCACATATTGTAGTGGCCCACTGGGGTTCATTAACTTTGTCTTGTGCTGTACTATGGTAGACGAGGGCCTGGGTGGTGCCCATGGCCACTGAAGAACACGGTCTTCTTCATTTTGAAGTTTCAAAATCTCTGGGGCACGGTCTTCAATAAATTTTCTCCATCTATCTCTCTTTATTCATTACTTTCAAAAACCTCTCTCAAAATCCAAATCGAACCGTGCCAAGAGGTCTTTTAAATTTGGGTCCCTAAACATCACGGCCGTTGACGAGGTGTGCTCAATATTGGTCCCTAAACATCTAAAGCAATTGGGCCTCCATTAATGTAGCAAATGTGCTCTTAAAAGCCGTCCTTTCAGTTTGCTCTACCAACCCTTGACCTTTGAAATTTGGAAAGCCTGATATAAAAAGTCCCATTGGGCCGTTGCACCTTTTCCCTTAGTTTGGATGTAATAACAAAGACTTCAGGGGCAAAAAAGGATCAACAAAGAATATAAATGAAGTTAAGCTAAATTCTTTATTTGATTGGTCTAAGAGAACAAAGAGAAAATAATCCAATTATCGTTAAAAGTTAGCTTCTTCGTGCTTTTCACCCATGAGAAATGAGCATCTGATTTACCACCCGTGAATAGGGCAGTAAACGAGCTGAGCTGAGCTCGGCTCGAGCCTTAACAGGCCGAGCTTAGTCATTACTAAACGAGCCTCTTTAATGGGGCCGAGCCTCCCTTAACGCGTCAAGCTTTTGTCAAACTAAACGAGTTGAAAACTCGAGGTTGGCTCGTTAGCCGAGCTCGCGAGCTGCTTGGTTCGTTTAAAACCCTACCCGTAAATAGTTACAATCTTCGGGTTTAGGGCCGGACTAAACGGCTCAAACCCGAGTAATTTGGTTCATTTATTACCTCTACCCATAGGCTATCATTTGTCCTAAATCAAGTATATCGTATATCCAATCTATCTATCTATCTATTGGTTTGATGCTGAGAAAAGAATTACCAGCTTAGTACTGAATTTGCTTGTAAAAACAGACTACTACCAGTCTACCACATGGGCTAATTCAATGTCCTTTTGTCATGTAGTTTTGATAATTCCTATTAAAGAATGCAGTGTGTATAGGCCTATTACTACTTTGACAATGGCATAAATGCTAACCCTAGCTATGTACTGCTTTAAACAGATATGCTAGAGTTTTGACCATTAATTTGAGTTCAAAGACAGGCCTACCAGTCCCAAACCAAATCTTCACAACACTACTCATTTTTGCCAACTTCTTTTTAATAAGTTAAAAAAGTTCGAGGAATTTAAGAAGAATGTAGGATCGAAACACGCATACGATATGCGAATAGAAAATAGTAAAGAAATCAACACATAGGATATACGTGGTTCCCCAATATAGGGTACGTCCACGGGAGCGAGAGCGACTGTCTTTTCTTATTCAATCAACTGAAACAGGGTTTACAATATAGAGTATTTATACCTAGTATCTAGCCTCTTTCTAGAACTTCTTAGTATTTCTTCATATTAACATAGGAGCCACAAGTTTTAACAAAGAAATAATTCGAGGAAAATAAGCATGTTGGCCTCCTCATCTTTCTGTCTTTGAATTTGGTAATTGTAAAAGAAGGATCTCCCAAATATATCAACCAGGTCGTGTTTTTGGCAATGAAAAAGTAGGGTTAAGTGTAGGGATCAAGCACCTCTCCATACCGATTTGTGGAGTTTACGTTTATCGCCTATCCTCTTCATCTTTCCGAACTACCTCTTTTGATCTTCATTCACATTCAGAACTCACATAAGCATTTGAACTTCTTCTTCTTTTTTATAACCGGATATCTGGATCAGCTTATGTACACATCGAGCCATCGACTAATTTTGAGGTCCCGAAGTTAACGATCGGGCAAACCCTCCAGTGGCCCAAGATTTGGGATGTTTGGCTCCGTGTAATTCAAACCTGCGACCTCATGGAGAATAAGCAGCTATTGGGGTTTATAAGCATTTGAACTGTTAATTTGTACATCTCCTAAAATAGAATATTGTTGTAAGAAAATTAAATTGATCGGACATAGATAAGTCTATGAACAACTCCGATGCTTTTTATAAAATATACACTTAAGGTTAGAATTACAATCATCCCGACACAATTACAATCTTCTTCTACTTTTTTTTTAATTCAGAAGACACAATTACAATCCGATCTAGCAAAGTTTATCACAGAGACATTTATCTCGACATTTTCTCTGCAGAATCATGATATGGTTGGTTCAAATTATCTACATGGGGTCAGGACTCAAAAGAAAGTTCGCTGAGTAGGGAGGATACAAGTATAGAAAGGTGAGCTAGACGTTCCGGGGACCCTGCCGAGCGGTCAATCCGGCCGTTCATCTCAGAATCGACGGCCCGGATCGAAACATCTTTTTCCTTTTCCTTTTCTTTTTTTTTAAATCCGTTCGGTACCTTTGCATCCGGGTCGTCCAAAACACTTTTGGACGGCCGAGATGCGCTCGGCACCCCTGCTTGGTAGGGTCTCTCGGTCCTGACTGTTGAGTACAAATTTGTTCACCCTCACCTCTGGTTAGGGTGTGTTAAAATAAAAATAAAATAAAATAATCTCTAGTGATCAAGGGTAACCTTATCCATATTTATTGGGATATATGGCAAATTTTGCTTCAATGATCACAATCGATCATTTTTTAAGAAATGATTTGTTAGCAGATCACGCACAAATTTAACTTAATCGATTATCGATAGTGACTTGGACCAAAAATGGAATTATTGAGTCTATATTTGACTAGAGCAGAATTTGAGTTTTTGGATCAACTACTAGCTGATACTCAATCGAGCTGAATTTTTACCTCCTACTCAATTATATTCCAACAAAATTAACGGTTCTTACCATTGAAACAAGACCCGCAATATATCTCGCCAAATGTGAATATATAGGGGGTTATACCCTCACGAGGGTGAACAAAATTGTTCTCGGCTGATACTATGATAGGGCTTATATATACGTATACATTAGACACTCCTATTCTTCTAAAAAAGCCAAAATGGCTTATTTTTTGTCCTTATTCAAAAAAAATTCACATCACTTGGCTTATCATCATTTTTTGGGAATTATTGCATCCTCATGACAAGAGGAATCTAAAAAGTAAAATTTTTTGATCAAAATCCAATTTTTTTGAATAAAGACGAAAAATAAGCCAATAAGCCACTTTTTTCATCTTTATTCAAAAAATATTGGATTTCGATCAAAAATTTTTACTTTTCTAGATTCCTCGTCATAAGGACGCAATAATCCCCAAAAAATGATGATAAGTCAAGTGA
Source organism: Rhododendron griersonianum (assembly GCA_018127125.1). Classification (NCBI taxonomy): domain Eukaryota; kingdom Viridiplantae; phylum Streptophyta; class Magnoliopsida; order Ericales; family Ericaceae; genus Rhododendron; species Rhododendron griersonianum. The sequence continues at coordinate 51,541,262 of CM030789.1, read as the reverse complement.
TACGAAAAAAATTTGAATAAGGACAAAAAATAAGCCGTTTTGACTTTTTTAAAAGAACAACCCTCCGTTTGCTTCCGAAACTAGCTAGGTTTGATTCAAAAGCAATTTAACTGCCTGATCCTACACCAAAACAATAATAAATGTGATTCGATGGTCCAACAAAATGAAACATTCTTACAATTATTCTTGCTTATAGTGATTATGTGCTACAATGCTTTGGGGCAAGAAAAGGCAACCTTGTGAATGATTAACTAGACGATTCAGTACCTATATCTGTTTAGTTTAAGTAGCCGTATTAAATCCGAGAGGTTTGGCTAGGACTACGGGTTGGTGTGTGCAGCACCGTACCGCGCACCTTCGAATCGTCGGATCGTGCATCCGACGACTCGGATCTCATCTCGGCAATCAACGATCGAGAGTTATTCATTACCGATATGAGATTCGAGCCATCGGATGCATGATCCGACGGCACAGAGGTACGCGCAGCACGGTATTGCGCAAATCACTGCACAGCACCATCCCCCAATTCGTTTGGCTAAGTGCGAGAAAAGCAATAAGTGTTTGTTCTCCAGGAAGTCGCTTGTTCGAATTCCACCGAGGATAAACATTCCAAACCTTCAGACCACTGGAGGGTTTGTCCGGTCGTTAATTTCAAGGTCCGAAATTTATCGAGGGGCGTGCAAGATGCTTTAGACATCCGGTTATAAATAAAAAAATAAAAAAATTTGAGTAACCGTATCAATTTATTACATCTTTCTAAATTTAAGATAAAGTAATGAGAAACCCAAGATTCCATTTGTTCGACAATTACAAGAATTTTGGGGTGAAGGGTCTGTTTGATGTTTCAAAATAAAACACCTTTTTGATGTCGGTGCAAACTTCTCTACCTCACATGCAACGAACCGTGGTCTTATATAGTTGAAAAATTCACGGGTACCAAGCTGATTTTTAATTTTTTATATAGGGGTTTTAGGTGAGGTTACCAAAATACCCATAAAGATTAATAGTATTGGAAAGCACATGGACCGAGCTGGTTTACACTCCCTCCGTCCCAAATTTTTGGTCATCTACGGTTTTACATGTAATTTTCAATAGCATATACTCCATCTCTTAATGTATATTGTTTAAAATATATAATATGGATCTTGTTTGATAGATTTCAATTATTTCTATAAAACAATATTTTCAAAAACATAAAAAAATGGAGTAATATACATTGTGAGATATAGGTAATTGAAAATTACAAGTAAAATCGTGAAGGACCAAGAATTTGGGACAGGAGGAGTACTCCATAGTCCCCATATTTATCCTTTCTATTTTCCGCGATTTACACGGGCTCACAAATCCTAAATTTGTCTATGAAGAGTGAGTCTAATTCATCTGCCTGGATTCTATATGTGTAGTGCCTGGTCAGAGACTCTCTTCAGGGCAACTAATTTATTCATTTTTTATTTTTTTTCATTTTAAAATAAAATTTTGACCCCCTCAAATTCTAAAATAGCTTGAATCTGTGTCGAATTGGTATTTCTATGACTCCTATGTGAAGTTACCAAACCTCCCTTAAAAGATTAGTTGTGAAAATGATTAGCACATGTTGCAAATTAATGATGATTGGACTTTTAACGGTGTCAAAATGATTTATGAAATTAGTTATAATCACTGTTTGATAAAACGTGCGTATGCTTGACTTATTTATAACACTAGTGTCACCGTTCGTGCGTTGCACGAATCACGTGCTCATTATAATGTGTCGACTTTGAGTTTTTGCTATGTGTTCTAATTTTGTTTGATTTGTCATTAGAAATTTACTAATGATACAAGAAAGCTATGTTGTAGGGCAAAACTCAGCTCCGAAACCTAGACCAAAGAACTCTCGATTCCAATCCCCTTAATCAAAAGCAAAGATTAAGGTCTTGAATTCTATCTTGCGAATACAAGACTTATAATAGAAAAAGATGCACACCCAAAACAAAACAAAACCAATCTCCGAAAACCCAAAATTACAGAACAAATCTCTATCGCAACCAACTTCATTCATCATCAAAGGTAGAAACTTGGTAGAAACCAAGTCTCTGAGCCATGTCTTCCAAGAATAGCTCCCTCGCCTTCAGACATGAAGGATGAATAAGCTTGCAAGCATCCCTCGAATAAGCCATACTATGCATAGAACATTCTCACTTGCACCAAACGACAAAATGTCACATGCTTTCTTCATATGCCCACGAACAAAAGAATTCTAGATTTTTTTCCTTCAAAAAGAAATAATGTTGCGTCAAACAATCCAAACTCTTTCCCAGTTATCAAAGGACAACTTTTAATCCCAAGTGCACTTAAAACTTGCCTAACCATATCAGGCAGTTCCTTAAATTTTTTAAACAAATAACAAATACAAGAATAGTATTAATGAGAATTAATACCACTTTTCATAGGGAATATCCTGTATTCGCAAGATAGCATAAGAAGTATTACCACAACCTCAATGAATTCAGAAAACATGCTATCACTAACAAAGGTAGGAAACAGAATAAAAATCCTTGAGAGACATCCCTATATGTATACCATAATCTCTTTGAAAGACAACTAATCTTATGATATTACATCCAGTTAGGTGGCGTAACACACCATTACTATGCCAACCATCCGCCCAACATGTTTATAGTACAATTCATTCCAGAATCCAAGAACTTTAGAAATACCCAGCTAAAGTTGTCTTCAAATTCATTCTAACATGTAGTAAGTATCATAACAAATTAAAGATCACCTAAAAGGGTCCTACAGTAGTTTGGAAATACCAAGAGCAATGAATATTCTTCATTAAAGCACAAGTATATTTCTCCTTTTAGATGCACCACCATGTTCTCCTACCCATAGGCTAAAATGATTCATCATCTTAGTCTGTTAAGACGTGGTGCTTGTGATTTGCAGGATAAAGCCCGTGGTGCAAGAGGCAATGAAAAGGAGAGCGGAGATGAAAGCCAAAGCCCGATACGACTGTGCTTTACCAAACTGCATGATCACAAAGACCTAGAAGAGAGCGGTTTCGATCAACGAAACTTAGAGCATGTGCATAGGTGGGGCAAGGTATGACATTTTTTGTAGCACTTGAAGCATGTCCATGAGTGAGGAAATAAAAAAGATTTTGACCTCCTTGTTAAAATGATTTTGAAAGAAATTCCAAGTATGATGAGCGGATAGATAATAACACGGCAGTGCACACAATTGTCAGATAGGTATCTGCTCATTTTTGGAAGCAAAAATTGCAGCCAACTGGAAAGAGATTAGTTTTACATCTCATACGAACTTCTCATACATGGATTCCCATATATCAATGAATAGTAATTTCAAAACATGGAAAACCATGGGGTGTGGCATATATGTGCTGAATGCAAACAAGTTAGGTGTATCTACTAAAGAGAGTAACACCCTATCTGTAAAGAACATTTCTTCTCATTATTTAAGGTCATTAACTTATCACGTCGATAACTCAGCAAACTCATGCACCTTACATAATCTAAAACTTAGACACTTGCTCACAAGTCAGAACCAACACTTCTAATTAGTCTACCAAAGAATTTAAATTTTGTGTTGAGTCTGACTCACATCACACCAACTTTGAATCTTTCTAGTAAACCTCATTATCTGGAAATTTTTAGGGAAAGTTTCTACGCAGTTAGAATTAAGTACAAAAACCCCTAAGCTTGTGTAAGATTCTTTTGTCCTTTAGGTCCTGCTTGCTTATTTAAATGACAGAAGCTAAATCTTCTTTTGTCCTTTTTGCAGTTCAACCCTTGGCCTTTTCATCAGAATTGTCAAACAACATATAGAGCATCCAATGATTGACTACTAAAGACACATACGAGCTAACCTAGAGAATTTTGAAGTTGACCACGCATTCTCTTTACATTGGTTGAATTACCATTTGCAATTGCATTAGGCCCACCTTGAACTACCGACCCTTCATTAATACTACTACATTTTCGGTCCTGCAGCCAAAACAGAACATCAACATTGTACAATTGAACTCTCATTTCCAATAATAAACAATGGCACGATATGCATTTTCCTCAAAAGAATTTCAAACCTTGAGCAGATTATATTGTTCCACCCACTTTGACTTTCTCAAATTTTCCCAATGTAAGCCTCTTATGTCCTACAGTCTTCAGGCTTCACCTCTGAATTATGTCCTACAATCTTCAGGCTTCACCTCTGACAACGAAAGATTAAAAACCCCTTCCACATGCAGCTTCTGGAAGGAGGATATGTTCTCCTTGAATTGAGGGCTTGCAAACATGCTTTTAAGGCTGTGATATCACCAAAAGAAATCTCAGGTTATGGAATTTTCCATGAAGGATCCAAATGATTTCCTTGCATTGTTAGTCTTGCATTACTACGAAGAAAATCACACTACCTTCGTCCCGTATCTTGGTTTTCCAATATTCTGCACATCTTAAAAAATTATCTTTCCTACTTTATTGTATTTTAGATGATATAAAATCATTCTTTCCCTCTAGTCCAAGTATTCCCAGGCACGACGCAATTATCAGGGCACCTCTTGCTTTTGGCACAGCCAGTGGGAGGCTCACACGACAGGCTGCTAGCTCAGTGGGTTTTTTTTTATAACCGAAGTAAATCTTTTGTTAATTCGATCAAAAGGCACGACTGCCAAAAAAGACTATACAGCGCAGAGGGAGTATTAGTTGCTCCAGAGTTGTTCTAAACTTTAACGATCATTTTGTCCTTTTGATGGGTAAAATAAGAAGAACGTAATATCCAGTTGACGGTACTCGAGTCAAAATTAGACGTTGAGGACTCTCTACCTATCAGGAAGTCTGGCAGTATCCACAGAAGGGAGATACTTCAGCAACTGTTGCTGCTCTTCAATCGTTAGGTTACTGGAAAACTGATTGAAGTTGAGAACATCCTGCAACAGATATGGAAAGTGATCGGGATCACTCTGCACAGTTTCAGAGAGAACATAGAACATATTTTTACAGCAGCAACAAATTTTGAGTAAGAGTGTTGAAGGTTCCAAAAAACTATTTTATAGAGGAGTTAAGACCCTACGTTTCCTAGAAACCATAACAAATAATCTCGCCCGGTATTGCCTTGAGCCACGGAGCTGCCAGGCTCCGGCACCTCCACAAACACCACTTCTTTGAGATGGTTCTGTATAATTTGCAACTCAACAACTTTTCAAATTTCAGAACTTAGTTTGAAACAATTTAGAACCTAAGAAGCAAATTAGACAACACACCAACTTAAACCTTTAAAAACTAACTTCTGGGAACTCCTTGATACCAGTGGTATTTGAATTATGCTCATAGTCATAGTAGAATATCAGAAAAATGGTTCGTAGATCTTTTGGAGAAAAAGAGATTAGCCCCTGCCTCCGCTTGTATAGCTTGTGGCCAATTTGTATTCGCTACAACAATTTTCAAGAAAACGATCAACTCTTGTAAGGGAGTAAAAGTATAGTAGTATATTCTGAAAATTGTGTGTAACCTACATGGGCTCATAATATTCCAAGGATAGTAAGAAGAAGATTAAGTTTGACTGTTGATGGTTAATTGAAGAGCTTTGTTTACCATAGAAGGTCATACTGCTCTTACCACTCAAAAGCAAAAGATACATAATAAAACAAAATTGATAATTCTATAGAAAAGAATTCATATATAGTGATACTGATATTTCATGCCCAATGATGGGGCCTATTATGTTCAGTTGGAAATTGAAAAGTTTGTTACTGCGGTTCATAGTTTCAGAAAAATATATTGAAAATTCTCATCATTTTCTATGAATTTTCTGTTATGGACTATAATTGGCCATGTTTCCTCTATGTAGAATTTTCTGCCAATATAGTGATCTGAAAATGCTCCCCACTCCGTATTTATGATCTGAAATCAAGCACATCAATCAAAAAATAAGCTTGCACTAAAGCCCATGGTTATTAGTCCGGGTAGGAATATTACAAACCTACCAAATTCTAAGAGGTGAAGCAGAGTTGAATAATCAAGATTCAAGAAAAACACACCACGGTACTACACCATGGCCTTATGATACAACAGCTATATTTATAGCAGTTACTGACTGACTGGGCTTTGTAAAGTCTTTTCCTCTAACGTTGCCATTCAAAACATGCAATAGTCTTTCTCTAAAGGACATACACTGGGACAAAACCAAAATCACACATCCCTTTCATGCACCTAAAAGAATCATTCAACTCACACCACTCGCAAGCCTACTCTTTGGCAATCTTATTTCTGTTTATAATCAACCGGACACAAGCTAAGTCTGTCAGATGAAAAAGGAAAGAAGACATTCATTCCATATACCACCACCACATACACATCCTCTTGTGGTTAGGGGAAGGTCGCAAACAGCACTTCGCTAATTGGTTCCACAACCAAATAGACCCCGCATCGATTCCTTCAGAACATCTTGCCAACCAAACTTTTCATAAAAGCAATATATTTCCAGCAAAACTTTGCAGAATTTATTTCTTGATAAATCTCTTCATAACCGTCTCCGCCCACAAATCTCGATCAGAAAATCAGAGAAAAGAACTAAAAATATGATCCACCACTTCTCGATGTTGCAGCACGCACTTCTAGTTCTAGAAGCTAAAATTACTACTGTACTGAATGCCTATCCACATTTTTCAAATCCTTGCTCAAATAATTACACACACAGCTACTAAAGAATTGCTGCCAAAACAAATTATAAAGGCAACTCGTTGATAAATTGCAAAATCATATGAATTAACATTCTAGGTTTGAAAGTTGTCTTGAGTTCAACTTGAATTATAAAGGCAACTCGTTGCCGCACAACTTGACTAATGGTCGATCCGACCTTATGTATTTTCAGATTTTCAGTATTGCTTCGGACCCAAATCAATAGTTGGGGATCTTCTATATTAGGCGATATTTGGTTATTGGAACCCTAATTTCAAGAAAATCCTAATTTCAAAAAAATCCTAAATTTAGGGATCTTCTATATCAGGCGGTATACAAAATAAAGCCAAGCTTGGTTATTGGAACCCTAATTTCAAAAAAAAACCCCAATTTCACATATTATTGGAACCCCAATCAAACAAAATCCCTAATTTCATATCAACACGGAACCCTAATTTTTTTGGGTTGAACAAGTTATAGTGGGGAAACTGAAAATCTACCACATACAGAGAGACAAGTTATAGTGGGAAAACTGAAAATCTACCACGTACAGAGAGAGAGAGGCCTTGGTGTGGCGTCAGTTGTATTCGCCAATGCTGGGCCGACCAAATTTCGCCTCTTGTGGTGGTCGCTGGAGGTGGAGGCGCCTCTGGTAGTTGTGGTCGTCGGTGGTGTTGGTCAACAGTGGTGGTGAGTTGGAATTCAAGATCTGCCATTCTACTCTTCCTTTGTTTTTGCCTGAGAGAGAAACAAACCCCGGTTTTTTTTTTTTTTTTGAACAAGCTATAGTGAAACTAAAGGCCGAATCGACTGAAATAGTAGGGATTGACAACCCAAAGAGAGACAGAGAGACCTTGGCGCTGGAATTTGCCGTCGGTGCTGGTGGTGTTGGTCGCCGGCGGTGGTAGTGTTTGGCCGGTGGTGGTGCTCTTCCTCTTCTTCTTCTTCTTCTTCTTCCTCCTCCTCCTCTCTATCTCCCCGTTCGTTTTCCAGACCTCGTCTGGGGAACGAGTTTGGAATTTGGGGATTTCGTTTTGCTTTTGTTGGGTTTAGTCAGTGAGTCCTGCTACACACAGACAATTTGTTCACAGATTTCGTTGTGGGACCCACCACGGATCTCACACAAATCATCCGAGCCGTTCATTAAATGTAAAACAATTTTTTGAGGGTTTTCGTAAAAAATAAGCTCAATCCGATACCTATAGATGTTTCATCCAACCATCTAATTTTTCATTTAGATTTCTGGATAATGAAAAGTTATATGGTTGGATTGAGTATCTATAGGTATTGGATTGAGTTTATTTTATCCAGGGACCTTAAAAAAATATTTTACATTTAATGAACGGCTCAGATGATTTTTGTGAGATCTGTGGTGGGCCCCACAATAAAATTTGTGCACAGATTGTATGTGTGTAGATTTTCTGTAAGTCAGTGGGTCCAACTAATTGAGACAGAGATCCTGAATTCCAGCCGGAATTCCTGTCGATACAGTGGCCCGGGAAGGTGATTTTACCGGATAGTCCCCAAGCCCAACCACTACGTGACAAAATAGTGTATAAAAATCGGGACACAGAGGGAAAACATCAAAAGTCCGAAAACCCGTTAAAGTAATCTGTAAATAACCCAAATACTGGCCATGGCCCACCACTTTTATGCGCGAAATTACTGAAACACCCTTGTACAAGAAGAAGCAAAATAAAATCTTAGGCATTTGAAACAAGGGGCATTTCCGTCCAAACATGGCCAAAGTGTAAGCCACTTCTAGGAAGTCCATTCCTTTATAGGCGCCTGTGGATATGAAGTGACAATTAGAGACGAACTCTGATTCTGTTTTATTTGCAATTCGTTGACTACAATCTGACTATTGCAGGGAGTTTAGAGGGGATTTCGGGTTGGTGTTGTGCAGTGAGGTACACAATATCATGCTACGCACATCTGAGCCGTCGGATTGTGCATTCTACGGGTCAAATCTCATCTCGGTAACTAACGATCGAGAGTCGTTCATGGCCAAGATAAGATCCGAGCCGTCGGATGTAGTGATTCAAGCCGTTCATTATGTTTAAAATATTTTTTCAATGGCTCCCGCGAAAAATCAGCTCAATCCGACACCTATAAGTACTTGATCTAATCGTCTAACTTTTCATTCTCTAAAAACCCGAATGAAAAGTTAGATGATTAGATTTAGCATTTATAGGTATCGGATTGAGCTAATTTTTCGCAGAAGCCCTTGAAAAAATATTTTATACATAATTAACGGATCAGATTATTTGTATGAGACCCTTAGTGGGCCCCACAACACAATCTGTGCACAGATTTGCTGTGCACAGATTTGTTTCTTAATTATGGTTAAGCCAATTACTCAACAGTATTATGCAAGGGGAATTGTCTTTCAAACTACCATAACAAGATATGTTGATATACTAACAGAGGAGGAATATTATTGAGGATGCAACTCCGACCCATCTCTCACTCGTTCTCCATTTTGGAGACTCAAAAAAAAAATATTCTATTTAAAAAGTAATTTTGGAGAATCAACAACTCCAACCAAATTCTCCATTTTTCACCTCAAAATAACTTCTCCCAATTCTTCCTCCTTTTATCGTTTGGTATTGTTCTTTTTCCTCTTTTCATTTATGCATGTTTTTTCTCATTTCAACTCATAGTTCAAACAAATGCAATGATAGGATAGTGTAAATGAGAAAAAAATAATTATGAGTTCAAATGGTTTGAATTTACATTTGATGTTATTTTAAAATGTGTTTATATATATTTAATATTAGACTCATTTTAAAGGTGATATTATTACCTTTTCAATAATACCAATTTTATAGAAATAGGATGTGTAATATAAAAGTTATATGTACTTGATGAAATACTAAAAAAAAGTAAATAAGATATAGTTGGTAATAGAGTAAAGGAGAGAAATGAAGATGGGTCTGCATTTATGAGGAGACCTCAAATGGCGGTGGGTCAAAGGGTATAAATTCTTCAAAATGGAGTTTTGGTAGTCAAATAGAGATGGGTTGGAGATACTCTTAGTATTTTTTTTTTTCTTTTGATAACCGAGGAATAGCCCTACAGTCGAGCCACAATTGGACCTGACTGTACAATCCAAATCTCGGAGGGAACTAGCGTGGCCACACCAGTCACGGCCCTCACTTACTATCAGGGTACTTATTCGGTGAAGAATCGAACCCCTGACCAATGAGAATTCTCCCAAAGTCAGTCATTCGCCTTTACCACTAGGACAACTTGTGTGTGTGGAAACTGGTGATGCTCTTAGTTGCTTCTTCCAATGCTAACTTGGGAGCAAAGCTTGACAATTTGTTCACATCCTATAACTGTCAAAAGTGAGATGCAAAATAATAAATAGTACTGTATTATTGCTTAGAGACAGAGTATAGAAGAATATCTTTGAGTTTGGGTTTACATAATTAATTACTCGTACAAAAGTATTCCTACAAAGTTGGTACCTTTATGTGTCAGCAGACGATTTTGGGTGGTTCGGCTGGAAACCGAACTGCTCGCTGCAGTTTGTCATTTTCTTCCGTCGTACCGGCCAGTGAGTGTTGTTCGGTTCAGTCGGTTTTATTGTGCTTCAGGTGAGTTTGGTCGGTTCATATAAAAAAACCGTCCAAATCAAACCCGATTCGCCAAAGTTCTTATATTAGGATCCGTACGTATTCAACCGTACCATACCTCAGAGGTGGGTTCGCGGGCGGTTTGGGCGGTTCAGTTGGCCTGCTAAGCACCCCTAATTATGAACATGACTGTGATAAAAAGTCATAGATTTTATTTTTTGATCAAATAAAAGTCGCATTCAATAGCCGTGTGACGCTAGATCTAGATCCATTAAGATCCTCTTCCAAAATACTCCTAAGAACGTTCTAGCTCCTCTGCGGGCTCAAAAATTTTAGTGTCGGTGTCATTTTGTTGGGCTTATTTTCGAGTTCAAAATCGTTTTAATTTAAATCCATAATTTAGAATATCAATCATGTTAAAAAAAATAATAGATATTAATCAATAGAAATCACAACATATTTACTTTGTGATAAATGAGTTTCGATCAATATAGGGCCCGCAAACTTTCTTCGTCCTTAAATAAATATTCGGTCTACAAATTTAGATTTTTAAAATAATTTATTTTTATCGTTAAAAAATTTAAACTTTTACAACTTGAAAGAACTCATTGATGTTTATTGATTTGTGAAAACAAAATAGATTTTTCATTGAAAAAATGCATCTTTTCATAGATCTAGGCTGACGGACATTTATTTAGGGACGGAAGGGTATGTATTCTTATGGAACTTGGACCTTATTGATTTTGGAGTCTCAAAATTTCTGAACGCAGTCTTCGTTAAATTTTTTTCTCTCTCTATACTCATTATTTTAAAAACGATTTCTCAAAACTTAAACCGAACAGGGCCGGCCTCCGAGACTCCATTAAAGTAATGCATGTACCCTTGAGACGTGAATGGAACCAAAGAATTTCGATATATAATACTTCTCCCCCTGCCTTTGCTCTTTTCCAGAGCAAGAGTGTCAGCAATGCTCAACACTCTTCCCCTGGCCTGTCTCTCACACTCTTCCAACACTCTTCCACTCTCCCATAATCAGAAAACCCATCTCTCCGTTTCGATCTGGTTCTTAGATTACTACCAGAAGAAAGCAACCAAATCATAAACCCATTGTTAGATTTCAGGATATGAAAGTGAAGGATTCGGAGAAGCTGGGGTGGGGCCAGGTCCACCGCACCCCCTCGGCCGCGGCCGCCATTGCTGCCGCCGCGGCGGCACAGCAGAATCGGTCCCTGCCCAAGTTCATGGTCTGGCTCACCCTATTCGTCTCCGTCACCTACGTCGTCTACACCCTCCACCTCCTCTCCTACTCCTCCTCCGCCGCCTCCCGCCACCGCTGCTCCTCCGCCGACGACGGCGACCCCCTCTCCGCCTTCCGCCGCCACACCCGCCTCTCCTTACCCGAATCTCATAATTTCCCGTCGGACACGGCCCGACCCGAATTTGAGGAACCGGGGCGAACCCGGTCCGAATTGCAGAGGACGGAGCTGAGGCACGTCGTGTTTGGCATTGCGGCGTCGGCCAAGCTCTGGGAGCAGAGGAAGAACTACATAAAGCTGTGGTGGGAGCCGAACCGGACCCGGGGCGTCGCCTGGCTGGACAAGCCGGTCGGCACCCGGCGGGGCGAGCCCCTGCCCGTAATCAAAACCTCCTCGAACACCTCCCGGTTCCCGTACACGAACCGGCAGGGGCACCGGTCGGCGATCCGGATCTCCCGGATCGTCTCGGAGACGTTCCGGCTGGGGCTGGACAAAGAGAAAGGTGCGGAGGAGATCCGGTGGTTCGTGATGGGGGACGACGACACCGTCTTCGTGACGGAGAATCTCGTGAGGGTCTTGAGGAAGTACGACTGGAAGGGGTACTGGTACGTCGGAAGCCTGTCGGAGAGCCACCTGCAGAACATTTATTTCTCGTACAGCATGGCGTACGGAGGCGGGGGGTTCGCGATCAGCTACCCGCTGGCGAAGGCGATCGAGGGGATGCAGGACAAGTGCGTGCAGAGGTATCCGGGGCTGTTCGCCTCCGACGACCGGATGCAGGCCTGCATGGCGGAGCTCGGCGTTCCGCTCACTAAAGAAGTCGGATTCCACCAGGTTTGTGTTTTTCGTAATAATTTGTACAGTAGTTTTCATTTTACTTTGGAAATTGACTGTGGCACTGGCACCACACTTTTTCTTTTTAATTTTTCCCTATTTAAAATTACAATAATACCCTTTATACTGGATAAATACTACCAAAATAAAGAGTGATTTGGTAATTTTACATAAGATAAAAGACAAAAAAATGAAGTACCAATGAATAAGTGAAATGATTTTGTCACTCCCTTTTTTGTTTTTGTTAACACCACTCCCCTGTAAGTGTATTTTTCACCCAAAATATACTTGCAGGGGAGTGACGTTAACAAAAAAGAGAGTGATAAAATCAGCAACCGTGAATAAATATGGAGTGTCAAAATCACTCTCCTTTGCTTTTGTGTTTTTGGAAGTGGAAAACACGTTTTGTTTTTGTTTTTGTTTTTATTAGTGTAGTGAGTTAGATTAGTATTCGTGTTCGTGCTGTTTCGACAGCTCGACCAAAGGGTTGGACGGAAGGGATTGAACCAGCGTAGCGATCTCGACATCCTGATCTAATTGGGAAACACCGACTTAAAATGTTCGAACTTAAGCCGAGTTTGACAGCTCGAGTATGACTAGTGTTTCAGCATCTCCAATCCTTATCCATTTTAATTACCCAAACCCAAAATTTGAGTAAAAAATTTAAAAACTTATATTCAATATTATACCCATTTGCCTACCCATTTTGAGTTATACCTATTTCCTCACCCAAATTTTGGGAGACTCAAACCTGTACTCATTTTTTTTCAAAACCTATTTTCACTCTCATTAATTACAATTGTGCCACTCATTTATTACAAGTGTGTCATTCAAGAATATATCTGGGTACAAATATGGGTTTAACATTGGAGATGTCTTACCCAAATCAAACTTTTTAACTCAAATTTCTATCCAAATTTGGGTGGAAAAAAGGGTATGGATTAGAGATGCTCTTAACGTTAAGTAACGTTAAGTGATTAACCAAGCTATTCCAGCTTGAACTCGTTTTCGTTGGTTAAAAGCTCTCTCCAAATTGACTATGTTTTCCAAAAATTTTAAGTTTTCAAACCAATGTCAAAAAAAGATGGTAGTACTATTTTGGGTTTTTTCCACTCTGACTCTGTAATACTTTTTCTGTTTCGGAATTACTCCACTCTGACTCTGTAATACTTTTTCTGTTTCGGAATTACTTTTGCATTGAATTTCTTCAGATTATTTCTGAAAGCTCCCGCGTTGCCTCCACGGCTCCACCCATCCTCTTAAATTACTTTCCAAATTTGATTATTTCACAACTCAGAACAGTAACTTTAAATATAGTAGTCCCTTCGTCCCTTTTTAAGTGTCCTGTTTTGTAATTTCAGCTTATTAAAAAGATATCATTACATCTTTCACATCAACTTGTACATCTACTTTTCCTCTCTATGGAAACATCATCATTATATTTTTACTTTCTAACTTTTCAAAATGGAATCTACTTTTAGGGACAAAATGAAAAATTCACCAATTTTTACCCACTAACTTTACAAAATGGGCACTTATTAAGGAACAACTCAAAATGGAATACTGGACTCTAAAAAAGGGGACGAAAGGAGTAGGTTTTTCTTTTTCTTTTTTTCGGTCAAACGGAAATTCGAGTAGGTTTTTTTGAACTAGCTTTGCATTGAATTTGTAGTGTACATTTATGATTCCATGCCCCGTTGCTTTCACCCATGTCCAAGTGTCCAACAATATATAAATATACATAATGATAGGCAGGCCACATAGGCCGAAAAGTTAACCCGAAAGTTAACCTGAAAATGTCTCTAAAAGAAAAATCAATGGTTCAAATTCACTTTGATGTGTACTGAATTTCTCTTTTCGAAACATTTTCGGGTTAACTTTTCGGACTACTTAGCATTGCCTGCCGATATATCGGCTGCGGCCATTACATGAGGGCAGGGGCGGATCCACGTTAGGGCACGTGGGGTCACGTGCCCCCACGCCCTTTTTTTAAAAAAAAAGTAAAAAAAAAAAAATTGATATAAATACTTAAAAGTTCCTTTCAATTGTACAAAACACTAACATGGTGGCGTGGCTATGTGACTTGAGATAAGTTTGGGTTCGATTCCCAGGAATTCCATCCCCTGTTTTATTTTTTTTATTTTTTTATTATTCTATCTCTTTCCTTTATTTCTCCATTTTGTTATCTCTATCATTTATTTCTCCATTTTTGTTCTACCTCTTTCCTTTATTTCTTCATTTTTGTTCTACCTCTTTCCTTTATTTCTTTATTTTTGTCATATCTTTATGTATTTTCCTCCCAATCCAAAATATTATGAAAGTCAAATTTACTATATTCTTTAGTTTACTTTCTCTTGACTTTGGCATTAATCTTACGGTTGCCACCGCGATAGTTGAAAGAGTATTTTCAGCCATAAAGATTGTCAAAAATCGGTTGCGGAATAGAATGAGTGATCAATATTCAATTATTGAGCGATAATTTAGTGGTATACAAATAGAGAAATATTTTTTAATATTGTGAATAATCGGTGCCCCCAGTATATGGAATTCCTGAGTCCGCCACTGCATGAGGGGAGGACCGAGGGTTTTTTCGGTCCTCTGCCACCTTTGCACACAACACATACATTTATAAACTTGAGAATATAAAATTGGTTTTGGTTTTGGTAATTTATTGGCCCCTAGGACGGTATGTACTAAGTAGTGAATTTCAATGAGGGGATGAACTTCATGCTCCACCGAATAATTTTTCCTTGGGCGATACATTCAATGGTTGGTAATTTGTCTGACCGGAGGAAAAGTTCAGTAGAGCGTGACTTGGGTCTATTTTCAAGGAAAATTTTATTCGGTGCTTCTAAATTATCTGTCCCTTTCTAAAGGCCCTACTAGCAAAAGGCGAAAAACAAGTCCACATCTCAATGGCGTCCTAGTCGCTCGTAGGTGAAGAATTGGGACCCACTAGGGTTGGACCACTGTTTTGCCCAATCATTGTAGATCAGAAAGTCTACCCACACAGCAATTGCGCGTGGGAGGCTTACTACGGGTCTCACACAAACGATACGACCCGTTCATTAAATGTAAAACATTTTTTAAGAGCCTCCGCTAAAAAATCAGCTCAATCCGATACCTATCGGTGCTCCATCCAATCTCTTAACTTTTTATTATTCGGATATCTGAATAAAAAGTTAGATGATTGGATCGAGCACCTACTGGAATCAGATTGATCTGATTTTTCACAACCTTAGAAAATATGTTTTACATTTAATGAAAACGGCTCGGATCGTTTGTATGGGACCCTTAGTGGGCCCCGCACCATGATCTGTGCAACACAAATCTGTGTGGGTAGCAGCATTGATTGTAGATACTACACTCTCTATTCATGAGTAGTTTTTCAGTGGTTTTCGAGCATCGCCACGTGGTGTTGCAATACTTTTATTAACAAAAAAAAATTAGTATTACATAGTGGTCCTCGGCCTTTTCCACCAATGTGGCGGAAAAAAGCCCCCGGAGCTCCACGAGCACTTAATAATCACTCCCGGTACCGGATCCAACACAAACGATGCGGCCCATAAAGGAGTTGGGCACCACGACACACCACCAAATAGTTTTTCCTCTATTCACAGGGTAGGTGTGACCTGGTATCATTGCTGGTGTTTTGTTTTTTGTCTCTTGGTATAAATAATGATTGATGTTGAATGGTTACTTTTCCTTCTGTAAATTTGGACTACGATGAGCATTAGGTGCTAGCTATGAATCATTGGTAGATTACTACAGTAAATCTTAAAATCATGCCTTCGCTGCCGTATTCGTATTTATAACGTATCGGTTCTTTCTGTGGTACTTCTATATGCGTATTGGGTCCGTATGCAAAACATGTATCAACGGTTTTCTGAAGTTTTTGTGGGTACTTTTTGTGTTACTTCAATATGCGTATTGGGTCCGTATACAAAACACGTATCAATGGTTTTCCGTAGTTTTTGTCGTATCTCGGACGTAACCCAGATAAATAGCCAAGCCAGACCCCATCCAAAATGGTATCTTATTTTACAAAGAAATGAAGCTAACATCATAAGACCTTTTTCTATTCTTCGCATGCTTCCCATGCTTGTAGAATTAAGATCTTGGCATTAAAGCAAATCGTTGCTTGTATCTTAAGTTTTGCATTTAATTGTGACACTAAAGTAAATTGTTGCTTGTATCTTAAGTTTTGCATTTCATTGTGATTTCTTGTTGGATTATGAAATATTATCTTTATTTAGTGAATGATTATTTTCTGGATATTTGGGTTTGATACGTTTTCAAGGGTAGGTATG
The DNA here is from genome assembly GCA_018127125.1 of Rhododendron griersonianum. NCBI lineage: Eukaryota > Viridiplantae > Streptophyta > Magnoliopsida > Ericales > Ericaceae > Rhododendron > Rhododendron griersonianum. Next base: position 51,524,610 of record CM030789.1, on the reverse strand, counting down.
GGTCCGAGAAAGAATCCTGAAGGTGTATCTGTATTGTGCTTTAATTTCTATAACATTTTCCGATAATGTTGTTGTGACCAATTTCGAATTGCACTTGAAATCAATCGGATTAAATAAAATAAAAAAATCAACTTTGATCCATTAGAAAGGCTAGAAATCTTTCTTTTTTACCTAATGTTAGCTTATTTTTGTTCATATATCATGTAATCAAATCAAGGGTCTAAAAGGGCAGGGGTGTCGCATTCAGACACATTTAACATCCTCACCTTAAAGTGTCCGCCACAGATATTTACGTGCGCTTGGAAGATTTCATGCAACTTAGCTATTTTCAATTTCAAGATTTCACTATGATGTGAACATTGTACCTAAATGTTTGGTATGAATTCTCTAATAGTGACTCTTTTTGTTGGTGAATGCAATGCAGTATGATGTTTATGGGAACCTATTTGGGCTGCTTGCAGCTCACCCGGTGGCACCGTTGGTGTCAATGCACCACCTGGACGTGGTCGAGCCTATTTTCCCTAACATGACACGGTTAGAAGCCCTACAACGGCTCAAAATTCCGATGGAGCTCGACTCAGCGGGTCTCATGCAACAATCAATTTGCTACGATAGTGCAAAGAAGTGGACCGTCTCCTTATCGTGGGGCTTCGCGGTCCAAGTGTTCCGCGGTATCTTATCCCCTAGGGAAATAGAGATGCCCTCAAGGACATTCTTGAATTGGTATAGGAGAGCTGATTACATGGCGTATGCTTTCAACACGCGTCCTGTCAGCCGGAATGTTTGTCAGAAGCCCTTTGTCTTCTATTTGTCGAAGGCGAGATGGGAATCTTTGACGAATCACACAGTGAGCGAGTACTTGAGACATCGAGTGCCTCATCCACTGTGTAGATGGAAGATGCCTGATCCGGATGATCTTGCGAGAGTTGAAGTTTTCAAAAAACCTGACCCTAACTTATGGGATAGGGTAAGCAACATCTCTCTAGTTCGTTAATCTTTAAGTTGTCATATTATTGCAGTCTATGTTACAATACATGAAGTACATAGCTAAGACACTGGACATTCGCGCAAGTCTGTGGCATGTCTCTAACATTTTAGTTGGACATTTAACGGGAAAAAAATGTATAAAACTTCCCTCAAACTCTCATATGATGCATGACTTAGTTCATGACACCTCTGTAAATACAATTTGCCCCGGGAAACAAAATATTTTCTAAGGAACTATGAATATATTGTGGTGCTCCCACGGTCTTGAGATGAGAATTAGATGCATCCGGCTATTAGACATATAACCAGAGCCGTGTAACACATACACATTCATGGAACATTTATAGTACTATCCATCCATATCCAAGTCCATGTTCCATATATGCAGACACGATTTCGCGGAACATTTATATCACTATCCGACATTCTAAACAAACCAGAATACGATTAGAAAGCCAGGAGCACTGTGACTCTTTGAGTGCGGCAGCATTAGAATCAAAAGAAAATGTTTTTGGCGGTGGGTCCATCCAGCTCACCAGCTTGCATCATGTTGGTGGGCATTTTCTTTACAGTTTTGTTCAATACAAAGTGGCTTATCATGTGGGTTTGATTGGTTTTCCATTGATTGTTTGTTGGCAGTCTCCGCGGAGAAACTGTTGCAGAGTCCTCAGCTCAAAGGGAAGAAACATGGTGGTGGATGTGGGTGTATGTAGGGAAGGTGAGATCAGCGAAGTATTGTCGTCATAACCAATGTATGGGAGCTTTTTTCGTCTTCACGGTTCATTTTTATTTATTTTGATTGTTGGCTCCGTTTATATATTTGTTGATTCACGCCTTGAAATCCCCTTCCCGTGTTGTTATCGAGTTTACAATCAATCATCAAGAAAACAAACGATTAATGCACAAAGTTGTTCACTCTTCACGCTTGCAAGATTGCAGTTTTAGTACTTACTGAATCTAGTGATGTGTAATCACAATTGAGATGTGCATGTCGTTTCTACGGATTCGGAATGTATCCTGTATCTGTATTTACTGTGTTGAAGAGTGATTGCTTGAATATAGTTGTTTCCAGTGTTGTCAAAATCCTGAAATTGACGATACGTATCTTCCGATTTAGGATACGCAAACGATGCGATACGTTTCTTTCTATTCGGTGCATTTAAATGCAAAAACAATACATATTGCTAAATGTATCTTATGTTTGAGTAAATAACCTTGCAATACCACATGATCCATGTTGGGATACGCGGTAATTTGTCTTATTAGAATATGTTACATAGATAAAGACTTGAACTTTTGTATCATCAAAGGTTCTTTTTAAGAGACGGAGTAGATATCGCATTTTGTGGCTATTTTTTCAACATAAATTTGCTCTTGTTAACGCATCTTATGATACGCGATACGTACCTTGGTACGCTAAAAAACAAACGTTATCCCGTACCTTGGTACAGGGTGCTTTTTTATGTTGCACTGTGATTACTTAAATGGGAGAATGTGCACTTGTACTCTTACATGCTTAGAGACATGCTTAAAAGCTAAGGATCTTTCCTGCGAAACATAAGCCGGAAACTATGCTTACAGCAAACAGAATCTTACCTAGTTTATTAGACAGCACGCGTTACATGGCGCCGATGACCTATGAAATCAAAATGGAAAGACTGGTTCTTATTTTTGATCAATATGGAAACAGACTGGTTTGGCCATGATCATGTTGCAAAGTCTGTAATCATCCGACACGTATGGCGAGTTATCTTTATCATGGTTATTTTTAAATTCCAACAACCTACTTCCCTCAACATTGTTAAACTGCAAATGGATTGCCTGGCATTTCAGCAGGTTTAGTCTAATCTAATTTTAGGTGGGAAAGTAACGTTGACGCGTTCCGCGAGTTATTTTTATGTTATCTTTGTCATGGTTAATTTTGTTTTTATGCTATTGACCTATTTCCATCAACATTGTTGAAAATGCTGCAAATGCATCACCTGGCATTTCTCCTAAACTTTTTGTCCAATTTACACTTACATTTCCAAGTTTGGTGCAACATGTTGAAGCATTAGACATGTTCTGAATTTGATGAAAGGTCAATCTCCTTGTTTCTGTTCCTCCCTGTGTATAGTAATAAATCCAATAGAACTTTGCAAGAAAGTCTAGTTCTAGTTGGTGCCTTGTTCCTCTCTAGATAAAGACAGGATCAAATTATTGGTTCTGTACATGGTCCTTTGATGTAGACATTATAGTTTTTTTTGTTAATGTATTTGCTTAGTATCTGGGCCAATAAACCGACATACTCGGGAGACAAATCTCGCTGTCCGCTAGTGGTGAATCGAGCTAACAGGAATTGATAACATGTGAGAGGGAGTCGAAATCCTGCACCAAAGGCCTTGCTGAGACTTTTGGTTGTCAGATGACTACCATTGTGCTAACGCTAAGGGTTTATTTTCTAATATTTTTGGTATCAACATTGTTTTTTTCTTTTAGATGCTAAGGGCTTGCTTGGATGCAGGTAAAAAATATGAAGGGGATAAGATAGTAGAGGGTATTAATTTTGATGGTTTATGGAGGGGGATAAAATAGTATGTGGTTTGGATGGAGTATTAAATTGGGGGATAAAATTTGACTTTGTTTGGATGGTTTATAGAATGGGGGGATAAGAAGGGGTGGATGGTGAGAAAAGCTGTCAAATGACTATTTTGTCCATGTGCAGTGTTAAATTTGATTATGTATTAAAATAAGTATATAAATTCAAAAATTAATATTAAAAAATGTCCATTCTAAAATTTTTATATTAAAAAACGTTTTTTTAAATAAATGCTCCAATTTTCAATCCGGTTGAACCGTTGTGAAGATCTTATTTTTCTGATAATTTTATCTTAAATGGTCATGGTCATAATGGATTTTTGGCTCTAAGGCCTTTTAATGAGCACCCTAAGAGAGCCTGAAACTAAATAAGGAGTCTTCTTCGGGTGCTTGTTGAAAGGCCTTAGAGCCAAAAATCCATTATGACCATTTAAGATAAAATGATTAGAAAAATATGATCTTCGCATCAGTTCAAACGGATTGAAAATTGGAACACTTAATTTTTAACTATATTTTTTAATATATAAATGGTGTAAAAAAAAATAAGTGTTCCAATTTTCAATCCGTTTGAACCGGTGCGAAAATCTTATTTTTCTGATCATTTTATCTTAAATTGTCATAATGAATTTTTGGTTCTAAAGTCTTTCAATGAGCACCCTAAGAGAGCCCTGAAACTAAATAAGGAGTCTTTCGGGTTGGAGAAAGGGGATAAGCAGGGGTGATTTCGTCCAAATTCCTCCCCATTCCTCCCCTCTACAGCCGGATTAAATTTGGAGGGGTCAAGAGGTGCCCAAAAATTCTACCCGAGAATCCCTGAAATGGGTGAAAAGGAAGAAGGGGTGAAAAGGAAGAAGGGGTGAAAACTAAGACCCCTCCAAATTTGGTTCCCAAACAACGGCAAAACAGTGAGCCCCACCCCATTTACCCCATCTTATTTTCCCCCCTGTTTTTACTTCATCCAAACAGACCCTAAAGATGAAAAATATGATACTCCCTCCGTCCCTTTTTTTGAGTCCAGTATTCCATTTTGGGCTGTCCCTTAATAAGTGTCTATTTTGTAAAGTTAATGGGTAAAAGTTGGTGCATTGTCTATTTTGTCCCTAAAAGTAGATTCTATTTTAAAAAGTTAGTGAGTAAAAGTGTAATGATGATGGGTAAGTAGGGAAAGTGAAGGAAAAAGTTGATGTGAAAGGTATAATGATGATGTCTTTTTAATAAGTTGGAATTACGAAGCAAGACATTTAAAAAGGGACGGAGGGAGTACTTGAGATCAGGTCACTATCAAGAGGAGGCCCAGGTGTCTCCATTAGGTTGTTGGAACGTGATGGACAATATTTTTCAATTTTTATTTTATTAATTTATCCTTGCTGTGTTTTCAAATACTCCGTAGTTTTACTGGTGACTGCTTGTTATTTTGCCCTTCTACGTTTTCTTTTGAGTTAGATTCTTCTTATGGTATATTCATATACTATCAGTGCACAACTTTATAGATACGACTGGGATAGCTATCGCGGTCATTTTTTGATAATGGACCGACTAATATGGAGAATAACCCCACTATCCATTTTTTTTACGGATGCTTCAATTAGTGGGGTAAAATTTTATATGGATTGACCCAACACGTGAATTGATAGAACGCTGATGAGGGTCAACTCTCCCGAGACCCATGGCCATGGTCATCAGAAGAAAATAGTATTTTGAGCATATGGATCACAGACAAAGGATGGACCAGAGGGCCTAGAGCGTGCCCTAGTAGGGGTGAGAAAATTAATTTAAAATCATTTTAGAGTAGTTGGAGTGATGTGATCTCAGTGAATCTCCATTTTTGCACCTTCCATGAGTTGAGGGTAGGTGATTGCTTTATTGGCTAGAAAAATGGGTGGCCCAAAGTTCATGGCTTTTTCAGACATCCAGGAGATTTGGTACCTAACGAATAGATATGACTTAAATGCTGCTATCCTGTAGGTATCACAAAATTTGCAAAAAAATTAGTTTGGCGTTCGATGTTTTTATCTCTTATTTAATCTACCCATTAACGCTACTAGATTGTGTAAGATTTTTCATTAGTTTGATATGCTTTTGTAGCATATCTCACTTGTATACAAATATACGTACATATAACTTGCAAGCTGACTCAGTTGGTTGAGTGCTTATTTCAAGTTCATCAAAATCTCGAGTTTGAAACTTGCCATCTACTAACTTATTAACCTGCTGACCTATATTGTATATTGTATGAGTTTCTTGTCATTCCTATAAATAAAAAAAAATAAAAAAACCTACGCGTAGGTTGATTTGGTGGATGAAAGGCCGCATGATTGATCGCACCAGGGTTTGAGTATTGAGACCAAGGTTCTTAAAACGAGATACAAATCGTGTATTACTTTTCTCATTTTACGTATCGTAGTATATCGGGACACATCATGCATTAAGCTACGTTATCAAATCCGCATAAGTTCAAAAGCCCGAAGGATTGGCCAAGGCTTGAAATTTCGCTCCCACCTAGGTCTCAAGTTTGAAACCGACTAGGTGTTTATCAACTCTTGGGGCTAGTCCAGATGAGACTTTGTCACAACTTTAATTGGGCTCCTCACTTGTGAATGGTAGGATTGATTCCAAGTGATTAGTCGATGTGCGTATAAATTGGTCTAGAATTACACCCAATGAAAAGGTAACAAATTTTCACACTTTCTTTTTCATGTGACTTTATAATTATGCCCTTTCATGAATGGAAAATTAAGCAAGTCAAAAAATTTCACACCGAATTAGGGGAACTCGTCCTCTTGGACAAAATGATCAATGAAAAGGTAATAAATTTTCACACTTTCTTTTTCATGTGACTTTATAATTATGCCCATTCATGAATGGAAAATTAAGCAAGTCAAAAATTTCACACCGAATTAGGGGAACTCGTCCTCTTGGACAAAATGATCAAGGAATATTCAGGGACACATCTACAAAAAAAAATTGGAAAAGGAATCCATAAAAAAAAAAAATGATCCAATTTGACTGTCAATGCATCGTAAGATACACATCACATCATATTAATGTATCACCGACATTTTCCCTAAGATATAAGTTAGTTTAGAGCTATAAAGATATGTATCAATTTTATCTTCAAACACATGGAGTCAAAGAATACATATCATGAATCGTAAGATTTTGACAAGTCAAGACTAAGCTGCTAATTATGGGCATTAAGATTGCGTGTAAATCCTGCATTATTAGAGGTACAACATAGTAAAGAAAGTAAACTTTTTTCTTTTTTGATCAAACACAAACATAATTAGTAAAGAAAGTAAACTTGATTCTTTGCTTAAGTAAACTTTTTTTTTTATCAAGGGAAAAATTCAAAAAAACCCCTGAACTTTGAACCCAATGTCAAATAGGCACCTGAACTTAAATAAATTTCAATTGAACACCTGAACTTTCATTCCGTTATTCAATTTACCCCCTACCGTCTCAATCTGTGACTTTCCTAACGGCAACCGCTGAGCTGGACACTAACAGACAAAACAAAACGTTAGAGGGAGAAATTGGAGGGAAACAACAGTGATCTGGCACCTTTTTAAGGCTCCGTTCGGCTAAATAAGTCTACTGGCTTATTTTTTGCCCTTATTCAATTTTTTTTTTGTATTTTTTATGCCTTGTTCTCTTTACAATTCAAAAAGAATTTTTACAAAAAATTCTCTCTAGATTCTCCATACTTCCAACATTTCACTCTCTATCTCTCTCCACTTATTACTCATACTATTTTTCAAAAAAAAATTCAAACACCAATCCAAACATAGCAAGTTTTTCGTTATTTTTTTGGAGATTATTGAATCGTCATGACAAGAGGAATCTAAAAAGTAACAAATTACGATCGAAACCTAATTTTTTTGAATAAAGACAAAAATAATCCAATAAGCCAATTTTTTCGTCTTTATTAAAAAAATAGATTTCGATCATAATTTTTTACTTTTTAGATTCCTCTCGTTATGACAATACAATAATCCCCAAAAAATTGACGAAAAACTAACAAATATGAAATTTTTTTTGAATAAGGACAAAAAGTAAGCCAATAGGCTTATTTAGCCGAATGAGGCATTAAAAAGATGCCAGATCACTATTGTTTCCCTCTGATTTCTCCCTCTAACGTTTTGTTCTGTCTGTTAGTGTCCAGCTCAGCGGTTGCCATAAGGAAAGTCACGGATTGAGACGGCAGGGGGTAAATTGAATAACGGAGTGAAAGTTCAGGTGTTCAATTGAAGTTTATTTAAGTTCAGGTGCCTATTTGACATTGGGTTCAAAGTTCAGGGGTTTTTTTGAATTTTTCCCTTTTATCAAACACAAACATAATTAGTAAAGAAAGTAAACTTGATTCTTTGCTTTTTTGCTACTCCCTCCGTTCCTTTTAAAAGAGTAGTATTTCATTTTAGACTGTCCCTTAATGAGTGTCTATTTTGTAAAGTGAAAGGATAAAAGTAAGTACATTTTTCATTTTGCCTGTAAAAGTAGATTTTATTTTGAAAAGTTAGTGAATAAAAATAGACTGCTGATTTTGCCACTCTCTTTTTTGTTAACGGCATTCCCCTGCAAGTGTATTTTGGTGCAAAAATACACTTGCAGGGGAGTGCCGTTAACAAAAAAAAGAGTGACAAAATCATTTCCCTAAAAATATAATGATGATGTTTCCATAAAGAATAAAAACAAAAAAGTTATACTCCCTCCGTCCCTTTTTAAGTGTCTTGCTTCGTAACTCCAACTTATTAAAAAGACATCATCATTATACCTTTCACATCAACTTTTTTCTCCAATTTCTTTACTTACCCATCATCATTACACTTTTACTTACTAACTTTTCAAAATAGAATATTTTTAGAGACAAAATAGATAATACACCAACTTTTACCCACTAACTTTACAAAATAGACACTTATTAAGGGACAACTCAAAATGGAATACTGGACTCTAAATAAGGGACGGATGGAGTAACTTTTAGAGTGTAAATGATGATGTCTCAATAAAAAATTAGATTTACAAAATGAGACTCTAAAAAGGGATCGAAATGAGTACTTTTTCTTCTCAAAAAGCAAAAGTTGGAAGTGTAAGTTGTAACTGCCACAAGGCATGCTTTATATCTAGACTAGACATGGATCTGTGTCCTCTGAAAAGGTTGTGTTGGGAAACAACCTACTCCCCAACAAGAACATGACTTTGTCTGGACACTTCTATTTGGTAATTAGAATTGCTGGCAAGACCATCAAAATGATTGTAGGAATAAGAAATCAAGAATATGATTCATATGTAGAAGCACCAGTGCACTCCGGACAACTGCATTGTGAAAGTAGGAGAATATATACCCGTTACATGAGAGTTCAGAAGGGGATATGTTTCTCCCAAATTTGTCAAAAACATACACCACAATTTACCTCAAAAGACAAAAAGAAAGGCATTGCAGAGTGCCCTAGCCAATATTTAAACCTTTGAATTGATTTCTTTGGGGTTGGGTCAAACGGAAATAGTGGGGTTTCACACTTTGACCCTGAAAAATTGAGCAAGTTTCCTTCCAAAAGATTAACTTGAGCAACTTGCCTCTGAACTGAATTGGATTATAGCAATGTGCCTCATTGGGAAGATTGCACTCATCAATCTTTTAAGGGCACTTCTATTCATATAATATCTCCAAGGCAGCAAAATGCTCATATTACCATACAAACTTAGAGAAGGAAAAGAAAAGACCGAGAAAAAAAGAGGCGTAAGAAACGATGGTCCTCAATACGCAAGACTCCCCCACTCACCGGGGTAGCAAATAGGCAATTTTTACTCTCCATTTTGTTTATTGGAGAGGCTATTCCCGTGACTCGAACCTAGGCAATATAGGCATAATATATGAAGCTGCAAACTGTCAAATAGTTTCCGAGACGATATCTTAGGCTGTCAAACATTTTTCCAAAATGGAAGAAGTATTTCATGGTCTATGAGGGATAGGGCATTTTAATGTTGCAATGCAATGTAGAACAAAGAAAGAGACAGAAAAAGAAAAAAATGCATGCTACCAAGTTAATTAAAATAGTGTGTTGGGAGTTGCTGTCAATGTACCAGAAAACACATCAAGTTTTCACCAACAAAAGTATCCCAGACAGATTCCAAAGATTAATGAAGTCAAATTCAACTTCTCAAAATCATAAATAACAATACCAGACTGTACAAATTCACCAACGATGTACAAAGGGTCAACGCAAATCAGCCATTTGGGGAATTCTGGAAAAGAAATGTAATGACTAGTAGAAAGGCTTACCAACATAAGGACCATCACTCTTCCTCCTCTTCCCCGTCTTCTGGCAATCCAGTCTCATCGCCAATACCTTCTAGTAATTCATCAACATCCACCCCCAACTCCAATAACCTCGCGCTCAGCTTCTCCACCTTGCTTTGCTCTTGCCCTAAGCACACAAGCAAATCGTTCAACTCCGTCTCACTCTCCTTTTGTGCTTCTTCCCTCGCTTCCGCCTTTATAGCATCAATATCTGGAACAAGGGTGGCCCCACCACTCTTTAAGGCTTTAACTTCCTTATCCAGATGGAAGTTTGCCTGTTCAAGACTGTTGTAAGCATCAGACAAGCTCTTCAAATCGGCTTCAATCTTTGTGGCTAGATTTCGGTACATCGTGGCCTCCGACTCGATCTTGGTTTTATCCGCCTTGAGCGTCTCTAACCGTTGGGACGCCTCTTGAAGATCTCTACGAAGTGTCTCAATGTGGACTCTTTCTGCACCTCCGCTAGCTCTATGCTCAGGTCGGGATGAGCCACCACCACCCATCTTGGCCAGGTCTTCAGCCAGAGTTGCATTTCGACTTAGAAGGTCCTTTCAGATTAAGAGAGAAGACGAACAAACAAATAAGTAAATCATAAAAGGAAAGTATAATAAAATTAGTTTAGCTGGCTCTAGTCAAGCATATTTCATTATAATTGTTAAATTTCACACAGATATTGCTATGGCTCTAGGCGAAAAGATAAACTAGATTGGACAAACTACGTTTGCCACTCTTCCCAAACCAACACCAGAAGATAAAAAGAAGTTGTCAACGACCCTCTTCTGACAAAAATAGAGCAACGTGTACTGTCCAGTCCAAGTATTACTATCACTTTTTTGGGTCTTCAGTCTAGTCCAATTAAGTTGCATAATATAGATACAGGAGCATTAAACAAGCTACAGAATCCCAGGCTGTCTTTTGATCTTTTGGAAGTTTGTTTTTGCTACGTGAATGCATGAATACCAAAATGAATAAACTACCAAAGCAACCATACCTGTATCTCAGAGCACTGTTTTTCGACAAACAATTTCAGCCGTTTGATGTATTCCCCATCACTTTCCCCACCCTTTTGTTCCAGTTCTGCTGGCACCACTGCCACCTTGCTCTTTGGTTGGCTATAGACATCCACGATGCTATCTCTAATATCCAACTCCAAATTCCTAACAAAGTTCACAAACTGACTATCAAACAGCGGTGCAAGCATTGGATGATCTTCATTCTTCTGATCAATTGCCTGATTCTCATCAACGTCCTCAATCTCTTCCATACCAGCAACCGTAGATCTAGACAATGGTTTGATGGGCTGAGCTGGTTTAGCAGAAGAAAAAAGAATGCTTTTCTGCATCTCCTCGAACTTCAAAAAGTATGATGTGAGTCCGACTTTCTGACTAATGGCATCAACTATGGCAAAAGCATCTTTTCCAGTTTCAATGGATTTATTATAAATAACACATTCTCCCAAGAGTACCGCAGCCAGCCCCCTTATGCATGCAGTTGTCGTTGGATTAGATACCGAATCTAGCAGATAGGTAAGATGAGGACGTGAATCAAGGAAGCATTGGACTGCACTAGGGCAATCTGATAGCCAAGTGACCAGCAGTTTCAAAACAATGGGTTGAACATATGTATTCCCCGATGTACTTGATTTTCCATCTTTACTTTTCATGGAGGAAGCAAGAGCCAAGTATTTCACCATACGGTGCAACAGTGGCTCTGCAGATCCCAAAGACGGTGTTGGTGCTTCCAGTTCAACACGTAAAACCTGCAGCAATGTCAGAAGGTAAACCATACAGCCTCAAAATGCTACTCACTCCGTGCCCATTAGTTTGTCCTTCTCTGGCAGTCCCATTCTTTAAATGGTTGAAAAGGTATTTTCTTGAAAAGGTTTCAAGATTTTTTCTACCAACCAAAAGATCTCAATCAGTACTTGTAGACAGGTTTCAAACTCATCTAGAAAAAAAAAGAAGAAGCAAATATAAACGATGTATTAAGATGTCCAGAACAGTGAATATGGACTACCAAATGGGGACAGAGGAAGTATAATGTTGCAGTTATTCCTTGAAGCAGTTGTTCTCAAACTTTAGTGGCCTAATAGAGTAGATGGAATAATGTTGGGAAATAGAAAAGAGACGAGAATGCACACCCTCTCCTTGCACTGGATATTGTCCTTCAGTATATGAGAAAGAACACTGGCAGCTCTGCAACAAGTCTGCACTTCAAAAAATAGTATAATGGTCATATACAAAGCAGCAGCAACAAGCAAAACTAATGATTTTTCATGGTAAAGAAAAGAATTATTCAGCTCAAATGTATATTGGTGACATGGCCCAAAAATTTGGTAAAAAAGACTCGAGATGATGAACTAGATAGAGAGAGATCAGAGAACTGCGCAGCATAGTTATCTTTTAAACAGTTAATAACGAGAGAGAGAGAGAACTGCACAGCATAGTTATCTTTTAAACAGTTAATAACGCGTGCGAGAGAGAGAGAGAGTCATGATCAAAAAGTAGTTCACTGAGGAAAATGAACACGCAAAAGCCCTTGTAGACAAGAGATAAAAAGCAAGACAAAGTGCCCAAAACAAAAGATGACAGAGTCAGCAAAAGAACTGCCAATTCAGATACCCCTCCAAAGGAGAAGTTCCCTGCACAAGGAAGAACATGTTCAAGATGGAGGGATAAATATCTTCTAAGATTCTGTATGCAAATGCTCCCCAACTGACTCATAGCAAATTCATGAATACAACTAAGCGGAGTCAGCAGACTGTCACAAAACAGGACTTAGAATGGTATCTAGACATCTAGTTATGCAAGATTCGTATGTTGATCTTCATCACAGTTAAACAAATGTTCATTGTAAGTGACTAGAGAAATTAAGACACTATGTACCTCGAGATCGCCATCATTTTCACTCAAAGTAAGACCCTGTAACAGCATGCTGCCACAAACATAACGTTAAAAACATTAATCATTAGAAGCAGCAAGTCCAAGCTAAAGTCTTTCAAGAACTTCAATAGATACACGTATCATGGACTCATGATCAACCAAGAAGCACAAAATAGACGTTGTACATCAGACACTAATACTGACCATTGACCAAAAGGGTTAAGTCAAAGTTCAGTACTTGATGCAAAGAGGACAAACAGACCTTCCAAATGACATGTTCACATCCTCCTCGGGTGGAGCATGAGCCATTGACAGCGGTTGAGGGATTAATGTAGACACTAACATTGTTTGACCATCTGGGTTTTTCTGCTTCAAACAAGGTGGTCCAACCATGTAAACATAACTCAAGATAGATACCAACTAAACAATAAAGAAAGAGAGGCTGTAATATAAGGATCTAATTGTCTATATTGTTAGCATGCTCATGATGTACAACCATAAGTAAAAATGAAATCAACCACACCAACCTCACAAAAGCACTTAAAAACATAGTCAGCTGCTACAAACTCCTGCTTGCTAGAAGTACGCAAGATGATTCGAAGTATGGAATTCAGTGCTGGCTCTAATTGTGGCTCCTCACCAAGAACTTTAGTTGCAAGGACATTGAGATGCTTAGGATGACTCTCAATCAGTTCACCAATGCATCTAAGTGCCTGGCAGAAGTAAAAGCATCCCATGCACATTAGAAGTCTTGGAAAAGTAATATACCCCGCTTGGCACATTTTCTAAGCTGGGGATGCAATTTATTTGAGTTGCCATGCCGCATTAAACAAAACGCTTGATTTCTCATTTCGTGAAATAATGTTAGCATATAGCTTATCTAACTGCTAATAAAACAAGAGTTATATGGACGTTCAAAAAATCTGAACTCTTTCATTAGATTCCAGCCAGTCGCATGAATCTTAAACAAGCCATTTTCTACCAAATAGGAAATAACATTTTCTATGCTCCATGAAACTGTCCCCCACCCAAAAAATCCACCAGAAAAAAGGTTAGGTGATGGATGCTGGTTCAGTTTAACATTAGCTGCAAAGCTACTATAGATATAAAACTAATGCCAAAAGGAAATTTCATGAAACCAGCAACCTACAAATATCACACAGATAGCCGATACGAAATAAGTGCCGTTTGTTTTTCTTATATCACACCAACGTTCCTAGGAACACCATTAGTGGTCTTAAAGGAAGGTATGTAATACATAGGCCATTTACTTTGTGGAACACGCACAATCATACAAAGTCACTTTTGCTACTCGATTGGAAAGTTGGAAACTTGGAATGATGTCAAAAGCTATGTAAGAAAACTGAATTGAGAAGAAGGTTGCTTTCATTGACGTGTGTAAAATATAACCCTAACATGCCTTTATATAGGCTACAAGACTTGATGACTAAGAAGCCTAACAACTTAGGAAAATAAGCATAACAAGGAAACATGAATAATAGCCTAATCTAAACAGGACACACAAAAATAAAGCATAGAAAACATGGTAACATAATATTCCCTAAAATTATTCTAACATCCCCCCTCATGCTCAAGTAGTTTGAAAAAGCTAGCTAGGAGAAACCAAGAGCCAGGAAACCAAGACCGAGACGAGAGAGTGCAAGAACATTGTTGAGATCCGGGCAAAATTCAGATGAGTGAGTCAGGAATTTGAGGGATCTTGGGGGGGAAAAACCGGGATGAGAGAGCCCACGAGCGATGGTGGAATCAGAGCCATAGATCTAGGCCCTCTGGGATACTCGCTCTCGGCAGGCAGCCTAAGTTTCATGTCAAAGCATCCAACTCAAAACCAATTAGCAATGAGTAGAGAGGCCGCCCAGGCTCATACACTAGTTTTGGAGGAGATAATTAAACAAGGTGGGACAAACTCTAACACTCCCCCGCAAGTGCGACCCCTAACTCGCACGTGAAGAGAAGAATACTGAATTGAGAAGAAGGTTGCTTTCATTGATGTGTGTAAAATATAACCCTAACATGCCTTTATATAGGCTACAAGGACTTGATGACTAATAAAGCCTAGTCTAAACATGGAACTCAATAATAAAGCCTTATTCCGTAATATTATTCTAACAAGCTATATCCAATTCCATGATTGTTTTCCTCTACCAGAAAAGAAGAGTATCGGACAAATGTTATATCCAGAGAGAATGTATTTACGAAGTGTCACTGAAATGCTTACCAGAATGTGCAAAAGACAAGAAGCAAATAAAATCGCCAGATTTTCCATTCTTCTAAAACAGTTACAGTTCAGATTGCACTATGTGCGTCACAAATAGTCAAGGTGTTACTAATGCTTATGATAATCTAGCATCGAATATAGTTTTTCAGTTTGTCATCAGAATACACTCTGAATGGTCGTGTACACACGGAGATACCTTATTAATCGCATTAAAAGCAACATCTTACCGTACATCGCACAGCAACAGGAGCCCATTGACTTTCTACTCCTAACATTAGAAGATGGTCCAAAACCTTTTTCTACAACCAATGGAAAAGAGCAGTAAGATACATAGCATCAAGTTACAAGTTTTCTTTTCCAAGGTATTCACAGAAAGATAAGAAAGTTGAAACAAACCTGAACCAAGACTGTTTTATTGGTCAACCTATTGGCATCCTTTGCAGGGTCGGTTTCTGGACCTCTCATTATCAGCAAATTGATGGTCTCCAAAGCACCGAGTAGATTTATTGTCTACTGGCATGATATTGGTTGAAGAACAGAAAATGACCAGTAAGGTTTGTGTGATAGCACATATATGTGCACTTCTTTCAACATATACAACATTTGAACTACAGGAAGTGAACAAAGTCATAGACGTCCGTGTGTCTAACCTTTTGTTGGGTGAAACTGTAGCTACTTCCTCTTAGCTTTAGAATTGATATCAAAGGATCGAAGCCCATAGTCTCCCTTAACAATACCTACACCACGCCAATAAAGTGGTTAGTAGTGAGGACACCAATGCACGCGCAGATTAATAAGAAAGGGCAACAAACCTGATTAGACACATTGTTATGAATGAGATTGTTCAACAATTGAAGACAGTCCTGCACAGTAATAATCATGTTAGCAACGCGTTAACATGCACATGGCAAAGGAAATTGTGCATAAACTTTAAACTTGAATCTAATAGAAGGTCATGCATTAAGAAGAGGCTTATCAGCAACATAGCTACAAAAGATGGAAGAAAAGTCAGAATACTGATGATGACTACATTTAATCTCGTAAAATCACCTGCACAACAACACCACCTTCTGAACCTCCTTCCTCTTTAATAATACTAAAAATCTTCTCAAAAGCACCTTCAAAGACCACAATCTTTTGAATTTCCTGCAATTGAAAATTTTATTCGTTCAATTATTAGTGAAACAAAAACCAATACTTTGATGTTAGATGTAGAAAGGAAATGACCATGAGAGGAGAAAAAGTTCACCTCCGCTTGATGAGTCAAGTAAGTCAGAAGCAACAAGGCCTCATTCCTGATAACCTGTAAGCCACAGATTTTCCAGGATCTAACAATATCAGGAGCAACACAAACACCCTAAAGAATTTCAACAAATTCCTTCCCAGCAAGTTACACGAAGCCAAATTCCCAGACACAACATTTCCAGTTATAAAGACATGTTTCATAAAAGTGGAAACATTGTAGTGGGAATCTGGAAAGGAAATTCAGTATAATCTTGGAAGCTTCTATTTATTCTGCTAAATTTGTTATAATGTCTGTTTAATTTCCAAATAAGCAGGTTTTTATCAAGGTTATTAAACCAAGAATACATCAATTTCAAGCATATTGAGGACTATTTTGATACCTCACGATCCATGAGCATGTCCATGAGCCGAGTTAATCCACGAGGAATAGTTAGAATGGCTTCCTGTAACCTGAAAAAGAACTCAGCAAATAATTTCCCCCAACGATCCAGTAATGCTATAAACAAAACTAGAAATGATGAGAACAGATCCAAAGACAAAGTACCTATTTGGGGAATTTGTGAGAAGAGCTGTCAATAGTTGAAGTGTGTAATATCGTACATAGAAGTCCTCCTCCAACTGGCAAGGTATAAATTCAACAAATTGTCAAGCAATACGCAAAATGAAGCAAATCCCATAGACAAGTTGCCAACTGCATTCCAGTTTTAGTTGTGGAACTCTCACCAACAGACTTAGAAGAAGAGAAATGCTTTCTGATTCTCTGGAAAGCAAATCAGTGTTCATTAAAGCAGGTTGAACCTCATTTTTCTGCCCTCTTGCATGGTCAATTGGAGTCAAGGCACTCACAATAGTTTCTAGAGCACCACGAACCTTCAAGCATCCAAGGCATGAAGACACTAGCATTATTAATACATAACAAGTGGGAAGACAGTACATGAAGAAAGACAATAAACAACAATGGCATGTTGAAAAAGACTAATTTAGTTCCGTCAACCATGAGAGTCAGACAACTTGACAGCTATATGCAAATAAATGTGCATAAAGCTCTCTCTAAAACCCTTTTCTAAAGGCTTTAGTCTTCATTGTAGAAAGTAAAAACTTAAAACTTGTTAAAGGAGAAGTGCCAAATCTACTGTGATCAGTGTTTTCAGAATCCCAAGGCAGGCCCTGCCATGTCTCTCTCTCTTCTACAATATCTCCCACAGACAGCTAGAAAAGAGGTTGCCACAAAGAATTATTCCATTAAATTTTTACCCAATACTTTGACAGGTAAGAATAATTTTCCCTTTCTCAAGCATCAAGTCTTTTTTTTCTCCAAATTATTGAATGCATATACAACAGTGTCGCTAGTCAGCCAGCATTTGTTCAGGACAATGAAAAACAGCATTTCACCTATTTCGTAAAAAGCCAAAATTCTCAATGGACCAAGAAAAATAAAAATAAACCATGGGGCAAGGCTTTCAAACCATTTCAACATCATCACGCTCTTCCTTCAAGACACTTAGAATAACAGGAAAACCTGCAGGAGAAGTGAAATAAATAGTAATTATGCTCCAAAATTACACTACCCAATCCAACTAAAGATAAGTACTAACCCATTGCCCCAAAAGCTAGTTGGGCAGCACCACTTTCAGCTACAACAGATTGAAGTTCGGCAATAGCAGCCCTCCTATCCTCCGCAAGGACGCCATTGCTTATGCGATCAAGCAACCTTTCAACATAGCTATTGAAACAAGCCAAAAGCGGATTAGTTGCAAAAGTGCATAAATTTGGCAAGCAAAAGGAACAGGAAAACAGAAAAATAACAGCATTCCTATTAGTAAAAGGAAAAACGGGGCATCTCCTTCAACAAAACAAAACAAAAGAAATAAATTTAGTTGTCAACAAGGTGGAGCAAGAGATATAACAAATGCAGGATTTCAAGTTGATTCAATATAACGATGAAGTCAAATCATTATTGGGTAAGAAAATAAAGGAATGACCCACATCGTTGTGTACATAATTCAAGTAAACATGGACAAATACACCAGCTGGAACACAAAAAGTTTAACATTTTCAAACGTTCTTTTGCTTTGATCACAAACGGAACTTCCATAAACCGTCGCTATGTTTGCTGTAAGTTAAAGCTGCAACCAACTCAAGTCCTCAACTTTCGAATGACCAAAGTCATTGATTTTCTTTGTAAGATTCTTCTAGACCCCGCAGTACACGCCGGGTGACAATCTCTTCACTATCTCACTTTTATGGCGCATCTGATTTACGACCAATGTACTACATTATGACGACTCATAACATTGCCTACTCAGGTGTCTGACGCTCACCTCGACTAATCCTGGGGGACATGGACAGGCCCACCGTTCACTGGTGGGGAGCTCAATTAAAGCCCGGGGGAAAGTCCCATATGGACTTGCCCCAAAGGAGTTGATAACACTTGTGTTACGATCCTAATGTACCACATCAACTAAGTATGGGCTTCATCTTGTGTATATAAGCTCTTGGGCACCCTCTCCTCGTAAGCCAGTTTTCAAGGGTGTGTTCTACCCATGAGTTTGTATCATTTGGTATCAGAGCTAGCCACCACGTTGCAATTCGATCCGCGGAGGGGGCGACCTATAGGCTGGGTTAAAATGCCTAAACAAGTATTTGGAAACTGATAGGTGAGTGGAGCCACCAAAAAAGAGAAAGGGCTATCATCGGGTCAGTGTCGATAGAGTGGGCAGCCATGGACGTATGTTACGATCCTAATGTCCCACGACTAAGTATGGGCTTTGTCTTGTGTATATAAGCTCTTGGCACTCTCTCCTTGTAAGCCGGTTTTCAAGGGTGAGTTCTACCCATGAGTTTGTAACAACCTGAGAGAGGTTTCGAACCGGAGACCCAGGAACCCTTAAATCTTGGGCCTTGACCACAATTTCAATCAACCCCTCGGTCTTGCTGCATAACATTGCTTGCCATCTAGAGATGCATAAATTCTCAACTACAACAATGGCTATGAACATAAAGAAATGATTTTTTTTTTTTACCTATCTTCACTCGAACCGGAATTCTCATTCCCAAATACACGCCCAACCACCCCCTGTACGCGATTCTGCAAGTCGATCACATAAAAGCATCAGACCAACAAAATTGCAACTTTTTAACAGAATAAACATTAAAAAATTATACTAAGATGCAAATACCTTGTATCCCGACATCAAATCCATCCTTTGAAAAACCTCGGATTGGTAGTGAATAAGAGCCCGAAGGAAGCAATTGGATCAAAGTTAATTAGTGCTGTTTTGTTCGCACGGGAAGAGGAATCAAAACCAGTTTTTTTTCAAAGATTCTCTTAAACGAAGTAATGTAATTACGTGGAAATGAAGGGAGTAATAACGTAGGATCGAATAGAATAGGATTAACTTAAGAACAGGGAAACCCTAATTGACAAAATTTACCTGATGCAGATAGAGAGATCGTGAGGAGAGAGAAGATAGGGAGGAGTGTGAGAGGGTCAAAAGGGTTGTATTCAGTAAAGAGAGATGACATTGATTGCCCGATAACACGTGAGTTATAAAGTACTCCAGTAAATAAAGGGAAATAAAGTACTTTATTTTTCAACTAAATACTTATTTTTTAAATTAAATATAGTGTATTATGAGAGAATTATGGGTGAGCAAAAAATCCGTCAAATCGCGAATTCAGTTCAAATCAATCCAAATCGGAAGGTTTGGTTTGGATTTTTAGTATTATGGTTTGGTCATGGTTTAAAAAAATTAAAAACCGCGTTATATGGTTTGGTATGTGAATTCATGTTTACGGTTATGGTT
Organism: Rhododendron griersonianum; assembly: GCA_018127125.1. Lineage (NCBI taxonomy): Eukaryota > Viridiplantae > Streptophyta > Magnoliopsida > Ericales > Ericaceae > Rhododendron > Rhododendron griersonianum. The sequence continues at coordinate 51,504,576 of CM030789.1, read as the reverse complement.
CCAAACCGATCCGAACCGTATAATACATACATACATATATATATATAAATTAATTATGATTCACCCAATAAATATGAGAGCTTTTAGTCAACTACTTTCTTAATTTATTGATCCCATTAAATCCACTGTAATATTTAATTTTCCTTCGTTGCCAAGATAATGTTATGAACATTGATGTAGAGTGATATATTTAATTTTTATGAACCTTGATGTAGAGTCATATCACAAGTTGGTTTCTACCATGCTGCTACTATTGCCCTTTTGCTACCTCATTTCAATTCAATAGTTTTAGAAATTATTTTTAGCCTTTTATTTGGTTAAACTATCTTAAGATGTTTAGTACTAGTTGATATTCTTAGTTGGTTCATTTTAGTGACTTAGCATTTTATTTTCTTAGTTTAAGACTTGAGGCAATTTTTGGTATCCTACTCTTAATTAGTTGGTTGATATTAGTGTGTTTTAATAATTTGAATGTAATTGGTTTAAATATATGTATTTTTTTTAATTTATCTTCATAATGTTAAGTACTTTAAATATTTTTTGAGGACAATAGCTTAGTTCAAAGCAAACCGTGGTTTAAAACCGAAATCGATCTGTATTTAAATGGTTTGGATTGGTTTGGTTTTATGCCTTTTGTGTGTTGGTTTGGTTCTCCAAATTCATAATCCGTAAGTATTAGTTTGGTTCTTGGTTTAGTATGAAACCGAACCAATCCGAACCATGCTCACCCCTAGAGAGAATGATCTGTATTATAAAACAAAAAAATATAGCATTTAAAAAATAAGAATTTTAGTAGAACGGGGCCTGAGTCCTCTTTTTTTTTCCCTTTTCTTCTTTTTTCTCTTCGTCTCATTCGTTAGTCGCGTAATCTTTCAAAATGTCATACACTTCAGATCTCAATCATTGCGCTCTCAATTCTCGCTCTTTGTGAAAACACGACGCAAGTTTAATACAAATCCAACATAATACAATCACAGTCTGCATAGGTCTTGTCTCAGTTTGAGAGCTATGACAACTTATAGAGCATCACCATCCACAAATAACCCGGGGAAAATTCAATTCCATTGCCATTTGTAACGCGCGACGGAAACCCATAGCCTCAACTACGCGAGCGGAGCGAAGGCCAGAGAAGGATGGGTTCATCAAACTTTAGACATAATTTAATTATTTAAAGGGAAAATTTCAAAATGACACCTGAACTTTGCACCAAATGTCACAGAGATACCTGAACTTAAGTTTATTTCAATTAAACACCTGTATCAACAAAATCCCCAAATTTAGACCCCTGCCGTTATTCTCTGTCCCAAAAATTGCTAACATAGCATCTCCAACCCGTTTAAGTTGTCCTATTACACATATTTCCAACAAGGTACGATGCACCCACTACGTATAAGTACTTTACATTCGCTTGGGTGCATCGTCCCTTGTTGGAAATATGTGTAATAGGGCAACTTAAACGGGTTGGAGATGCCATGTTAACAATTTTTTGGGACAGAGAATAACGGCGGGGGTCTAAATTTGGGGATTTTATTAGTACAGGTGTTTAATTAAAATAAACTTAAGTTCAGGTGTCTCTGTGACATTTGGTGCAAAGTTCAGGTGTCATTTTGAAATTTTCCCTAATTTAAATTTTTCGTGTTAGGAAGTGTACTTAGAGACCAGTATGATAATTCTATCTTTCACTTTAATTAGGTGGTGTTCCACTTTTGTTAAAAGTACTTTTTTTTCAAACGAAGGAAATTTCAAATTCAAATATAATGAAAATGGAAAATATTTTTTCAATTTTGTTTGCACCGTTTAAAAGATCTTAATGAGATCTATCAAACAAGATCTATATTGATAAGAAAATTATTTGCGTAAATACAATGATTTTTGAGCTTGAAATTACTTTCGTTTGAAAAAAAAAAAAAGAACTTTTAACAAAAGTGGAACACCACCTTAGTTTCACACAAGTCTCGAATACTTTTCGATGTTAGTAATTGTTATGTATGAATGACCCTTTTCATCAAATCGTTTCTTCAAAAAGCTAGCCCGGATACTTCAGTTATGAAAAAACAACACAATCAAGTTAATATCACTAACTTTCATTATGGGAAATCGCAGTTGCTATCGCAGAAGTAGTTCAAGCACTGGGCTGGGCTGGGCTCACTTAGTTTTTTCTTTGCGCGGCTCTGTCCAGAATAATGTTTGGGTCCAAAGAGCAGTAATGGACCTTAATACCACCTCTGACGGAACCCAAGACATCGGCCCGTCTAATTGGACCCAATAAAATTCACAATCTTAGCCCACAATAGAGGCCTATCAAATGATGGATTCAACTCATTCAAGGAGGGGGCATAAGAGCAACATCACCCCCCAAAGTTAAAAATTAAAATGTTAGACTTTGTCCCACATCGCTCATTTAAGCCACCTGAGCTTGGTTAATAAATTCTAGAGGTTACTCTACCTATTGCCAATTGGTTTTAGGTTGGAAACCTCCAAAAAATCTAACATGGTATCAAAGCTAGGTCTTGGGTGGCCTTACCTCTCGTGGGAAAGTCTCTGTCATCTCGGTCGCCCGAGTCGGTCAATCAGCTACTGGTCTGTCACCTCCACGTACATCTGGGCTGCACGTGAGGGGGAGTGTTAGACTTGTCCCACATCGCTCGTCTAAATCACCCAAGCTTGGTTAATATATTCTAGAGGGTTACTTCACCTATTGCCAATTGGTTTTAGGTTGGAACCCTCCAAGAAATCTAACATAAAAGTTCCGAGGAATACAATTTTAAAACACAATTCCGAACACATTCGCGTTTTTAAGTTGTGTTTCTAGCATTTCTGTTTCTAAATGTCCTTTACTTTTAATGGACCCGACTATGTTTTTCGGTCGATGAGGGGTATTTGTGTTTGGTTTGTGAAGTCGGGAAAAAGTACTGAACTCAAGGTCAGTACTGAATTTGCTTTCGAAAGATATTTAAGAGCATATCTCCGAGAGGTTGGCTCGATAGGTAAGTCCTTGGTGTTTCTCGCCCAGTGCTTGGGTTCAAATTTCAATAGTCAGTTGGTATATCTAAGAGCATCTCCGATGGGGGATGGTAACCGGGTTATATACCTATAATACAACACAGATGCAAAAAAAAAACATGCTTCAATGGGGATGTAAAATGGCACAAATGGGATTGTAAAATGGCACAAATAGAAAAGGAGATGGATATTTCCATCCCCATATGACTATAGCTATAATTGACAGGTCATCAACCCAACTACTTCTACCAGATTTTTGGACAATCGGAGTTACCTGATTTCGTCGGAAAGACGCCGGAATCTACAAGAACATGTCGAAATCTGCTAGAACATGCCGGAATAGCGTGCTTGGATGTCGCTGAAAACTGATTTCAGAAAGAGGGGTTCGATCGGGTTTGTGTGAGAGAGAGGGGAAATGGTGTAGTTGAAGTGGATGGGAGTTGGTGTCCAAATTGCTCCTGTTTTTTTTTTTAAAGTCCTCGATTAATTACCGGATACCATTATTATTTTTTAACGGAACTAGTACTTGAATTAGGGTTGAGAAAGTTAATGGGGGGAAATAAGGTGGAGGGAAAGTTAGATAAATATCCATCCATCGATCCCTAGCTATTTTACATCTCACCATTAATGGAGAGTGGTGGGTTCTATTTTACATCCAACTAACTTTCAATCACTTTTTTCATCTAAAATAACTATCCATCCGGATGTATTTTACATCTCCATTGGAGTTGCTCTAAACATTCTCATCATGGTTCGCACTGTGGTGGGATCTTAGCTTCAACCCTGACATACACGTAATGTTGATCCTGCAGATAACTATGTGATGCTGATGGTAATATCAGTTGCATATATATATATCGAGAAGTCAATCAACTGTAATATTAATTCTTCAATTTTGTTACAACACCTGGTACATACTGTGAGTAAATTTAGGTGTCGTCGTGATCACAACTTTCCCATTCAATAACATAGTCAAATTTACTTACTTTCAGCCATGAATAGGAGAGATATTATTTTATTTTTTTTCGGCAAAAATGAATTTTATTAAAAATGGGGAAAGGGGAAGGGGATCCAACAAATAGTTGGATAGTACACCACAAGGGCAAAGCCCAAAAGACCTAAGGGTCTAACAGGGTATACAACAGAAAAATATTAAGCTCAACCCAAACCCAAATTAATCAAATATTGCCCAAACTCCTAAGACCCGGCCCAAGCCTGGACCGGCCCACCCAAACCATCCCACAAAACCCTAACTACATCGGCAGCTACCGCCGTACAAACCACCGGAGCCCAACCTCGCCGTTAAGCCAAGCCGGCCTCTCCCAGATGTAGAGACTGACGGTGGGATCCAGCCTACGAAAAGTGAAAGCTGAGGCAGGCCAGGGCCTGAGGGTCAAACCACCACCACAAACTGTCATCACCGAAACAATCCCCTGCATAAAAAAATCGATCTACACCAGCAGCAACATCAAACCAGAGATATAATGTTAATAACGTAGTTAACCCCTTGAAGTTCGAATCCACCTATTTAAGGGCCACTTTGGCCAAAGTTTTTGCCTAAATCATTTTGTCTTTAAAACAGTCGGCATTATTTACTTCTAATAATCTTTAGTTCAGATTTTCATCAAAATTTTTAAGAGCAATCATTCGTCTCTCAACAAGAGGAATTAGAACGGTGTTAAAAAAATCAACCTTAGGTGAAAAAAAAGGTGAAATAAGACAATACTAAAGACACACAAAAAAAAAAAAGGCAGTTGTTTAAAATTTAATTGTCTTTAGTGAACCCTTTTTCTTTTTTTTGGGCTTATCCTCGTAATTTTCCTCTTGCAGAGACGAACAACAATTAAATCAAGAATTTTGGCGTAAACCTAACAAAATTTTGAAAACACGAACAAAATTATCAGTACAATAATTAGCAACAACAGCCTGTGCAATGGTAAGTTGTAAGTCTTACCACATGCCACAAACGCTAAATATACACCCACCTGGTGGTTTTGGAAATTTAAATTAACTCAAGCATTTTTTTTTTCATAATCAAGTCTGGACCAACTTACGTGCACCTCGATCCATTCTGAGAGACTAATCCCACCTTAAACTCAAGCATTGATCGAGAACCTCCAAAACTTACCCGTTTTGAACCGGCAGTCGGTGGTTAGATAAAAGATTATCATGTGCTCGTATCAAACCCTAGAAAGTCCTCAAAAGTATCTAATGCCATTTATGCCAAGTTTCAAAAAGCAGGCAATAAAGTTGCCTTTTCCAACAGCATGCACGAAGCATTGCCATCCCCGTAGTTGACGGATCAAAAGGGGAGATCGCAATCTTTAGGTCTAATTATTCAGTACTCCCAGAGCATGCATGACCGCGTACGTAAGCAGTGCCCTTGAACCCTCCAATGCCACACATTCTCGTAGGATCAATGACTAAATACATATATCACGCATAAATATCCCGTGGCTGTGCTGTCGAACTACTGAATAATTACACGCATTCTTTTGGCACCGAAGGAGATGTCAACTAGTGGAGATTGGAGGGCCGGGATGGATTAGGGACCACATGAAACTTTGAGGGGGGGAAAAAATATCATGATATTTTATTTTGTATTTTATGAGTCATAAGTCTTAATCTCCAACAACATATATATGAGATCGATCAGGACGCCCTAACTGATTGTGCAACTCAATTTAATTGTCCTTGACAAAAGCAAGAAAACATTAAAAAAAAAATATCTAGCTAGCTAGCTATCATCCATGAGCTCCATGGGATTTGTGAGTAATAAGAGACACAAATGATCCTATCAGCAGTTAGCTTGTTCCATCACAAGTTTTGTATATCTTTCACCTTAAAAAATCTTGGGTCGTCCTTCACTTTGGGACGGTGAGATTTGTCGAGGTAGGTACGCGTCAACTGACGCAAAACCTAGAGCTCCGTTTGTTTCGATGTAAAATGTTCTACAATGTAAGATATTTTCCATGTAAAATATTTTGGCTGATGATTTTGTCACTCCCTTTTTTGTTAATGCCACTCCTCTGCAAGTGTATTTTTGGTGCAAAAATACACTTGCAGGAGAGTGACGTTAATAAAAAAGGGAGTGGCAAAATCATTTCCCAATATTTTTTTAGAAAACAAACTTCAAACTTTTATTTCCTGGTGTTTGGTTAGCACTTGAAAATATTTTTAGAAATCAACAAAATAACGTGGGGGGGAGGGGGGGGGTGGCTTAAACGGTGAAGAGATCTGAAATATTGGAATTGTATGTGGGTCCAGACTAACGATCGAGAAAACTGAGCAGTGAGAATTGTAGTAGAAGGCAACGGGTTTATTTCGGAAAATAACTTACAGAAGACTTAAGGGTAAGTCATTTCCATCCAATTGAGAGAAAATGTTTTACATGTAAAATATTTTCCTATTATTTTACACAACCAAACACCGGAAAATAGGTAAAATATTTTACCGGAAAACATTTTACGCCCAAACAAACGGAGCCCTAATTATAGAAGAAAAAAAAAAAGAGTTTCATCTCACAAGTTATCTCTCTCTGTATCCAATCCAATTCAGAAATGATAAGTAATAATTAGAGAGACTCTCCAGACTTTATTTTTAGTTTTGAAAATGATAATTTATCGACGTTGGGACAAACTTTGATACTACTATCATATGACATTTAACTCGCACGTAAAGAGATGAATAACGAAACAATCTCATTCGGAACAGCACAATTAAACAAGATATACTTTTTTTCCCCCACAAATTAGAGAGAATTAAGTGAAAAGTGAAAGAGTCTTGCTCATATTAAAGCATTTAACTCGAACCTGATTTTTTTTTTCTATAACTGGATGTCTAAGCCAGTTTATGCGATCCAATTCTAATTCCAGGGTCCTAAACTAATGACCAGCCAAACCCACCAGTGGCCTCAAGGTTTGGAATTTTTGACCGCCCTCCATGAGATTCGAGCATATGATCTTATAGAAGACAAACACTTGTAACTTTCACGTGCCCACTTTGGCCAAACCCTTTGGGGTTAACTTAAACTCGATATCACTAAGCAATGGATAGACGATTCAAGCTCATACATACATTGGGTTCTAAGGCCCTGTTCCACTAACTAAAATAATTTCTTGAATTAAAAGTGATGTATTGTGAAAGAATGACCTGTCTCGTAAAATTAACGGGAAGTAAGTACTTATATACCGATGTGAGACAAATTATAACTCCCTATCACACACAAAAAGAGAGGGGTTGACATCAAGAAAATATCATAACATGATCATTAGAACAATATTTCAACTGGAGACCCTACCTAAATATAGGAAGAAATATATCTGTATATTCATGCATCAATCACCTGGCCATTCCAAAATATTCAACCTAAGAGCAATCAAAATATTCTTCTCCAAGCTACAAAAGCTTGGAAAGAAAACTACCAACTACTATGCGGCAGTAACTGTCATTAATTGTACATATCATCTAAAATTTGCCTAGCTAGAAACACAATTCTATGTTTGTGTATCAAGTAATTCGTCTATACCCCCGTTAAAGTTTTTTCCACCATCACCATCCTCTCGACAAGAACTCCGGCAACCGTCACCGACTCACCGCCACTCTTTTCTTCTCATCTTTTTTTTTTAAAACCTCTACCAAGAAAGTGACATACAGACATCATTTTCACGTAGGAAACTCGTTCAGAACGACGCGGCTGCAGTGATATCTTTCAAAATAAGAACATCATGAAAGGCCGCATCGTTCTGCATGAGTATTTCGTATGAAAATTCTGTGTGTATAATATCAATTTTACCTTGTGTTTTTCTTTTATCCGGTCAAGTCATGAAGCAGTTGTGCACCCATCAAGTTTCTGTAAGGCAAATTCTGCGCTTCGCTACCGTCCATGATAGAGTACTGAACCGGCTGGCAATCTTCGATGTGATCCCTAGGGTAAAAAAGTGAACTCTGGGACGTCGAAGGCGAAAACGCCAGGCTCACCCCATTCCCGCCGTGTTGTTGCAATCCAAGAGTCAAAGACACACCACCGCCACTGCCCCCGCCGCCACCAAAATTCTGATGGGCGTTCTGGTCATTATGGTACGAAACGCCTCCTCTGTGGTGGTTGTACGACGAAAAGTCCAATTCGATGGCGCCAAATGCATCCCCAACCCTACCAAAACTCAACTGCTGCGGCAGGTGGTGGTGGTGGTGAAGTGGCGGATTCTGAGGGCTTTTGCTCATCATGTGCTTGGCGTCGTTTTTCTCCGGGTTGTTGATGATGGAAGAGAGACACTCCGAATCAATCCGGACCAGTTGGTCCGGCGTCGGTTTCTGGTCTTCGGGTCGGGTCGGGTTGGCTCGGATATTGATCATGTCATCCGAGGAAGAGGCCCCCAAGCCCATGATGTTGTTTTCTTGCTCCTTTGTCTCTTCCAAGTACATTTCTTCCACCATGGGTTTCCACAGCCTCACTCTTGCATTGATGAACCAATTAGACACCTGAACAACCACAAATTAATTAGTTGATTAATCATAACGTAACCAAAATGCAAAGCCTAATGTGGATACTTAGACAAATGATCGAGGAACCCTATTAAAAAATGGGTAAAGCAAAAAAGTATGCATACACATATATATATATATATATATATATAATCGGGGTGATTCCGCGGACAACCAATTAAACACCTAAAAAAACACTCCAAATCTTAATCTCATAATTCCCGATCAAATTTTTATGATCCGAACCGTTCAATGTGTGCAAAATGTGATTTTAAGGGTGCCCGCGAGAAATTAGCAAAAAATATGACCGGAAAGTGCTTGTTTTGAGCATTTTTTAATTAAACCGTTCATCAAATCTAAACTAAAAACTGCTCAAATCAAGCCATTCCCTGTCTTTTTTTTTGCTGATTTCTCACGAGTATCCTTAAAATCACGTTCTAATCACATTGAGTGGCTCACATCATTAAAGTTTGATCGGAAACTATGAGGTGTTTTTTTATACTCCATTGAGAATGTAAAAATATTCAGCTTGTCAACATAGGAAAACAAAATTAAAAAGGAAAAGTAACTTTGGCACTCTCTTTCTTGTCCTTTTTTTTAATGTAAATTTACTTTACTACCCTTTCGCCCATAGACTTTTTCGCTCATGAAGGGATAGGAAGATATACCACATTGACGATGCAAAAATATTGGGGGCGTAACGAATTAGAATAATAACAATACCCGATTCACATGAAGGGATATTGTAGTAAATACACATAAATAAAAACAGAAAAAACGGATGATAAAAAGATGAGCGCAAAAATCAATTATTGTGACAGGAAAAATAGTGGGACTGGGGAGAGATATGGACGTGCCTGGCTTCTTGAGAGGCCTGTTTGGCGGGCTAAAATGTGCTTATCTACATCACTTGGATACCTGCAGAGAGTTTCATGAGACAAAGTACTACTTCAGAAATTTGGACGTACTTTTACCAGTGACTCCTACAAGAATGTACTGTAAATTTGAGTGGATATGAGAGAGAGAGAGAGAGAGAGAGAGAGAGAGAGAGATGGGACCTATATGTAAGTTGCGACAAAGAGAGGGAGAGGGAGAGAGAGAGAGATGGGACCTATATGTAAGTTGCATCAGAAATAAATCCACACAAAATATTAGGGCTAAGAAAAACGCAGCCATATGAAAATGAATAAAGAGAAATGATAATGTCAAAACCGTTTTTGTTAGTATTAAAATCGTTTTTGTTAATGTCAAAACTCTAGTGCACAAAAGGCTTGTACTATTTGCAATGTACAAGACTTTTATACACTTGAGTTTTGGCATCAACAAAAATGATTTTGGCATTATCATTTAAATGATTGAAAACAAAGTGACAAATGAGTATTGGAATCTGAATAATGGTGGCTGGAAAAAAACAAAAAACCTTTTATTATCTGGGAAAGTAAAATAATTGAGGAAGTAGATCGAAATCCCAACTTCAGTACTAAAAGAAATTCAAAAAATAATCCAAGAAACAAACTTATGCCACAAATAGACTTTCTTTTTTATCTACGAGGAGAAATTATTATGATAACAACAAACCAAAATTAATATTCTAATTAATCTGCTTAAATACCAAAACAAGAAAAGATCCTTTAACTGAGATAGGGGACAGGCAATGTTTACGGCAGGTTTTAAATCTCGACCCCTACGTAACGGATTTTTGGACCTTCGATCCCGATATTTGCATGTAAATTGGCTAATACTATAAAGTATTTAGTCTTCGTGATATATGAAATTTCTTTTCCAAAAATAAAAAAGTATTAAGTCAATAAACAAGATTCTTATTTAGCTGCCATGGGTTATCGTATCAGGGTATTAACCTTTATGTAATGGGATTTTAAACTTTTGATAAAAAATAAAAATAAAAATTCACCTATATAAGGGCTTATAACGTCTGATATTGGTCGATACATGATTATATCATGGATACTAATTTAAAAACCTGTTAAATCATGACCATATCGATAGAGATGCGTTCGTGACTGATACCCCATTTTAGAATTTATAAATGTGCATGTATGCATATGTTATTTAGGCTGTGTTTGGAACCTGTGGAAAATAAAATAAAATGGGAGGAAAATGAGAGAAAAAGGAAGGGAAAATGTACTATTCTCAAAACTTAAAATTTTTATTTTCTTTCTCTCCCAACCAAATAATAGTTGGGAAAATTTTTTAGTTTTCCTTTTTTTTCCTTTCCTTTTCTTAAGTTCCAAACAGAGCCTTAATAATCAAGAAAGAGGAAGATATTTACGGGTGGAGGAAATGCTCGAAAAGCCAGGCCCGGAGCACCGACACCGCTCTCTCCGGCAACCCACGTTGAGGCCTCCATGGATGACTCTCCATCAAAGTCATCTGTTGAACAGCCCTTTGTTGCCTCAACGTCTGATCAAGAAGCCTGAGCCTCGGCGTTTCGCCGCGGGAAGCCCCCGGAACCGTCACGTCTTTCTCCCCCATGGCCTGTTTTGTGGCCTTGATTTGGCCCACTATACCGTCTCTTAGACACCTGAAATGCCTCGACATGGCCTTCGAAGCTAAGGCCGAGTAAACCCCCGCCGCCCCGTGGCCGGCTACCGCCTCGAAGGAGCCCACCACCGCCTTCATTTGGTCACAGTAGTGCCTGTATCTTCTATCCACCTATAAAAGTTGATATATATATGAGAGAGAGAGAGAGAGAGAGAGAGAGAGAGAGAGTTTTGTGAATTTTGATCTCCCAAGTAGGAGAGAGATTACAGAAAGTTGAAAGTTTTCCAGTTTGGTTGCAGTTTTCAGAATATAATTTCATCAATTTATATTTTTATAAAACTCAAAAAAAAAATTACTGAGGTTCTTTGAAAAGATATATTAGAGAAAACGTTACAAGATGGTAATAAGAATATTGCAGATTCTAACTCTCAACTCAAGTTGGCGAAATATTTTGAAAAGCTACGATTTTTATTTCTTACGAACTTTTACTTATTTGTTTAGCTGACGGTTTTCAAAATTTATTTCAATTTTTTCGTGAAACCAATCGATCTTTAAGAAAACACTTAAAATAAAATCATTCTGTTAAAAACTATCCATACAAAAACTACAAGCGATCGATTTTATTTCAAAAACAGCTTTCCGAAAATATTCTGCAAAACTGATTCTGAAAACCGACACCATCACTAAAGTTACAAAAATCGCAGAAAGTCGGACGTTTTTAAACATTGGAGTTGGGAAAATATTACAGCATTGAATAAATACAGACCAAGTTAAAGAGTTAATAGAACAGGAAACACAAGTATAGACAAAACTTTTTTTCTTTCTTTCAAATTAAATGGAACTGTCTGAAAAAAAATTCACCATGTGGGTATTAATGAAAAGGCCCCCCTCAGTCCCCCAATTGACTTCCAACTATTTCATATCAACACCACTCCCATTATTTTAGTGGGTATATATATATATTTGTATTTATATATGTATGTTTGTGCTGATTTTAACGCACCTTAAACGTGAAGCTACGAAGAACTTCACGTTAAAAGTAGAACGTCTACGTACAAAAGTGAAGGGCGAAAAATAATTTCCAACTATGTATGTATAAGTAGTGATTGTTTTTTGTGAGGCAAAAAATCGAACAGCTTTCGAAAACAAATCACCGGAACCGAATACTTTCTTACCTCTTCCAGCATTGAAAACAGTTTTGATTTCCTCTTCTGCAGCTCGAGGACTTCAATGCTGCTGTTGCTGCCGCCGTACAAGCTTTTGTTTTTGGAAGCAGAAGCAGAAGCAGCAGTGCTAGTGCTTGCTGCAGTGTTCTCATGATGGGGCTTTATTGTCTTTCCCTTGGGGCCTGTTTGGCCGGCAGTTAATCCCAGGTTGCAAAACTCGTTCAGGAGGTCCTGAGCCGGGCCCAGGTACTTGGAGTTCCTGATCTGAACGAGCTGATGGAGGTTTCCTGGTTTCCCCGAATACCCATCTCCCGCCACGGATTTACCGAACGACCCGTGATCCGATCGCGAACCCGATCCAGTACCGAATCTGATCATTTCGTGATCTGGGTTCTGTTGTTGTTGATGATGCCTCAGTTCGAAGGACTGTAACCCGATCGACGAAGGATTCGCCGAGGAGAGAGAGAGGGAGAGGCCCTGGCTGGGCCTCTCATTCCCTTCACAGGGAAACACACACCTCAAGGAGGAGGCGTCGAAGGGCAGTGATCTGGTGTGGTCGTGTGCATCGATGCCGATTCGATCCGGGCTCTCCTGGTCGTGCCAGAGGGGTGCTGATTGGTCCGGTACCTGGATCGGGTACCCCCCTATCCCTATGGCGCTGATGTCCATGCCTGTGGACAAGTTGTAAATCTGATCCGGGTTGGAATCGAACTGGTCCATGTGGGATTGGATGCTGTTCGGGTTGTCGTCGGAGTAGCAATACCCTGCGGCCGAGCCCATGTGGTTTATGATCTTGTGTTCCTCTTGGTTTCGATGATGATCACCTCCTCCTTGATCGTCCATTCATATCATCACAAAGCTGATGATCTTCTTTCTTCTCCTGGTTCTGCTGCTGTTTCTTGTTTCCTGCGACAACAAACCCATCAACAATATAAACCTTATAACCAAGAAGAACAAAAACCCTTTTCCCCTACACAAACTTGCAGCCTTGTGTGTGTTTTTAGAGAGAGAGAGAGAAGGGGGAGAGTGGAGTGAGCTTAATTTCTATTTTTTCTAAGACTTGTGCTCTTAATAAGCAAACAAGAGAAGGGGGAGCACGAAAGCAAACCTAGTAAAAGGAAGAAGAGAGAGAGAGAGAGAGAGAGAGAGAGAGAGAGGGGAGAATATGATCTCCTCAGAGATGGAGGATCGTCAGATAGGGTTTTGTGATGATGACCTTTTTTTCAACCCCATGACCATATCATCATTTCATATATGCTCTCTCTCTCTCTCTCCCTCTCCCTCTCCCTCTCTCTCTAGTTCTAGAGGGCAATGCACTGTGATTTTTAATCAAAAATGATACTCACACAATCGTTGAGTGTGTTATGTAACAAATTTCGGTCGTTCAGATGTGTTTGGACGGCCTAGATTTTTAAAAAACTCTTCCAAAGAAAAGTTTAACTTTTTCGGACTAAAATTTGAGTGAATCCTGACCATTTATTAAAACAATGGACGGATGGAGATTGATTGTTTTTGGTGTTTTGCACAACCAGAAGAGACTTCCTAGTAATCAAACCCCTACCTCAATTATTTCGTACCCTCCGCTAATATAAAACTCCTAGGAATATTTAAATTGCTAGTAGTAAAATAATACTCCTTCGGTCCAAATTTGTTGATCTTTTAGGAGTTTTCTGTCACTTATAAATTGCTTATATCCATTTTAAGGTTTTATGTGATTTTGAAAGTTTTATTTTACAAAAAAAAAAAAAAGGAGATTTATATATTAAACAGTATCCATATTATATACAAAAAATATTATCAATTAAAAGATAATAAACGATGTTTTGTCCGAATAGAATAAAGCAAGAGACAAAAATATTTTTTTTGGGTAACCGAGGAATAACTTTACAGTTAGGCCACTAAGTGGACCCGACTGCACAACGCAATCTCGAGAAGAGCTAACTACCGCCTATAGCACACCAGCCGTGGCCCCTCCTCTTAAATACCAGGATACTCACCCGGTGAGAAATCGAACCCCACACCAAAGAGATTACTCCCTAAGTCCGACACTCGTCTTTATCACTCGGGCAACCGAAAAAACTATATGAAATGAAATGAAAATGTAAATGCAATGAAATTTAGAGTTATAAAATGAAGGGAAATTCTCTCATGTGTACTATAGAGTACGTACTGGCCCTGGGCCAACGATCTAATGATCATATATACTTCTCTGCTTTATCCATATGGATTACAAGCCGCCACCACATGACTTGTTTTAATTACTCCCTACGGAGAGTACATTCTTTTCGGTACACATGAAAAAAATGCATAAAAACCCCCCCAATCAACTGTAATAATTACAGAACCCACCACTCAAGAAAAATGAAAAAACACATCGGTCTTGCTAACCTCCGCCCGCTAGGCGGAGGATAATATGCATATAATGAAAAATAAGTTCGAATATCAATACACGTTTTTACGGATATCAATACATTTTTTTCGGATATAGATACACTTTTTATCCATTATCCTACACCTAATGGACGGAAGGTTAGCATTTTTCGAACAGAAAGTCTACCGCCACCGCACGTCGTGTGGGGCCCACTCCGGGCTCCATAAGGATGATCCAAGCCGTTCAATAATTTAAAAAAAAAAAAAACCCAGTGGGCTCTGTGAAAAATTAGCTTGATCCGATATGTGTAGGTGCTCGGATCAAGCTTGTCATTTTTATGTACACCAGAAAACCAATCTTTCTATTTTTTCCGATTTTCCAAAGATAATAAGCTTGATCCGAGCACCTACACATATTAGATTGAGCTAATTTTTCGCATTGTCCACTCGGTTTTTTATTTTAAATTATTAAACAACTCGAATCATCCGTACGAAGTCTGGAGTGGGACCCACGCGACGTGAGGTGACTGTATCTCTGCTCTTTTCCGAAACCCATTAATGGGTATGTTCTTTTTTTACATATATATTTATGGATGTATGTATAGAAGTTTGTGAATCCCTAGAACTGGATCTTTAGACCAATAGACAGAGTTGTCTGCAGGCTTTTTCAGATGGGTTTTTTGGTACAAAGGCTTTTCTGGTGCTAGCTCTGATCAAAATTCAATTCAACTCCCAGTGTCTGCTTTTTCTGCATTCCATTACTCCAGAGGGGAAATTAGAGAGGAGAACATTAGCTATAACTCCCATGATTCCGATCGGTTGGTGGATTTGTTTCCCTCATAATTAATTAGAGTTCAATTTTTGACTAAACGAGAAGGAACTTGGTTGAGGTGAGCGTAAACTGACTCGGACACCAACAATTGTTCCTATATAAGGGGAAAAAAAGAGTAGATGCCAATAGCTAGGTGGTGGTGTGGAAAATGTTATCCGAAAACAAGAGCCTGGGAAAGGTCATAAGATGAGGTGGTCCAATTTTTTCCCAACTAATTCCAATTAAATCGCCAATTAAAGGCACCCCCCACCCATCACCCCCACTACCTTTCTCTCTCTCCTATTCTCTCTCTCTAAACCAATGGGACCGCATCTTTCTTCTCTCTCTTTCTCAAGTGTGCCAACTCCCAACAAGCACCGGAGTTTGTACTTCACGGACCCAACATTGGCTAAACCAAGTGATAATCAATGGCCTTCTTCGTTTCCCATATTTACTTTCTTGAATTATTAATTTTATTTCTCTCTCCAATCATTATCTTATTTCTATCTCCACCAACTACCAAAACTAAAATACCCAAAGTTACCAAACGAACAAGGCCATATCACTTCAGAACACCCCTGCTAGTACATGAGTGCGTGAACGGTTCGATCTAATAAGTGTTCATTTTATTGCGCGGTTGAAAAAAAAAAAAAGGTGTTCGTTTTATTAGGCTGTTGCACGATCTTATCCGCTTGAGGTAGTAGTACTAGCCATGTGACTCGAACGTAGTAAAGAAAGATCTTTGTCCTGCTTGCACCTTCGTAGATTAATGATAGAAAAGTGTGGGTGGCTAATCTCTTTAGGGATTCGATCGTCTCGAATTTGGAGTCGTGAAAATCTGGCTCAGGAGGAGGTAGTTATGCTAAACATCAAGGGCTCGACCCCTACTACCGGAGAAAACTTAATTTTCACTGTCATGGCGATACACCTATAGTTGGTGGCTTTGCTATTAACCTGATTATATATATACATATACATGCTTGCAAGTTTGCTTGGTGTATTTTTCATCCCTGTTTAACCAAGAAAAATAAGTACTTATTTTTTAAATTAAAAATGATATATTATGAGAGAATGACCCGTCTCGTAAAATAGAAAATAAGTACTTCAAAAAATAAGAACATTAGTAAAACGGGTCTTTAGTAGTTGCCGTGTATCCACTAACCTTGTGAGAGCGTGGGCTAGGAGGGTAGACAAAAGTTTAAGTTTTGTCTGTTCATAAAGGCAAGTGGTCCTATAACGCGAAGCTTTCTCCGCCGCATGCCCCTTCTCTCTCTCTCTCTCTCTCTCTCTCTCTCTCTCTCTCTCTCTCTCTCTCTCCGTTCCCTTATGTACCATTCCACATGAAAATCTCTCTCTCTCTCTCTCTCTCTCTCTTATGTACCATTCCACATGAACTCTCTCTCTCTCTCTCTCTCTCTCTCTCAGTTCCTTTGTGTACCATTCCACATGAAAATATCAACATGGTCTCATAATGCTGATGTCACCCCCAATAACTTTGGCTTCTAGTTGGTTGGTGTTTCTACAAGAAAGAAATTTCGTAGGGAGTTATTTGGTTGATTTTTTATCAAGAGACTAGGGTGCGTTTCTGTTATATTATTTTATTTCAAGCTAACGATCGCAGATAAGTTATTTTAGTTATTATATATGAGGAAAATAATTTATCTAAAAATTCGTAAAAACATGAGTTTTAGTTCATTTATTCCATATAGTTTAGTTTAAATACCCCCAATCTTGTCATTCAGATTTTCGGGGAACTATTTCGATAATTGAAGAATTAACGTCGAGTATTGTAGCTATTATTATATCATTTGACAATACAAGGTAACATTACTGCATGTTATCATCCACAGTAATTTTTATTTGCTCGACGTGAAAATTGTATTTGACTTTTTAATTATGGTTGGAATTTTATAAATTTAATAAATATCTATCAACTTATTCTGAAAAATAGAAAATGGGTGGGCGTTGGGCCTGTCTATCTCTATAATAGCTTCGCCATTGCTATGCCCTCATTTCTTAATTGAAGTTTCTATAACTGCTTCATGGAGTTAAAAATACTCTATAATAGCATTCGTAGCCCGAGGTGAGACAGTAGTTTTGACCCAGATGCCGTTACGTTAAAATTCCCTACAAATAATTATGCGGTGACATGAAAACATTATTTAAAGAATATGTGTATTATAACTTGATTTCAAATAGTTCCAAAATATACGTAATCCACGTAATTCTCTTATGGATATTTTTTTTTGATCAGCAAAAATTAATTTCATTAACTCATAAACATGAAGTTACAGAGAACATGTGTTCATGAGTACCATATGTCCATATATATCTATCTACTACAGTGCCTTTTTCCTTCTTTCGACGGTCAGGATGTCTGAGCCAACTTAAACGCACCTCAACTAATCCCCTCCTTATCTGCTCAAAGGTAAGTCATCCACGCCGGAATTAGAAAAATCACAAAAAATTACTCCCTCCGCCCCAAATAAAATGTCTAGCCGCGAAACGAGAACTTAAAGATAATAGAACTTTTCAAGTAAATTAAATTCAAACTTTTTTCAACAATTTTTTAGACATCCATGAGTTCATTTAATTGATGAAAAAAAGTTAAAAAAAATTCTTGCAGAAAACATAATATTTTTAAGTCGTTGTTTTGTGGACCGGACATTTATTTCAGGATAGACGTACGTAGTAGTATACTTTTTTGCAGCCTGGCCTCAAGAATCGAACCCTAATCAATCGCTCGGCGAACAAACCCACCAACTAACCGGAATAATCCTTCGGGCTCCCTATATATGTACTCCCCCTACCCATCTACATGCATATATCTGTATGTATATATGTATGCAAGTAGTATATGAGTAGTGAAAAGAGAAGAAAGTGCAGGTAGGATTTCATGGTTTTTGGAGGATTGATCAGAGCTATATAGGGTCAAAGTCAGGCACCCAGAGAAATCGGGGAAAGAGATACGCTGTTGTTTTTTCCAAAACTACAGTCTCCATAAATAGTAAAATGATTGGTTAATTGCTCAGATGCTACTCCTATAAAGCATGTTCTGTTCAGACAAGAGACTAGAGTGCTCTCTCTCTCTCTCTCTCTCTCTCTCTCTGTTCAGACAAGAGACTAGAGTGGTCTCTCTCTCTCTCTCTCTCTCTCTCATAGGAGTAATTTTTGCATGGACCATCCTATATCCTGATGGCTACATCATCACCGGCCACCGTTCAAATAGCTTGATCGGTGGCTAATAGGTTGGACCTATTGGATGCAATTTTTAAAGTTCTTCACCCCTAATCTACAAATCAAGTGGCCGGCCTTATTCTCATCTCAAAAAAAAAAAAAAAGAGAGAAGGAAATAAATTAAAAGTGGCTTTTGGGATATTAGATTTATAGATGGAGTAGACGGAATAGGACCCAAAAAAAAATAATAATAATAATAAAGCTAGCGGTACCAAAATAGTAGGTTCCGTTGATATGTTTAAGAGGTTGATCCAATTTTCTACGGATACGCCTTCTCTTTTTTTTTAATAGAACAACATAATAGAAATGAATTTTCACGGGAAAAACTATCAGGACAGAGCTTCTGTAGGGGGAGCTCTATCCTTTTTTTTAATAATTAAGTATTTAATATTATTTTGAGTATAATTAGTATACTAGCTAGTACTATATTACAATTTTTGATTTAATTGAGGTTAATTTCAAATAATTTATCTTAGCCTATGAATTTTTTTGAAAGTAGTTAATAGGTACATGTGTGCTTTAGTTATTCAACGAAAAAAAATAAATTCACATATTATTGTGACATTGGACTCACAATCATCAACTTGTCTATTATTGGATACGAGAATACAAAACGATATTAACACAAAGAGTATATTTTTTGAATGCAAGTTTATCTTTTTGTTCGGCCACCCTCAGGTCGAAATTCTAGCTCTGCCACTGAAAACTGTATATGTTCACTAATTGGTTTTCACTTTAACTCCTTAATTAAGCAAATAAAACCAACAAATTTTTTTGGGAAGTACTTAATAAATTGTTTGGTTGTCTTTTTTAAACTCATTTTCTTTTGAATTTTTTATTCAAAATTACTCAATGTTCGAGATTAAAAATTACATTTTCAAAATTTGTGAGATCTTTCGATAAATGAATAAGATTAAGATGATATTTAGTTATGTTGACAAATTTACTTTTATTCGCTTTATTTTAGCTTTCCTTCTTTAGCCTCTCTTGGCAAAAATCAAGACAAACAAAAAGTTTGATCACGGACAAATGTTATACTCCCTCCGTCCCATTTTAAATGCTCCCTATGTAAAGTCGTGTCATTTTGACTTTCAAAAAAATTATATTTTTCAAAATCTTTTTTGGAACTCGTTTGCGCCGTTTTAAAGTGCTCATTGAGATCGAACTTTTGAATGATGCAAAACAAAGTTAAAAATTAATTCCGAAAGTACTTTATTTTTCGAGGTCAAAATTACACGGTCTGCCATAGAGAGCATTTAAATTGGAATGAAGAGAATAGTAAAGTAGCCCTCTGTTGTTTTTTTTGGAGCCGGTGAGGAAAACTATTAAGTCCCCCTGGAGTTTCGGCACGCTTCCTCCCCTGGAATACTTTCGACACGTGATGTTACGTAGTCTTTAATTTCTATCACACATTTTGTGTGGATTGCAACAATTGTGTGGCACCCATACCAATGTGCAACGGTGGATCGATTCAAGCGCCGAAACATAATGAGACAGCGCGCCATGTACATGGAATAATCAATGGTAGGTATATGATCTAGCTAGGGTCAACTTTGTTAGCATTACGGCCTAATAAAAACGAGGGAGAATGGGGAAATTAAGGAATACAGCGGTGCTACCCTATGGCTCTATTTCACGTACCGCTCTCTCTACTGCTACACTCAAATAGACCGTCGGTCTCAGGAATCAATTGTCTGAATTTTAAAAAAAACTCTTTCAGGGAAGCGACTTGTAAAATCCGGACTGTTCAAAGTACTTTTAGACTAGTGAAATTGAGAGCGGGGGAGAGCGGGGAAACGGAGCGAATTTGATCAACACTAGTGCTTTTTCTACCCGCGCTTGTAATAAGCGCTACAATAAGAGGTCTATACCAGCACCTTTTTTAGCCTCTGCTAGAATAGGGATTTCCCAGCGTTCAAACCAAAAGCACTGGACTAGACCGACCATTTCCCAACGCCCAAGCAAAAGTGCTGGAAAAGGCCCCTCGTTTACGAGCATCTAGAAAAAGCACGGGAATAAACTCCCCATTTCCCAGCAGCCCAGGAAAAAGCGCTGGAGTAGACCCAATGAAAAAATAAATTGATCGACCAAAATCTAATAATATTACTCTATGTTTACATTTTTTAATACTCTTCGATCAAATGTGTAGCGATACCCGATCAACTTCATTCTTGGTACGATTGAAGAATTACGTAATATGTAAAAGACATATAGTTCGGATCGAAAAATAAAGACTCTTGTGGGGGTCGGGTTGCAATCTAATACTTTAATGCCTAAGGATATATCAAATGTTGTCCGATTAGGCGGTCGTCGATATCCAATGATCTCCGATTTTGGTGACAATGACAGAATAAAAGAGACGTGAAATCCTAACGGTTCAGATCGACCATTGTAAAAATTGATTTGATAACTACCTTTAAATTCTATACATTCAATGCAACTATTAACAAACTAAGTCTTGTGCTGTACTTGAACGTATGGTAGTCATTCAACCGTGACACAATTACGACGATCCAGACTGTTGATTTTGTTTTTCTTGTTGATTTTATCATTCTCGTAAAAAAAATATCTCGATTGCGTTTAGAAAGCTTCTTTATCGAGACACAATTTTATTAACAAAATGGGTTTTTTTGTCCGATCAAGTGTGTAGTGATACCCGATTAACTTTATTCTTGGTAAGAATTATGAACTCTGTAATATGTAAAAATAGATGGTTCAAATAAAAAATAAACACTCCGCTTGGTTCAACTTTTTGAGAGTAACTTTTTACTCTTGGCACAGTTTTCAATAAATCTCTCTCTCTATCTCTCTCCACTCATTATTTCTCATTACTCTCAAAATAACTCTCTAAAAGGTAAACCATACAAAGTGTACTTTGGTGGGGGTTGGAATGCATCAAATACTTTAATGCCTCGATCGCGACACAATCACGATGATATTCCAAATCCATTCAATTTGTTGTCCTTGTTGATTAAATCATTCCCGTAAAATTTTGCCTCAATCGAAATAAGCAACATTCCCATTAGATGCATTATTTGGGGTCGTTGTGGTAGTGGTGAAGATTCTGTAAAATACAATACAAATATAAAAACTACACTAAAATAAAGCTTTTGAAATGTTAGTGGAACAAAAATAGAGCATAGAACATAAAAAATAATTCTCATGGGAGGAGTGATTCACCCTTTTATAATAATCTACCTAATAGTTAACAAAAAAAAAAATAGATCTTAAACATATGTTACTTCCTCCGTTCCATATTGAGAATCCACCATAAAAAGTCGTGTCATTTTTTAAATTAAAAAATCAACTACTTTTGTGTATAATTTTTCAAATTTTTTCGCACCAAATTAAAATACTAATTAAGATCTTTAATACGGTGAAAAAAAATTCAAAAAAAATATACACATAAGTAATTGATTTTTTAATTTGAAAAATGGTAAGAGAGAGAAAATGGGACTTTCAGTATGGAATGGAGGGAGTATATATTAAATATTTCAAAACATGTAATGAAAATGATGTTTGGTGCAGTGGTTGGAGAAGGTATGCGCAGCCCGAGGGCGTTAAGTGAGCCGAGCTACTCACGAGCTCGGCTCGGCTCGTTTGACTCGCTGAAGCTCGGCTCGACTCGGCTCGTTTACACCCCTATGCGCAGGTGATAGTGAGTCCAAGGTCCAGAGTTCGGAACCCGGTAACAGCACAGGTGCTCCTGCCTCCCGCATGTTGATCTATACCAACGTCCACAAAATACGCTTGTACAATGCTATTGCGGCGGTCGTGCGACACCTTTGCCAACTCTTTTGGCCGCTGACAAATCCCGTTTTTCTTGTACTGCATGGGGTAGACTTTCCGAAAGGAATAATTAACCCGGCCCGTTACGAAGACCAACTGACGCGTATGAGTTGATTTTTAATTTGTTATATATATATATATATATATATATATATATATATCATAAAGTCAATTGATTTTCACAATTCCGATTCTCCAGGAGGTGTTTTGGGATTCATGTACGACCAAGACGACGGTCCCCTTGTAGCTTTCCACTCTCGAGCCAATGCCAAGAATCGAAACTGTTCATCTCGTAGAATCAACAGTCATCTATGTCTGCGAAAAAGATCAGATTCATCGGACATTTATATTTCAAACTTTATTTATTACGGACCCTCTTATATTATGATTTATGCACGCACACAGTGTACCACCATCCATTTCTGTAACATCATAATCAAAATGAAATCTCAAGTGCAACTTGCACGTAACCTCAACTTCAAGCATGTCTCACTGTACACACAAAGTAAATTACTCCTTCCCCCACCACTTTACAATTGGGCGATGGTGCTGTGCAGTGGTGTGCGCAACACCGTGCTATGCACCCACGATCCAACGGTTCGGAGGTGCGCAGCACGGTGCTATATATGCACCTCACTGCACAGCTCCAACCCGAAGTCCAACCACTTTCGGGTTGCATTAAATTAACATGATTGAATATTGCATAACAAAGTACCCTCTCCTGTCAATTTATTTAAGGCCGCTGATTTTGGCACTCCTTTTTTGTTAACGGCACTTCCCTGCAAGTGTATTTTTGGTGCAAAAATACACTTGCAGGGAAGTGCCGTTAACAAAAAACGGAGTGCCAAAATCATTTCCCTTTATTTAATACTCAATCCTTAATGCATACATGTTCTGATATTTTATTGAATATTGCACATTTTTTATTTTAAAACGCTTATACATCTCCTCTAGAAAAAAAAAATTCATGTTAATGGAAAAATCAATGCTTCAATCAGGATGTAACTAATCCAGAAGTCTTGACCACAAGAGATTCTCCTTGGTTTAGCGGACGGAAAAAAACAAATCTAGTTTTGCGTCAAACCAGATCTTTAATTAATTACCCAATTTGACGATTGATCAAATGCATCCTCTCCCCTCTCCCACCCCCCTCCTCCTCCTTCATCCGTCTACTTGTCCGGTATTGCTGGAGCCGATCTGGTGAAGATTTGAAGATAGGATGACTTGGCTTTGCTCATCCGGCGAATTAGCCAAAAGATCCGGTGCAACAGCTTCTGGCGACAGCGTCCTCGGCCAATTTTTTTTTAATTTTCCTGTATCTTTTTGGTTTCGTTTATTTTGGGTGTTGTTGGTTTGGTTCTCTCCCTTTAATGGGACTTTTCCCTCCCCTGTGTAGGGTTTCTGGTATTCTTTTGGTTGTCTTTGCCGCAATTGAGGGTTTGTGTTGCTCTCTCTATTTGAAGGTCTGTCATGGCCGATTAGCTGGCAAAGCCTGGTTGCGAGACTCTAGTGGACAATCTTAGGTAGCTAGGCATCTTGTTTGGTTATTTACATACTCCCCTTGGGACGATATCCAACTTCGATGTATTCGGCTTTTTCTGATATAATACAACTCTTACCATTTTGGAAAACAAAAAAAATGCTTTAATCAAGGATATATGTAACCAATCCCAGAAGTCATCTATTATCCAATTGATGATGGTGATCTTGATCAAATTGTTTGTTTGTCTGTCATGCATCAAATAATTAAACTCGAGAGCAGTTAAACGACGAAAAGGGACTTTTTATATACTATATATATATATAATCCTTTCTTTATTTAAAAATGCAAGTGATCATCAGAGTGAGAGTGAAAGAACGGATTTGATCATTTCTAAAAATGAGCTTGAGATCGACTCTATGCACCATATGTTTCTCGGATTGGGAAATCCTGTAGTGCAAGGCCTTGCAAGGCACCCTGTAGAGTGCACACGGGCCATTAATCATGACAATGAATGGTTGAGATATGATTTTTAATTATAACCGGTAAGAATCATTTAATATCGGTTATAATTGATTTTTAATGTGAACCATTGATTGATGAGATCAACGGTTGTGTGCCGCCCTACACGTGCACTACACGGGGGTGCATTACAGCACCCCCGGATCCGTTTCTCGGATTGTGAAATTTGGAGGGAGATTCCATCTATTAGCATCACCATAAGTACTTCTGTCTGTTTAATCTATTTACAGAGAACTTATATATGTTGATGGAGATGGGCTTACATGTTCGAATTTCACGGAGGCCAAACGTTCCAAACTTTGAGACCATTGGAGGGTTTTCCCTCAGTCGTTAACTTCAGGATCTCGAAATTAGTCGAGATGCATACAAACTGGCCAGGCCAATCTTCAATTACAGAAGCTTTTTGTAATACTCAAATTTTTAGCACTCTTTAACCCCAATCAATTGTATAAGATACAAGTAGTGCGAAAAGTTATATCAAAATGAGCATTCAAATAGGGAAAAAAAAATAGGAAAAAAAAAATTACTAATTGAACCTCCGGCCAGCTGGTGGACACCGGTTCCTAGATTAATCAGTTCTCACTGGCCTCGATACTGAATTATTAAAAACTAGTATTTGCCCGTGCCTACGGCACTACGCACCTCGGTAGTGCCGTAGACATGGGCATTTTTGTAATGTATTTTTATTTTTTTATGTCAATGTCAGAAGCTAAGCAGTGGGCAAAAAGAACCGATGACATTTTTGTAATATATATTTGTAAGAGTGTGGGTGTTTTCTTAAGAGAGTTGGAGAGCACACATCAATCCTTGGATCAAATGAATCTCAACCCTTCTTTTAACTTGTGTTTGTGTGGTCCTCACACCCTTGTATTTTATTAGGTAGATTAATATAACTTAATTTCAAACGGAAAGGCTACTAAACCGGCGAAGAATCAATAGAAGAGACCGTTTTACACTTTGTATTTCATACTTAATATAAAACGATATCTTCTATTGATTGAGGTTTAAAAAAAATAAAAAAAAACCGGCGAAGAATAACCATATAAAAAACGGTCTTGCTATTATCAGCTCACTGGGCTGATGATAAGCACACTAAAAGACAAGAAAAACACGTATTTCTGTACATTTTTTACACCCTTTAATACACATTCACACACTTATTATTGTCGGCCCATTGGACTGATTTTAGAATTTTCCTATAAAAAAAAAGAAGCTATCAAGAAAATTTGCAAATTAACCGACAAAAATAATTAAATCTGGGATGGCCCTACTGGACGTAAATTGATGGAGATGAGAGCTAGGCAGTACTATTCGTACCTTAAATTTAGATCAACAAATATTTAGATCAACAAATATGTGGTAGCATTTCAATGTCCATATTAAATTTGATAGCCTTTATAGGTGAGTCTATATACTGTAGTATGTACTTATGGTACGTACCTCTTAATCAATTCGATCAATTGGAAATTAAAGAGACTCACCCATAAGTCTTTCCCTTGCATTCCTAAGAATAATTCTGTAAGTACCGACCAAGCATACATACAGAAGTGCACAGATCGGGGGCACTTCCGAGTATTACAACAAATGATCTGAGTCATTAATTCATCAATTGTAAAATAATTTATTGTGTGACCTCGTGAAAAGTAACTCAATCGAATAAGTGAATAACTATAAGTGCTCAATTAAATGTATTAATTCTTCATTCAGGATGTAGGATCTTAAATTATAAATGAAAAATTAAAATATATTAGATTAAATTAAGCACTTACACTTATCTGATTGATCAAATTTTCCACTTGGCCATTTGAAACATTATTTTAAAATTAATGAATTACTCGGATAAATTGTGTGAAACCCAAAAGTGGGCCGGGCCTCACGCGCCGATCTGTGCACCATCAGGGCACCCGTTGGTAGGTAGTAATAGACGGGTTGAAATTTCAACGACCAAAACGTCAAAACTCCGGATGATTTTGAAAAATAAACAAAACCAAATTAAGCACAAAAAAGACACTCTAATTAACGATTAACTATTTATAATTATTAGTAGTATTACAAAATTGGCAAATTAATTAACTAATGCAGGTTTTTATGTGAAATAATTTAGCTATAAATTATGGTGGAGGCTCAAAGATATATATAGGTAGCCAGATTTAATGAGAGTAATGATCAGAGTGATCTAATTTTGTTTCCCTCGCCTCTCTATGACATAAAAGCATGAGCTTTCTTGTTATATCAATTTTAAGGTGAAAAATACCTCCTTATGAAACCATAAGGTTCCGTCCAGTGGTTGGGAATGTTCGGTTTGAAATGCACTCTTAGAAAAAATTGAAATAAGGAAAAGAAAAATTACTTTCGTGAGTTTGTTCTGTTGACAGAGATTTTAGCGTCAACATTAAAATTCTTTCTTTTTTTGCAGGAATTTGTGGAGGAAAGTGTAAACCAATTATGAGAAATAAGATTGTGTGTCTTGCAATTTTCTTGGTAATCGAGCACTAATAATTTACAGGATTTTTCACAATTTTCATCATTTACATCAAAATGGTACCACGAAATTCAAGCAATTGTTTCCCGCTTTAAAATAGGTAATTATTCAGTGGCTTTAGGATACCGCAATGACTAAGGTATACACTGTGAAGGACTTTAAGGAATATCTTGATGGTATCCGAAAGGTGAAACTCTAGTATGTTCTTTAGGTGTGGTTCCATTCAACTTTCGGTTGGATGCTCGTGTATATTCTCCTTTCTTTTTTCTTTTTCTTGAATGAATAAGCGTTTTGTGCTTATTTTGTTCTTTCTCGATGTACCCTTTCGAATTTTATAAAATTTTGTTTGCCGACAAAAAAAAAAAAATACACCAAACGATTTGTGTCCGTTGAAGCTATGCTACAGTACATGTAGCTTTTGTCGTGTTACGGTGGGTGGCCTCCTCAGCCCATATAACACACCAAAATTGAAGAAGCTTCAAGGTGGGGACCGCCACAGTCCACATAGAACAATTTAGATCACACACAGCCACAGCCTCTTCATTTCCCATCATACTCTTCCACACATGTGGACCCACAATGTTAGGAATAGGGTTTAAGGTCCGGTCCGGTTCGGTTTAGTTTGAGCTGTGTCTAGTCCGGTCAAATTTCGAACGGATAAGCCCAAAACAATGGTCGAAATCGTTCATTTTGTTGAGATCATCGGGAAATTCTATTGTGCATAAACTTTTATTGATCAGTTATCGATCCATACTCGGTAAAAGCACTTTTATCTTGGAGCAAATGGGTCTGGCCAGTGCGTATTCTTCAAGATAAATGTGGTTCGATTAGGTACCAATCGATATCCGATCTGCGTATTTTTGTGATCAAAGCTCTCGACGAGCTGAACAAAATGAACGATTTCAATCATTGTTGTGGGCCTGGTATAGGCCCACAAAATAAAAAAAACTGGACCAGACTAGAGTCTTGACACAACCACAAACTGGATTGGACCTTAACCCTATGAATAAGCACTGTAGAATTTGCACGCTTATAATAAATCTCAATACCTTCCCAAGGAATTAATGATCTAGCTTCTGCTTGTGCAGCATCTTCTTGTGGTCCTAATTTACCACGAAAATGGGACCCAGCCTGATCTGATGTGGTGATTTTTAGTTTAATTTATTTTTATCATTGCGTGGTGATTTAAATCGTTCATTTTGCATTCTCAATGTGTAAATACAGATCAAATATCCGTAAATACAAGATCGAGCATATCTTCTTTTTTTTTTCAACGGAAGAAACAAATTCATTAATCAAGCCATATGGCTTCTACAGATAACTCCGAATAAAGAATAGGGCATACGGCAAGTACAGATTTTCACCCATATACAGAGAAACAGAGACACAATACAAGAAAAGTCTAAGAGACGAATTGAAACTAGTGTCTAGCGCCTATGCAAGAGCCAAATTAAATGCTCACTTCTTCACACCGTCAACATGGCCGGCTAACGTGCAGCTAATACCCAGACACCACCGTCTCGGGATGGCGGAGCTCCGAATCAAAGATAACATCAAATCTGTGAAAATCAGTCACCCGATCCGATCTGGGAAAACCAAATTGGAACAAAACCACCCAGGAAGACCCATCGGGACAAAAACCGGACCTAACATCCGGATAGAAACCGGCCTCAACATCCGGACATAAACCGGACAAGAGTCCGGACAAAACAAAAACAAAACACAAAATCAAAACCCTAACCTGCCGAAACACTCAAAACAGCCACCGCAGCGCCGCTACCACAACCACCGCACCAACCACAGGAATCACGACAGCCCCTACTGCCGCCATGCCCAGTCCCAACACACCATATCCACTCACAGCATTGCCACCATGCATGCATGGTTTGTTGAACTTGACCAATTGAGAAGATATCAAGGGAACTTCAGCCATGAATCGCGCTCTAGTAGCTCGATTTTCTAATACCTTACGAGTCTCGAGCAATATGTTGTTCAAACTTCAATGTTAGTCTGAAAACTTAACAGACTCAGGAAACGGATTCGTTAGTTAGTTTATCTCTATTTGATACAAACCATTCTCGAATAATTTGAGTCGTTTAACAACACATGAGCATAAATAAATTGCAGTATTCCTATTGGGTATTGACTCATTTGTCCCACTTATATATATTGAAAAAAAACGCCATAAGAATCGTATAAAAAATAGTTTTTACCGTTACCCTTGCCAAATTGGATCAAATTAATTATTAATGGCTCTAAGTACTTGACCTCCCCTACTTTTTAATTTTGGCTCCGTTTTTCCTTTTTTCTTAGCAAAAAGAATTTTATTAATCAATGCAAAGGATTACAGAGATTAAACGGAGCAAGGGCACACTAGCAGAAACGCTACCCAAGACCGAAAAAGGACGGCAAGATGCCAACCAAAACAGCAAGAAAAGCCAGCCAAAACAGCAAGAGAAACATTACTGGCTCCGTCTTTCTTTACTGGTGACTTTATCTGTCTCCTTGCAAACATTTTCATATATAGTTTAATTAGTTAACTAGTAGACTTTTCGAAATTATTGAGTAACTACATATTCATGATAAAGAAAGGCAAATTAAGAAAGGCCCAAAAAGGCACAACATTTTCCACATGAGGATGGTAGCAAAGTGGTTCCTCTACAGAGGATAGCAGTGGTCACAAACCACTTTTGATTAGAAAAGTTTTCTCCAAAGTAGTTATGATGAAAGAAAAAGAAAAAGGGCCTAATTATTGGCCACTGTGCTGTGGAAAGTCCCATTTATAAATGGGTTTGTTGAAACTCATGCTGTGAGCAGTGTTTTGGGCAACAAAAATTGCCTTTTCTATCTTTCATTTCTGACCATTCAAAATTTTGAAAAAGCCATCCATCACCTCCTTGTTTCCACCATGCAATGGGCACTACATGAGGTTTCAAAATACTATCATTCAGTACAGAAAGGCAAATAGTTCAAGCAAATGGTGATTCATGGAGACAAAAGTGTGAGCAAAAATGTGGGTATCATGAAGTAGTGTAGCTATATTTTTTTTTGGTTCAGCGGTAAGTAGTGTCTGAGCCAACTTATACATATCTCAACTAATCTCATTCCTTGTCGGTCAAAAGGGGGCCAATATTAACGCTAAGACTGGAAAATTGACGAGAGAAATTTGTGCGAGTTTGCCGAAAGAATTATGCCTTTGGTGGGTGTCGAACTAAAGATTTGTAATTCCAAGCTCACTTACCTCCACCCTTTATTCCACTTGAGATATATTCCACTTGAGATAACCCTAAGGAATCATATTGCATGCCAAATCTAAGCAGAAATACAATCTCACATGTTGTCATGCTAAATCTCATAATTGAGTTAATCATAAGAAAAGAAAGGATGTGTTTTAATAGATTGTCTAGAAAATGATTTTTAAGCTCGAATCATATTCCTAAACTAAATAGAATAAAAGGAAAAAGAAAGAAGATGCTGGCCCCCTCTCTCTCTCTCTCTCTCTCATCTTAAATTTTTAGATGAGTTTGTGGCTGGTTACAGTCTAACAATCCCACATGCTATTAATTAGATTATTACTTGGTATTGAATTAGTATTGATAATACGGTTTTGCTATTGTCAATCCACTGGATTGACGATAAGCACTCTAGAAGACAAGGAAAATATGTATTTTTATATTTTTTTTACACCCTTAATACATATTCACACACTGTCAGCTCATTGGGTTGATTTTAGAATTTTCCTTAATAATATCTTCCCTAGTGTAATTGATCCAAAAACTACTATTTTAAGCATTTTCTTTTCCTGTCTTGGTGGAAATTTTGGCATAGAGTTGAAATGGTTTTTTTTTTTTGTGTGGTAAAAGTAGTGTTGTAATGGTGAGGAATATTAAAAGCTGCTATATTTGACATAAACCAATTAAAGAATAATTAAATCAGTTGTTGTTGGTGTGGTCAAAAGTGTCTCTTGTTTAATTTATTTATGTAGGGCCAACATGTAGATACTTAGAGAGACTAAATCCACGTACCCATAATTACTACAAGATATCTCTAACCATTTTATATGATTCTTCTTCTAGCTAGCTTGTCCTTTGTACACACGAAAGGAAGAAGTCCACCGACGCAATTAAAGTCAAAGAAAATGACAAAGAACGTCATAATGAATTTGATTAAACCCTTTGGCTGTTTATCTTTCTTGAAATGACTCCTCTCTCTCTCTCTCTCTCTCTCTCTTTTGATACTTAGAGAGACTAAATCAACGGTGATGGGCTACAGGCACCTTGACTAATCACCTTTCCAGTCCTATCAAAGACAGATTATTCAAGCTGGGACTATGGGATTGGCATTTCTTGCGATCTAACCTCAAGAATCAAACTCTGATTAATTGTGTGAAGAGAAAACCCAACAACCAACGGGACTAACCCTTGGCATGCTATACCTTGAATAGATTCTGCATGTGGGTACGTGTGCTTGGAGCCTACTCTGGGTTCGATCGATGATTTGATCGAACTTGTTTCTTTTGCTAGGCTCGTCAAGGACTCGAGTTCGAGTACATTGTTGACGGAACAAATAAAGTCGATCGGTCGAATATCGGTAGTCACTATGTACTGCTCTACTAGGATTTTGAAAATAAATTATACGGAAAATATATATCGATCATATATATCCAACAAAATGAACAATTTTTATCACATTGTACGTGAGACTTGAGTGGACGCCTCCCAAATCTTACCTTAAAAATCCACAACTATATACGGAGTATAATATACTAGTATGAAGGAACAACGTATTTAGGGGTATTGGGAACATCTCAGGAGCATTTGTTTTTTGTTTTTTGTTTTTTTTAAATCTTGTACAACAATGTTGTATTGTCTTCATTTATTTTGATGTTTTCTTTTTTTTAAAGGACGGTATAGGTCTAGATTTTGCGAGTTACAGCACTAGGAGAGCTCTGGTCGTTTCCAAGCTCTCTCAATCCATTTCTTTTCTTATTGTAATGATGTCATTGTAATCTTTACGAAAATGAAGTTTTTTTTGCCAATACAAAAAACTATGCGCAACCAAAAGCTATTGATCGAGTAACACTTCTGAGCTTACTATGGTCCCGGCCGTGACAACATACCTACTACTAAGTACCATGGAGGGTAACGCTTTTTTTTAAAAAAAAATTTTAAATAGTCAAGTGTCTAGGTCAAATTATATGGACCTCAATTAATTCTGGAGTCCCAATCTCCCTGCCCATTTACGGGGAGGCCGATGAAAAACCTCAGCAAAGCACCATGGGGTAATTAATTAATGCTTGGTGGAATTTAATAATTGATTGATGTGTATATGTGGGTAATCACCAGAGGTTGCTTGAAAACATTCCAGTATTGTCATTGGATGATTTTGCAAGACTTTTACACCAAAGAGACAAAAGCAGATGGTTGTCGGATAGGTATATATTATCTTAATTTTTTGTGAAATGTGGGCTACTTGACGTAGGATATATATATGACTTCGTCTTATACAAAGCCAGAACCAGGGTTTTTTTTTTTTTTTTCCAATATTGTATACATCAGTGGGGTGTTAGCAAAGAAGTTAGTAAGTAAGTCCACAGGAGTTCAGAACCAGGGTTGGTTTAATGGTACAAGAACAATGCATAATTCCCATCATTCATGTGATTAGCGCATCTAGCTAGCTAGGGCTATTACTATTGATTGCTTCAGATTTCCTCAAAGATCGATAAAGTCCGAGCATTTTTTATTGAGACTTCACTTATTCCATAACGAAAATGGCCAAAGTAGTTTTCAATCATTTTAACATACTACATGCACAATGATATGTGTTTGTTTGATGGAGCTTCGTATGTTCATCTCAAGGGTTTCACTGTTGGGGTGGCTGGTGGTGGTGTGGTGGTTACGCAGTGGTGGCTGTTCAGTGTTGGTGGTGGCTGTCTGGTTTGGGGCGGAGGCTGTGGGAGGCGACGAGAGAAGCTTCTCAAATTTTTAGGGTTATGTTTTGGGTTTCTTGGGCTGGGCTTAATTGTAATATTTTGACTTTTAGGCCTTCAGTTTTTTTTTACTGGCTTTATTTGTTTTATCTGGGCTTTTATGCCTTCTGGTGTTATGGGCTTTGCCCATTTTGGTGTATTTTCCAACCCTTGTTTGAAATTCCCTTTTCTCCTTTCTCCTAAATAAAATGATATTTTGGCAAAATTCCCTTTTCTCCTTTCTCCTAAATAAAATGATATTTTTGCCAAAATATCATTTTATTTAGGAGAAAGGAGAAAAGGGAATTTCAAACAAGGATTGGAAAATACACCAAAATGGTTTATTTTGGTGATGAAATGATCTTAGATAGTAAAAGAATCATGGTAAGTATGAAAGGGGATGGGATTATGGGCTAAACTTTTGTGGAGTTTCCTCGATCTTCTTTTATACTCTTAATTAATAAATGATTTCTAGTTCAAGTTGGACAACTTTATTGTTTAAGATTAGGTTTGGGGTTTTCTTTGGGTTGGGTTTTCAATGTATGATCTGGGTTGTTTAGGCCTCTTGGAGTGTTGAGCTGTATTTTTTTTTATCTGGGCACTTTAGGCCCTCAGGTGTATTCGGGCTTTGTCCCTTGGATTGGCTCCAACATTTTGTTGGATCCCCTTTCTCCTTCCCTAATAAAATGTTACTTTTACCACACAAAAAAAGTTACTATAATGATTGGTGGGTCTAGGATTAGGGTTAGGGTTACGTTTAGGAGAGGAATGAGGGGTATTTTATTGGAAGTTGAATCAGTGTCTCTCTAATTAAAAAAGTAATATGGATCTCAATCATTAGACCTATAAAGTAGTATATTCCATTCCCCTAAGTAATCGACAGACCCTTCTTTGTCAGTGAGTCTATCTTATTATGGGATAATATTAAAATTATTAATATTCAAATAAAGACCATTTTGTGAGCTATCATCGTAATGGACAATAAGGGTTGACCATAGGCTATAATTTGCAAATCAAAACGTAATTAGTATTTTTTATACCTCAAGTGTTCAGGTCAATTTACACGCATATTGACTAATTTTAGAGAGCCAATTCCACCGTCCATTTGTAAGCGTTCCAACTAAAACCAGAGCAAAACTCTATATGAGCTGGCTCGTAAAAACTAATAGCACCCGAGAGGTTTTGATCATGAAATCTTAAGAGGAAGAAAATCCCTAATTCTTAAACCTTGACCGCTAGGTGTGCTTTGCGGTTGAATCAAAACGTAATATGTAGAATATAATTTCTTTATGTTGAACCACAAGACCAAATTAATTAGTCTCTAAGCATACAAAAACCAGCTTCAAGACTTGCAACGAAAGATATAAAAGACATTATCAGTGATTTTTGCATGTGTCGAGTAAGTCAAGACATTATCAGTGAGTATCCGATGATATATGGAGTATTTTCCAAAGATAGTAAAGAACTGTCACAAATAATCAAGAAACTTAACAGTCGATCCAAATAAAAACATTAGGCCCCCAGGTGTTTAGATCGAGCTTGTATTGTTGTATTTGGGCATTTTAGGTCCACCGATGTACAGGGCTTTGCCCTTTTAGGTGCCTTTGGGCTTGTCCCATTTGGGTGTACAGAAAATTACCAGCCGGTCCAGTTTTTTGACATCTAATTCCCACTAAGGATGTAAAAGCTGTTTAATTACGTGCAAGGATAAACAAAAGCTGAAGTTACCATTCTACCCTTATTTCATTTATCTTCAGATCATGTTTCACACTTGTTCCCCGTCTCTCTCTCTCTAGCAAGTTCTAAATCCAAACCCACACCCCATTCCTCAAGGCCCCGTCTACTGCCGCCTCCACACTGGCTCTCCCAACCATGGAAGCTTTCAGCCTACTCAAGTTCTGGCGACTCAACCCCACCGACAATCCTTCGCCCGCCGTTGACCTCGACGCCGACGCCCCCATCCAGCTCGTCGAATCGGACAGCGAGTCCTCCTCCTCCGAGGACTCCGTCTTCGACCTCGAATTCACTCTCTCAGGCCAAGACTCACGCGATGACTCACCCAAAAACAACGACGTTGACTCCGCCTCCGATTTCCTCGAATCTCCCAACGACGGCTTCTGCAAATCTGACCGCAACAGACCGCAGCAACACTGCGAAATTTCATTCTATTCGTGGTTAATTTAAGAGAGTCAAAATTGGATAGTGGATGGAAGCAAAAATAACATAAAGCCCTATCGTAGTACTTTTTCCGGAAATTTCACAATTTCGCAGTGATTTTTTGGAAATTTTGCAGTGTGAAATTTGGAATTTCGCAGCGATTTTTTGGAAATTTCGCAGTGTGAAATTTGAAATTTCGCAGTGATTTTTTGGAATTTTCGCAGTGTGAAATTTGGAAATTCGCAGTGCAGGAAAAAGCTAAATTACGCCTGGGAGTTGACTCCTCTTAAATGTACTCCCCCAACCTTCTCCGACACTCATAAAACTCATCAAAATTACAATAAACCTCAATTCCATTTGCAGTTACGCCCCCCTCCCCTCTTTGGTAACTGAGAACCCTTTACCAAGGGCCACCGTGGGTTGGTTCCCCATCGAATCCGACACGCTGGAGTCGTCGGAGGTGCCGTGGGGGTGACGCTGATGCCGTTCGTGGTGCGGGACGAGAACGGAACCCCCCGGTGTACAGATCCGACGGCCACCTCCTGCTGCGGTGCGAGAGCTGCTGGGCCTACTACAACACCTTCTGCGAGCACGAGCAGTGGGCCTCAGTCTGAAATTCGCTGTCAAACACTTCCTCCAGGAACTTGACTAGCCCCTTGATTAACTCGCAGTGAAATTCGCAGTCAGCAGCTACCGTACCTCAGCCGCGCCCAGCCGCGTTCATCGGACACAGTTCGTTGGAGAACGCTACTTCCGGCAAGTGCAGTGGACCCTCCGTCGTGGAAGGGAACGGTCGTCGTGGAGTCGTGTGTTGTCAACACCTGAGGAAGGGAACGTGGGCAGAGAGATTTGAGGGAGAGGGTGTTTTTTGGGAAAAAAAATTTGTGAAATCCTCAGGGGTGCTTTTTCAATTTGGATTGGAGTGGAAGGGAATTAGGAGTTCTAAAGTGGACCGGCCCGTAAATGGCCCTTGGGTGTATTGTCCAACTTTTTGTTGGATTTCACTTCCCTTTTCCCCTTAATAAAATGTTATTTTTGTAGCCGGCTGACCACCCGAGTGTGAGGAACATATCTGTGTCCGGATATATGTGTTTCAAGCAAGTTTAGAATTGGTTCATCCACTCTACTTTTACTAGGCTTTAACTATGTTGTGCTTATATTATGAGTCTGATATATAAAGCTACGAATGGAGGGAGGAAACATGTTGGGATTGTAATAATACAGTTGGCCCAACTTATAGTTGGGTTTGTTTGTAGAGGTCCTACATTTCTCAGATAAAGCCTAGCCCGGAATATATTGTAGGCCCAGATTAACTAAATTATATTGGGTTAAATATCTACTTGCCCCTTAAACTATTCAAAAAATGTTTACTTCTCCCTTCAACTACCAATTGAACATCCTTACCCTTCCAACTACCAATCCGTTACATAAGAAGGACAATCCCTCCATCCCATCCAAATCTTGGTTGGAAAAGTTAACACCGCTCCCTAACATGGTTAGTTGAAGGCTATTAATGTCATTTAACCTATCCTATATGTATATGTATGTATCATCTTCTTCCTCTCAATCTCACAGTCTGGTTTCACATATCTCTCTCTCTCTCAAATCCAGCCCCTCGATGCTAATTACCAGACACACTCAATACAATCACGTTGACACATTTAATTTTTGTTTGAGGTAACATTTTTGGTTTAACAGAGATGAGTTTCGCAAAGAAAGAGTACGAGTTTCTCCAAGAGATCAGCCTTGAGAATGACTGTCTATAGCTCTTTGCTTGATATTGATACAGAAAGTGATAGAATCCATTCCGTTCATTGCCTCAGTGGATGTGGGTGTCAAATGTCACAATATATTCAAGCACTCAAGGGCCTGATGGTGAGAGGCCTGTGTATGTGGGGCTGGATGGAGGATGGCATAGAAATTGAGCACTCATAATAACAGTACCAATAAGAGTACGACAACCAGAACAAGGCATAACAGACTAAGGTCTCCATTAATAGAACAAGGTCTTTCCGTTCAGCCATAACAGTACCGAGAGAGAGAGAGAGAGAGAGAGAGAGAGAGAGAGAGAGAGAGAGAGAGAGAGGGAGGAGGTTAGACCAGATTGTGAGATTTGAGAGGAAGAAGAAGATACATACATATATGTGGTAGGTTAAATGACATTAATAGCCTTCAACTAATCATGTTTGGGAGAGGTGTTAACTTTTCCATCCAAGATTTGGATGGGAGGGACGGATTGTCCTTCTTATGTGACGGTTTGGTAGTTGGAGGGGCAAGGGTGTTCAATTGGTAGTTGAAGGGGGAAATAATTTTTTTTTGAATAGTTTAAGGGGCAAGTAAATATTTAACCCAAATTATATTCACCCTCTGGATTTTAGTTTTCCCATTCCACTGTCTTAAAAAAAAAAAAAAAAAAAGGAAAAATTCAAAATACCCCAAACTTTGACATCAATGTCCAATACGACTCCCAAACTTTAAAAAAAACTTTGATTTTACACCTAAACTTTTCTTCCGTTATTTAAATAGACTCTTACCATCGAAATCCGTTAAATTGGTAACAAAAATTGCTAACAGAGGTCATGTTAGCTAAACTTTTCATTTTTCCAGCTAAACTTTGAAAAAAATTACCGTTGTTAGCAATTTCGTTACCAATTTAACTGATTTAGACGGTATGAGTCTATTTGAATAACGGAAGAAAAGTTTAGGTGTAAAATCTGGGGTGTTTGGTAACCTTTTTATTTTCACTTTTTGGTTTTTATTTTCACTTTTTTGAAAACTAAAAAAGAAAACTTGTTTGGTAAACATATTTTTACTTTTCTGTTTTTAAAAAACCTTTTCAGAATTTCTAGAAATTATGAAAACTAAAAATGGGCGTTTTACATTGTTTTGAAAACAGAACTTGTGGATTAAAAAAAAAAAAAACAGAACTTCGGCCCGTCGTCCCGATCGTTTCCTTCTCCCTCGCTATATTCTGGTACGCCTCTCTCTCTCTCTCCCCATGACACCGTGGCTCCACCAAGCCGGGCATCAAGGATGCACTTCGAACAAGCCGGCGAGGATGCACTTGTTCCTTTTCCCGGTGAACTCTACTCTGGCAACGAGTTTCGGTACAAGCGAGACAAAGTCGGAGCAGCGCTGGTTCGTGGACTTGTACTCCGTTCAGATCCAGCCTCTGGATGCTTCTTCGCCGCCGCCGGCGGATGCGGGGACGAATCCGAACTTCCTGTTCGGTTTGGATAAAAAAACACACACCATCCGCCGTCGCACATTCGTTCAGCGGTACAAAACAAAAGAAACTTAAAACAAAATTACTTTCCTGCAATTGACTTAAAGAATGGAGTAAATTGCGCAGATGGTTGGTTTTTTTTTTCCCTGGGTATCTTAGAGAGAGATGAAGAGAAGAGAGTTTGGCCAAGTTCTATTGGCCACTGAAAGCAAAAAAAAATTTAGGTGTGAATTCTTAATTTGGGGATGTGAAAAATGTAGATGGGATGTGATTTTTTTTTTTTTTAAGGTGTGAAATCTTCATTTTGATGTTAATTGTGTCTTTTCCAAACGTGTGAATTCTTCGTTGGGTGCGAATTATGTTTTTTTCTAAAGATTTGAATTTTCAAGTTGTAAATAGTGCAAATGGGTGTGAATTCTGTAAAGGGATGTTAATTTAAGAGGTGTGAATTCTTG
This sequence comes from Rhododendron griersonianum, assembly GCA_018127125.1. NCBI lineage: Eukaryota > Viridiplantae > Streptophyta > Magnoliopsida > Ericales > Ericaceae > Rhododendron > Rhododendron griersonianum. The sequence continues at coordinate 51,465,924 of CM030789.1, read as the reverse complement.
CAAAAGGGTATGAATTTTGGGAGGTGTGAATTATAGGAAATGTGAATTCTTGGGAGTGTGAATTCTTCAGAGAGGTGTGAATTCTGACGGTCGTAGAAAGTTAATTAGCTAAAAGACCAATTATATTGGTGTTAATTGTTTGTATGTGGAACTTTTTTCTTCCATTTCTTCTTATTTCGTTCAATTTGAGGAATAAAAACAAAAACAAAAATGATACTACCAAACATGTGTTGTGTTTTCAGTTTTTGTTATTTTCAAAGAGATTATTACCAAACATGTTTCTTGTTTTTGTTTTTATGAAAATATAAACCTGTTTCTATTTCTAGTTTTTTAAAAACTAAAAACTGAAAATTGAAAAGGTTACCAAACGCACCCTAAGTTTTTTACAGTTTGCGAGTCCATTAGACATTGAGGTCAAAGTTTAGGGAGTATTTTGAATTTTTTCCTAAAAAAAGACGGAGTTAAAACTCAACCAGAACCATATAGCGGCTGCAGCATCTACTGAACTGAATTCCTGGAAAAATAAAAATAAAAAAATCGACAAGAATTAAAACTCTGGTATCATTTAAATTTTTTTTTGGCTCGGCAAGTATCTCATTCATTTCTTAGCACAAATGTTTTCCGGTAATATGAGAAAATCTCGAGAAATCATAAACTTATCATACATAGAAAATAAACAGTACAACACAACTCTAGAATATAAGTTTCGAAAAGTGTCGGGAAATACGTGTGGAAAAACGAATCTGGAAGACATATTTTGATAACTGCTACTCTACCACTCAGTAAACAAGAAAGGCAAAACTTGTGTTGCTCTCAAGAGCAAAATGTCCACTACACTTATTTCTAACAGCGGACCGTGTGCCTACCGACAAATTATTCTTTGCTCTTGTAGCAAGACCGTGTGGTAACAAAATGACATTGGCGTGTCCTAACCGACGCGGAGCATTACTCCTGGAGCACTCGATCGCTAAAGTCTCGGCACCTACCTTGTCAAGAGAAAAATGGTATGTAAACTGGTCAAATCACTCCTATTATTGAGGAAGCAAAATGGTATGTGCGTGTACATCAACCTCTAGCACAAACATACAAAACATTAAAATGTCCTCTAGGAAAAAGTCCAGAATTACTCATAATGGCAGCACAGCAAATGACTAGGACACTTGTGGCTATGGCTCTACACAAGAAAGATGACTCTCAAGCACCACACATTTTTCATCCTTTCATCTCTCTACCATCTCTCTCTCTCTCTTTCTCTCTCTCTCTCTGTGGCCCAACAAAACAATGCCCAACCTAGTTTCAGCAATGTCCCCAAAAGGGTACAAATCCTTGACCTCCATTAAGTGTTGCGAGGACACGGTCGGCGTGGCAAGAGTGAAATACGAGAATGGGTCGGCCACTTTCCCCGAAAAGAACCTTGTTCTTGACAGGGGCACCCTCCGGATTCCTCAGCCACCGCCCCGCCCACGGAGGATAATACTGGTTAGACACGGGCAGAGCGAAGGGAACGTCGACGAGGGCGTGTATACGAGGGTGGCAGATCCGAAGATTGGTCTGACGGAGAGAGGAGTGGAGGAGGCTGAGGAGTGTGGGAGGAGAATTCGAGAGATGATAGAGAGAGATGAAGCAGATGACTGGAGGGTTTACTTCTATGTCTCACCTTATAGGAGGACACTTGAGACACTTAGAAATGTGGCCAAGGCCTTTGGCCGTTCTAGGATTGCTGGAGTCAGAGAGGAGCCTCGTTTGAGAGAGCAAGATTTTGGTATGTCACATCCCCTCAAAAATATGCTAAAAGCCAGATAGTATAATGTTAGTGTAATTGTTGTTGCCCATCAATATATATGGACTCGGGTATCCGTGTCGGAAGCATCAAGGGTCCGACACGGATACTTAGCATTTAAAAGACCTTAATGTCGTTGACATAGGTACTCATAGAGAGAAATGTCCCAGGGAGATCCTGATTCTCAAAATGTTTACTACTATGATTTTTAAACATTCATCTAATTTTCTCTCCCCAAAAAGGAAACTTTCAGGACAGAGAACAGATGAAAATTGAGAAAAAGCTTCGAGCTATTTATGGCCGTTTCTTCTACCGCTTTCCTAATGGAGAATCGGCTGCAGATGTTTATGATAGAATAACAGGTATTCAGCCTCTGCTATATTTCTCTTCCTGTAGTGTTCATGACAACTACTAACACTGAAATAGCGTTGCAGGATTCAGAGAAACGCTAAGAGCAGATATTGACATAGGACGGTTCCAGCCACCGGGTGAGCACACCCCAAATATGAACTTGGTACTGGTATCACATGGCTTGACATTACGGGTCTTCTTAATGAGGTGGTACAAATGGACCGTGGAGCAATTTGAAGGACTCGTTAACATGGGCAATGGAAAGATGATTGTCATGGAACGGGGTTATGGTGGCAGGTAAATCTCTCTCTCTCTCTCACACTCTCTCTCAAGTCTCAAGGTTTCATCTATCTCTACACTGTATAAGGAACCATTCTATTCGTGTATAAATTAAGTAATGCTATATAAACAGGGTCAAACTCATACTGGAGTAGGAAATGAAATATAAATTTAAATTATATGGGCAGGGTTTCACCAACTAACATAACATCGACAGTTGTAAGTAAAATCAGGACGATTGTGGGCAATGACACTGCAAAATTGGAGGTTTCATTTACAAGCTACGATAAACTATTAAATCGGCAAATGAAAACAATAGAGTAAGCGAAATCCTCATATGCATGCATCATTACACGTCTTGACTCTTGATCATGTCATGTTTGAACACTATGAATTGATTCGAACAGGTACAGCTTATTAGTGCACCACACGGAACAAGAATTACGAAAATTTGGTTTGACGGATGAAATGCTGACTGATCAGGAATGGTACGCATTAGCCTCTCAATTAGCTAATTTTCTTAACTAATTTCCAAATGCATTCAGCTTTTCTTAGCCAAACAGGAGAATAGTTTTGATTTCCAGGTTAACTTGATAGTTTTTTGGTTCCTTATTGAAGGCAAAAGAGGGCAAAGCCAGGGGAACTAAATTTCCCATCTTTCTTCACCCATTTGGATGCTGAAGACAATAACGCATGAATCAAGGGGAAATTATCTCACCTGTGTTGGCGTGGTGTGGAAGCACAGAACTGAACTTTTTAGCAACATAGACTTTATGCAGCACGAACTTGGATATCTGCTGTAAATTTGGCAACGTGGTTTCTCTGATCTGGTAGTAGAACACACAAAACCTGCCACGCCACCGATGATGGGAAATATCTTCCAGGAAATAACTGACTAGATTTAGATCACTAAACCCACATCTAACCCAAGGAAGGGTAAATCCACAATTTTGGTTTGAGGGCGATCTGAGCGTTCCGTTCCTTTAATGCACGTTCGCCAAAAACTTTATCTCAATGGTAGTCATTTGAGAAGCCTGCTTCTCTTCATTTCCTATTTTGCTCCGGAATCTGAACATCATAAGACAAGGTAATGGTATGTAGCAAGTATGAATTACATACTGGGAGATATCACATTTTTTGGCTCCTATACCAGTTCTGGTTAAGTATGACAAGAAAAATCCAACCTCTAAGCATAAGTGCCTGACCTTGTCCATGCATATAATGAAGTTGAAAAGATGTGCAAAAACATTAGAAATTAGTAAAGATATATTTCGAATTAATTGGAAGAGGTTACTGGAAGATTGCATGAAAATAGACATCGAAATCCAGGCCAAAATGGAAGTAAACATCTTCTTTCTGAATTTGTGGTTCTAGTCTACTGCAAAAACTATCATTACATATGTCTGAATATTGGTCTAGTTATCACAGTAGTAACTTCCAACACATATTGCCACATTAGCATGCACTTTTAAAAGGTTGAACCCCTTCAAATCCCAGGCCAAAGCTAAAAAATCAAAAAGAAAAAGATACCATACGGAACAAAGTTAATGTTCATAGCAAAACTACCTTGACAGTAGACAGAAGGTGCAGCAAATGAAGTTATCCTGAATCTAATACAACAGGAGATAACTTCTTCGTTTCATTCATGAGTTCACCTCCCTCATCAACGAAACATAAAAGGTTGAAGTACAATGCAAGGTCAAGAAAACCCAATAAGATACAAATCACCATCATGTAGTGAAAGAAGAGCAGCCTCATTCTCTTTTAAGTGTAAGCTTTGAGGTCCATAAATCATCTGACATTGGTGAGGCTGTTCTGACTTTGTCATTTCGCCAATAAAAGTCATCTTGCACCTACCCAGGGTACCTTCAACTAAATTCTTTCCTTGGGAACACAATCCCTGCCAAATTTCATAAGTTTCCAAGGCCAAAGAAAACATTTTCCCCCAATCAAATGCAACATGACTATTTTTGCTTGATATGAATTGAGCTCACTACCAATTTGCTACTCCCTCCATCCCATTTTGGTTGTCCATTTTTGTTATTAGTGTCAGTTTTCAATCGCTTATATCTTCCTATATGAATCTCCAAAAATATGCAATATCGATCTTGTTTGATAGTTCTCGATTAGGTCTATAATACAAAATTTTCAAAAGTATGAAAAATATTGTAAATTGGGAGATATAAGCGCTTAAAGAATGGCACGAATAACGAAAATGGACAAAGAAAATAGGACGGAGGGAGTAATAAGCAATGGCCATACTCCGAATACAGATGTGACAAATTTATGCAAGCGATACCATACAAAATGTAACAAACCACACAACTCGCTATCCTTCAATAACAAAAAGGTAATGAGTTAATAGTGCATTCAGCTTCTTACAAAACGTTAATATGTAGAGCAGCAATATAAAGCCCAACAAAACATGAATTTATCGTGAAAAATGGTTTCTCCATGGAACCGGCATAAACTCAACTAAAATTCAGTAAGGGCCAATTCACCATACAGCTATATCCAACATCCAACAGGGGCTTGGACAGCATTGCAACTGATTACCATGACATAGACCGTTGTCTCTTCAGTCTTCACCATGTGTCCGCCAGAAGAATTTGGCAAAGAAAGGACGACTAATATAGCGTATGTGTCCAAGAATGCACCTGTGATACAGCACAAAATGACCGCATTAACCATAGCCGCTAATGTCTACCCTCAGTGTTTTTACAGTTAGGTCTTCATGGCTAGCCATTTGTCAACACCTGCCAGTCCTGGTTTACAAGAAATAGCCCTTGGTTTTTTCAGAAAGAGAAAATACCCTACTTTGATGATTTTCAAAACCTAAAAGCAACAAGTCACAACGACCCATCATTTTCCTGAAAACAATTTCATTCATATATACTAACAGGAGGGAAAAAAGGTTTCCTTTCCAAATACAGAACTGCACAGAGTAAATCAGCAGTGATTATTCCCAACAAGAGGTGGAAGGTGCACAAACATGTATGTCTTCTTCTAGATTAAACCCGAAATATGAATCAGAGAAGCAAATCACCCAGCTTCATGAATTCAGTCCCTTCGGAAAAAACTGTTGGAGCCAGATTAGCAAGGGAGACCGAAAAACTTCCCAACGTGCAATAAGAACCAGGTGATTGTAGGATAAAAGGACATAAATCCACTGGAACCGTATTAACCCACAACTTGTAGATGAAAAATATCACAAGTTCTCAACGCTTGCAGTTGTAGTTCGCATTTGCCAGGGCCGTTCAGGCTCACCATTTCGTCTCCAGAAAGCCCTCCTCCACCAAACTTCAAACCCTCTCTGTATATTTGGACAATCATCACCAGAGTTCAAAAACCGGTCGAACCAAGACATCAAAATTTCCTGCTGCCATGCTAGAGGCAGAGTAAGAATGGTGTTGCTTAGACCATCCTCAATCAAATGCCTGTCAAGGCCTTTCGATGCCCTTCTCATCCATCCAAAATCCTCATAAAATGGAACCAACCAGGTTTGCAACAGCAAGCACCTTGCATCCTTAGAAGCCAACAAGTGCCCTTTTCCAATCCCAACAAACAACCTAGATGTCACTCTGCTAACCTCATACCTATGAATGGCCGGCACTTTAGAATGTGCATCAGACAATTCCGATTGTGAAGCCCATGTCTTCAAAAAATCTTCAGCAATCTGCCTATCGATCAAAATATCAAGAATCCAATGCAAATTATCCGCCTGTCGTGCAATCTGGCCCACATCCTGCAAATCTGCCTCAGCTGCTCGCAAAAAGTGGTGGTGAAGCAATTGCAAACACCCATCACAAGCAGAATACAAAGACTCTTTCTTCAAATCATTTTGAGAGGAATTCTCACGAAGCATTTTGGATACCAATCCCTTCATCTCTCGCCTTGCCTTCTCATCTTTCCCCTCCAGAACCACCCGCAAAAGTTTGAGCAGCACCTCTTCATTGTTGCTCCCCTCATCAACCCCAGCAGTAACATCCACAGAAACTCTCTTAAGAACTTCCCCTGCTCCTACCCCTTCAAGCCGAAGCTCCGACAACAGAGAAGCCACTTTCTCCTCTTCGTCCTCAGCCCATGGAGCAGCCTCTAAGTACTCCAAACATGACAAAACCCCAGCATCAAACCCAATTGCAGCTGAAACCTATGTCATAAGAACATAAAAAACAATTCAAACTCCTAATACTCCAGAACACTATTTTCACATTTACAAGACCACCTCCAACTCTCACTCTCTTTTCCAAATTGTTGATTTGGATAGAAACTACAACGTACAAACCACTTCAATGGTGCTTCATCAAATCTTTGGAAAAGAATAATCAACTTGTCTGCAATACTCAATTAACCATTTTGTATGACAAAATGAATGCACCAATCCTCGTTACTCTTTTAAGCATTTCAGTCAAATCTTTTTTTAAAAATTCCAAACTTATTCCCAAGAGCTTTTTTCAAGAAATTTGATGAAAAACTCATTTCTTCCTTAATCTGATATAAAAATTGGAAAGGTTGGAGATCATCGTTTGCCGTGGTTAGAACAAGTTCATATCAGTGATATCACCACCAGGTCACCTGTACCCATTTGCCAATGTGCCTCTGTTCCGTGCAATTTCAGTCTTCTGTCTGATCTTGCAACTGAAATTGCACGAAATAGAGGCACTTTTGGTACAAGTGATGTGAACTCGCTCAAGTCTCCATTGTGAGATTTCAATGCACGAATATATTATCTTGTTTAAATGAAAGTAAATACATGTCTTGTGCAATCCTCCGGCTGAAATTGCACGAAAGATACGCATTTTCAATGCAGGTGATTTGAACCCGTTGATATCTCCATTGTGAGATTTCAATGTAAGGCTATGATAATCTCATTCAACATATACGCAATGCCCATAACAATGTGTACACGATTTATAATTATTAGTTACCTTCAAGATCCCAAGAACCCTAGTGACATCCTCCCTCATAAGCCTCCTCCTCAAATCCTTACAATACATCAACCTCAACGTCTCCACATAAACCTCAATATCATCACAATCCTCAATCTCCACAACACAACTCCCATTACCAGGACTCCTCTCCTTCTCCTGTCTCGACCGCCTCTCCGTCAACCTCGCCGCGAAAAACCGGCTGTGACCGACCAAGATCTGCCTGTGCACGTTCATCGTGACCGAGACCCCGTCCTTGGCGCTCAGATTCAGCCTCACGTCGCTCGAATTCGCGTCGTTGAACTGGCTCCCCGGACTCTTGCAAGCCAGGAGCTCGTGCAGCCGCTGTTGGATCGAAATCTGGGGTAAGAATTTGGGATTTGTTAAAACGGCGCCGCCGTTAGGGTTAGGGTTAGGGATGTGTGGTGGTGGTGGTCTGCTGGGGTTGATAACGCAGTCGGGTTCGTTGGCCATCATTTCGAACAGGGTCGGGCTGGACCGGGTCGGAGGGGGGGACATCGGGTTGAGGAGGCCGGCGGTAAGGACGGAGTTGAATTTGGTGAGGGAGGAAGGGAAGGGATCGTGCGCGGCGGAGTCCATGGGCTTCGATGACGTGTCGGGCGGGGACGGCGGCGGCGGAGGAGGAGGAGGAGGGGGGAGTTTGTTGGGCGCGGCGGGGCAGCACCAGGAGTGCTGGGGCGAGACGACGATGGTGGGGCCCAGCTTGCTGCGCTGGTGGTCAGGCGGGTTCTGAGAGGCGGTGGTGGTGGTGGTGATGGTGGTTTCGCGGAAACGGCGGCGTTTGGGCTTGGAGTTGTTTGGATGGGTTTGGATTTTGAGAGTGGAAGTGGCCATGTGGGTGTGGTTTTATGATGACACTATTACCCAAACGGGTTGGTTGTTTTTAGTTGGGTTGTCCGTTAGGGCAACGGCATCACGGAGAGAGAGAGAGAGAGAGGAGAGGAGAGAGAGAGAGTGTGTGTGTTGAGTAACAGACAATTTAATGGCGGGTCGTACGATATACAGAGAGAGAGAGAGAGAGAGAGAGAGAGAGGGGACGAGCATTGAATAATTGGAGTCCCCACCAACCATTTTCTACTTTTGTTGCATACGCTTTTTTTCCCGTTTTCATGAGAACTGTTTTCCGAGTCGTTAAATGCATGTGAATCCGTGTTAGGAGTTGGCCCGCAGGATCAGCTCATTATGCTCGAAACACTATGTTCGATGCATGTGAACACGACCCGTAAATTGTATTCCTAGACTTCTCGTTTCGTTTAACAACGAGGCACATCCATGTGTGTGTTGTCCGATTTTTCCTGTATTTGTGCTCGTAATTGCGTAAATGATTGTGTTAATAGATTTTCTGATTACGATAGGATCTAGATCTGGATTTTTCTTTTGCACCGGAGACTGGAATTTGCGTAAATGATTGTGTTTTAATAGACTTTTTGATTACGAGAGGATCTAGATCTGGGTTTTTCTTTTTGCACCGGAGACAGGAATTGGCGTTTTCTAGAGAGAGAGAGAGAGAGAGAGAGAGAGAGATGTGGAGGAGAGGCAAGATGGAGCCCCACCATTTCTAGTTTTTTACTAACAGATTATGCCGGGACGACCACTTTTCTACGTTATGCTCTGGGAATTCATTTTGTTTTCATACTTTTGACTAATAAGTAGTAGGCCCAAGATTTCTCCCATTGCGCAACCGCGATTAATCGTGTGGCACACAGTAATTTAAATTTGACGATTCGAGTTGTTTATTTTGTAAGTTTCGATATACTATATGGTTGCGCCTAAAGTATTTACTTATTTTAACATAGCTGGCCTTTGCCAAAAAAAAAAAAAAACACAGCTGGCCCCAGTTGTACCTACTTATTAACAGTTATGTGGCGCCTAAAGTATGTGCTTCCCCATAATTTTTAGCTGCTGATTTTGTCACTCCCTTTTTTGTTAACGCTACTCCCCTGCAAGTGCATTTTTGATGTAGGGGAGTGGCGTTAACAAAAAAGGAAATGGCAAAATCATTTCCCTGATTTTTTAACGTTTTGAGTTTTAGGTCAATATGTTTGGTCAGATGTAAACAAAAGAATTCAATCATAAACAATGCATTTTGGGCATTTGTAAAATGAGGTTGGCTTATTCACGAAGACTCCGTAATTCCCTTATTTACGGAACCGGGCGATTTCGGCAGTCCGTTTCGACTTTAGACTGTCCGAATTTAAATGAAAATTTTTTGGGAAAGAATTAAACTCTTACCCGAAAAAATTTCATTAACATCCGGACCGTTCAAGAATAGATGGTCGCAATTCACCTCCGTAAATAACTATTCATGGCGTTAAAAAGATTTTCCCTTCTAGAGTAAAGTAATACTCCACTATTATTAAACAATCGATGTTATGTGACATCAGATGTATTGATAATTGTTTATTATATACCAACCTGATGGATAATCTGACCAACCTGAAAACGTAATAAAAGTTTACAAAATTAGTTCTCAATCACTATTTTAGATTAATTGGTTTGAGCTGTACTACTCAATTGGCTTGGTCACATTCAGAAATATACTCCATTACAAAAGGATCTTGCTATTGGCACAGCAGATTTGTGCACAGATTGCGTTGTGGGGTCCATTAAGGGTCCCATATAAATAATCCGATCCGTTAATTATGTTTAAAACATTTTTTCAAGGGCCTCCGCAAAAAATTAGCTCAATCCGATACTTATAAGTGTTTGATCTAATCATCTAACTTTTCATTCGGGATTTTAGAGAATGAAAAGTTAGACGATTAGATCAAGTACTTATAGGTGTCGGATTGAGCTAATTTTTCGCAAGGGCACTTGAAAAAATATTTTAAACATAATGAACGGCTCGGATTATTTGTATGGGACCCTTAGTGGACCCCACAACGCGATCTGTGCACAATCTGTGCACAGATGTACTGTGCCAGTAGACTTTCTGATTACAAAAATAAATGAATAAATAAACCTAGACCAATTAAGTAGTGTGTTGCGTTTCTCATCATTGACGTCCCTTTCCATTTGTCAACATTGATTTCTTAAATAGTCCTTTCATTATCTGTTATCGAGTTTTACAAGGTCAGTTCATACACGGTACTTTACTTTGATTTCAGTTGGATTCTGGTTGTGAACGGTGGGATTAATTTCCTAAGAATTAGTCGAGAGATGTCCGCAGGTCAACACGAATATCCCGAATTATCAAATAAAAAAATTGTTCTTCTATTGCATTACGATGTGCCAAATGCACTTTATTTATCCTATATATATATATATCCTCATGGACTTGTAAGATGATAACTTCCTTTAGTATGTTGCAAGGATGTCCCAAGCTCTCTCAATAATTCTTTATTGTTTCTTACAAAATGAGATTGGGCACAAAATGAATGGTATTATTTGCTTGGAGAGAGGAGAGACAGGATTTTGAGCAATTTTTTTTTTTTTGAATCATTTGATATTTGATGAGTTGTAAAGTACTTCGATACCTGGAGTATTGAAAAAAATTTCAGTGCCGAGCGGGTACCACGTGGTGCCCGCTCGCACATCCGAGCCGTCCATTCCTTATTTGAACGGCTCAGATTTGGAGAGAGAAAAATGAGAGAGAAAATGTTGGGATGAGAGGAGAGAGAGGGTTTCAATTCGAGCCGTCCAAAAATGTATCGGACGACTCGGATGCGACGAGCAAGTAGCACGGAGGATATACCCGCTCGGCACTAAAAAATCTCTCCTGGAGTATTATTCTTTCTTAAAGTGACACTATGTCTTCGTGGTTGAGTGCATCACTTGAATTGTGTATTCAAAATCAAGCCAACCCATAACCAAAATGTACAAAGATGGGATCCATCATTATGAAAAGTGAGAGAGCCGGAGCACTAAAATCACCTTGTATTATGTGGTTCCGTCGTTTTGCCGAGCTCGATCGGCAGGTTTCCTCTCCTACGGCTCCCCACTAAATAGGAAGTTTCTTTAGTCGCGTGCTGGTCATCCCTCTTCTCTTTGTTTTAATCGGAAATAGAGTATCAAAAATTACCCTAACTCGTTATGAGTTGGTTCTTGGGCAAATAAAATAACACCCCATCATGATTTCCACTTTATTTACTACCTTGGGGCATTAAACATTACGTGTTGATGCCGGTCTTTCTCTCCCCGACACATTACTCTTTTTTTTTTTAAAGATAACCGAATGTCTGAACCAGCTTGCGTGGATATTAACCTTATTTTTTGTCTGCAGTGACTACTTCAGGAGTAAATCTAAAGATTCTTGTTCTTTGGAGGATAAAGTTTTGGGCTTCCCAATTATTGGGGGCCATTGACCCATACCAGCCACTTAGATAAGCCCAATAATCAAAGCGTCCATTTGATGGACTGTGACTAGAGTCGTAAAATGATGAGAGGTACTATTCACACAGACAAAGGGTGCACAGATCGTGCACAGATTTTGATGTGGGGCCCACTACATGTCCCACACAATTGATTCGAGTCATTCATTAAATTTGAAACATTTTTTCAAGGGCCCCCGCAAAAAATCAGCTTAATCCGATACCTAGAAGTACTCGATCTAATCATCTAACTTTTCATTCAACTTTGAACCTGAATGAAAACTTATATGATTAGATTGAGTACTTATAGGTATCGGATTGAACTGATTTTTCACGGGAGCCTTTGAAAAAATGTTTTAAATTTAATGAACGGCTTGGATTTTTTTGTGTGGGACTCATATTGGGCCCCACATCGGAATCTATGCACCCTTTGTCTGTGTCGACAGACTTATGCTAAAATGATGATGTTCTCCTTAGCTTTTTAGGTTTTTTTGGACGTGTTGTTCTTATGAAAAAATATTTGCGTTTATTAGTTTTGTGTCAAATTTTATGGATTGAGAGAAATCGGAAAAGTAAAATTTTTCTACTATTACCTAGGGGTGAGCAAAAAATCCGTCAAACCGCAAATCCAGTCCAAACCAATCCAAACGGAAAGATTTGGTTCGGGTTTTTAGTAGTATAGTTTGGTCATGGTTTAAAAAAATTAGAAACCACGTTATATGGTTTGGTTTGTGAATTCACGTTCATGGTTATGGTTTCAAACCGATCCGAACCGTATAATACATATATATATACATATAATTTAATTTAATTTAATTATGATTCACCAAATAAATATGAGAGCTTTGGTCAACTACTTTTCCAATTTATTGATCCTATTAAATTCACCGCGAAATTTAGTTTTTCTTCTCTGCCAAGATAATTTAGATTAAACTTCTATATATCACAAACCATTCCTAATTTCCTAGGATTATTTATTTATCATACATAAAAAGCACATAGGATCACCAGATTAGTCAACTTACACTGCCTATTTCTAAATTTCTCTAAATTCTATTCCTATACTTCCTTCACTACCAAGACTTTTGGCAATTGTGCTATTTCACTTTTAATTAATTGATTGATGTTAGTGTGTTTTAATAATTTGAATAAAATTGATTTTAATATAAGTTTTCTTTTAATTTATCTTCGTAACTTTAAGTACTTTATATTTTTTTTGAAAATGATAGCTTAATTCGAAATAAATCGTGGTTTAAAACCGAAACCGAACCGTAATTTAATGGTTTGGATTGGTTTGGTTCTATGCCTTTTGTGGGTTGGTTTGGTTCTCTAAATTCGTAATCCGTAAGTATTGGTTTCGTTCTTGGTTTACTATAAAACTGAACCAATCCGGACCATACTCACCCCTACTATTACCTCGTATTTTTTGAAATAACTTAGATAAAGCCCGAAAAGTAAAGTTTGGCTTTATCTTGGATATTTCTAAAAATATTTAGGTAAAAGTCATAATTTTTTTACTCTTCTAGTCCGTCTCCAAAAATCCTCAAAAGTTTTACTCAAGACTAATAAACGCCAAAAATGTTAGAGAGATGGGTATCAAGTATCAAAGGAAAAATAACAGGATCGTGCAAGGGAGATTGTCTATTCAATCGGATTGGGAATTGCTGTAGTGTGGCAGCCGCACTACACCATATAGTGCGGCGGATTCGATCATCCATCTCAATATGAAGGGCTTGGATTTAATTTGAGCTCTTACAAATTCGAACCGTTCATTGTTCGGATGAAAATCCGAGCCATCCATTACCGAGATAGACGGCCGGAACTACTGTGGCTGTGTTTTCACATGTTGACCCACACAGGCAAAACCTGTCGGTGATAACTGATAAGTCATAAAAATGGAAGTTAATTCGTTGTACCTCCTATCATGTTCACCATTAATTTACACATAAATAATAAATGGAAAAAGCAAATTAATAGCTGGAGATTCAGATTCCAGATGGGAAATTGCTTTTCCCACCCCCCGGGACACACCCCCGCCGACCCCACAGCCCTTTTCCCAAACTACCCCCGGCCCCCCACCCCCTCCTCCTCTCTCTCTCTTCTTAAAAACGGCACCGTTTTGGGTTAAATAAAAATACATACCATCAATTTGCAATCCTGTGGAGTAAAAACGTGATTATGAGAGCCTTAGAGACAAAATTTGATTATATCTCTTTAGAATAATATGATCAGAATAGTAAGATATTCACATCCGTTCAAACGGATTAAAAATTGGACCACTTAATTTTTTAACCATATTTTTTAATATATTTAATATATAAACTTTCTTTTCAGTTTCTATTTTTTTCTCTTTATTTCGTTTTCTTTCTTTTCAATTTGAATTTTCTTTCTTTTTATTTCCTTTTCTTTCTTTCCGGTTTGAATCTTTTTTTTTTTAATTTTCAATTATTTTATTTATTTGTTTCTTTTCCCATTTACCCATACATAAAAACACAAAATCTAATTAATATTTCCTCCAAATTCTGCTCCTGGCGCGCTTATACTGTAACGCCCCGATTTTCAGAAATAAATTCGGAGGCAATAAATAATAATTTTTAGAAAATTTATTAAATTCAAATTCAAATCCAAAACAGATAATTCAACATAAGGATTCATTTATTACAAACCACTGTGGAAATACTAAAAATAGTCTTTGTGGTAATAAAATAGACAAAATAACATAGCCGACTTCTAAGCTTGATACGGATCCCAAGCGTATATGGGCTCGGTCTCCATCCCCGGATTCATCCCTAGATAGTATTGCCCTCCTTCAGGGTCTTGAGTCTCCTCCTGATTTTCTGCAAAATCTGACATGGATGCCAGACAATCCATGCCTGAGTGAAAGAGTTCACCCCGTAGTATAATCCAACCCAACCACCCCTCTTATATTACAGCTAGCAGATAACCATATATCATCAATGCAGGAAAGTAAAATAGAAGTATCACACATGAATTTATTCATTTCTGTACAATAGCCTAACAACGAGAGAAAACTAGTCACGCCCAGACCATAACTAGGGTTTGCCTACCCAAATCACCACATCAGAATCACCACTGGACTCTTATCAATTCTATCATCACAAAACATCACTGGGCTTACTTTGCCAGGTTTTATCGTCACAAAACATCACTGGACCACTTGCCAGGTTTTATCAACAGAAAACATCTCTGGACCACCCGCCAGGTTTTACTGTCACAAAATATCGCTAGACCTCCGCTAGGTTTTATCAATAGAAAACATCTCTGGACCACCGCCAGGTTTTATCATCACAAAACATCTCTAGCTATCCGCCAGGCTTTATCAACACAAAATATCTCTGGACTATCCGCCAGGTTTTATCATCACAAAACATCACTGGACCTCCACCAGGTTTTATCAATAGAAAACATCTCTGAACGACCCACCAGGTTTTACCATCACAAAACATCACTGGACCACTTGCCAGGTTTTATCATCGCAAATCATCACTGGACCACCACCAGGTTTTATCAACAGAAAACATCACTGGACCACCGCCAGGTTTTATATCATCACACAATCCGCCTGCAGGCATCCTCTGACATCTCTTTCTCCCAAATAACCATTGTCTAATAACGTCTGGACGAAATCCTACTCATAAGTCACCCCATGTCTCTAGGGTCCAATCTAGCATAATAATCAAGGGACGGAGCAATATACAAATAAATCACAATGGTAATTGAAATAAATAGTAAGCGTAGAAATCACGTAACCTATTATGAATGGGCCGTTGCCCTTAGTCTTGTATGACCAAGAAGTAATTAACTAGCAAGAAACTTTCATCTAGTTATAAAATAGTAATGATAATAATAATAATAATACTTTTGGTCAAAAATTAGTAAGATACTAATTTTTATTTAAGAAATAGATAGATTAATAACCATAGCAAATAAATAAATAAAATATAATAGATAATAATATTAGCATAAGTAGCATGACCTTAACAAGGGTTTTTAATAAAACAAGAGAACTAAACTCGCATTAGTTATTTTTAAGAAATTAGATTGATTAATAATTAATTACATACATTTAATGGGTAAAAATATTAGAATGATTATCATGATCTTAATAAGAGTTCTAAAGGTTTTATGCAACATGTTTGAGTGTCAAAAGTTGGGTTTTGAGGGTCGCGGAATTATTTTTAAAATAAAAATAATTTTTAAAGTTGTCAAAAGTAGAATAAATGGATAATAAATTATTTAATAAATAAAATATGTTGAGATTAACAACATATCATCATTGGGATGTAAAGAATCTAAAAAAAATTATTCGGGTATTAATAAAATGGTTTATAAGGTCGCAAGTATTTTTCGTTTGAAAACCTTTACTTGAAATCAAATAAATAATTAATAAATAGATAATAAAATAAAATAAAAATGATATTAGCAAATTATGATCTTTGAGATATTAGAAGTCTAGGAAAAATAGTTCGGGTGTCAAAAATCGGGTTCGGGATGTCGAAAAGTCGATTCGGAACAAAACAGGAGAAACCGCAAGGTTGGACCAGTCAACCTTGCGGTGGAGCACGCAGCCGCGAGCTTCGGCCTGGTTCTTGCGGCCCGCACCTTGCGGCCGCAAGGTTCGACGCAGCTTCGTTTTTTTTTGTTTTTCTCACGGTTTTCGATGCATGGGACCATAAGGGGCATAGGGTTATGCATATAAACATAATATATACTTAGAGAAGAGGTTAGAATGGATTATAATACCTCGGTTTGGATCGAATCGATTTAAAACAAATCTTGAATTTTTGGGAAAGAAGACTTCAGTTTTGGCGATTGGAAGGCCTTGGGACTGAATTGAAGCTTTCTTGGTGATGCTAGGAGTTGTAGAAGATGATTGGCTCGATCAATTTGGGTTTCGATTGGGTGGAACTAGGAAACCCACTTTTCTCTCTCTTTCTTTCTCTCTCTAAAACTCCATGGATTGGAGCTTGGTTTTCTCCGGTTTCTCTCTCTCTTCTGGACTGGTAGGGCGTGGAAAATTTCGTGGTGTACCCTATGGTCAGGAATGGCAATGGGGCGGGGCGGGGCGGGTTTTTGCATACCCCGACCCCGACCCGAAAATCATTACCCGCCCCCGGCCCCGCCCCGACCCCGATCGGGTTTTTTTTGGGTACCCCCGTTCCCGCCCCGATCGGGGAACGGGTTTACCCGCCCCGCCCCGCCCCGTCGTGTAAAAATTTAAAAAATTAAAGTATAAGTAAAAAAGTAAAAAAAAAATGATGAATAAGAATAAAAAATATCTAGAAAATAAAACTTTGGAAATTATTTTTGTGTCTTTTGGTATCGCGGCTTTATCTAAACTTTTAATTGAAATCAATATTTTAGATACCTCATTCCATTTCTTTATATGTAGAATTTATTATAAATATTTGAAGAAACTTTTTAAAAAATCCACTAAACACCAATAAATATCAATTTTTATTTCTTTTTTAAATTTAATTAGGCTACTTGACAGTAAAGAGACATTATTTTTTTGGATTAATGCTAAAAAAATGAAAGAACATGTATATAAGTATATATACATATATAAATAACAAATATATATGTATATATATAAAAATACGCCGGGGCGGGTTCGGGTAATTTCGGGGTTCGCCCCGAACCCTACCCGAACCCGGGCGGGTTCGGAAAATTTTACCCCGACCCGATACCCGAAAATGGGGTGGAAAACCCGCCCCGTTCGGGGCGGGTTCGGGGCGGGGCGGGTAGGATTGACATCCCTACCTATGGTCGGATTAATGGGATATATATAGGGTAATTTGGAAGAGGATGATAAGTTTGAGTTTTAATAGGATTCTAATTCTTGGCTTTGAGATGGATAGAATATGGACGAAAAATAGGATTGGGGAGAAGGTAGAGATTGAATAGGAGTAGGAGAGATGGAAGGAGTTGTATACTTGCATGCAAATTTAAAGAAAAGAAAAATAAAAAGGGATAATTAGATAAGATAATTATTTTGGTATATATCTATTAAGGAAAAGAATTTTATTAGTACTAATTATTAATAGTAAAAATTACGGGTTAATTAGAAAAAAAATATATATGGCCGAAAATACGGGTTGTTACATATACCCCTTTATTTATTTATTTAATTTCAATAAATACACCCTTTCTATATTAAAAAATATAATTCAAGAATTAAGTGCTCCAATTTTCAATTCAATTTAACCAGGGCGAAGATCGTATTTTTTTTAATCATTTTATTCTAAATGGTCATAATGATTTTTTTTTGCTCTTAGTCTTTTCAACGAACACCCAAAAACTCATTATTTAGTTTCAGGGCTCTCTTAGGGTGTCCATTGAAAGGCCTTGGAGCCAAAAATTTTTTACGACCATTTAGGATGAAATGATCAGAAAAATAACAATGATCAGCAATTTGCCTTATTGGATCCTCCTAGGGTGTCTATTGAAAGGTCTTGGAGCCAAACGGATTGAAAATTGAAACATTTATTTTTTTGACTATTTTTTTTGTAATATATATAGGAAAACAAAAGAAAAAAGAAATGGTCGGATTCATTAGAAAAATAAGTGTATTCATTAAACAGTAGGATTCAAATGGATTAATTTTTAACTATATTTTTTAATATACAAAGATGTTATTTTTTTGATCATTTCATCCTCAATGGTCGTGGTAAATTTTTGGCTCTAAGACCTTTCAACAAGCACCCTAAGATTACTTATTTAGTTTTAGAGCTCTCTTAGGGTGCCCATTGAAAAGCCTTAGAGCCAAAGCCTTATTTACTTATGTATTTTCATGTTTTGACAATATGTACTCAATTATAATAAAATGAAATTTTGTTTAAATTTATTATTGTTCATTAGAAGTTATTTTTATAATTCATTGTTAAGACAAATTAATTAACTAATTAAAATAATATAAATTTATTAAGTATAAAGTCAATTTTAATTGAAAATAGAATTTCAGTTAACCAAAACAAAAGAAGAAAGATAAATGGGAAAAGAAACAAATAAAGAAAATAATTGAAAATTAAAAAGAAAAAAAATCAAACTGGAAAGAAAGAAAAAGAAATAAAAGAGAAGAAAGAAAAAAAAAACTGGAACGAAAGAAAGAAAGAAGAGCGGGGGGGGGGGGGGGGGGTGGGGTTAAAACGGGAAAAGAGGACGTGGGGCCGGGAGGGGGGTGTGTCAGGGGAGGGGGGAAAAGCACCTCTCTTTCAGATGTAGTTAATTAATACTAGTGCTTGTCCGTGCCTACGACACTATACACGGGCATTTTTGTAATATATTTTTGTTTTTTTATGCCAACGCCAGAAGCTGAGCAATGGGTAAAAAAAACTGATGGCATTTTTGTAATATATTTGTAAGAGTATGGGTGTTTTCTTAAGAGAGTTGAAGAGCACACATCAGACTTTGGATCAAATGAATCTCAGCTCTTCTTTCAATTTATGTTTGTGTGGTCCCCACACCCTTGTGTTTTATTAGGTAGATAGATCTAACCACTCTGTAAGCACAAATTTGAATTAAAAGATTCAGTAATTGCATAGTTGTACATTACTAAGAGCGAGAAAACCCTATAAAAAATTCGAGTAAAAATTTGAGTGTCTCTTGATATGTTTGAAAATCTGAGTTTTAAGTCAATGATTGAAGTAAGTTCAGTGAACTTTCAAAAGAATTTGATTATGAGTCACTTAAAATAGATACGACATACTACCTCCATCCCTTTCTTCAGAATTTGATTATGAGTCACTTAAAATAGATACGACATACTACCTCCATCCTAGTGAGACTGTACGGTCCGCAAGACGAGAGCTTAGAGTTGAATATATTTATCGAAAAAAATTCAAACATTTGGCCGATAGTTACTAAATAACAGTAAGTTCTTTTAATTTATCAAAAAAAAATTATAATTTTTTTCTTTGGAAAATTATACTCCCTCCGTCTCAATTTGTTTGCTCATTACGGAAATTCTCCCATTTTATTGACTCAAAGTTTTGGATTGAAAAGTGTTTAGATTTCCAAAAATACCCTTTAGAAAAATACAATAACTTTAACTATAGTATTAATGTACTCAACTCAAAACTAAAAGGGTAAATTGAAACTTTGCCCTTTTGGTGGTTTCTAATTATGAAAAATTACAATAATTTGGGACAACTCAAAAAAAAAAAAATATTGAGCAAACAAAATGAGACGGAGGAAGTATTTTTCTAAGTTATCAACGGAGAGAGTATATACATGAAGAAAAACTTATTTACGGAAATAAGTTTTTACGGAAGTCAATCCCGACCGTCCAAAAATGTTTTGGATAATCCAAATTAAAAATTAAGTTTTACTAGCAAAAAAAAATTAAAAACATAATTTCAACTATTAATTGCCGAAACGGACAATTGCAATTGTACGGTTCCGTGAATAAGTTATTCTCATATACATAACCTGTAAACATCCATTCCAAAAAAAAAAAAAAAAACCCTGCAAACATGGCTATAAATCCAAAGCAAACAATTCCCATACTCACATCACCTCCTCTCTCTCTCTCTCTCTCTCTCTCTCTCAAACAATCAAAATTCAAAGCAAATGGGGTTCGCCTTTGGTTCTACGGAGTTCCGCCTCCCAAACCTCCTCCTCCCGGGTCTCATCCGCCACCTCATCTCCTCCCTCTTCCAACCTCTCGGCCTTTCCCATTACCTCCTCGACCCACAAACCCCTTCACCCGCCCAACCCGACTCCCTCCCGGATCCGAACCCCCGTTCCCTATCCCTATCCCGGTTCCAAGACCTACTACTCCCTGTGATGAAGTTCTCGGACCTGGCGGAGGACCACCCGCCGCCAACGGAGGACTGCGCCGTGTGCCTGTGCACTTTCGCCGGCGGCGACGAGGTCCGGCGGCTGACGAATTGCCGGCACGTTTTCCACCGGAGCTGTCTTGACCCGTGGATGGACGAAGAATTATTCGTTGCTCCTTGGGCACCATCACATGGTTTACTAAGCCCCCTTTCTACCACACATTGTGGTCAGCCCAGGACTTGCCCTCTTTGTCGGGCTCCAATGGTGCCCGGCTAGAGGGTGTGGACTGGGTCGGGGATTACGGATTTGTACAAAGAGTACTTGCCGGTTGCCATTGGTTTGTGGTAGCGACTATTGCTACGCTCAAAACTTTAAAACACAGTTACAGACTCGACTTGGAACCGCACATGGATAGTGGACCTCCAAATGCAATGTTAGAAAGTTTGTATAATTATATTGGTTCAGGTATTTGTGATTGTAGCAAAATTGTACGAATAATGGGACTCACAGATTTCATGTGACAAAGTTTTTAGTAGTAGAATGGTTTTGTGCTATGGCAAAGAGTTTTCTTTTTGTTCATCAATTAAACACAGCAAAGAATGTTTTACTAGTATTATTCATTTATAATGGATATTAAAACTTACCAGGTGCATATCTAAATACAATTCTAAAAAGACATGATATCGGTTTGGACGTTTGGTAGTGAATAAAATGGGAAGCTAAGTCTATATATATCCATCGAATGGGTAATGGTTCCTGTAGATAAAATTGGATTGAATGGGAGTGGTTGAGGTCCAACAAGAGATGGGTTGCAGATTAAGGCTACGTTCTGCTAAGGTTTTATTTTTTTAAGTACTTATTTTCTCCTTTATGAGATGGGTCATTCTCTTGCAATACATTATATTTAATTCAAAAAAAAGTAAATTTTAAAAAAAACAACTGAACTTTCAGCCAACTCTCAAAAAAACACCTGGACTTTCAGTTCTGTTAACAAATACACATCTGTCGTCTCATTCTGTCATACACCTAACGGAAGGAACTAAACAGTAGACTTAACCCTTATCCATTTGCAGAGAACCAAACACCAGCAACAAAAAAAAAAAGCAATAGAACACCAAACTAGCCAAAAAAAAAAAAGCAGTAGAAAAAACTGGTGCAAAAACAGCAGAAAAAAAAAAGTGCAAAAATAGCAACAAAAAAAGCATTAGAAAAAACTGGTGTAAAAACAACAGCAAAAAAAAGTAGTAGAAAAAACTGGTGCAAACATAGAACTTGTCTTGTTCATTACACAAGGCTCAAAAGCAGACAAAGCACTTGACTTGTTCACATAAGCCAGCCAACAAAAAATGGACTTCAAAAGGTTGCTATCCAAATTCCTTAGTTCACAAAAAAAACCAGCACTTCACTTGTTCACATAGCTTGTCCAAGACAAAAGTTCAACAAAAAAACATCACAGAATTCTTGTTCTCATAACTACATTCCAAAAAATTAGCAGCCCTTGCACAAAAAGAACAACACAAAAGTCTTGTTCACTGCATCCCTTGCCACATGATCATGTTCTGCACCCTTTTGCCCTTGCCTTGCAGTTGTGTTGTTATTGAAGACTGAGTTGGCCCTGTCTCAAGCACTTCACTTGACCTTAGGGTTTTGCAGGATGGTTTGGGTGGGCTGGCCCAGGCTTGGGCTGGATTTGGGTTTTGGGCTTTCTTGTTTTATTTGGGTGTTTGGGTTGATCTTTATTGTATTATCTGCAGTGGATCCTGGTAGACCCTTGGGTGTTATGGGCTCTGCCCTTATGGTGTATTGTCCAACTATTTGTTGGATTCCCTTTCCCTTTTCCCCTTTTTAATAAAATTCATCTTTTGCCGATAAAAAAAAAAAACTTTGTCCTAGACTTTGTCCCACTAGGGCCACCATAGTTGTCACCAACCTAAAAGTTGAAAGACTAACCTAAAAATACATGGTATGAACATCATGACATAATTTGAAAAAAGAAATTTGTCTCACCACTAGCGAGGTTTCAAGTCCATTTTTGGCCCCAAGTGGTCCTTGGACTGGTGTGGTCCCAACCTGAAAATGGACATATGATAACATATAATGAAAATGAAATTATGATGGCATATAATGAAAATGAAATGAACTGTTGTGGGCCTGTCTCATACTGAATTGGTGTCCACAACCCTCCTTGTAGGTCCTCTCTTTATACCCCCCATTAACCCTCGTTGCAGGTCCATTGCTACCTTCCACTGGTCCTTACACTAATGTGATCCCATTAGCATTGGTGTCCACAACTAGTGCCTGCACAATGGCATTTAAAAAAGTAAACAAGTAGGTAAAGAATTAACTACAACAATAATGGAACTTAAGTATATGATGACAACTCAACTAACCTTCTTGCAGCCCCTCTTATTATGCCCTTGCACACCACAAATACTGCATGTCATCTTGGTTCCCTTTCTGCCCAACTTGGTTGGATCTGGATTTGCAGTTGCTTGTTCCTGAGGCTTTCTTGTTTTGGCCTTTTTTGGCCTACCAGCGAGCATCTCTTGGGTAATGGTTGTAGTCCATAGTTCTTTGCCATTTATAGGTCTCTTTCTTGTAACATATGTGCGTAGACACCCTATTTTGGTTTCTCCAGATTAGTTTACTTACGGTATTTGATTCCCCGATGATGACATAGATCAAGAACACCTCGGGAATGTGAGTGTGATTGAGCTTTGAGCGGTTAAACCCTTTAAACCTGAACCAAAATGCCTCAGTCAAACCCTACCTGCATACGCTAGTATGAAACTGGTGTACGCTGGTCCAATTGCCACATGTCAGTCATCGGTCAGCTTTGAACGTTGACCAGGGCAGGGCAGATTGGACTCGCATACGTAGGTCAACCACCTGCGTACGCCGGTCAAACCTAGTCTCGTCACCTTTATAATGCCATGATCACAAGACTTTTGGCAATCCAACAGTTCAAATCTCATCTCGGCCCGAGATGAGATTTGAACTGTTGGATTATGCTTACGTCTGAACCTCGCCTTTAGAAATAAGGTTGATAGAAACCCGAAGCGTAGGGCTAAGTCATCGGTAGCATAATAACCGGAAGTCCGGAATCGTTCCCACAGAGAATCGAATATAGCTTGAAATGGATTGTAGGTTTTATGGTAGGATTGTGGCGTTCAAGACGGCCAACTAAGGTTTTGCTTTAAAGGAATGACTAAAACGAAAACTAGATTAACGCTTGATTAACTTAACGAGGCAAGTCTCGGGGTCTTCTAACCCTTGACAAAGGCCGTTACCGGTTCTCGATTATAACTCAGGCGAGAGTCACGACCGCGTGCTCACGCCCGGAGGATTTCACTTTAAAAGACTACGTTTAACAAAATGTGTGATTTCCCGGAGGTGAACCAACTTGTTTTTAATATTTATCGAACACATAGGAGGGCACTAGGCCTCGGTAAGTCACTTGCCAAGACCGCTTGACTAAGCTCCTTACCAAGGAGTTAACACCCCTAGTTTAGACCGAAAATGCAAGTCAAGCCCTATTTCCGGAAATCATGCGTAAAAGCTCGATGGCTCGAGAACCAAATAACAACCTAAGTCCTCGGGAAAGATTAGCCCGAGACTTAACCAAGAAACTACTCACACATAGCCAAAACATAAGCTAAAGCATAAAAACGAGACATAACTTTAAACCGATGGATTCGAAAATAAACTAGATTTTATTAACAACCACAACCGTACGAACAACTTTAATAAACGACAAAATGACAAACGAGTATAACTTACAAGTGAACTTCAAAGGTTAAAGCTAGAAAAGCTTGGAGCTTTAATGGAGGAGAACCAAAAAATAAAAAAAGACTTAAAGTAAAAATAACAAGGGAGAGAGAAGATGAGAGAAGGAGGCCCTATTTATACAAGGTGGCCTTACTCTCTCACAAAATATCCCTAAAATATCCTAAAAGTTGCTAGAAAAGGAAAATATCCCAAAAGCAAAAAGGTGAAAAAGATAGCAGAATCGGGCAGTTTTAGCACAGCATGAACCGGTACACACATTTTCCCGTACCGGTTCATGGCTGGCAGATTTCTGAGCAAACTTCACGGGCTCGCTCCGGACACTCCCGAACTCGGATAATGGCGTTCTTTGGACCGTTGGAAGCTCGTCGAGTCTACTTTCTAACCCAAGTGGTTTGGATCCAATATCATTTGTACATCAAAAGTTATGACAATTCTACCCTCAGCTGGTCGGAAGATGAGTAGCTTTGGTAAAATCCTCACTTCTTCTTCAATTTCCTTGACCCTTGGGCGACCCGAGCAACCTCCAATCCATCTCTTCATGACTCCTCGGGCACCACAACATGGTGGCATATGGCCTTGAGCACTTGGTTGCATCCGGAGATTTCCTTGGCGTTCAAACGCGCCTTATTAGCACAGTTTACCTGAAATACACAAAAACCTACCTTACGAGCAATATCACTATAAAAGCTAAATAAACACAAGTTAAAACGACATAAAACGGGACTAGTCGCACCAAATATCTACAATATTGGGTGCCCATCAAATTGCCGAACGGACGACATCCGAACCGTGCAGCACGGTGCTGTACAGCAGCTGCACAGCACCAACCCGTTATTGCTATTTGTAACGCCCATCTTACATGATGATGTATTCAATGCAACGGTTATTTATAACAAACGACTGGAGAATCCCTTCTCTCTTCGCTATCTCGCCCCAAAACACAAATCAAAGCCTTTGAACTGTGGACCTCTTCAAAATATCATCCAATCCTTTGGGACCACACTCTTGGGAACACCAAGTAAACCAAAAAAAACCTCAACACAATATCAAACATTATTCACATAGTACAACAAAGGAGAAAGTAAGGAACCACACACACAAAATCATCATAACAATAAAAATCAAACATGCATATTGGCACATGTACAGCAAATAAAAAGATGGAAAAATCTCACCAGAGTTTTGAGTGGGGAAGGAGAGTGGGGTGGAAGAGGGTTTTCTATAAGGGAAAATGCCAAATGATGATCTCATTATGGTTATAAGTATATATTTTGTATAAGAATAATCTATGGATAATTGGATCTGTGAACATGTTTATCTGTTGGCCTTAGAATATGAAAGGGAACAATTCCTGAATTCTGATTCCAATTATAGAATTCAACAATGGAAGTTGAATCCATAATTCCTTAGGAAGTGGGGCAATCTCGTGAGAAGGAATCAGTAATTGATTTAAGTAGGGTAACTACTTCCTAAATTATTCCTGGGCATTGGGTTGGGAGAATCTTGGGCAGTGATAATGCCAAAACAGTTATTGTTGGTGTCAAAACTCTAGTGTATAAAAGTCTTGTATATTGCACATGGTACAAGCCTTTTGTGCACTAGAGTTTTGGCCCCAATAAAAACAGTTTTGACATTATCAATACTCTATATTTGTTAATTGTGCTTTTTAAATCTTTCTTTACTATTTTTTTTATTCAGCAATCTTTCTTCACTATTAGTCCAGTCAAACAAGCTGGCCGCTGACCGAAGGGATTTCTTTGGGGGTGGGGGGGGGGGGGCACCTCCACTCCCCCCTCCCTCACCTTCATCTCCTAGCCCCTTCTCCCTCCACCTTCTCTCCGCCTCCACAATCCGCCTTTCCCCTCCATCATCCGCCTTCTCCCTCCACCTCCACTTCCTTCATCTGTCCTCTGGCAGCTTCGATCAAGTTGGGATCGGATCTGGCATAGATATAGAGAAGGGATGGCTAGGTTTTGCTCCTCTGGCAAATAGGTTGTCAAATCTAGCATGGTGGCTTCGGCGACATAGTTTACTACTGGTGATTTTCTCTTTTTTTTCCCCTTTCTTTTCGTTCTATTTTCTATTTTCAGGTATGATTCCCCTTACGTGGATCTTTCTCCCCTTCATGGGACTTTCTCACCCTATGTAGGTGTCGTTTGTTTTCTTTGTTTGATGAACTTAGTGTGAGTTTTGTGAGAAGTGTTGGTAACTCTGTGGCTCATTGTGTGGCCAAGAGTGTTGCGAGAGGGAGTAGAATTTGTAAGTGGGAATTCGCTCCCCCTTGGCTTCTACATCTTGTTCATGAGGGGGGGGGGGGGGGTGTTGCCGCCTCCACCACCTCCACTCCCCCCTCCCTCCAACCTCCCTCACCTTCATCTCCTAGCCCCTTCTCCCTCCACCTTCTCTCCGCCTCCACAATCTGCCTTTCCCCTCCATCATCCGCCTTCTCCCTCCACCTCCACTTCCTTCATTTGTCCTCTGGCAGCTTCGATCAAGTTGGGATCGGATCTGGCATAGATATAGAGAAGGGATGGCTAGGTTTTGCTCCTCTGGCAAATAGGTTGTCAAATCTAGCATGGTGGCTTCGGCGACATAGTTTACTACTAGTGATTTTCTCTCTCTTTTTCCCCTTTCTTTTCGTTCTCTTTTCTGTTTTCAGGTATGATTCCCCTTACGTGGATCTTTCTCCCCTTCATGGGACTTTCTCACCCTATGGTGTCGTTTGTTTTCTTTGTTTGATGAATTTGGTGTGAGTTTTGTGAGAAGTGTTGGTAACTCTGTGGCTCATTGTGTGGCCAAGAGTGTTGCGAGAGGGAGTAGAATTTGTAAGTGGGAATTCGCTCCCCCTTGGCTTCTACATCTTGTTCATGAGGATAGTGGTCTCCCCTAATGTACTGGTGTGGGCACACGCCCCGAAAACTGCCGCATTTTTAGTGCATGAAAATTCCAAGTGCGCCCTATCTCGCGGAAAGCGCGGCGAAACGCTTCGCAGATCAGAGAGTCGCCACTCGGATTTTGCAGAGAGTACCCAAGAAACCGTGATTTTTGAAAACGTTTTGAATGTATTTGCTCGAGTTTGAAAAAGGCTTGTAGACTGGTCCGTCATTACCTTTGAAATCTGAGTTTCGGGAGCCAGGTTACGAGAGGGGAAGGGTTTTATGGCACCCCCTCTCGCCCAATCCGGAGATCGGTCTCTACTCAGGCGTTTTACAAAATATTTGCATTTCTCTCTTTATTTGATCATTTTCTCAGCCAGTTAGGGCGGGGGAACAGTTAATGGGGATTAAAAACTGTAACACATTTGCAGTTTATATACAAGAATATGTGACAAAATGTTTATGGATGTTTGATCTAAGCAAATATAATAGATTGAGAACAAGCTACTGTGAGCGTTTTGAACAGACTAGAGAACGCTAACTGTGCGGTGGTGCACACAGAAGCAAGCCTGCATGCACTGGCCAAGCCACTGCATGCAGCCCTGACCTGCGTGCGCCACGCCACAACTGGCGTGCGCCGGTAAGCCCAAACTCACAGCTTCTGTTATCAACCCTCTGGTCTCTGGAAGGGACCAGTGCACACCCAGGACAAACCACGCAGTTGATAAAGATTACTAAGCTATTACAGAGAGATTAAAGGGCTAAGAAGCCACCAAATGAACAGAAAACCCCTTAAACAGTGAGGGGAAGATGATCAAAGGCCTGGATGGAAGATCCATGCAAGGGCCAAGCCACTGGAAGCTAGGCTACTACCGTACGCCAGTAGTTTATGGCCGTACGCCAGTTGTGCCTTTGCTCCAATGCTTTGGCTTTGCACCATCGGGGCTCTAGAACATGACCAGAAGGCTCCCAGAGGCCAAACTACAGCAAGGTATAGATGGAAAAGAAAGCAGCTCTAAAAGACAGTAAGCAAAAGGTTGATTTTAGCATGCACCAGAGTGATCAGAACACAAATAAAGCAGTAAAACAATGATCCATGGTCCCCACGCCAGTTTTGCACGTACTGCCATGACTGGCGTACGGCTCAACCTACTGGCGTGCGCCACTGATCACTGCACACGGTTTTGAAACCTTGCCAGCATCAGGGCCAGGACTGGTATAGATTACCAGCCTTGACCCTGCTAGCCCCCCTCAGGGGTCAGAACAGAAGACAGGAGCAAAAGGTATTATACCTTTGCTTGTGAGTTTGGAAGTAAGATTGAGCTTGAGCTTGAGGTTTGAGGTTTTGAGAGGTGAGTGTAGGGGTGTTATGGACTGGACACTCTTCTTCTTGCCGTAACTTTCAATGGATGCAAGAGAAAGCAAGAGAAAAGAGGGAAAAAGAGGATGAACCAAAGCTTGGGCTATCTTAATGGTGCTAACCCTTTTGTGAACCAACCCTTTGCAAGGGTGAAATGGAGGGGTATTTATAGGCCAAGGAGGACTGAAATCAGTTGGCCCTAAGGGTGTGTTTGGTTGGCTTAAGCCAAGAGTGAGCCTTCCATGCATTTAATGCATGAGACTTGGATTGAAAGGTGGTGTGGTGGTAAAGGGAACAGGAGGACGGTCCTCAGCCACCAGAGGACTGCTGGCAGACGCCAGGTGGGGCCAAAACTCCCGCGTGCTCAGCTGGAATAAAGTTGATTTGACTGGTTATGACTGGCGTACGCACCTTGTAAGTGGGGTGCGCCAGTAACTGGGGATGACTGACACGTGGCGGAAGTTCCCGCGCACGCTAGTTATCC
Organism: Rhododendron griersonianum; assembly: GCA_018127125.1. Lineage (NCBI taxonomy): Eukaryota > Viridiplantae > Streptophyta > Magnoliopsida > Ericales > Ericaceae > Rhododendron > Rhododendron griersonianum. The sequence continues at coordinate 51,436,944 of CM030789.1, read as the reverse complement.
ACCAGCGTACTCCAGTAGGGTTTTGTTGTGGCCATTTGGTTCTGGCTTGAAGGGTTTGAAAGGGGTTCGAAGAGGTTTTGGGATGAGGCTCGGGGTGTTCAAAGCTCAAACACACTTGCAAACTCAGGATGTTCTTGACCATAATCATCATCGGGGAATCAAAAGACCGTAAATAAACTATTCTGGAAAGTCCAAAATAGGGTGTCTACAGTAGCCCCCCTTTGACGGCACTTAGAGCACCATTGTTTTGGTACAAGTAACGTCAAAGGTTTCTAGACACCCTCTCAAGGCTATCCAGAAGAAATAGAAAATGCAGACATGTATTTAAATGTACCGTCCATTGAGAGATTGAGGACGGGCAGACCATCTGAAGATCGTTGGAAAAGAGTTTGAACTCTGTTGAGAAATGGGGATGGGTGGACCATCATTGAATGGCGAGGCGGACTCTCCTGGGGAATAATCAGTTGTGGATAGATTAACGCCGCTAGGGATCAAAACCTTCTTCGGCATAAATAATTCCAACAGTCGCGGGTAAGTCGCGTCAGGTAGGTTGAATTCCATCTGTTGGGAATCAGAGCCAATCTCCTTTTCAGGGACCATCCGAGACAGAGCAATAAGACTGCTGGAAGATGCGCTAACGGTTGAGTCGGACGGACAGACCGTCATTGATTTGATTTTGGACGGACAGACCGTCGTTGATTTTAGAGTTGGACGGACAGACCGTCGTTGACTTGAGGTTGGACGGACAGACCGCCGTTGATTTGAGGTTGGACGATGCGCTACTTGTAGACCGATGTGGACTAGGATAGGCGAACGGTGTTGTAGACTGATTGGACGGGCAGACCGTCGTCGTGGATCGATCGGACGATATTCTGATCGCCGTTGAGGGGGTGAACGCGGGCAATATTCTGATCGCCGTTGGTCGGGGTGAACGCGGGCAATATTCTGATCGCCGTTGCTCGGGGTGAACGCGGGCAATATTCTGATCGCCGTTGCTCGGGGTGAACGCGGGCAATATTCTGATCGCCGTTGATCGGGGTGAACGCGGGCAATATTCTGATCGCCGTTGATCGGGGTGAACGCGGGCAATATTCTGATCGCCGTTGATCGGGGTGAACGCGGGCAATATTCTGATCGCCGTTGATCGGGGTGAACGCGGGCAATATTCTGATCGCCGTTACTCGGGGTGAACGCGGGCAATATTCTGATCGCCGTTGATCGGGGTGAACGCGGGCAATATTCTGATCGCCGTTGATCGGGGGTGAACGCGGGCAATATTCTGATCGCCGTTGCTCGGGGGTGAACGCGGGCAATATTCTGATCGCCGTTGATCGGGGGTGAACGCGGGCAATATTCTGATCGCCGTTGATAGGGGTGAACGTGGGCAATATTCTGATCGCCGTTGATCGGGGGTGAACGCGGGCAATATTCTGATCGCCGTTGATCGGGGTGATGACATGACTGATCATCGTTGACTGGACGACATGACTGATTGTCGGTGATGACATGGCTGATCATCGTTGAGAGGACGACATGGCTGATCGTCGGCGATGACATGACTGATCATTGTTGAGAGGACGACATGGCTGATCGTCGGTGATGATATGGCTGATCATCGTTGAGAGGACGACATGGCTGATCGTCGGTGATGATATGGCTGATCATCGTTGAGAGGACGACATGGCTGATCGTCGGTGATGACATGGCTGATCGTCGGTGATGACATGGCTGATCATCGTTGAGAGGACGACATGGCTGATCGTCGGTGATGACATGGCTGATCATCGCTGAATTTGAACAGGACTGGTTGTTGTTTTGAGGATAAAGCTGACCATGGCACGGATAGTTCCAACAAATCACGGGTAGGTCGCGTCAGGTAGGTTAAATTCCATCTGTTGGGAATCAGAGCCAATCTCCTTATCATGGACCATCCGAGACAGAGCAATAAGACTGTTGGACAGTGTGCTACTTGTTGAATCGGCGGACAGACCGTCGTTGATTTGATTCCGGACGGACAGACCGTCGTTGATTTTGAAGTTGGACGGACAGACCGTCGTTGATTTGAATTGGACAGATAGATCATCGTTGATTTGAAATAGGACGGATGGATCGTCGTTGATTTGAAATAGGACGGATGGATCGTCGTTGATTTTGAATTGGACGGATAGATCGTCGTTGATTGGAATTGGACGGATAGATCGTCGTTGATTGGAATTGGACGGATAGATCGTCGTTGATTTGAAATAGGACGGATAGATCGTCGTTGATTTGAAATTGGACGGATAGATCGTCGTTAATTGGAATTGGACGGATAGATCGTCGTTGATTTGAAATAGGACGGATAGATCGTCGTTGATTTGAAATAGGACGGATGGATCGTCGTTTGAGTTTGGACAGGCTCTGCTTGGGGAAATAGCGAACCGGGATGGAATCACAGATTAGGGCAACATGGGCTGCCTGCCGGGAATGGGCCTCAATGCTGATTTGATTTGATTTGCCAATGCCACAACACTGATTGTAGGCACGCCTCATCATTGATTTGATTTGATTTGAGCACCTCAACATGCTTTGGATTGATTTGATTTGAAGCACTTTCCTGCTTTTGACATTTGATATACAATATGCAACGATAACGTATACTAAATTGAATGCATAAATTGAAAATGTAGGTGCAAGCTAAGGGCGGCTTCTAGAGAACGGGACGACACAAACGACGACCAGGACAATTTTGACGATTGAGGGCTACCATTGAGCCACACTTTTGCTTTACTGCTTTGATTTGAGTTGCGGGCCTGCAAGGTCCAGGTAGGTAACTTTCGAGCGGGTCGGAGCTTTACTGCTTTGATTTGATTTTGCGTTGGGCCAATGTGTCCCTCTGTTCTTGATGACTTGTTGCTTGCTTGGACCATGGATGCCGTAGTGGCGCTGTAAAAGTTGCATTATTCTCGGTTCATTGGAGTAGATGGAGTATAAACCAATCTCTAATATCCAACTTGCATTGACGAGCGAATCGAGTTGACACACAGACATACGCACACGTGTAGACTGCCTAGCTCAGAAGAATGGGGAAGAAGAGTCCTAGGGTACAATGCATACTCTCTGACACATGGGCAATAATGAAATTTTGGGCATTAACAGGCCAAAATCTAAAATATCCCTAGATAGGTGAAACTGACACTCATACACGGTCAAATATGTACAAAGACCTGTGTGAATAAATGAAACAGAGAAGAAAGCCTCGGAATGGGCAGTAGACCGAAAAATAGAAAAACGTCGCAAAGATTGGACAAAATACGCAAAAGGATGACTCATATAGGGCCGGACTGAAACCGACACCCCCGCACAGTCACATTAGGCACATATGACCTGCACGGCATAGAAAACTTGGCAAGAGCCCTTAAAACCAATTTCGAGGCACCGAAACCTTGGTTTTAACTTGAAATTCCCACCGGGGGTTCAAAATCGTTGTTAGGCGTGATGGCTGTCAAACGCTGTATGCTGCGGGAATTGAAGAAGTGCGCGCAGGTTTGAGACCAACGCGTGTCACTTTGAGCAAACGTGCGTGAGTCTCAAACTAGCGCGCGTGACTGGAAAGCTGCTCAAACTAGATTTCGCTAAACTTAGAATAAACTGTGAGCCCGTTGGGGCCTCTAGCATTTCGTTCTGTTTTTAATGCTTCTCTTTTTTTCTTTTCTTCTTCTTCTTTTTTTTTTTTTTGCTCAGCTTTGAAATTGAAATAGTAGTTTGAAATAAGATTGAAAGACAAAGGGTTCCCCCTTCTGTTTCTGATGAAGCTTGTTCTGTTCTTGACCTTTCTCGACCCTTGATGTGTACCAAAACGTCAACCATGGATCCAATTGATAGAATATGATCGAGTCTTGAAGAGAGACTGCCTACGTATCCCACATTTTGGGGAATCAGGTCAAAACGTAGTTCAGGCCAAGGTTCACTCTTGTGTTTTACCTCTCCTTTTACGCTCTAACTTTTGCCTAGTGCCGCCTTCTCAGGTTTCCGGCCTAGCGAGCTTTCGACTTTTTGCCTATTTATTTTTGCCTAGACCGCCTCCTTAGGTTTTCGGTCTAGCAGGCTGCTCTAACTTTTGCTTGGCACCGCCCACCCTTGTGGTTTTCGGCCCAACGAGCTTCTCTTAGGGAAAAATGGCTCTTGAATTGATCCAGGTTGACTAGAGTGTTGAATTTGTTATCGTCGAGATCGATGATCTTTGGCTGCAGCCCCAGATAAGATGGCTTTTGATAATGCAGGGTCCTGACTGCTTCAGTTGAAAATGCCTCACTCCAGGCCACTTTTGAGCCTTTTCAATGTGCGCTTGATGGAATGCTGCTAACGCTGTCTTGGACACAGTGCAAGGCCTGGAACCTTCTGAGTTTCTGCTTTCTGGCTTGACATCCGTTAGCAGGAGATTTGATACTTTGTCATCTCAATGATCTTATGATCGATGTCAGGCGTGTCTTTTATGAAACCATGCCAAAATGTCGATGGTTCTTCGAGCCTGTCTGACTGGGTGCAATGTTCCTTTGGGGACAACGTTGAGCCAATTTTGAGTCATCCGAGGGTCTACCTCATCTTTCAAGTTTATTGAAACTACTTCTTCTTTTAATAGGCCGAGCACGCCTTACGTCTTCCCTTTCGGCGAGGGAACACATTTCCTTGGGGATGACCCCATCGAAATCTATCCCTTCGTCGTCAGGGTCGACACAGTTTATTCAAAAGCCAGCAAAGTACTTAGAAGCAAGATAGTGCATATCATAAAGAAAGCCCCACGGGGTTGCCAAGTACAGCAAAAGACTCGAATTGAGAATAGAAGCTACGACATGGAGGGCCAAGAGGCACGAACTCCGACTCAGAGCTAGACTAAGACGACTTGACAGACACTATGTCAGACTCAGACTCAAAAGTGTGCAATGCAAGCTAAACGCGATTTGAAAATGCAACTTTTATTGTTACCCTTGGTTTCCTCACAGAGAGGTAGGATCTAGCGGATGTCAGGCCCAAGCAACAGCACTTTAGCTTCCTCAGCTTCTTCGACCAAACCCACTTGGGAGAACAGCAACTCCAAATGCCCTTGAGTGAAGGACCTCAGACTATCAGTCCGCTCCTTTGCTTGATCAATCCGGTCCTCAACCAGTGCTTTCCAGTTTTCAGCCCCATCTTTTATTTCGCACCCTACAGCCTTGGATTCAGAAGGGATAAACACAGTTGGTTTGGGTTGAGTTTCTGGGACAATGCAGAGGGTTGGATTGAATATGGTGGAGCTCGGGTTGATTTGAGTGGAGATGGGGTTGATTTGGGCGGAGGTGATAGATATCTGACCAACCAGAGTGTCAGACTTGAGTTGGAGCAAGGAGCTGGAACTGTCGTCAGGTTTTGATGGGAGTGGGGGTGGAATAGTGCCATTATCGATGAGATTCTGAATGGCATGTCGAAGGCGGTAGCAAGCATCGGTAGGATGGCCAGGCATTTGATGGAAAGCACAATAGGCATTTGGATTGTGAGACACCGGGGATGCTCGAGGTGGAGGAGTCGGACGGAGTGGCCTGAGGATGCTAGCTTCAAGGAGCTTCTCATAAACCGAGGACAAAGGTGCAGAGAAACACGAGAAGGTCCTTGGTGGGTTCCGGCGACTGGATTGAGGGTTGGCTGAGCTTTTACTCACTCCGCCGCTGTATAGCATTGTGCTGTCAAGAGAATGCACTCTTTCGGCACTGGGGATGATTTCTTTGTTGCGCATATCCTCCTTTTCGGCACTGGCTTTGAACAAGGAACCAGCGGTCTTCGGGCGAGTTCTAGCTTCATGACACTCAACTAGGTCTTTGAACATGTATTTTGAGCACAACTCGGTTCCGGTTGCAGGAGTGTGCCAGGCCTGAAGAGGTTCTTTGACTAGCCCCAAATCCAGCCTTGACATGATGGAGGTGAAAAGGTCAAACAGCCCCTGGACCATAACCATTTGCTTGTCCATTTTCTGGTTCATTTCTTGTACAGCCCTCTTCAGCTCAGCCAGCTCTGCTTGTACTGCCATTTTGGATTGATGATCGAGGGAGGTGATACGGCTTTGGAAGTACTAGTGAAATAGCCCCGGTAGACACTCCCAAGCAGGTTTGGCTCTTCTTTTCGGTACTTTCCTTGCCGGTGTAACGTCCAAAGCTAGACAGTAAAGCAATCGAAGGCTCAGGAAGTGTCCCTGCAATAGTTTTATTTTGAAAGAATGCAATGTACATGTTCTCGTTGGTGTCCTCCTAGACTCTACAACTAGCAGACAAGCTCGTCTCATGACACTCGGACGCTGCCAAGGTCCTCGGATTTCTTTTCGACAGTGTATCCTTGTTTGAATCGACTAACACTAAGAGATGTCAAGATAGCCTAAGCCTTTGACTATTCCGTTCTCGAAGTTTCAACTTTGGAGGTCGGAACAACTCGGTGTAGGTGACGTGATACCGGAACTGGGGCGGCGTTGTGGCAACACTCCACTTAGCCTGAGTGGTGTACGTGCTTCGCACGATAACCAAGGTGGTGTAAGTATCACGGCATTCTCTCCGTTGTTCCTAGTTTTCTGTTTGAAACCTCTATCGGGTCTAGACAAGGACTTAGAAAGTCTCGATTTCCCAAAGTCTCGTTGACCCAAGGAATTGGAAAATTGATAACGTGCACCACCATGATACACGACTCGTCATCGGTCCAGGCAACGCCTCAGCAGGCATAAAACAGGTTTGAAAGAGAGACAACCCTAAAAGCCGCCCTAGCATGCTCCTACGCAAAACGGTATGGATGTATGTACAGGCATGCGATATGGAAAGCAGTAACACATAGACAGTTTATGGGGGTTAGATGCAAGTAATCCTACCCTGCGGGTTCCTGTCTTAGTTTTGAAAGGTTCTAGTGCTTTGTACACGTGACGAGGCTGGTTTTGGCTAAAGGGGGTTCCTCAGGCTAGAGATGTTTTATACCTCCCATCGCCCTGCGTGCAGCAAAGCAATGGTCAAACAGTAATACGTTTCATCATCGTCCAAGGTTGTTGGGCATTCGAGGACCCCGGGCTCCAGTAAACTGTGCCAGTTACCCAAAACGCCTCAACGGGGCTGATAGAACACCGATGCAAATGTACGCGTGCCGAAAGAATGATCGAGAGAGAAAATTGCAAATGCTTTTTGAAAAATGCCTTTTGAAGCTTGGCTCACTTCATTAATCGACACTCGGAGAAAACTACACGAGTGAACAATAGTAAAAGCCCCAGTTCGGAGTGGTCGGATGTAGAATCCTGTTACGTTACCATTCCGTTCTTCAGCAGCGCGGAGCGTACTGTTTTGACAGACTTTTGCAAATTGTTCATTCATATATTAATTTCCAAATGTTGATTAATGTAATGTCCCCAGCAGAGTAGCCACTGTGGGCACACGCCCCCAAAACTGCCGCGTTTTTAGTGCATGAAAATTCCGGGTGCGCCCTATCTCGCGGAAAGCGCGGCGAAACGCTTCGCAGATCAGAGAGTCGCCACTCGGATTTTGCGGAGAGTACCCAAGAAACCGTGGTTTTTGAAAACGTTTTGAATGTATTTGCTCGAGTTTGAAAAAGGCTTGTAGACTGGTCCGTCGTTACCTTTGAAATCTGAGTTTCGGGAGCCAGGTTACGAGAGGGGAAGGGTTTTATGGCACCCCCTCTCGCCCAATCCAGAGATCGGTCTCTACTCAGGCGTTTTACAAAATATTTGCATTTCTCTCTTTATTTGATCATTTTCTCAGCCAGTTAGGGCGGGGGAACAGTTAATGGGGATTAAAAACTGTAACACATTTGCAGTTTATATACAAGAATATGTGACAAAATGTTTATGGATGTTTGATGTTTGATCTAAGCAAATATAATAGATTGAGAACAAGCTACTGTGAGCGTTTTGAACAAACTAGAGCACGCTAACTGTGCGGTGGTGCACACAGAAGCAAGCCTGCATGCACTGGCCAAGCCACTGCATGCAGCCCTGACCTGCGTGCGCCACGCCACAACTGGCGTGCGCCGGTAAGCCCAAACTCACAGCTTCTGTTATCAACCCTCTGGTCTCTGGAAGGGACCAGTGCACACCCAGGACAAACCACGCAGTTGATAAAGATTACTAAGCTATTACAGAGAGATTAAAGGGCTAAGAAGCCACCAAATGAACAGAAAACCCCTTAAACAGTGAGGGAAAGATGATCAAATGCCTGGATGGAAGATCCATGCAAGGGCCAAGCCACTGGAAGCTAGGCTACTACCGTACGCCAGTAGTTTATGGCCGTACGCCAGTTGTGCCTTTGCTCCAATGCTTTGGCTTTGCACCATCTGGGCTCTGGAACATGACCAGAAGGCTCCCAGAGGCCAAACTACAGCAAGGTATAGATGGAAAAGAAAGCAGCTCTAAAAGACAGTAAGCAAAAGGTTGATTTTAGCATGCACCAGAGTGATCAGAACACAAATAAAGCAGTAAAACAATGATCCATGGTCCCCACGCCAGTTTTGCACGTACTGCCATGACTGGCGTACGGCTCAACCTACTGGCGTGCGCCACTGATCACTGCACACGGTTTTGAAACCTTGCCAGCATCAGGGCCAGGACTGGTATAGATTACCAGCCTTGACCCTGCTAGCCCCCCTCAGGGGTCAGAACAGAAGACAGGAGCAAAAGGTATTATACCTTTGCTTGTGAGTTTGGAAGTAAGATTGAGCTTGAGCTTGAGGTTTGAGGTTTTGAGAGGTGAGTGTAGGGGTGTTATGGACTGGACACTCTTCTTCTTGCCTTAACTTTCCATGGATGCAAGAGAAAGCAAGAGAAAAGAGGGAAAAAGAGGATGAACCAAAGCTTGGGCTATCTTAATGGTGCTAACCCTTTTGTGAACCAACCCTTTGCAAGGGTGAAAGGGAGGGGTATTTATAGGCCAAGGAGGACTGAAATCAGTTGGCCCTAAGGGTGTGTTTGGCTGGCTTAAGCCAAGAGTGAGCCTTCCATGCATTTAATGCATGAGACTTGGATTGAAAGGTGGTGTGGTGGTAGAGGGAACAGGAGGACGGTCCTCAGCCACCAGAGGACTGCTGGCAGACGCCAGGTGGCGCCAAAACTCCCGCGTGCTCAGCTGGAATAAAGTTGATTTGACTGGTTATGACTGGCGTACGCACCTTGTAAGTGGGGTGCGCCAGTAACTGGGGATGACTGACACGTGGCGGAAGTTCCCGCGCATGCTAGTTATCCACCAGCGTACTCCAGTAGGGTTTTGTTGTGGCCATTTGGTTCTGGCTTGAAGGGTTTGAAAGGGGTTCGAAGAGGTTTTGGGATGAGGCTCGGGGTGCTCAAAGCTCAAACACACTTGCAAACTCAGGATGTTCTTGACCATATTCATCATCGGGGAATCAAAAGACCGTAAATAAACTATTCTGGAAAGTCCAAAATAGGGTGTCTACAACTGGTCTTTTTTCTGGTGTGTGGCCCGTGATCCTCTGGTCCTCGATCCTTCGTTGGTGGTTCGATGATGGGTTAGCTTTCTTCTCCTAGCCTGCACAAGGAACGCACGACTAAGACCTGGCCGGGGGTTGTCCCGGCAAGGCCCTCCGGCGAGAGGATGAGTATAGCGCAGAGAGGAAGCAGAAAGCTTAGAGAGAGTAAATGTGAGTATTCAGTAGCGTGTCTGGAGTACCGTCCGTTAGGGTTACCATCACTAGGTATATATAGTGCCTCCTGGCTTGCTCTCCAAGTACGATCGCGTGCCTTCCACGGGCCGTGTGACGTCACAATGACATCACGGAATGGATCTGGTAACCGTTTTTGGGGCTGAGCTGGCACACCCATGTGCGCCCGTGATCACCATTTGTTATACCCGCTTCTGCACGTGGCAGGACGCGTGGCTTTACAGCAAGCTATCGTCGGCTGCACGCCGTGCTCTGAAGGTAGCCGAAAGTGGGCAATGCCGAGCACGGCCATATGTTACGTTAAAGGAAGTAACGTCGACGGGGACTCTACCGACGGCACGATCCGAGCGCAAGCTTGTTCACCGCCGAGCCTGAAGCTAACCGTGCATATTTGACGAGTCATGTTCGGCACGCCGAACATGAAGCCTCTGGTCGAATCATGGCAGATCAGGTCCGCACCGTGCGACAATCCGGGTTCGGCCCGCTACAATAGCCCCTCAATTTCTGCCGAAGCCGTATGCATGGTAGAGATTGAAGTTGAGCCTTAGGCCGAACATGTCGAACCGCCGAGCGTATATCTGTTTGATGAAGATGGATTCCAGCCGAGCCTCAATCGTTCCATTCTCAGGAGAAGTCCCGACCGTCGCTGAAGTACCCCAATGGTTGGGCGCCAGATGTCACCCCGTGGATGGGTACGGCATACGAGGGGAAAGCTGACAAACTCTGCAAGCTGTCCTATCAGTGCCACGTGTCATGCGCTGGATGGCCAAAAGTTCAGCAGAGTGATGATGGGCGGGAATTTCGATTTCCCAGCTCTAATTCTATAAAAGGAGCGGAGTGAGGAGAGAGAAAGTCACATGCCCTCTCTCTCTCTAGAACTCCATCGCCAGAGCTTCGAAGCCCAACGGTTCGTCTTCTGGTCTTGATTCCCAGCGATTTGGGCTATCAGATCTTGCTGAAAGTTACAGGTATGTGCTCGATCCTTGCCCCTCTTTACTTTTCTGTAGTTTTTCTGCATTTTCTAGTTTGCTTTCTGGGTTTTTGGGGTGTTTTCTGTTCTGAGTGAACAGTGCACCACTGGAGATGGACGGACTGTTCATCTCCATCTTCAACGTGTTCTTCCGAGCACAGAACGTTCATGGTGTCAGGGCTTGGCCGACGATGGGGTTGGCCGAGCCCCAATTCTTGATGTTTCGTAGGATCAGACCGAACACAGATTTGGCCGAACCTTTGGAAACGATGATGGGGTGGGCCAATTAGGATGCCGAGCGTAGTGAGATCCTTGCTTTCTAGCAGATGCCGAGGTCTCATGTTTTTGTTTCTGCCTTTGTTAGGTCTGGCTCACCCAATCATCATCATTTCATCCGACTCTGAGAATTCAGAGGACGACTCCGCCGACCTCGTGATCCGGAAATACGTGGAGAGATACAGAAGCCGACGTCGATCTTCCTCCATAGACTCAAACATGTCAGACTCTGGTGATTCAAATGCCGAGCGTGACCATGAGTACGGCGGTTTTAACACCGAACCGGAGATAACCTTTTCTACTAGCACAGAGTCTGAAGCCGAGCACGAGCTTGGGGCCGAGGCTGAATCCAGACTTCGTTCTCAAGCTGGGGCCACGACCTCTTCCCGTTCCGCTCCCGTTGAGACGTCTTCCGACAATAGGGAGTTTACCGACCTATTCGAGAGGGGGCAGGTCTGTCCATACGCCCATTACTTCAGCGGACGTCCCGATGAGTATGATAATTTCTGCCGAACATACCACATCCCGGACGACGTTGTAGTCCACCAGGTAGCCAGCAATAGGATAAGGGATAAAAGGGAAGACCGTCCCGAGCATATAACGGTTCCTCTGATGGCCATCTGCGAGGCTGGGCTCCGTTTCCCCCTTCATCCTTTTCTGAGGGAATTGCTGGCCAGGTTCGGCATAGTACCCCATTTCTTTGCCATCAATAGCTATAGGATAGTGATGTCCATAATTAAGCTGAAAGAGCTACACAACCTCGAGTTCACCGTGGCCGACCTCTTCCACACGTACATCATGTCCAGGCACGGCGGGACCGAGCGCAGGTACCTGTCCACACGTAGTGGCAAAGAGCCCCTGATAGACGGGCTTCCCGATACCGACAAGTGGGCTAACTTCTATGTTGAAGTTAGTGGGAATTATGAGTTTGGCAGTCAGTCAGTGCTGTGCCGAAGATAAAAGACTTTCGAGGTTGGGTTTTAATTTTCTTTACGTCGCTGAGTATGGCTTATTTCTTCTTTGTGTCGTTTGAGGATATACTCTCCTTGCAGATAACCGAGCAATCACCAAGACACAGCATTCCTTGTCAGTTGAGGCAAACGTTGAGACGTTGAGGGCTCAAATTTGTCGTGACGCGCCGACGCTGCTCGACTACATTCCCTCTTACAAGGGAAAGTTGAGGAGGAAGAAGAAGGAAGCTGGGCCGAGCACAAAGGGTAAAGGTAAGAAGAGGGATGCCGAGGGTCAAGCGGGGGAAAGCAGGCCGAGCAAGAAAGCGAAAGAGCCAAGAGTCAAGTTCCCATCTTTAAAGAAGTCAGCCGACTTCTGGTTCCAAAGCAGTCTGCCAGCCGACTTTCTAGGTGTCAACATTCCGCCCATCCGAACACTCATTCCCGAGTATACCGACGAGATGGGAAGGAGGAACGTGGTGAAATTGAACTTGAGAGACGGAGCTGCGACCCGTCAGAAGGAGGCTGCACAGGCTGACCATCCTGCGAAAAAGCAGAAGGTCACCCAAGACTTCTTCCCCACGAGGCCGCCGACGCCACATCCTAAGGAGAGGGACCAAACTGAGTCTTCGGCTGCGGGTGGCTCCAAAGCCGTGGAACAGGCGGCTGGCTCAGGTGGCCGAGCGTTTGTTCAAGAGTTCGCGCCATCCTTCGCGATGGCCGACGGCAGGATCGTTACTGTGGAAGACAGTGTAAAGGTTGAGCCTGGGCTGGCAGTCACCATGCTGCACGGCCTCGCCCTGCCGAAAGATATGGACAGAGTCCCAGCTGAGCTGCAGCCGAGCATTACGCACTTGAACGCTTACCTTGTTCAGGTATTTGAGTTTGTTTTATTTCTATCTTCCCTTTTGAGTCTAAACTTTTTCCTTTTTTGCCGAGCATGACCATCTTCTCATTTTTTACAGGCTGGGCAGGCTGCTCTGCGAGTGTCCAATCAGGCCGAATTGCTGGTGGCCGAGAGGACGTGGTATCGTGGCGACGCTAAGACCGAGCGTGAAAAAACGAAGGCTGTTAAGAATGCACTGAAGCAGGCTAAGGCAAAAGTTACCGAGCTTGAGAAGGAGAGGGATGAGGCCCTCGAGAATGCGAAGACGGCCGAACGCGAGCTCGGTCAAGTTGTGAGGAGGGAGAAGAGGAAGATGAAGGAGGTAGATGCGAAGGCCTACCAGGCGGGGTACGACCGAGCAGGAGCTGAATATATGAGAGATGCTCGGTCGATGGTGAATGAGGAGGTCGAGAAGAGGGTTCCTGTTGCGTACCGAAGAGGGTACAAGGCTGGGGTGCTGGCTTCTTGTGCTGTTATGCAGCTGGAGCCTGACATGAACTTGATGAAGACCATCCCTGCGACCGTAGTGCCCGAGCTCGTGCTGCCGTACACGGAGGAGGAATGTGCCCCACTTCCGCCGGAGGAGTTTTCTGAGAGCGAGGACGATGTTGATGATCTAACTGTGGCCGACGCTGAAGGCGGAGTGGATGGTTCTGGTGAGAGGAAAGAGGCCGAGGTTGAGAACGCCGAGCAGGATACCGAACAGGCTCAAAAAAATGATGAAGTCGTCGTTGAAGCCGAGGACGATGCTGCTCGTCTTGCTGAAGCTGCAGCCGGTGGTGATCCGCCCCAACCGTAGAGTTTCAAGTTCTTTTTAGAATTTGTGTTTTTCTTTTGAACTTTCTTGAATTTCGTTGGACTGGACGGCTCCGATCTTGGGATTTTGCCGTGCCAGATGTAATAGTTTTAAGGGGGGTCGGCACCGAACGATTTACTACGCCGTACCTCCTAGGTTGGGATCTTGCAAACACTTGTCTTTATTCTGGAGTTTTTAAATGAATGCATGGCTTCCTTTTGCAACGTCTGTAATTTGGCCGAGCTTGTCTGATTGCCTTCATGTCTTCACATAATTTTGTGGGTTTTGCATGTTCGTGAATGTGTAGTTGTCCGTAGCCCCCACTTTTGGTTTGGGTTCGGCAGAATAGTTGAGAGTAATTCGTGATCGAAATGGTTAAGTATAGGTATTGCAGCCGAGCCCTGACCAAAGTAGTAGTATGGCCGCAGTTGCCATTAGTCGCCGAGCAGGGATGTATTGTGATCTTGACATGATCCAACCTTTGACGTAGTTTGAGAGTGTGAGGTGCCCCCTTGCCAGTGGATGGGGCTTGGTCAAAGTGTTAGCCCCTGACCATGGTAGAGGAACGTTGGAGAGTAGTGATTGTTTATGGGTGGTTTGCTCGCCAAATTGCGAGTGTAACCACTCGGTGGCCGACCATAGTGTCTTGCCAATCCGAGCCGAAGCCTAAGTTCAATAAGTGTATTTTAGGCTCGGCGGACCATATGTCCAGGTTTTGCTTCTTTGGGCGGTGGAGTTGGCCGAAGCAAAGGGCTTTTTAAAGAGCCGTTTGGAGGGTGTGACCGAAGTCATCGTTTGGTTGTGGCTTTCTAGCCGAGAGTGAAATGAATGCATGAAATGTTGTTTAAAGACTTTTTAGATAAAAGAGATTGTCATTTCAGTGATATTTCTTCGAAGTACAGGGAAAGTAATAAAGACAGTGATAGTGGGTTGAGGCCCTTCTTTGAAATGCAAAAAGAAAAATGTAAAAGATTTATGCCGAAGCCGAAGAAAACAGAAACTCTGTATGCACGAAGTGTTGGCCGAAAGTAGCTGTCGGATTGAAGCATCACATGTAAGCCTTCCTGAGGTTCTGTGCATTCCATGGATTGGTGAGCACCTTGCCGTGCATGTCTTCGAGGGTGTAAGCCCCTTCACCAGCAACCTTCACGATACGAAATGGACCTTCCCAATTGGGCATAAACTTTTTCTTTTTGCTTGCTTGGACGACTTTCCGCCAAACCAGGTCGTCGGGTTTGAACTTCTTGATTCTGACACTTCTGTTGTAGCCCTTGGCAACAGTCTGTTGGTACTCAGCAAGCTTTAGCCGAGCGTCGTCGCGTTTTTCCTCAGCCAAAATCAGTTCTTGCTCGACGGCTTCGTCATTGGTCTGTGGGTTGAAGTTTTCCGTTCTGAGGGTTGGGAATCTTGATTCCAGTGGGATTACGGCCTCCATGCCGAACGCCATTGAGAACGGTGTTTGGCCTGTGGAACGGCGGGGAGTGGATCGGTAAGCCCATAAAACCCTGGGGAGTTCCTCTGCCCATTTTCCCCTCTTTGAATTCAGTCTTCGTTTTATCCCTGCGCAGACCGTCTTGTTTGAGACTTCGGCCTGGCCATTTCCCTGAGGGTAGGCTGGTGTTGAGTTGAAGAATCTGATGCCGAACTCTTCACAGAGACTTGTGAGGCCGTCCCCGACAAATTGGGTGCCGTTGTCGGAGACGATGGCGTAGGGTACGCCGAACCTTGTCACGATATTTCTCCATACGAATCGTCAGACGTCTGCTTCCGTTATGGTGGCGAGGGCCTCGGCCTCTACCCACTTGGAGAAGTAATCCGTTGCTGTGATCAGGAATTTGAAGCCCCCAGGTGCTGTTGGGAGTTTCCCGACGATGTCGAGCCCCCATTGTGCGAATGGCCATGGACTTGTGATGGGAGAAAGATTCTGTGCCGGCTGCCTTGGAATTGGGGAGAAAAGTTGGCATGGTCGGCACCGTCGTACGATTTCTTCGCAGTCTTTCTTCATGTTTTTCCAGAAGTATCCTTGACTCATCGCTCGTTGACATAACGAACGTCCACCAGAGTGGCAGCCGCAGCTTCCCGAATGCAATTCATCAAGGATATCCGGAACTTGGTTCGGGTGAACAACGAGAAGATAGGGTCCGGAAATGGACTTCCTATAGAGTTGCCCGCTCTCAGAGAGCCAGTAGTACGCGGCCTTGTTTCGGATTCGAAAGGCTTCCTTTTTGTCGTCGGGTAAGGTGTCGTTTCTGAGAAAGGCCACGATTTCATCCATCCAACTCGGACCAAGGTTAATGTTGAGCACCTCTGGAGTTGTGTCGAAACTTGGGCTGTCGATGTTGCCAAAATTTATGGTTCGGAACTCAGAAGCTTTTGAAGCCGAGGCGAGGCCGGCAAGTGCGTCGGCGTGGGCGTTGTGCTCGCGGTTGATCTGCTCGATGTTGAAAGTTTTGAATCGAGTAATGAGTTTTGCTGCTGTGGCCTGGTACTTCACCATCCTTGGGTCTCTAGCTTCGTAGTCCCCCAGCACTTGATTGACGATAAGTTGAGAATCACAGAATACGGCCAAGTTGTCAACTTTCATTGCGATTGCCGAGCGTAGGCCAGCAAGCAGGGCCTCATATTCAGCTTCGTTGTTGGTGGCGGGGAAATCGATGCTGATGGCACTCTCGTGAAGAGTTCCGCAAGGAGAGACCAAAACGACTCCAGCTCCAGCCCCGTTGTTGTTTGAAGCA
Source organism: Rhododendron griersonianum (assembly GCA_018127125.1). Lineage (NCBI taxonomy): Eukaryota > Viridiplantae > Streptophyta > Magnoliopsida > Ericales > Ericaceae > Rhododendron > Rhododendron griersonianum. Next base: position 51,420,665 of record CM030789.1, on the reverse strand, counting down.
CCGTCAACTTGCATTCGCCAAGTGTCTCCCTGAAAGAGGAGCCACCGGTTCTCTTTTGGTTGGTGTTCGGCAGAGGGTTGGGTGGGGGGTTTGTTCAGGATCTCGGAATCTTCAGGTGTTAGCTCAGCGATAAAGTCGGCGAGGACCTGCCCCTTTATTGCTGTCCTTGGTTCAAAACGGATATCAAAATTTGCAAGCTCGACCGCCCACTTTGAAACTCGGTTTGAGAGGTCGGCTCTTCGGAAAAGTGCTTTGAGAGGGTACTCGGTCAACACTGTTATTGTGTGCGCCTGAAAGTATGGCAGAAGTTTCCTCGCCGCAGAGACCAGGGCGAGTGCAAGTTTTTCCAGTGGAAGGTACCGAGTCTGGGCTGGGAGGAGTGTCTTGCTTGTGAAATACACTGGCATGTCGTCGGGCCCGTCTCGACGAACAAGTGCTGAGCTAATTGCGTGGCTCAAGACTGCAAGGTAAAGATAGAGATTTTCGTAATCTTTGGGCTTTACCATTAGTGGTGAAGAACTCAGGTAATCTTTAAGCTCGGCCAACGCTCTGTCGCAGTCCGGTGTCCATTCAAAACTTCGTCGGCTTTTCCCTTTGAGAGCGTGAAAGAAGGAGTGGCATTTGTCGGATGATTTGCTGATGAAGCGATTGAGAGCCGCTGCCATCCCGGTTAGTTTTTGTACCTCTCTGATCGATCTTGGTGGGCGAAGATCCGCCACTGCCTTGATTTGGTTGGGGTCGGCTTCGATGCCCCTCCGCGTGACCAGATGGCCAAGGAATTTGCCGGCACTTACGCCGAACGCGCACTTTTCCGGGTTTAAACGGAGTTTGTGGAATTTAAGAATCTCGAAGACCTCAGCCAGCTCCTTCAAATGGTTGTGCTCCTTTTGGCTTTTGACGACGAGGTCGTCAATGTATGCTTCCAGGATGTTGCCTATTTGTGCATAGAGCATCTTGAAGATCGCTCTGTTGAATGTTGCTCCGGAGTTCTTTAGACCGAACGGCATCACCCTATAGCAGAAAATTCCATGTGGAGTTATGAATGCTGTTTTCTCCATGTCGGCCGGGTCCATAGCAATCTGGTGATAGCCACGGTAGGCGTCCAGAAAACTAAGCCAAGCATGGCCGGCAGTTGCGTCTACGAGCTGGTCGATCTTCGGTAGTGGAAACCAATCCTTGGGACAGGCGTCGTTAAGATTCGTGTAGTCGACGCAGACTCGCCACTTTCCATTCTTCTTCTTGACGACCACTGTGTTGGAGAGCCAGGTTGGGTATTGCACTTCCTGAATGGCGTTGTTGTCTAGTAGCCGGTTGACTTCTTCTATTACGGCGTCGGCGTGCTCTGGTGCCGAACGTAGGTCCAACTTCTTGAAGAGGTCATAGTACATAACCTCAGCTGAACTTCCCTGATCGATGAGTACACGCTTTACGTCATGGACGCCAATCTGGACGGTGACGACGAGTGCATCCGAATGTGGAGTCTGAACGTGTTCAAGATCACGTTCGGTGAAGCTGATAGTCCATTTTGGCAGTTCTTGTGGTCGTGAACGTTTGGATCCACAGCCGACGGAGAGTATCGCTTTTGAAGTTGAGGCTTGATCGATGTCGGCTCTGAGGGTGGTCTCGAATGCCTTTGTTACCGGTCCATGGATGACATGGATCAATGGTCGTTGTTCGTTGGGGTTGGGATTTGTCTGCCGGGCGGGCGTCTTTGCTCGATCAATGTATTGATCGAGATGGCCTTGAGCGGCAAGCTTTTCAAGGAGAGCCTTGTATGGTGCACAAGCAGTCGTGTAGTGGCCGAGCTCGTTATGGTAGGTGCACTTCTTCCTTGGGTTTTGATCCGGTTGGCCAGTGTCAGTCCCGAGCTTGGCCGTCGGTCACTCAAACCACGGTTGTCTCATTATTTCCTTCAGAAAAGACCAGATTGGTTCTTTGAAGTGAGTGGTTTCGGCCACGTGGTCATGCTCCTTCGGCTGCCGCTCCTTCCCCTTTTTAATGTTGTGCACTTGCTTCTTCGGCTGCACTTGTTGGGTCGCCGTTTGTACCGGTAGCTGGTGAACGGTTGAGGAGAACGAATCGTTGGAGCTCGGGATTCCCTGTGCGGCTCTGTCTGCGTAGAGTTCTTCGAGAGCACAGAATCTTTCCACTACACGCATCAATTCACCCATGCCGTGTGGTGGGCGGATGGCGAGTTCGTCTAAGATCTTGCTCCCAGTCTCCAGGCCGTTCTTGAAGGTGCGTGCGGCCCAGTACTCATCGATTCCAGGGATCTCGTTAAACAGCTGCCAATAGCGCTCGGCATATTGCCTGAGGGTTTCCGACGACAGTTTCCTCATCTGAGACAGCGATTCAGGCTCCTTAGCCGTTTTGTTGCTTGTGATGAAGCGTGTGTTGAAGGCGCGTTCAAGGTCGGCCAGGGTCCTTACGGATCCAGCGGGCAATTTGTTGAACCATTGGAGCCCTAGGGAGCCGAGGCTGGACGGGAACGCCTTGCATTTCACCTCATCTTTACTCGTGCAGAGTTCAATGGTTTGTCTGAAATGGATGAGGTGAGTGCAGGCCTCACACGTCGACGGATCGAACTTTGTGAACTTGGGTAGGTGGAAGGTGGGTTCTGGCGGCGTGTTGATTATGTGGGAGGTAAATGGGGAGACGCTGAGATCTTTTAGCTGCCTTTCGAATCCTGGGCGCGGCGGTTTGCTGTGTTCGTCCGTTTTCGACCTCTTCGAATCCCTGTCTTTTTGTTCTTTTGCCGATGTCTTCTCCGCTTCCCTTCGGCGAAGCTTGTCTCGCAGGTCCTTCTCCGTTCGGCGTGGGCCGTCGACGGTCTTGTCGTTGTGGCGACGGGTTTTGTTCTCGTCGTTCGCACCATCAATGCGTACGTCCTTCCCGTTGCGCCGAGCGTAGTGCTCATCGTTTTTGTTTTCTGTCGGGATGTTCCCCAAGCGCTCAGAGACTTGGGGTCTGGTTCGGGCTGTGTCTCGGCTAGGGTGCGTGGCCGTCGTGCGAGATAACTCTGCGCGACCTGTCGTGTACGTACTTGTAAACGACTCGGTGTCCCTTGTTCTGGTTCCATCATGATGGCTTCTAGAACGATGTGTTCCGGATACAGCGGGTTGCTTGTAGAGAATTATTCCCCTGGCGTCGTCTGGTGCTGGGGTGAAGCCCAAGCGGTCCTTCACGGATCCGCGTTGGCCTCCTTCGTTCTGACGCCCTTGCGGTGGTGGAGGCGGAGGTGGAGGCGGTGTTTGCCCTCCTCTACCCCTGTCTCCGCCAGATCTTAACGCGGTAGGGGTGGCGTCTAGCTGCATGCGTTGCTTCATTTGGGCCACTTCCGCCCTTAGGGCTGCTAGTTCGTTGTCGCGTTCGTCGTCGCGACGCTGCAGTAGGCGGATGTAGGCCGAAGTGACGTCGTCCGAGACCGGTGAGAGCCCGGACCCAGGGGCGAGGGAGAGGGACATGTGCCTCTCGAGGGTTGGCGTGGAGTTGACATTTCCACCTGCGTCTTTGGCCCCCGAGATGGTTGCGTCTGCTATATCTCCGCCCATGGTGAGTGATTTGGTTGCTGTCTTACGGAGGAGCGAGGGAAGTTTGGAGGACGAGTGAGCCGCTGAGATCAGAAGGGTTTCACGTCGGGTTCACCAATTGTGTGGCCCGTGATCCTCTGGTCCTCGATCCTTCGTTGGTGGTTCGATGATGGGTTAGCTTTCTTCTCCTAGCCTGCACAAGGAACGCACGACTAAGACCTGGCCGGGGGTTGTCCCGGCAAGGCCCTCCGGCGAGAGGATGAGTATAGCGCAGAGTGGAAGCAAAAAGCTTAGAGAGAGTAAATGTGAGTATTCAGTAGCGTGTCTGGAGTACCGTCCGTTAGGGTTACCATCACTAGGTATATATAGTGCCTCCTGGCTTGCTCTCCAAGTACGATCGCGTGCCTTCCACGGGCCGTGTGACGTCACAATGACATCACGGAATGGATCTGGTAACCGTTTTTGGGGCTGAGCTGGCACACCCATGTGCGCCCGTGATCACCATTTGTTATACCCGCTTCTGCACGTGGCAGGACGCGTGGCTTTACAGCAAGCTATCGTCGGCTGCACGCCGTGCTCTAAAGGTAGCCGAAAGTGGGCAATGCCGAGCACGGCCATATGTTACGTTAAAGGAAGTAACGTCGACGGGGACTCTACCGACGGCACGATCCGAGCGCAAGCTTGTTCACCGCCGAGCCTGAAGCTAACCGTGCATATTTGACGAGTCATGTTCGGCACGCCGAACATGAAGCCTCTGGTCGAATCATGGCAGATCAGGTCCGCACCGTGCGACAATCCGGGTTCGGCCCGCTACATCTGGCAATGGAAACTCTTCTAAATACTGATATTTAAAAAATTTGGAATACAAGACAAAGTCCGAAAACACTAATCAATTATTGGCCCACGTGGGTTTCGAGCTGTTAGTATACAAAGGTTTTAATTAGTTACTAACAATCATTCTACTACTATTAACATTTTTACACAAACAAATGCACAAACATTCACATAAGGGTGTGGCCTCCGCAAACACAGCACCACTCTGCCACCACTAGTGTATGAAAAGCCCACGAACTTATGTGCGTGTGTTGTGTATTTTGTTTACGCAAAGGTTTGTTGTTTTAAAATTTTCCTAGTTATAATTGAAAGAGTTAAAATTTCACTTGGGTTTTCAGGGATTCAAATCCTCTATATCGGTTTGTAGGTAAGGACAATCACATCAAAATTGTTGTGGGCCAGTTGGGCCTACCCTAGTATCTTGAGTTATGAGTTGAGCAACGGGTGCACCACAGAGGTGTAGTGGCCGTGGGAACCAGATGGTTGAATCCTTTCGCTGTAATGACTACAACTTCCCCTTTAACCTTTACTATTTTTGTGGTAATTTGACATTTGTGAAGTTCTTGGAAAAGAAACATAACCTAATTTAAAAAGATTGCAGCACCGTTGATATAAATCAGAAGAACTATAAATCTAATTCATTGACATAGTTTTTAATAGGTAAAAGATTTGTCAAAATTCCGGTCCATTAGATTTCAAGAATTAAAATCTCCAAATTAATTGATAGAAATATTGCCAATAATAACCGTGCGACAAGCCGACACCCATCAAAGGAGTCCTTCGCCATCTAGGAGCTACTTTGCAAATAATAGGATGCAACTGCACTAAGGGGTTTCGTTCGGTTCCCATTAAGCTAGTAGTGCGACTGCACTACAGGATTTCCGGTTCCCATCAAACTGGCAATACGGTAAAGACTGTCGAGTTTTTGGCCCTCAGACACCCCTTCATATCATGGAAGAGACCATGTGACCAAGCCGTAGGAGAAAAGGAACAATTTTGACACACAATGTACAAAAGAAGACCCCGAATTGCAATATTTCCAGCTTAGAAGCTGAATGAGATCGCCCAAAAAAGCTGCTTCAGAATAATCTTCCACCCAAACTTAGCAAATCCATATATAAGTTCCAAATATAAATCCACATGCAATAGATCGTAGACAAAAAAAAAATGGTAGGAAAACAACCCACAATAAGAAAACCTAACCGCACACAAATCAGTTCGCTCCACCGTCTTGCGAAAACAATTTCAGACGGAAGTGTCTGCTTCAATTATTGAATGATAGGTACATGGGTACCATCAACATGGTTTTGCTCACAATCAAGACATACCAGCGTAAGGATCACCTATAACCAGAGGAGGGATAAGCAGGTTGAGGATAGCCTTGAGCCTGAGGATAGGGCTGACCATATGCCGGTTGTGCATATCCAACTGAGGAAGGATATGGCTGATCAAGGCGTGACATCTGCTGGAAAGGAGGGACTGCCATCGCCGATGGCCCAAACACACCGTCTCTTTTGTCCATTTCGACCTTGTGCTGTGTCTGCAATACCCCAAATTTATACCGATTACTACAGGCAAAGTGACGTGCAAGGATTTGGGACAACGGATTGTTGAGTTGAGTCGAGTTGAGAATTCCACACCAAATGGTGCATCTCCTCACCCTTCTCAATCATGCCAAAAACGGTCACCGTTTCATACTCAAAATCGTCCTAAACATCAGTGCACGCGCAACTTTGTGTACAAAATTGATTTTAAAGTTTTCTCAACATAACGAACATAATTTCCAATAAGACAGTGCTCTATTTAACATATCGCATACCTGCATGCATGCACACACCCTGCAAAAACAAATTAAACAGCAATCAGTGGAAGATTGTGTAAATTACATCAGCTGCAAGTGTTAGTGAGAAGTTGGAAGGGAACCCTTACGTGCAATAGACCATATCTGACAAACAAGACAGTAACTGAGAGGCCTCTCGAAGTTCTGAACTTCCAACAATCATGGCAATGATGGAAAATACGCATGCAACTTGTTGAAGGCAGATCATGAAACCCTAGGTATCAGGAAAAAGAAAGTTCAACAGGACTTAGGGTATCTGGCTTGGGTACACACACGCGCACACACCTATGTATACATACATAGAGATAGAGATAGATAGAGAGAGAGAGAGAGAGTACAATAATGCAATTATCGCACTGCGTGGTCTGTATGTTGAACTCGTCTTGCAGCAGAAAACGGGTTGAGGCAACAGAATTTCCGAAGCAACAGATAACCTGGAAATAGTGAAACAAGATTAGACCCACAAAAAAGAGCAAAAAGAAAAAAAACTCCATGCCGACGTAAAATGAAGCAGTAACTTACTTTTTGCATTTTTAAAAGATAAAAGTCGAAACTTGCGAATAGCACATGGAACCAAGAAGCTCCTCGAGAAAGTAAATAAAATATGCAAGCAAAGGAAGTGATAACAAGCAGAATCTAACAATCGTACCTCAGTGGCAAGGCAAAATTCTGGGCATTTACTTTCTCCACACCGACCGCTGCAGGGCATGTAACCCGCACAGCAAACGTACCTGGAACACACAAGAAAGGAACACTGATACCAGGAGGTCAAGGAATTTCACATAAAAAAAACTTATGGATATCAATTACCTTGACATATCATCGTAAAGAGCTCGCTTGCGGAGCAGGTATGAGACACATGGAGCACTGGAGTGAATAAATAAAACAAAATTTACCACAATTAGAAAAAAATGATAATCCAGAAAGAGATGGCTTTTCAAGGGAAACAACAATTTCCAACTACCAAGAGAAATAAATATGAGGCAAAAGGCTTGCAGAATAATTTTCTCGAAGAAACGATGCGAATGTGTTATTAAAAACTTATTAAGGTACAGGGAAAATTACATCATGTTCACGATGGCGAATTGGAGTGGTAACCAGAAACACACAACTCAATGCATCTATTGCCTCATCTCAATGCATGTCAGTGCATCTCAATAACAGTCTCCACTCACTAGTGCTTCATCTTTCATACGTTTGGTGTACACCCCGAGAATGTGATGACTGTAAAGTAGGTACATGACCACTGTAATACTCAGAGTTACAACATGAAAATGGGTAACAAAACCAACCTGATGAGATGAAACAAGGGAATACATTTGGAATAAAGTAGCTGTTAGAAACCGGAAGCTGAACTAGATAAGCAAGAGCTGAGAAGTTGTATGAGATGTTTGGAACTTTGCAAGGAAGACAGATGAACACATGGCGATGGAGGAGAGGTTCAACTCAAGAGTGTAGTAGAAGAAGAGGAAGGCCGTGAAGAATGTCAACCAAGGCAACAATCGGAAGAGAAAAAATGTTGTTGCCTGCAATCAAAGTCAAAGATGGAATTTTGCCAAGGCCAAATTTGCCGAAGGGATACATGCAACCAAACAGAAATGAGGAATTCAGGCCTTGATGCATTGACATGAGTTGCAACTACTCCCCTCTAACATGTTTCAGTACTTTAAGGTTCCTAACACTTGTTTGGACCTAGAGCAAAAATATCGCATTTATCTATATGCTAATCAACTTAAACACACCACAAATGCTAGACCTTGGGGTAATGGAAAAAAGGAAACTGAATACAAGCAAAAGTGAATTTTTAGAGATTCTCTTCAGGAAGTAAGGTGGTTCGCTTATATTTGACACAGAATAGTCATTCATTCCTACAGCACCTACATAAACAGCATTGGCCATGCCATTGATCTTTCTCAATAGTACCAATAAAGTACAAAAGTCCTCATGATCCTAGTTAAATCAGTGGCACTACGAATCTTCACCTTAAGAAAATACCTATACGATAGAATATTCAAAAAGCGATTGAACATCATGCAACAGTTCCCCAATTAACTTCTTTTGAAACGTTTAAGTTACTCATCAATAATAGCCAAAGACAAGGAAATATCTTAAGCCATACAGCAATTAATCAAATGCAAATCCCTAAATACACCACCAATGCTTGTCCTCAGGCCAACTATATAATTTGAACACCAAAAAAGTGAATTTTACTGATTTCCTTCAGGAACTTAGTAGACCAGCTTATATTAATCAAGAACCAGATAAGCCCAGCATAACTATGGCTAATAAACAGAGCATCAAACATGCCATTCAGAAAAGGTTACTCATTCCAATATAAGTATACACCTGTACTCACGTTAAATCAGTGGCAATACGAAGCTTCCATCTTAAGGAAATAAGAACACGATTGAATTCGAACAAACTGCTAGAAAACAACTCGAAACTTCCCAAAAAGCATCATTCAAAGCATTGGAAATTACTCCAATTCCGGTAATACGTATTTAGGCTTGGTTAGCCTAACTTCAGGGGCGGAGGTATGTAGGGGCCCGAGGGGCCCCGGCTCCCCGAGCATCCGAGTTTTAAATTTTTAATTTTATATATACTTGATTTTAAATATTATTGATAATTATTCGTGTATAGTTACTTATAATCTTAATAATTTTGCTTCGATTTGATAAAAAAAAACTGGTTATTTTACATTCTCATTTCTCAATTTCTTTCATAAATAAAAAATAAGCATGTGACAGTTAAAATAGCCTAAAGAATCAATTCAATGTACAAATGTAATGAACTGACAAGCAAAAACCTTATGATATAATAATTATACATTCCGATAAAAAAATATGTCTTCTAAGCCGGCCCCTGGTAACAAAATCCTAGCTCCGCCACTGCCTAACTTTATTATTGGACTATCTTCTATGTATAAATTTGTCTTCTATGAACTTTTATTATTTTTGCATCAAATTCTTGTGAATTATTGCTTCGTCTCGACGAGAGAAATATAAAAAGTACAAAACCATACCTAAGAAATAAAAAAAAAGTTCTCTGAAGACCCAAAAAAAAAGAGAAAAGAACGTTTACTAATAAACTTGGATTCTTTTTGCTATAGTATACTTTTTAAGTGTTCTACATAATTTTCTAACTTTTGAATTCCTATCGTCGAGACGAACAATAATTCACTCAAACTAACAAGAGTTCATACAAGACGGAAATGTTATGGAAAACAATCCAATATTAAAGTTATGCCAAACCAAAAATCAGAAACAGAGGGTAATTCAATCCAATTTTGAAGATGCAAAAGAAGTACATTTGAAAGTCAACCCCAGTCCACAGCTCATCCTTTTCGAACAAGAATTAGAGATATCAGGCAAATTAAGAATCAGAATACTTACCACCATAACGCTAAGCAGCAATCTGCACACACACACACACACACACAAATAATAATAATAAGAAACAAAAAATCAAACACTACGTATTGACTCACAGAGATGATCCAATTATCTAATCCGTATTGTGTGTGTTATCCAGAGAGAGAGAGAGAGAGGTTACAGGGAGTGTCGGCTTTAATGGTGTTGGTGAGATCGGTGTGCCAGAAGTTGCGGTAGTTCTGGCGGAGCTGCATCTTCTCCATGTTCTGCTGCGACGCCGTCGACATCTTTCTTCGCTCAGACCTCAATTCAGAAGAAACCTAGCGCTTCGGTATTTGAAGAAGAAGAAGACGACGACGACGACGGAGAAGATGAATGTCGATGCCGGCTCAAGCCAGTTGTAAGGAGTCTTATTAAAATGCACAGAATTTGCGACGGCTTTATTAAAATTTCACAACGACTAGAAGACTTTGAAGAGGTCTGCGACGACGACGACGAGGCTACGACTTTTTTTTTTTTTTTGGCAAGTAGTTAAAGGCCCCGTTCCCGAACTTATTTTTTAAGAAGGTAATTTTAAACTAAAAAATTATGTGTTTACGCAAATAATTTTATTTATCAATATGAATCTTGTTTGATAGATCTCATTGATATCTTTAATACGGTGCAAAAAAAAATTAAAAAATTATTTTTTATTTACATTATTTTTTAGTTTGAAAATGTGAAATAAGTATTTATTTTTTAAGGTATTCTGAAACGGGGCATAAATAGTATGAGTTATTTGTACTGGCGGATGCTAGGACTGCAAACAAACCGAGCTCCTTGCAAGGAATTTGAGGGCTCAGTTCGTTAAGTACTTGAGCTGAGTTTAAGCTAGAGTTTTGGGCTCATTTATAAACGAAACCGAGCTTAACACTTCAAAACTCGTCTCCGCTAGAGAAAGTTAGGCTCAAAAAAGTAGGTTAGTAAATGAATTTGGATCGGCTTGTTTATAGCTGAGCTCAAGCGCTTGTTTGCAGCCCTACCAGTGGGTAGATGTGAGATAAACCAAAAATTATAGGCCAAATTTGGAAAGTAGACTTTTCTTCCGCCACTTTTTGTTTTTTAACGGGAAAAATATTGATTGAGAAATAGTAGATGTTTGGACACCAATCGGGATACAAATGTGTTGAGAATCATTCGACGTGTGTGATCCCACATGACTTGTATAGAGTTCATGTGTATTGAATACATGTGATTGAGCGATAGCACGATCGTAAAAGCGTTTTTTAAAAAATTCTTAAAACTCTCGAGATTCGCAGAAGCGAGGATTGGGAGGGTCTATTTTTGAATTCTTGTGTCTCTTTGTAAAATCAGCGACCAAGGGAAAGTGCAGTCATGTTGCAGTTGTTGCTATCGGCATTATTCCATATTTTGTTTACTTTTTTTTTTTTTTTTGATCATTAAAACCTTGCCCATATTTTGTTTACTTGGTACGTCAACTTTCAATTAAATTTGTTTATTCCTTCAACTACTTGATTCAGACTTGATTTTTTTTTTTTTTTTTTTGACAAAACAGACAATTTCGTTACTCAAAAAGAATAGAAAACGTCCGGGAAGCTACAAAATTCCAACATCCAATTTGATTGAGTCCAATTAAATACATGAATTTAATGGACAGAAAATCGTCTGACGAGATCGCACAAGACTTTTAATTGGCGTTCCACTAAGACTTTTCGGAAAAAAATTGCATTTTGTCCTTATTTAAATTTTTTTCGTGTTTGTTCGTTTTGCGTCAAATTTTTTTGACTTTTTGATTTATCTCAACGAGACGAACCGGAAAAGTAAAAAAATAATAATTTACTTTTACCCAAATATTTTGAACAATGACAAGTTGACTTTTTTTTACTTAAAAGTGGTCCTTGTTCAAAATATGTAAAAGTAAAAAAAAATTACTTTTCTGATCCATTTCGTTGGAGACGAATCAAAAAGTTTTAAAAAAATTGGCATAAAACGAACAAAAGAGAAAAAAATTCAAATAAAAACAAAACCAAAAAAATGAAAATAGTTGTTAATAGACCGGGAATTGCAAAAGTTTGAAATTTGACCATCTAACCCATTTCAAAACCTCTTGTTTGACTGAAAACATAAAAATTAATCACAAACTTAATGCTTTACATTCATCTATTGTCTCAAATTTGAGGAGTTGAAGTCTTGTACATATCATTTGGAATGGTTTATGCCCATCTTAGAAATATTCTTTCCAAATTTTTTGACTGTTTCATCATCTGTGTTTCTTCGTTTTTAGTGATTTTTTAAATCAAACTTTCTACTTTTTTTTTCTTTTGATGTATCTTGAAAAGTCAAAAAGTTTGTTAAAATGTTAAAAAAAAATTGACCACAGACGAAAAAATACACAAAAGCATTTTTACCTAAAAAATATAGGAAATTGATTTTTACACTCCCTTTTTTGATAACCACACTCTTTTTTTTGGATTTTAGTGTTGGTTTTTTTTTGCTAGAAGACAAAAAAAAAAGGAGTGTGGATATCAAAAAAGGGAGTGTAGAAATCAATTCCCAAAATATATCTCAAAACTGACAAACAAACAAGGGCGAAATGACTTCAATTGATAGTTGAGATATGAAAGGCTTGGAGCTTGAGGGTTTGTTTCCTCTTAATGTCTCAGGTTTAAAATTTATCAGATGCTATTAACTTTTAATTGGGCTAGTTTATATAAAGCTCTATTTTTAATTGGGCCAGTTCATATAAATCTATTTTACAATTCATTCTCTGATTCTATAGTTACCATTTACGTCAAAATTAACTATTGTTCGCTCGTATATATAGATACTGATATCTAGTCAATCTTATTTTCTAGTATACGAATAAAGCGCCGGACGAACTTTTTAATTCAACAATTAAGATCATGAAAATGACATTTTAGAAAGCCGGCCACCAAAGTGCACTGACTTTTTCATTTTTTTCATTTTTTTTTGGTTAAATTGGTGCATTGCATGAAAAAAAAAAAATTAACTACAAGTACGTAATGCGGGGGATAGGAAACATCCCTAGAGTCCGCTAATAGTTGCGTATTAATACGGTCCAGCATATAAAGGATAAACGAAGAGTCCGGCATATAAAGGATAAACAAAGAAACTCTCTTGTTGGTCATGGGCATTTCTTGCTAATAAGTCGGCACACTTGTTGTTCTCCCTCGTAATGTGGCTCGGCAGCGGCGACCCCAACTGCTGCATGAGGTACCCACAATCACGAATCATGCCAAAAGGTGATGAGAGTCGGTTTTGGCGTCCCGAAGGAGTATGATCGCATTGTTTACACTTTGATTCAATAACAACATAGGTATTTGGAGGAGGAGTTTGAATCCAGCCCGGTGTTTCCAAATTTCCGCGACTGAGAGTTGACATTATGCCCAAGCTCAATTGGAAAACTCCATAACGATGACACTGCCCTTTGGGTAAAGGTTATGAGAGGTGAGATTTTACTCGGGATGCTGCTGAGCACCTCCTGCCGAGTGGGTGCAGAGCGGTCGATCCGGCCGTTCATCTCGGCAGTCGGCACGGACGACTCAGATCGAATCTGAACGCATACAAATATGAACCGTCCATTTCTCGGTTAAGATCCGAATCGTCGATTGCCAAGATGAGCAATCCGGCCGCTCTGCACCGCTCTACAGGGATTCCCAATGTTTTGAGGAACTTTCGTAGTTTTGTGGCTACTTACCCCAGTCTTGTCTGCAAATCGGACAACTTGGATTGATATATGTAGCAGATTCCTCAATCATTGCCTTCTCTTTAATCCCTCTAAGCACGTTTGATTTCCAGATTGATTGTGAGAAGGATTGAAGAAGTTGAGATTAAGGTTAGGAATAGAGGAGACATGTCGGTTCGGATATTGGGTAGGATAAAATTAGTTGTATTATGTTTGACTAGGGTGGGATAAAAAGCGGGACAAAAGAATGCAGACCGTCGAATGAGGAGGCAATCTAATCCGGAAGGGGCGTACCGGTTAATACCACCCTCTAGTTGGTAGTAGTTATTAGTACCCCATACGAGGCACTATACTTTTATGTAAAATGGTCCAGAGTCATTCAATCCCTGCGCGACAAAACACCGGACTACAAATAAAGGAGGAACATGTGAATCTGGGTTTCCCTTAATCCCAATGCCCCCTTCTAGTCCGGGTTACCAAACGAGCCCTTCAACTATTGATTACGAGATGCTTAAATATGGTGCTCATGAACACGCTGGTGAACAAATTCTTGGTTCGATTTATCCAGTTATGGAGTTAATGAATTCCGCGCAACATTGAACCAATTGTTTACGAATTGCAATGTATGACTCGAATTGCTCATTTTGTTCAACTCGTCGAATTTGTTGTCCATGCGATTCATGAAAAACATGGATGCCAATATCCAATCAATATCAATCTCATTAGATTGACCTTTTTTGGGAAGGATGACAAACTCGATGAACTGAACAAAAAATGAACAGTGTCTACAAACTGAACAAAGATGAACAGTCCAGATCACAATCATAGGACCAGGATGGATCCATCCAAAGAGCACAGGACCCAGCTCGAAGTTCAAAACTCTCGAGCCCTAAGAGAGAGTAATAGATGCGATTGACTGCACAAGAGAGAGTAATAGATGCGATTGACTGCACAATAATCTCGTGTCGCCTCATCTTACAAAATTTAAGGTTTACACCATTATTATACGTTCTCAGATAACAAGAGAAATACATCCCGTTCTGTTACATATACATGTTCCATGTCAGCACATCTTTCGATTTTCCGGATAATTTTACAAGGTATTGGACAACATTTGTGATGAAACCAACAAAAAATGCGGTAAACAGTCTGCTGAGCGGCTGAGCCGAAGCATTGCTGTTATCTCAAGGATATCTCCGGGATGGACCCTCGGGCTTATTCTTTGACGCCGATCAAGAAGAGACATCAGATGAAGTTTCGAAGAAACCATCACTCAATGTGGTTCAGTAATATGATTAGACGAAGCGTTTCCTAAATAAATCGTGTCTCTTGGTTGGATCCTTAGGTTTGGCTTTTTTCTGACCATGTTGCTTGTTTCTTCCGCTACTATAAACAAGACAAAAGGAATTGGAATGAATAACAAACAGGAAAATGCCATGAACCAGGGAACAAGTAATAAATCTAGAAACAGAGAATCCAAAAAGAAAGCAAGGTAACCATACTTGTATTCCATGTAAATCATCCCTTTTGCTCCCGACATGGCACTCATAGATCCTGCTCTGCGAGTTGTTTTGTGAAGTGCTATGTCATCTGGGTCTTCTTCTAATAGCTCTAATCCAACTGCATCATCACCTACACTCAATACCTGTTACGGGAAAAAGCGAGTTTAGCAACCCGAGGAAAGAGAATAGCATCTTAAAAATGAGAGAGAGAGAGAGAGACCTTTCCCAGCAGGGCAATTTGTTCATCAAGGCGATGGTAACTCAAATCAGCTCCCGTATCAGGTGGTGGCAAGCTTGTGATTACCTGACAGTGGTTATAATTAGCAATCCCATGATAGTTAAAAATACATGGAGTTAACAGTTGATATTATCCAGATTAAAAAAAAAACAGTTGACTTTATCTGCTTAATACATCACCAATGCACTTTCCTCCTCTACCGGGAAAAGTTCCAGCAAGAAAAAAGGGCAATCCACACTTCAATGCTCACAGAAGACCAAACTCCCACGGGGACAAGCCGGCCGACTAGTCCCCACCTAGGCGCTAGGAGGTGGTCCAACACCTAGAATAGGCAGCCAACTAGTTTGCGCCTAGTCCCTGCCAAGGCTTTAGGCGGCTGACTAGTCGGTGATAGGCGGGGCTCCGCCCAACTAGTGCCTAGCAATTTTTAGAACATTGACTATATTCACAAAAATATGATTAAAGCCCTCACCTTAAAGCTATAACCTTGATCAATTAAGAACTGTTGCCTTTTCGTTGAGTAGTACATCTCCTGAATCCAGTATAACACAAATTCATATAAGGCGTATCAAACGTTGAAACAAACGCCATCATGGGTTAACAAATTCAAGAAATTTCCAAACCCCGATTAAAATGCGACAAAAATGAAAGAAGCTGGCGAGAGAAATGTTGGAGTGAGTACCTGCGTATCTGTGGATACAAGGGAATAGAAAAATGCATTATACTCCTCTTTACCTCCTGCCACCCTATCTTGAATTCGACCCTGTCAAACCAACAACAAACTTTACATAACAAATGCATTATCATTTTGCAGAAAAATCTAATCTAGGCCATGAGATCAAACAGTCAAGTATCTATGTACAAAAATCTCCTCTCAAGACAGTGGCAACATCTAAAGAAACACCTATTATGAGCCATGTTTTAGCATGTAAACACTAAACACCATATGAAGTCCTTTCCCCTTCCCCTATACCGTTCCATTATCGCCCTATGGCATGAAACCTAATTTGTTTTCTGAAAACCGTTGCCAAATGTCTTAATCTCCTCTCAACTACTCGTTCCCTACATTTAATGCAGCATCTCAGCACTTTTTCTGTTATATTGGCAAGCTTAGATGTATCTTCTTCTTCAAATCAGGTAAAGATCATCCTCAGCTGTCAAATTAACCTCACTAATTGTTTTCTTATCTTCTGTTCTGACTAATTTTCTTTCTTCCAATTTTTGTAGTGCCTACATGTATAGAGAGTCGTCAAAAAATCTTTTTTGCTTTTTAACATCTTCATTCCACCATAATGTGTCTTCAAACGGTGGACCATTCCTCTTAAACTTATTGAGAACGCCTTTTCCTACATTTCATTACAAATTGTCTTCTTAAACCATAGAAATTTTGTTGTACGTTTAATCCATTTCCAGGGTCTATCTATTCATCATACATAGAGGTGAATTTTCACCACTTACATTCCACCATATTCCGCTTCATTATGTAACACATATAAAGTGCATGGAAAAAACAAACACAAATGGTATCCAAATTCCAATCAATACCTTTGCCCTAAGAATACGGCCAAGTCGTTGGGCTTCTTGACGCCTTGACCCCGCATGCGAGGAAATTTGAATTATCACATTGGCCTCAGGAATATCAATGGAATTATCACCGACCTGTGAATAGTAAAAGCATTAATATCAAACAACAAGGGCGCTCAACTTTTCTGCGTCTGTACAGTAAAAAAATGATCTAAAACACAGGAAAAACGAAAAGGAAAGAAGAAGAAGATTCCTTGAAACCAAATAACCAAATTTGTTGACCACAATAAGCAAGTTCAATCATGCACATCAAGCTCACAGCTACATTAATCGTTACTTCTATTGAATTCCATCTATTATATCCATAAATATTGAAACCAAAATATATGCAAATAAGACAAATCTTGACTCAGTTGACTCTGAAATGATAGTAGATCCAGATGATCAATTGACTATGAGTACACTACCGCATACCTTCGAAAGGAAAATAGTGTTTACATTCCGACTATGTTTGAAAGTATCAAGAATCTTTGTCCTCTCAACATGGCTGCACATTGACAACATAACATCAGGCTAAATTATTAAAAACTCAAATAAAATTAAGTTACTTCAGGACTAGATAGCCCTAAAATACTTATCACGTGGAAAACAAAATACTCTACCATACATCATAGATCTCTGGAGAGAAACAACATGACAAAGAGAAATGCATCCACAAACCTTGTAGCACCATATATCATAGGTTTCCGAAGCTTTGTTGCATACTCTACCAGTGCAAAAAGATTGTCCGCAAAAACAATTATCTTATCACCACGCTGTTGTTCGTGAAACCGAATAAGAAACTCGCAAGCCCTAAACTTATTAGGGTTCATCACATAAAGTGCCTGAAATCAGAAAAAAACAATCACTATGTTGGAGAGGGAAAACGTGGGGTAGCAGTCTATCAATAGTTGCAGAGAAGTTGTGCTACTGTAAAAAATAAAAAAATAAAAGAAAGAAAAGAAAAAAAGAAGCTGACCATGACATTCGTCATTCTTAAGGAAAAATATCTTCCCACAAAGAAATTTCCAATTGAAATAAAGAACAATAACTAACTCTCTTATGTAAACACACAAGAAATTATGTAACTGACGGACCTGCCTCTTCTTTGAATTCTCTTTCTTCAGATATTCAGCAAAAAATTCCTTTGTCATCGGACACCAAACTTCAGCACACTGTACATTTGCAATAAATCCTCCTTTAACCAAATCCAACCAATTTGCTTCATACAATTTGGGACCAATAAGGAAGTTCAAATCTGTGATCCTCTCATCCTCTCTCACAAGTGTGGCTGCAGTCAAATTTAAGTCAAAACTTCACTTCTTGGCAAACAAGTAAAATTGTTAGAGATGCATCAAAATTTTGTCGAATGCATACCAGTAAGCCCAAGTTTGCAGTGGGATTTGGTGATGCTGATAACCTTTCTAAACATGTGAGCAGGAACCACATGCACCTGAACCAACATGAATAAGTTTGAAACTAGAAAACACCACCTATATTTATTTGGAAATTAAAATTCTGCATAAGTTAGACGGTGGCTATGATTCCATAGAAGAAAAATACCTCATCCATGAGAAGCAATCCCCATTCTCTATTTCTTATTTCTTCTATAATTTTTTCAGATTCTTCAGACCGTTTGCCACCGAAAGCAACCATGTTATACGTAGTTACCACCACCCCTGCATTACCACGGAATATTTCTTTGTTATCAGAAGTGAACCGGCATATCTGCTCATCCCGTATCGTTGACCACAACTTAAACTGAAATGCCCATTGATCCACAGAAACAGCATTTGTCGCTAAACAAAGGCAGCTCTTCTTTATCCGGCTGGCTGCAGAGACACCAACTAGAGACTTCCCAGCACCGCAGGGTAATACAATAATGCCAGATCTTGCTCTACCTGAGATAATGAACAATGATTTAAGGCAAAGCCTCCATAAATCCAAAATCATAGTCCGCCTAAAGAAAATGCATGGTAACAGGCAACTATTCTCCATTTATGCATGCTTCTTGAGAAAATTACACACATGACTGAAGCAACAAAATAATCTACTGTAGAACAGAATCCAAAGTAATTCCAAGACCTCAACTTAAGATTAGCAAAGACATGGGACCAAAAAATTAACAGCATAAAATGCAAACTGGCAAAGGGCAACAGGACAAGACAACTTTTTGTATGAGATTGGGAACAAGGGGTGTATGAAGTACAGTACTTACATCCTTCGAAATGTTCCAATGTCACCTTGTATGAACCCTAATAATGCCTAGGTAAAGCTAATGCTCATTGGGAAAAATTCAATCCCGACAAAGGGACCTCGTATCCTGATTAATCTAGGACATCAGGGACCATTATATCCTCTGAAGTGTGAATAAGCAAGTTTTAGCATTAATCTTGTGATTGCAGTACCCCAAATAGCATAGCTCAGATTAAAACACCCTCACAGTCACACTACCAATCCAGAAAGTGCATTCATTGGTCTATCTTCATCGGCCTAAAGTGCTGCACTTTCCTGTCTTTCACAATGGCATTCATTTCTTGCTAGTAGTCATCTTTTGTTACCATTGAAGAATATCGAGAAACCATTGCAACTAAACTTCCTATAAATGCAGGTTTCATGACTCCAAATCTGCACCAGTGGCCATGCAACAGTGCCATAGCATTCCATCTTAACTTGGCAAGCTTTTCAATTGCCTTCTTCCATTTCTTGCAAGAAATCCCTGTACCTTTCAAGTTCATTATGTATCGTCAACCATCTATATTGGATTTTAGCCATTTACGTTTAACTCCTAACAATGGACCAGGGCATTGTGAAAGTAGGAGAAACAAAAGGCAGTGATGTGGAGTAAATCACTACATACAACAGCCCAGATGTTTGTTGCTCACAAACAATGCATTAAATGACCTTACCATTTCCAAACATCTTGCTAAGACTCTTTTCCTGATAAGGCCGAGGTTGTGCTTGAGGCTTCAATTCCATGTCGAGGTCAGGATTGACCTGGTGTCAAGATTTTAAAAGCAGTGCATCAGAAATGCTATAGGAAAACGAATACAATGTCAAGTGGCAAGACGGCTTCTCCATTTTAAAAATTACATCTACTCTGGACATTCCTAAAGCATGGACAAGCTTAACAAATAACTCACAGTATCATTTCTGAAGTCATACTCCTCCAGCATGGGATAGTTTAAAGCATTTGGAAGACAACGTTGCTTTACATTTTCAACCTGCCACATAGAAAAATGAAAATTAAGAAAAATCCAAACGAGAAATAAATGAAGGTTCAAACCCATATTTTCAATCAGTGATTCGACACAAAACTGCGTCCTCTGCTCCATAGTTATTGAACGGGAATATGTAATAGTCGTACTTCCTATGACCAACTCAATCAACTACGAGAAATTAGATTAGTAGCAATTACTAATAGTCATTGTACCAAAAGTTCCACTATCAAGCATGGATACATCATACATATGAATGCATTAGTAGTTCAATAACAAGTCTCAATCAGAATACAACAAGGTTCACCAAGACTTCATTAGTGTAGTGGTACCCAACTCCCTGATCCAAACACAATATGTGATCAGTCAGTGCCCAACCCAATCGCATCAAAGGTAAACTACAGCAGGTAAATGAATAAATGGAACAAGAAGTATTGACACACCATCCCAACTGACTTTATAGCATGGGTCTGTAGACCACTGAACTTCCCGTGTTGCTTAGTTGAATAAAGTTCAATAATACCCAGAAAATATCAAATTTTCTTTGAGAAAGCATACATAAAGAAGGGGATTGAGTTTCCTAAAGAACTGAAGCAACGTGACGCATGTACAACCCCATATGATCAGTTTCAAAGGATTCAACTCAATCTACCTGAGCAGGGTCAACTTCAAAGGAATGAGTTTCTTTTTCTTCAGCTGCCGCTGCCAATTCCGCTTCATTAAGCAACTCGCTGTGCCCATTTTCTAACTCACCCAATGATTTGCCGATTGCAAATCCATCACTTCCATGCACCCCCTAGCAAGATACATATGTTAAATAGTTAGGTAAGGAAATGGGGCTTCAAATATGAGTGCCCCAGTATGATGGTTTAGAATGCAGGCAAAAGAATACGAGTTCAGTAAGATAAGCTCAGTACTTGCAGCTAAAACCAAGAACCTAAACATCATCCACAAAGACTCGTGGAAAATGACACTGCATCGAACTGTAGAACATTCACAACCCCAAAGGAAACCGACAAATTGCATGCATAGACGGTAAATGCAGCCAAATAATAATGTTATATCAATATATAGGTAATTGAGACATTCATATTCATCACTGAAAAGAACGCATTCGTATCTTTTAAAAATTAAAGCAACTTATCGGAATCACACATGGAAATAGAATAATTAAGAAGTTGTGTTCCAAACAAATAATGAAGAGACCAAACTAACAGACTTATTCAGTTATTTGCATTGACCACAAACCTCGGAAATAATTCTTGCGGCAGCGATAACGCCATCCTTAAGCAACTTCTTCAATACCTGAAAGTAGTAAAGTACCCAATATGAAGCATTAGCAACCAAATTTACCAACCGAATACAACCAGCAATAAGTAGATAAAAGAAAACCATCTTGCCTCCGGAAACGGGGATTCGACAAAGTACCGATTCTTCTTAAGTACAAGCTTCACTTTGCCATAATTGGCAGTTGAAGCATGAATGAAGTCAATCATCTCTTTGGGGAGCTTGGTCTTCGATAACTTATTCAAGACAGCTATAATGGTTTCGGTTTCCAGACCAACAGACACCGCCGCATATAACGAGTGAGGAGTCAGGTTGTATTCGTGCATGTTCTCTGGCCTACACATTGAGAACAACAATATTCAAGTCATATTACAAATCAACTACTCCCTCCGTCCCAAATTGCTTGCTCCTATGAAAAATTGTGCGATTCTCGGATCAAAAAACATATTACTTCAGTGCATATTTTTTTGAACTTCTTTGCATCAAACTCATGAACCCTCATGGGTTCTTTAATTTGGTGCAAAACTTTTTAAAAATTTCGCATGGAAGTACTTTACTTTTGTATCTCAAAAAAGCACGATTTTTTGTAGGGGGGGCATCAATTGGGGACGGAGGGAATAATATACGTATACGTCAAAAGGTGGTGGATAATGCGTAAAAAGTGTATCGATATCCGAGTAAAATGTATTGATATATCCACGAAAGTGTATTGATATAAATGTACAAATCAACTACTAATACACAAATAAACTTTGAAATGTACGAATTATACCTGCAAACAGGCTCGGCGATAGCAATAAGGAAATCGTAAGCTTGCTTGTAGAGAGGGGAGAAGGTTTCGAGGAAAATCCGGCCATCGGCGCAAGCCCATAACGGCCTATTAACATGATCTGGTTTAAGTTCTAGCTTGCTAAAGTCTCTCTTCTTTCCTTCTACACAAATATCAATTCCAATCATTCTTCAGTCATTCAATCACTCAGCTCATCCAAATCAATTCAATTCACATTCGAAATAACAAACAACAACAAAAACTGAACAAAATAAGATAAATCGGCATACCGCCGCGATAATCGTCGTCTAATTCCTCGGCGTAATAAGCGTCTTCGTCATCAACCACGGTTGCCCTACGGTCCTCCTGCACAAAAAATCCCAATTTTAACCCAATTAAGAAAAACCCAAAATCCCTTTCGAATAACATTAAAAGGGTAATTTGAAGGACCTTGGCGGAGGAGGATTTATGCTTCTTGCTAGGTCGACCTTTGTCGCCTCCTGCCATTACAGGGAAAATTTTCAAACTATGAGAGATCGATTTAGAAACATGCTACTGTATAAGTATGTGTATGTATGGATCTTGATTATTGAACGATATAGAATTAATAATAATATGGTACCGTGTCCCATGGATTATCGATTTGGTATGTGAGGAGAGTGTAAAAATGAATTGCTTTTGGGTTCTTTTTCCCTCTGTAGGAAGAACTGAAGAAGGGTTGAAAGGAGAGAGGTGTTCGAGGGATATATAGAGACGAGAAACGGGAAAGGACACCGACCCTGGCAAAAGGATGCAAGGCCATCTTACGGCATGTTTGGATCATGCAAATTGCGAGAAGACCAACATTTCTTGTTCCGGTTAACTTTTAACACTTTTAGTATGCCTTTTATCCTTATTCAAAACAAATTCCCGTTTGTTAGGCTGTCCACAGTGGTATAATAAAAAAAGAATAATTAAAAGTTGATACATCAGCTTTTGATTATTCACTTAAGAGGTTGCTAAGCTTAACAATGTTGAGCTTCACAATGGTCACTTCTAGTCCATAACCAAAATAAGAGGTCCACTACAATTTCTCTCTCTCTCTCTGCATTCACTTCCCTCTATTTACGTTTTTTTGAACAAAAATATATCGATTTCCTCTTTTAATTTTGGAGAAAAATCGGTGACTTTCTTTCTTCCTATTATGATTTTTTTTTTTTTTTGGGGGGGGGGAATGAAAACGAAAAAGAAGAGTGAAATCTCTTAATCCCGCGACGATAGGTTGAATTGTAGATGATCGAGAGATATGAGTTTCACTTTTTGAGGGAAAGAAAGAGAAATAATTTGTGGTGAAGTGAAAAAGATATAGAGTAGGCGAATAAGAGAATAAGAAAATACCACTTGAAACATGTGTGTATACAAATTTTGGAGCTAGTTAACTTATGTGGTGTTGGGTCCACAAATTTTGATTATTGAAAAAGGTTGCTAGTTTTGGTTATCAAAAACCCAAAATTTGATTATTTCTAAGGATGTTGCTAAGTTTGATTATACCATTGTGAGCTATTTTTTGCACAAACATTGTTAACTTTAAAAATAATTGGCTTTTGATTATACCACTGTGGATGGCCTTAGTTTTGCATCAAACTATTGATTCGTCTCGAAAAAGTTAAAAAAAAAAAAAAACACTTTATAGCAAAAAAAGTCAAAAATATTGAATTTTTTAGACTAAAAAGTGGTTATTTTTTAAAATATTTGGATAAAAGTAGAATTTTTTTTGCTTTTCTAATTACTCTCGTCGGGAGAGTAACGACAAATACGATCTTTGTGGACGCCAAACTAATAAATAGGAAAAAAATTTAAATAAGGACAAAACTAAATTATTTTTGCTAAAATTGTTGGGGGTGTTCCGGTTTCTAAAAAAAGAAACTTCTAGAAAATGAAGGTAACTTCAAGCTCAAAAATTATGTGTTTACGCAAATAATTTTTCTACCAATATGGATCTTGTTTTATAGATCTCATTGAGATCTTTTAAACGGTGCAAAAAAAATAAAATATATATTTTTCATTTTTATTATATTTAAGCTTGAAATTACCTTCTTTTTAAAAAAGAAGGTTTAAAAAGAAAACAGAACAGTAGTGGAACTGGAGAATAACGAGTCCCACTATAGGTACTCCATTTATTAGATAGTAAAATACATAAGGGAAATTTTAAAAAAACCCTCTCACAAATGTCTCATAGACCTCCAAACTTCACTAATGCTTCGTTTGAAATTTTGAAAAAGAAGAAAAAAGGAAGGAGAAATTCAAAAAATTCACCCCCAATTGTTTGGTTTAGAGAGAAAAATGAGAGAAAATATAAGGGAAATGATATTGGCACTCCAAAAATTGATGTAAGCACTCCTAAATCAGTGTAATTTCAAAGTCATTTTCCTTTATTTTTTGGAGTGTCTGCATCAATTTTTGGAGTGCCAATATCATTTCCCAAAATATAAATATATCTAGAAGTGTGTACTATAAACCAATTTTCCTTCCATTTTTTTCCCCCCATTTTTCTTTCTATTCTTTTCTCCTATTTTCTTCCACTCCCAAACAGAGCATAAATGTCAATGAAACCCCTGAACTGTAGAACTTCTTTTCAATTAAACCCTCACCGTCTGTTTCCGTCAATTGGCTCTGCTTTTGGAGGGAAAACCCAACACGTGATGGTGTGTTCCCGCCATTTTCACTCTCTCTCTCTCTCTCTCTCTCTCTCTCTCTCTCCGCCTCTTCTCCTTTACCCATCAGAGCATAATTTACCCTTTCTTCGATCGGCAAACCCTAGATATACACTATCCGCCTCTTCTCCTCTCTCTCTCTCTCTCTCTCTCTACCTGACAATGGAGCTGGAATCCTCTCCAGACTCGTCCAAGAAGACGCTACAATCCTCATCTTCACAAAACCCTTCAACGTTGGACGAAATCAAGACCCCCGAGAAGCTGATTGGAAAGCCAAAGAAGAAGGTCGATGGGTCGGTAAAGCTTCCGCAAAAGTAAGTTATTGAGCGAGTTTGACAAGATTTTACACGGGTTGCGTCGGTTTGTCTGCTTTGGCGAGTTCAGTTCTATAAGAAGTACTCCATTAGCTACAAGGATCTGGCCCATATGTTTTGAAATGTTCTAAAGCTTGGGTATTTTTTCTGATTAAGTTTGGTATCTAGCATTGTTGTGTTTGTATAGATCATGAGAGTGTTAGGAATCTGTTGATTGATTGTTATGCGGCCCAGAAATCCCAAACAAACAGGCTCGCAGTATTTTCTCCTACAAATTAGTCAAATGAGCTCTGCCCGTGGAGTCGTTGATTTGCCGAACCACTTAAGATTGACCTCCGTGTTCAATTTGTGTGCGTGTGTGTTTGTTTGGGATTTCTAGGCCTAACATTGATATGAGAGAGGTCGAGTTCTGTGACTTCTGTTTGTCTCATAGCACTTGGCGAATTCCTGGAATCTGATTTGATCTATTTTTGGTTTTGGCATTGTGTATTGCTGGTGATTTTATCATGCTTATGTTCAATTAGATAGGTTGGGAAAAAGATACTATTGTTTGGTTTTGGTTGAACAAATTTGGTTTTCCTCCGCTTACTTCTTGAATTATTGTTGCGGTTCTCTGTTTAACTTGACCAAACTAGGATACTGTTTGTACCTTGATTGAAATTCCCTGATTTTGAATCTTTTATGGGCATCGGGCCATGGTTTTTGTTGGTTTCTGATGTCGTGGTTGAATTTGTTTTCAGGTATGAAATATTGGGTAAGTTCTTCGATAGCTTGGATAGTTCAATTCGGTTGTTTCGGTTGAAGGGCTCTACGTCCACATTTACAAATATCAGTCCCAAAGTCGAGTGTTTGACCGGCAGGTAAAGGTTTAGTACGGACAAGCTATAGGCTATTCTAGTTTTTCAGGCTATTTGTTTATCCCGTCCATTAACTTGCTCTGTTGAACTAACTTTGTAGGAGGTTCTCCTATGCCCATTTGGCACAACTGAAGTTTATTTTACCAGAAGTGATTGAGGTGAAGAAGGTACTTGTACACGATGAGCGAACAAGTTGTATGCAGCCGGACCTTCATATTGCACTGAATGTCGATGCCATTAAGGATGAAGGGGAGCTGAAATCGGCTAGTGGGAATTCATATATGAGGAAGATCTTCCACAGCAGACTCTTGGATTTCTGTAAAGCCCATCCCGAGGTATATACCTACTTTATATGGAGTACTTCCATTCTAACCCTTCAAATTGATGTCTTCCACTTGAGTATATGTACTCTTTGTGGTCATCCCTCCACGCGGACCTTTGTGTGGCTTAAATGATCTCCCAGCTCATCATGGATGATGGGGCTGTGAAACAATTAGGAACGTAGAATGCCTCAAAACTTAGTGCATATAAGGGCATGCAATGTGCTGTTCACCCCAAGCCCACAGCTACTTCCTGAAAGCCTTAACCTCTCTGCTGTAGTTTTGAAG
Organism: Rhododendron griersonianum; assembly: GCA_018127125.1. Taxonomy (NCBI): domain Eukaryota; kingdom Viridiplantae; phylum Streptophyta; class Magnoliopsida; order Ericales; family Ericaceae; genus Rhododendron; species Rhododendron griersonianum. Next base: position 51,394,335 of record CM030789.1, on the reverse strand, counting down.
TTGTTAGTTATATATTTCTAGCATTTTGTTTTGCATTTCATCTCCTTTTTCTTGGGAATAGCCTGCGCAATTAACAATGTCTGTTTGAATGTAGGGGGAAGTTCCGGAGGAAAATCTGCCAGAGCCATTCAACAAGTCAAAGCTAGATATGCATACAAGCACAAGCAATGCTTCTATTTCATCTTGGATTGGTGAGACATCAACTGGAGTACTTCCAGAACAGCAGCCAGCAGCAGCAACCCATCTATCTCATACTTTCCGGAAGCACTTCTCACAAAAAGTTTCAAGCTATGCTACGACAAATTCAGGCCAAGAAAAGGACACAGTGTGTCTGCAACCTTCAGCTCTCCTTGTTTCAAAGCTAGATGTTGACCAGAGTTCCAATGAAGAGAGAATCACTGCATATTCTGTTCCGCCCATCGGTAAATTTTCCTTAAAACCACTCACAAGCAACAAATGTTCGTCCCTTGGGGCTTCTCAAGCGAGTGTAACACAGTCTCATCCACATACGACTCCACTAAAAGAGAGAGATATGGAAAATGAAACCTCTTCTTCTGTTGGAACCGCTACAATTCAAGGAACTCCTGCAAAACTTGTTTCAACTCCAGTGAAGCTGATGAGTGCCACACCTGCACTACGAACACCAAAGAGGAGTTATATGAGCCCAGATGACTACTCAAAGGCTTCACAGAACAAATTAATTAGACGACCACTCTGTAACAGATCACTCGAATTTGACAGTCCAGTGAAAAATGCTGAAGTCAAGGATGAAGTGAATCTTGTCGGAGGATTGTCAGTTGACAACAATATTCTTGATATTCTTCCTGAGAAACTTCTGGAATCGGTAAGCCCACAATGGATTTGCTAACCTTTAATCCTTTTCATTACACAACTGTTATTTAGTATGGGCTGCAACTACTTCCACTGATAAAAACAAAAAAATCACAATTGGTAATCTCCTTTATTTGGGGTGATTGCCAAAATTTGTTTCTGACTAAGGAAAATTGTTGTGTGTCCTGGAACCATTTTGCCGATAAATAAATTTGTATTTAAAGGAGAAGTTTTTGATTAACATTCCATTTACTTGCTCTGAACAATTTTTTTTCTTGTCTTTTTAATCCTCCTTGGGAGGAATGTTGTCATGTCTACAGGCAATATATTCAAACTAACTCTATTGCCTCTGCAGATTAAAGAGAAAGAGCGAAAAGCAGTAGAGGAGAAGGATCCAGCCATCTCTCAAGCCAAGAGGCGGCAAAAGATGATTGCCAGTTTACCAAAACTCTTTGACGTGATCCGTTTCTTGTTCCAGTCAAGCAAGCGTTCTGTCGTCACAAAGGAGGAGTTTATGCACATGATAGTGGCCAACCACCTAGATATTGTTGATAGAAGTAAGCCTTTATGTTATCAGCATTGTAAATCCATCTTGATGCTGTTAATGCAAAAGCTTTGTTTGAGCTAACTTCTATTCTCCATGCTTTCAAAGGAGACGTTGAAGAGCAACTTAAACTTTTGCAAGAACTGACTCCTGAATGGATTTACAAGAAGTTGGCAACTAGTGGGGATCTTCTCATATGGTAAGCCTTTCATCTGTGATTTCTCTGTTTTGTTTGCTAAGGCTGAAATTCTGTTTAGAAAGCGCGTGTGGAAGTTTACTTAGTTATTTAACAAGATGATCTGACCTTTGCAGCATCAACAAGAAGTTTAGTCCGGACTCGATGCGTGCAAGACTTGTGGAAGCGAAGTGAGAGAACAATCATTGGAACTTGAAAGTGAGAGAACGTCAATTCCATTGACATCCTCAAGTTTTTCAAAGCAGCAGATAATATATTGCTCAAGATGCTCTCTTTGTAAATGTTCAGTTAATTTAGGAATGGGCTCTTACATTGTCCTTACTAGCGAATGCCCGTGCCTGAAGGCACGACTCGAATATTCAGCACATACAAATTTAACCAACTAAAACTCATAGAACAAACTCAAACGCATAAATCTTGATCAAATCAAAAAACACTGATGTACCAGTAGTTTGAGTATTGTGTTATTGATACAATTTGTGAATACCAGTAATTTGAGTAATGTGATATTGATTATAATTTTGGTGTCCTTGTGACGAATGTTTATTAGCGCTAAAAGAGTGACCATTTTAAGTTATAGACCGATTTCGAGATCTTAAAATTATGTTTTAATTTTTTTTACTCAATCTACACAACTTAAAGTATTGTTTCATAACAAAATAGACAAAAGCAAAGTAAATTCATATAAAATAAAATAAGCAAAGCATAGGTAAAATTTGTTGAAAATTCATAAATCAAGCAACATACGTATTAAAAATCCAATAAACTTAAATTGACTAAAATGTTATTGGACCATTCCACAATGCTTTAACATCAACGATGTTTTCATGATGATCTCATTGGTTCTTTGCCAGTCCTCGAGAATTATTAGATTTATCACAATTTATAAATCAGTTTATGTAGAATCTAGGTGTGACAATGGAAGGAGAAGGACAACTTAGTACCTTTGGAAATGTGCAAACATTCTTTTGACCAATCAACTTTGTATTATAGATGGGTATTATTAGTAGAGTAAAAAGCGCAGTTTAAAAATCTTACCATTTGGTGGTTCAATTTGCTTGTTTTGCTCTTCAACTGGGTCAATTTGCATATTAATTTCATTCGCATTATTCATCCTGCAAACGGGACACCCCAAAAACGAAGATGGGTAGGTACGTTAGTAAAAAAAAAAAGATTGACATGCATAACTGTGTTATAGATTTGTCATTATAATCAAGCCAATCAAGCTTAAAAAATTATTTCCAAAAACTGAAAAAATCACTTTCAACCCGTCAGATGAAATCAATTTGAGTCAATCTACGATATCTACCTATGGAAACTTCGGGACTAATAGTCAGATTGATTCATTAAAATTTGAAATTAGATACAATATATACTTGCTTTGAATTTCTCCAACTAAATAGAAACAAAAATACTTAAAAAAAATTTATCGGCTATTATCCAAATTCATAGGCAGGAAAATAAAATTTCATTTCAAACCCCTTTTTTATCCATGCCGTCAAAATATGTCAATTATTTACCTTGTCAAAGCACAACCACCAAACCTTCAAGTTGACTGGTGAACTACTATTATAAAATGATAATAGAAATAGCTACTTTTTCATACTTTTTCTTGAAACCATTGGAAAAAAAATCATGCGCACCTATGTTCACAAACCAAGCGGTTAAAATTCTTACCATGTGGTGCTCTGTCATTCAAGTTTATCTCCCACAGTACTTGAGCGGTACGCTCCCTCGGTTAAGCATTTTGTTGAAAAATAAGTATTAGGTGGTGGATATTAGTACCTTCACGAATAAGCTTTTTGTTGTGTAGGACTCCTAATCTAACACGGCGTGCTTCTTTGGACGTTTCAGTATTGGTGTGACATATTGATAGTTTTCGAAAATCGTTTGCGTCAGAAAATATTAGGATTAACATTCTCACTCTTCATCATGTGAATGGGACACCAAAAAACGAAGTTATAATTACCCAAAAAAAACAAATGAAGAAGAAGAATGGAACCGGAAATAGCGGCGGCGCTGCGGAACAATGTAAAACCAACTAACCTGAAATGGTTGGAAGCAGCGGCGTCGGGTAAGTATATTCGAAACGATGGGAACTACCAGCGGCGTGCTTCCGAAGATGGGTACTATCTTCGAAATGAGGAGCGCTATGATCTCCAAATGCAGAGCTTAGCAGCGGCATCGGATAATTAGGAAATGATTGGTATCTTCAAAATGGTTGGTAATTACTAATTAGGAAATGATTTATCAACCTAAAGTTGGTATCTTTCAATATGTTTTCCTAATGAATCTTTCCTTCTTTCTTTCTTTTTTTAAATTCGGGAGTTTTGTATGTATATGAATGTAAAAAAAACCGTGCATAGCAGCGGCGTCGGGTTGATTTGGTAAATCAAATTTAATGTAATTGAATCTTTCCTTTATTTTGCAATTTGAAAAGTTTTCCTAATGAATCTTTCCTTCTTTTTTTTTAATTCGGTATTGAATGTGATTGAATTGGATGTGTTGGCATTTCCTAATGAGTCCTTACAATCAATGGCAAATCTTTACAATCAAGTATTTAATTCCACCCTTTTCAAAAAAAAAAAAGTATTTAATTCCACCCAAATCAACTACAATCGGCAATTTCGGAAATCATTACAATCGGCAAATATGGATCTTTAAGTCCATAACTGAATAATGTCCAACCAACGGTCTAGATTTATGCAGGGTATAATTATGGACCGTTGGTTGTCTTTTGGATTCAAACACTTCCCTGTCATATTATATAGATTTTATTTCTTCACTTGAGTGGAATATGATGCAATTATGTCCATTAGAAATGTTGCAATGATTTTTTGCCAAGATAGACATGTTGAGTAAGCAATGCAACATGTTATAATGAACTTGCTGTATTCTTGCCTTGGTATCAATGGAGACAGAAAAAGGGGGCCGGACTCGCAAAATTCTTGCTATCAGCTGATCCTAAATCTCTGGTTGAATATTTGGACAAGTTCCATGGCATGTTCAGGTCCACTAATGCATGCTGCAACAAACTAGATTCTTACCCTTAATACTGTACATGAGTTTTACCCTTAATATTGTACATGAGTTTTGAGATTCCTCAACCAGGCGTAAAATGCAACTTTATTGTGATATGGACACCGTCAAAGGTTTATCTTGTCTTCTAGCTAACTTGGGTTCTTTTGCTCTAACTGCCAGCATCAGATTGTCAAAACGTTACTGCATATAAACCATGTCAAGAACAGAGAAACTGAATGTAAGCATTTGGAGCATCACTTTAGCTATGGCTAGTATGTAAGGGATGTAGGGCAGTTCTAAAACCTTTTGTCTTGTAGAAGTCTTGACGTACAGGATTTGGGTGTTCCGCTAACCGTAACAAGATTCATTGTACCAACTGGAGTAGGAGCATGATCCCAGTCGTTCCAAGACACGAAGAGGAACGGCCTGTCATCGATTATGTTCAATGTCATAATTCGTAGGTAGGTTCTGGAATCACTATCTGTAAGGTGGATTATACACAAAAAGTAGTTTCAATGTAATTTAAGTGAGTTACATTGTAGAATATGTCCATCCTGTGGCTTTCATATTTGGACATTTTTTTTTAGTATTAGCATTTGTATAGCTTTCTGCAGGTACATTTGAGGGAGCCAGTTCAGGAGCTCGAACTGGTGAGGAACGACAGAGCCCGAACCCTGGTCTCCCTCAAGCTCCCTGGTCTCCCACAAGGACCGGGTGTTACCATTGGGCAACAAGCCCGTTGGTCACCTATAGTTGAAAGAACACCATTATCTAAATCAAAGCTCACAAATTCGAACGTTGAAGATTTGCAACTGGATACGCAAGGAACTAAATAGTGATATAAGATCAAGAAAAACATCCCCAAAAATTCCAATCGAGTTCGTTTAAGTTCTACAGAAGCAAAACGTACGATAACCCTTAACCGGGATTTTGGTCTGGTAGAAAGCAAAGGAGGCAGTGGGAGCACAGCTTCTTCGGTCTCTGTCGGAGTCCATGACTCCGATCTGATTATAGGGTTTCGGAGTAGCTCAATTTGTTTTTTGTTTTTTTTTTAAGAATTCCTGAAAAAGAACAGCTCAGTTGGATATTGACAAGAATTTATATTCAATTATTTGCTCAATTAACCCTCGTCGATATCCGCCTGAGCTAATTTTTACGAGGATCCTTCAAAATACATTTTAGAACACCGTTATCAAAATCAAAGATCACAAATTCGTACATTGAAGATTTGCAACAGGGTACCCAACGAACTAATCAGTGATAAGATCGAGAAAAAAAACATCCCAAGAAAATTCCAAACAAATTCATCGAGTTCTACAGAAGCAAAACGAACGAAAAAAAATCCTTAAACCCTAGGACTGGGATTTTGGTCGGGAAAGAAAGGGGAAAGGAGGCAGTCGGAGCACGGCTTCTTCAGTCTCTATCGGGTCGGATCTGAGAATGGGGTCCCGGAGAAGTGGCTTCGTGTCGTCTTTCGCCGGTCTGAATGGGGGTTTCTTGTTCTCCCTCCTCTTCGATTCGCTTTCGCCGTTGTTGGTTTTGGCGTTGGTCGAAACCTCTGAGGCTTTCATCTTTCCACTCTTTCAAAACCCTAACCCTAGTTTTGCCCCAATTAGGAGACTGTCAAAAAACAGACGATGGTGAGGCAAGAGGAGAGCGGTTATTTGTAGGGGTGAGCAAAAAATCCGTCAAACCGTGAATCCAGTCCAAACCAATCCAAACCGAAAGATTTAGTTCGGTTTTTTAGTAGTGTGGTTTGGTCATGGTTTAAAAAAATTAGAAACCGCATTATATGGTTTGGTTTGTGGATTCATGTACACGGTTATGGTTCCAAACCGATCCGAACCGTATAATATAGCGTTTAACCCGTTCTATACACGAGTAAAACTAACACGTTATAGCATTGTGCCCGTTCAAACCTGCTTTTATTAATTGTCCCGTGTATCGAACGGGCACAACGCTAGAACAGGTTAGTTTTGCCCGTGCATAGAACGGGTTAAACGCTAGTTTTTACTATTTGGAAGAGGAAGAAATGTTTAAGACCGATGGAGGGAGGGGTACTTTTGTTGTGTTGGAAGAAGAGGAGGTTTTTAGTATTTGGAAGATGAAGAAATGTTTAAGACAATGATGGATGGAGGGGTACTTGTATTACAATAGAATTCAAATGTTTTTGACTTGGTACAAAAATGACTAAACTCACCTCTATTTAATATTTATACTACTATATGGATGATTCTAGTCTGAAGATATTTCTTACAAAATATTTCTATATAGAAAATTCTAGATTTATACATGTGCTCTAACAAATTTAGATATTTTGACAAAGATCTTCTAGTATCTAGAAGCTCGATATTAAGACTCCTCCAAAAATATCATATATATTTGAGCTTATTTCTTGGGCTCGTCTTGGGCTTCCAGAATATTTCAAAAAAATATCAATGTGAATTTTTTTGTGTTGCTAAGTTTCAGTCCACATGACACAATCTTAGATTGTTCTCACTTTATCTTCTTACCCAAGATTGTTCTCACTTTCTGCTCCTTGATGGCTGGTGCTTTATTTTTACGGTAGCTGGTGCTTTATTTTTATGGTACTTTCTGCTATTGTATGAAGATAAAAAAAAAAAAAGGGGGAGGTCAGAATTAAGTTTCATCATTTGTGGTTTCTTCATTTCTCTCTCTCAAGCTAGAACCAAAATCAACAAAGGGATTTTACACTTTTCCCATCTGCCAGGGGCAGTCGAGTGTCTCTCACAATCTAATGGTCAGTTTTGTAGAAAAGTAATGACAACATCTTATCTAGTGAGGAAAATCGTTAACTATATTTATCTTCGTGGCATTCCAGACAATTACAGTCTTATAAAGGTACGGCCAGTTATGTTAAACTCAATCCCTTCTGTTAAACTATACTGAGATCCTAATTGAAGCATTCCATCGAACACGTGGAAGCCACTGAAGCATTATGTTTTTTAAGCCAAAATTTCCAATTACAGTTGGAGATTTTATCAAATACTTGGAAAGCAATTGAGGGAAGAATAAGAACCTAATTGAAGCATTCCATCGAACACGTGGAAGCCACTGAAGCATTATGTTTTTTAAGCCAAATTTTCCAATTACAGTTGGAAAGCAAAGAGGGTAAACAGATTTTTATTAAATGCAGTAAAGAGGGTAAACAGATTTTTATTAGGATCAAAGTAACGTCAAAAAATAAGGAAGATTATTAGGGCGAGAATGAATGGTTTACCTGTTTCAATCGTGGGCAGCGTCCTTGTGGTCGCTGGGGTTTTCGGAAATTAGGGCAAACATATTTTTATCAGAGTAACATCAAAAAATAGGGAAGATTATTAGGGAAAAAAAATGAGTGGTTTACCTGTTCCGAAATGGTGTGGAAATGGCGTTGACAACGGCTGGAGGGTGGTCGCTGGGTTGAGTGGTGGTGTGGCAACAGGAGCGAACAGGAGAGAGGAGAGAGGAGTGGGAGAGAGAGAGAGGAAGGGGAGAGGGAGGGAGGGAGAGAGGAAACACGGTGGAGAGAGGAAGCACGATGGAGAAAAATACAATGATCGTAATAGGTTTTTCAATCCAACGATAGTAACCTATTGAAGATATATCGGGACGGTCTGGGGACCCTTAAAAAAACTCCTCAAATTTTAATTTTATAGTTCCCGATCAAATTTTAATGATCCGAACCGCTCAATGTGTTCAGAACGTGATTTTAAAGTTGCTCGCGAGAAACTGGCAAAAAAAATAACAGGGAAGGGCTCGATTTGAGCAGTCAAATTTTAATGATCCGAACCGCTCAATGTGTTCAGAACGTGATTTTAAGGTTGCCTGCGAGAAATTGGCAAAAAAAATAATAGGAGCAATTTTTTATTGAACTGTTCAATAAAGTTCAATAAAAAACTGTTCGGATGAAGCCCTTTCCTGACATTTTTTTTGTTAATTTCTCGCAAGTACCCTTAAAATCACGTTCTGATTACATTGAGCGGATCGGATCATCAAAATTCTATCGAGAACTTGGGGGGGTTTTTTAGAGGTTTTTTTAAGGGTCCCCGGAACCGCCCCCGTATATATACATATATATATATATAGTATAAGTTGGTTGTTACCATACTGCTGCTACTGCCATTTTGCTGCCTCATTTCAATTCTATAGTTTTAGGAATTATCTTTGACTTTTTATTTGGTTAAACTATCTTAAGATGTTTAGTAGGTGGTATTCTTAGTTGGTTCATTTTAGTGACTTACCAGTATTTCATTTTATTAGTTTGAGGCAAATGTTGATACTCTACTCTTAAATTAGTTGGTTGATATTAGTTTGTTTTGGTAATTTGAATGAAATTGATTTTAATATAAATTTTTTTAATTTATCTTCGTAATTTTAAGTACTTCAAATATTTTTTGAAGATGATAGCTTAGTTCAAAGCAAACCGTGGTTAAAACCGAAACCGAACCGTAGTTTATTGGATTGGATTAGTTTGGTTCTATGCCTACTGTGGGTTGGTTTGGTTTTGTAAATTTATAATCCGTAAGTATTTGTTTGGTTCTTGGTTTACTGTCAAACCGAACCAATCCAGACCATGCTCACCCCTAGTTATATGGTGAGGCGAGGCCGCGATGGGTTAGGGCACCACATGACCCAAAAGAGTGAACGAACCGAGCTCCTCGGCAGCAACTCGTGGCCCAACTCGTTAAGGTTCGACTCAACTCATTCGGTAATCGAGTTGAGATCAAGTCCGAGTCTTGTTTCGTTTCAAAAGTTAGGTTCGCAAAAACTTGGCTCGTTTAAAGAGGCTCATTAAGTAAATTAAGCTGGCTCGACTTGTTAATGGCTCGATTTGTTCGTAAATGAACCGAGCTCGAGTTTTTGATTTGTTCAATAAATGAGCCGAGTTCGAAGACCGTGTACTATAAAGCTCTATTCGGCTCGTTTTGCACTCGTAAGTGTTGGCAATTGAATAGAGCTATTTGTGAGTAGCTCAAGACTCGATTTGTTATGGGCTTGACTCGGCTCATTTGTAAAGCAGTCAAGTTCAAGCCCAATTATTTTGACTAGAAAAGTTAAATTAGATTTGAACGAGCCGAGCTTGAATAATTTGTAATTGGGCTTGACCCACCTCAATTTGCAGGAACCAACCTATTAATCTTTTATTTTTGGCTCATTAAAAAGATGAAAGAGAGAGCGACATGCTATAACATCTCTTAGACGTGACTATAAAGAATCCATACAGCGGCAGACTTCTCCAGGAAAACATTTGGAAGATCTTAAAATCACCTTTTTCTAACATTTATCTTCTTATATTTCTTATTTCATCTATCTTCTTGAACTTTATTTTCTGAATTAGAGTAAAATAAACAAACTTTTTACAGCATTTTCCTCTTAATTACTAGTACTATTCCCTCCTCAAATTTTTTAGTAGTAATAATAAAACACAGCAAATGACCAGACCAAGATAATCCCGGCCCAGTGTAATTCGTATGGGCTTAGACCAACCGATTGCGATGGACCGGTCAAACTAACCCGACCCGAAATTCTACGACCCATTTTCTCTGAACTTGGATTTACAGTTATTCCTATGTCGTACCCCCTGCTTCTCCTCTCTCACGAGCAGAGGCCTGAAAATTATCGTCCGCTCAGGGATCCCGAGTTGACTCATCCGAATCGCCCATCCAACTCAAGGTACCTTCTTTCCTCTCTCTCTCTCTTTGGGTTTCCGTGAAGAACTGCTCAAGAACTTTTACTAGGATTTCCTTTGGATTGGTATTTGTCAACTTGAAGAAACGATCCGAGCAACGTTCGGTTCAACTCGTTAATTTTCGGGATTTTCTTAGCTGTTGCAGTATTTTTTAAAGAAACAGTATTTTTTAAAGAAAAATTCGGGGTTTTCTTACCAGACCCAAAAAGATTTTGTTTTTATCAAGAGAAAACATTCAAACTTGTTTTTATTTTATTTTATTTATAAATCAGTAACTAGCGGCAAAAGGTTTGAATTTTTTTCCCCAAAAAAAAAATTGCATTATTTTTAAGTTCTTGTTTTGAGGACCGGACCGGACAATCTTTTTGGGACGGAGGTAGCATATCTGACGTGCTTGATATTGGAGACGAAACGATGTTCTCATGGTTTGTTTTTTCAAGTTGTAGCGTTAATCTTAGAATTGTTCTCAATTTCTTCGATAGATCGAGCTGTTCGTATCGTATGCAACTCAAGCTTATTAAAATTCAGAATTTGGCCATTTTCCCTAAATTAAAACGTTGCGCTCTTTCCTCTTTTCAAGAACTTTTGGGCTTTCGCTGTGGATTGATTACGATAACTTTAAGAGATCGGAGCACCGTTTGGTTACAAGTCGTCAAGCTTTTGGCGATTTCTTAGCTGATGCAGTATTCTGTAGGTATCTGAAGTGATTGTAAATTGATTACCGGATACATCTGTAGGGTTTGAAATGGTAGAAGAATTGATATCTTGATATGCTTTCATCTCTGTGCCTTGGTTTTCTATCCCCAAGTAATAGTGTTAATATCCGGCTTATTCAGAATTAGATAGAGGAGTTCTCAATTTATCTATAGACCTCGCTTTTCATATGCAACTCGAGCTTATTATGATTCAGAATTTGACATTTTCCCAAGTTCATCCTTGGGTCTTATTTTTCTATTTTAAAACTTTGGTCTTTCCTTTGGATTGATTTCGGTAACCTGAAGATGTTGGAGCAACGTTTGGTTACACAAGAAGTGAATTTTTTTGCGTTTTCTTAGCTGATGCAGTATTCTGTAGTTCTCTGTAGTGTATTTGTTCTTTTCGGGTATATGATCCGAAGTGTTTGATATCGGAGAAGGATGTACTCCATATGATTACGTGTCCTCTTTCTGTTACTTTGTTGTTTCTTCCATGTTATAGTGTCAATATCTGGCTTATTGTGAAGTCGATTGAGTTTTTCTCAATTCCTTCAATAGATCAGGATTTTGGTATGCAAATTGAGCTTATTAAGGTTCAGAATTTACTTCTATTGACCAATGCCATCACTTAATCCCCAGTTTCGAGAATCTTCAAACCATTGCCGTGGCTCGTAGTTTTGTTATCATTATGTTTTAGATTTTCAATTCATTTGTTTTTTGGAATGTGTGTATAGGTAGATTAGATGTCGCACTCAAGAGAAGGAAGGTGAGAATCCTGGAAAAGACGACTTCATAATATTATGATTTTGTTTGTTTTTAGCTCAATTGTCATTTTGAAACGCTTTCCTTGTGTTATGCTTCTAGATCTTCTGCTTCACCCCCCTACTCCAAGTCACGTGTTAGGGATCGTCGATCGAGATCCTTGTCAGGGTCTAGGAGGAGTCGCTCCAGGTAAAACAATCCCACAGGTGAAAATTACCTAGTTGATCTCTTAAGTATTATTCCATGTGACCGGTGAGTTGTTGTGTTACTCCAGGAGCCGTGATTCTGTTGGTGCTGTTAATCCTGGAAATAACTTGTATGTAACGGGTTTGTCTACAAGGGTTACTAGCAGTGAACTTGAGAAATATTTCAGCCGTGAAGGAAAGGTAGCAGCCCTCTAAATTAGTTCTTAGATCCTGCAAAGTGAATAGATTTTTCATTTTGGGTGTGCTAATGAGTACATGTACGGTAGATTGAACTTAGAAGTTGAGGTAGTTGATACTTCAAACTAAAGAACAAAAATGATAATAAAAAAAGGTTTCAGGAACTGGAGAGCATACTGATGCAATTGATAAGTGTACCCATACAATTGGGATATGGTTTGCTGTTTGGAATCAAATTTCCTACGGTCTTACTCTGCTTGTCCAGGTTGATTTTAGGCCTATGGTTCGTGAATAAACCTTGTTATGGAATTGGATGTGATGACAATTGACTCGGAGCATGCAAACCTGGGTTATACTTAAACAACAAGTTCATTTGCTTGTATTCATAATAAAATCAAACTTGGTCTTTACCATACTGGAAGTGTGTAACCTGCAGATCTTAATTAGTTGAATTCTGTAAGATCTGGTGCCATTCATCTATCACAAGGACCAAGTTAGCATTTTTAAAACCTGTTCAAGATGAATGGCTGATATGAGATACCTCATTGTTTGCAGGTTACTGAGTGCCAGCTGGTTGCAGATCCTCACACCAAAGAATCTCGTGGGTTTGCTTTTGTTACTATGGAGACAAAAGAGGATGCAGAACGCTGTATTAAGCATCTAAATCGTTCTGTGCTCGAAGGACGATTAATCACAGTGGAAATGGTATTATTTTTTCTAGGAACGGTGCAAATAATGCACTGCACCTAAACTGTTTATCGACAATACTTTTGCTACCCCATTAAGTTTTACTCATCTTCAGAAATATAGTCTGATATAATTTTGGCAGCAGGTTCGGCTTGTGTAGCTCCACCGAAATGACACTCTAGGCTCTAAAGTCTAAACAGTTGAACCTAACCCTTCACACTATTGAGCTCTACATCGACATATCACTCTTCACGCTATCAGCCCTGCATCGACATTTCAAACTCATCGATTCGAATTCGACTATTTTTGCGTGGGTTGTATGCCCTTGATACCTTCTCTACATTCATAACCTTGTTTAACTTGGTTATTTTATTTGTTTTTAGCTTATATTCTGAATAACCTAGAGGAATTGTGAGTAAGTTATTATTTACTCAGGTATTTTATGTCTTTTGTCATAGTGTTCCATTACTAATTGGTGCCTTAGAAAGGGAAACAAAAGAGAAGCGAAATGCAATGAAAAAAGGAGGAGAAAAATGCATATGAAGTGGGAAAAGGGCCTAAAGGACTTTGTTAACAGTATTTCGCATGGTTGTTCTATTTATGTTTTGGAAACCCCGGAGAAGGCAAACAGTTTGTGTCGCTACTGTTCTTTTGGAGTCAACTTTGGTAACGACATGGATCATCCTTGAAATTTGTTTCCTCTTTTCCTGATGAGCAATGATCCTTGAATCCTTGAAGTTGTTAAACCTACTGCATGTATTTTTTATTGCAGCTGTTTCAGGACATGTCCTTTTTCTTAAAATACTTTGAAGTTCAACATTGTTCTATATATTCTTAACATAAAGGTGGTTTCTCTCTTTGATATGATTTGTTTCTCTCTCATTTTTCTGTATCCACAGGCCAAGAGGAAGCGTGGGAGGACGCCAACTCCTGGAAGGTACCAAGGTCTGAGAGATAAACGAGGTACATGCCAAAAACGATGTTCGTACATTTATCAGCCCTTTGGTTGGTTAAGTTCATTTGGTTTTCTGTAACTTGTCCAAATGGTTCGGCATATGTTGTTTATGTCAAGTCACCCCTTATGATTTCAGTGCCTTGCTTTTACTTAGCAGTCTAGGCCTGAATTCCCTTTGTTTGACAAAAATGGAATCTAAACTCTAAAGCAAGGGTTGGAGCTTAGTCACACAATCCATCAGATGTAGCGGTTGTATCACATTCTTTTGCGCAGATTGACGATTTGAGTGAAATGTGGGTCGAACTCGCGAAGCCTTTCGTCCAATTTACGGATCTTATATTGTTTTCCACTCTGCATCCTACCCGATTGGTGGTAGCTAGCAAACAGCTACCCACATGACTGACCTTTTTTAGCTGCTTGGCAAGTTATGTCATTTAATTTAGGTCTTGTAAGTTCCTTTGCGAGCAATTATGAGGTCTCAAGAATACTCCTCCATTAAAGCTAGCTTTCGTCTATCAATTGTGTCCCGTACTTAGTTGCAGGAAACTCCTAAAATGGAGCCGCTCCCTCCTTGGGAGCCCGCTTTTGCGCTCCCAACTAAGGAGCTTGACGGGAACCCGCTCCCAATGAGATAGGAGCTCGCTCCTTACAAAGATGGGAGCTTTTGTATGATCTTTGTATAGGAAAACAGGGATTTGTCACTTGGCTTTATTCATTGATCTTCAATGAACACATGATATCTAGCCCAAGTCATGATACTTGAAAAGAAAATCATATATTGTAACACTAGCCCATTTCTTACATTTATGGCGGACTTGGCCCATATTTTTACTTCTTAAAATTATTGTACTTTCAAAGTGAATACTCCATGCTACATTATTTTTATAATATATGTACACGCTACTCTCACGCTCCCAACCTTGGGAGCTTCTGTATTCCCTCGCTCCCCTGCTCCCACTTCATGCAACTAAGGTCTCGTAACTGGATGTAATTTTATTTTTCCAAGATTTGACTCTCTTCCGCTTCCGCTCCCGTACTTGGGAGTTGGAGGACTAGCTACATTAACCATTATGGTTAACTTAATTTTATCAATAGTTATCGGATTAATAACAGGTCTAGCAGAGTACTGATTAGCATGCCGTTCAAGTAACGCGTTATATAGTATAACGGAATGCTAATTTAATCGTTAATTTATTCAATTGTCCTGGCTCTATTTTGGTTGTGCTTTTGCAGGACGCGACTACTCACCTCCCCGGCGGTATGAGAGAGATCCTCGTACCAGTGAAAGCCGAGGAAGAGCACGCTCCCCGCACGGTAGAAGGGGCAATGATGATTACTCTGACTCGTATGGGAGGCGTGGTGGTGGTGGCTACAGAAGAGCGTATTAACTCAACTCGATTAAGCACTACCTCCCATTTCAAGTTTTCAACGGCTCTCGTCGTGTCGTGGCGGCAGCTACCCTTGACCCACATAAGTGAAGTTTAGTCTCCTTTCCCCTATTTTAGATTTCTCGTCGTGCCGATGAATTGTGGGAGAAAGAATGTACTGTACTGTTTCAGTTACCCTGTTGGACTGGACTAGCCATGGTTCCTCATTTGCCTAACCTCTTCAGCTTTTACGAGGCCTTCGGCCCTCTATTAGATTTTGCGTATACTGGTGTTCTCGTGCATTTGTGGTCATCGGATGATTTTTTATTTTTATTTTTGTTATTGGTCATTGAATTATGTTCAATATTCTTATTGCTCAAAATTCCCGCGTGATCTAACGGCAAGAAAATATAGAAACAGCGACGCGCAGAGAAACTGGAACAGTGAACATGAGCCCGAGTTATGATCGATGTGTCTTTGAAAATTCAGTTGAAATATCATGGTTTGATTTCACGTGAGTATTTGCATTTGAGTTTACTAGACAAAACCCCCCCCCCCCCCCCCACGGATATCTCTACCCATAGAATTATGGTACTCCGTCTCCCTGCTGAGCAGCATTCAACCGTTCATCTCGGCACGGACGGTTCGGATTGACCGCTTGGCAGCATCTCCCAATCCCAAAAAATGATGTCATCAGCCCCGTAGCCTCAGGGGAAAAGGACAGTGGCCCAAGTTAACTTGTATGAGGAGGAGTATCCAATGTAAGTATACCCCATAACAAGGACAGTAGAGGCCCATGGACTCACTGCTGAAGTGCTGATTTGGTTCTCCTTTTCCATCCCATAAGGAATTAAACTAAACCCTAGGGGGTGACCCCATTGTAAAACACGAAATTTTAACAATGTTTTAAACAAGTTGAACGACCCCACTCATTAGATGTATTGACCCATTTTAGGATCCCACACAATCTGGTATAAATTTCTTGTACACCAAATGCTATGCCCGTGGTTTGGCTCCTTACTATTAATACAGTACGTATTTTTATTTGGAAAATGCTAACTTCTGCCCACTAGGCATAAAATAATAGGTAGAAAATGTATCCCAAATTTTAAAAAAAATTTAGCCTTGTTTGCGAGTTTAATATTATTTACTTCAAGTCAAAACGAAAAGTATGTAAGTAGGGTGATAATCAAGTTGAAAGGCACCATATACCCTCATGCACAAACTCAATGGTTGAATCCTGCTAACAACAAACACTTCTTGCATGTCCTAAAAAATCAAAAGTATTATAATAAATAACCTCTTTATTTTTTAATTTTTAAAGTTCATACCTATAACTACATTTTTTTTTAAAAATAATAGGAAATCTCGAAATAAAAAGTTAACTAAAATTATGAAAGGGAAGAAAGAATATATACATAAACAAAGCGTCTCTGCCATTCAATCACGATCGTTCATCTGATTCATCGAAAATACTTTTGAACGTCTAAAGTCACACGAAGTACCTTTGCAATCCAAAGGCAAGCCGTTTCCTAGGAAAAACTCCCGAAAGAAAAAGAAGCTTATCCCATCCAATCGAAAGAGAGAGATCAGAGTTTGGGATTTAGGATAAATTTTTCGGTGCCGCGCGGGTACCATGAGGCGGTATCTGTCAGAGTTCTCACCCGTCCAAACATGTTTTGGGCAACCCATATTTATTCACTCTCTCTCCTCATCCCACCACTATTTTTCTCTCTCTAAAATCCGGACGGTCCAAATCACGTTTGGACGGCTACGATCGTCGACGGGACACCACGGATGCAATACCCACCGGGCACCCAAAAACTCAACGGAAGTTAGGGACAAGAATCAACGGTAGCGTCAAAAGCTTTTTGAATAGTACGAGTTGCATCAGATCCTCTTTCCTCCAAAAGAAAACAGAGAGAGAGAGAGAGAGAGAGAGGAGGAGGAGGAGGAGAGAGAGGGAGAGCATGTGAGGGAGAGTACGGGCCCCACACAGGTCCCACAGCCTCCCTTTGAATTGGTGAAAGCGGGCTTTTTTTTTCATGCCAAAATGCGCTCCAGCTGCATCGGGAAAAGAGCGGACTCCAAACCAATTTTCAAATTTGCTTAAATTTATTCTTCCCCCGGTTTCCGACTCTTCAGTCGTACTCCCACAATAATGAATAATCTATTGGGTAAATTTCACAAACATCCCCTGATGTTTTTTGTCTTATTAGTAACATATATCCCCTCGTATATGAGAACTAACATTAAACCCCGTATGGTTTCTATGTGCGTTTTACTGACACCCTCAATCGGTGATTGTCTGGCCGAATATACGTGATGAAATGGGGCTAAAAATGACTTGTATATAAAAATTCATATTTTTCTAATAATTAAAAAATAAAAAACTATCACCTCCTACTTATTTTGAATTAATTGAATTTTTTTACCGATTGAATAAGCTGTTCTGATAAAAGGGAAAAATTGATAACAAAAAATGCTAATTTTTGATTGCTTCAAAGAGTTTTTTTTTTTTTTTCAGAAATGATAAATTTATTACTTTTGGATTAAAAAGATTGAGTTTGGAGCTTTTATTATCAATTCTAGTATTAAAATGGCGAGTTTGTTAATATAATAAATCTACATACACCGCTCACAACCCCGTTTAAGCCACAACCACTAACGTGGCGGTGGGCCCATGTCGTAATTCTAAAAAATAAATGAACAAAATTTGGTTCGAACAAAGAGAGAGGGGTAGTCTAGTTCGAATAATTCAAAGGAGACCACCACCACCGGCGACCAAACAACCCACTTCGCAAAATTGCAAAAAGATGACATTAGACTTGGCATTAAAGTTTGAATTTTAAAAATGGATTTCGTAAATTTAGTCATCTGATTTGTCTCTCCGACACATAAACAATTTGGTTTCAGAAAAATTCAAATCTCATAGATACACTATGTCTATATAAAGCTTTCTTTCCATTTTTCTCCTTCTATATCTCTCACTCAAAACACCCACACCCACATACACAAACACAAATCTATGATGAATTAATGAAAGTTTTCTTCTTTCCATTTAAGTAGCAGTCTTGACTTCATCTACCAAAATTTAATCTACTCTCTGCAGGTTGAGATTTGGGTTCCCTTTCATTCCATTAGATTTTTCTTTTAGTTTTTTTCCCTCCTAGATTGTCATTCTTGGGATTCTGGGTATCTCAAATTAATTGTAATTTGATGGTTGCCTTTGGACCGTTCAAATCAAACACCTCTCTCTTCATTCGTTTGAACCAGACTTTGATTGTCTTGTTATTTTTTTAGAATTAAGACGTAGGGCACACCGCTGAATCAGCAGTTGTGTCTGGAACGGGGGTTAGGAGCGGTGTACGTAGACTTATTGTTGTTAATATAAGACAGTTTTTACTAATTCTATCACATTTTTTGCCGCATTATTGTTGATTGAATGTCGGTAAAATGAATATTGAAATCACATGAGATCTACTCATACGTGACAGGGTACACTATATTGCATATGTCATTAGTTTAAACCTTTGGGGTTGTCACTGAAATTTACGCTAGTTTATATTAGTACTAGTATACCCCACAATTTTAGAGAGAGAAACAGTATAGAGAGGGGGGCCTAGGAGAGAGATAAAATTTGCCAGGATAAGATCCGACAGCTGGCTGACCTGACACGTGTACGTCCGTTTCGGTTTTTCGAAAGAGGTTACCCGTCTTTCTCAGCTCGTATAAATGGCGCGGCTCGGCTGGGCTTGGCCTGGCCTTCTGTGGCTTGCAAAATCTCTGTTGATAAAAGCTGTCGGAGACGTGGCAAACAACAGATTTTTCTTAACGGCTGCACCGCCGCATTGGGGTAATTATTCAGTGGCTTCGCACTGCCACGGTGTGTCCCAACGCTCTTTTTAAAAGCAATCACACAAATTTCTGTAAAGAATATACACTTAGTAGTGGCTTCACCAGAATGTGTGGTGGAGAAGAATATTGAAGCACCAGGCGACAGCGACAGTGCGCAAGGATACCCAATAATTTTCCGTGGCACTTTGTTTAATTCTGTCACGGTATATTTATATGGAATTAAGGAATTTATACATTAGGGAGCGTTTCCGGTGTGTTGTTTTCACTAAACTAAAAGTTATAGAAAATGTGTGTTGGGTGTTTGGAAGAAAATGTGTTGAATGTTTTAGTTTAGTGGAAACAATTTAACTTTTGACAAAAAAAAATTCATTTAGTATGAACAACTTCATAAAAGCCAATAAATTTGTTGTGCAAAAGTTTTATTGGAAATGGGCCTTAGTATTCTTGAGCCTCACATAAATGTATGGTAAGGAAAATGCCTTGGACACTATATGTGACGGTGCTCCAATAGCATTGTATAAATTTTCCAATCTTCGTATTGTTGGAGCAAAAGATTATCTTAAGATATGAGTTTTAATCTGGTGTAAAAATTTATTATTCAAGCTAAATAGATTTCTTAAACATAATAATCAGTAGCTAGCAACTAACATCGTAAATTTTTGACATGGTTAATTTTACATAATAACTTAATTTTTAAGAATAATCAGTTCTGATAATTCACATGAGATCGAGAAAGATAAATGATCAGACTCAACATAATGATACAACTGCTTTTTGAGAATGGAAATGATTTGATGGCTTGTCACAAGCGAAATCAAAACCACAAACAAGCTAATTTACTTTTCACTTAGAATTTACTTAATTCTGAATTATTAGCGATGAATTAATGGTTGATTGAAATCGTGCCTCACTTCGTTCTAAAATGTCTATTCGATATGTAAAACGAGAAATCAAAAAATAAATTTAAAAAATCAATGATTTACTAGATACCAAGTAGTTATTTTAACTCATAAACTATTTTGAATTTTCTCAAATGTAATAATACTCTTGTTATTTTATGTTCTCGTCTACAGACCGGATAAACATTTTGAGACGGAGTGACGGGAGTACATGGTTGAGCAAAATCATTCTTCCCAAAAAGGACAAAAACCTAGCCGAGCCAAATCAAAGCAACGGCTTCAGTCCAGCAAACCGGCACTACCAGGTAAAACCGGGAAAACCGGTAAACCCGGTTTATAGGGCTGGGTGACCGTACTATGTGCGCAGTAGTGTCTGTTTCCTTTCCCATGGCAGTTGGTAAGCATTTACTGCGTGTCATCCCTCTTCTCTCTCTCTCTCCTCCATTTTGATTGATTGAAGAATTCCTCACTCCTCAGCAGCAGCACCAAGCAGTAGCATCACCCACACGCTCTCTCTCAAATTCCGTGCATTCTCTTCACTCAAAATCCTCAGATCTGTTCAAATTCCGCTGCTCTGCCCCTCGCATTCTACCGGGCTCCATTGATTTTTGGCCTTCTGTTACTTGTTCGAGTTGTTCGAATCAGGTATGGAGTGTCTCTGAGTGGTGTGAATTCAATGATTAATGGTCCGAATGCACGGGGAAAGTGGGAATCTTGTGCTTATGCTCTTTTCTGTACTTCGGTTGATTGACAGGGCTTATTTCGTTCAATTTAGTAAAAAATGAACTGGGTTTTCCCGGTACTTTAATCGATTGATAGGGTTCATTCAGTCTACTAATGCCCTCGTGAAGCTTGAAATACATGTTCTTTTAGTTTGTTCTGGCATATTGCTAGACTTTATCGCATATCGGTCCCTTCAGTCATTCAAATTTGGTTGATGTAAGCTAGAATTTACTTCACCTGTTACCAATTAGCCCTCCAACAAATCTTACACATACTATCTATATGTGAATGTTACAAACACAATTTCACACATGCATATGCAAGTAATGAAGTTTTACTTACCCAAAAAGGAGTAATGGAGCTTTTTAATTGCGGTAGAATTCTAATCTATAGGATATGATTGTCATTTAATTGGCGTCTGTTTGAATGTGTGTGTGTGTGTGAGAGAGAGAGAGAGAGGGAGAGAGAGAGAATTGGTGCTATGAGTTTTGATTTTTAATATTGTTAAATATTACTGTAAATTCATTGGTGAGGTTAACAAAAATCTATTAATGAGGGTTGTGATTTTTTTAAAAATGATTTTCCAGTGAATTTGTAGTTTTGAACTATGCTGCAGTCATTTATTGCCATCCAATTGAGTCCCGTGAACTTTTACAGATTTGTTTAAATTTGTGCCTCCTCGCATTCAACATTCCCTTGCCTATTTCGTGTCAGGCCTTAAAGAATCAAACATTAATATCTCTCTCTCTCTCTCTCTCACCTCTTTCTTTAATCTTTCAGGGATTTCTCATTTGGGTTTGTGGGATTTTCATCTCAATTGCATTCAAATGTGCCAAAACTCTGCTCTTGCTTTGCACACCACCACGAAGAGAAGCTGCATCAATTTACTTTTCGACTAGAAAAAGTAAAAGATGAAGAGAATGAACTCAATTTTGATGGGTTCTGGGTTTCTCCCTACGACAATAAACTGAAGGGCTCATTAACATTATAGCTTTTGGGGTGCTAAGTAATAAAGGCTAAATTCGCTATGTTGCTTGTTCTTCTTGCGAATTGGTTTGTTTAATGCAGAGTCATTAGAGGTTTTCGGCGCTGGAGTGGGATAACTTGGCTGTTTTATGCTTTTCTAGTTTTTTGGTTTGCTTTCCTTTTTGTTGATTGAGAGTTCAAGGGAGAAACTTTAGGGGGACCAACATGCTGGAGCCTGAGTTCTGTTCTTCTCGGATTCTATCACCTTTTCGGGAGGAAAGCGGGGACGAAGAGCTTTCTGTGCTTCCTAGGCACACTAAAGTTATTGTAACAGGAAACAACAGAACAAAGTCTGTGTTGGTTGGTTTACAAGGAGTCGTCAAGAAGGCTGTTGGTCTTGGTGGTTGGCATTGGCTGGTAAATCTTCTTGCACCCATATTTTCTCTGTTCGTTCGGGTAATTTATTTGTCTTGTATGTTACTTTGTTTTGTTCCATGATGAGGAAGAGTCATTAAAATTAAAGGTGGGTCTGTCACAAAAAGAGAGATTGATTTCTTTTATGGAGGATTCCTGAATTTTGATATCATTTTTCTAGCTTCCAATAATAGAATGGATTCCAATTTTTTTTTTCTGTAATTTTAAGTGTGTGAATGGTGTTATTTTATTAACCGGCATGCTATTTTTATTTCATCGGATGATGAGGAAGAATCATTAAAACTTGAATTTGGTCTGTGATAAGCATCTAGATAGATTCCTAGGGTTTCCTAAATTTTGATTCCATCTTTCTAGCTTCCAATAAGAGAAGGGGAATAGCCTTTCCTCAAGGAAATAAGGAACTAAGGAAGCATGGCAATTTTCATCTTGTCTTTACTTTTGTAATTTTAGCAAGTAAATAAGTTGAATCAATCACGCGGCATGTTTTTTTTTTTTTGGTTCAGCATGGTAAAGTTTATTTATTTCCTAAGAAGTTTAGATGTGTTAGGTATTGGAATCAAGATTAGACCTCTGTTACTTACCCAAAAAAAGATTGGACCTCTGTTTTCTTGTTTCGTTGGGACTGTGATTTTGTTGTGCCTTTGGGATTCTAAGTGCGTTGGTCTGCTCCTGGGTAATGGGATATTTATATTGATGTTCATCTGTATGTGCCAGAGTGAGGGTAAGGGGTATTGGCCAAAGAATTCTGTTTCCATCCCTTTTTAGTAATTCTTGCTAGAATTCTTGTAAACCTTGGAATACCACCTAAAACGAATCATTAGCACATGGAATCGGAGCAACAGGTAAGCCTGTTTTGTCGTCGTTTATTTCTCCCAATGTCTTTTAAGCTTTTTCCTTCAAAGTTTTGTCTTAATTCTCCTAACTGCAAAAGGGATGTGGAATTAGTGATCAGTTATACGTGAAACCTCCATTGGTCTTGCTGTATATCGAATTTGTTAACTTTATTCTTGAAGGACTATCTGGAATATTGAGTACATTGTACTTGTACTCTGGTTCACCTACTTTGTTAGTTCATAGTATTAGGTTTAGGTTGATTTGAAATAATCAACTGTAAACCTGAGGTTGATGGAGCACTAGAGAGCCTGCTATGTTGGAGATTCTAAACTTCATTGATCAGAAGAAGAAAAAGGAAAAGGAGAATCGAGTCCCTGCTTTTCTTTTGAGATGAATTTATGAGTATAAGTTCGGGTAGTTGGAGTCCCTATACGTGTTCTGGTTTCTAGGTTCAGTTGCTTAGATACTGGGTCTTGAACAGTAGTTTTTGATAACTACTGTTTTTTTACACACAAGGGTTGCTGAATTTTGAATCCTTTTACACACAAGGTTTTAAAGAATGGCGTGGAGGTGAAGCTGCAAAGGAATGCTCTTAGTGTTTTGGAACCTCCCACTGGGAATGAAGAGGAAGATGACGACGATTTTGATATATCTAGTGGCAGCTCTGACATTGGTGAAAAGTATAACGATTTCTGTAAGTTTTTATAAGCTTGTGAAGCTCTGAATTTAGTTTTTGAAGACCATTTCCCCTCCAACCATTATTTTGAATTTCATGAGGTCATCATTGTTTTGATCTGTGCAGCTAATGGGATTGAGTTCAGCAAAGTAAGCAAGCCAAGAGTTAGGTATACAAGGCCATGGATTTCATCTATATCAGCTAAGTCAACTAATCGTAGTACTTGCAAGGAAGTTCAGTCCCATATTCGGCCACCTCAATTGGTAAGTATATAAAACAAGGCTAAGTTTTTGCTTTCCTTTTCCTCATAATAAGTAGGAGAATATGATTTCATACACGCATATCGACTATTCGACTGCAATCTGCAATTCGGGCTTTTGACAATTTGAAACACGGGTTGCTAAAATGTTACACAGACTTTTCTTTGTACTAGCAATGTATTATGTCTACAATATGTTTATATGTCCAGGACGAATTTTCACATGCATATTGCATGATTTGGATTTAGGGAGATCTGACCTCTAGACACACCCCTCACAAAAACTCTGTACCTTGGTACATGCAACAAAGAGCGGCTATTTACTACGATATTAGATGTGGGATTTGCAGCAAAATTTAGATGGTCTCTGTTTGGAGGCCTGATGTACATATCTATAGTGGTTTTTGTGCAACAGTAATTATCAGATAAGAAAACTGAATGCTTTTCTGGAGGTGGCATGAGAAAGTCTACGGACTATTTCTCTTACGTTAACCTTATCAAATAGTGATCTGAATGTTGTTGCAAAGGAAATCGATAATAACTTGCTCATCTGCTTAAGTTAGACATTCATTTAAAATACTTTTGCTGGATTTAGTTCAATGAATATTCCTCTTCTATCTGACTAGAAGGTTTTCACTATCTTGTCGGATACCTAACAGTTTGAATCTTCCCATCCCAAATAAATAAGCACTATTGGTGACATTCTTGCTGAGTTGCTGGAAAACGTTGATAACGTGGAATATAATTTATAACTGCCGGTTGATAATGACCCTTCATGTCTATATTGATTATCAGAGAGCGAACTTGGCAAAATTAGGAACCAGCTCCTTGTGGAGATATTGGCGAAGCTTCAAACTTGTGGGTCTTCCCCATCTTTCACAATTTATGCTTTCTTTCAGAATTTTGGCTTTCTATTTGCTCAGTACTGATTTCCATCTGCAGGGAAGCCCTAACCCTAATCTTACTAAAGCACAGTTGGTTGATGCTGTTCAGCAGCATTTTGCTTCACAGGTCTCTCTCTTACCCTCATATCCCACGTACCCAATTTCCATACCCCTGTCCAATGCATTTTCGGCTGTTGGATCACATAATAATCTTGAGAGATGAGAAGATTCTCACTTGATTGACACCGAAAATGCATCAGTTACCAAAAAATTGAATTCCTCTCTTTCAAGCGCATATGCACACTGTACAAGATTCCGAAACTGATTTTTGCCTTTTAATCTCTGTTTTGTTGGCAGCAAATTGACGAATTCCAAGTGATTTCGGAATTTATTCATGCAGCAAAGAGACTGAAATCGGTTGAAACGTACAGAGAATGACCGGGAAATCGGATGTTTAGTAGGTCGTAGAAGTAATGTAATATATGCATGTTAACTCTAACCATTGACTCCAATTTAGTTAGGCTGCTGTGGAGTGCATCCTTAACCCTTTATTAGCATTTAGGTTGTTTGTTGCGGCTTTGCCCCAGATTATATTATTACCGTAACTTCATGTTATATATAGCTCTTCATTACCAGTTACTTTTAAGCTCACTTGTCGCTGATGTGAAGTCTTGGAGTTTAGATATTGCATGTTGGTTTGTGAAGCCGAATTTGGTTTGATTTGCGATTCGTTGACTTTACGGGGTTCGACGGAGTAGGTGATGTACACTCTAGGCTATAACACTTGTTATACCTAACCGTTAATGTTATCTGTACTCTTTCTTCACTCGATACTTTAGCTTTTCTGGGTTTTCCCCTTTGAGTTGGTGCATCAAGTTGTTTCCAAGGGCCAACTTTTGTGTTGTGGTTTGACCGAAAATGTGAGCTTTTGTTTAGCAGTCTCACCTCTATTCGTCCTATCGTCCAGTCCCGTTTAGTTTTGGTCGCGTGGGTCTTTCTTGGACTCCTTAATGTGTGATATGAACCGTTAATCATCGTATGCTCTATTGAGAAGAACATTTACTTATAATTTTACAAAGAAATTATATTTATCCAAGAGAATATAGAGTTTAAAAAGAAGAATTCAAAAGCTAACTAGACACATACAGCTTGCCTTATCACCATTTCGCAGAGCCAAGCTTCCTTTTCCGGATGCCCCAACTTGAAACTTTGTTGAAACTGGTCAGCAAACATCAAGCTTATATGCTCGTGAAGTAGTAGCTTGTCTTCTCCCCGGTACTGTTGTGAGTGGTTCCTTATCAAGCTGTTCAGTGGACATTCTGGCGAAGCTCCGGAGAGTCTTGTTTCCGTTTCCGTTACTATTAGTTTGTTTTTCTCTCTTTGTTAGGCCTATGGGCCGTGTAACTTGTTTCGGTGTTTACATCAAAATAATTTGCATTTGGTTGTCCTTAAAAATTAAAAAAAAAGGTAGTAGATTGAAAGTAAGTCGGTGGGTTTGGCCCCCACATGATTAACCGGGGTTCGGTTCTTGGGGTCAGACCGCAAGAAAGTAATTTCTTGTGAATTTCTAGTCCCAACAGCGTATATGATCTGCTTTTGACAAGACCGGAGATAATTAATTGAGGAGCGCGTAAGTTAACCCGAATACCTGCCCGTGGACAAAAAAAATATATGCTCGTGAAGTAGTACACTCATAAAGGTCCAACCAATGAATGCTATTTAATTGGGTTTCTGTTTACTGTCAAAGGACGAGGGGTCACTTTTCCTCACCCATTAAAAATGGAATGGGGGGCAGCTCCCTGCAAAGTGGTGCAGACTGCATAGCGGTCGGATTAGCCGCTTATCTCGACAATCGACGACTTGGATTTTAACCGAGTAATAGATGGTTCAAATTTATATGTAATTTGTATATTTTCAGATTCAATCCAAGCCGTTCGTACCGAGATAAATGGCCGAATCGATCGCTCTGCACCCGCTCGGCACGAAGCAGCACGGCAGCAATTACTCCTATTAGCCTAAAAGAACGTGGCTTAGGCAATATTTGGGCCCCCGCCGAAGATTTTGTGCAAAAGCATGGGTCACCACTAGAAGATTTTGTTCCTAACTGTTTGGCTATTTATCGGACCCACCTTGTCGTCCTGCTTTTCTTATGTTTTGCCCACAATGTTCTTCAAAATTTACTTGACGGTGGGTTTGTTTTTTTTTCCCTTGGCAATACCGGATGCCCCGGATCAGCTAACGAGCACTTCGGATTAATTCTTACAGTTTCTCCCACAGTCCTTTCCACGAGTGCACGTGAGGCGAGTTGGCCCACAAAAGCTGCTGGCAAAGAGAATCGAGCCTAAGAGCTATGAAGAGATCAAACCCCTAAGTCGCAGGCCAATACCACCCGCGAATCCATTGGGATTCGGTGGGTTGGTTATCTACGGTTATAACTTATGAAACAAAGGCATAAGTGGATCTATCCAAATAAACAATAATCTTGAGGATGAATGAAGATTCGATGCCATTCTTTCGTGATTTTTGAGTTTGGAATTGTTAGGAATATTATTCTAAGGAGGAGGGTTGGTGAGAGCTCGAAGGAGAGCGAGCTCAACCACTGAGCTATGCCTAACATCTGATAATTCACTCTTTCTGTTTCTTACATTTTTCTCACTTTCAAAAATCAAATGAATAAAACAATAATGATAAATCCAATAATAATCTGAGTGAAAATTTTAATAATGGCTAATTTCCCAAAGATTATTTATTTCGCCGGCCAAGCCCATGTAAATTTTGCCACTGTGAATCGCAGGCTTGGCCCAAATGTAGTATCCCTAGCCCATCAATATTGCAGCTAATCTCGACATGAATTGGGCCTAATCAAACGTATCCAATCCAAACTAACCACTAAGCCCAACTTCTTCAAAGTCCAGCCCATCCCCACTGTTAATATTCAAGCCTGGTTTGGCTTAATGAAGCAACTTGGGAATCTTTTTTTTCCTGTCGTTATTCATATTTCTTTTCATTTGTTAATTTTGTGACTTATTGGTTCATCTTGACGAGAGGATTCGGAAAATAAAAAATTTAGATCAAAAATCTTTTTTTTTTCTCTAAAAAAAAAAAATAAAAAAAAAAAGTTAGATGTTTCGTAAACGCCTTTACCAATATTCGAAAAAGTTTATTTTTACAAGGACTCTAAACGAAATCATTTTGAAAAAAATATGGCTCGGATCATTTTTTTTTTTATATACCCAAGATGGGCTCAAAATGTATATGTACTCGGTAAACGCTGTAGTGCACTCCGTGTAATGCGTTGTGTAGTGTGGCACCGTAGCTGTCCAAAAGTGTTTTTAATGGTTCAAATTAAAAACAAACTCTTCCATCGTTAATTGATGAGATTGACGGTTGCGTGCCGCCATATACGCACATGACACAAGTGCACTACAGCACTCCGATGTATGTAGATGGATGTATGTACTTGCATAGACGGGCAAGCCAAACCCTCGGTCATCGACAAACTTGTCAATCGTAGGCCCCGATAAAACTGAAAAAGAGCGACCACGTGGCCAGTTAGTTTGCTTCAGCCCACCAACTTGGTTTAGCGTAAACGATAAATTTTTGTGTGCAGAGCAGGTACCTCCACCCGTGACAATTTTAGCCATCTAAATATGTTTTGGACAAGTCAAATTTATTCTCTCTCTTCCCTCGTCCAAACACTCTCTCCCCTCCTTTTCTCTCTCTGAAATTCGGATCATCAAAAAATTTGAATAGTTCAAAACACGTTTATGGTTCCGCCCGGCACCCAAAACCTTCTCAGCGTTCAACATATGCTAATTCCACGCGTCCCATTCACATACTCCCAGCGCGTGCATCACTCAGTATACTACTCCAGCATCTGAAATCAATACGTGTAGTTTTACATGTTTAAAAACGAAAATTTAAAAAAATCCAAAAATAAAATAAAATTTTCACGTCAAACTTCTAACTTCTCCAAAATTCCATTCTTAAATAAAATTATCCCCTCTTCTATCCATTTACTATATGTTCATATTCAACTTGTTTAAGAAAGAATATTCGTCGTCATTCAGGACAGATGCAGAATTTTGAGGTTAGACGTATGAATTTGACATTATTCTTTTTAAATGAAATTTTAAAAAATCAAGTCAACTTATAACCTCTTTAATTTTACTTTCTTTTGTTTCTTCCAACTTTCATTCTAAATTAAATTGTATGTGTCTATTTTTTACACGCTTAGATTCTAATCTGTTTTCGATAAGGGACATTGATCACCATTCAAGAACGACCGCAAGATTTTAAGATTTGATGGACAAACAATGAACAAAAAGATTAAATATGGGCCTGCGATGTTAATTGACAATACACACTATAAAAAAAGGGAAATGATTTTGCCACTCCCTTTTTTTGTTAACGTCACTCCCTTGCAAGTGTATTTTTACACCAAAAATACACTTGCAGGGGAGTGGCATTAACAAAAAAGGGAGTGACAAAATCAGTAGTTAAAAAAAGAACTATAAGAATGAATGTCGTATTATATTTTCGATCACATATTCAATCACTAAGGTATGTAACATATACAGTATTCATTTATAATTATACTTTTAACTACAACAAATAAGAGGCTATCCATCACCCAACTCCCATTCTCCTTCCCGGTCAATAATAGTCTCTTTATTCATCGATCAACTTCCATGTTGCACAAAAAGGCCAAGTGGCCCAAGTTTAGCATCTTACCAGAGGCAAAATGGACTAAATCCCAGTTGAACAGTTGGCGTTTGCCGTTTGGACACGATATCAAAGTTAAAAAAAAATAGAATCACGCGTAACACTTACAGAGTTTGTTGAGATGATAAGCCGTTGAATCTTGAAATGATCAAGTTATATGAAATTTAGAAAATATGAGTACATAAAATGACTAATGTAAGTTTATTACTACTACTACTACTACACAAAAATTAGGGGAATTTTTATTTTTTATTTTTTCAATAAATACTTTTATTTTGTAGCCACGTACGTAATTGTGACGGAATAATGATTAGTGGCAATTTTATAATCTTCTTTAAAATACTACCAGGCGACGCTCGTTTTTCCAATGAATGCCGTGTTGTCGCACGGAATAAAGCGCGCACACCCAAGTCTTCTCTCTCCTCCCTCTCTCTCTCTCTCTCTCTCCTATCTCCCTCACGCCTCCTCCCCCCTCCCATTCAACCGATTATCTCTCTCATCAATCAAGGTACAATTCCTTACACACACACACATGTATTATATTTGAATTATACATGCTTGAGCGGTATATGCGTGTGTGTATACAGCTATATACCTATGTGTTGAATCTGGTTGATTGAATGATTGCTTTCGATTTAGCCTCATGTATGTATTGATGTACGCATCCTTGTTTTACTCCTTTTTTGATCGCTGGTGGTGTTGTTCGGTTAGGGTTTATGCTTTGGTTTGTTGAATTCTGTAGCTGATGTTCGCGAGTGAGTTACTCGGTTGTGGAATCTTATCTTATCATTGTGTTCCGTGGGTTTTGGCGTTTTTTGTGTTTTGTTGGTCTAATTAGGTCGTGTTGTTGGGGTTTTTTTTTTTTTTTTTAATCGTTTGCCGTAATTCAGAGAATTTCAGATACTCTTGCTCAATTGCTCTTACTCCTTGTAAATTCTAGGCTGAGTTATATTCTGCTCGTGCTTGCGATTTTCCAGCACCTATGATTTGCGGACATGATTCACGGGAACGCGAATGCGTTTCGTTCGGACATGGGAGTGTTGGATGCAGAATTTTGATTGTAGTGATGTTACGAATTATGTGCGTGTGGGTCAGTAAACTAGGTTGAACAAAATAATTAGTTATATAGCTTCGAGCATGTATGCGGAGAATTTGTGGAAATATTGACGAAAACATGTATATAAACATTCAATAGAACACTGATGAAAAATATCTGCTCATTAAGTCCTCAGAAAGGTTAATTAGTAGAATAGTACCTCTGAACGTATGGATTCGTTTCTTATTAGTGGAGCCAGTGTTTATGTCATGGGATATCAAACAATATTGGTGGTTTGGTTCTTCGTTGTTTTCATACACTTGTAGTCCATTTGTTTC
This sequence comes from Rhododendron griersonianum, assembly GCA_018127125.1. Taxonomy (NCBI): domain Eukaryota; kingdom Viridiplantae; phylum Streptophyta; class Magnoliopsida; order Ericales; family Ericaceae; genus Rhododendron; species Rhododendron griersonianum. Next base: position 51,363,569 of record CM030789.1, on the reverse strand, counting down.
TTTAAAGCTGTGGTATACAAACTTAAGTGTCTAGATGCACTATGGAATCTATGGATTTTTTCGGAGTCATTCTTAGAGTCCATGGCTTATTGAAGAACAAAAGTGATAATTTTGGGGGGTTTAGGGATTTTTAGTTTTTATCTAATGATGCGTCTTCTCACCTCTCAGGCCAGATAAAGGGACTGCAATGAATAAAGTTCCGATAGCTTCAGGTGGATAACAGAGATATCTCAATTGAAATGGGAGGCTGTTGCTGCTGTTCTTCTAAAGGAGTAGGAGTGAACCATTCACCAGCATTCTATCATGTCCGTAATCTCTCTCCTTTTAAGAAAGATGTCTTTTAAATTTGAATGACCTTAATTTCTCAAGCTTGAGCAGGATTTTGTCTATAATTGTACAAACTTGGTTTTGTAGTCATCATTGTTTTGTATATTGGTGAAAGATGACTATGGTATTCAGAATATGTCGCATTTCTGATTGTCAACTGTACATCATGTGATTAAGCGGTAACTTTGATTTCTCACTTCAACGCCTTTGTTCAGGGGATTATTGCATTTTCGATATATTTTTTTCTGTCTTCTCTTTGGGGTCCATTACTCTTGCCAATTTCCCAACACAGAAGGAGGCGGGCTTTATGTTTTGATGCTTTTTACCTTTCTAATCAGTTGTTTACATATATCTGCATAGCATTTAAGGATTCTAATTTCAAACTGTGTATGGCCCTGTGCTCTCTAGCAGATTTATAAGATGGTTTTCATTGTGACTACTTGTTTTCCATAAATGAACAGTGTCGCATTTTTGTAGTTGAGAGCTAAACTTGTGTTGATTCGGAGCAACCATCGGTGGCTGAATATGACTTGAAAATGCACCGGTACCAATTAGTAGTTATATTTTGCACCATGTGACATAGCTGCAAATGTTTCAGCATAAAGAGGATCAGCATTATCGGTTGATTGAATCCTCTTTATGCTGTTGTTCATGGGAGCCATTGGTGATAGGAAACTTATATGTCCATTGGTGAGAAGGTTATAGCTGAATTGTTGAATTCTGTGGTCAATTATGAAGACAGCTGTGTGGTGGGGTCCAAACTTACCATGGCAAGGGTTGGTTTGCTGGCTTGGCTTCATTATTTGAACTTTTTCTTGTATTCTCAGGGAAAGACACCTCCTCCCACATCATCTGCTGTCTCGCATCCATTGGGATGAGTGTTGCGTCTGTCTTATTCAGAACTACTGCCTGTGCTGCAAACTATAGGGGGTGAGAACAATTGATCGCATGAGTTGATTAATGCATCTACCAAGTGGTAACGCAAGTTCTGTTCCGAGTGTGAAGAACCAGGTTATGTCTCCATGAATGTCCTGGGTGCAAATATTACCACATAGCAGCATTTGATGGTGCTAAAGGACTTCATAATGATATGCAGTTGATGCACTGTGAAGAATAAATCTGCAGTTGAGGATTTAGATGAATCACAAATAAAAAGAAATTGGTGTTTCCTGTCTTCTTCGTTTAACTTTCTGAAGAAGCTGACTAGATGAATCACAAATAAAAAGAAATTGGTGTTTCCTGTCTTCTTCGTTTAACTTTCTGAAGAAGCTGACTAGATGAATCACAAACAAAAAGAAATTGGTGTTTCCAGTCTTCTTCGTTTAACTTTCTGAAGAAGCTGACGAGAGTGCATGTTTCCTTTCATACCATAGTTTAAGAATCATGATGTATGTTTGTGCTTAACCAGCATTATAATATAGGGGCAAGGAAGCTTGTCTTCATTTTAGAGGTCTCACAAAATCTAACAGTTTAAGGGGCTGGCTCTTAAGCAATTGCCAATTGGGACTTGGGAGTATAGGTTGCAAATAGCGATGACTTGTGTGTTTCCAATTGCGAACAATCATGTTTTTCAACTTGGTTGAATCCGTTAGATGATAACGTATTACTAGAGTATAATGCTTAGTATTGGCAAACTATGCAAGAAGCTGTTTCAAGTATCAGTCATCTCCTCTTGGTAATGGATGGAATAGTTTTTTTAACTGCATGGGCAGTTGAGTTATTCGTTCAGTTGAACATAGGATTTGTGTAGGTAATTTTTTTTCCAGCTTAAACATGCCAACGATGTCGTAGCCTTCAGAAACAGATGAACATGTGAATGATGATTAATTTCTATGACATGTTTTTGTTCAGTGAGTGCACCCACCTTTCCAGCTTGATGTTCAGATTATATGTAAAGTTTAGCTTTTTTTACCTGCTTCAAGAACTGGCTTCAATCTCGTTTTGCTATCTGATTATTTGGTGAATCTGGTTGAAACTATCTGGCTGCCTACCCCCTTTTTCCTGTTGTTCCATATATACCACAATAACCACATATCATGACTTGATATATTGGCACTCTTTCTTCATTTATTATTATTTATCTTTGATGGACGGTACAAACTGGAATTAATCTAATACTTGTCTCCCTCTCGATGCTATAGAATGGGTTTCACTGTCAGCTGGGTTAGATTTGTTATTGAAGTCTTTGTGTCATCCGTATGGACTTTGTTTGATGTTCACTCTATTGTGCAGTATCCAAGAGCGTCAGAGGAGCGTGAGCCCTTGTCATCTCACCATGGCACGGTGGCTGCTCTCTCTACAGGGCTCTTAGTCAACACCAATTTGGAAACTTCATCTCCTGACACTTACAGACCTCCTCCAGCACCGTTGCCATACGATGTGAATCTAGGCCGTCCTCAAACACCACCCAGTTATCAAGAAACTTGTGGCAACAAGAATGATGCCCCAGTGCATACTGCAAATACTGGAACTGTTGATGAAACAATTTCTGGCAACGACATCCTGGAAACACTAGATGAACTCCTGAAGAAATCTGACTACAAAGTGGAAAAGGATACAGAACTAGCCTCATCAATGGAGATAGAAGTTGAACTTGAGAAGTCTGGGGAACTAAAAAAGTCCAGTGAACCTCTTGTTTTTGTTGGAGAGGAATGTCCCACCTGTCTTGAAGGTATTGAGATTGTAGAACTCACTATCTTTATCCTCTATTGCTGCCCGAACTCTAAAGGATTTGTTTGGATCAGGACTTTTGGAGGGAAATGGAGATGTAAGCGATTTCTCTTCTCACCTATCCAAGCAGATCCTTGCTGTTGTGCAGTATTTCTGAGTCTGTTTTTGGAGTTTTAGCTGCAGTTAGCTTTCCATCTCGTGTTTGGAGTCTTTTGACTTAGAAAGTTGGTGGATATAACTTCTTGTTTCTTTGCAGAGTATGATGATGATAATCCAAAAATCATCACAAAATGTGAGCATCATTTTCACCTTGCATGCATTCTCGAATGGATGGAAAGGAGTGACACTTGTCCAGTGTGTGATCAGGTGCGTCGATTTATTGATTTTGGTCTCGAGTACTTTAATTCTGTCATTGATTTATTAGCCTCAAGTTACTTTTTTATTCTTATTAGGACTACTTTTTTTTCAGTCCATTTTGTTACTCTAAATATCGACGAAACACTTTTCCTTTTGTGTAGGAAATGATATTCACTCCCCCTGTCGATGTCTAGCTATCTGCTACTCTTCAATGGAAGTTCTTGCCTCTCCACGATTGAAGTTCTGAGTAAGAGGTTATAATAGGGTGGGGGAGAGTTTTCATTTTCTCTTCTTCTTCTTTTTTTCGGTGAGTTTTGTTTATATACTCATTTTACTGCTTAAAATCTCTCTTAAATGCCAAGTATCATTGTGAGTTCATTTTCTTGAGCTTGGGCAAAATATATGATAGGAGAAGGGAAAGCGAAAACCAAAGGGAGATCACCATGATTCAATACCCTAGGTCCATTTTCTGTAAATTCATTCTTGGTTTTCACATATCAGATTATCTGCGACATAACTGAGGACTTGCATAGAATTGAAAGGAATAGAATTGCTAGCTTGATAGTTTGCGTAACGAAAGAGAAGCATAGTTTTTTCTTCGGGTTTCTGTTGCTAGCTAGATAGTCTCTCTCTCTCTCTCTCGTGTGCGTGTGCCATTCTGGTGGTTGTTTAATTTCTCTGTAGCTGCAAGTTTGGCGCCTTTGGCCAGCCATATTTTATTTCCGCCATTGGAATGGTTCCTGTAAATTGCAACTGATTATACTATTTTGATCTGCGATAATAGAGCTTCCTTTGAGGCCACCTTCACAACCTTCTCCCTTCTGTCCATATGTTGTCGCAAGGCAGGGGGGTTCGCTCTTTTTTTCTTTTTCAATCGACGAAGAGATCATTTATATCATATTTGAAGTACAAAGTACGAATCTGAAATTCTACATCAATCGTGAGAGTTCACGAGACAACCAAGCCTAATAACTCAACCAATACAAAAAATAAGCTCACTATAGGGTAGACAAAGAAAGAAAAGGAAAAGCCCTTTGAGGAAAAAACACCCACAAACAGATGGAGAGATTTGATCTTGACTTTTAGTGAGATGCAAGAATTCTGACGAACTTAGCAAGGAAAAAAGTCCTATAAGGAAAGAACACCCACAAACAAATGGAGAGATTTGAATTCTTGACTTCTTAGTGAGATGCAAGAGTTCTGACCAACTTATCTAACCCGGTTGGTTCGCTTGAGTGTCAGTTTCTTTTCTTTTAAGTAAACAATTGTGTACAAGGCAAATGGTAATCAAATGCTAAAGCCATAAAAATGACAAAAATAATGCAATCTAAAGCATCCAAGGCTTTCGCCTTTTGGGACTTCCAACATTTTTAATAAGTAAAAAGCTCTCTAAAATATTATTCCCACCTAGAAAATGCTTTCTGTTATGCCAACTAGTGTATTTTACTGCTGTGGTGGTGTTGATGCTATTTATATATATTCTTTCTTGATACGGAGCACTCCCTCCGTCTCTATTTAATTGTCTACTACGGTTTTGCGTGTATTTTTAACGGCTTATATCTCTTGACGTTTATTGCTAAAAATATGCAATATGGATCTTGTTTGATAGATCCCAATTTTTTATATAAGACAATGATTTCAAAAACATAAAACATAATATACGTCGGGAGATATAAGCCGTTGAAAATGCACATAAAACCGTAGTGGACAATTAAATAGAGACGGAGGGAGTATTTTTTTTTTTTTTTAAACCTGTACTCCATATTCTTTCTTGATTGTCTAAAGTTAAACTTGAAGAAGAACATAAACCAAATTCCCAAGGAATATCTACAACAAGTCACTTTTTCGCTAATCCGATTCGAGTGTATCTGGATTTAAATTTTTTATTTTTTTTATTTCTGAAACGGGTTGTTATGTTATTGGAGAAAAAATCTCCAATTTCTCAAAACAATGGATTGAGTTTCTGTAATTTTAATTTAGGAAAAGAGGGATAATTCAAAAAAATTAGTGGCTTATTAAGCATCTGAAAGCATGCGTTGGGCATGTTATGGTTCTAAAATTGGAAATTGGGAATCAAGGTGCAAACGAAAATTTATAGCGTCAATTAAACAATTTCATCGAATCGATCTTATCCTCCTCAAACTCGCAAGCTGCAACGATGATGATGATAGGAATGAGAATGAGAATGAGAATGGGAATACCCAGTAACGTCAGTCTAGAGTTGAAAGAAATTATCCATGAGACTTTTTATGTCTTTTCTACTTTTGGATAATAGCTGCTTCATCTCTTAGGAAATTGATTAAAAGGTTCAAATCTCAGCCAAAAGCTTCTCGGGAGCAAATGGTATGTCGGTAAGGAGAAGTTTTTGGGTGCCGGGCGGGTACCACACACGTGGTCCCCCATCGGCGATCCTAGGACGGTCCGGATTTTAGAGAGAGAATAAAAAAGAGGAGAGAGTGGTCGGGTGAGGGAAAAAATCTGGACCGGCTGGGATCGCCGTACTGCCACGTGGTATCCATTCGGCACCCAAAAATTTCTCATCGGTATGGGTAGAAATTAAAAGAGACGTTCTCTCACTTGATAATGATGATACAAAATTATGCATTTTGGATTTATCATACAAAATAGAAAATCATTTTCTTAAAGTGCTATTATTACGTAAAGAAAAAGGTGAAGAGTTACATCCATTAATAGTTTTAATTAATGGCAGTATCGAAAATGTCAATACTCCTTTCAAAGACACAGGAGTGAGTGTTCTAGTTTCTTAAAAAAAGAATTTTTAGGAAAAAAAGGTATTTTCAAGCTCAAAAATCATGTGTTTATGCAAATAATTTTCCTACCAATATGGATTTTGTTTGATAGATCATTAGATCTTATTAAGATTTTTTAAACGGTGCAAAAAAAATCAAAAATTCATTTTTCATTTTTGTTATATTTCAGTTTGAAATTACCTTTTTAAAAAAAAAGAAGGTTTAGAAAAAAAGCGGAACGGGACCTAATTGATTAGATTCACATTTATAGTTGGGACAAAACACCGATCAAAGGTAGAAAGTATACCGTCATTGTCATTAGCACCACCACACAACCATCAGTAGAATATATATCACATCGCAACCACCATTGGCGAAGGTATATAGGCCTAGGGCTGCAAATAAACCGAGCAGCTCGCGAGCTCTGCTCGGCTCGTTCAGCAATAAGTCAAGTTCGAGCTCGAGTTTTTGACTCGTTTAGTAAACGAGCCGGGCTCAACTTCGACAAAGCTCGGCTCGTTTGCTGCCCTGCGCCCTTCCGAAATATAAAATATTTTACTAATATTACATGCCATGTGATTATGATTTGTATAGTATAACAATCTCTACAAATCCGGATTGTTTTCATTTGATCCGGTGAGAAATTAAAGTTATTTTACATTGCTATGTAAATTTCTTCCAATTTCTTTCAAAGACGAATGTAACCACACATGGGCGTCGTCATTAAAGCTACACCATACATTGAGTATATTTTTGTATAAAAATATTTCTCTTAAGTTGACTCCCCTTGAACAAAAAATTCTGACTCCGCCACGAACAATCACATTACATGCAAAGGCGCCGCGGAGCATAGGTCCTACCCACGCTCTTAGTACTCCCTCTGTCCCGGTTTGTTTGTCCCCCTTTTGACTTTTTGAGAGCATTTAACCTCTCAAAGAATTGTCTATAATTTTCAATTCGTAACGTTTTTAATATGCAATATGGATCTTGTTTGATATCTCAATTAGTTTTATTATACAAAATCTTCAAAATCGTTAAAAAAAAAATTATAAAATGTAAGATATAAGTATATTTTTTGAAGACAAGAATTTCGACAATTGGACGAACAAATTGGGACGGAGGGATTATTAACGATTATGTTTAACCCACCAATGGATTACGAAACTTACAACTTCAAAGTTAAGCAAGAAAATCTTAGTCATTCAAAGGAGTCACTTGGTGGTGCAATTTTGTCATATATTAGGCATAACTCAGTTGACCAACATTGTACTATCTTAGGTGAGAGATCAATGGGTCAAATTTTGCAGCAAACGTACAAGAATTAATTTATAGTAAGTTTCTGTTCTTGTAAATTTTTGGTCTAAAACTTTTTTCGGTATTTTTTATTTTTCGTAACTTTTTGTTTAGTTTTTTGTCGTAATTTTTAGAATTAATCATTTGCCTCGACGAGAGGAATCAGAAAAGTATAAAAATGTGGGCTGATGTTGAAAAAAGTTCATATAAAGATACACTTTTGACAAAAAAGACAGTTATTTGGTATTTTTTTGGGTCTTTAGTGAACTTTTTTTTTTTGCTTTTGATCACAATTTTGTACTTTTTAGACTCCCCTCATCGACACAAATGATTAGTCCAAAAAATATAACGCAAATTTAACAAAAAAAATCAGAAAAGACGAACAAAATACACAAAACGAATAAGGAAAAAAGTGTTTACGAGAATGGAGCCTCTCTAGTATGGTAGTGTGTCGTTGTTAGTTAATTTGTTGTTAGTTACTTTGTTAATTTGTTGTTAGTTAATTTGTTTTTCGTAGTAGACTATTCTTGGAATTTTTTTTGGTAATATAAGGTGTTTCGAGCCAGTTTGCGCGCACGTCAGAGTAATCTCTACAGCCGTTTCACACGCTTACCCGTGAGGGTGAGGTGATCCCAAGAGTTATTGGGAAGGATAATCGAATATAAAACCTTAGGAGGGAGTAAAACTTTAAGTCCGAGGCTAAGACCATGTGACGGGGTTAGAGTTATTCTTGAATTATGTTGTAGTCAAATTGATTTTCTTGTTTTTTTTTTGATCATAAATTGATTTTCTTGTTGAGAGTCTCACATGGAGTAATTGATAAAAACGTCTATTGTTACAACTCTGGGTAATTTTTTCACCAATTGACATCAAAAAAGACTATCGTAGATCCATTAATGCCGATTATACATGACACAACCTAAATCACATAATTCACGTGCGGACGTAAAAATGTCATCGATACACATCTTGCACTACTAAACGTAGCGACATCAAAAATAAAGAGCGCAAGCGCAGAACATTTAGAAGGATTATGCGAACGAAACACTACTAATAGAGTTTTATAAATAAGCTAATTGACCCATCACATATATCATTTCATTTCAACCATACAGCCAGCCTATTCCTCAAAGAAAAAATTAGGGTTTGCTTTTCTTCCTAGGCGAGATTACTCCCCTTCCTATTCATCATCAGAGTCTTGTCTCCAATCCTCACTCTAGTCCCACAGGTGTAACCCCTAATCAGGGTTTCCATACCCACATAAATTCCCTTCCTATTTCTCCATCTTTTGCACATTTCCTTCCCCTATGTAACTTACATTTCATTTTCCCAAAATAAATTTCCATACATTTTTGTCACCTCCAGCTGATATGCTGGCAAAGCTCCACTATATTTATCATTTTTCCCAAGTCAAAAGAACCCAAAATCTCCGACCTTTAAATTTTGCCGGTTTTCACTCTCAGTGTATCTTTGATTTCCAGTTGATGGAACTCTTTTGGTGGCTAGAGAAGCAAAACCCACATGCATATATATAGAGGTAAATTCGTTTACAAACAGAACATAGTATGTCTATGGAGTGTATCGCCTTGTTTTTTTGCCCTAAGGATCAAAACTTGGTTGTCTTTCCGATGATGGTGATTTCTTGATTTTCTGATTGTACATGTGGTGTAGTTTCAGAAAAGAAAAAAAAAATCGAAGTTAATGGAAGGATGGTCAAAATTAAATGGTGGGTCTAATTTGTATGAGGTTGGAACTGTTCAGACCTTTTCAAATAAGAAAAATTTATGTTTCGATTTGGATTCGTCGATAAAACAAGGTAATGTTGATGATTGTAATGAGAGACTTAAGGGTTTGTTTGACCAACTTCTTTTGGTTTTCTTGGGGGAGGTATCTAGAGAGAAACAAATTCCGCCTATTCCGGCATTGTTCGGAGATGGGCAGCCGGCGGATTTGTTTAAGCTTTTCTGGGTAACTTGGAAGTTAGGCGGGTACGATTTTGTTTCGCGGAATGGTTTGTGGGCTTTTGTGGCCGAGGGATGTGGGTTGGATGGTGGGGTGATGGCATCTCTAAAGCTAGTTTATATGAAGTATTTAAATGAGTTGGAGCAGTGGTTACGAAAAGCTATTAGAGGTAAGAGTTTGGGAAATGGAGAGAGTGAAGTTAGTGGGAAATTCGGTTTGTTGTTGTTGGAGTTAGAGAAGGAGTTTAGAGGTCTATTGAGTAATGAGCAGGATGTGAAGAAGAAAGAAGGGAAACTTGTCGAATTGCAAAGGAAAAAAAATGGGAAATGTATTGACGTGGATATTGATGGGAGAGAACTGCTTTTGCCTGTTGTTAGAGGCATAAACGAAGTTCATGGTAATGCGGAAAAAATTATGAATGATGATGAAAAAATTTGTTTCCATGACGAGAACGAAGTTTCTGTTTTAGAAACGCCTGTTGTTAGAAATGGGTATGGTTTACAGAAGAGAAAACGAGAATCTGTATCTTTGTTGGGAATGCTCAATTGGGTTATTGAAGTTGCAAAGCATCCTGAGGATCCTGCAATCGGGAGAATACCTGACTGCTCTGAGTGGAAGGAATATAGCAGCAAGGAAATGTGGGTCCAGGCTTTGTTGGCACGGGAAGTGCTTTTGAGAAGACGGCATATTGGTTTAAACACTGAAGAATCTGTCTTGCAGGTGCAGTTAACTCTTTTTTTTTTGTTTCAGTTCTGCTATTTGGTTTCCTATCAAGGTTTTAGCTTTATGCAGTATAACTAACCAGGTAAAAAAAAATTGACGAGTTTCACATGGAAAGCATGACTGTTATAACTAGGGAATCTTCAAGCATTTGCCTCTGTGGTCCTTGCTCATGAGATAACAACCAGGAATACTTCATACTTATGTATCTTACTTTTGCAAAGGCTTTGACCTGTTTGTTTCTGCGTTTTCTCCTTTCTAATCTATCTAGCTTTCCTTACCTATAAATGTGTAATTTGAGCCTCCAACATCCTATTGATGTGATGCCTAATATGGTGAAATTCAGTAGTTTGAATCATAATATGTAATCTTATATGCATTGTTTGGAATGCGATGCACAATTCATTACCTAAGAACATATAACGTGTTATGATTCACATAATGATGATTACATAATGCACGGAGTTTCATCTGTTATGCGATTGAAATGGGGTGTAATATACTGGTGTGTTCAGTTCAAATAAATAAATAAATAAATAAATAATATACTGGTGTGGACATTGATAGTTTGATTCTCCTGTACTTTGTGGGAGACCATGGATATAGTGTTTCTTGGTCAAGGCCTTCTAAAATTATGTCAAGACTTTTAAAGCACAGGAGCAAAAAATCTTTGTAGTGCTTGCTTGCCTAAGATCATTGGATAATTCAATTAAGTCGTGTTTTCTGTCATTTGCCCTTGTTACAATATTTGTACCAATTGTTTGATACGAAAAGATTGGTTAACCATTCTATTATGGAGCCTGATCTTGACTCCTCACTGCGGTACTCATTCCTGTTTGGCTCTTGGAGTCACATCCAGCTGTGGAACAGCTCGCAAAATCCAATATGGATTGAGAATTATAAAATGTTTTGTGGGGAATTTGGTTCCTTCGACAACACAGTCTGGAAATCTTCTCTGAAATACTTGATATAATGCATGAATTTGACATGCATGAAGGAAGCAAAAGAGGCAAGATTTTGGGTGCAAAACTAAAACTTTTTTTTTTTTTGAAAGGCAGTGCAAAACTATAACTTGAACATGAAAGTATGGTGCATGTCATCAACATTAGATACTACTGTAAGCCATAACTCTACTTGGTGGACTGGCTATCAGAATCTGTGCAGCCATATTGTTTGCAATGGCCACTTAATTATGGTTTATCGTTTTCTTTGCACTAAAGTGTGTGTAACTTCTTGGCCTTCCCTGCACCTTTCTTTTGTTGTCAACAGTAATTTGGTTTTTATTACATTGTCATACTGATACACCTTTCCCCACTACGTTATTGACTTGCCTTGCAATATTGATGCAATATTGATTAATGGAGTATCAGCTTTAAATCACGGAAAACAAAGCCATTCTACAGAGCTAAATAGAAAAAACACATTCATGTAGCCGACCTGAATTGATTGGGACTTATGGCTCGGTTTGGTTTGGGTATCAGTTTAATTTCAGTAGAGGGTAACTATTTAAGTAGAGTCTTACAAATTCTTCTCTTGTATCACACAAGTTTTGCCCAGCCTGCTCATGGAACACTTGTTGCGGAATCTGATAGAGCTTTTTTGCAGTCAGGTAACATATTAGAACATTGTGCTTGACATGGGTGTCCAACATGACACTCCACCTTTGAAGTGTCCGTACTTCTTAGCCATTATGCCTCAAAATCTTCAATGTCTCAATAGCAGGAAGAGAATTGTTTGTCACTAGGTTTCTTCGAGAAGTCTGAACTTGTCCGTTTTCCACGAACTTGTTTCACATATATCACAATTCATTAGCAATATGACAGAAATCGCTAATAACCATGGTTTGAACTTGCAGAAGAAGTTGAAAATGCATCCATCCTTTTACGAGGATAGCAACGTTATCAATCATCGATCTGCAGAGGGATTAAGATGCAGTGAAAGGCTTCCTTCTTTCACAAAACCCCGCTTCTGTCCCTGTTGCAACTCCTGCTCCGCCTCTCCAAGGAAAGTGGTAACTGGTTGTAAAGTGGAAGATGAGAACAAGCCAAAGGAACAACCTCATCTGAGTGTGGATATACGACGCACAAATCAAACTGATGGCATTTACAATGATGAGCCTTTCCAGAAGCTTGTTTCTGTGGGCCCTCTCTTTCAAGCTGAAGTCCCTGAATGGACTGGCATAGTTGCCGAAAGTGATTCAAAGTGGCTTGGCACAAGGTTCTGGCCCTCGCAAAATAGGAAACACAAATCCCTTATGGAAAAAGATCCTTTTGGGAAAAGGAAACAAGATTCATGTAGCTGTCAAATTCCGGGTTCTGTTAGGTGCATCCGATTTCACATTGCTGAGAATAGGATGAAACTAAAACTTGAACTTGGATCGTTGTTTTATCAATGGGGGTTTGATCGGATGGGTGAGGAAGTTTCGCTCTCGTGGACCATTGCAGAAGAAAAGAGATTTAAAGATATGGTAAGGTTGAAACCGCCATCCCTAAACAAGTTCTTTTGGGACATTGAGGTATACAAGTTCCTTCCTACTAAAACAAGGGAGAAGTTGGTGAGATATTACTTAAATGTATTCCTTGTCCGACGCAGAGCGTATCAAAACCGGGTGACTCCAAAAGACATAGACAGTGATGACGACGAAACAGAATTTGGATGTGTAGGTGGTAGTTATGGGTATGAGTCACTAAATGTGCCAGGCTCCAAATTACTGGTATGCACTGAGAATAAGCAGTGCACTGATTTTTAGTGCAAGCTTAGGTGCTGGGCTCTGAGAGAGCCAGGGAGAGCGGTTGCTACATTGTGGTCTCATGTGGCATGAGTTGAAATTTTGGATGAGCGCAATGTAAAGTTTCTGTAGTTATAGTCGCATCGGTTTCGGCAGCTGTTGTACAGATCATCTGGGTGGTGGCTTGTGAATATTGTGGCGCGATGCCAAATACTTGGATTGTTCAACGCTGCAAGTTTTGATGACACATACATGTTTTTACTTGTAATGGTAAGTTTAGTTAGTGTTCTACTAGTTTTGAAAGCCCTTGAATGTGTTCATGTTCCATTGTGCTGTTCGTACTCCATTTGCCCCTTCTTTGATCAGCTTTAGGTTAACTCCAAGATTTTCTCTACTAAGTTAATTCATTGATCAGATATTTTACCCCCGATTAGTTGCCAATAAACGAAGAATGAATGCCAATTGTTCCATTGTGGAGGTATATGATGCTTGATCTGAGTGTGTGAATCTTTTGGGTATTTTGGAAAGAAATGTTATAGCAGGAGGACTATAAGAATGGGATCATGCCTGATTTGAGAGAAATGTTGGAAGTACCATGGTAGAAGCAAGTGATATACTATACGACTATATTCTTATTTCCCTCATCTGCGACTCCCAAGGGTATTTTTTTCACTCATTTTTTTCAGTTTTTGGGAGGAGGAAGAGAGGTTGTTTTGTGTTTTTCTGATTTGAAAGACTGTTTTCTTTGCGGTAGAAAGGAATTGGTTTGTTATTTGCATGCATGATAAAACAGCTATGGCAATGGCCACTGATATGGTGGCAAACTGGCAATGTCATCGATAGTGAAGCTAGCGGTAACCTAGAACCGTGGTGGTTGTGGTGATTATCTCCATGAGCTAGCTGTGTTTGATATGGAAGACACTGTCTCAAAATTTTCCTAGGACCACTGGAGGTATGTTCGGTCATTAACTTCAAAATCTTAACTTCAGAATCTTGGGACTGATTGAGGTGCTCGTAAGCTGGTCTAGACACTCGTTTATAAAATGTTGGCATAATGAGTACAAATGTGGGTTGTGGATTTCCAAATAAAAGTTCTTTCAATTATCCAAGGTTGATTTTGTTTGTCAAAAAAAAAACATGTAGGGTTGGATTTCGGGTGGGTCTTGTGCCCTTAGGTGCATCACGCTTGTTGTGAGGGCAATATCGAGCTCATCCCGTGTTTACTAAAGTGATCTGAACTATTCATGTTCAAGTGTTACTTGCAATATTCATAAATTTCTTGAAAATTCCCAAGATCCATTCGTAGCGTCGGAGTTTCTGCGTGTCAGTGTCTTATCAGTTTCGACTCACAGTTCTTAGCTTTCCAGATTACTGTGAGAAACACGCGAAACCAGAAGATGCCGGAGCTGCACCAGAAGAGACATCAAGCTATGAGGGGCATGAATATGACTAGCAATGATGCAGCTGCTGGTGAAGCCGTTACTTAGGGCAAAAACTTAATGCATTTTGAGTTGTTTTGTATCTGCACACATGATAATGTAGGGTCTTGAATCTTGATAATAAAACCTAATTTGCATGAGGCCTCAATTTCTGTAGAGATCCTTGAGTCTTTCATTAATATCGTTAGATTTTATATCGATATGCATGATTACAATGGGATACCTGATTGCATTTCTAGGTTGATGGATTGGATTCAGAAATGGAATCGGATAGATTTTCATTATCATCAGATGAGAGAGAGAGAGAGAGAGAGAGAGAGAGAGAGAGAGAGAGAGAGAGAGAGAGAGAGAGAGAGAGAGAGAGAGAGAGAGAGAGAGAGAGAGAGAGAGAGAGAGAGAGAGAGAGAGAGAGAGAGAGAGAGAGAGAGAGAGAGAGAGAGAGAGAGAGAGAGAGAGAGAGAGAGAGAGAGAGAGAGAGAGAGAGAGAGAGAGAGAGAGAGAGAGAGAGAGAGAGAGAGAGAGAGAGAGAGAGAGAGAGAGAGAGAGAGAGAGAGAGAGAGAGAGAGAGAGAGAGAGAGAGAGAGAGAGAGAGAGAGAGAGAGAGAGAGAGAGAGAGAGAGAGAGAGAGAGAGAGAGAGAGAGAGAGAGAGAGAGAGAGAGAGAGAGAGAGAGAGAGAGAGAGAGAGAGAGAGAGAGAGAGAGAGAGAGAGAGAGAGAGAGAGAGAGAGAGAGAGAGAGAGAGAGAGAGAGAGAGAGAGAGAGAGAGAGAGAGAGAGAGAGAGAGAGAGAGAGAGAGAGAGAGAGAGAGAGAGAGAGAGAGAGAGAGAGAGAGAGAGAGAGAGAGAGAGAGAGAGAGAGAGAGAGAGAGAGAGAGAGAGAGAGAGAGAGAGAGAGAGAGAGAGAGAGAGAGAGAGAGAGAGAGAGAGAGAGAGAGAGAGAGAGAGAGAGAGAGAGAGAGAGAGAGAGAGAGAGAGAGAGAGAGAGAGAGAGAGAGAGAGAGAGAGAGAGAGAGAGAGAGAGAGAGAGAGAGAGAGAGAGAGAGAGAGAGAGAGAGAGAGAGAGAGAGAGAGAGAGAGAGAGAGAGAGAGAGAGAGAGAGAGAGAGAGAGAGAGAGAGAGAGAGAGAGAGAGAGAGAGAGAGAGAGTTCAAACTACTCGAATCCACTCGGGGTTAAGGTGACAAGTAGAAGTTCATACCAAGTGAACACCAAGAGCTTTTATAACCGAACATAACAGATCCTTAAGTCTCGATCGGAAATGGAGAACGCGTAAAAGATCACAAAGTCAGTCAGTCAAGGCCAGTCAACGATGTGATTCAGACGACGGATTACTGCCAAAAAAAAGTCAAAAAACACAGAATCTGGAAACTGAAGTGATCTCATCAATATCAAAATTGGTATGAACAAGTTCTCCATTCAACTGTCTAAATTAGTCTTATTCTACTGAAGCTTTGTATGATTCTAATGTAAACTCTGCTTACCAAAAGGGGAAAATGAAAGGAAAACAAATCTATGGCGAAGTATGAATTTGAACATTGGCAAGAAGCCGAGTGAGCTTGGCCAGAGTTTCACGAGCAGAAACGGTATCTGGATGATCCTCTCCGCAGATTGAAGTTCTTATGAAAATTGCCTTCCTAATCAGATCATCCCCTATGTCGAACTGTCCTCCTCTTAGCATCAACTTCGCCCGGGTTTCAAGCACGGTGGCTCTTGCTAGTGCTAGCTCCTGCCAAAGGCAAGGATTCAACTGGGCACTTGTCTGAATAGGTTTCCAACACAGCGATTTATCCAACAACTTTTCAACTGGGGTAACAAATGCTTCATCTGCAGCTTCCAATGCATTTGTGCAGAGGCGAAGGAGCTCTAAAGCAGCACTACACCGCGAGAAAGTAATGAATGTCCTGATAGCGAGTGGTAATATCACTTCTTTTACAAGAAACAACAATTCGGACACCTTCAGCTCAACAGTTACTGGGTCGTTCCCGAATCCAAACAGCAGAAAACATGCTGCCCATGTGTGTTCATTGTGGTGGGGAATAGATCCGCGGGTAAGAACAGCTTGTACCATGGCCTGTGCAACTCCTGTGACTCCTCTCTTTCGCACATATGTCTTGATCATTTCATTCAACTGGATATGCCCCTCCTTCGTACAATTTCTCGCAATATTGAATCGTAATAACATTGAAGATGCTTCTGCTTCTGATCTCTTACTGTACGATGATCTAAACCCACAAGTCAGGGAGCGAAAAATCTTTTTCCATAACCTGGTATGGCGGTGTTTTTTGGGTATCTTCTGAGCAGCCAGAGCTAACAGAGAAATTGGAATGGTTGCTGGTGCAAACCAACCACTTGCAAGCACCATTCTAGTTGCCAAACTCCTTGGGCCATCCGAATGGTCAAATATTGAGAAACAAACCTCAATGAGCTGCAAAAGGAAGTTATTTCTTCTCGATGAATGAGTTTCCCTACCACTCCTTGTTAAGTCCCTCGAAGGCATTCGGTTAATGGTGTCCAATAGTCTACTAGGATTTATGGGAAGCTCGGAGAGAATTGCTCCAACAATGGCAATGCCCAAGGTAAGTCTTCCAAGTTTCTCTTCAATAACCCGAAGAGCATCTATCTCTGTGATTGGGTAATCCTTAACAGTTCCCTGCATTAACGACATCGCCTCAAAACCAGACAAGTAAGTAAGTTTTAAAGGCTCTAGATTCATTACACGAGGGAGACGCGTAGATATAAGAATGTGCGTTTCTCCTCCGAAACGGGGAAGAAGATCCATTATGAGTTTTTGGTCCCACCAATCCTTTTCACTCTCCAAATTATCAATCACCACTAAAAATGGAATGTTTCGCATCAGCTCTTTCCGAACTCTTGCTATGGCCGAGTCTTCCTGCTCTTCAAAGCTCTTGATCCTGCTTTTCTCCAAGCCACGCTCTACCCCGACATCAACCTCTAGGAATGGCCAGAGGTTCAAATAATTTTGGCGGATGTATCGGCTCTCCCCTCCTACCCACAGAACCATCTTATACCTCTGGTGGAATCGATATGCAAACTCAAGAAGTAGTTCTGTCTTGCCAATTCCCGATTCTCCCGATACACAAGCAATACCTTTTCCGTACACAACTTTGATCGATCTTCTTCTCTGCCTTCCACCACTCTTTAGTTTTGGTGGTTGGTGCTGATCTTCAGTACTTTGCATCTCTATCTCCTTTTCAGACTCTTTCCACACAACTGGTTCTTTTCCCTTCCTTTTACCACTCTCCATTTGTCGTTCTCTCCATCTTTCCTCTGCAGAACTGCTCCTACCCCAACTAATCGTAACATTCTTTCGCCTACGCTTGGCCTTGGTCTTGAGTTCAAAGTAATCTGTTTCAGCATCTCCACTAACATCACCAAAGAGCATAAACTCCAGCTCGGAGAGTTCCTTCTTTCTGCCGATGAAATTTTCATTTCGAGGGAAAGGAAATTCCTCCTTTTCCACCTTTTCCTTCCATTTGGCTAATCTATCCACAACACTTCTCCTTCCCAACCTCAATGCCAAAATGGTAACAGTCCGCAGGATACAATCTCTCCAGTTACCATCATGAGCCTCTAGTTTCCACTCATCGACACGAGAGAGGGCACTAACAGCATCTTTCCATTCCTTCTCACTTCCTCCATATAGAAGCCAGAGTTCTCCCCCGTGCTTTTCCCAAAACTCCCCCCTTCTCTCAACTATGTCCCTCACGAGGCAATCATCTGGACCCAAATCAAAATACACTGGAACCAAATTATTCTTGCCTGAGAAAAATAGTAGCTCCTCAACAGTATAGGGATTCTTGAAGGATTTCCTGGTTAAGATCACAACTCCAAAAGTACATGCATCCATTGCCCTCTCGACAATTCCATGTTTCCGACTGTTCCTACACCGAGCTCTGTCTGTTACAAAACAACTGAACCCTTGAACTTCCAACTCCCCACGAAGCCAATCAGTAAATCTCATCAGTAACGGTTTCTGACCGTGAAAACCTATGTACACATCACAGCTCCTTAGTCTGTTAGAGGAAAATGAAGTTGGAGCCTGAGTGTATGAAGTACCATGGATTCTCCCAATCTTTTTCTGCTTTTCTCTGTGCTTGAAATACTCATTACCATAACAAGACAGGGTGTTGTTTGAAATGCCAGTTGAGGAAGGAACATGGTCCAACTTCCAATAGTTACTCGAAGTAGATGCTGCGGGGACAGATGAAACGTCTGAAGAGGGAAATCTGATATTTTCCTGCGATTCGAGGTTTGGAATTCCTAAATTTGGATTCACGGAATCAACACCTCTCTTGGGAATGCCACGTGGAATGTCAGAACGTGTCGGTATTTGACAAACTGGTGATCTTGGGGAGAAAAAGGGTGATTGATTTGCAGAAAAGAATGCTGACGAGGAAGATGATAGAGTCCTTAAAGTCGTGTTGCGTAACGATCCAAATCTGGAGCTTTCCTCATTGAGATCCATATTAATAGGGTCACTGCTTCATATTTACATGGTCACTGGTTCCTTTCAAGGCATGATATCCCATGCATCCTACATGTAGAGAGTTGTTTTGAGATGGAAAGAAAGCAAGTCTGCTATATAAATGCATAATGGAGCTAAAAAAATGATTTCAACAGAACATGAGTAGTCCATCATGTATAATTATTGTCTCTAAAAGCTAAGAAAATAACATCAAGTTTCTAGTAAAGATGTTCAATCTGACAATTTTGATAAAGGTAATTTGAAATTGCAGAGGGGGGAAACAAAATAAGGAAAACAAGCTAAGTAAATACAGCAGATTTGTGGATAAGCCAACAATTACATTTTGATTTTCTCTATTCATTAGACACACAGTCTCAATTGATGGGAAAAAAAAATCCCAGTTATTTGCCTCTAAAAGAAAAGGGAAGAAACCCTATTGGTTTGAGCATTGGAAATGCATAGGTGCAATGTCTGCTTTGAAAAAAACACATGAATCCTAATGGAGGAGAGCTGCTTAAATTTCAAGCCTATCTGATACATATAAAAACATCCAAGAAATATACATACATAGTGCAGAGAATGTATCTATAGGAGCCCCAAGGTTAGTCCAGTTGATTTACTTAAAAGGAAAAAAAAAGAAAAAGAAGAGGTTAGTCCGGTTTATTAGTGGGTTTGCTCCCACACAATTGACCAGTGTTTGATTCTTGGGGTCAGGCCGCAAGAAAGGAGTTTCTCTGCCTTTGACCGCCCGGAGAGGAGATTATTTCTATTTATACATTGTTGAATAGAAATAAGCAATGCCAATCTTTCATAATTTTGTCATCATCCTACTATTTTCGAATGGGTCCATCTCCATTCAATGATGGAAAATCGTCCAATGCGATAAAAGAATCAATTCCAAAAAATCCGCTAATGCCAATTACGAATTTGTTGGGCCCTTTAGGGACAGCTTTTAAAATTGCGTTTTTTCTTTCTTTTCATTTTACTATTTAAGGACCTATAATCAGATCTGGGTAACTAACTATTTACAATTTGACAATTTTAAAGAAACTTTTCAAGTACTTAAATACTATTTAATGGATGAAAAGGGGAAAATTTATGATGCCAATCCTTGCGGTAAATCATTTTGAATCCATTCCCCGGACACCTGACCATCAAACCAAAAAAAATGTATCCATAGGTGAAAAAAAAAAAAAAAAACATTTTCTCAAAATTGAGGAGAAAAGCAATGAAATCCTCCATGCCCGTCAACGGAGCTGAAAAGACTCAAGGGGCATGATAGATCTAAACGAGCACTTCAAATTACAAAGAATGATGGAATCTAAAGACTGACTTTTCAGACTAGTGAGAAAACTTTAGAATAAACCAAAAATGGATTCCAAGAGAATTCAGATCCAGAAAAAAACTTACTTGCTCCGCAATCACCAAGATACGGAAGTTCGATCTTTCTTTCCCCTTCAAATCAAGCAAAACCCAGTCCTCAAATTGAATGATCCCAAAGAAAAACAGAAACTGCTTTCCAAAATCAACAAATGAAACTTCCCTGAACCTGCCAGAGGTGTTGTAGAGGAAATAGGGTAATATATTCAATAATGGGAAGCTCTAATATTCTAATGTGAATTACCAAAATGAAAAAAACAAAGGAAAAGGATTTACCATAAGGAAACAAGATTTCTCATTTTTCAGAAAGTGAGATAAAAAGAGTACTAATGAATCAATGAGATGAATGGGAAAGGGAAATGGGTTTTACCTTTTTCAGAAGAAAATGAATGCACAGTAGGAGGTTTCTTCAACGTTTCTCATCAGCTCTTTCTCAGAGTACACACTACCCGTCTGTGACACATCTCCATTTTCTCTCTCTGCATACTAGCTGTCTCTCTCTCTCTCTCTCTCTCTCTCTCTCTCTCTAAAGATGTACCAAGTCGTACTCTGAATTTAGTTACGAGGGATTTGGGGAGAATTTGGACGACTGATTGACAGGGGGAAGGAGTAGCACCGGTGGGGCCCAACAAAAGAAAAGTACGGATCTGATGTCCAAGTCCTACACCATCTTCACCAAATCTATATAAGATGCCGTTGATACAACACCATCTTCACCGGTGGGGGCCAACAAAAGAAAAAACCGAGGGGCCCACGCGAAAATCAATGGCATCCGATGTTGCTAGAATTTTTGGACGGCTCGAATCGGCCGTCCGGTGGCCGGAGTGAGCCCGGCGCGGCGTCGGAATTCCAATCGGGATCCCTTCCCGTCGGGAACCTTAGACTTTCTGCGAATATAAAGTGTGTTTAGGAATGTCACTTATTACAATTTTACTCATCTTAAAAACCTAGTACCAAGGGGTCATCGATTCTCAAGAAAAATAATCCAGTGGTCTTGGCCCTTGGGGGACCACATACAGGAATGTGGGGTGACCACTGAATAATTCTGTAATTACTCCATCGTCGTGCGCCATTAACACTCTGCTTATTTAGTCAAAATAGGCCGTTTTGATCATCGGTTTTTGATCATTTTTTTTTTTAAGAAACACAAACATAATTAGTTTCTTATCATTTGTCTTGGGGGTTTGGTGCCATAGACTTATGAGAGACTAAGAATTTGTTCGTTTGGGGGCTTTAAAACTCATGCGCACGTTCCCAATATATTTTCTCTATCTATTTCTATCCACTCAAACCTCCTTTAAAACCAAAAACGAACAAGCCCGTCTTCAACTACGGAAATTATGATGTGATGATTGCTCTAGGTTTTTTATTCTTTTTATTGGAAAAAGAATTGTCATCTGCTTATAATATTATGCATATGGATTTACAAATATTTATAAGCAAATCATTCCAAAGTGTATTTTCATTAGCAAAAACACTATCGAAAGTGCGAGGGTACGTAAAATGTCGCTTTTTAAACAATTTTTACTCATCGTAAACCTAGTACCAAGGGGTCATCGATCATGAAAAAAAATTATCCGAAGATCTTGGGGCACCACATACAAGAATGTGTGGCAACCACTGAATAATTACTCCATCATCATGCACCATTAACAGTACTTATCATGATATCATCACTTTCACTTTTGAGTACCCCTGGGTACCCCATCATTTTTTGTTTGTCCATGCATATTGAGTTCTTGGGAAAGTTAATTTATTCCATAAAAATTTTCCTGAGAAAACATCCAAGAATTTAAAATTAATGATTGAGATTTACTTGAATGTGTGAGAGAACATAAGTGCTTTCTGTTCTAAATAAAAAATTTATTAGTACTTTAAAAGTGATCATAATTAACAAAAATGGTTGAGATTGTTCCAAATCTTCATACATGCAAAAGCTATTGCAAAAGATTGCTTAACAATTGTATATATTACTCCAGTTCATAGAAAGTTATCTAAGACAACACATTTCCAGAAAATAATTACTAGCTTTGGACACTTCTTTTTTTTTTTCAATCGGAAAGGCACGAAACCTAATTATATTGCATCACAGATAACATATCGGACAATTAAGTTTATCGGTCTCATAAAAGGCAGGAAGGCCTCCATGCAAGTAGGATAGAACAACCACAAAGAGAAGTAGCTTGCAAGCAAGCTGACCTAGTTGGTTGGGTGCTAGCTTGTTCCAAGTTCACGAAGATCTGGAATTCGAGACTTGGTGTCTACTAACCTTTTAACCTATATTGGATGAGTTTTTGCCATTCCTCCAAAAAAAAAACCCAATCAAAGAAAACACACACAAAAAGAAAATGAGAGAAAGTGAAAGCAGTAAAAAAATTTACTTCTACTTAATTTTTGCACAAGACAATGATGTAACTAATCAGATCAGAACCAAACAAAGAATAAAAATCCAATATATATTTATATTGGGGGAGCACAAGGGAAAACACAGATTTATTCTGTACTTGAAATACAAACAGAGATTTTCTGTCCTTCAGAAATCAATGATGTTTTACTGATAATGATAGCATGAAAAATAATTATTCCAATGCCTTTGGGGCACCACGTGTCCGGCTCCTTTTCCACCACATGTTGTGGTGAAACTGATCTCACGACAATGTGTGGTGAAGAAAGGACCTCAAGCGCTAAGTGGTTGTGCCAAAAAGGCATGGAATAATCACTCAGATAATATCCCCATCTTCAAAAAAGGACTAGTACTGCTCAGTTGACTTGGATGGGTTCTGTATTTTGTTTGGCTCCATAAATAAAATAATTCAACAGTATGTCAGGCCAGAGGAGACACTCTTTCTGAGCAAACCAGTTGGCTGCACATGCCTTCATGTGACATAAAATGGGTGCAGTCCATGGCTTCAGACTGTGACACAAAGGAGGGGTTGGTAATGGTTGTTCAGAGATATTTTAAAAGTAGGTGGAAGCAATCCACAATATACTTGAGTTTGCATATATAAAATTTGGTGATTCTGGATGTTCTAGCGAACTTACGTGTATCTTGACTCATTTTTAGGATTAATCTTGTTGTTCTCAAACGGGAGGTCTGACGATAAGGTCGAGGTAAAGTCTCGTGTGAACTAGTCTCATATGAGATTTGATAATATTTGTGGAAATTTTGAACATGAAACTTTAGAGGGAACAAATTTCTACATCTCAAGCTTTGGTTCTTCCTTTTTTTGGGTGTGTGTTTTGTGGTTGTTCAGAAGGGAAAGAGTAAATTACATTGTGCACCTCTACAATTTACACTCAATTCAACTTTGCTCCATCCACTTCCGATTTCACTTGTCTAAGTTCTCACATTTTTTGTCAAGTATCAATGTCTCGTGTTGTTAGATTCCGTTAGTTTCCATTAGAGAAGATATCAGTTCAATAGTTTTATGTCCAAATAGTTTTACTACCGTTGAAACTTGAAATGGATATCGAACTCGTATAACAAAAGTTTGTTTTTACTATGTGACAGGCAGGGGGCGGACTTACACTTGGGCAAGAGGGGCCCATTGACCCCACTCAATGGAAAATTTCTGCGGATAGTTTTGGGGATATTTCTATAAATTTGCCTCATAGGATATGTTTTCCAAACATTTTGCCTTTATACCCCAACCAAATTACAAGTGTTGCCCATTTTCACTTTCCCTTTTCCAATCACTTTCTCTCTCAAATTTTTTTTTGAAACCCTCATCTTGAACACCACCTCTGACGAGCTGGAGCTTTTTTCCAGAGTCATCCAACCCATTTATAGGCGAGTAGCTTAGTCTTAGATCCCAATTTTCTTTTGTACAAAGTGGATTTGAACCACAAATACTAATCTCTATAAGTACTTTTTCTCTCTACATGGATAATGGATATGGGGATGCAAATCAGTGTTTGTGCCTGTTTTTTGGAACTCACTATTTATGGTTATGGAACAAGAACGTGGGCAAGGCCCAAGGGAAAGAAAAGCATTTTATATGCTTGACGGCTCGACCCCAGTGCGATCAAATTCTGGTTCCGCCACTGGTGACAGGGTTATTCTACATACCCATCACGGAGTATTAATTACTCTTAACACCACAATTAATTGAACATGTTACTTTCTACCTGTTGATTCTGAAGTTGGGCCCTTATTATAGTTTGAGGATCGACTCCAAACTTTGAAAGGCATTTTGTCACTTTTCATGCACACAGACTTTAGAGGTGGCAAATGGTCGTGTCGGGTCGGGTTTGAGCGGGTTGAAACGGGTCACGGGTCAAATATGGGCGGGTCAAATAGTAAGTGGGTTAAAACGGGTCGGGTCGAATATGGGTCAGGTCAAACCCAAACCCGCCCGACCCGACCCGTTTTCCTTTCCTACTTTTTAAAATTTTTTTTTCCCTTTCCTTTTTTTTTCCCATCCTTCTCGTCTGTTCTTCCCCCGGTATGGGTTGAATATGAGTCCACTTTGTGAATGCTTCAAAAAGCAACACAGATAACAAATAGCAATGAGCCGAGTTGGCTTGAAAATGTCAAAATTCGTAAAAATTATATACTCATTGGTTTTTTTTGCCAAAAGTTGAGAGGTAGTATTTATCAAAAGATCCCCATGGGGGCAGGTTGGGAGTCCACAGATCGAACACTCCAACAGAAAGAGCGTATAAGCGCATAGATGCGCCGCCCTACAGAATAAGAAGAAACCCCCCAAAGGAGGACAAAACCCCCCGAAGGAGGACGAAACCTCCCGAAGGAGGACAAACCCCCCAAAGAGGGGACATTATTAAAATAAATAACAAAAAAAAAGAAGCACCGCCGAGACATCCGCCGCCACTCTTTCGCAACTATCTTGATAGACTCGTAACCACCACCTCTGCTTCACAAAATAGGAACACATCGTTGGGAGGTGGTCGCCCAACAAACGTGGTAGACGGCGTCAGGTCACAGATCTGAGAAGATGGAGGCTGAGAACGGTGGTGGACAATATCTTACCCGCAACCACTGAAAGCGAAGCTCCGGAACGTTGCTGGAAAACGATCTGGCTGAAAAGTTCCCAATGGACGCCCGAACTTCAGTCGCAGAATTGAGAGAGGAGACGGTTCGACGGTGGGGAGAAGGGAATAGAGGGAGAGAGATCGGAGGGGAATGATCCCTCCCCTCCCGCCGCCTGAGAAGGGGGGGAGGGGAAGGGTTGTTGGCGGCTAGGGTTTGAAGTTTTTTAGAGATAGAGGGAGAGAGAGGTTTTGCGAGAGAGTTGATTATATACTCATTGGTTAGTTTCAGTTAATTAGTCTTACTAAAGAATAGTAGTAGTAGATTTCAAAAGATTCGCCTGGGTTTGGATTAAAAAGGACCCGGGCCCCAAGTTAAGTGACTTTTTCTCATTTCTATTAAATTTTTTTTGAATTTGTTTGTTTTGCGTCAAATTGTTGTGACTGATTGATTAAAAAATTGGCCTAGGGTCCACTATACCATGTTTGTAACCCACTAAGTCCACTTATCAAGTTTCCAACCCACTAAGTCCATTAATAAGTATTTGGTAAGGAATAAAGTCCACTCCTTTTAAAAGGGGAAATAGTCCATTACAGATTTACCCTTCCCAAAATCCCGTTATCCGTTTAGCCCATTATCTCTTATATGTTTGAAATAACGCTTTTTACGGTGGAATAGAGCAACAGCGAGAAAGAGCAGAAAGAGACCAATTGTTCTCTCAAACATCTCCTGTTCCTCTTCGGTTGATCCCGAATATTATCCTGTTGTTGGTGATTGTCTGTTCCTCCTCCAAGGATTCCAGGCCCTAGTTTTGCCTTGCTTCCTCTCGGGTATATCTATCTCTATCTCGTCTCTCTCTCTCTTATCTCTCTAGTGATCTGCTGATCTTGAATTTGTTTGTGTTTTTTTTTTTGGATTTGTTATTGTACATATGAGAGTTGCATGTCAAAATTGGATAAGATTCGTATCTAACATTGTATATAACGTTATATGTTCTCTGTTTAGAGTTACATTGTATATAACGTTATTGTACTCATATATCGTGATATAACATTATATGTTCTCCTTTATAGGGTTACACATGACATAAGCAAATATATGACCATATATGTGTGTAACGTTGTCCAATTTTTAATATATAACAATGTTTTTCGGTTATTTGATTTTTTTACTTTTGTTGTGTGTTGTTATTTATGCAGTTGTCATGGATTCAACAATCATGTTTCTTTGTAAGTATGGGTTGCAGATTCTTCCGGTGAGGTTATAAACCCTCCACGGAATATGCGGCCAGCAGGTAGGCCCAAGGTTAAACGCATTCGTCCAAGGGGTGAAGAGTCGTACACCAGGCAAAATAAATGTGGGAGGTGCCACAAGGCTACAAAGCACAACCGAAGAACATGCAAAGAGCCAAGCGATATATGAGGCAAGGAGGTCAAATATGAGAATAAATTAAGGAGAGATTAGGATGAAGAATAGAATAAAGTTTGGGGTTGTTTTGTTTTTCCTTATTCATGCTTAAAATATTGAAATTGTTTCTTTTGGATTATGGATAAATAAAGAGTTTTGCTATTTTGTGGACATCAGGTGTGTACAGTTTGACATATTAACATTATATAACCTTATATAACATTCTATATTCTCCTTTTCAGGTACATTGTTGTTTTATAGACATCAGTTGTGCACAGTGTGACATATTAAAGTTATATAACGTTATATATTCTCCTTTTAGGGTACACTGTATATAATGTTATCGTACTTATATAACGTTATATATCATTATATGTTCTCCTTATTTAAGTTACATATGACATACTCAAATATATGACCATATATGTTTGTAACGTTGTACAGTTTTTGATATATAACCATGTTTGTCGGTAATTTGATTTTAAAAAAAATTAAGGATGCAAACCTAAAATGATTTTTTGGTTGGTTAGGTTTAACGTTATATATTGGAATTCATTAACAATAACCATTTGTCCAGTTAAGAATATATAACGTTATAATGTTTTATACGGTGGAAACAGCACAGCACAACCAAAAGAAATCATATAACAATGTAATATGAGATTCTGTCGTGTATTTGAGTCCAGGAGTCAATATATATATGACCATGTAGGTACATCGGATATATTGTGATGAACTATACATTTTTAATTCCCAAATGTAACAGCCTGCCAACATTCCCAAATACATTAACTTATTAATAACTTAAGCACCCATAAAATTCCATCATTGACAAAATGTACCATCTAAAACAGGCCATCACTAACAGTTCATAGGCGAAATCAAATCCGATCAAAATGTACAGACCCCTTAACCAAAGAAAACCCTAAACCAAAAAATAATGTCTCGGAAACACCATTTAACTATCTTTATCACCATATTGTACCATATAAGATAGGGTATTATTTACAAGTCAGTGGCCAAGTCAAAGTTTCTTCGGAATGAACCATTAAAGTGTTTTGTACCATATAAGACCAATAAAATCTCCTTTCTGCTATCCTTACAAAAAAAAAAAATTAAAAACCATATTTGTACCGAGGACACCATGTCACTCCCCATCTCACAAACTATCTCACCATCATCTGTACACTCCATCGCACGAACGCTCATTGCGACCCCTTCCCCATCCTTCTTGCTTCTTGCTTCCCATTTCTTTATTGTCCAGCTTCTTCCCTATTCGGCCTTTTCCTCTTTCTCTCATAAACCTTTTCAGTCTCCGGCTTTTTACCATGGTCTTTGATCTTGATTCTTGTCGGGGTCACCTTTTTAATTGGGGTTGGGGATTTCTGTACAGTTGGTGTTTCAGCAGCTACTACTGGTCCTTTACACTTTTTTGCGTCCACTTTTTCCCGGGGGATGGGTGAGGTAGACTTAACGACCTTGGACTTATCCTCACTATCTTCAATATTTATGACAGTTGGGTCTTCTGTCCGCTTCCTTGGTGATTTCTTCTGTCTCGTCTGTTTTGGAGGGTCAATCGTTACCAACTCTTTCCCTATGCTTTTGGATTAGTCATTGCTGCACATATAATGAAAAAAATTAACATATGGAAACATACAACTTTATATGTTTATGGTAATCAGAGGATAAATGAAAACCTAAACGTTATATAACCTAAATGTCATACATCTCATTATACACCATACCATCAAAATCACATGTAACCATATATGTAAGGAATGGTGGCCCGATACATGGTACATTAGTGGATATATAACCATATGTATCTCATATACAGAGGGAAAACCATATATTCGTAAAAGTTGGTTATATCTATAAAACCAATTACAGAGGGAAAACCATATAACCATATGTATCTCATATACAGAGGGAGTAAATTATATTATTGAAATGGTCCGCGCAGCGGCCTAATTGATCCGAATATATAGGCAACATTGATATAACCATATATTCTCGCAATCAAAACCCTAACTTAACTTGGCCAAACCAATTATATAACCATATATACGAAGAGAAACATAAACTGGACTACTCAGAGATTGATATAACCATATATACTCGCAATTAGAACACTAAATTAACTTAGCCAAACCAGTTATATAACCATATATATGAAGACCATTAACTTAGCCAAACCAGTTATATAACCAAAATTCAGTCCATCAAAGCCACCTTTATTCCGTAGTGTATCACCATTAATCATTAACTTAGCCAAACCAGTTATATAACCATATAAACTGGACTGCTCAAACATAAACATAAACATACACATAAACCATTCATAAAATTTCCCTAGGATGCTCTGTACAAAAACCCTCAAACAGAAGGTACATAACTTGTTTGAACAAAGAATCAAAGAGGTCAACAAACTCTGAACTAAAAGAAATCTAATTTATGATATAACAATATATATATACAAAACAAGAATTTAAATTAGCCAAACCATTCATATAACTATATATACGAAGGGAAACATACCTAGTGTATCGATTGCGTCGTAGGATCTGACGGTGAAATGAGGGCGAAGAAAGGCGACTAAAACGGGTGTAGAACGGCGAAGAATGACGACTAGGACCCGACTAGAACGGGCGAAGAACGGCGACTAGAACGGGCGACGAACGGAGAAGAACTTCCGACTGAAACTAGGGCGACGAACGGGTCCCCACCTAGAATAAACCTCGGCCGACTCGGTATATTTTCTCTTGAGCCTCAAAGCGTGACGGGTCACCGCTCCCTGGCCTTCGAGTTCATCACTAAGTTGGGGTCCTTCTCCATGAATAATGAAGGAAAATCACCACTCCGACGAAAATACTAACTTTGTCAACAAAGAAAGGAACTCGAGGCCGCGGATTTGAGAAGCGAGACCGTCTAGGGCTGGGAGAATTTTTCGTTCAGAAAAGGGGGGAGGGGGGGGGGTGGGGGGGGGGAGGAGGAGGGGGGTTTTTGTAATGAATCGGGAGTTTTTTTCGGGATAGGGAGAATTTTGAAATGGATGTTTTTGAAATGGATGGAAAAATGGGGCAAAAAGTTCTTTAAAAACAGGGTATAATAGACTAAACAGGGTTATTATATCCTTACTAATAGGTTAGTGGACTTAGGGGGTTTTAGAATTTAGAAGTGGACTTAGGGGGTTTGAAAAGTGCTATAATGGACTTATGAAAAATTCTCCCCTGATTGATTCGTCTTGTCGGAAGGAATCGGAAAAGTAAAAAATAATGATCGAAACTCATAATTTTTTGAATAAAGCCAAAAAAAATTATGAGTTTCGATCAATTTTTTTTCACTTTTTCGATTCTTCTCGATAAGAAAAAAAAACTGAACGAATTAATCAAGTCCTTATCGATATCCGAGTGAGTTGATTTTTCAATAAGAATTTCTTAAAAACATATTTTAAACAAATTAAACAACTCCAAACATTACCGTATTTGGGTCAAATTTTGTGTTTAAAACTCTTTCCAATTATTCACCTAATTAACTTGCTTGTGGTTCTGTTTCCAAATCAATTGAGAGAGAGAGAGAGAGAGAGAGAGAGAGAGAGAGAGAGAGAGAGAGAGAGAGAGTGTGTGTGTGTGTGTGTGTGGCTGATATGTACTGATGTACAATGCCCACAATTCAAGGTGAGGTAAGAGGTTGTGAACAAATTTTCGGAAAACAGTTACGGGATTTTTCAGGAGTAAACCAACTCTTGTGCAGAATGGGTTTTTTAATTCAAACCCATATTGAACCCATTTTTAACCCATCTAAACCCATGTAAATATGGGTTTATATGGGTTGAACCCATATCAACCCGTTATGTAATATGGGCGGATTGGGCGGGTTAGAAAAATATGGGTTGAGATTGCCACCTCTACACACAGTGTTGGAATTTTTCTAAGCAAAAAGTCGAAAACAAA
Organism: Rhododendron griersonianum; assembly: GCA_018127125.1. Classification (NCBI taxonomy): domain Eukaryota; kingdom Viridiplantae; phylum Streptophyta; class Magnoliopsida; order Ericales; family Ericaceae; genus Rhododendron; species Rhododendron griersonianum. The sequence continues at coordinate 51,333,109 of CM030789.1, read as the reverse complement.
TTAAGAGAGTACATGGTGTTGGGTTACAAGCCAACTTGGAGCCCATGTAGTTTTTCAAGGGAAAAACTCCAAATGTGATGGATGGATTCAATATACCGTGGAGTTATTATTTGTAGCCCGAAGGCTTAGTTCAGTTGGTTGGTGGGTTTGCGTCTCATACAATTAGTTGATGTTTGACTACAAGAAAGTAATTTCTTGTGAATTTTTCAGTCCGATCATGAATGACCTCCCTTTAATCGGGCCAAGGAAGTGATCAGTCGAGACGTGCGTAAGTGAACCCGAACACTGTGGATAAAAAAGTAAAAACATTTGTGCATATTTTATACATGTGTATATAAATACTTCTTTTTATACGGAAATCCTAAAGACATTGACTGGCTGTGCAGCGACCGTGCACACCTCGACACGTGGGGCCAACATCCTGTGTGAATAATCTGAGCCGTTCAATAATTTCAAAATTGTTTTCCATAAGGGCTTCCAAAAAATTAGCTCAATCCGATACGTATAGATGCTTGATCCAATCTTCCATTTTTTCATTCAAATTATAGTATCCTGTAATCTGAATAAAAAAATGAAAGATTTGATCAAGTACCTAAACGTATCAGATTGAACTGATTTTTCACTAGCCTACTCTAATAATTACTTTAAAACTATTGAACGGCTCAAATTATGTGCAGAATCCGAAATGGACCCCACTTGCCGGAGTGTGAACGGTCAGTGCACACCTGGTCAGTGTCCATAGCAGGGTTACTTTTTATATCTAGAGGACCAAGTCAAGTGCATGCACTGCGGATCAAAAAAAAAAAAAAAGTGCATGCACTGGAGCCCACCTGGAAAGTGTTCAATTGTTTTTTTGATGCACTGGAATGGAAAGTGTTAATTGGATGTCACATAAATTGCACAGTTTTCCATTGCTCATTATGAGGCCCATAATCAGGAACCTGCCCAAGTTCTTTTTGGGGGGTTAGTACTTGACAAGACCTTAGCTAGATGCCAAACCATATAAACAATTGCACTTAGGCACATGCATCCATAATTATGTTAAACTTTGTCTGACGACTAGCTAGTTTGAAAGATCAAAGTTTATTGAGTTACCTTAGGTGAGATTTATGTGAAGAACTTGGTAGTAACCCTGTTACCAATTCCTAAAATCATGAAGAATCATATTTTGATTCATACATGCTGGCCCCTTTTCTTTCTGTTGGGATATTTGAAGAAGCCTGCTGAAAAAACATTAAGTGCGCTAGCTCGAGGGCTCATCCTGTAACTGATAGGGCGAGATGGTGTTACAACGGTTTGGAATACTTCTGGGTCTCGCTTTTCAAAATGAAATTGGATGTGCCATATATCAACTTGTGTTCGCAGAAGTGTCATTATTACTAGTAGATACTAAAGAAAATAGGTATTGAGGTTCCATCACTACCATTTGGAATTGGGGTAGGGAGGGAAGAACAGAGGTAATCCTTCCAATCCCAGGATCATAGCCAATATGATATCCTCCAAGTGCAAAGCTAGTTCATTTAGTGGATGTTGACAGCAAACCAGTTCTTTCTTCGATAGGAGTACGGATGAGATCAGAAAGGTCATCATTGCTAACAGTTCCAATGTCGATAATCAGGCTATTATGCCTAATGACTTAGGTATCAACTAAGTCGTGAACATAAACTTTTCGCACAAGGTTAGACCCATTGGTGGGGATTATGACTCATCAAATTGTGCTTCACTGACTTCACATTTAATACACAAAACTTGGTTTATCGACCAATCGTAACACTAATGACCATAAGATGTTGTACTCCAAAGTTGAATTTAGAATCATTCAACTCGAATCAATTACTCATGTCTTTGTCTCGATTGATTACTTGGCATCAAGTACATAGATTAAATTCCATGTACCTGATGCCGAGTAATTAACCTAATTTTTTTCCCCATCTTTTCTAGATATCATGTTCTTTCTTATCGTCCATATACAATGGCCCGTTTACCAGGATAGTTATCGGGCCTTAAACTTGACCTATGGATTGAAACAAACTTGGGCCCTTTTACCTTGGGCCATTCGATTCAAGATAGATAGTTCCAAGGAATGGCCCAATTTTCTGTCCAAGAAAAAAGTGACACGTATTCATTGCAACAAAATTGCTTACCATGTTTATGTTTTTTGAGGGTCTGGGTATCTGACCAGTTTACGTACACTTCAACGATTTCTGATTTGCCCGGTCAATTTCACACTTTTATTGACAAATTTTATGTGGCCAGACAATCTAAAACAATTTCTGATCTCTTTGATACTACCTCTAATTTTTTTTTAGAGTTCAGTATTCCATTTTGAGCTGTCCTTTAATAAGTGTCATTTTGTAAAGTTCATGGATAAAAGTTGGTGCATTTTCTATTTTGCTCCTAAAAATGAATTCCATTTTGAAAAATTAGTGAGTAAAAATGTAATGATGATGTCTTCATAAAGAGTAAATAAGGAAAGTTGAGGTGAAAGTTGATTTGAAAAGTGTAATGATGATGTCTTTTTAATAAGTTGGAGTTATGAAACATGACACTTAAAAAGAGACGGAGAAAGTATTATGTTAATGGTACGTGATTCAGAGTGTATGACCATATTTTTTTTTTTGATTGACTATTTCTCAGAGTCCTATTTTCATATTTTCTTGGATCAAATTTTGGTTATGGCCTCTTTGTATGGTTCGTTATTTTTAATTCCACTCGTCCCAATTTGCTTGTTATTTTTGGAAGTTCGTGAAAATTTTAAGTTAATTATATTTTTTACCTGATAAGACATGGCTATGGCATACTACTTTTCAATAATGTACTCAGTTGTTTGATCTTTTCTATTTTGAATATTTTAGGTAATTCTATGTGAGTATAAGGCTGCTGATTTTGACACTCCTATTTTTGTTAACGCCACTTCCCTATACACTTGCAGGAAAATGACATTAACAAAAATGAAAGTGACAAAATCATTTCCCAAATTTATTTAGTAAAATTAATTGAGATTTATTAAACAATATTCATAATTTACATATAAATAAATATTATCAATTACTAGAAGATATGATTAAGTTCTTCTAAATAAGCCACTTTGGCTTATTTTTTGTCCTTATTCAATTTTTTTCTATCACCTGGCTTATCATCATTTTTTGGGGGATTATTGCATCCTCATGACAAGAGAAATATAAAAAGTAAAAAAATTTGATCGAAATCCAATTTTTTTTTTGAAAAAAGTGACTTATTGGCTTATTTTCGTCTTTATTAAAAAAAAATGGATTTCGATCAAAAAATTTTACTTTTTAGATTCCTCTTGTCATGAAAATGCAATAATCCCAAAAAATATAATGATAAGCCAAGTGATATGAAAAAAATTTGAATAAAGACAAAAAATAAGCCAAAGTGACTTATTTAGAAGAACCCCTTAATTTCCGTTCGACAAAAAAAGAAATGATTAATTTTTTATTCGATTAAAATAGAATGCCAAATAAATTAAAGTACTTAGTTATCAAAGGGAAATTATTTTGTAACTCTCTTTTTTTGTTGACGGCACTCCCCTGTGACACTTGCACTTGCAGATGGGTGCCGTTAAAAAAAAAAAGGGGTGGCTTGGCTTATCAAAATTTCGTGTTTTTTCTTTTGGGATGGGCCGTTTTGGATAATATTTACAGCTTGTATATAAGTATATTGATCACTTCACAAAATAGCAGCCACTTTTCCTTTCATCTTAGGTTTTCGGAAGATCTTCTGTTTCCTTCTGTTCTGATCATCAGACAAAAGCCGAAAGGTAATGCCAGGAACCAATCTGGCTTTCAGATTTTCATTTATTCTCTCTCTCTCTCTCTCTCTCTCTCTCTCTCTATTGCGTATATATGTATATTCTATTTATCTGAATTTTCTTGTCCATGATTTGGATTATCCATAGTCCACATCCCTATAATAAACCTTACAAAGACACACACACACACACTCAAGAGTTTTCTCTGATGGGTTCTTTGATCTAGGGATTTTGATTGCATATATCTGAGTTTTGAGCATCTGGGTCTCTTTCTTGTAGATGAAATTTCAAACTCGTTTGAGTTAGTGTGATAAAGTTTGAGTTTTGAGCATCTGGGTCTCTTTCTTATAGATGAAATTTTCAAACCCATTTGAGTTAGTGGTGATAAAGTTTGAGTTTTGAGCATCTGGGTCTCGTTCTTGTTGGTAAAATTACAAACCAATTTGAGCGAGTGTGATAATTTTTGACATTCTTTACTGATGAAACAGTAAAAAGATTCATTAGGGTTTTTATTTGTTGGATGATGGCTCGGTTGATTCTACCATGCAAAGGTTCGGGTTTGCCGAAGACATGTATCTTGGGTTTGATCTCCTCTGCTCATGTGATTTCCTAGCTCTAATTATTGATTAGTAATTTCTGTTGGTCCATCTTTTTTTTAAATTTTTTCTGGTTGATTATTCTGGAAAGCATATTAAAGGAAATAAAGTGTTCAGAAATGTTATTATTGCTTTTTAGGGTTCATATTCTGATTTTCCTTTGTTTCCGTATTATTTTCCTAAATGGAGTGTAACAGAAATCATAATACTTTTGCTTTGTTGTTGTTTCTATCATAAATGATTTTCCATTGTTGTATCTTTCTTGAGTAGTTATTGGAAATGCCAAAGTACAGTTCGAATGTTGATAGTTGGATTTTGTGTGGGCGTTTTTTGCGTGTTTTCTTCTGCTTTTGTAGGATTTTAGTTCCTGCTTCTTCACGGTAACTTTTTTGCTTTCAAAGCACCTTAACTATCTTCTGAGAATTTGAGAAAAATTGTCTCTCCTTCGATTTTGAAGATAGAAAATCCTCTAGCATCCTGCATTTAACATTTTCGTCTGATTAAATCGTACTTGAATCTTCAAGCCTTTTGATAGAAGAATCTACCTCAGTCTTGGGTTTCCTATCCCCTCCCAATTTTGTGTAGTTTTATTTCTTTTGATGCCCCATCTATAGGGTTGTAGCCTTTTTGGCCTTTTTCCAGTTAAAAAAAAAAAAAAAAACACTCAAAACTATGTGTACTGAACAAAAAGACAAGTGAGTGTGTGCACGCACGCGGACACGCGTGTGTGTGAGTGAGAGAGGGAGAGGTTCTTTTTTTTTTTTGTCTCTCTTTCCATTTCCTCGGTGTGGTTTAAGATTGGAGATAGTGTAATTGCTATTTTTGCTGGAAGGTTGTTGTGACTTGTATTTGTCTAATTGCAACTCATATCTTCTTCTGTGTTATAGCAGTTTCAGACCTCTTGTCCTATCAGATCTACCGGGCAGTCAGCTAAAAATATCTCCAGATATAGGAATTACCTAAGCTTGGAGGTTTGTAGTTGTTATGTTCCTACTATTGCTTCATTTATAGGTTACTTAAAGCGTTGGAATCTTGAATTATATATTTAATATTTTCTAAATTGAGATAATTTGTCTGTATTGTTAGGTTGCACATCAGAAGTTTCATTGGTTTCCTTATCCTTCATTATCAGTGAGTCGCTATCATTAGTTATCATTTAATAAATCCTTTAGCACACATTAGGTGAATTTGTATGCTCAGTTTTAATGGTTCTTTGCATTTCTACCATTTTTAGAGGGCCAAACAATTCAGCAGGAGGCTAATTTGTTCAGTTGCAACAGAAGCTGCACCAAAGCAAGTCGAAGAATCCAAAATGGACACGCCCAAAGAAGTGTTTTTGAAAGATTACAAGTTACCTGATTACTACTTTGATACGGTATATACCTACTCATTTGATTGATTACTTATCGGAAAATAAAATCATATGCGGTTGAACACGATATGTTAAGATTGGTTATTTTGATTGCTACATTTTTTCTTCTTACATAACCATGGATACTCAGGTGGATTTAAAATTCTCACTGGGTGAGGAGAAAACAATCGTTTGCTCCAGCATAACTGTATACCCCGGGGTCGAAGGTAATTTCGGTTTGTATGTTATGCCTTCTTCAGGAGTGCATGTTTAACATTTCTTTACTTTTATTTTTTTCGGTCGCTTCTTAAAAATATTGGACATCCTTCGAATGGTATGTTCACTCTTTTGCGGAGAAATATTAGATGACCCCATTTTGTTTGTTTCCTAGGCTCTTTCTATTTTCCCCAGGGAGTTCATTTATGGAATACTTATTTAATGTGATATATCAGTGTATCAGAATAGATGTTCACTATAATCTTGTTTTGGGAAACAGGCTGCACTTCTCCACTGGTATTGGATGGGCAAGATATGAAGCTGGTTTCAATCAAGGTCAATGGCAAGGATCTGAAGGTGATCAGTATTCTCACTATCTTTTTTCCTGTTTTTTGGTATCAACTGCTCACGTGTGCTAATGTTCATCAGCTTCCTGCTTTCTCATTGTTCTCCACTGTTTTGTTCGGCGTTATGTTTCAATATGCGATTTTTTCAGTTCAAATTTCACATGGTTGCTTGTTAGCCAACCTTGTATTTTCCGACTGTAAATTGTTGGTATATTTCAGGAGGAAGATTTCCACCTGGATTCACGCCATTTGACTCTCTCATCCCCTCCAAGTGGTAAATTTACGCTGGAAATTGTTAATGAGATATGTCCACAGAAGAACACATCATTAGAGGTAAAATAAGATGTGTTACCTACTGAATTGCCCTCCAGTTTATGCCTTTATTCTGTCTTACTACCTTCGAACCTTCTTTCTGTAGGGACTTTACAAGTCATCTGGTAATTTCTGTACACAATGTGAAGCAGAGGGTTTCAGGAAAATTACATTCTATCAGGTTAAAAAATGAGTAGTTATAGATTGCAAGATAGTCATATAGTTAGATGTTAACATTTTGGACTGAAATGGATGACCTCCTTTTGCGCTATCAGGATCGTCCTGATATTATGGCGAAATACACTTGTCGCATTGAAGCTGATAAGTCATTGTACCCTGTGTTGTTGTCTAACGGAAATCTCATAGAGCAAGGAGACATTGAGGTGAATTGCTTTTTTCATTCGTTAAAACAGATGACGAAGTACTCTATTTGTAGATGATACAAAAGAAAAAAAGAACTCTTTGAACTGTTAAAGTTTTTGTTTCATTGCAGGGTGGCAGACATTATGCTCTTTGGGAGGATCCCTTCAAGAAACCTTGCTATCTTTTTGCTTTAGTTGCCGGGCAATTGGAGAGCAGAGATGACACATTTATTACTCGTTCAGGTCGTAAGGTTTCTCTTAGAATCTGGACCCCAGCACATGATATACCAAAAACTGAACATGCCATGTATTCTCTCAAGGCAGCTATGAAATGGGATGAGGATGTGAGTTCTATACTTTTATTTCTTCTTTAAGCAATCCTATGGACGCATTCTTTGGTCTATCTCCATCATGCTTATGCTAAAGCGTGCTCTCTCTCTCCATATAGGTTTTTGGTCTTGAGTATGACTTGGATCTGTTTAATATCGTAGCTGTCCCAGATTTTAACATGTAAGTCTCGACATACTCTATGCTTCTCCTATACGTGATTTCCCTGAGTATTTGATGAGCTTTCCGATTTTTAAGTTACGGATTCTGTTTCATGCATTGACTACCAGGGGAGCCATGGAAAACAAGAGCTTGAATGTATGCTTCCTGAAAAGTTAGCTCTTTGTTTCATATTTACTGTCGAGTTCATTTAAGTGACGGTTGTCTGGCTTGATCATTGTCAGATATTCAATTCCAAGCTTGTCTTGGCATCTCCAGAAACTGCTACAGATGCAGATTATGCTGCGATTTTAGGAGTTATTGGCCATGAGGTTTGTTTTCTATTGCATAAAAGAACATAACCGTGGATATTTGGTTTTCTATCTGAACTGTACTTAGGTGGTTCTTCTTTTGCATATGCAGTACTTTCACAACTGGACTGGCAACAGGTGCTCATAGTGCTACTATTTATCTTCATTAATGAAAACTTGTCACTCTTTCGTGTAACCCTCTCTTTGTCTTGCTTTGTCGTACTGTAATACTTCTTTTCTTTTCTTTTTTTCTGCAGAGTGACATGCCGAGACTGGTTCCAGCTTAGTCTGAAGGAAGGCCTCACTGTTTTCCGTGATCAGGTTTGGGCAAAAAATCATTTCCGAGTGACTATGAAAACCTTGAGTTCTCTTTTTTCTTCGGCCGAGCTTGAAAATCTCTAAAGCCTATGCCTTTGGCAGGAATTTTCATCCGACATGGGGAGCCGTACGGTTAAGCGGATTGCTGATGTTTCGAAGCTTCGAAATTATCAGTTTCCCCAGGTATTTCCCCTCGCCCCATAACTTCGAATTATGCATTGTCATTTCTTAGCATTAGTAGCTCGCTGCTGCTTATAATGTACTTGGGAGATTTAAGCGTCAAGGATCGTACTCAATTCATCTTATCAAAGTTGCCATTTCCTGTTATTGATTTTGAGTTATCGTGCTGCAAGCGTTAAGATTTGTCCTTTTTTGCTAGGATGCTGGTCCCATGGCTCATCCTGTACGGCCACATTCTTACATTAAGGTATGAAGTTCTTATCTTAAATGACTTCTCCTTTGTTAATATTTATTAGATTACTCTAGGGAGTTATTGACTGCTAAAAAACTTGTGTTAATGTTGATATTTTTTTCTCGTGACAGATGGACAATTTCTACACAGGCAAGTTTCTGATTACATCATATGGGATGTTGTTTTTGTTTACATTTATTTGTGTAATTGACACTAGCTATTTGACGGGCATGGAAAACTTATAATTTGTTGACTTTGCATGTTCATTTTGGCCAACTCTTTTGCTGTAATTGGTTGTCATGGCTATTTTGGGACATCCACTGGTTTCAACTTGCAGTGACGGTAGGGCTTCAGCAATTTCTCTCTGTACATGTTATTCTCATTTTCTGCTTTTGTTTGTTAGCCTCCTAACTCTTGTTTTTCTTGTTCTTGTCTTTTTGTTTGTTTGTAGGTGTATGAAAAGGTTTGAATCTTTCTTAAGTCTTACATTTACCTGCTCTTATCTTTCTATAGACAACAATAACAATTAACTTATCACTGGTGTAATTTTTTTAATTCACCATCAGGGAGCTGAAGTTGTGAGGATGTACAAGACTTTGTTGGGTGGTCATGGATTCAGAAAAGTAAGGGATTGATTTTAACTAAAGCATTTGATTCTTGATTTATTTCGGACTGTGGGGTCTTAGAGAACTCATTAAACACTTGTTCTCATTTCAGGGCATGGATCTGTATTTCAAGAGGCATGATGGACAAGCTGTAACATGTGAAGATTTCTTTGCTGCCATGCGAGATGCAAATGATGCGGATTTTGCCAATTTCCTTTTGTGGTATATTATCAACTAGTTTTCCCTCTTTTAAAAGAAATTCATCTGATCAATCTGAAGCTTATGCATTTAATTGAGACAATTATTTACAGGTATTCTCAAGCTGGAACCCCTCGTGTGAAGGTCACTTCATCCTACAATGCTGAGGCTCATACGTATTCTTTGAAGTTTATGTACGAACTGAGAATTTGATTCAAGAGTTATTCTTCACTGTATATTCGCTCATGATATTGTGAATGAAGTGTTTGTTTATTGGGTTTTCACAGTCAAGAGGTGCCGCGGACTCCAGGGCAGCCGGTGAAAGAACCTATGTTCATTCCTGTGGCAGTAGGTCTGCTGGACTCAAGTGGCAAAGACATGCCTCTTTCCTCTGTGTATCATGATGGGAAGTTGGACTCTGTTGTGTGTGGTGATCAGTCTGTCTACAGTACAGTTCTTAAAATAACAAAGGTAAGTTCAGAACCCTGTAGGCTCCATCTCCAAAACATTTAGCTCTTGATTTTTGTGATGTGGAACTAGTATCAGTTGTCTCAGCGGAGCCAGAATTTTTGTCCATTGGGGCAGAACTTTCTTGAGAAGGAAGTTTTTTTTTCTTTCTATTTTGCAATCTTGTAAAGCTTTTGTTCTAGCGGGGTAGAAATCTAATGATAGAGGAGAAAATGGAAGAATAATACAACAGTAGGTAGAGTTATATTTTGGAAAAATTTATTGGTGGAAATCAAGATTTAATTAAATTGTAAGGGATATTTTGCGAAAACTTTCAAAACCATGTACAAGAAGACAAATTATGCGAACTCAGTGGACAGAGCCGGACCTAAATATTATGTTGGGTGGGGGGGCCATGGAACCCCCTAGCTTTAAAAAAAAATCCATAGATTGGTGTATGTTACATCAGAAAGTCTACTGACACAGATTTTCTGTGCACAGATTGTGCACAGATCACTGTGTGGGGCCCACTAAGGGTCCCACACAAACGATCCGAACCGTTCATTAAATTTAAAACACTTTTTCAAGGGGCCCCCGTCAAAAATCAGCTCAATCCGATACCTATTGATACTCGATCCATACATCTAAACTTTCATTCAGACTTTAGGAATAAAGTCTGAATGAAAGTTTAGATGTATGGATCGAGTATCAATAGGTATCGGATTGAGCTGATTTTCCTAAAGTCTGAATGAAAGTTTAGATGTATGGATCGAGTATCAATAGGTATCGGATTGAGCTGATTTTTGACGGGGGCCCCTTGAAAAAGTGTTTTAAATTTAATGAACGGTTCGGATCGTTTGTGTGGGACCCTTAGTGGGCCCCACACAGTGATCTGTGCACAATCTGTGCACAGAAAATCTGTGTGAGTAGTCGGACTCATGTTACATACACACATTCCTATTCCGCTATTATTGGCATCCCCTACTTCTAAGTGGATGGACTTAAGTATGTTTGGGTAATGTCATTGAAAAAGAAAGTGACTATGGAAAATTGATCTAGTACTCGAGTTCCTTGGACTGATAATTCTATGTGGTTATTGGATTTTCCTTATTAGAAATTTTTGTAATGCAAAATTTTTTCTATCACCATTTTATATCTTAGTTGGATGGTTATTACTGCTATTATGTTTGGAAAAAATGTAAAGAAGAAAAGAAACGAGAAATCATATCTTGTCACGTGCTGAGCGAATTGGAATGGTAAAAAATCAGGGATATATAACACCTCATTAATGTGTTATATTTTCTTCAAATCAGAATATAAACCGAGATTTAGTTGAAATAAAACTGAAATTGTCAGTGTAATATGCCCTTTCCTCTTGAAAACGTTATCTAAATTGAGATGTTACTAATCCTAAAATGCTATTTCTCTGCTTTAAAAGGAAGAATAAAAAGTGGTTGTGTTATTGGTTTGTACTGAATGAAGAATGAAATTCGTGCCCCACATCTGTTGATGAATATGGATTAGAGAGAACACCATGTTGGCACCTCCACACAATGGGATCCTGGTTTTGTCCCTGTCAATGGGGTCAATTTACCCCCACTTGTAAGTTGTATCAACATGGCTTTGCCCATAGTCTCTAGACTCTCTATCTCTTCCTATATGGGCTGCAACTCGGATTTGGTCACGGTTATGATAAGGAACTAGTATGAGTTCGGGTTTTATTGTGACCAATGCTTCTTTTCTCTTCTTATATTTTTAGTAATTGTGAACTTTATGTTGGTGGTGAACAGAAAGAAGAAGAATTTGTCTTCTCGGATATCTCCCAGCGACCAATTCCATCTTTGTTGAGGGGATACAGTGCTCCTATCCGACTTGACTCTGATCTATCTGACAGCGATCTGTTTTTCCTTCTTGCTCATGATTCAGATGAGTTCAACCGGTAAGTCTTTCTCCTAAAGTCTTCTATCCTACTTTGCTCGGCAACCTTTCTAAAAAGGAATATATGAAGATAATGCAAATAATTTAATGAATGATTGTTCATGCTTTAGTTGGGAGGCTGGACAGATACTAGGAAGGAAGCTGATGCTCAGCTTGGTTGCTGATTTCCAACAAAATAAACCATTGGCTCTGAATCCACAGTTTGTGCACGGGTTCAGGTGTATACTCCGGGACTCTAGCTTAGACAAGGTACTAACTATTGATTTTCTTTCCAGCTATTTCCAATGTTTCATGGACTCTTGTATAAGGAACTTGTGTCTTAATTTCGTCTTCATTCAACTCGATTCCCAAGAATGCAAAAGTGCTCCCGCTAACTTGTGATAAACTCTTAACTTAAGAGGGAAAAAATTGGTCCACCGAATGTACCTGTACCTTTTTCCAACTTGAGATTTCATTTTATAGAGATGTGGTGTATTTTGAAAATAAAATATACGTAACAGGATGTGAATCTTTTGGCATGTCTATGTTTCATTGAGATGGAAATTAGACGAATCCAACACCTAAGACATATACCTGCATCCAAAACCAGTACCCGAGTCCATGTAACATACTTATTTTAAGATATCAAAAACTGCTCCTACCTCCAACGTTAAATGCCTTGTATTATCCAGGAATTCATTGCTAAGGCAGTAACTCTGCCTGGTGAAGGAGAGATCATGGACATGATGGAAGTTGCCGATCCGGATGCTGTTCATGCAGTTCGGTCTTTCATCAAAAAGCAGCTTGCTTCCGAACTGAAAGAAGAGTTTCTGAGCATGGTATACACTTCTTTGGTGGAGTTCTCTTTAAATATGAAGATAATGCTAGTGAAATTAACTCGTCTTTGGCCGCTTTCACAGGTGAAAAACAACAGGAGCTCAGAGCAGTATGAGTTTGACCATCTGAATATGGCAAGGCGTGCTCTTAAGAACATTTCACTTGGTATGTGTTATTTAAATCAGTCTTTGCCAGATGGCTTTGTTGGAAATTTTATTAAGTGATGGTATTTTGTGTTAGCCATAGCGATTTGTCAAGTTGGACAGTTATATTGTATTGTATTTTTTTTTGATTTTGTATGCAGGATATCTTGCATCAATTGAAGAGCCAGAGCTAACTGAGCTTGCATTGAATGAATATAGAATTGCCACAAATATGACCGACCAATTTTCAGCTCTTGCTGCCATAGCTCAAAATCCTGGAAAGGCCCGTGATGATGTTCTGGCTAACTTTTATAGCAAGTGGCAGGATGACTTCTTGGTAACTGTCTTTTTAATCAAGATATGTTTAAATGAGATTTTCATGGGCGTTCTGCCTTAGGGGAGAAATTCTTCTCGGGTACAGAGTCTACAGAAAATTACCTGTAATGCCTGCTGAACTACTCAGTAGGCACACTATGTTTAGTGATCGAAGTATAGTGTTGAGAATAAGTGGTTATGATATATTCCATTTTCTCTTTTAACCAGGTTGTGGCTAAATGGTTCTCTCTTCAAGCCATGTCAGACATTCCTGGGAATGTCGAGAATGTTAGGAAACTCCTAAGCCATCCAGCATTTGACCTGCGCAATCCAAACAAGGTACGTATCTCTCTCTCTCTCTCTCTCTCTCTCTCTCTCTCTCTCTCTCTCTCTCGGTTGTGTGTGTGTGTGAGACACATGTAGACACGCACACAGGCTCATATGCATGCTGCACACACCAGTTGTCTTCTACTCATGCGAGTAATCTGGAAGTATTCGCGCAAGTGAGACTCATTTTTTGTTTCTTTTGTGGGACAGGTGTATGCTCTAATTGGTGGATTTTGTGGGTCACCTGTGAATTTTCATGCTAAAGATGGCTCAGGGTACAAATTCTTGGGGGAAATGGTGGTGCAGTTGGACAAACTGAATCCTCAGGTCTGATTAGAGAATTCAGTTTGCTTGTGCTATATGAATTGTGTCGTGATGACAACTAAATGGTCTCTCTCGAATGCAGGTTGCCTCACGCATGGTCTCGGCCTTCTCTAGATGGAAGCGATATGATGAAACCCGTCAAAGCCTTGCCAAGGTAATATGGTACCCCTTCTCATTGAATTTCCGTACTTTTACGTTAGCTTTCCAATTGTGATACTTAAAAAATGAAGTTTTTGGAAGATGATATTTTGTCAAAGCCACAGATGTTTCCATTTTCTTTTTTGAGTTTTTGAAACTGTATAGCTCCTCTTTATTCTTAACCCGTTAGGAAATTGATGAAATAAAACTTGTGCGATTTTTTACAGGCCCAGTTGGAGATGATCATGTCCGCAAATGGACTCTCAGAAAATGTGTTTGAGATTGCATCGAAAAGTTTGGCTGCTTAAAGTATTTTCTTTACCTGTTTGTGACAAGAACATACCCGTTGTGTTTTTGCTGGAATTGCCATATATATGATAAGTGGTTAGACTACCGCTGCACCGCATACTTGTGGGTTCAAACAAATATGAGTCTTGTTTTCAAAGAAACTAGTGTGGATCTTTGGTAATAAGATTTGCGTTGATAGTTTCAGTGCACTTCTTGTAGTTGGTTACTCTGTGTACTTACTTGTAGCAGGCGAATGCGAATCGCCCCATAGACAAACCAGGTTTAGATTCTCTGCAGGCCAGTTGTAGTGGACTGGTGCAGTTCAATCGCGGGCTTATGATCAACACATCAGCCCACTCGATGGTTTCGTTCATTCATGCCGTTAGGACTTGTGTAGATTGTCTGAAAATAGTTTACCGGAGACCTGTTTGAAAACATACGACATTGTTTCACTTCCATGGTGATGACATCCTGTGGTTCTATGATTATTTGATCAGTGTGGTTGTTTTCCTTTTAAGTTGTGGTGGGCTTGATTTCTCCGTCGACATTGTTTCACTTCCATGGTGATGACATCCTGTGGTTCTATGATTATTTGATCAGTGTGGTTGTTTTCCTTTTAAGTTGTGGTGGGCTTGATTTCTCCGTTCACCGTCTGGACGATGACAGGAGAGGTCACTCTGATACACGTTAGTCTGTCTTTTTTTGGTGGAAGTACTGAACAGTAGAAGTAGAAAGTGGCTTATCATTTTAGGTTTCCATTGTGTACTCTACAAAGAGACAGTGACTCGTCCTCCAAGCACCTCGTGTCCTCGTAATGGCAACACGTTGGTCTTTGCCACGCGGCTTAGCAGTGCCACCATGACATCCTCATTGGGCCGAATGGTTTAGATGGCCCAGACGAGTTGGGCCTTATGCAAAGCCTTTCGACCCAATTACCACATACCTATCATTTCACGGGTTAGGCTCAAAGCCCTTGATCCAAGCTGTTCTAGATTTGCATATATTGATTGAATTTTTTTTCGACGAACAAATATATTTGATTGAATTGAATGTGGTTAAAGTTATGAACAAATATATTGATTGACTTTTTATTTTTACCCAATTACCACATACCTGTCAATCTCGATGTGCATGTAAATAGTGTAAAATCTCATAAAGTGTTTGAAGGGATAACTTAAAAGTCCTAATCCCTAGTCTTGTTTAGATAATGTGCAAATTATATGACAAGGGTAAAATTGGACATTCATACAATTTCAGGATGAGAACTTAACCCGTGATTAAGTCATGGATGAAACCTATGCGAAAGCAAATTTTTAGGACTGTAATCTAATTTACTCTTTTTTTATTCCTTTTTTTTTTTTGCCAAACTGGGAGCTAGTAAGTTAACAACTAAAGAGAATTTGAAGTCTTTTCATAAACTCAAACCTCAGGCCTTGCCATTTGGAAACGAAGGGGTACAACCAGATAGATTAAGAGCCAAGTCTCTTTTCTTTTATCCTTTACCTTGTGTAGCGTGTCTTGATTTTTCTTGTTTCCTTTTTGGCAATTATCCAATCAAGTAGTCAATGTTTTGAACTATCAAAACTTTTGGCCTGTGGGATGTTCTGAGGGACCCACCAGTTTAGAAGATGTAATAATAATGAATTACTAGCCTCTTTTATTTCATGGAATTCAGGCATAAAGTGGAAAAATCTTCATTACCCAAAAATGCATTGAAATGGTAAAAAGAGGGAATAAAAGGTTATGAGTTCAAAAAGGCTCTTTCCCATGCAATGCCTTTCCATGTGGGATTATTAAAACTCATCCGAAAGTGAAAGATAAAGCAACAAAGAGGTAAAGATAAAAAGTACAGTATCAGTTTTAAAAGACCCTTTTAGGCATGAGATTCACAAAAAAAGTTTAAATAAAATAAAAAGGGTAGGTGAGAATCATATAATGAAACAAAGGAGGTAAGTGAGAGTTATGTGGGAGAAAGGAAGATTTATTTAATAGTCATAAATTCTTTTATGGCTACTAAGGTGCTGTTCCGGATGCGCAGTAAAAGGAACTTTAGGAAAATGAAGGTTTTTCAAGTTCAAATATAATGAAAATGAAAAATAGTAATTTTTAAAATTTTTTTGTACCGTTTAAAAGATCTCAATGAGATCTATCAAACAAGATCCATATTGGTAGGAAAATTATTTGCGTAAACACATGATTTTTGAGCTTAAAAAACCTTCATTTTCCTAAAGTTTCTTTAACTGCACATCCGGAACGGCACCTAAATTGACCGGACCGATTATAAAAAAAGTGAGTGAAAGAGGGACATGAGGCATTTGTAGTGTGGCAAACACACTACAGGGTTATAGTTCGCAATGTGATATTTTGAGATGTCATCATTGCGATTTTAAGTGGCCATTCATAGAGTTTGTTGAGCATTTTACTTGCACAAAAAATTCAAGTTAACCAAGCATTTATATTATCCTAGGATCGAGACTTCTAAACATATGCCATGTGATCATGTTGCCATCGATTGACGATGAACTAGATTTTTTTTATACAAATAATGTGTTTGACAAACTCTATAAATGGACAATCTATATAGTGATGATAGTAACTTTTCAAAACTTCTGTAGAGGTGCGCTATAACCTTTGTCGTGTATTGTTGCACTCTTAGTCGCATAAATTTTCAAAATCCACACTGCCTTCCGCTATCAATCCTAACGAATTTTAGTAGATTGCGATGTGTTTTATTTTCACGCTCGCGCTTCTGCTCTCCCATAAGCATGCGAATTATGTGAGTCAGATTGCGCTACCTGACTCAAAATCCGAAACGTAAAAGAGGGGTGATTGGGGGAGATGAGCCAGCCGTGCAAGTTAGTAGTTTTTTTTTTTTTTTTCCACACTCGATAGATGTCTAGCCTACTCCTAAGAGATGGAGAAAGGGTACCGCTAAGCGGCAAATGATATCAACCACCACACCAAGCACTCATGTTCCTTGCAAGAATCGAACCCTCACCTATCGTGAAAGAGACGAGGAAGTGTAGTTAGATTTTAACCCGTTGGCGCCGTGCAAAGTTTTCTAAGTGGCTGGTAAAGGGGGAGAATTTTCTGGGTAGGACCAACAGGGTGCGCACAGCTCACGAAAAGCCATCGAGAAGTGGATGGACACACGTGCACCCATTGACAAAAACAAAAAAGCTTTTCTCGGTAAACACCAATAATTATTAATCTTTTTTCCCAACTACTAGTGCCACTTATTAATTGCTTTATAATTATAATATTGTACTACTAATCTACATTCACAAATTATTATGGTAGGACAAAACTACCCTTTGGGATCCCATACAAGAAAAACACCACTTTTTTTTTGCATAATGTCTTCATAAATATGAAATAAAGATGGTAATTGAGTAGGTCTTTTTGCAATTTGAATATAACCTTGTTCAATGACTTGTTGTGCCCGTAAGTTCAATGACTTATGTATGCATTGCTTTTTCTTGCACAGAAAACGAAGTATGAATAGAATCTTTGAAACTATGAAAATTTTGAAATAATAGCAAATAAGACTGTAACACAATAACGATAATAACTAAACGGATTATGATGATTCCTACTTAATATGAGTACAGTATAGCCACAAAAAGCACGCTCACTAAGTCGTTCGTAAAAGTTAATTTGAGTAGTTTTAGCTCATAATCACCTGAAAACAAAAGCCCAAGTAATCGATATATCCTTCCAAACACATATCCGCCGTACCATTGATTGAAAAAACTTGACTACGTCTTAATTCTAACCCAGAATAAGCAAATAAAATAACTAGATCCAAAAATAAATGTACATAAACAACCCCATTATGAATGAACATGATGAATTCCTATTCAATATATAATGAGCCATTCACTCAAATGAAAAAAAATAAAATTGTACACTTGGATACAATGTACATGTAATTGTCATTAACCTCTGAAAACATGTACTAGCATTCTAATTTGATGCACGTGATGATGTTTTCACCCACCGCGACGAGCAGATTTCTGCGTTCTGACACCTGAGCTGGTTTTTCCTGACTCGTTTCCTTTTCCTTTTATATTTTGATTTGTTTTCTTGTACTGCATTGACCTTTGTATTTGTTGAATCATCAATATATGTTTTACGTTTCCTAAAAAAAAAATAAAACACAATTGAAGGGTGTCAATTTCATTTTCACCTTTGTGTCCTTTCTGGTGCGAGGTTATTCACGTAATTTCACCCTAGCACTCCTGATTACAAAAATCAATACTGTAATTAAAAGCTGTACAGATACAAACCTCCTCGTAAGCTCTGGTTTCCCGTAAAAATCACATTGAAAGTGAAATCTCTCAAGTCTTTGCCGTGCTTGACCCCAAAAGCGATTGTTACTTTTAGAGAGAGAAAATCCAGAGAAAGAGAGAGAGAGAGATCTGATTTCCTTCGTCGTTCGCATTCAATTTCTCTGATCGAGCAAGTCGCAGCCTTCTGACAGTATGAAGCAGTAATCTTGGGTTGAAATTAGGTGAATTGATCGATCGAGGGAAAAGATCGAACAAGAGAGATGAATAACCGCAACAACAACAACGCTCTGGATACTATAAGCGCTGCCGCGACTGCGATTGCGTCGGCCGAGAGTCGTACGCCTCAAGCTATTCAGGTAGTCATTTCGATTCGACGTCGTTCAGTTCCTTCTGTTTTAAGAGTATATAGTAGTATGATTTTGCGTTGCTTGTTTCGATCGTCTGATTTGACTGATCACAATTCGATTGGAATGAAATGTTCGAATGTTAAAGTGTAGTGATTTGAGTTCAAGATCTCTTTCTCGTTGTCGTTTTTTTTTAATAATCAGTGTCCGGGTCAGTTTGTGCGCACCTCAACCTTGCTTAAGGACTGGAAAATGGCCCTAAAAGTTTGGAACTTTTTGGCCTTCGCGAGATTTGACCATGTGATCTCTTAGGAGTAAGCCCTTTGGTTGCTATCTCATGCCACTCGGCCAGTTATTGTGCACTTCGACTATTTCCGGGGTCTTAAAGTTAACGACCTGGAAAATGGCCCCAAAAAAACTTTTTGGCCTTAGTGAGATTTGAGTCATTTGACCATGCGATCTCTTGGGGGTAAGCCCTTTGGTTGCTATCTCATGCTACTTGGCCTAACCACTTGGGTTATATTCTTGTTGTCCGTAGATCGTTCGGTTTTCTTGATTTTTAGTTTTTGGAACTGTTGATTTTTTCCATTTGGGTTTTCAATGAGATTTTTGTGTGTGTGTACGGGTCTTGGGAAAGTTGACTTGCGATTCTGAGCAATTTTATGGATTTAGCTTGCGCTGGATCTGAAGCTTCAGTTCTCTTATTTTGCTAAAGAGATTTGAATTTGTTCATACATGGTTTCATGGGTTTAAGGACGGACGCATGGGCGGATGAGTCCGGGCGACTGCCTTACCCATGTTTTAAGTTTTTACTAGAATTATAGTAGTTTTTATCTCAAAAGTATTAAAGTTATATAGGTTTGCCTGCCCAACATCATTTTGAACAATTCAACACCCACCCAACCTCTGGGAAAAAAATTATGGTATTTTAAATATCCTTTGTTCGACTATGTATTTAATAGTAGTTGGTAAAATTAATATCGCCTTTAGTATGCTATAATTTTTTTAATGTTTGCCCACCCAACCTTGAAATCCAGTTGGGTGTTATTACATGGAAGATTGTAGTATCTTTTTAGTGATTTGGTAGATCTCATGATGATGGCCCAAGTTCTGAAATTCCAAATGTTGGCTAATTTTTCCAATTTTGCAGTAGATATTTGGTCCCAACTCCCTTGACAAACATTGCTTACCTAATTTGAAATTCAGTTGCATATGCATTTTAATTATGTTCTGAACGATTGGCAAAGGAAATGGATTTTACTCGGATTTTGAACAATCGGTATGAGGTTACTTTGTTAATTGCCTAGACTTAGATTTCTGCAACAAAATTGGTGGTTGGTACTTGCTATAGTGGTAAATTTTTTTATCTTCGCCTTTTCATATGGTTTGATTTTAAGAAAAGTCATTGGGACTATTTATGGCACACCATCAAACATAGAGTCAGTATTTTGAAATGAAAATTGGTTACTGAGTCAGTCATTGCTGTCCTGAATTCAAATTTTGAATACAATTTATTTTGCTCTATTTGTACTCTTCTAGGTTTTCTACACATGATTGCGGATATAGTTTTGGGAAAACTTGAAATTTTCTATCTTTCTCATGTAGGTTATTAACTTATTTAGATGTTATTTACCGTGTTCCACATCTTCCCATCAAAAAGAAAGGGAAAAACAGTCAACCAGATGAAGTTAATTCTGGTTTGAGGATCAATTTGGACTTTATTATACTGACATTACCTGATATGCTTGACGATTGCTGTGACCTCCCTGTTATTTAAACATCAGTACTATCCTTGCTTTGGCTTACTTTTTACACAAGTACCCACCTTCCCTTTATATACACTTGTTCTCTACGCCAGGGGTTTTTCTGCTTGAGGAAAGTAGACTGTAGCATTATGTATGTGTTTAGTGCCTGCCTTTCTTGTATTTAGTGTCATATGGTTTCTTGAAGACCTGTTTTATGTGTAAAGTCATTGGTAAAGATTATATCTTGATCAGGGAAAGGTGATTTTTGTCTTTCATGCTTCCATGTTGTGTTTTGCCCTCGTCATATTTCACTATGATCCAGGCTTAGGCTTGTTCTGGACCACGCTGCTAGATTGAGAGGCTGCTAGATTGAGAGTCTGCCCGTTTATTTGAGGATGACTGCCACTTTCCTATTTGAGTAAGGAATGAATATTGGACCCTACTGACGTTTCAACTGATGACCGGGCGTAGTGGTGCTTGGGCGGAGATGGATCTAAGTGCCTTTTAGCAATTGTGGTTGTTATCGTCAGAAAAAGAAGAAGATAGAAGTAGAAACAAGATGGAGCTTATGATGAACACAAAATTGGAAAAAACACATGCAAGAGCTGATGTGTTTGAGAGACACTAGATAGCAATATCTTTATTCTTAGATCACATCCCACAGACAGCTGACCTCATGACTAGGGAGCTGTTTGCAGAATTTTCTAATGTGGTAAATGTCTGAGGCTTAATCACAGAAGCAATGAAGCTCCAAAAGTGGAGACTAGGTGCTTAATAAATTGTAGCTACGAAATTCATGTGCAGTAAATATTTCAATCTTCTGGTAACTTGTTGATCAACTCAACTCTTCTGATACCAAACACTAACGAATACGATTTACTCCAAAATTCCATCCTTGTTTTTCTAAATGGTATTGTAATACAACGTAGCTACATATCCTTTCTAGTGGTATATCATGTAATTTCATAACCATGATCTTAACTGCATATTCTATGACAACTGAGATAACTTTGGCTTTCAATATTTGTCCCTCCTATATAAAAAAGAAAATTAACAGTGCTTCCTAGAATAAATGTTGACTCTCAGAATCATTGTTAATTTTGTAAAATGCAGAAAAGAAGATGGGGAAGCTGCTGGAGCTTATACTGGTGTTTTGGGTCTCAAAAACCAAACAAACGAATTGGGCACGCCGTTCTTTCTCCTGAAACAACAGTTCCTGGAGCAGCAGTTACTGCAGCTGAAGTTCCACCCCAAGCGCCTGCTCTAGTACTCCCCTTTGTTGCACCTCCCTCCTCTCCTGCATCTTTCCTTAACTCAGAACCTCCTTCGTGTACACAATCACCAGCAGTTTCCCTGTCCATATCTGCCAGCATGTATTCCCCCGGTCCTACCTCCATCTTTGCTATTGGACCTTACGCTCATGAGACCCAGCTAGTCTCACCGCCAGTCTTCTCCACCTACACCACTGAACCATCCACCGCTCCTTTTACTCCGCCTCCTGAGTCTGTGCAATTGACTACACCTTCATCTCCTGAAGTCCCGTTTGCTCGGCTCCTTGACCCCAATCACCAAAATAGAGCATCTAGTCAGAGATTCCATTTGTCCCATCATGAATTCCAATCATATCTTTACCCTGGAAGTCCTGTGGGCCACTTGATCTCGCCCAGTTCAGGTATCTCCAATTCAGGCACCTCATCTCCTTTCCCCGATCGTGAATTTACTCCTGGTGGTCCTCAGTTCCAAATTGGGGACCCTCCCAAGCTTTTGAACCTTGACAAGCTGTCAGCCCGCGGATGGCGATCCGAGCAAGGATCTGGGTCCTTGACCCCTGATGCTGTGGGACCCAGATCGCGGGACGGTTGTCTTCTGGATCGTCAAAAGTCAGACATTACACCGCTGTCAAATTCATTCAATGGGTGGAGAAATGCTGAAGCTATTGTCGATCATAGAGTATCTTTTGAGGTTACTGCTGAAGATGTAGTCAGATGCCTGGCAAAGGTGCCATCTGTGGCCAGGCCTGTATCATCATATCTAGAAAATACAGAAATTTCTGCTGAAATGGATGAGCACGTTGATCGTGGAGCCCATCCCGGTGAAATATCTGACAACGCCAACGAGAAAGCGTCTGCGGATGGAGAGGAAGGGCAGCGGCCTCAGAGACATCGCTCTATTACGCTTGGTTCTGTTAAGGAATTCAACTTTGACAATGCGAATCGAGGAAACTCAGACAACCCTACTATTGGCTCCGACTGGTGGGCCAATGAGAAGGTAATTGGGAAGGAGCATGAGCCCTCTACGGACTGGGCCTTCTTTCCTATTATACAGTCAGGTCAGGCGTGAGCTAACTGATACGGGCATCACAAGTTCCGGGGAGCACAAATGAAGCCTTGGCTTGATTTTGGCATTTCCAATTCCACCGGGGTAGCCCTTTCTTGAAAATATTTGGATGAAATGATGGGGAATTGGGTTTCTTAAACTGGAAAAGACGATATGCTCGGGTGACTACTACTAGAAGGCTGTTTTAGAGAACTTCATCACCTTTGAAATCATAGCAGGTACTGTTTTATGAGGATCAGTACGCTTAGTTCATTATCCTTTTTTTCCTCCTATAGGCAGAAGGATATATAAGCTGACTGCTGCATTAAATATGTCTTTATCGTTTTTGTTTTGTAAGATAAGTAGATTGTAGATTAGAAAAGTGGAAGTGGTAAAAATGATGTTGCTGATGGTAACAATGATAGGGTTGAGAACTTGATGTTTTTAGACTATTCTTATGGAAATTGAATAATGCCCTTGTCATTTGTAGCCTGTACAATTTCAAGTTTCCCAGTGTATCTCCTATTTCTTCTGAAATTTGCAGGCAAGTATGATAGTTTCATTGCGTTTTTTTTTGTATCTCCCTTGAACTTGAAGGGTGTTTACAGTTATTAATTTATTTAGTCATAACACTTTTCCCCCATCTTTCGTTCATTAGGATTAGGGAATTCTCAGTTGCCCAGCATCGAAATTCGATCGGAAAAAGGGAGGTGCGGACCGTAAGGGTGTGGACTTGATCCGGACTGATAGACCCTTAAAAAAACCTCTAAAAACCTCTCCCAAATCTTAATCTCATAGTTCCCAATCAAATTTTGATAATCTGAGCCGCTCAATGTTTTCAGATTATGATTTTAAGGGTGTCCGCGAAAAATTGGCAAAACAAATAACCGGAAAGGGCTTGATTAGAGCAGTTTTTTATTGAACCGTTCAATAAAAAACTGTTCGGATGAAGTCCTTCCCGGTCATATTTTTTTGCTGATTTCTTGAGGCTACCCTTAAAATCACGTTCTGATTACGTTGAGCGGCTCGGATCATTAAAATTCGATCGGGAACTTGGGAGGGTTTTTTAGAGATTTTTTTAAGGGTCCCCGGAATATTACAAAATTGCCCCCAAAAAAAAATATACAAAGAAAATTGAGCAGTTTGGAATATCCTCGTTGGACCCGAAATGGGCCCATAAATGATTAATCTACTAGTTCAAAGCTTTGGTCAAAACACCCATGCCGTCCCCAAAGGACAATAGGATCCCTCAATCCCAAAAAAATAATCGCTCTTGTTTTCTCTTGTTTCTTTTTAGTCCTTTTTTAAAATAAAAAAAATTCGGAAAGGCATGAAGCCTAAATATATTTTATCACTGAAATAATATTGGACAATAAAGTGCATCGATGTACAATAAACCGCTCAAAAGATAGAAGGTAATAAACCTCTCAAAAGATAGAAGAAGACCTCCATGCAAGGAGGAGAGAGCTACCATAAAGGTAAACCATAAACCTCTACACAAGAGGTCTTATTAGTGTAACACAAAACACAAAAGAAAACCTCCACATAGGGAGGAAAGATAACAAAAGAGAGAGGAATGAACCGTCTCTCCACATCTTTAGTCTAGCTCCACCAAGCCGTTTCCGTCTTCGGATTAAGTTGTAGCCGCCACTACTTGTATAAATCGGACTCTACTTGATCGGGGGTGGTCGCCCACCATGTGTGCAACATGCACCATTGCGGTCAATGGCGTCAGGCAATCCGAGACCAAATTTGAGAAAATAGGGGAGGGAATTGACCCTCCCCAAACACACTCGAAGAGAGTTTCTAGAGAGAGAGAGAGAGAGAGGGAAGAGACAGAGGGAGAGGAAACAAATTTTCTGTCTTCTATATGTTGATGAATTGGTGTGCAAAAAGCCCCTGATGGAGCCCATTTTCTGTCCTAACAGAAGCATTGCAGTTTAATTCCTCTATCCTTGGTTCTTTTTAAGAGATGGGAAGTAAAACATGAGGACCCCTATTGTACTCCCTTTTTGCGTTTAGATATTTATCAGGTCAATTGTATTTCACATAGGAGTGATATGTATGACAAAGAATCGACAAATAAGTGCAATATGTTCATGTAAATTAGGGTTGGGTACTTGCTCCCAAGTATGGAGCCAGGGGTTCTAGTAGGGGCGGCCGCCATGGTAAGAATTTTAAAAAATACAATTATTATATGTAAAAAAAATATTTATCCCCAACTTATAAAGACTCGTCACCATTATTTTTTTTTTCTTTATTTTTTGCTATATACTAGTCCTAAGTCCTTTATTTTTTTTTCTCAAGAAAGGAGACCCAAAATAGTATTCCAAAACTAAATTCAATGGGCCAAAGTGAAATAATATAAAGAATGAGGTCTAATTAAGAAAAAAAAAACTCAACACTTTAACCTAAAATAACTTAACCTAAAAAATTAAACAAGTTAACCAAAACCAAAACAGTTAGCATTGTGCATATGACTCGGCAGTAGTGGATTTCTCATTTAGTGGACTTCCAGATTTCCAATGCTGGCACTGTGCAGTAGTGGACTTTTGAAAAAATATTAAAAATTTATTTATCGTTTGGCGCTTTGTGTGAATTTCTCGAACTCCATTAAAAAAAATTTTAGTCTTCTTCAAATTTTCAATATTCAATTGAAGTTAGAGAGCGAATCAAAAAAATAAAATTGAAGTTTGAGAAATTATTGAATATTTTAAATCCCTTATTGAAATTATTGAGCAATAGATGATATTTGCACTACATGAAAAACATCCCATATTGAGTTTTTCCTAGAGTCGATGACTGTTCATATTGCAATGCATCTTTTTTATTTTTTTAGTATAAATTTCGCCACTGCTAGGATATAATCCTGGCTCCGTCCCTAGTGCTCCTTGCGTGCTGAAAACTGATTATTATATGCTCTCAAACGGAATCATCGACAAAATTGTAATGTAACAATTATGTGGATGTAACAATTACGTACATAATCATGTTTAATATTCCTGACTACAACCCCAGATAAACCGTTGTCAACGAGAGAAACTTTTTTTTGTATACCGGGGATATCAACACCCTTGGTATCCCCTCCGGTCCGTTTTCAATTTTTCGGCCAATTTTTTTTAATCACATTTGGGTGATCGACTCCATTCATTTTGTAGAGTTTGGCGAGAACCTATAAAACACCAAAAATCGTGTTCATCGAATTTTCGTAGATACATGATCAGCACACATAAAAATTGAAGAAAACCAAAATTGGATCCAAAACCACATTGAATCGGAACACAGTTTTTTTTTTGCAATTTTCACGTGTGCAGATCATGTATCTATTAAAGTTCGATGAACACGAATTTTGCTATGATTATGGTTCTCATCGAACTCTACAAAATGAATAGAGTCAATCATCCAAGTGTGATCGGAAAATGGCCGAAAAATTGAAAACTTGGGCGGATCCCGCTCCTAAACATAAGGGATAGGGGGCCGGGCCTATCATATCAAAAGGGTCGTAGAAAGAGAACCCAGCCATCTATTTCATTCGACGTTCCGGGCCAGGGGCCGGATACCAAGGGTGTTGGTATCCCCGGTATACTAAAAAGTTTCTCTGTCAACGATATATTATCATCTACGTCTTATATTATCTTCAACGTTACCTATTATTGCCAATTAATGAAAGAGATTATTTTTTTCTAAAAATATATTCTCAAGAATCTCAACGCTCTTGATCGTAACAAGTGAGCTTTATACTCGTACTATTTATAAGTCAGTCCCCAATGCTGACAATATATATATATATATATGATATTCGCATATAGAAATTGTCATTATCTCAACTACCATCTTCAATTGACTTTATCAATTTTGTAATCTATACTTATGCCAATTAATCTCTTATATAGTTTTAGTGTACTATTTTTAATTATTGATTAACACTGTCCATTTTCTCGATCATAATCACTGTTCTTTATTTATTTAGATATTTTAGTTGCATCAATCTCCTCAGCTATTGATATTTGTTGTCATCATTGTTGATTGAGATTTATCGCCATCTCTTTTAATTTATCAAATCATTTCTCTAAGGAAATCAACATCTTTTGGGTGGAAAATAATCTTGCACTTAATGACATGTAAAATGTTTGTTGTACTCCTATAATCTGAGTGCCCTAATTTCCGATAACTCATAAACCTAATTATTTTCGCTATACCGATACAGTCTCTGGTACAAATCTAAATCTAAATGTGTTTCAAATGGTTTAATGCACATAATTGCTATAAAAAAAAAAATCCTAATAACAAATTCATACTTTAATGTTTTTAAACAAATTTATATCCAACTTTGTTCATTAAATTCCTTGTAAGTTGTACTCCCTCCGTCCCATTTTTATTGTTCATGAATTGCGTGTTATTTTTAAATTGCTTATATCTTTCAATCTATAATGTTTTTCATAATTTTGTAAACTTTGTATTATAGAACTATTCGAGGTCTATCAAACAAGATCCATATTGCATATTTTTCAAGATCCACACTAAAACATATAGACAAAAGACATAAAAAAAGACAAACAAAATAATGGACAATAAAAATGAGACGGATGGAGTACTAACAAAAATACTTGTACTCTCTCTCTGCTGTCCTAATTTAAATGCTCCCTATGGAAGACCGCGTAATTTTTAATTTTTTTCGCATCATTCAAAAGATTTCGATGAGTACTTTAAAATAGTGCAAAAAAGGATTATAAAAATTATGATCTTTTTAAAAATTAAGATGACACGACTTTAATAGGAAGCAATTAAAATGAGACCGCCGCCCAACTTACTATGGTGACATGGTCCATGATGGACTGCTTGAATGAGACCCATCCTGCTTTTGTTGACCACACACCTCTTTAGACCTTCTGGAAGGTTCCCCTACCTATTCTCCTCCTTCAAAACCAGCCTGTGCACTCTTCCCCTCTCCCATTTACCAACTCCAGGCCACACTATTCTTTCTCCGCAGTCTTAGATTTTCTTTCACCCCTTCTTTGGTTTGCTTTCTTTCTTTCTTGCAATTTCGACCAAAAGCGGGGATCTTTTCAGGTACCCAATTCTTGGCTTTGTAAGTTTCTTTCTTCTTTTTTTCTCTTCAGTTTCTGTATTTCACTTGCAACAAGAATTTGGGCTTTTTTTGGGTGCCCTTCTTTCATCTGGGTTTGCTCTCATTCTTGCCATTTTGACCAAAAGTGGGGATCTTTTCAGGTACCCAATTCTTGGGTCTGTACGTTTCTTTTTTCTTCCTTCTCTTTAATTTCTGAAACCTCTCTGGTATCTCACTTGCAACGAAAATTAGGACTTTTAGAGGCCCTGAAATGCCGCCTTCTGCTGATTCAAAGCTGCCTCTGAATAAATTAAACCTAAAAACATCAAACCGAAATACCAACGTCGTCACCATTGATGTTGGGGGTCAGCTCTTTCAGACCACCAAGCAAACTCTAGAACTAGCCGGACCCAAATCCCTCTTTTCCAGAATTCTCGATTTTTCTGATCAAAACCCTAACACTAACCCTCATGTGCCGTTCATTGACAGAGACCCTGAATTATTCTCAATCCTTCTCTCTCTCCTCAGAACAGGTCATCTCCCATCGAAATCAAAGGCTTTCGACTTCGAAGACCTAATCTCCGAATCCCAATTCTACGGCATCGAAGCCCTACTTCTGAATTCCCATTCGAACCCATCGCAGTTTGAAGCTTTCAATCTTGAAAAATCGTTGCTTTTACCCTTGAGTGGGCGAGACTCGCCGTCGGCCATCTCCACGACGCCGTTTGGATCCGTCCACGTGGCACACGGGAGCAAAATCACCTCATTCGATTGGTCTCTCCATAGAAAATCCACGATTTTGACTCAATTCACGGCCGTCGATTCTCTATTAGCTTTGTCCCCAACTATTGCCGCCGCTGGTGCAACTGATTTTTCTGGGTTACAGGTGATTGATTTTGAGAAGGGTTTTGTTAGAGAGACACTGAATTGGGAAAATGTTACTAGGTCTAGTTCAACAGTGCAGGCAATTGGGTGTTCTCCTGAATATTTATTCACTAGTTTTGAGTCCGGCCGCCGAAATTCGAATTCGATCATGGTTTATGATTTACAAAGTGGGTTTCGTCCGGTTACTGAGATAGGTCATTATGAGATTTTTGGTGCTAATCTTGATTCAGCAATCCCTGCTACAAAATTGAGTTGGGTTTCTAGTAAAAATTTGTTAATGGCGTCGGGGTCGCATAGTGGACCTTCTGGAGTACAGGGAAACATCAAATTTTGGGATATTAGGTCCGGAAATGTGGTATGGGAAATAAAGGAAAAGGTTGATTGCTTTGCGGATGTCACGGTTTCAGATAACCTTTCGGCTATTTACAAGGTTGGTGTGAATTCTGGCGAGGTGTTCTTCATGGATTTGAGGAATATCGGTACTGAGAATTCATGGGTTTGTCTTGGTGATAATAGAAAGGTGATCAATGGGAAGAAAGAGGGTGTTGGGAGCAGAATTGAAAGCCGGGGTAATCAAGTCTTTTGCAGTAAAGGAGGGGATTTAGAGTTGTGGTCAGAGGTTCTGATAGACTCTCTGAGGAAAGGCGAACATGGTTTAAAGGACAGGGTGTTCAGAAAGAATTCGGTGGGGAGAGCAAAGGATATGGGAGGAAGTCGGATAACCTGCTTGGGATTTGGAGGGAACAAAATGTTCGTTACGCGCAAGGATCAGCACTTTGTTGAGGTTTGGCAGAGTTCTGTAAGGGGATTTTGATCTCAATTGTTCTATTTGTGTTCACAAATACAGTGTGATGTATCATTTTTTTTTTTCATGTATTATTTAGGATAGGGTTCTTCATTTGATTAAATTGTAGACAATGATACTAATAGAAGATCATATTTTCTGTACTGGTGTTTTTTGTTTTCTATGCAGTTGACTTTTCATTAACATTGAGAATCTTCATAGTTGCTTAATTTGTTCTTAGCTGTCGGGAGGATGTATATGAAATTATTGTAATGGAAAAGTAGTTCTTTTTTCTCATTTTTTTGGCATCTCATACGACATACGATAGTAAGTAATCTAAGAGTAAGTTATTTCAGACATCAGTATGATTTTGATACCAGAAAAAGATTGAGTTTGTGTTTGGCACCTAATCTGTTCAGGCCTCTCCATCAGTAGACCCTCAATCTAATTCTTAAAGTTGGTTGATGACCGAAGAAGGTGTCTCAGTGCCCATATGAGGTGTTCATTCCTTTCACTTGGGAACTAGGACAGCAACCTATTGTCTTGTGCTGGTCATCTTTTACACTGATAATCATCTGTTACATCTTCACAAGTCATTACCGAAAAGTAAACTAAACCAAACTAAGCAAGTGCTTCTTTCAGCTCTGACTGATTGTTCTTATTACCCTATCCAATTGGTGAGGTTAAGTGGGACCGGATGACATTCATAATTTGTTGAACTAGATTACGTAAGTGATGATGAATTCTCTCATATAGCTATAAACACTTAAATTATCTAGTTTGTTACACATGTCATCGTCTATTTTGTACTTTCACCCAATGCTGGCGTTGAACAGTCTATGAAACCGGATTGATGCTTCACTTGTGATCACAAATTCACAGGTGATTGTGTCAGCCATTCTCTTATGCCTAAACTAAATGATGGTTGAGCCTGGTAAACCTGATGCATGATTCCTTTCCAAGAAAATCTGTAGCACCTCATGGTTTAGCTTCATCATGGGTGGGAAATTCGACATATCCATACCATCCTTCATTGGGTACTAGTTTTAGAAATAGTTTAGTCATGCAAATGGTGGGTTGACTACTACAGGTACCAGGTCTGTTTCATAGTTGATCCACTGAATAGCTGGGCCCAGGCTTTCAGTGTTTGGTCAGGCAGGTCCATAAATCACTTTGATCACATTACTTCTGGAGGGAAGTTTTTGTGGAGTACATTTTTTAGATGCTTCTTGGTGATTTTAATTTTTCGAAGAGATAGATGTGAGGACCTTAGGGTTGTATAAACATTGGTATTAGGAAATGCATTAATCTTTTATATCCCCATTTTATCATTGAAGTATCATAAAAGGAGGAGTTCATGTATGTCGATCATGGATGATTTCTTGTACCATAAAAAGTCCAAAATAACTGTGGAAATTCGTGGTTGTTTCCAAAGATTCAACACTTTCTTCGTTATTTTCTATAAGACATTATCTCAATATGGGGTCCTCGCCGATTCATGACATTGTGTTACTTTAATCTTTTGAAGCAAGGTTAAGTTCTAAAAATGGTTTTGCTGCTGCTGATAAAAGTAGTTCTAGGCTCATTTGATTTTGCAGTCTTCTGGGTTTTGGCTGTTTTTTCGAGCAGTTCTTTTTCTTCCCATTGGTAGGAACCGTAAGACCGCAGACTCCCTCCTTGGGGCCATACTTATGGTCATCTTCAGGGTCATGACTCCGGGCCAAGCATATGTGGCCAATTGACCAATCAATTATTGGCCTTCTCTTTCGAACCATGCTTTTTAGTGTCTATCTCGATGAAGCTGACATGTTCAAATACTTGGGCAAAATGCTCTCATGGAAATCCCTAGGTGCAACGGATTAGCTTTGTCAAATCTGCTTTATTTCCACTATTTCAAGTGTTCTATTCAACAACGATACCGCTTTGTAATGATTTGATGGAGTTTGTTCTCAAAATTGCGAGGCAAAACAATGTCCCATTCCATCCATATCTACTTGCTTTGGCCTCAAGTGTGGATACAGGTTCTTCCACAACTCCGATCGGGAACCCTCGAAACTTGGTCATTGTTATTCAAAGTGGCATCTCTGCTGGGCAATTCCTATTGGGACTTGTGCCCGCTTTGCTTGTAGGAATTGTGGTGACTGCTTTAATACTTCTGTGCATGTACTGGAAGGTTTTGTCTGTCGAAAAAGTTGAAGACGATGCTTCTGCGGGAGTGATCTCTAAGTTTTGAGTTCACATCATTTCTCGGCAACAATGCCCACAGGCCACAACTATGTCACACCCCAAGTCAATGCTGAGGGGATGATTTCTACATCTGAAGCTCCCGGTCTCCAATGAAGATATGAATCAGGGAGAGACTCTTAGAAATAAAACAAATTCAATTGAGATGGATAGGAATTCAAGTGCCTTCAAAGAGGTGGCGAATGGCGATGATCTTTCTCAACCCGGGAGGAAAATGCTCATTCAAGTAGGTTTGCAAATGATGGATTACATAGGGGTCTGGATATTGTGAATGATTCTTCAGAAGGTGCAATTCCAATACAGTCTGTGATGGAAGAAAGGGGGTTTGGCCAAGGGATGGAAGAGACTGTTGAGGAAGACGTGTGTTTATGTTGTTACCATAGGAATGCTGATTACTTTTCTTCTGGGTTGATATTTGCCACTTACTGCAGCACTTGCTCTTGTGGTCCTTGATTTCAAGGAGTCCTACTATTGGTACCGACGGTTTTTGAACCGATGGGGTACCGACGGGCACGCGGGGCTCACTTCAGGTCCCGCACGGATGATCCGAGCTGTTCAATAATTTTTTTTTTTTAAATCGAGTAGGTCCTTGAAAAATTAGCTCAATCCAATATGTGTAGGTGCTCGATCCAATCTTTTCATTGTTCATTCAGATTACAGGATCCTATAATCTGAATGAAAAATGGAAAGATTGGATCGAGCACCTACACAAATCGGATTGAGCAGATTTTTCACGGACCCACTCGGTTTTTCTTTTTAAAAAAAATTATTGAACGACTCGGATCATCCGTGCGGGATCCGGAGTGGGTCCCGCGTGCCCGTCGGTACCCCATCGGTTCAAAAACCGTCAGTCCCTTATCATTAGGGAACAGGATATTTGTGCAGAGATTTTCCCATGTCTAGGAAATACTCAAGAAAATTAGAAATATATTTTGTCTTTCCCATTTCTAGGAAATACTATACACACATACTTTTTGTCTTTCTCTTGGAATTTTTGAAATGGGTTTACATGTGTTTCCACTCAGAAGTTCAATACTTCATTGATGTCTTTATGAGAGTAAACTTCTAGATTTGGTTATCTGATTATCTCCACTTCATGAGCTTGGGATACTTATAATCTTCTGAAACAAGGTTGCAAAGTACTAAAAATGGCCTTTGCTGCTACTGATAAAGTTGTTCTAGGCTCAGTTGCTTTTGCTGTCTTCTGGGTTTTGGCTGTTTTTCCAGCAGTTCCATTTCTCCCCATTGGTAGGACTGCAGGCTCACTCCTTGGGGCCGTGCTCATGGTAATATTCAGAATTTTAACTCCAAACCAAGCGTTTGCTGCCATTGACCTGTCAATTCTAGGCCTTCTCTTCGGAACCATGGTCGTAAGTGTCTATCTTGAAAGAGCCGACATGTTCAGATACTTGGGCAAATTGCTCTCATGGAAGTGCCAGGGTACAAAGGACTTGCTTTGCCGTATCTGCTTTATTTCTGCCATTTCGAGTTCTCTGTTCACCAACGATACCAGTTGTATTGTTCTGACAGAGTTTGTGCTCAGAATCGCGAGGCAAAACAAAGTTCCTTTACATCCGTTTCTACTTGCTTTGGCATCGAGTGCAAATATTGGTTCTTCTGCAACTCCAATAGGCAACCCTCAAAACTTGGTTATCGCTATTCAAAGTGGCATCTCTTTCGGAGAATTCCTAGTGGGAGTTATTCCTGCTATGCTTGTCGGTGTGGTTTTGAATGCTTTAATACTTCTGGTTATGTACTGGAAGGTTTTGTCGGTTGAAAAGGATGAAGTGATCTCCGAGGTAGATATGAATTCTCATCAATTCTCGCCTGCAACTATGTCGCATCTGACGTCGTTGGAATCTCAAGGATTGAATCCCACAGCAGATGCTATTGACCAGATAAAAAACAGAACTAGTTCAAGGGAAGATGCAGTTCCTGTGCAGTCTATGATGGAAGTGGAGGGGGATTTGGCCAACGGAGGGAATAGGTTGTTGAGGAAGATGTGTGTTTATCTTGTTACCGTTGGAATGCTTGCTGCTTTTCTTGTCGGTTTAAACATGTCTTGGACTGCAGTCACGGCTGCACTTGTTCTCATGGTCCTTGATTTCAAAGATGCACGGCCGTGCCTGGAAAAGGTATGTTGCCCTCTTTGGTGATGGTTTTCAGAATGAATTCCGCTAGCGCATTTGAGAAAGCTCTTTGTTTGGTGGTTTCCTAGACTTTCTTTCCAGAGTTTTGGTAGAGAAGAGCTAATTTTCCCAAAAAAATTCTCAAAATATGTTTTAGTATTTATCAAAAACCATTTCTTAAGAAAAATGAACAAGATAGGAAAACGCCTGCGTTTTCTTGTTCAGAAACGGATTCCTGAATAACTACCTAGCAGGGTGGGCCTTGTGAGTATCTTTTTCTTCCTTAAAGATCTGCATTTTACAATCAGGTTTCCTACTCTCTTCTTGTATTCTTCTGCGGAATGTTTATCACGGTCGAGGGCTTCAACCGAACTGGGATACCTAGCACTTTCTGGAACTTAATGGAGCCCCACGCACGTATCAATCATGTCAGCGGCATCGCAGTGCTTGCCCTTGTTGTACTGGTCCTTTCGAACGTTTCTTCAAACGTACCAACTGGTAAGTTGATTAAAATTTTTTTTTTTTGAACAGCACCGGTAAGTTGATTCTAGTCTTGTTTTTCATTTATCAGGTCATATTTGGTAAGTCACCACCTTTGTTCTTTTTGAGGGCCATTGTATGCTATTCTGCTTTTAGCAGCATATACCTTATGTACTCTAACCAGTTGCTACACTTGGGCCAAAGGTGGCCATGGCTACACCTGACATTGGAAACACGCATACGATTTAGAGTAAACTTAGGGTGCAAAAGTGTTTGTACACATGATTATTCTCCACTTACGCGTTCTTGCATCTCCTTTGTTTCCCCTCCTTTTTTTACGTACTCGTAACTCTAATGTTTCTGTTCTCATCTCCTAGTTCTTGCAACACGGAATTGATCCCACCAATCGCAACCTCAGGTTGCACGACTGCGTAGTAAACCAGAGCCCCAACCACATCCTCTCTTTTTTTTCCGGTACATCGGAAATTCACTACCAAAGCCATTTAGCACCAGCTTTCGCTTGCAGGGAGAGTGGCCCGTAAAATTTAAAAAAAATGGCTGTCTTTTTCCAAAGAAAACTTGTGGTGTCTATCTATTTCCAATGTTCCAATCAAGTGTAAACCTTTTTTCACAAGTTGTGTTTTGAATTCGATCCAGTTCGACTATCCTAGTGGCCGAGGATGCATTCTCCCAATATAGAAACCCAAGTTGCAGTCTTCTTAAGTACCTTACCTGCTAGAAAAAGGGAATAAAAAAAAAAAGGAGGTGTTGGAGGTGGCGGCTGAACAATTAACAAGCCAACTAGGACAAATGGGATACTTTGTATATGTTCCATTGGAACATTTTTTTGTCTTGTGTTCCATTTTTAAGGTAGTGGAGAACTTTTAGTAGTGAGAACTGGGTGGAAGTTATTTGTGTCCTTTTAAACCATTCAAGAGAAAGGTATCCCTTTTCCTTCCTTTAGTGTTAAAAACTGGTTTTAAATAAAGACCGTTACATATGGCATGGGCCATTACGTAATAGGATTTTGCACCTCTGATACAGTTATTTACTTGCCTATCGGCAGATACGGACCGATACGGTTTGATATTGGCCGATATCGTAACATTTCCCAATACTGCGGTTTAAAACCATTTGGCTTGTTCGTTTTTGGTGCTCAAAATCCCTGCGCACGGTTCCCAATAAATTTTCTCTATCTCTTCCTCTCCACTCATTACTCTTAAAAACCTCCGTCAAAACCCAAAACGAACAAGGTATTTGAAACTTTATGGCGAGTAGATATGAACTGCTGGAGAAACAGTAACCATCTCTTGGTCCTACTTATGGCGAACCTCGCTACAAAAAAGAAAAATTATATTTCTGTAGTCTTTTTCTTGTTTTGGGGGGCCTGTTATCCCGGAAAAATATCAAGTCGATTGGATATCAATAACTTCATGTCGGATGATATCTATTCGGAAGTGTATTTCAAAAATCATATTTGCCGTTCATTTTTTTTTTAGAACAATGTACTTTGGTCACTGAGTAGACAGTGTCTCAGATTTTCTGCAGGGTTGTCATACTAGTAGATCTCTGCAATTTGTGAGCGATTCGATCAAATTTTTAAGATTGTGATAAGCCCTGGTTTTGCACTCACAGCAGGAAACCCCAACTCCTGTTTTAGTATATTTGTCTTCCTCTCTTATCCCCCCAGTTCTGCTGCTTGGAGCAAGAGTGGCAGCATCTGCAGCAGCAATATCACCAATTGCAGAGAAGAAAGCATGGCTTATATTGGCATGGGTGAGCACTGTTGCCGGAAACTTGTCGCTGCTGGGTTCGGCTGCTAACCTGATTGTTTGCGAGCAGGCTCGCCGCGCTCAGTTCGGTGGCTACACCCTCACATTCTGGAGGCACCTCAAATTTGGAGTTCCCTCTACCCTTATAGTCACCGCGGTTGGCTTGGCTCTCGTTAGGGGCTAAGAACATGTATTTCGGGAAGACCCATTTGTGTTTTGTGGTTGTTTGTAGAAAAGTTTTTCAGAACAAGTAAACACTTTGCATGTCCGTATCTTGGATGTTTCACCACAGCTT
Organism: Rhododendron griersonianum; assembly: GCA_018127125.1. Classification (NCBI taxonomy): domain Eukaryota; kingdom Viridiplantae; phylum Streptophyta; class Magnoliopsida; order Ericales; family Ericaceae; genus Rhododendron; species Rhododendron griersonianum. The sequence continues at coordinate 51,296,733 of CM030789.1, read as the reverse complement.
TATGGAGGCATCTCAAGTTTGGAGTTCCCTATATCCTTATGGTCATCGCGATTTGACCCAACTCTCATTTCGGGTTAAGAATGTTCAATATCGGGAAATCAATTGGGTTAAAGATGAATAGTATCATTTTGTATCTTATTCCCTTTTTCGCAACAACATATAATAAGAGAAACATACGCCCGCCATTAACTTAGAACTACTGCCAATTCTCCCTCTAGTAACAGAAACAATAAATTATTATTATTATTTTTCTTGTAGCAATGGCCGAAAAATTGATTTTTCGGCCGAAATTATATGATTTGAAGGAGATCCATGTAAACCTAAGGTTGGGTTTCTCCAGGTAGTTTATGGGCCCGAAATGATGCTGTTTGGAGTTCACAATGGGCCTCTTCTTTTTTGTATTCAAATTATTCCAATCTTGATTCCAACTGTTGCCTCCTAAAAAAAAAAAGAATCTGGCTTGTCTGCCGTCCAAGAGGCCAGTTTGCGTAATTGCTGCTTTCCAAAATACAAAATATCCTACATATACTTTTTGCAATCTGAACTTTAAAATGTCGAGATGAACGGCCGAGGTTGAATTGCACTAGTGGCTTCGCTGGAGTCCACTGCTACGAAAGCGAAATCCCAAAAACATACCCAAAAAAAAAAAGGCTTCTTGTTCAATTCATTTTTCTATCATTTCTTAGTTGATTTCAAAACAACAAGCGGATAATGTGGTCCTTATTTCTTTAGTATGGTTTCTTTTCTTCTTCTTCGTACACCTCAATCATTTCATAAAATAAACATGAGTCTCCACTCGTGATATCTTTGTTTGTAACTTTGAAATGTGATCCTTTAAGATATGATTCTGTATTTTTTTTATTATGTGGAGAGAGGACAAAATATAAAAGACGAAGAAATTAAGGAGTAAAATATTTGTTTTTTTTGTGTCTGGTTGGCTTGGGAAACCAGAACAAATTGGAAAATAGTTGTCAAAAGATTTTATGTTTAACTAGTTTCATTTTACTATCATGTTTTTTGAATTTAAAATCCAAGCAAAGGATACAGTACAGTGTTTCTAGTTGATAATATATATATATTGAATATGCAACGAGATTTTGTAAATCTAGGGAAGAAAAGCATGTCAGTTTTATAAGTAATCCTATCCATTGAATGCTTTCTCTTAGGTTATGCGAATAAACACTATCCTTATCGGTCATATATCACGTTATCGAGGACGATTGGAGAATCCTCTTATTTTAGTAGAAGTCGAGAACGATTGGAAAATCCTTTTATTTTACTAGAGAGAAGTGAGAGAAGCCAACTCAGACTCCAACATCTAGATTATGATACGGTTAGAGCCTCATTTGATGTAACTAAACTTTAAGTAACTTTTACAAGAATTTATTAAGAAAAATCAAGTAATCTCACATTTGGTAAGGTATAAACTAAGATTTATCATCTAATTTATTGGTGTAGGTAGGTTTTGTAACTTGGCAAACGATGAGGACTATTTCCCTCCATTTATAATGCCTATAAGCAAGGACGGAACCAGGATTTTACCTTAACAGTGGCGAGATATATACTAAAAAAATCTAGTGGTGGCAAGACTATATAAGTTTGGCATAATTTTTTTTTTTACATATAATAATTGCATTTTCTAAAATTCTTGTCGTGGCGGTCGCCGCCACTAGACCCCCCTGGTCCCATCCTTGCCTATAAGCAAAAATAAAGAGTTGGTCAGAGTGAGCGAGCTTTCTCACATGGTATAAAAATTTAACCACGAGTTTCACTGTTGCAAGTTGCATTTTTCAATAAAGTAAAGAAGTCCGAGCACAGTCAGGAAAAAAAGAAAACGCCTTTCTAATCTACTTTCTAATGAAAATATAGTGTATCATCTGACCAAGATAGCTTCAAGATACATTAACCACAAGGAAACTAACAGGAAGAGAAATATGTTGACATTTAGAGCACAAGACCGGGGTGGTAGTGTCAATCTTACAATGAATAATGACCATTTTAGAAATAAACTCAAATTCAAGGGGTCTTGCAGTGAAACCCAAATTGCTTATAAATCATTGTGATTGATTGAAAATAATGAGAGGAGCAATGATCACATGCACTCGGTATCATCATAAATCATACCCGACCATGTGACTGATAGTGCGATTCATCAGCTAAGTCACGAGTGATTATTCAGTGGTTTCGGGGCACCGTCACGCAGAACCAGCTTATAGCCAAGGCGAGGGAAGCCTGTGCTTCCGGCCTCCGAAAAAAATTAAAAACGAGGGCCCCAAATTTTTAGGATTCCTATATAATATATGTATATATGGTCCAAAAAAATTGCACTAGCCTTCTTTACACAAAATAGGCCCAATTGAAATTTAGGAGCCACAAAATAGGCTCAAATTGTGGAATTATTCATTAGAAACACTAACACGTTTAAAAAAAAATAACATAAGGGTCGGCAGGAACTAGGAAGATATAGCTAATCAAAAAAGAAGATCATCAAAAAAGAAAAAGAAGAAGATATAGCCGATCGCATAAGGACGGCTATGTTGTCTATCGAGAAGGAGTTGGTGAAACAGCTTGACTATGGAGACTTAATCAGTACGTTTGCAGCAAAAAGTGCGAGAAGAATAATTTTCAAATGATGGATTTTGAGGTATTGTAATAGTTGCATTTTTTTGGGATAATTATATACTTCTATTTTGTAATGGTAAATCTTTTGTATTGGTTTTTTTTATGACTCTTTGTTGACCACTTTTGTATGAAAAATATAAGGTGGCCTCATTCAAGAAATTCGCTTTCGGCCTCCAAAACTTATGAGCCGGCCTTGCCGTCACGTCATGTGGATCATGTTCGTTTTGAGATTTTGGATAATGAGTGAAGAGAGAGAGATAGATAGAAAAATGAGAGAATTTATAAAAAATCGTGGGCGGAAAGATAATCCAAAATTCCAAAACGAACATGGTCACACTTATCTACAAGACTACAACAGTGAGATACTCCCTCCATCCCTGTCCATTTTCACTATTTGGGATCTCCTACAAAATTGTCTATATGTTTTTGATATATAATGTTTGTATATGCAATATGGATCTTATTTGCTAGATTTCAATTATATCTATAATACGATATTTTTGAAATTATATACTAAAACATTATGGATTGTGAGATATAAATAATTTTTTGAAAGACACGTATGTTAAAATTGGACAAACAAATTGGAACGGAGGAAGTAACACATTAGTATTGAGTCCACATAAGTTTGTGACGAATAAGAGTATTGAGACATCACGTGACGATATCCTAGGACCACCAGATAATTTTTCCTAACTGACATCGTAAAGGATCATAACGTACAGATTACTGCGTCAGTGGTACGTTATAATCATATACATCACCGTACGTTATTTTTTAACCTTGTGCCACAAAAATGTACTTTTTACTTATCCACGAAATCAATTTACCGGTAGTAAAAAAAAAGCTGAACAGGAGAAGATGGTATAGGTTTAAAGTTTTTGCAATGTCCCGTGATTCAAGATCCTCTCATGTGATAATCTCTCACATGAAGCAAAATGGGACCGATCATGATTCATTTGAGGATCCAAATAATTCATTTTTGTGAGTCTTGATTTGTGTAAACATCGATATCCATCTGAACGAATCTATTTTGTCACAAGATAGTCAGACGCTAACCGTTTTATTTCTCTTCAGACAAATATGCTTAGACTAGGTTTTTATCGATCTCCGATCAACTTGATTTCCGGCATGAATGTTAAACACATCGAGACCTACTTACATGAACAAACGGATTGTGACAATCTGACCGTGATAACTCTCATTTTGCATCACATGAGAGATTTTACATACATAACTTGTGGACTAAACTTACTTTTTAACTGCTCATATCATTTGATAAGATCTAAGATTCGGTGCAGTACACCAAAGAGAAAAAGATCTAAGATTTGGCCAGGATATAAGTGCGATAGATTCATGACATATTGTTGTGTATTAATGAAACCCAAACAATTGGCGAGCATGTGAGGTTATCTATTAGCATATCTATTATTTAAGGGAAATGATATTCGCACTCCAAAAATTGATGCAAGCACTCCAAAAAATAAAGGAAAGTGGCTTTGGAGTTACACTGATTTTGGAGTGCCTGCATCAATTTTTGGAGTGCCAATATCATTTCCCTTATTTTAAGATAGATTATATATTTTAAAATTTTAAAATCTTAATTCTATTTTTATTTATTTATTTTTTAAACGTAAATATCAAAAGAGTAAAAGGACTGAATGAAATTTAAAAGAGTTCAACATAAAATAAAAGGGAGAATTGCATATCAGTGGGTAAAGGGGCAACTAATGCCCAAATGATGGAACACTTTTTTCGGAATTCATCTAAACATGACAGGGAGAAAGATTAATTCCCAATACATGGAGAGGTCACCTAAAATGACTGTTATACCCTTTATCAAAAAAACCCTAAACCCTAAACCCCAAACCCACCCACCCACCCATCCATCGTTCCCCCTTCAATTCCTTCTAATTCCCACACGGCTCTGAACAGGACGTCCGACTGGAAGCGAACAACAAGAGGTAGGGTTTGTTCTGCTTCTTTCCTCCTCTCGACCTCTTCTCCTTCACCTCTTCTTCCTCTCTGACTTCATCTCTCTCTCAATGGTACAGTACTCTTACCATTCCACGGAAGAAGAAGCAAGATCTTGTCCTTGACCAAACAGAAAATCGTACGCATCTGGTAAGGAATTTTTTGGGTTGGGTGTTTCAATTTGTTTGTAGTTTTCTCTCTTTTCTCTTCTCTCATTCCATCCATGTGAATTTGTTTATAAGCAATTTGGTTTTTCACATTGTATGAGTGAGGAATAGAAGGGGCAATATTGAGACTTGCCCATTAGTTCCCCCTAGGAGAAAAATGTACTATGTTAATACCAACATTTGATCCACCATTCTGTACCCCCATTGTCGCCATTGCAATGGAAGTTTGTTTTTCCAGAAAATATAGCAGTTGCTCTTTAAGTCACCTATTGTTACTCCTTGTATGAACTTTTGTTGCTCTCTATGTAAGAAAGTATGCCCTAGGCTATTAAGGGCAGTCACCCATGTTTTAACTTACTGAATGGTTGTCCCTTTACCCCTTGTGTTGGTCTGTATATATGAAATGTGGTTCTTCTTGAAGTTATGTAACATGTTTTTTTTTTACTGTAAGAGTATTATTTGGAAACATCCCTCCCTCAAACTATACACCATTTGTTTACTTCGTCATCAAACTATCAAAGACGGTTACTTAGTCCTCCAAGTCTATGTTGTCCTCTTCTCTAACTTCTTTTAACTTTTAAACGGAAAACACACATGTGAGCAGCACATGCGCTAATTCTCCACAAGTGAAAGGGCAAAAATGCCATTCCACATCAATCCAGAATTCCATGCACAAAACCCTCCCCCTCCTCTCTGTCTCTCATACTTTGTATACATAGCCTACTCATCACTCCATAGTCCACACCATTGTTACACACTCAAATTCAGAATTTTGATCGATGAAGGCTTAAGGAGAGGAGTTGGCTGCACTGAACGATTTTTGTAGCTAATGACAGTTGAATCCACACCATTCTTACACACACAAATCCAAATTTGTAAGTAATAGCAAAACCAGAATGTGGTCTGTTTTTTTGTAGGTCATGACAGTTGAATATGAAGTAGTTGAACCTACTTTAGTTTTATAGTTGCTGAATCTGTATTTGGCATTGAATCTGCACTTTCAGTTTCAAGTTTTGTGTTATGCACTTTCAGTTTCAGCATTGGTTTGTAATGATTGCTGCACTTTGTTGTACTTTGATGGATGCACTTTCCTCCACCAGTTTAGATGCAGCTCTGTTACCAAATTTGGAGTGGTGAAATCATTTCATTACGCAAACAAATGCAGAAGGCAGTGGTGAAATCGTTTATTTGCATTTTTAGACACAAATTTTGGACACAGACACAACTTAGGACATAGTCATAGCTTAAGTTTTTTAGCACTTCAAACATGGACACAACTTCATGGTAGATACTTTAGATTTCCAACAGTTACAGTCTTGTCAACCATGAAATGATCAATAGGGTACTCATTTAGAGTGTTTGAAGAGGATGAGGATGAGGAATGCATGGCTGGAGATGGAGGGAGGTCACTGGAAGGGAGGGAAGTCACAGGGAGGGAGATAGGTCAAGGGATGGAGGCTGGTGGTGTACTCTTGGTGTTGTACTCTGTTTTATCTCTCGATTGTATGTCTGTATATATACCGCGATTGTAGGAAACCCATTTCAGTCTGGCACCAGATTGGTGGATTGATGTGGAATGAAATTTCTGCCCCTTAAGGTGTGGAATGTGCTGCTCGCATGGCTGCTTTTCGTTTAAAAGTTAATAGAAGTTAGAGAGGACAACATAGACATGGATTCAATAGTTGGAGGACAGAGTAAACGTTTTTGATAGTTTGAGGGATGTTTTCGAAAAAAACTCTTCCTGAAAATATAATAGTTGCTCTTTAAGTCACCTAATGTTACACCTTGTATGAATTTTTGTTGCTCTCTATGTAAGAAAGTATGCCCTAGACTGTTAAGGGCAGTCACCCATGTTTGTACTCACTCAATGGTTGTCCCTTTACCCTTGTGTGTGTTGGTGTGTATGAAATGTGGTTATTCTTCAAGTTATGTAACTTGTTTTTTCCTGAAAATACGAAGGTTGCTTTTTAAGTCACCTAATGTTGCTTCTTGTATTAACTTTCGTTGCTCTCTTTGTAAGATAGTATGCCCTGGACTATTAAGGGCAGTCACCCATGCTTTAACTCACTCAATGGCTGTCCCTTCACCCTTGTGTGTGTTGGTGTGTATGAAATGTGGTTCTCCTTCAAGACGTGTAACTTGTTTTTTTCTGAAAATACAAACGTTGCTCTTTAAGTCACCAAATGTTGCTCCTTTTATGAACTGTTATTGCTCTCTTTGTAAGATAGTATGCCCTGGACTATTAAGGGCAGCCACCCATGTTTTAACTCACTCAATGGCTGTCCCTTCACCCTTGTGTGTGTTGGTGTGTATGAAATGTGGTTTTCCTTCAAGTCGTGTAACTTGCTTGGATATCTCTATGGTATTGTAGTTCTTTTTGCTAGCTTGTCGCAAGAAATTCGTCATGGCACTTATTCTTAGCACTTTTGCACTTCACGTTTATGTGGGCTTTGGTCGCTTTTTGAGTTGCATACTGACTGTTCTTAATGGCTTGTTTAGTGGAGACTTATGCCCATGTGAGTTTAGAGCCTTACCTTTTCTTGGAGTGGGTGTCACATAAACTCTAATTTGTCACAGAAGAACATATTCGTAGTTGATCTCATTCTCTTTGTTGTCAAGTATTGGGAACTTAATGTGATGTTTATTTATCTCTTGGGTTTGAAAATTTGCATGGATGTGTTGCCCTTGGGAAAGGATTATAGGCCGCCTTTGATACTTTGAGCCAGTTCGTTTCTTTCTTTCATACACTTATCCCTTGTGAGCCCATTTGAGCCTCTTGCATGATAGCCTTTTCTTGTTAAGCTCTACTATCCATATTGTGTCTTGAGAAGGGATATTGGATCATGTGGAGGTGACTTGTTGAAAAAAAAGGGGTGAGTGATGTTTTTGGTTGCTGGTGTTTTTTTCCAGAAAATACAAACGTTGCTCTTTAAGTCCCCCAATGTTGCTCCTTTTATGAACTTTTGTTGCTTTCTTTGTAAGATAGTATGCCCTGGACTGTTAAGGGCAGTCATCCATGGTTTAACTCACTCAATGGCTATCCCTTCACCCTTGTGTGTGTTGGTGTGTATGAAATGTGATTCTTCTTCAAGTCGTGTAACTTATTTTTTTTCTGAAAATACAAACGTTGCTCTCTAAGTCACCAAATGTTACTCCTTTTATGAACTGTTGTTGCTCTCTTTGTAAGATAGTATGCCCATGATTAAGGGCAGTCACCCATGCTTTAACTCACTCAATGGCTGGCCCTTCACCCTTGTGTGTGTTGGTGTGTATGAAATGTGATTTTCTTTCAAGTCGTGTAACTTGTTTTTTTCTGAAAATACAAATGTTGCTCTCTAAGTCACCTAATGTTGCTCCTTTTATGAAATTTTAATGCTCTCTTTGTAAGATAGTATGCCCTGGATTAAGGGCAGTCACCCATGTTTTAACTCACTCAATGGCTGTCCCTTCACCCTTGTGTGTGTTGGTGTGTATGAAATGTGATTCTCCTTCAAGTCGTGTAAGTTGATTTTTTAAAATACAAACGTTGCTCTCTAAGTCACCAAATGTTGCTCCTTTTATGAACTGTTGTTGCTCTGTTTGTAAGATAGTATGCCCTTGACTGTTAAGGGCAGTCACCCATGTTTTAACGCACTCAATGGCTGTCCTTTCACCCTTGTGTGTGTTGGTGTCTATGAAATGTGGTTCTCCCTCAAGTCGTGTAACTTGTTTTTTTCTGAAAATACAAACGTTGCTCTTTAAGTCACCAAATGTTGCTCCTTTTATGAACTGTTGTTGCTCTTTTTGTAAGATAGTATGCCCTTGACTGTTAAGGGAAGTCACCCATGTTTTAACTCACTCAATAGCTGTCCCTCCCCCCTTGTTTGTGTTTGTGTGTATGAAATTTTGTTTTCATTAAAGTCGTGTAACTTTTTTTTTTTTTTTTTTCTGAAAATACAAATGTTGCTCTCTAAGTCACCTAATGTTGCTCCTTTTATGAAATTTTAATGCTCTATTTGTAAGATAGTATGCCCTGGACTGTTAAGGGCAGTCACCCATGCTTTAACTCACTCAATGGCTGTCCCTTCACCCTTGTGTGTGTTGGTGTGTATGAAATGTGGTTCTCCTTCAAGTCGTGTAACTTGTTTTTGTCTGAAAATACAAACGTTGCTCTCTAAGTCACCAAATGTTGCTCCTTTTTGAACTTTTGTTGCTCTCTATGTTAGAAAGTATGCCTTACACTATTAAGGGCAGTCACCCATGTTTTAACTCACTCAATGGCTGTCCCTTTACCCTTGTGTGTGTGAAATGTGGTTCTCCTTCAAGTCGTGTAACTTGTTTTTTCTGAAAATACAAACGTTGCTCTCTAAGTCACCAAATGTTGCTCCTTTTATGAACTGTTGTTGCTCTCTTTGTAAGAATGTATGCCCTAGACTGTTAAGGACAGTGACCTATATTTTAGCTCACTGAATGGTTTTCCCTTTACAAGGGTGTGTTGGTCTGTATGAAATGTGGTTCTTCAAGTCACGTAAGTTTGTTTTTCTTGAAAACAAAATAGTTGCTCTTTAAGTGACCTGGTTTTTCTCCTTGTAAGAACTGTTGTTGCTCTCTATGTAAGAATATTTGCCCTAGATTGGTTGTAGCAGTTTCTTTTGTTAATAAGTTTCTATTATAGCCATTTTAACTATTAAAGCCTTTGAATTGTCAAGTTTCTTTGCTTGATAAGATTTGTTTGTTCATATCCTAGTTTAGTCCATTCCTTGATTGGGTAAGACGTTGTTGGGATTTCCAGTTGGATAATTGAAATGGAGCGTGTCTCCTAAGAAAAAATATGCTCGTATCCTAATCGTATCGTACGCTTACTTTTTCGAACAAAGTTGGACCTTATTTGAAAAGTAGAATGGGGTTGTGAAAAAGTTCAAATCTCAGATGGAAGTAGAATGGAATTGTGAAAAGTTCAAATTTCCCTCTGTAGTTGCGTTACCTTTTATGGTGAAAGAGACTAGGTTTGAACTTGGCTCTGGTATGAATGTCCTCAAGGTTTGCTGGATTAGTTTGAGCTCTGCAAATCAAAAAGGTAAATGGTCGTGCTGGGAGAACTGAACCGGGAAGGTGTTATAGACTTTATTCCGAGAGTGATTTTCAATTGATGCCACCTCATTAGGAACCCAATAAATCACTTGGGTTCATCTTGGTGTGGTAGTTTTAAGGATTCTTGCTTTGGGCACAACTGATGGGTACAGAGTTTAGATTTTATTGATGCTCTTAATGCAATAGCTATTGACATGGCCATTAGAAATCTTATCCAGTTAGAGCTGTTTTGTAACATCCTATTAACTTAAGGTGCTTAAGAGTTCATTTTATAACTTATGGGTGTGTAGAGCAAATATTTTAATTGCATGTGTGTGAGTCAGTTATCCTTATAACACTTAAAAAAAAAAAAAACTAGTAAAAAGAGAATGGAAAGTGGGTTTTATTTTTATGTGGACCTTTAATGTGTTTTCCTAGAACTATAGGGTCTTAGTTTACAAAAAAAAGAAAGATGTGCTGTGTGTGGACGTGGGCTTCACCTGAAGTGCATGTGTGTATATGTTATACATATTTATTGGAATAAAAAAAAAAAAGAAACCCAAAGGCAGAGACTTCTCTTCTACGTTTAGAGAGAGAGAGAGAGAGAGAGGGAGAGGGAGACGTATAGAGTGAAGAGAGGAGCAAGGGAGTTAAGCCAAAATCAGTAAGCTATTCTCTTTCTCTTGATGTCTCTTATACTTGAAAAAAAACTAGGTAATTTTCATGTTCTTGAATTGGGTCTGTTGGTTTTATATCAGGAGGGTTTTTGGTGCCCTAGAAAATCAAGTTTGACCATTGCTTGCATTCTTTCGTTCTGGAACTGTCATTTGAGATTGGAAGTGGAAAAATTAAATGTTCGAACTTGAATTTGATGATTAGGTTACTATTACTTGAGTTTCTGCAGGAATTTTACTACGGAAACCGCTTGTATGTGCTCAAATTAGTAGCTCAAAGTAGTTTGTATGCTGAAAACAATTACTTAGGTGCTGGAACTGGGTTTATAGGTGCTGAACCTGAGTTTTGGTTGCTGGAAATTGACATTTGGATGCCGAAATCGCTTATATAACTGCTGAAAAACCATTGATAAGTGCAGGAAATATGTGCTGTGCAGGAAATATGCGTTATGTGCAGGAAATATGTGTTTAAGTGCAGGAAATTGCTAGTGAATGCTGAAAATATGTTTTAGAGGCATAAAACACCCCTTAGGGTGCTGTAATTGAATTTAAATGGCTGAAACTGGTCATGTTTGCCTGGAATAGGCTGTGTGTGAATTGGAACTCGAGTTCATATTGTTGAGAACTGAAAAACAGTTGCTAGACTTGGTTGAAGTTAGTGCTTCTATTGTTATATTTTGTTAAGGAGTATAAGCAAGTAGTTGCTAAAATTCGTTCTTATGAGTATTCCCATATTAATACTCACATGTGTGGTTACGTATGATGAATGTTAGGTTCGGAAGCAACGACAAGTACCGCGACTCCACGTAGGGAGTGAGCTTGTGTTGATTTTCCTTTTTGTTGGAGACCGAGGTGAGTGTTCGATTCATAGATGTTCTTCAATTGGATTGAATTTGTGATATTGAACTGTGACTTTGTGTTGATGGACAACAACGGCCAACAGCCGGACTTAGTGTCGTGCTCCTGACTTCGTGTCGAATTCTTTGGCTTTATGCCAAGTTAATGACTTCGTGTCGGATTTAATGACTTTGTGTCGAACTAAAGACTTCGTGTCGATAATTTGCTTAATGCATATTTATTTGTGATGCTAGATTTAATGTTTTCATTGATTAGCATCCATGTCTCATATACACTCCTGGGACTCGTTTTGGGTTCCAGTTTTGCAGGTATAGGTCGGTGTCCACTACAGGTCGCGTTTTTGCGTGTTTTTGTGACTCGCTCGAGGAGTGCGTGGTTGAGGCCGGTTGGAGTCTTTGTCTCCTGGCCCGTGGATGATTTTTGCCTAGTTTAGTTTTTTTTTTTGATAATAGTTGGTTATGTATAGTTTATTTTTATTTATTTATTTCTTGACAGACTTCCGCTGTAATTTGTAAATGACAGTTATTTTGAGATGTAAATAAAATGTGGCTGTTGAACTTTAGTTTTTAGTTATTCTTGGAATTGCTAGTAGTTGGTTGTCGTTGGGTTGTTGTTGCGTGTCGTATCGGGATAGGCTGATGAGGTGCTATTTTGGAACAGGGTGTGACATGTTTTTATTAAAGAATGATATTTTGAATTTAACAACGAATGGGCTGAAATTGGTAAGATTGGGCATTGAACCTTGGTTGGGAAAATTAATTCTTCAATGCTTCGAGCACCGCTTGGGTAAAGAGGGTCTTGTTCTGGCTGCCATAATGCCAAATGCCAGTAGCATATTTTGCAGAATGGGTAATGAGGAAGATAAGCTTAAATTTGATTACTATAAGGTGCAATTTTGCCATCCCAATGGTGACCTTTTGACTTTGCTCTCTGTTTATAAGGAATGGGAAGGTGTGCCTCAATAATACGTGGTGTTGGAAATGCCAAATCCATGCGGAGATGGCAAGACATTGTCTGTTGATTGGAAACTTGTCTTCGGCATGAGCTTAATCTTATTATTCCAAGTTACTAGCATTGGAATGCACATGTGTCTTTTGAGCAACAAACTTGTCTCTCTTCACTTTCAGAGAATGTGGCTATGTATTCCGGTTATGATCAACTTGGATGTGAGGTCGCATTGACTGGAAAGCATGTTTGGTTACATCCTTCATGTTCATTGGTAATCTTTGCTCAAAGGCCCAGTTGGGTGGTTTTTGGGGTTATTCTCTCTATATTCAATCAAATTTCTGTTATGTAAGTAATGCAAATTTCTAATTCTGACGAAATAACAATTTTGTAATTGTGTTCCAGGCAGCATAGGTTGGTTCGGCTGAAGATCGGTATCCTACTATTGGCGTACCAGGGTGCAATCGCACGGTGGGGATGCCATTTGCTAATTGTGTCAACTTCCTTGTACTAGACCCTTTTAAATTGAACTATTGGTTGTTGAATTTTTTTGTATGGTAATTAGCCCCCCTCTCTCTCTCTAACTATAGTTGAGACTAAAAGTGTAATGGTCATGTTCTAACCATGGTACTCAAAAGCAGACTCTTTCTTTGTTCTAGTGATTGGTTTTCGTAGCTTTGGTTGTATGTGTTAATCAGGTGGTTTTGTAGTTGATTTTGAAGGCTATCCCATTGGGCCTTCCGTTTGGTTGGTAATGTTGGTTATAGAAGTAAACTTGATTTGTTTTGGCTCTTTAATTAAATTATGGGAATAAAGTGGTATGTGGATTTCAGTAACACCAATGCCTTAAACTCGGGTCGGAGTATTTATTTAAATTATTTAAATTCAATTATAGCAGTGACAGGCCATATCAAACTTTCTTGGTGTTTTGAGTAACACCAAAACCTTCAATATTACGTGGTTGCACCTTGGATGGAACCCATGAAATGGCAAATCCATTTATTGTCATAACTAAATGTTTGTTCAGACACGTGCCTTCAACTTCTAGTTTCCCCAATCAACAAAAATACGGCGCCATTTGATGAAATTGGAAAATTGCATGTCTCGATAACGTCTCATCTGTGGCTGATCCTACATAAAGTTAGGAAAATCATTTATATAATTTAGTATATCCGACCCCGAAGTATCTAAGTATTCCGATGACGAATAGGAGTAATTGTATTTTATTTCATTCTAGTAATTATAAATTGTGGTAGTATTGTTGTTGGATCTATGCAAGAACTCTATGTTTTGTTGCCGGAGATAGTTGCTTTGTGAATCCACATATGTTGCTCCTTCTATGAAATAAAGTTGCCCTTTGTGGAAATTAAATTGCTCTCTCTATGAAAATAAGTTACACCATATACACGCCAAGGGGGGCTAGTGAAGATAGGTTAGCTGACGGTTTGTTGGCCACGTAGGCCATAACTACCAATGATCTTGAAAGCCACAGGAATACTTCCATGATCTTGAAAGCCACAGGAAAGACATCATCTGGGAAGATGAACAAGATGGGGAAGCAATTGAGCTTGCCTTCAGCAAGAAGAAAATTGAAGCAAGAAAGAGTTGGCTCCGACACTTTGAGGTTTGAAGTTATGTAATGTATTCCTCAAATTTGTAAGTTCTCTTTTGGTTTGCAAAAGTTGTGTTTTCTAATGGGGACAACACTTTATTTGTTTTTGTCGTTGCAGCCTGGTACTTACCTTGATCAGAAGGAGAAGCTCATTAAGTATAGTGACTTTGTCAACAAGGAGCTTATATTGTTTTCAATGGCAGATCTTCAGCGGTCAATACCTTCGATTACAAGTGGTACGTACGTACGTATACACTCCACATCTTTTTTTACGAGATTCCTGTTCCCCAAGGATGATGACATCCTTCTTTGACTACTTGAATGAAGATGGACAATCTATTGAACGTACTTGGTATGTTTTTTGAGTAGTAGTAAACAATTTATATTACGATGAAGTTGTTTGGCATGTTGTATATTCATTTGCCATTTTCTAAAGGTACATGCCGATGATACCAATGTTAGTAGTCAACGGAAGTGAGGGAATTAAGATAGGATGGAGCTCCAATATTCTGAATTATAGCTCAAGGGATATAGTTGCAAATGTGAGCAACATGAACTGTTCAAAGCAACTACTATCATTCATAACTCAACCTAATTAAGCCTCATTTTACTTGACGTTCTGAAAATAGTCATCAGAATAAGAAAGGGATTCATGTAAGTTATGAACATAGGTCCTAGCTCGGTCCATAAATATTGATAACATAGGTGATGATAGTTCAATGTAGAAATTTTCTAGATCCAGTATACACAATAGATTTAACCAGGGAAAAAAAGTATACACCTTAGAAATGGCCAGACATTGACCTATGAGACAGACATTGTAACGACCCGCTTTAAGAGGATTAGCAAAAACTGTCTCAAAGAAAGCTAGATATCAACCTTAATAACATTCATTCCATAAACGCAGGACAAAGTCGACCAAAAAGATTACACCTGGCTTCCAAAATAACGTTTACAAGAGAACTATACAAGAAGAGTTCACATCCACATAAGGTACAACAACTTTCCAAAAATTTATATCATAATAGGTACTACGCCAAAAGGACACCAAGTCGTCCCTCATCTCCACTCCTACAGCCTGTCAGACCAGTAGTGGACCAAAACTCTATTTGTATTCCAATAGCAGTCCCAGCATTCCCAATTGCTTCATTCAAGCGGAAAGCATAAAACAGTTTACACGAGCAAACATGGATCAAATAATACTTCTAATCATATTTAGCAAGAAACGTACTATTCTTCACAAACAATTAAGTAAGCAACAATATTTCAAGAAGCCATAAGGTTGCTTTCTTCGCAACCAGGAGTTATGACGGTACCGTGACCCTGTGAACAGGGTACTTTCAACAATTTAGACCTTGTTTGTGTACAGCAAACAGATAATTTATACCCTTCTTGTGTACATCAAGAAAAAAGCAAATCCAAAGAACAATACAGCTATGACATGCTATTGAAATTATAAAAAAAAACATGTTTCAAGCATCTTGATCCATATCCACAACCGTAAAAAATTTGCAATATTTGCAGAAAAAGTATAAGTTTATTTTTAGCTAGCCACTTAAATGAAACAACACTCACCTTAGAGATCCAAAAGACAAAAGCGAAAAGCCTCTTTCTCAACCTTGAGGTGGAGACTCGTCCCCCGATCCTAGAATATGAATGACACTACACTTAGTATAATTCGTACTCCAACTCATGTTAAAATGCAAGTAAAATGCATCAATAAGTCTAGCCTATGATCTTCTTTTTAATCTCCATCCCTAATATGATAATGAATGAGACCAATGCAATAAAAATGATGGATGATGTGCTTCAATGCTCCAAAGATGATTCAATGAGATTTGATACAAGAATTTCCAAGAATAAGGCTTAGTCCATGGCCAACGTGTACGGTTCTGACCATATCCAATACGTAATCGTGAATTCTAAGAATTTCACTTAAACCGTTGAAAAGTTAACTTCTTCCTCTTCGAATCGACAGGTCATGCATCAAGAACGGAGTTCAGGTAACCTACGGCCTCGCGATTATAATTTAACATAATACTAAAACTGGTGCAGAGACAGATTTTGGATCAACTTTAACAGCAAATCTGTTATTGCTCAGGCATAACCACAGCGTACGGTTTGCATCGTTAGAAAGCTCTATGTGTCTAGTTTTCAGCAAAGCAAGCGGAATGTGTTTTCGAGTCTCGAGCTAGGAGATATGACTGTTTTTCCAACTTGTGTCGGCGCAGACTGCTCAATTCCGAATTTGAGTGATGCTAGATTAAAATTTTCTATAGTGCTCAATACTTTGAACTAGATCCTGAAATTTTTACTGTAGATAGAAGACTCATAGAGGAAGTCTCAATAAAAATCCCATAGTTTTTGAAGTTTAGGAACTGCCTCAAAAAAATCCTCAAAATCAGGTCAGATTCAAGGTTTCCCAATTCTGCAGATTTTCCAGAAAATTACGTCTTGTTCTTCCTTCAATTTTCAACTCTTAAACCCTTCCAAAATACTTCAAACTCACATCAAAACCTTACTAATCATGCTCAAACTCAGATATATTAAAGAGCTACTTCAATAACATCAAATTCATGCATCAAAACAAGTTCTAAACATGAAATTCAAGAGGTTCAATTAGGGTTCTTGAGCTTCTTTAAGATTTCAACCCAAACCCAAGTTCAACCTAAATCAACATCTAGAGCATGAATTCTACAATGAAAGCATGGTATTTAAGAAGAAACATGATATTCAAGAATAAGAAGAATGAATTACCAAGTCTAATCTTCAATTCAAAGCCTACAAAATTTTCCCTAATTTTCTCCTTCTTCTCTTCACCACTTCTCTCTCTCTCTCTCTCTCTCTCTCTCTCTCTCTCTCTCTCTCTCTGTGTCATTTTACAATAGCAGTGAGGCGGTGGAAACAATGAGAATAACGTAGAAGGTTAATTAGGAAAAAAATTATCCCATGAGGTTGGGTGTATGGGTTTAAATGGGCCATAACTCATCTTTTACCCTTCATTCCAACTACCAAGTCCAATCTTTTCTAATTAACTTAAGTAAACCCTCAAATTAAATCATGTATTGCTAGACAATTAATGAATGATATGCAGATGATAACACAACACATGAATCAAATAGCATGACCTATGCAACATAAAGTTAAATGTCATATGCGATGCACGTGAATGCTCGGAACAGGTGTTACAGACATAAGTAAATATTAGGATGACTGAGGAGAAATCTTGCAGGTGGGTAACTGATATATGAAAGAACGTCATCTTTGGTTTAGCTTTTACCAAGTTAATAGTGTATTCCTTCATCCATATCAAGGGTGGTTGGGCAAAGCCGAAAAACTAATAAAAAGACATGTCAGAAAACAATAAGGTGAGGACATGACAAGTAGATTTCATTTCAAGTTTGTCGACCAGAGTTAGAAGAGTAGAGTTCATGAGTCTCTTGGACCTTGGTTTATAAAAGTTTGAGAATCTGTCTACCGCAAGGGGCAAAGTGGCCATCATAGTTTTGAAGGTTGTGTCTGTTATTAAAACCTCTCAAACTCCATTAAACTGGATTATGCAACGGAACACTAAGTTCACATGTGGTGCCCATTATCCACAGCATACATATTCATTAACTCAAAATATAATTTACAGTACACAAATACTGGACCATTGGGAGATAGCATTTAGCAGTGGTCCAAAGACCTAGTTTATATTGGTCTACGGAATGATCCATGAGACCGGTGAAAGAAATCTCTATGGCTAGATAGATTTGATATCAGAAAGTAGTTCTTTCTTGCTTTGGATTGTACGTGATTATGCCTGATTACGCATTATGAAGACAACAGATGTCCAAGGGTGGAATAGACAAAACAACAAAATATGCAATGAAGGTTTGTCAAGTTCAAAGAGTTGAGTAACACGAGTACACCAATCTCTTGGTATAGGATGTTCTGGTTTGTGCTGTCTAAGTAATATGGGTCCCTATTATACACAATTGCTACAAGTCTCCAAACATAAAGGTTGAGTTGGAGTGAGATTTGCCAAACCATTATGGGATTCTAGATCAGAGTAATACTTAGTTTTAGTTACTGCTGGCAAAGTTTGTACCTTTATAAGTATTATACAGTATACAATTATAAGACACCATATACAAATAGAGTATGTTCTTTCCCAGTTTTAGTATTTCTTCATGTAATCCTTGTACCTCTTTTGTCCCCATGTTAATACTAAACCCAAACCAAAATGTTATTCTAACAGTGTGCAGAATTTAACAGAGCTGATGCGCTAAAGTGTCTGATAGGGAGACAAGGAATCAGAACTTTCCATACTCATTTTCCAGCTCAAACTGATCTTACAACACATGCAGGTATTCAACCAAATAGCAGACAGTACCATCTCAACCTACCAAATTTTGTGATTAATTTAACAGCATGCACAGTTCCGATTCCTTCGATGCCTGCATTTGAAAAATCAACTCATCAACATACTCTACTTTATCCAGAGCCTTATTGTCGCAGAAGAAATGATATCAAAATTCAATGGCAGTTCAAAGAACCACAATAAAACAAATAGATATATGCATATATTTACATATCACTAAGATTGAACTTTGAAGGAAATTGACAATTGTCTTAAAAATAATTCAAAGAAAAACAGAAGTGAAAATAAAAAGAGTAACGATAATGTATGTCACGCAAGACTTCGACACTGAGGGAACATCTGACATCATCTACAACCCTAAAGCCCCTTAATTGCTATATGGACTCATCAACTCCACATATATATGCAGCGATACCACTTTATGGACTACATGGGATGTTTAAAAAGCCTAGAAACCCTTTAGTTTGCAACATTGGTAATGACTAACTAAAAAGGGTTTAACCCCTAAACAACATTCACAATCCAATAATTACAAGTTGTTTTGGTCAACTAATTGAAAGTGTCTCATATAGTCTCATACATAACCATCACAGAAGCCAATTGAAGTACCTAAACAACAATCATATTCCCAATTTAGCACATAAGGCAACCAAATGAGCACTAAAATTACAAGATCATGCAGATTTAGGTTTTGAATCAATCAATAAAACCTGTCTTTTCAGAAGCAAGGGGATTTTGAATCATTACTCTGGTTCCGCCTATCAATGGAAGGGCACCATGGGAGCTCTTTTTTTTTTTGCATGGCAAAATAGGACTAAAGAATTAACTCCATATGGAACTCTGAGAATTTCAGTTTTTCGATGCTTAAGCCTTCCCTAAATATCACTATCTGTTGATGATCTTAATAAAACACAAAAATAGTAAGCCTCAAGTTCCATGTGAAATAAGAAAATGAGGGATTCAAACCTATATGTAGCTACTGCTCAAGAACTTCATGAAATATTGGACAAAGACAACTGATACCTGCATAATCTCAGCCGCATCCGGCCTCAAGTTCCATGTTGAATCCACTACATATCCTTTTTGGAAAGGAATCAAGGAGCAAGCTCCAAAAAACTTGGATGCTAATGGAATGGACAACTTGTAGCATACCAGCGCAAGAGATGGATTTCTTAGCCCAACTTTTAATCTTGTGTGTCATTTTCTAATCAAGGGAGAAAAAAAAATCAGCTGCTAACTCGGTGGAAATAAGAGGCCACGAGGATATTTGACTGCAATGCCTAATTGGAAACCCAAATTGTTGCAAACATTTTCATAAATCCTAATATACCTAATAATGACCTAAAAAAAATACTATCCACGCTATCCAACTATAACTTAAGCCAATAAAAGAGTTCAGAACATATCAAACCTATCATAGCCGCCTTGTAAATGAGGAAATCGATAGTAATCAAGTATTAAAAGCTAGCAGGATTGATGCATTGAGAATGGATTGATTATGCTGCCTGCCTGATCGAGTTCAGTGCTTGATCGGTGATCTTCGTAAGTTTTTTTGGAGCCATGTGTTTCTGTTTGGATTGTCTTAGTTGAACGCAGTTGCTTTCTGTTGGGTAAACCAAGGATTTTATTCTCTATTTGGGATGTTTAATCATGACTCCTTTTTCTTAAAAAAAAAATTACATTAATTATATGCATTAACTCCCAACTGTTTTGGCCATCCCAAAATTGTATTCATAGCCCTATATAATACCAATATACCCACGGCAAAATATGTGTTCTTGTTCCTAATCATGTGACTAATTGTGTTTTAGTGCCACTGGTCTCAACACATAATACACAGACATCAAAAAAAATTACCACAAAATCCTAACAAACACATGCACCACGAATGGCATACGGAAAAGAGATGGGAAACTGAAAATCGAAGTTCTATGTTCTATATATCAATGGGCCCCCTATATCAATCTCCACAACGAAATCAAACAGAAAAATTACAAATCCGTGAAAAATTGCTAATCCGCAAAATTTGTCAGAACAAACCTCTGCATGACATACTAACCCTGTAACCCAGAAAAAGCAAAACAACTAATCATCGTATACAAAATATCTGTTACAGACGGCAAGAAACAGTAGAAAATATCTCCAACCCAGGGGATTTCGGAAGTTCAAACCTAGATAAAATTGAAGAATGTGGCAAAAACAACAATAAAGCACTGGAACAAATAATAATAAGTACGTGTTAATGAGATAAAATTGAAGTTGTGTAGGTCAAGAACTCTTACCCTGGACGAGGATGGAACTCGAGGAATTAGCTCTTTACTTTCAAGAAATCCGTGCTGGAAATTCCCCCAAGTTCAAACCCATTGAATTCTGAAACCTGATCAATGAAGAGGGCTGCTCTGGTCGTCGGTTGGCAAGAAAGAGAGGAAGAGAGAGGGAGCAACGAGATGGAGAGAGAGAGAGAGAGAGAGGGGTTTCAGCGATAGGGTTTCAGAGTGATTTGGGGTGGGAGGATTTCACGTTTTGGGAGGGAATAGAGCGAATGACGTCGTGTAAGAGAAGGGGGTATTTTTGTCCAGGTCTATTTTGAATTCCATGTCTTTGGAATTACTTTTCTCCTTCCCATGGATTTTGAATTCCGAAAAACTGGTCCATGACTTGGGCATTTTTTGCCCCTCTTCCCACTGTTCTGCAATTTTCCCTAAAATAAAGCTCGACAAGTCATGTCATTGTCATGTTGGGCTAAGCAAGGCATGATATGACTTGTGTATGTTTTTGGGGGAATTGCAGGACAGTGGAACAAGGGGCAAATAATGCCCAGGTCATGGACCACTTTTTTGGTAATTCATCTGGACATGAGAAGGAGAAAAGTAATTCCCCATACATGGAGAGGGCAACCTAGAATGACTAATATACCCCTGATGAAAGAAACCCTAAATTTCCCCCAATTTTTTGAATCCCAGCCCCATTGTTGTCTCTCATTCCCTCGTACGCAGCTGAAGAAGAGAGAAGAACAAGGTGGGTTCCGCGGCTGAAGAAGAGAGAAGAACAAGGTGGGTTCCGCGGCTTCCGCTTCTGCTCTCGTCCCTTCGACCTTCCTCCCTCACCTCTTCTTCCTCTCTCACTTCATCTCTCTGTAGGGTACAGTCGTCTCTCCATTCCACCGAAGAAGAAGCAGTATCTTCTCCTTGACCAAGCGAGTTCGTAGCTGTACGCATCTGGTAAGGAATGTTTTGGGTGTTTCAATTTTCTTTGCAGTTTTCTCTCTTTTATCTTCTCTCATTTCGTCCATGGGTCTCTGTTTTTGTAGAGACTCGCAAATTTGTTTCAATTTCAGAAAATCGTTTATTTCGTTAAGTAGTTGTATTGTTAGTAAAATCGCTCGTATGTTGCGGGGTGTACGGAGATACGTATTCGGGTGTGTATCGGACTCTTGGAGGTTGGTAAAATGTTAGTTTTGATGTTGTATTGATGCTTGAAAGTGTTAGTACCAAGTCGGGTTCGTTTCGGTGTCCGTTGAAAAAAAATTCTTTTTCTGCCCTTCATGAACCGGTACAGCTTTTCCCCGTACCGGTACATGGTGTCCAGAAGTTGTGCTTTCTGACAGTTTGAAGGTTCATGAACCGGTACAGCTTTTCCCCGTACCGGCACATGGTCTATTTTCTGCATTTGCTTTTTGGACCACTATAAATACTCCTTTTGTCATTTCCCACACCATTTGGCCACGAAAACAGATCTAAACACCCCCTCTCACCCACCTCACTCCAATCTCACCCAAACCTCTTGATTTTAAGTTCAAATCTTCAAGATCCAAGGGTTTCCAACCTCAAATCTCACTTGAATCTTGCTTTTGGAGAACAAGAGGTAAGTTTGTGTTCTCACTCTTGTCTTGGGGCTCTCACCCACGTTTTTCTCTCTCTCCTCTCAATCACTTGTTGATCCTCGTTTGTTTATCATGTTTTTGGGTCGTATTCACTCTAGATCTTCTACCTAAGCTTGGGTGAAGCTCATTTTCGAAGGATTCAAGGGTTTGGCTCTCGGTAGACCTAGGGTTTTGCTCAAAACCCACTTTGGTAGGGATTTCTCTCTCTCTACATGTTTTATGGTGATTAAGAGTGATATTGGTGATTGATTGCTATTTATGTTCGAATGGGGTGCTTGTGGCTTGGTAGTTGCTTATTTTATCAAAAAGGGGTAAAATGGTCATGATTGTTATAGTTCATGGGTTACGTGTAATGTGTGTGATAATGTTCGTACGTGTAACATATGGTTGGAGCATCGGAAATGATCATGGAAATAGCGGATTTGTTGTGATGAAGTGAATGTGGTGTATATTGTGACGCAAGGGGTGGAAACACAAGAATCGCAAGGGGTGGATTATATTGTGACGCAAGGGGTGGAAACACAACTCGCAAGGGATGGAAATGGGTTGGAGGAAGCGTGTGTGAGTGTGTGTGTGTGTGAGAATTGGTATGTTACATGAAATAGCATTGACTTGCGTTGTTGGACCTTGTCATGTAATTCAATTTGCCACATTCATGCTTATCATCTTATTGCATATAGAATCTGTAGAGAATTTCCTACTGGGCTCTAGTAGCTCAACAAAATCCTTCTTTTCAGGTTTAAACGCCGGTCAGTAGCGTGCATGCCTTGAACTTGAGACGTGGAGACTTTTGGAGGCTTACTTGACTTTGTTACTCATCCATCTTTGTATTTAGTTTACTTTTGGGTTTGAGATGGCCTTGTAACTAAATTTGTTGTTGAACGATCTTTTGCTTAAAATTGTAACGTTCTTAATACTTGTACTTGAATCGAAGTTTAACTTGGGCCGGAGTGCCAACGTTGTATATTTTGAAACTTGGAGACTTGGCATGTAATTAAACAGGTGGGAACTCTCTTTTGGGATATTATTTACTTAATGCGAGGACTTTTATTGAAATGGTTATTTATTTATGTTTAAAAATCGAGGGCGTGACAGTTTTCAAGTAATTAGGTTTTTTTTCATTGTATGAGAGAGTGGCCTGGTTTTGAATTAAGGTAGAAGTTGTTAGGTTTTGGGTTAAGTTTTCTTCTTTGTATAGTGACATGAAAAGAACGCAAGCAAACTGTTTTGAGGGTCTTCCCTTTGGTATTTTTTCCATTCGCAATGTCCTAGCACCATAAGTCGTTGTAATTGATAGGGAAAAAAATTGGGACTTTGTAAGCCTAACAATGTGCAAGGCACATTACAGCAGAAAGAAACAAGTAAACAAGGGAAGAAAACAATGTGTGTTGTCCCTTTTCAAAGGTGTGTTGCTCTGTGTGGAACGTGATTCTTGTTCAAGTAATGTAACATGTTTTTCCTCAAAATAAAATAGTTGCACTTTAAGTTTCCTGATGTTAGTCCTTCTAAGAACTTTTGTTGCTCTCTATGTAAGAACGTATGCCCCAGAGCGGTAAGGGGATTAAGGTAAAATTGGATGTTTTATTATCTCTGTCAACACTTTGCCAACTTTACCTAGAGTCCTAGTTTTTTTGTTTTACTGTTTTTCATCACTCATTCATATATCCTGTCTTAATGAAACAAGCAAGTAAGTGTGTTTTTCTTTTTCCCCATGTTTATTGAATTTTGTCATAATTTGGGAATATCATCGTAAACTACTGAGAAACTTGTGGCTTCATATGCCTGTACCTTTCAAATGCTTAAAAATGATGGGATTGCACTTGATTCTTTTATTACACTTTCGAATAGTTGAAGGAATAGGCAAATGAAAGTTTTGAAATTTCGAGAACATGGATCGTAGATGACCCTTCACTTTAGGCAACTATAGATGCATTATTGATGTAAGTTGTTCATTGCATTAAATGCAATGGCAGTTTTTTTGTTTTATGACTAATCGCCTTGAAATGGAATTCTATGTTTTGGTTGATAGAAAATGAGTATTGGAAATTGTAGTGTTCAAATCCATATTTATTTTGTGTGCTTCAAACTTTGAGGAACATTGGTATTCTTCTTGGTGGAAGTGAGAAGATTAAAATAAAGATTTAGACATTGGTTAGGTAATTTTTGTTCCTTGTTGCAATACTTTGTCCTAGTTTTCCATTATAGTAAACTGAGGTGTTATTCAAGCAACCAAACGACAAACATAGCAGGTTCTAGCCTTGGCATAGTATTACAGGTTCAAAAACCAACTGAAGTAAACAGAGACAATAGATAACTTTGTCATAGTTGGACTGATTTTCCACTTGTAAGAATGGATGCCCCAGACTGTTAAGGGTAGTGACCTATATTTTAACTTGCTGAATGGTTGTTCCCTTGACAAAGGTGTGCTGATATGTATGAAATTTGGTTCTTGTTCAAGGTTGTAACATGTTTTTTTGCTGAAAATGAAATAGTTGCTCTTTAAGTTATATAATGTTACTCCCTGTAAGAGATTTTCTTGCTCTCTATGTAAGAATGTATGCTCCACACTGTTAAGGGCAGTGACTTATGTTGTAACTCACTGAATGGTTGTTCCCTTTACAAAGGTGTGTTGATTTGTATCACATGTGGATCTTGTTGAAGTCATGTAACATGTTTTTTTGCTGACAATATGGTAGTTGCTCTTTAAGTTACGTAATGTTACTCCCTGTGAGAGATTTTCTTGCTCTCTATGTACGAATGTAAAACTCCTTGTAAGAACTTTTGTTACGCTCTATGCACCAGACAGGTGTTCTTTAAAAGACTTTCTCCCCCTTAGTAGACAACTGTACATTGATGATAAGAAGATGGAAAACATAAAACTATTGTCGAAATGGACATAGATGAGGAAAGTTTGAAAATAACAATTGTGGTTGATGGTATTCGATTGTTTGTTCAAGGATATGTCCTTGAGTTCAGTTAGTTCAGGTCGTACTTTGAAGAGAAAGTGCCTTTGTGGTGATGAAGCTGTTATGAAGCCTTCTGGAACTGATTTGAATCCTGGTAGGAGGTTTCTTGGGTGTCCTAAGTATCCGGTAAGTGTATGTTCACTTATTGTTTAGTTCATTCTTTGAGGAGAGAGAGGGCTTAGTGTCATTTGATGGTATATTTTGTAGGATCCAAACCGTTGTAGTTTCTTTGAATGGGTTGATGATCCCATATGCAAATGCAAGTGTTGCAAGTCTGTTATTCTTGAACAAAAGGAAACGATAGCCAATTTGTATGACGAGATTAACTATATGCAAGAGAAAGCCAAGTTGATTGAGGACAAAGCCAATGAGTATGAGAAGATGGCTACAGAGTATGAATCCAAGGCAAAAGAGTTTGATAACATGACTGAAGTTAATGAGTGGAGGATTAAGGAGATGAAGAGAATGGAAAGAAAGAAAATTAAGGAGGCTGGGACAATGGAAAGAAATTTTTGGATGAAATTGCTGGTCGCATTGCTGGTTCTTGTAGGTGGATGCATTTTGTTTAATTATGGGGTTAGGGAGGAGGGAATTGCGTTGCCTCGTTGACTTACATGGGTTGAAATGGCATAATGTTAAGAATGCAACTGCTATTGTATATTTGGTGGATGTAATTTTCAAACTCGGTAATATTTTGTGTATGTATATTATTGACATGGTTAATGGTTATGTATGTTAATTTAATGTTGTCGTATATGTGTGGTTTGACATGTAATGGAATAATTTATTTGTGCTGTGGTGTACATAAGTTGGGTCATGAATGAAATACATTAATCCAGTTTTTTTTTTAGGTTATGGAGAATGTGGAAAAGAAAACATTGACAGGTTTTTGCTACTGGGGTGGGGAACGTAAGGTAAATGCCAATGGCACCTTCTTGTACAACGGGGGGACTTGTGTAGCTGTTTTACTTCAGGAAGGAAGTAAAGTACATGAGTTACGTGAGAAGATTTGTGGTGCCCTTAACATTAATTTGGAAGGGAAATTGTACTTCTATAACACAAAGAGGGACAAGACGAAGTATGTAACATTGAATGACGACAACGGTGTTGCAATGTTGTTCCACCTGAACGAAGATGATGTTGACTTGTTCGTAAAAGATACAGGACAAAATCATGACAATATCTCGACCTTTTACAATTCAACAAGGTAAGATGAATTGTTTTGTCTTAATTTAACACTTACAATTGATATGTTTGCATTTGAATAACCAATGGCATCTATTTTGTTAGGGAATCGATGGTCACTGACAACATTAGCTCGCCTGGAGGAACAGTGGGAGTACCGTCTCCCAGTCAGTAAGCAATAGTGGTAGCCAGGAGATGGGGTTGGTGCCGTATTATAATACACACATTTGTCTGTTAACATACACCAAATCATATACTTTTACAGAACTTTGTCCAAAAGACATGACTATTGTTTTAAGTATAACATAGCATGCCATTAATGCTAAAAGACTACGTTATATATTGGTACAGACCACGTGAACAATACAACCGCATAAATCCATCCCAACATCCATTTCAAATACAAAAATACAGTACAGAACAGTTTTAAGAAATTATGCATATGCATAATTTCTTAAAAGAGAAATAGGGAATGTGGTTTCCATTCAGCAAAATTGTGGACGTGGAGAACTTTCTTTTACTGATTCATTACTCATTATTTCCCCTTGGGATGAATGGGAGTATTCAGCTCGGCAATGTGGTGGTGATACGTGGCTACATCAATTGCGGATGTGGTGGCTGTGATATTTTTGATCATGGGTTGGGGGTTGGGAAAACAAACTAAAAGAGGGAGAGAGATAGAGAGAGAGTAAAGTTAGAGGGAGACACAGAGGGGGAGGCTTACCTAAGGGGCGTAATAGTCATTTAACATGGCCCATCCCATGTCCTTGGAATTTTTCTTCCTCCATTACATGTTTAGATGATTTTCACAAAAACCACTCCATTAGTTGGGGATAAAATACCCCTTTTTCCACTAAACACTGATTTCCCCAAATACATCATCAAGGGGATCTCTAATGCTACAAGGAAAAAACTTAATGTAGGTGGAGCCTGGAAATTGTTTTCTTCGGGAAGTCACTAGCTTACTTGCACTTACATACGTAAAAGTTTCAACCACCAATATCAAGGACCAAAAGGATTAGGAAGAACAGTTGTATAGCTACACTTAAGTGTACTAAGATTTTTCTAAAACTGAAAACAGAACTGAACAATGAGCAAACAAGATTAAGTACTCACTTCTATGCAAAAGTAACACCAAATCCTCAAGATGCTTACTCCTTGTGAGTTCGTATGTTGTTTCAAAGGAGGTACCTAGCAACAACAAAACACACAGTCATGTGAGCTCCATATCATATCTCCTTCTATTGGCCTTGCTTGGCAAAACAAGAATCTTGGGTTCAAGTGCCAAATGTGTGCTCGTTCAGTAACTGTTTCAGCATGCATGTATGGCCAAGAAAAGAAATGAACTGATCTATCATCAGTCAACACCATTTCGATCAATCCTTTTCTAAAGGGATACAATGATGCAAAATAAAGTGGAAGGGAAACATTAGCTTTTTAACTGCATTATTGTTCATCATGTCTATCCACATTCATTTTTTCGTTATGTGAACTCTGTATTCATTTTTCCGACGGCCTCCATCCATTATCCCACACAAAAACACAAAATAATCAACAACAAAATAATAACACAAAACATGTATTTAATACCCAAAAAATCCATGCCTAACCCTTCCTGGACATGTACGTTTTATGCAGATGACATCTCGTCTTGGTAGGTAAACCTTGACAACAAAAATTAAGTGACTACTAAATGGCTAACCACAATTCTTTGGTGTAATCCCAAAAAACGAAGTGTGTATACAAATACCTTCTCTGTAATCCCATAACAACAATTACATGGGCAGAATCGACAGATTATGCTATAAATTCTAGACAAACATATTACAGATATAATGTAGACTTACCAAGGGAAATGAACAAAATGACAGAACAGATGAACATAAATAACTCATATCTATTGTTGTGTGAAGGGCACACATGTAGTAGCAACATTAGTGATTCCATGTTACTTTGTTAACCTATACATGTATATTTCCAACACTCTTCTAATCATAACAATTTTTTCCATATTGCTGGCATTTGAGTTGATGCATCCATCCATTCTTGTTTAGACCAAACGATTCACAAAGGGTGAAGATTAAAAAATGCCCAAGAAAGTAACCTGTGCCTTCAACTGATTTTAAAAGATTAACAACATAAGCAGCAACCCTTTATACAAATCTGTTCCAATTCTCATCACATTCATAAGATGAACAAAATAACTCATACATATTATTGCTTTAAGGAACAAACATTTAGTACCAACTTTGGTGATTACAAGTTAGTCTTACACTCGTCAATCATCAATTCACCATCATAATATTTTCTCACATAGTGCTGCCAAATGCAATTCGAGTTGATGCATCCATCCCTTCTTCTTTAGACCAAATGATGCACAAAAGGCGAAGATTAAAAAAAAGCCAAAGAAAAGTAACTTAGTAGAAATCTATTACATAGAACTTCTCATCTCATCCATCAGTATCGGACTTTCAGTTTCTATTATAACACCGTGCAAGTCACAAGTTCAACTCCAGATCGAAAGTTCCTTGAAGATAGAAACCTCAACACTCCAGCATCTATATTTCTAAGGGCAGGCAAGGAAGTAGGTTCTCAATTTGACAACAAAAATGCATCCTACATGAACACTTACTCATTACATGTTAAAAACAACAGGGCATACTCTACCTCTTCAAAAAACACTTACTTAGCACTATAACAACAAACCGGATTTTTCCCTTCAGTTAAATGCACTGAAACTCCACAAATGAAGAGTACAGATTTTTTTTGAGTATCTCAAAACAAGCATGAAATAATACTCTTTCAAGAATAAAAAGAAGTGTGACAACAAAAATTAAGTGCCTACTGCATGGCTAACCCTTCCTGGATATGTACGGGATCCCAACTTTTCCCAACTTTTCAGAGAATCTTCGTGCAATATGGAGTTGAATTTCAAATTTCCATTCGAACATTGTATCGAACAGTTAGTAGGCAAATAAGAAGTCCGATTAGAACTTTGCATGAGGGGTTTGTAGTTTTCAACGGTAAGCAGTAGGAAAATCCAGAAATTCAAGAAATGATGACATTTTAAGAAAACCCACCGTTTGCAAAACCAATCGTTCACCCTTGCCGTCTCCGTTTACTCTGCAGAATCTTTGAACAGACGACCAGATACGCCGTGGAAGTGTGAGGCTTTCTCACCGTAGATGGAGTGCGTTCGTACCAAGCAACTCTTCAGACGATGTAGACCACACAGGAGATGAAGAGGGAGCAAACCCTAGGAAGGAGGAGATGGCGTCTTCCGTTCTTGTGGAGCACAGACGAATTGAAATGTTCAGTTAAGAGAGTGGGAAGGGGGAAAACACGAAGGAAAATGGAGACAGGAACAAACGACGTCGTCTTCGGGTGGAGGGGTATTTTTGTCCATAGATGTTTTGATTCCCATGTCTTTTGAATTACTTTCCTCCTTCCCATCACATTGGAATTCCAAAAAAGTGGTCCATGACCTGGGCATTATTTGCCCCTTGTTCCACTGTCCTGCAATTCCCCCTATGTTTTTGGACTACGAAACACATTGAAGTAATGCTTTGACACAACGTGAGCTAATTATCGGGGTAGGCATGACATGACATGTCAATAGACAAGACGAAGAATGATATGACGTATACGTGCACGTCTCTCGCCCAATCAAGACACGATATGACATGGTATGACAATAGGCTAAACAAGGCATGACATGGGCCTAAACAAGAAAGACATAAATTAAATATAAAAATAAGTCACATGTCACACTTTTCATCTTATCTTAAGTTATTTTAATATTTAGTTCATAAAAATTGATATGCATAATGCATATTTTACTTTTAAAATTCCGACAAATCTATAAAAATACTGAATGAAAATGAAAGAAATTCACAACAAAATGGAGAGATTATTAACTATTAAGTGTCCTGCTGCATCGTCATGTGCCCGAACCCAAAACAAATGTTCAGGCTTCATCCCAAGATACGATGAGAAAAAGGCCCGAACCCAAAACAAATGTTTAGACTTCATCTCAAGATACGATACAAAAAAAAAGGGCCGAATACAACACATGACAGTTACATTTAATTGTATTTGACAACAAAATGAATCACAAAAGCTGAAACATTAATACTCCCAAATCCAATAATTTATACATACATGCATACACATTTTTATTCACAATCTCTCTCTCTCTCTCTCTCTCTCTCTCCATACAATATACTGTACTTTTTCACTCTCTCTCTCTCTCTCTCTCTCCATACAAAATAATTTTTCACTCTGTCTCTATATCTTCCATCCCTTTCTGCGTGTCTGCTTTTTCAGTTTCGCTTCGCCTTGTCTCTCTACCCAAAACCGACACTGTCGCACCACCACCTATCTCAATTTCCTCCGGTGAGTCGTTTTAAGGGTTTCAGTTACTGTGCTAAGCTCGATTTCAACTACTCCAATTGATGAATTCTCATGTATTAGCTCATGTTTTCTGTCTCTCTTTCTCTATATATATACACATGTATATATATGTAGTCAGTGGTTCCTGAGGAGTTTTTTCAAGAGTAAAGAACTACTGGTCTCTGTCTTTGGAAGGGTTTTTTTGGTTGAAATTTCTGTTTTATGTACCCAGGAGCTTGATTTTCCGATGAATTTCGAAAACGTTGTGATATATGAGTTTTTCAGTTTTTTCCCCCCCTTAGGTTACGCTTTTCTCCTAAACACGCCTGTGGAACCTAGCTACACTTTAAGTACGTTTTTTGGGTACATGTTTGTGTGCATAGTCATTGGTCACGTTTGGGGTTTTTGTAGGTACTGTTTTTGAAGGGTTATCTGGTTGTTTGTGGCTTCAATTCAGTGAAATATAGGTTTTTTTTTTTGATTACGTAGCTTCATTTTCAGGTTAATTTCGACTAGGTTGTTAATATTCTAGGGAAATTTTGATGCTAAATGTGTTTAAGATGGACATTTCTCCTGGTCTGGGATCTTTTCTTTCTTTTTAGGATATAAGGATAATAAACACATATAGTATTTAGATAGCCAGATGCAAACACAAAAATGTTCGAAACCCCAAGGGGTAGTCCGGTTGGTTGGTGGGTTTGCTCTCCACACAATTGATCAGGGTTCTATTTGGTTCTTGGGGTCAAGCCACAAGAAAGTAATTTCTTGTGAGTTTCCTAGTCCCGGTGTGGATGGCCTGCCTTTGAATGTACTGGGGAGGGGATTAGGTGAGGTGCGCGTAAGTTGGCCCGGACACCCTTGATCGTCGAACTAAAAGAAAAAAACACAAATACGTTTGCTTTGAACTCTGTGTTTTTTCAGAATGATTGGTTGAAAGTGTGGGTTTGTAAGCACTGATTGTGCTTGGATTTTGATTTTGAGTTTACTTAGAAGCATTGTTGGCTAAAGGGGGGAGGGCGGGTGTCAGGGGTTGGATCTGTTTCAGTTATGGTTTATGACAGTGGAGCTCTATTTTGGTAGTTACGTACGAGGAAAAAGTTTCTGGAGTTACTCCGTTTTGTTGCGACTTGAACAATTTGGCTTTCTGAAGTTTTTGTTTTTGTTGGTACTTGTAAAATTGACATGGAATGATCAATGTGGAATGTATAATTTCTGGTGATACAAACATGTGCCAGTGGTTAAGATCAGGTATGGTTGTAGAGGTAGCAGGCTGCAGGCATTTCTTTTGGTAATCTTTTTGTCTCTTCTTGTAAAGTTAGGCGTCTCTTGAGTTAATTTTTTTGTTGTATCTTGTAAGATTGCTATAAAATTGTCGATACGGAATGTATAGTTTTGTGCGACACAACACGTGGCAGTATTGGTTAGGAAGGATCCTATATAACCTTCGGATCTGAATCAGGGGAGTAGTAAATGGGGGCCGATATGCAATTTAAGCAAACATACAGAATAATTGAATACGTGAAGTTCGAATGACTAGGTTGCCAATCTCCTTCATAATTGTTATGTTTCTATATGTCCACATTATTACTAGATATCATACTTGATATCGTAATGTGTCGAACTGTTTCAGTATAGTGAACTTGTTTCTTCTCATGCATTGTCGTATAAATATTTCGAGTAACGTCCAACTATAGTTTGTTCTTTTGAGCATAGTCTAATTGTGCTAGTTCTTGTTACTAAATTGTCACTTCAGTTTATTTTTTAATAGTTGTCTGCAATATACCTGTGTATTATCCAACTGTTCTTTTTCTCCCAGTAAAAAGCTAAGATTGTGAGTCTTGCATGCAGGGTCTTCTTGTGCGCATCCTTTGAACCACCCTTGTACAGTCTGGACTGTCTTAAAAGGAGTTTTTGCCTTTCAGCCTGGAAATTTGTGGAGAAGGCTATTAAACATGCAAGTTCAAAAGCCAGTAACCAGCTTGATGTAAATAGATAAATAGTTCTTTAGATAGAGTCATTTGTATCTGAGATCTGAGGCTTGGAGTAAATTTTGCTTGTCCTTTCTATAAGTTTGCTGCATAATCATGGCTCCATGGTGGGGAAAATCTACCTCCAAAGATGGAAAGAAGAAAGGAAAGAACGAAACTATCATGGATACAATACATAGGAAATTTAAGATTTATTCTGAAGAAAAGTGCAGCAGTAGGTCTGCAAAATCTCAGAGATATTGCAGTGATACTGTTTCGGAAAAGGGATTCCTGTCTCATGCACAGTCGAGATCACTTTCACCTTCAACACAAGTATCACGCTGTCAAAGTTTTGCAGAAAGGCCTAATCCCCAACCACTTCCACTTCCTGGAATGCACCCTACTGATTCCATAATCGATGCCTCAACAAAACCAGGATTTGACACCAAGCCATCATTTTTTCTTCCTATTCCTGTATCTGTAAATCTTCCAAACAGGCCAGATCCTTCAGATGCCTATGGTGATTTAGCGACAGCTTCTATTTCTAGTGATGGTTACATAGATAGTGACGATCCATCTGAATCACGTCTCTTGAGCCCTCAGGCATCTGACTATGAAAATGGGAACAAAACTACTATGAAGGGCCCTTCGAGGTGAGTTTGCATGTTTATTGTTAGTAGTCAAGTTGTATTTTCTAGTTAGTGCTCCGCCTATCCCTTTTGGTTTGTTCATTTTTTGACTTTTTGATGCCCAAATTGTTTGTCCATTATTAAATGTCAAATAAAGACTGAATTCCCTTTTGCCCTTTTCTCTTCATTTAAAGTGACATGAAGGTCATTTTTGTCAAGTTGAAATTTGTAAATCGAAATGAATGTTCCCTTAATAAGCAGGGTTTGCCAAATTAAACAAAAAACATTGGAACGTAGGGAATATCATTGTTCAGTTAAGGATGTCCTTGTTTATCAGCATTGTCATCTTTCTTCTGTTATCTTTTCTGTTCCTTCTGTGACTAACATAATAATTTCTTCCTCTTCTGAAGCGAAAAGCGGGAGCAAGACCCTGCTCCCAACCGAAAGGCCTCAAGGGAGATGTTTAAGCTAGACAATGTGTTGTTGAATAACCAGACCCACCGTACCTCGCCTAAGAAAAGAACTCACTTGCCAAATTTACAAATTCCCGTACGTGGTGCCGTCTGTAGTGCTCCAGACAGCTCGATGTCAAGTCCTTCTAGAAGTCCAATGAGAGGATTTGGTCATGAACTAGTGATGAACTGTGGTTTCTGGGCAACAAAGCCCTACCCAGATGTAGCTTGTCTTGGGTCTGGACAGTGCTCTAGTCCAGGTTCAGGTGTCAATTCTGGGCACAATTCAGTTGGAGGAGACTTGTCTGGACAGGTGATTTGGCCACACAGCAGGTGTAGCCCAGAGTGTTCGCCAATACCTAGCCCAAGAATGACAAGCCCTGGGCCCAGCTCCAGAACTCACAGTGGTGCTGTCACCCCTCTGCATCCGCGGGCTGGACTGGCAGTGACAGATACACCAGCAAACTGCTCTGATGATAAGAAGCAACAAAGCCACCGGTTGCCCCTTCCCCCAATAACAATCTCTAACTCGTGCCCCTTTTCACCTTCATATTCAGCGGCGGCATCTCCACTGTCAAGAAGTCCTGGCAGGGCAGAAACTCCAATGAGCCCTGGTTCGCGGTGGAAGAAGGGACGGCTGCTTGGCAGAGGCACATTTGGACATGTGTATCTTGGTTTTAACAGGTTTGTATTCAAAGGGGTGCATTTTCACTCTTTCTTTTTTGTTCCCAGTGTCCAATATCTATTGTACATATTTTTCTCCCAGTTGGCGGTGCAGTTTCTGGGTTTGACGATATACTCATTATTGGTCAGAGGGCATTCCTTTGTTTCGTAGAGATTTTTGCTATTGTGATCTTTGCATTTGTGCGTACTTGCTTATATGACCTATTCTTTCCTCTGGTTTTAGCAAATAGTTATGCATCTCTGACTTTTTCTTCATTGCCTGGTCTGCAGTGAAAGTGGCGAGTTTTGTGCAATGAAGGAGGTGACACTATTTTCAGACGATCCAAAGTCAAAGGAAAGTGCACAGCAGCTGGGACAAGTAAGTTTTTTGGGTAGCTATGTTGGGATTATCAGCTTTAGGAATAAAATTATTATTTTAACTTGAGGGTAAAACTTCATGGTTGCAATTTGTATTTGACAGGAAATTGCTTTACTGAGTCGCTTGTGGCATCCAAATATAGTGCAGTATTATGGATCTGAGACAGTACGCTTTTTGTGCTCTTTGTTGTGGTTCTGCTCTTCATTTTCATATTCTAATGTAATTTTGTTTGTGAGGGTGTGCCATTTAGCATTTCATTTGTGAAGCTCTTCACTGCTAAAATGTGTCACGTGTCTTCTGATTTTTTTTGTTACCGTCCTGTTTTTGTAGTATATTGTGCTGACATGCATAAACGGGTATTTATCTACATGCGTGTGCATGCGTGTCTGTGCATATATAATGATGCTTGAAGTGCTAATGATGCTTGAAGTGCTTTATTTTATTATCACTAGTAGTGAATTTTCTGGGCCACATGTAAACTTTCAGGCTGCATGTCTCTGTGACTTTCATCATGAGGAATATTTGTTTTGTAATTGGCTTTTCCGTTTCTAAAGTTTCGAGATAGAGGCAATGCTGTATGTTGTGTTCATGGGTACATTCTCAATGCTTTAGGATTACTTCTCCTATACCTATATAAAAATGCTACATTAAGTGTTGTCACGTGGTAATGTCTTCACTTGAAGTACTATTGAATCATTAAAGGGCATTGACTGTTGTTGATGGCTATTTGTTCTTTCAACAGATAGACGACAGACTATATATATACCTGGAGTTTGTATCCGGTGGTTCCATCTACAAACTTCTTCAAGATTACGGTCCATTGGGTGAAATAGCTATTCGTAGCTACACTCAGCAAATATTGGCTGGGCTTGCGTATTTGCATGCTAAAAATACAGTTCACAGGTGATTCCTAGTTAGTGTTAGTTATTGTTTGCTTCTTATTATGTTGTAGTTACAATAATTTGTTTTTCAATCATCTCAGATCAGTTATCTCTATTTATCAACCTTTTGCCTTCAGGGACATTAAAGGAGCAAATATACTGGTTGACCCCATTGGCCGTGTAAAATTGGCAGATTTTGGGATGGCAAAACATGTAAGTGAAAACAGCTTCTTATATTTCCGTTTGACCAAAAAAAAAAGAAAGAAAACAGCTTCTTATACCTCCCGGATGCGAGTGCATGTTTGAACAATAAGTTGGGTCGCCAGCATTCCATCTAAATGAAGGATGCTGTCGCTGTTAGAAAATTATATGCTGATAATTGGTCATAATTTATCCTCCTCAGTGGATATGAGAACTATGGAAGTTTATAGCTGGACTTCACCTGTCCAAGGATTGATGAAGGATTCACCCTTTTTACTATTTGTCAATTGGGCATACTATCATTAACAGTTAAATTAGACAAGCAAATAAATGCACCGTGAAATTTAAAGAACGTGAGGAAAGTTAGTAATCTTTCAAAACATGAGGAGTGCATGCAGCATGCATATTGCACAAGGTAATATAAATATATAATATGTTGACTGATGTGAACTTGAGGCTCTAATTTCATGAAGACCCATGTGCACCTGCATCATGAACAATTTTTGCAAGTTACGATTGTTAAGGTGTGTATGGGAAAACTTCTGTCTTTGTATCACTAATCTGGATACACAACAATATTCCACCTGGTTGTGAGTGCCCCTGTCTTGGTAGGAAACCAATTCCAGAGGAGAAATTAGAAACCAATTTTGTATGCATGAAAGATGAAGCGAAACAGGTTTCAGGGTGAGCTTGCTTTTCTATCACGAGGGAGGGAGGGAGACCCTTGGGTTTCAAGCTTATTCAAGTGGAGATGCTACTGGAAATGTAGCAGAGGTTTGTTTGTAATTTACACCTTTGTGTAATATTCCTAGCCTATTTTATTCCGATTAAAAGTAGATGGCATGGTTAGTATACGCAACCGATCTTGTTGAAGTTGGTGTTTGCAACACAGACTATATGTTGTATAGGTAGCAACAATTCTTGTTAAGTTGACATTTGCAGATTGTATGTCAACAGTGATGTGAATGCCAATCTGTATGCATGGCCAATTGAGAAGTTTGGAATAAGATTCCTTTTGTGCGTTAGCGTGCACACAAGCGCGTGTGTATGTTGGGGGTGAGGGGTGAATAATTGCATGCTTTAGGACCATCATGTGATGTGCAGCTGGTGATTGTGTAATTCGTTTCTGCATCTGTTAAAGTTCTCATGTAGTGGAGGAGGGGTACTTGTGATACCTGCTCTTTATACAAATTGTAACACTTTGTGCCATCTTTGATGGAACTGTATTCCTTTGTCTCCTTTAATCAAACTAATTTGCAGGTTACAGGACATTCCTGTCCATTATCATTCAAGGGAAGCCCTTACTGGATGGCACCTGAGGTTAGCATGTTCAAACAATTATAGGTTTTCTTGCTATTCTGGACAAAGTTTTTGGGTAATATTCCTTTGTTGCATTGCTTGTTCAGGTTATAAAACATGCAAATGGCTGCAATCTGGCTGTGGATGTATGGAGCCTTGGGTGCACAATTTTGGAGATGGCTACAGGGAAACCACCTTGGAACCAGTATGAAGGGGTTAGTGGATCTGCACATGAAAGCTGGAAAGCTTAGATTTGTTATTTTGCATAGGCATTGTTGAGTCACCGATAGCTGACTACTGCATGATTTTGTGTTGTATGCTATTTCCTGTGCTTCTTTAAAAGGTTGCAGCCATGTTTAAGATTGGAAATAGCAAAGAACTTCCTTCAATCCCGGAGCATCTCTCGGATGAGGCCAGGGACTTTGTGAGGCAGTGTTTACAGCGCAATCCGTTACACCGTCCTACAGCTGCTCGGCTTTTGGAGCACCCTTTTGTTAAAAATGCTGCAACTTTGGAGAGAC
Source organism: Rhododendron griersonianum (assembly GCA_018127125.1). Lineage (NCBI taxonomy): Eukaryota > Viridiplantae > Streptophyta > Magnoliopsida > Ericales > Ericaceae > Rhododendron > Rhododendron griersonianum. Next base: position 51,259,048 of record CM030789.1, on the reverse strand, counting down.
CAGTTCTAAATGCTGACCCGGTATGACTAGCCTTTCGTTTTTGTGTACATGTCATTGTCTGATCTCTTTCCAGCTTTTCTGCCATATGCCAGTAATTGCATTCATGCAAACTCTAACTTGCATTGTTGGGAAAAAGAACTGTATTATTGCCCAGATTCTTTTTTTCTTCTTCACAATAATGGATCAATAAATGATATGTACCTTCATGGTGTGTGACTGCTTACCTTCGGCACTATTTCTACAATGTGCCTGCTCTCACACTAAATCTTGCCTTCCTATGCTAGGTTGCGCGAGGTTTTACCACCATAATGACGAAGTGGTACTCGCGGCAGCATAAACATATGTTTGATTAGCCCACGGTTGTGTAGCTATACTGTTGTGTAGACGATGGTGCCTCTATTTCTTTGGTGTTTTAATCTCATTTGGTTCTTGTTAAAGCATCCAACTCAATACCAATTGGCAATGAGTGGAGAGGCCGCCCAAGCTCATATACTAGTTTTGGAGGAGATAATTAACCGATGTGGGACAATTTTAACACTCCCCCTCACGTGCGACCCGCGACTCGCACGTGAAGAGGTAAACAAACGATCCATAACACTTGGATCACAACAAACAACGGTGCACTTATGGCACAATCAAGGGGGAACAAATTCTCCGAAAACCTAGCTTTGATACCATGTTAAAGCATCCATGAAGAACGGGTTATTTCGCAAAAAAAAAAACTAAACTTCCTGAGTTCTTTATAGCTGTTACTATAACGATTCAGCTTGTTAAAGAGCACATAGAACTTCGATAACGCGACAGGGCAGCCGGCACCTTGGCGTAACTAACTGCCTTTTCAACCAAAAATTTCAAATCCACTAGGTCATCCATCATCGCATCCAGGTGTCCTTTAAGACCTTGCCGCCAGGAATAAAAATCAAAAGCTTCGTTGCATAAATCACCTCGTTAGTCTTCAACACCATTATTCCATTCTGAAGATTACCATGACCCAAGCTGTGATCATGGTAATGGCTCAGCTGTGTTAAGATACTTTTGGGGAATTTCACCCAAGTAGACGCCGGTTCTCTCTAAGCCTCCCATTTTGCTAAGCTCATTACTTCCATCACTCACCTTTTTCCAAAGTCTTTTGCAAAACAAATTTCCAAAAAATACCAAGAACATCAAGAAAAAAAATACAGGAAACTTAGAACTACATCTGGTTCTGATTTCTTGCATTTTCCCATCATTTTCATTCTCCAAATCCATCCAAGAAGCAAGGTTCTAGTTAAAAGAAGGTAGAAATACTTTCACTCTCCAAGCAACGGGCTGTTTTCCTTCTGAGGGAGGTCACTCAGCCTACTCTAGTTTTTCATACTGGGTGTGAGGTTGAGTGATCTTAGTGTAAAAACAAGAGCAAAAAGATCACAAAAACAAATTTCTGCTTGTTGGAGGCACTCCTGAGTGCTCTATCGCCCCATTCGTTTGTGGGCGATAGACAGTCGAATGGTGCACTTGAATCCTGAATTCCTCGAAGAGCTCCAGAACCTTCCCTTTGAAGTGAACCCCATTATCTGACACAAAAGCTTGGGAACCCGTATCGATAAATGATGTTCTGTCGGATGAAGTGAGCCACTTGGACCGTTGTCAAAGTCTTGTAGGAGGCAGCTTCCACCCATTTAGTGAAATAATCGATTGCCACCAAGATGAATTTGTGGCCATTAGAAGCTGCGGGAGTGTTCTTTCCAATGACATCAATGCCCGAGGCCGAGAATGGCCAAGGTGTTGCCATAGAATGCAGTTCTGAGAGCGGCACATGGATGAGATTGGCATGAGTCTGGCAGTTGTGGCACTTGCGCACATACTCGATACAATCTGTTTCCATGGTCGACCAATAGTATCCCAGCCTTAAAACCTTCTTGGCAAGCATCATCCCATTCATGTGGGGTCCACAAACTCCTTCGTGAACTTCCTCCATTACCGCTCTCGTGTCATTTCCGTGCAGAGATTGGTTCGGCTTGAGTCTCAGACAGATCCCTTCAACATCTTTGATTTATAGAAATGAAACAGCCAGCAGGAAATCCGAATGGGGAGAATCTGAATGGGGAACATCCAGCGGGAAATCCGAATGGGGAACAGCCAAATGAGTTAGAACTGATCCAAACCTCCATCCGTCAAATGGGTGAGCGAACCGACAATTAGATTGCCCAACTCATGCTCATGATAACAGGGGTGGCCCGTCGATTTCCCCCTCCTAATCCGGAACACCAGCCTCATGAAAACGAGAACCCTCAGAACCCCGAGATGACAGCTATCCTTACCAAGATCACTCAGCTGGAGCAATCGGTGGTGAGAAACGAGAAGATCGCCATGACTGGGTTTGACATTAACAAGCTGTGCTTGTTTTCGAACGCTAAGCTGCCAGAAAAGTTCAGGCCCATTGACTTTGCGAAGTTCGATGGGACGGGTGACCCAAAGGCACATCTGACCGGTTACATTGGGGCTCTCTCCATGTGGGGCGTGGAGAAGGACGCCATGGCCCAAATGTTCTCTCAGATCCTCGTGGGCCATGCCTTGTACTGGTTCACGTCCTTGGATGAAACGAAGAAAAGATCACGAGAAGACATCTGCGCAGCTTTCATTGTGCAGTACGATTACAACATCCAACTCGAAGTGACCACTCGCGAGTTGGAATCCACTAAGATGGAGGCCAAGGAGTCCTTTGCGGACTTTGTTAAAAGTTGGAGGGCAAAGGCTGCCCAAATGAAAGACAGACCCACAAATAAGGATCAAATCCGGATGATCGTTCGGAATCTTCAACCAATATCGGCCAAGCACATGGTCATGGCGCAAGCACATTCTGACTTCAAGACGTTCTTCGACACAGGCTTGGCCGTCGAAGAGGTAATTCATCTCGGCATTCTCGATAAACCTGGCCCCGCTCCCAAAAACAAAAAAGTATACTCTGGCAACAGCAGCACGCTGTTCGGAAATACACACTTCACCAACCTTCCACTTCCACAAACACCACCCAAACCCCGTGAACCAGATAGTGTTTACACCTGTTTTTGGCACCAAACCCTGGGCTAGCGCTGGAAGGCCATTTAATTATTATTTGATTAAATTGGGCCAAAAAATAGAGATGTATTGGGTTAAAATTAATGAGCCAAGACAATATTAATTGGGCCCGATTAATTTTAACTTAATCTGGTTACGGGCTAAAAATATTCTGGGCTAAATTATTGAAAAGAGCCCATGACCCGTGTTGATTGTTTGGTAGTTCCAGAATATTCTGTAGAATGGAGATAATGGGTGGTTAGTAGTTATTGGGCAAAGGCTATTTGACTTAGTCAAAATGGCCCATTTTTCTTTTAATTCCCACGAGAAAAGGGAAAAGGGGAAGCCCATTATTTTGATTATTACTATTAACTGTCCATGACCGAAAGATGCTGGAGAATGGCTTGATTTCATGGGACTTTCGAGACACATGGCAGCGAATACATTGGCCCATGATCTCAAACTGCTGCAAACCGCCATGCATGGCCAACGTGGGACACTTGGCCAATTACGGAAGAGGCAGTTGATTTCCATGGTTTTTACAGAGTGAAATCTCGCCTATAAATAGTAGAATTCAAGACAAAAAAAGGGTTCAACACCTCAAAGCCCAGCGCTTAAACCAAAGTCTTCCCAGCGAAGTACCTATTTTACTTTTCCTGTACCAACTCAATTACTTCTTCAAGTAATTCGGGTTTTTTACTTTCCCGTTGTATGCAAAATTTTATTATACGGTTAATAAAGTTCTTTCTTTTACGTTGTTACTTCTTTCCTACATGGTTAGGAAATTGCTAAGTCCATTTCGTTGTGGCAAAACCACAAACCTCCATTGCGATCCAGCCCTTAGGTTCGCAACACACTCGCCCCCACGGTTATGAAGTCAGAAGAGGGCATCCAGCCCTTACGTTAGACACGACAAGTCTTGGCACGCCCGCGTTCAGTCCTTGAACCATTTCGTGCGAAACAGATAGCCACCCAAAAATACCAGCCTAGATCACAGCCTCGAGTTTTCTCCCATTTCTCGGCACCTCTTTCCGCGGTGCTCGAGAAGCTGGTTGAAAGCGACATCCTTAAACCCTTTGCTCCTATCCCTCTTATGCAAAAACTCCCGGCATCCCATAATCCCAATGCTTACTGTGCTTACCATCAAAACATTGGTCATCCCACCATTCGGATTTAGCCCGGAACCGACTTGAACCATTCGAGGATTCTCCTCATCACCCAAGTTTATGGAGATTATTTCTTCTTTTAGAGGCTGAGCATGCCTTTCATTTTCTCGTTTGATGAGGGAACGGATTTCGTCGAGACCATCCCCATCGAAATCCATTCCTTCATCGTCGGGATCTATACAATTTATTTCAAAATCCGGCAAGTAAGCAAAATCGACGTTCATTTCATTAGCAAACTCCTCGTAGGGAGGGAATACAGCAGTGGATTCAAATTCGAAGTAAAAGCTACGACGGGGAGAGCCGATAGGCACAAGCTCCGACTCACAGCTAGACGTGGAAACAGTGCGACTCAGACTTGGACTCAGTGTTGTGAGTGTGCTTTACAAAAGGTATGAAAGTGCAATTTTCATAAGTGACTACGGCATCTACAATGAGCGCAGTGGGATCTTCCAGGGTGTCTTCTCCTCCCAGCATCAGCACGGTGGCTTCGTCATACATACCCTCTGGCCCTTCACCCCCAAGCAGCGACTGGAGACTGCCCTGGTCAAAGACTTCGATCCAATGTGTCCCATGTGTCCTCAGCTCCTCCGTCTTTTCAGTTTCTACCTTGTTGTCCCATGTGTCCTCAGCAAAGATCTCAAACCCGGGGTACTTCACCTTTGACTCCATGTCCAAGAACGGCTCTGGCTGCCCCTGATATAGTGCCTTCTCCTCTTCAGCTACAAAGTTAACTACCGACTTCTGTGCGGCGGCATGGGCTCGAGCGTGGTTATGCCACCTCTTCTCACTCTTCTTTGGCACATACCCCAAGCCGAAGCGATGACTGTTCTCGAGGAAAGAGGGAAACTCAGCAATTCCCTGTTGGTTACGGCCCAAGCCCAGGCCAGGCATATAGTTCATCTTTCTCATCATTTCAAGGGCCGCGGAGCTCACTAAAAAGCCATCATCCGCTTGGATGGTACAGATTTTTCCGGAGGTTACAACAACAAATCCTCCCATAGAGGTGTCAAACGTGCCTGTCGTGCCGTGCCATTTTCTTCCGTGCCAACCGTGCTTCGTGTCATGCCGTACCGTGCCCGTTTACTTCATTGTGCCATGGCGTGCCGTGTCGTACCGTGCCGTGGTGGGCCATATTGCTTTGTCGGGACATGTCGGGCCGTGCCTTTTTTAAATCGTGTCGTGCTGTGCCCGATTAATTAATCGTGCCGCGTCGTGCCGTGCCTTTTTTTGTCGGGTCGGGTCGTGCCGTGCCTTTTTTTGTCGGGTTGTGTCGTGCCGTGCTTTTTTTTGTCGGGTCGTGTCGTGTCATGCCGTGCCGACCCTTAATTGTGTGTTGTGCCATGCCATGTTGTGCCATCGATTTTCGTATACACATCACCAACCGGCAACCGATTTTCGTCTAAAAAAAATCTTCCCAAAAAACACACATTCCGGTGCCTGGTGCGTCGGTGCCTTTAATGTTCTTAAGTTTGTAGATCGTAGTACCAGGATTAATCCGTGCCCACTACGACCGTGCCGTACCCGTGCCGACCCGACACGTTTGACACCTCTATCCTCCCATGGCTACATCTTCCTCCCTATGCATGATCTCTAGGAGCGGGCGTTGTCCTCAGTGTGGGGGCGGATTCCAAAGTCTCCATGGATGATTAGAGTTCTGGAGTCCAATCCTAGTATAACCTTTTGGTGGAGTGTAGAAGGTACCCCATGACGTCAGAACGATGGAGCCATGGCCTTCCCAGCAGTAGATTGAAAGATGCAGGGATGTTCAGCACACAGAATTCCACCACGGTTTTGAATAGGCTGTCCGGAGCGGGCAAACATAAATAGCGGAGCCGTTATCAAACAGGATGGTGGGAACCCACTTGCCCAGGCACTTCATGGTGATGTGGAGGGGCTTGTTGTGGTCAACTCCTTCGGGTGGGAGGTCTTCTTCGGTAAAGGCCAGGGTGTGTTTGGTGAGGTTGGAGGTGATTAGAGTGACCATGGCCTCGGGGGTGGGAGGTCTTTTTCGGTAAAGGCCAGGGTCTTCGTCGGCCATCCAGTGCCGGCCAATAGGTTCAGGTTCTCATTCCCATTCATCCTCATCAGCGACCGGTTCCGATTCTAAGTACAGTGCAAAAAGAGAATATCCATCCAATGGGTTTGCCTGCATCTCTTCCCAGTCTGGCCTCCAAGCACCATTTTCCAATTCTTCCACATCAGCACGAGGAATGTGCTGAACAGGCCACACTCCGTCGGATAGAGCTTGGTTCTCCACTTCCAAAAAGGTTTGAATCACGCTCCCCCATCTTATCTCATGCTCCCAATCTAGGGTCTCAACTGCGCATATTATGTCTTTAGTTGGCATCTCGACGGTTGGCTTTGGTTGGGTTTCGGGGATGATGTAGAGGCTGGGGTTGAAAGCTGGCTCGATGGAAATGTGGTTGGCTTGGGGATTCGGGTGCTTAGGTAGTGGGTTGGAAACGGTGTTGGGTTTTTGAGGTGGGGTAGGAATGGTTTTGTTGTCGATTAGGTCCTGGATGGCGTGGCGAAGTCGAAAGCAATTGTTGGTGGGATGACTAACGTTTTTATGGTAAGCACAGTAAGCCTTGGGATTATGGGATGCTGAGAGTTTTTGCGGAAGAGGGGTAGGAGCAAGGGGTTTAAGGATATGTCGCTTTCAACCAGCTTCTTGAGCACCGCGGAAAGAGGTGCCAAGAAATGGGAGAAAACTCGAGGCTGTGATCTGGGCTGGTTGTTTTGGGTGGCTATCTAGTTCACGGGCTTGGTTTGGGTGGTGTTTGTGGAAGTGGAAGGTAGGTTGGTGAAGTGGGTATTTCTGAACAACGTGCTGCTGTTGCTGGAGTATACTTTTTTGTTTTTGGGAGCGGGGCCAGGTTTATTGAGAATGCCGAGATGAATTGCCTCTTCGACGGCCAAGCCTGTGTTGAAGAACGTCTTGAAGTCAGAACGTGCTTGCGCCATGACCATGTGCTTGGCCAATGTTGGTTGAAGATTCCGGACGATCATCCGGATTTGATCCTTATCCGTGGGTTTGTCTTTCATTTGGGCAGCCTTTGCCTTTCATCTTTTAACAAAGTCCGCGAAGGACTCCTTGTCCTCCATCTTAGTGGATTCCAACTCGCGAGTGGTCACTTCGAGTTGGATGTTGTAATCGTATTGTGCGATGAAAGTTGCGCAGATGTCTTCCCAGGATCTTTTCTTCGTTTCATCCAAGGACGTGAACCAGTACAAGGCATGGGCCAAGAGGGTTTGAGAGAACATTTGGGCCATGGCGTTCTCCATGCCCCACATGGAGAGAGCCCCAATGCAACCGGTCAGATGTGCCTTTGGGTCACCCGTCCCATCGAACTTCGCAAAGTCAATGGGCCTGAACTTTTCTGGCAGCTTAGCGTTCGGAAACAGGCACAACTTGCTAATGTCAAACCCGGTCATGGCGATCTTCTCGTTTCTCACCACCGATTGCTCCAGCTGAGTGATCTTGGTAGGGATAACTGCTATCTCGGATAACTGCTATCTCGGGGTTCTGAGGGTTTTCGTTTTCATGAGGCTGGTGTTCCGGATTAGGAGGGGGAAGTCGACGGGCCACCCCTGTTATCATGAGCATGAGTTTGGCAATCTGATTGTCGGTTCGCTCACCCATTTGACGAATGGAGGTTCGGATTAGTTCTAACTCATTTGGCTGCTCTCCATTCGGATTTCCCGCTGGATGTTCCCCATTCAGATTCTCCCCATTCAGATTTCCTGCTAGCTGTTCCATTTCTACCCACAAATCAAAGATGTTGACGGGATCTGTTTGAGACTCGAGCTGAACCAATCTCTGCCCAAGGGGTTTGGTCCAAGAGGGTATGACGTGCTTCTTCTTCGGCCCAATTGTTTAGAACTGATAGCAAAGTAAAAAGCTGTACTCAGACGCGTTCCTGTTCGTATTTTATGAAAAATGTGCATAGTTTATAAAGATTTACAAAATGAATGCATCGTCATCGTCGTCATTGTCTTGACTCCCTAAAGACCTATCTCAAGCTAACGATTACAATCTACAGAAGGTTGCCTCAATCCTCAGATTTTTCTTTTAAGGTGTATCCTTTGTTTAGACCTATTGATTCCAAAAGATGCCAAAATAAACTAAGTATTCAACTATTCCTTTATCGAAGTCTTAACCTCAAACTTGGAATGACTTGGTGTGGACGAAGTGACACCATAACCGGAATGGCGTGAGTGGTATAACGCTATTAGCCAGATCGGTGTGGATGGCTTGGCACCTTAACCTGGACGGTGTTGGTGTCACGGCATTTGTTTCCTTGTCATTCCTCAGTTTTTAGTTAAATCCTTGATTAGGCATTAGTTCAGGACTTAGTAAAATTTTGGTTTCTCGAGGTCTCATAGTTCTAAGGATTCATGCGATCAAAGCAAAGCGCACCAAGGCACACGACTCTTCATCGGGTCTCGGCAACCTCCTATAGACCGCGCGAGCGAGTCTAGGAAAGCGTGGCTTTAAACGGGCAGCATAACAGCATGATATGGATGAGATGTACAGTGCAATGTAACATGTAAACAGGATATATCACATAATCCTACCCTGTGGGTCCCTGTCCTAGGTTGGAAGGTTCTATTGCATTCTACACACGTATGAAGGCCGGTTTTGGTTTAGAGAGAGAGAGTGTGTGTGTGTCCATGGCTGCTGAAACTGTTGCCCCTCTCCACTACACAATTCTTGAGGCGTTGAAATTAAATGTCGATAGAGAGTCCATGGCTGCTGAAACTGTTGCCCCTCTCCGCTACACAATTCTTGAGGCGTTGAAATTAAATGTCGATAGTCCTAGGGTATCAATCATGTATCGTGACTGTTTGTCCTTTTCGAGTTCAAAAAAAGATTTTGAAGAAGACGCTTTGATATATGTATGACTGAGACGAAGGAAGAGGGTAAGAAGTATTTCTCCATATTGGGGGAACTTCGCGGAAATCAGATTTTTAACCCCGATTTTTGAACAGCCCACTATATGCTTTGCCGTGCCCTTGGTCCGTTTAATCTTTGTAGTCATTTTCAAAGATTAATGAATTTCTTTGGCCTAGACAAAAAAAACGGTTGTGTAGCTATACTTAGGTACAGTGAGGTTGGGAGTTCAACTCCAGAGGATTTTGGTACACTCGTTGCTGGGTTGGTTTGGGGTAGGGACAGACGTAGTGTAATATAGACGTTGTGCAGTTCTATTACTATGTATGAACTATTTTCTGGTGTCCTGTTGAACTTCAATGGATCAGTGACTTCATGTAATTCCAATTAACTTCTGCTTTGCTGTGTTTTTCCCTGGGTTAACTGTTTGTTGACGTACTTGATGTTTTTAGGGCATTGGACATACCAAAAGCGTATCATGCATGGACCCAGAAGGAACAGCTATTCATCACCCCAGGCGTTCGAAAACTAGTTTAGGATTCAGGTCTCTCACTCTCTATATCTCTCACATGCACACGCACATGAGGGCGTCTATATGCAAGCATTATATATTTGAATTAATAATGTCTTGTTGCATTTTGATTTCTATTGATTTAGATGTTATTCAATATGTGCATGTTGGTTCCTTTTTATTGATGTATCAATGGGAATATAACTTGCTAGTTGTTATTATCTCAACATAAGTTGTCTTACCTCATTTGTTGCAAGGTTGATGACTATTATTTTATGTCAAACTTTTCTGGTTTTGCTACTACTATGCTAAAAAACGAAGGTCAACTTTTGTCAGGTTTCTATAAATTCAGAGACTGATTATTTATTTTTAGCCTAATATGTATGCTGTTTTCTGGTAAAACACAGCCTATTGTCGTTGTAATCGTCCTAATTCCTAAGGCGTTTCTGATGAGATTTGTTGGTCACATTTTTTGCTATTTCCAGTGATGCCCATTCTCATGTGCCGAGGAACATATCGTGCCCAGTTTCTCCCACTAGGAGCCCTCTTCTGCATTCAAGATCACCACAAAACATGAGCAGAGTTATGTACAATTCCCCCTCTCCTATTTCCAGCCCATGCACCCCATCTGGTTCATCTACTCCTCTCACTGGGGGCAGTGGGGCCACTCCATTTCATCTGCTAAAGCAACAAACCCACTTGCATGAAGGCATGGGAACCTTTGCGAGGTCCCAAAATACCCTCCCCTCGGAAGTCGGTGCCTCTTCTTATGACCCTAAGCCTGACCTATTTTCCATGAATTCGCAAACCCCTCATGTTTTCCGGGAATTGGCTTCCTCTGAAAATGGTTTTCCGGGAAATCAATTTGGACTATTTGTCCAAGGGGACACAAGGAAACCATATGACGGGCAGTTGGTGGCTGATCGCGTTTCCCAGCAGCTCTTGAGGGATCGTGTGAAGTTGAACCTTAATCCAGGTTCTCCAATTCTTGGTCGCACCCACGGAATGTGACTTTGAACAGTCAACCGCCTTATCAGAGCTGGCTCCCAGGCACACATAGTCAACATATCATACAAATCGGAAACGTAAGAAGAGAAGCTATAAAGCTTTCTACATCCTTTTGCAACCTGAAATCGAAGGGTCGAGGTTATATAACATGACCATCGCTTTTGATGGTCAGTTCCCTTGGTAATATATAAAGGTTTCGCTGCAGTTTGGTTGAATATCTGATCCTATTTTCTGGTAACTACTTTTTAACATCTTGGATGTACATAACTGATATGGGTTACTTCATGTTTTCAGAAAGATGATCTGTGGGGGCTCAATCATCAGCTCTTCGTTGCAGAGAACAATTAGGAATTTTGATGAAACTGTACATTTTGGAGTAGTCATAGATAGAGGAGAGAGCACAAAGTACCTTGGAGCTTTTGGCCTCCATTGACTTGTTTAGTGCTTTATTTCTTTTTTCTTCTCTTTTGGTCGGTGGGGAATAGGTGCAAGGAAAATAGTGTGTAGAAAAAGAAAACAAAAAAAACTTGGGCACCACTAATGCAGAGTCCTGATTTCGTTGTTAAGGCAATTTTTGGTTGGAAATGTTGGGCTATTGTGTTACTTTGGTTTGTGGCCGCTCAGGTTGCACATTTGTACTGCCCTTCGAAATGCAACATTTAACGTGCAACATGAGCTGCCGACACTCATTCCATGACCTTGGACCATTGTTATCATCTTTAATTTCTCTGCCCTGTGATCACCACCTCGGACGTCCCGAGGTGGGTCCAAGTGAGAGCTAGTTTTGTCCCTGCATTTTTCTGACAGAGAGTTGGGGATTAGAAGCTACATAATGGGGTTGATTATGAGGGAAGTTTACTGAACTTAGTGATATAACCAAGTAATGATGGTCGGAATTGTATGCTTCTATATATGCTGTGTTTCATTCAAGCTAACAAAATCAAGTACAACACCACTCTAGGTACTAAAGTATAACACCCCTAGGGGTTCATCAACTTAAGAATCCAGGAAAGTTTCAAAGGCTTCACAGATATCAATTCAACAAAAACCGTCATTTGGAATCGGTCAAGGTCACGCTGAAGTCCCACAATTTCTTTGCCAACTCTTCATCCTTAGCCAAAGCACTTGGTTTTGCTAGATTGCTGTCTGAAAAATACTCCCCGCTTACCCCCTTAACTTGCGGATGCAATGCCACATAGCATGTGGTTGCTGCTCCCTAAAACCACAATGAACAAAATTAATTAGCAAACCATGTCACACAAATGTCCCAACAGACTGTTAAGCGACTTATTTTTCCAAAGAAAGTCGTTTTTTTCCCCTAAAGAAACGTCGTTCTGCATCTTAGAAATAACTAACCTGTGGACAATCTTTCATGAAATATTTAGCAACCATGTTTGCCAAGCCTGCAAGCAGACAGAAACCAAAACATTAATTTACACAAAAAATTGAAATTCATTCAGTAGAAGATGAATTCATGAGTTTCAACTACCCATGACTTATCTTGGAGATGACCTCTCAAATTCAACAGTTCAAGCATGTTTGTAACGTGACTTCCCGTACCCTTCCCCAAGCCCTGCGGCAGCGGACTAGGAGGAGCCCTGTGTACTGGGTAGCTCTTTTTACTATCCCCAATAAAAAAATAGGTATGGTCCGTATGGAAGCTATACATTTAAACCACCATCGAATTTATAGAAGCTTTGGTTTATATATTCTCTTAAAGTACCGACTCTAGACAAAAAAAAAATTCCCTCATTTTTTTTTTCGAGAACTGCCTAAGATAACATGATTCTCACATGCGATTGAGTCCACCCCCGTCAAATGAAGGAGCGCCTTCTTTTATCCTTTGAGGTCCGACCTCTCTTCCACTACCCTAAGTTTGTGGTCATAAGATATGTGTCTCATGTGATCGTAGGCCATCCTTGCATTTACGACTTTCACGGCTAGGGCCTTATTTGGAGTGACTACTGATTCACACATAAAATCTTTCCATGTCACTACTTTGAGCATGTGGTCAACCTTCTAGGGATCCAAACCATCTACCATGCCTTTCTTTGTTCATGGATAGATATTCTGGGTTCATAGGCGTATAAATTCCCTAAAAAAAAAAGACAAAGAAAAAGTTTAATACCCCTCATGAGTATATTACCTTTTCAAAATGAAAAGGAAACAAAAATGAAAAGCTTAACACCCTTCTTCTTTTGCTTTATCAAAATGAAAACGAAAAAAAATAAAAAATGAGAAGGTCGTCTTATTCAAAACCCCAATCATGACATCTATTCTCTTCTCTCCACTTCACACCTCAGAACGCACCGTTCATATAGAGAGAAACATGCTTTCACATCTTCTAAACCAGAGCATCTACGGCGTTAATTTACCCACTAAAATATCACTGGTCTCTATCCAAGATCCTAGCATCACAATTCCAACTTTGTCTAAATTGCTTAGTAAATTGGTAGAATCCCGGCCCGTTTTATTGAATTCAATTCCTACACTGATGAATACTTCATCCATCCCAATTTGTTTATCACTTCAACCATTGCAGAACTCTTAGATAGAATGATTTTCTATCTAATATGCATCTTATTTGATAAATCTAAACAATTTTTTTTCCTTTTTTTGTGTGCTCGGCTGCATCTTAACCACAAACAACAGGAGGCCAGGAATAAATCTCAACTAGTTCTATGAGATAAGCTCTCAATAAAATATATTATAATTTGCATGATAAATAAAGCTTTCTTAGTTGCACGAATACCAAAATTGACATACAAATTGGGACGGGGGAGTATTAGCGCAAATGCAAGGGTACAGATTAGGAAGCCTGAAAAACGATCCCATATAAAGGAAACATCCCTGCATCTTGGCTCTATATGGAATTGAGCAACCACTAATCCTACAAATATGTATTCAGAAACATGCTTTAAGAACAATAGCCGTATAGGTTCAATCATTTAGAGATTTACCATCAATGATGCTATGGTGGCGCAGAAGCTTGGTGGTGGGAATGGCTCCTGGATGAAGTGAATTAGCAGTAATCTCCACCCCTTCTTCCTGGTTAATTGTCAAAAGAAATCATACATTAAAGCTTTTAAAGAAACAAGATTTAACAAGTAATCATCTTTACATCAAATAGTTACTGGGTCACCTCTTTTCCAGGTTTGAGGCTTTCGCTGGTTCTCACAGTTTGGCAGCCTATGGCTGTAGTTCTTTGAACAACTTAATCCATGCAAATGGTACTAATCAAAATAGGCTGTTCCTAAGTGCAACAAGTGATACAATGGTAACCTTGAGAGAATCTCATAGCACCGGTTCTAATGGTTCTCATATTTTCTTTCTTTATCCATTTTAACTGTATTCCTTCCACAAATGTGTATCATAGCCAACCAAATGTCCAATTTCTGGTCCTTGTTTCATAGCCTTAAGTCCTGAGACTCTGATAAAAGTGGAAAGTCTCAGATGTGCATACCCAAATGCAGACACATATGAGAAGAACATGGTTCAAGTAATTGGCAGGCACAAAAATTCCATTATATTGACATTTTCAATATAGAAAGGAAAAAATTCCATTATATCTCAAATTCTCAATTATAGAAAGGAAAAAAGGACTTCTGTCCATTGCAATAAAGCTTGGTTACCTATTAATAACAAGACCTTGAAGCTGCACAATTTGCAATAAAAAAAACAACCAACACTGATATCAATTTCTTGGATAATTGACTAAGAAGAATATATTGGTTACCTTAAAGCGCTTTGCCAGCTCATTAGCATGCAATATGTTAGCAAGCTTTGATTGTCCATAAGCAGACATGGGGCTGAAACTGAAACATAGAAAGTGACAAGGAAATTTGTTTAGTGCAAGTGAACTCAACGAAATCTAATCGGCAGCTCAATTTCGAAAGGGCAACCCTATAGCCAGAGAAAAAATAACGTGAAAGGACAAAAGTGTCCCTCCAAGTCATACGTAATGTTTGATTTGGACGGACCTTTTTCTCTTTCATGAATTTTTAGACAAGTCAACTGTGCTACATATAATCTAAATACAAACCATGGTACACTGCGAATATGGAACAATTAGAAACAAATAATTCCAACCAGGATTAAAAACAAACAAATCAAAACAGAAAAGACAGGAAAAAATGTTGTTAGTAATTACCTAGATTCATCATTGATTTTATCAAAACGAACCCCTTCACGGTATGCAAACCGATGACCCTCTGATGACACATTAACAATCCTTCCTTCTTTCTGGCTTTCACGTGCTGTACTTTTCATGGTTTCCAACAAGAGATTTGTCAAGAGAAAATGACCTGCAAAAAGTTAAGATTTATCTTTACATAGGGAATGCATGTTGTTATACATCTAACAAGAGAGTAGCATATAAATTTAGTACCTATCAAGTGGAAAACAAAAATCGATAGAACAAAACATAAGTGGGACCGAGCTTCACAAAAATCATCGTCCGAAAACTAAACTACACTTGTTGGGCAATTTCAATTTTAGATAAACTGTCACTCTCATTTACAGATGCTCTTAACAAAAACAATAGAATAAATAAGTGACAACATCCGAAGATAAGAAATATTAGTCATAACAAGTGGGTCTCCCAACTTTCGAAGGATAGCTTTGGAAGAGAATGCATTGGGAATGGTGATGCCGGAAGATATGGACTTGGAAAGTGGGCTCACCAGCAGAGGAAAGCTTATCTGGTTGAGTCAATCCCAGAGAATGGATTAGTTGAGAGCTTGGTGGAGGTTCCATTCTAGTTATTGACACGGCAAGGAATGAAGAAAATCGCATTATTCGTCTGCTAAATCGATCCCTTCTTATATGGCCCTCCTCGGGATCCCACCCCTCGGGATTATCCCAATTATCTTATGTATACTACAAACAAATCAAGATAAAAAAAAAAAAAAATCGAACAGATCCTTAAATTTATTTGGGACCCATGAGGAGCTGTATTTTCAGTTTTCAAGTGAGAGATTGATAGCAGTCAATTATCCCTATTAACGGTAGATGAAATAACTAAAAGCAAACAAAGGAGAAAAGAAAACAAATACTAGATGGTTGAGCCTACAAGGGGAGAATTAGGAGTTGTTCTAGAGACAAGATGTTAAAAGAAGCCAGATGGGATTTGGAAGACAGTAGTCCTTGGAGAATTGAAAGTGAGAGGTCCCACCTTAAGTAAAAGCTAAAAGAGAGTGCTTTTCAAAGTGACAGAAGGATAGGAATGAAGACCATTAGAAGCTATAAACAAGTCTCCAAGGAGCTTAGAAAGCCGTAGGAGTGTGAGTAGTATTTAGTATTTCTTGTTATTGTCTATTTGTTTGTTGAAAGGGTAGTGTAGTCTTTTAGTCATTCTAGGGTTCGCCTAAGGTTAATAGGGTTTGCCTATATAAACCATCTTAGCTTTGTGTGGTCTTCGTTTTACTTCTATCCAATTTCTTTCAACAAAGTAGGAGATGCTCCATCCGCCTGCCTGTAGCAGAGGGGATAATCTTTAAACTCTTACAAAACTGCAATTATGCATTCATCGAATACTACTATAATGAAGCTATTAAAGAAAAACAAATACTACTGCAATGAATCTAAGTTGGATTATAAGAGAAATCTAATTTGAACTTGAAACTCCTCTCTTGCTAGTTGTTATAGAAGAATATAGAAAAGAAACCATTCTTGCAAACCTTTTTTTTTTTGGCAAGATTCCTGCAAACTAATTTCCTGCATTTGTATAAACAAATTTACAGCACCAGCAGCAATTAAAAAATCCAATGATTTATGATTCTTACCGATATGGTTAGTTCCAAACTGCAGTTCTAAATTGTCTTGGGTAAGCATGAAAGGTGGAGCCATAACCCCTGCATTGTTACTTTCAACAACAAACAAAATATTTCATTCCTTGTTAAGTTCAAAAGTAAATTGGTAGAGTCCATTACAAGTCATGTACTCCATACATTAAAAGAGGACAAAAACCGAGCTAAATGAGACAGCAACATATTCAATTGCTTCGTTATTCTTACATGAGGAGGTTTAAAGGAAGGCCAGAGGACTTGTATTCCGAAGCAAATTTCCTTACAGATGCCATTGAACCGAGATCTAATTCCATAACATCGAGTTTAGCATTTGGGTTTTCCTTAAGTATAGCTTCTTTGACTTTTCCACTGGTATCTCTATTTCTAACTGCCATAACTACATGTACACCACGCAAGGCGAGGACGCGTGTAGTCTCTGTGCCAATACCGCTTGATGCCCCTGAAATTGGACAAAGTATAAGCAATAATATTATTGGATTCGTCCAACAATGAGGTTCTGAAGTCAACACCGTAGGAATAAATTCCAGTAGAACTTATTTCTGAAAAGACACCACTTGATTCAGTAGAACTACAAAGTACAAGGAAACTAGGTAAATATACCTCAGCAAAACAATTTTTATGAATCACCAAATCGTATGGTGGTGCAATTTTTTATTTTTTAAAGAATAAGTTGGCCAAAACTTTTTATAAGCACACTAGCTCTTGCCATCACTCTTCACCGAGTGTAAAGATTTCAGTGACTTCAAATTATGGCTTTCCCCAGGTAACACCCGGGACGACATTTATATGACACATAAACCCAAGAAAATTAGAAGTCTACCCACACTTATATACAAATAGAATGGAATAACGCCCATGAAAGTGACCGAACGTGGATACAAATGGAGCCATAACCGAACCAAATCGAACCTTAAGTTCCGATCAATTGGGGGTCGACTGCATGAACCGGTAACAAAACTCACACCCAAATGAGAAGTACAGACATAGACGTGGGAAACCAATCAAAGATTCAACACCAACCCGTTATATATAGGAAGACAAATCAAATTGGAAGATAAAGTCTAGTAACCTCTCATCATAGCCGTGTTCTTGAATCAGAAAGGCATAATATAGTAGATACTCCAACAAACCCACAAACCCATCAAAGAATGATCCAGCACGTGCATACTTGCACAAATAAATACGAGAGAGAGAGAGAGAGAGAGAGACCTGTAACAATGGCAGTGAGGCCAGTCCCATCAATTCCTTGAGTAACTTCCTCAGCTGTAGAACAGGCTGAGAACCCAGATGGACCTTTTCTTCCAAAAATCCACATTTCGCTGATTTGATTCGATCCCCCAACAAAACCCAATTTAAACCCTAATTTTGTACTACTTCAAAAAACTACTGTTGTGTTGTATACACGAGAGAGAGAGAGAGAGAGAGAGAGAGAGAGTGTTCCAAACCAATGTCAAATACAAGGACGGATCGTCTGTACTTTGAATTCAGGGTGAGAACATTAATTTCTTTCTTATCTTATCTGAACATTAAATATTGTTGAGGAGACCTGTTATTGATTTTCAGCCGTGGGAGTGATATGTGTAACAGATAGACTCCTGAGCATTTTTGTTTTAGGACAAATGATATATATATATATATATATAATACATAAAGACATATCTCGGTTCTACTTGAATATGCCTCGATGTGTTTATTATTTAGGTAAAAGATTAACTTACAAAATAAGTAGCTTATTATTTGTATACAAAATAAGTAGCTTATTATTTGTAATTTTAACACAATATCTGGCTACTTGATGTGTTCATTATTTAGGTAAAAGATTAACTTTAATGCACACATCAAGGCATATTCAAGTAGCCGTATAGTATATGTCTACAATCGGTACACTAGGGACCAAAATGACACTCGCCCAATATATTGAGTACCGAAAAAAGGTAAATAAGCCGTGAATAAAACCGTAGTTTGGACAGGACGTGGAACCCAATCCCAGGTTTTGTTACTCATGTGAGAAGTACTTCACGAAGTCAGGAATGAAAAGGCACAACGATGAAGTTCATGGTCTCCAAACTCACGAATGCAATTTTTCGTGGGTGTGAAAATATGTTTAGTTTCGCACTGACAAGTAAGGATAAAAAGTGCTAAAAGTCAAGCGGAACGGGATCTACGTACTTATTTTTTGAATTAAAGGTGACGTATTTGTGAGAGAAGTGAAAATTAAGTACTTAAAAAATAAAAACCTTAATGGAACGGGGACCTAAAAATCCAAAAGATTGGAAAGAAATATTAAGTAATGACATGTACTAATTAATGTTACTTTTTTTTTTTATCATCAAGAAATATTAATTGTATATTCAAGATGCGCAGCGACACTTACAAAAAGATTTCATCACAAAGATTGGAAAGAACCCAAACCAATATCACCACAACAAAATCAAATACAACATTCTAGGAATATATTAAAAAGTATGTCACACATAGGGGTTTCATATCAAAAACTTAAAAATCCAAGAAAATTTCACAAGGCATCGCAGAAATAAAATCAACAGAACCATCATTTGGGATCCGTCAAGCTCAAGCTGAAGTTCCACAATTTCTTTGCCAATTCTTCATCTTTAGCCAGAGCGCTCGGTTTCGCTTGATTACTGTCGCAAAAGTACTCCCCGCTCACCCCCTTAACTTGCGGATGCAATGCCACGTAGCATGTGGTTGCCGCTCCCTGGAACCATAATGAACAATATTACTTAGATAATCATGTCACACTGATGTCCTAACAAACTGCTAAGCATCTCAAACATCCACATACTTGCCTATTTTTTTCTAAAGAAATGCCGTTCTGCATCGTAGAAAGAACTAACCTGAGGAATGCTTTTCATGAAATATTTAGCAACCATGTTTGCCAAGCCTGCAACCAGACAGGAACCAAAACATTAGTCCCCAAAAAGGTTGAACTTCATTTAGTTGAAGATGAACTTGTGAGCCAACTTTGAACTACCCCATGGCTTATCTTGAATATGACCTGTCAAATTCAAGCATGTTTCTATGTAACTTCCCATACCCTTCGCAACTGCAGGAGCTCCGCGTGCTAGGTAACTCTTTTTGCGATCCCCAGTAAAATAAATAGGTCTGGAAGTTGTAATTGTGAAACCACGATCAAATTCACAGAATCTTTGGTTTATAGATATCTCATAGTATTAACTCTAGGCGATAAATTGTTTTGCTCAACTACGAGGTCAAAAATTGTTTTCCGACCTCTCTTCTACTTTCCACATCCCTGAGTTCGGGGTCAAAAAATTTCGTCACCTGATCGTAGACCATCGCATTAATGACTTTTGCGGTTAAGGCCATACTTGGATCAATTGCTGATTCACAGATAAATCTTGCCATGTCACTGCTTTGGGCATAGTCCATCTTCTAGGGATCCGAACCATATATCGTGCCTTTCTTCGTTCATGGTTAGATTTATAGGGTCCTAGGCACATTAGTTTTCAACTAAAAAGAAAAGGGAAAAATAAAAAGCTTACCATCCCAGCTAGTTCTATGAGATGAAGTTTTCAAAATCAATAAGAAACATTATAAATTGCAAGATATATAAACCTTTTCAAAAGCACCAATGCCAAAATTGACATATGAATTGGGACAAAGGGAGTGCTAGCGCAAAAGAAAGTGCACAGCCATGCATTGATGCAAATTAGGAAGCCTAACAAAGATCCTAAATAATGGAAACATCTTCGCAGCTTGGCTCTATATGGAATTGAGCAACCACTAATGTGACAAATATGTATGCAGAACATTTTAAGAACAAATAGCCGTATAGATTTAATCGCTTGGAGATTTACCATTGATAATGCCATGGTGACGCAAAAGGTTGGTGGTGGTAATGATTCCTGGATGAAGTGAATTAGCAGTAATCTCCACCCCTTCTTCCTGGTTAATTGTCAAAAGAAACCATCCATAAAAGCTTTTTAAAGAAGCAAGGTTTTAACAAGCAAGTATCTTTACATCAAATTGTTACTGGGTCAATCCGGAGGCATTCACTGGTTCTCCATAGTCTTGCAGCCTATGGCTCTAGCTCTTTGAACAACTTAATCCACCGATATGGTACCATTCGAACTAGTTTGTTCCAGAGTGCATCAAGTCATATTATGGTCAACACTCAGAGAATTTCATAGCCAAGGTTCCAAGGGTTCTCATTTTTTCTTTCCTCATCTTCTTCTCAGTGAATTTCATCTACAAATTTGTCATAGCCGAGCAATATACCGATTGCTGGTCCTAGTTTCATAACCTTAAGTCCTGAGATTTTGATCAAATTGGAAAGTCTCAGACGTCCATACCAAAATGCAGACACTCATGGGCCGCTGCAGAACATGGTTCAAATAATTTGCAGGCAGAAAAATTCGATTATATTGGTATTTTTAGAACAGCAAGTATCTGAAATCTCAATTATGAAAAAAAAGAACTGCTACTACTTACAATAAAGCTTGGTTTCGTATTCATAACAAGACCTTGAAGCAGTATGTTAGCAAAAACAACCACCTTGACATCAATTTCTTGGATAGTTGAGTAAAAAGAATAGATCGATTACCTTTAAGCGCTTTGCCAGCTCATTAGCATGCAATATGTTAGCAAGCTTTGATTGTCCGTAGGCAGGTATGGTGCTGAAACTGAAATGCAGAAAGTAAAACAAGGAAAATAGTTTATTGTGAGTGAGCTCTATGAAATCTAATCAGCAGCTCAATTTGAAAGGGCAAACTTATAGTCAGAGCAAAAATTACGTGAAAGGATAAAACTGTCCTTCCAAGTCAAACGTGATGTTTGATTTGGACGGACATTTTTCTTTCTATGAAGAAGGCAATTGTGCTACCTATAATTTTAATACTATGCATGGTATGTTTTGAATATAGAAAAGGCAAAAACAAGTAATTCACACCAGGATCAAGGGCCATCAAGGACAAATAAGTCAAAGTTGAAAAGATACGGGAAAAAAGGTAGTCACTAATTACCTAGATTTGTCATTGATTTTATCGAAGCGAATTCCTTCCCGGTATGGATACCGATGAACCTCTGATGTCAAATTAACAATCCTTCCTTCTTTCTGACTCTCACGTGCTGTACTTTTCATGCTCTCCAACAAGAGATTTGTCAAAAGAAAATGACCTGCAAAAAGTTGACATCTATCCTTACATACGCAATGCACATTGTTATGCATCTGACAAGAGTAGCATAGTACCCTATGGAGTGAGAAACAAGAATCGAAAGAAATCCTTTGCAAGTCGAAAGGAAGTTCCCAACTCGAAAGAAACCTGGTGGCGGACTGGCAAGGTCCAAACTATAGTAAAAGACTAAAAGCTAAAAGAGAGTGCTCTAAAAAGTGGCAAAAGGCCAAGAATTAATGAAGACAATTTTAGGAGCTATAAACAAGTCTCCAGGGAGGCATAGAAAGCTGTAGGAGAAGCTAAGATTGGAACTTAAGGCTCAGATTGGTTTATACTGCACAATTGTAGGAGAGTAAAGCTCAATGACCTAGTAGCAACTAGCTGTGGTCTTCGTTTTACTTTTATCTTATTTCTTTCCACAAAGTAGGACATTGTCCATCTGCCTGCATGTAGCAAAAGGGATAATCTTCAAACTCTGACGTGGTCTTCTTACTTTTATCTTATTTCTTTCCACAAAGTAGGACATTCTCCATCTGCCTGCTTGTAGCACATGGATAATCTTTAAACTCTTACGAAACTACATTTATCCGTTCAATGAGTACTTCAGCAATGAAGCAAATAAAAAAAAGGATAATACTGCAATGATCTAAGTTGAAACTCTAGTCGATTATAAAAGAAATCTAAGTTGAACTTGTAAGTTCTCTCTTGCTAGTTACTATAATAGAAGAATTACAGAACAAATTTCCAACATTTGCAGCAACAAAGATATAGCACCACAAGAATAGAAAATCCAGTGATTTATGATTCTTACCTATATGGTTAGTTCCAAACTGCAGTTCTAAGTTGTCTTTGGTAAGCATGAAAGGTGGAGCCATAACCCCTGCATTGTTACTTCCAACAACGAAGAAAATATTTCACTTGTAATGTTCAAAAGTAAACTGGAGTCCATAGTAAGTCATGTACTTCATACACTTAAAGGGGACAAAACCAAGCTAAATGAGACAGCAACATATCAATTGCTTCATTATTCTTACATGAGGAGGTTTAAAGCAAGGCCCGAGGACTTGTATTCCGAAGCAAATTTCCTTACAGAAGCCATTGAACCGAGATCTAACTCCATAACATTGAGTTTAGCATTTGGGTTTTCCTTAAGTATTGCTTCTTTCACTTTTTCACCGTTACCAGTATTTCTGACTGCCATAACTACATGTACACCACGCAAGGCGAGGACGCGCGTAGTCTCTGTGCCAATACCACTTGATGCCCCTGAAATTGACAAAATACAAGCAATAAGGTTATACGATACCTCCAATACCACGAGGTTCTGAAGTCAACATCAGAGGAATAGATTCTAGTATAACTTCTTATTCTGAAAAGACTCCACTTCATTCAGTAGAACTTACCAAGTACCAGGCAACTAGGTGAGCAAACCCCAGAAAAACCATTTTTACGACTCACCAAAATATACTGTGGTGTAATTTATTTTGCAAGAAATAGTTGGCCAAAACTTTTTATAAGCACACTTAGCTCTTGCCATCATTCTTCACTGAGGTTAAAAACTTTCATTGGCTTAAATTTATGGCTTTCCCACAGGTAACGCCTCGAATGACATTTATATGAAACATAGACCAGAGGGAATTTCGACTCTACCCACATTTATTCAAACAGAACAGGATAAATAACACCCATGAAAGTGACCGTGCCTTGCAACTTTAGCCGTAAACTACAACAATTCATGAAACTCTTGAACAAAACAAGAATTAGAGGTGTAGACAAGGAAAACTGATCAAAACGAACCGATTAACACCACACTACAACTGCATAAGTGATTCAGATTGTAATTTCTCATACTATTTGTCACTCTTACATGACAGATTGACAGTTTGACACCATGACTAAGTTAATTGAAGTCCATACTTAACACTCACAGAATCCATCTGCAAAAGGCTTCAATCTAACTTAAAAGCTACATTTAAAGTCAACCTTGCCGTTTTCACAAATTAGAAACATACAATAAAAAGTCAAAGACAAAATCTTTGTAGTTTTCCAAAAATATCCTCCACAAAGGGGTGGGAAACTTTGAAATTGAAGGACAATTTTGTTCAAAAGTAGCTATCTATGTGACTTGAAGTGCATTAAATATTTGTTCCATTGTAAAAATTGGAACTTCCCCAAAAAGACTAAATTATGGGACGGAGGGAATACTTGATATTCGAACGAGAGTAATTATCCAGCATTCCCGGAGTACAACATGACGATGCCTACATGGTGCTTCCAACTATTTATGTAGCGAAAAATCGTGTGGTAGTGACATTATCATTCACTTTTGTTGGGTGGTTGGGAGACAAGAGATAACCCACATTGTGTGGGGGCGATCTTTTGTTTGCGAGCAGTACCAAAGAGTAATCCATTGCCTGACAATGCCGCATGGCAATGCTGCATGGTAGCCCAGGATTCCCCAATTATTGGCCTTCAAACAAACCCATCAAAGAGTAATCCATCGCCTGGATGTTTATGAATACAACAAACAAAAATGCCAATATAAGTAAGGCCATGTTTCTACTAACAATTTTGGGCAACAATTTGTTGTTCACACTAAGCAAGAAGTTTTGCATCCCATCTACAGCTTATTAGTCAGTGGAAACAACTTGACGTTACACTCTCTCTCAACAAACTTCAAAATTTTCAGCAACTTATTGGTTAGGGGTAGGCATGTCAATGGATCCGACCCGGATCCGACCAGAAAAATCCGATCCGAATCCGATCCGATAATCCGAATCTGGTAACGTATTCGGATCCGGATCGGATTAAATCCGTTATCAATCCGAATCCGAACTTTATTTTTTTAAACTTTTTATAATTTTTTTTAAAAAACAATAAATTTTTTATTTTGAAAAAAAAATGTTTAAGAAGTTGTATTTTTATTTTCAATTTTTTCTTTTATTTTTTTTTGGAAAATAATTTTTTTTGAAAAAAAAATTGTATTTAAATATATATATATATATATATATATATATATATATATATATATATATTTGCTAAAATTTTTGAAGTAAAAAAGTTTTCGGATCGGATTCGGATTTTAGGATCTAAATTTTTCGGATCGGATCCGGATTACCACTATCGAATTTGAGTCCTATCGAATTCGGATCGGATCCAAATCTTATCGGATCCGGATCCGGATCATTGACAAACCTAGTTAGGGGAAACAACTTGACATTTTTCAACAACTTATTAATTAGTGGAAACATTTTGACAATTTTCGATAACAAGAAGTCTCCTAAGTTATTGCCTACTGGAAACACCACAGAGAGAGAGAGAGAGAGAGAGAGAGAGAGAGAGAGAGAGAGAGAGAGAGAGAGAGAGAGAGAGAGAGAGAAGGAGGAGGGGGAGGAGGAGGACCTGTAATAATGGCAGTGAGGCCAGTTCCATCAATTCCTTTGGTAACTTTCTCGGCTGTGGAGCAGGCTGAGAACCCAGATGGACCTTTCCATCCAAAAATCCACATTTTGCTGCTCTGATTTGATCCCCACCAAAAACCCAAATTGAACCCCACTTCTGTAACTTCTCTGCTACTTTACAAATCAATGTGTAAGTTCTCCACTATATATAGGGTCTGGACTCTGGACCCATGCCAAGTTTTTTCATTTTCACTGCGTTTGTCTATGTTGGCTGCTAAAAATCGTGTCGCCATTTTGAATTCCAGCCGTTGGATTAATCAATAACTCTATGGACTCCCAAAAGTTTTCCCAAATGTCCCCGAAAAGTGAAATCTATATTATAAAACAAAGCGGTTTTTGTCTATCCATACTAACCCAACACCTTCTACAACCATCGGATCGAATTTTCAATATATCATATCTGTTCAATTGAGAGCATTCTTCCTAATATAAACCTCTTAACTTTATGACTGGTAAATTTTTTCAATTGATTGCATTTAGGTTGTTTCTTTAAAAAACTTGATTATCTTTTTGAATTTAAATCAACTCAATAATTGATTTCTGTCTAAAGTTGATTCCCTTACATTCAATTCAATATTTGCTTTTAATTTGTTTCCTTTTAGGTTGATTTCCCTACGGTCATATACGAAAAGAAAATAACATGGTATTGGGTTTGAATTGTTGGCTCAAATTTATGTGATTTGGATGATCATTGGTAATGTCGTATACACGGATTATATGTTATTCTTCATGTTATAAAATTGAAAATAGCGATGAGGGATCGCAAAAAAAAA
Source organism: Rhododendron griersonianum (assembly GCA_018127125.1). Lineage (NCBI taxonomy): Eukaryota > Viridiplantae > Streptophyta > Magnoliopsida > Ericales > Ericaceae > Rhododendron > Rhododendron griersonianum. The sequence goes on along the minus strand of CM030789.1, from coordinate 51,233,239 downwards.
TTACTTTTTACGATTAAAAAAACTTTTTGTGCTCAAAACGCATTGCTTCGTGCCTTTAGGCACGGGCAATCCCTAGTTATTGATAAACTTTGATGTGTGTGAGACCCGACATCCAAGCGAATTGAATGTAAGGGAATCATATCCGTTCAATTGAGAGCATACTTCCTAATATAAACCTCTTAACTTTATGACTGGTAAATTTTTTCAATTGATTGCTTTTAGGTTGTTTCTTTAAAAAACTTGATTATCTTTTTGAATTTGTTTCATTTTAGGTTGATTTCCCTACGGTCATATACGAAAAGAAAATAACATGGTATTGGGTTTGAATTGTTGGCTCAAATTTATGTGATTTGGATGATCATTGGTAATGTCGTATACACGGATTATATGTTATTCTTCATGTTATAAAATTGAAAATAGCGATGAGGGATCGCAAAAAAAAAATTACTTTTTACGATTAAAAAAACTTTTTGTGCTCAAAACGCATTGCTTCGTGCCTTTAGGCACGGGCAATCCCTAGTTATTGATAAACTTTGATGTGTGTGGGACCCGACATCCAAGCGAATTGAATGTAAGGGAATCATATTCGTTCAATTGAGAGCATACTTTCTAATATAAACCTCTTAACTTTATGACTGGTAAATTTTTTCTATTGATTGCTTTTAGGTTGTTTCCGTAAAAAACTTGATTATCTTTTTGAATTTAAATCAACTCAATAATTGATTTCTGTCTAAAGTTGAATCTCTTACATTCAATTCAATATTTGCTTTTAATTTGTTTCCTTTTAGATTGATTTCCCTACGGTCATATACGAAAAGAAAATAACATGGTATTGGGTTTGAATTGTTGGCTCAAATTTATGTGATTTAGAGGATCATTGGTAATGTCGTATACACGGATTATATGTTATTCTTCATGTTATAAAATTGAAAATAGCGATGAGGGATCGAAAAAAAAAATTACTTTTTACGATTAAAAAAACTTTTTGTGCTCAAAACGCATTGCTTCGTGCCTTTAGGCACGGGCAATCCCTAGTTATTGATAAACTTTGATGTGTGTGGGACCCGACATCCAAGCGAATTGAATGTAATGGAATCATATCCGTTCAATTGAGAGCATACTTCCTAATATAAACCTCTTAACTTTATGACTAGTAAATTTTTTCAATTGATTGCTTTTAGGTTGTTTCTTTAAAAAACTTGATTATCTTTTTGAATTTAAATCAACTCAATAATTGATTTCTATCTAAAGTTGATTCCCTTACATTCAATTCAATATTTGCTTTTAATTTGTTTCCTTTTAGGTTGATTTCCCTACGGTCATATACGAAAAGAAAATAACATGGTATTGGGTTTGAATTGTTGGCTCAAATTTATGTGATTTGGATGATCATTGGTAATGTCGTATACACGGATTATATGTTATTCTTCATGTTATAAAATTGAAAATAGCGATGAGGGATTGAAAAAAAAATTACTTTTTACGATTAAAAAAACTTTTTGTGCTCAAAACGCATTGCTTCGTGCCTTTAGGCACGGGCAATCCCTAGTTATTGATAAACTTTGATGTGTGTGGGACCCGACATCCAAGCGAATCTGAACCACTAATTTCTTTTTGGATATCTCTTCGCAGGGATGGAGCCAGGGAGGGGCCAGTAGGGGCGGTCGCCCCTGCAAGAAGAAAAAATAAACTTTACAATTATATTAAAATAAATAAATTTTCAATGAAAGTATATAGGCTCGCTCCCCTCTAGTATTTTGGAAAAAATAATCAAATAGTGGTAACCTTTGAAATACAATGATACTAACATTAATTTCTAAAGGACTGATTAAAATATAGCAAAACATAAAATTTGAGGGTTACGTAACATTGTGATATTCAATTAATAAAATTCTCAATTTTTCACCCATAAAAATTCCACATCATTTAGACTTTGAAAGCAGTTTCGAGAAAATTGAAACAAAAGAAAAGAGATTTTTGGGAACCCTAAGTAATCTTGGTGAAATCTAAGGTGTAGGTATATTTTTGTCAAATCATTTTATTAGATAGATTGAGGTAAGTCATTACTGCTTTTGCAATATGTTAATTTATGAAAAACATAATTAGGTATGGAGTGTTGCTATAAAGAAGAATTAGCATCATTAATCTAGATAAGAAAACTCATAAACATAAAATTCTATTACTAGCTACATTTATTAAATTAAAAACTCTCAAACCCTTAAATTTTCATATCTCACAGAGGATATTTCCTATTTGAATGCAATGGTACTGTAAAACTGGTGAAAATATTCATACGAAATGCCGATACATATCTCATATTTTAGAAAATTTATTAAATCTACCCCTATATTTGTAATACTAGCAGATTACTCGTGCTTAAAGGCACTCCTAACAATAATCTAATTTTTTTAATATCCGCACATATTAAAATACTATCTCAAATCTGTATTATAAAATATAGTTGTTTTGTTTAAAAATATCTAGACATATAAATGAGAGCAACAGTTATCGCCATCGAATTTTTTCTGTTAAAATAATAGCCATATGATTAGAAAAAGAAACAAAAAAAATCTAATTATTGCCTCTCTCTCTCTCTCCCCCTCCCTTTCGTAATATTCTCTCCCTCTCTTTTTCTATCTTTATCAAGTTTGAGAGAAATATAGGGGAAGAAAAATGTTACAAAAAAAGGAGAGACAAATTTGGTAAGGAAAACAATAATTAGATTTTTTTTTTTTTTGTCTCTTTTCTAATCACATGGCTACTATTTTAACTAAAAATAATTCAACTTTATGAAGATAGAGATAGAGAGGAAAGAAGTACTAAAAAAGAGAGAAAGAGATTTGGTAAGGAAAACACTAATTAGGTTTTCTTTTTTTTGTGTCTTTTCTAATCAAATGACTACTATTTTAACTAAAAATAATTCAAATTTATAAAGATAGAGATAGAGAGGAAAGAAGTACTAAAAAAAAGAGAAAGAGATTTGGTAAGGAAAACACTTATTAGGTTTTCTTTTTTTTTATTTCTTTTCTAATCACATGGTTACTATTTTAACGAAAAATAATTCGATGGCAATAAATATTGCTTTCATTTATATGCCAAGACATTTTCAAAGAAAATTTCTCTATTTACTATTTTAACAAAAAATAATTCGATGACGATAAATTTGCTCTCATTTATATGTCTAGACATTTTCAAAGAAAACTACTCTATTTATACGCATACAAATTAGTGCAACATTTATCGCCATCAAGTTATTTTTCGTTAAAATAGTAACCATGTGATTAGAAAAGGAAAAAAAACCTAATTATTACTTTCCTCTCTCTCTCAATAATATTTGCTTTCCCTCTCTGTCTCTATCTTTATTAAATTGGAGAGAGGGAAAACAAATATTATGAAAAAAAAAGAATAATAATGCTAGGAACACATCAATTTGTCACACCCTTCTCACATACATGTGTGAGAATCTAACAATAAATGTGTAGAGCCCACATGTTTGTGAGAAGGAGTGTGGTTAAAGTGTGACAAATTGATGTATTCCTAGAATCAATTTGTCATGTTTGGTAAGAAAACCCAATGAATAATTAGGTTTTCCTTTTTTGTTTCTTTTTTAATCACATGACTTCTATTTTAATGAAGAGTAATCCAACTTGATAAAGATAGAGATAGAGAGGGAAATTAATAAATATTACAAAAAAGGACATAGATATTTGGTAAGGAAAGCAATAATTAGGTTTTCTTTATTGTTCATTTTTTAATCACATACCTACTATTTTAATGAAGAGTAATCCAATTAATATAAATGTTGTTCTCATTTGTATGCCTAGACATTTAAAAAAAACTGCTCTATTTTATAGTATAGATTTATAGAATGACCTCTTTGTTCACGAGCTTATCAAGCCAAACACTTATATGCTAAGTTTGGCTTGAATTCATAAAACAAACAAAAAAACGTGATTGAACTTTGCTTATATATTTTTTAAATGAATTTAAACAAGCTAAAAGTCGAGCCGAGCTCGAGCTGTTTGTTTCGTTTAGCAGCCCTAGGTAAGTCGTTACTACTTTTGCAATCTGTTAATTTTTGAAAATCATAATTAGGTATGGAGTGTTGCTATTTTGTACTCACTTTTTTTAGTTTTAATGCATTTACATTACTATGAATGGTTATTTTTATTTTTTTATCTCGCATACATGGTCGCCCCGTATAACGAAATTCCTAACTCCGTCCCTGTCTCTTCGGATAAACTTTTCAGGTCCCTAACATTACTCTTGGATTAAATAGGCCTAGATGTGTTGATGATTAATTACGAGATAACTCATGAGATCTTTTGTTCATTTCAGGACAAAAAATGGGATCACTTTTTTTACCAAGAAAAAAGTTCTGGCTTCGATTCTCATTATGAAGTTTCATTTCCCACCTCCTAGGATGTAGGTTAGTTATGTTTCTTACGTGTATTCAAACTAATAAAAAAAGATGAAAAATCAATGGATTCTGATTCTATATTATATTCACATGGAATCTCAAACTGGACCTGATCGCCTAGTATATTTATATGTGGACCCATATACATTTACACAAACAAACGGATACGAGAAAATTCCCAACCGATCCGATCCGATCCGATCCTTGTCATGTACGGTTACGATCTAGATGATAAGAAAACTCGTCGGGCTTTGGTTCGAGTTTGATTTTGATATCAAATTGCGAATTCTGTTGGATTTTCTAATAAGCTTGGGTCAACTGACTCCTTGTCATCGTTACGATATGCCTAATTTTGTCGTCCTTAAAAGAAAGAAGACAAAATCGTATCTATCTATCTATCTATCCACTTCTTATCGGTAATGATTCCCACACTGATGTTTTTGCACATATCATGCACGTACATTTTTGTCCATATCGGGATTTCACAAAATGATCCGAACCGCTCATCTTTTTTAAAATATTTTTTGTGGGGTTCCTGTAAAAAATCAGCTCCAACGGATATCGGTAAGGGCTTTTTCAGAAATCATAGGGCGAATCATTCTGTTTTGCCCTACGAATTCTGAGAAAGCCCTTACCGATATCTGTTGGAGCTGATTTTTTACAGAAACCCTTCAAAAAATATTTTAAAAAAGATGAGCGGTTCGGACATTTTGTGGGACCCCGATATGGGCCCCACAAAAATGTATGTGCATGATATGTGTAAAAACATATGTGCAAGTAGCACGGTTGACTTCTTATCATGTACTCGTTAACGAAAGGAACAATTCAGTGAGAAGCATTATGAGAATTTCAAGTGGCATGCACAGATTGACCAACAAAATAAAAAAACAAAAAAAAACGACATTTGATTTGTCCATACTTTATAAAACCACATAACGGGTCTAGTGCTAGTTTAGTCTTTTTCTAAAGGAAGGAATTGAGCTTGTCACATCATTCAATAAACTCTTTTTTTTTTTTTTTGAATGGCAAAATATTTTTATTAATCATTCAATAAACTCAACCGCGTATAAAAAACACTTCGCATACACACTTTGACCTTAACCCACGCTCGTAATATTTGATTGTATCAAGATGATTCTCATGAATTTAGTTGTAATAATCCTTTTGAAATTCGTTTGCCATACGAGCGTTCTCATTTGTAAATAGTTTTGACCAATTTAAGGTAATGCATTACGATATCAACTTTGCTACAATTGACTTTTCTTCCTTTCATTTTTTGTTTCTCAAATTAGCAAGTTCTTACGAAAACAGATTAAACTCTGTTTAAAACAAAATTAATCTGCTTATGAATCCATAGGTGAATGTTTCGTTAGACATAGGCCTATATTCGATTAAGCTGGTTTTTTAGGACCCCAAATAAAATGGACGGCTCCGACTATCTTTGTGAGATCCGAAATAGTTCTCAAATAGATCTCTACGCGTGGGTACAGATGTGGGTTCTGTATCCATGGCAGCAATGCATACCACGACACCCGATGAGAGGGGTTTGATTGCTAAATCATGTCAATATGCAATCGTTCGGATTTTCAGCCGTTGGATTACTTCCGGAAGTTTTCTGAACTTAGTAATATACTAGAATCCTTTTGGCCCAGCCATTCAGGGCCATATCTCTGATACCTTTGATTGTTGGCCATTGTGCTTAATGTATGAACTAGTGCGATGCCGACGCGCGTAGCGCGTCGGTACGACTTAATAGACAGTTGAATGCTTTGCTTAAAGGCATTGTGTAGACAGTGTTTGATCTGATTATAAGTCTTGTGTATCAAGTGTTTGATAGATTTATAGACATGATGCAGCGATGCAGTATTCGTATTCCAGAACAACATGTTGAGTGTGAGTGATATTGTTATTTTTTGTGTTATTTCTCAAATATAGTAACGAATCGTAGTGTAGAGATGGTGTGAAGGGATTGTTGCGGGCTAGGTGATGAGAAGTTATGTACTATAGCAAGCCTCATAAGGTGGAGTGAATCATTTACAAAACATGATGTTTGCAAGGAAGCACTGTTGTGTGTTTTTTACAATGCTGAACATATTGGATCTGTTCGACATTTTGAGAATCAAAAATCAGAACATGCAAGCGTCTACCATCCATGTCGAAAATGAAGACGATCGATGATTTTCCTAACGTGTGAGTATTTAGGAATTCAAACCATTTTGGTCCTTCTAAGCTTCCTGTTTTGCAATTAGCAGGCCATGCCCTTGTTCCAGAAGTGAGAAAGAGCTATTCAACGCCATATTCCATCAAATAGTCATAAAAATTGTAGGGAAGGTATTGCAAACACATGCAATGAGGTGAGAGGTTGATTGACAGTACACAATAAGATCAAATTGTTGATACTCCCTCCGTCCCTTTATTACAGTCCAGTATTCCATTTTGGGCTGTCCTTTAATAAGTGTCCATTTTATAAAGTTAGTGGGTAAAAGTTGGTGAATTGTCTATTTTGTTCCTAAAAGTAGATTTCATTTTGAAAAGTTAGTGAGTAAAAGTGCAATGATGATGGGTAAGTAGGAAAGTAGAGGAAAAAGTTGATGTGAAAGGTATAATGATGATGTCTTTTTAATAAGTTGGAGTTACGGAGCAGGACAAGGGACAGAGGGAGGAGTTGTTTTGAGGAAATTTCACTAACCATTTTTTGCAAGTCAAATGGCACCAATTACTTGCAGAATTGGAAGTGAGGGTCTAGATCTCTCAGGGTCATTGGATTAATCGATGTTCGAATTATATCTGTACCATGAAGGAATGTGCTCAAATTAATAATGTGTGTGTACAATGCATGCATAATAGCAGAAGGAGATACTTACACAAATCCACTTCGTACAACTTCGGCGTTGGATCCCAATCTAGATCAAGAGTGGGCATGCATGAAAGGCTTGTATTCTCCCTCATCAATTTCCTTAGGATGTGTCCCGAATACGTGCAGATCAAAGATTGCGTGGCCAATGTAACTCACGATTCATATATGAGTTGCTTCGTTCGACCATGATATATTTTTTTCCTTAGTCATCGCATCGTGTGATATTTATCTATAATATTTGTTCTTGATCAGAACAAAATAAGGAATTATGTGAACATGCATGTTCTCCATTAGATCACCACCATTCAATCGATCTCTGGGATACTGAGGAAGGCGAACAAGTTAGAGATGGAGCTTGAAAAAATCACTGCAAGAGAGAGGAAGATGAAGATATGTCTTGCTTCAAGTTGGATTATTTTTGCAGCTGTTGTGTTTGGGAGCAAAATCTGCTCATTTTGAACAAAGACTAAGACTTTGTTCATTTCGGATTGGCTAGGTGTGAGTGGTTGTGGTATGTGTAGGTGTGTGTGGTTGTGGTATGTGTATGCTTTTTTTGGATTGATGCCCCAATATGGGATAAAATATAATGTGTCTGTAATTTAGTAATGCAAATGGTGTTGTAGTTAATGGGAAATTATTGTTATGTCCTGATCAATATGTTTTCCATTCACCTGCCATTCATTTCCCATTCGAAGGAAGAGAAAATTGGGATTGTCATGAACAAAATATGGTACGTACCAGGCATTTAACACAATACATTCTCTTCGATCACCACCAGATTATCTGACGAGGACGTTGTTCTCCAGTTTATCTTGGATAACTCTCCTAGTTTTCAAGATTTTGCATCTGTTTGAGATTATGCAGTATTTAAGCCTCGTGCACGTGCACGCACACGCGAGAGAGTCCCCGAGTCCGAGTCTGAAAGTCCGGACTCTTCGAAGTACTTTGCCCACAGATCTCGATGTACTCGATTTCAATGGAGTTAGACTTTGTATATTGCACCTTTAACACAGCGGTGGCGGTGGTAAATAGTGTGGAGCCTCTCCTACAATCAAGACTTTCAGTTCACTTCAGGCCCCTTCCCAAGGCTTCCTCGTTTAGGGGGAGCACCCATTATCGCAAGGGGCAAAATTCAACCTTGTCTTTTACTTGAAGAAGAGCAAGCTGAAAGCGAAAGGTTGACTATTTGGCCCTCTGTGGTGACATAAGTCAAGAAGAATATCTAGTGTGAGGCCTAAAAGACATGTCATGACCCAGAAATTGCCATTACCAACTATTCAGGCACAGATTGTTGCACTAACATCTAAAACAAAAGGCCATTTGCAAACCAAATATAAGCTATTACTACCCTTAACAAGAAACCACTATCATTTGAAGTCATTACAAACTCTCAATGCCTTACCAACTACCAAATGTTTTCAACTACAAGTCAACATCCAAAACAAATTTCAACTACCTAATACTACCATGAAGAACACAGATTACAACTTCAACATTTGGACCACTTTAGCTTTATAAAAAACTGTCTCTTTACATTATATTTACCCAAAAACTGCCACATTTGTTATTCACTTCCCCTTTGTAGCATTGTTAGAAGAAGCAGCTCTCTTGAAACTTGACAGATATACATTAATTCCCCTCCACGTCATTGCATGCATCTTGTTGGTTGAGTTATTGACAGATACCTACACATGAAGCAATAAGTCTTAAAATCCCACTTTTTATAAAGGGCAATTTAAAGTCACAAACTGATGGAAAGAGATGTGGTCAAACTTACACAATGTCCAATCTTTGGCTGGGTATCACCTGCCATGTTTGTTCTCACACTACTATCAAGTACCAACATGACCCTGAAATTTATGGCACGAAGGTGTTAAAAAGCAACCTACCAAAGTAACATACAACAACAAAGGTTTAATTAAACAATACTTACATTTAATGCACCTTGTGAACCATGGAAGCAATTGACACCTGTTGAATGTTAGACAGAACAAATTTTCTTACACTTTGAAATTGCAGAATTAGGTGTTAAACACATAAACTCAACAGTTGAATGTTAGACATAACAAATTTTTTTTTAAACTTATTGTTGGGACACTGAATGCATTTGTTGGTAAAATTGAATGGTGCACTTGCTGGTCCACTTCTTGGGACATGTTCTGCAGCACTTGTTGGGACATTTCTTCGTCACTTTCGTTGAACCCTCCCCCTCATTTGATTCCTTCTTGCATCCTCTGTTATTATGTCCTGTTTTCCTACAGAAAGAGCAGGTCATCTTGACTCCTATCCTGCTCAACTTAGTAGGTTCAGTTCTGCCCTCCTCCTTTGGCTCCCTTTTCATAACCTTCTCAGGCCTACCGGCTCAACTTAGCAGGTTCAGTTTAACCTAGCTTGTTATGTTATTCTTGTAATCACTTGAGATATGCAATCAAACAAATTCTTTTCTCTTTGCAAAAGTATTAGTTAGTTCTCATCATCACTTAAGCATCTGGGTAGTTGCCCAAATTTGTCCTAAATCAAATGCCAACGTGTCAGTTTGTTTCAACTCGAAGCACCTCTAGTATCCTCTAAGCTTACTGCTAAATGCTCGATAGCCACCAGTTTGTGACCTTGGACGATGGGTGGACTGGGGGCTGTGTCCTGGAAATCGTAATTCCATTAGTAAATATAAATGAACAAAGAGCCAAAAGACATGTTGAAAGAAATATAAATGAACTAAAACAAAGAGTCAAAAGCATGAATAGCACAGTAAGAAAATTATATACAACTTCAATCACATATTTTTCATTTACAAGAACAGAGTCAAACGCACTTACCGTTTGATTAGGCGGATGTCATGGTGTTTCAGATCAGCTATTGAACCAAACCAAACAAACGAAATCCACTGCGTTCTGACCAAAATAGGGCCCCCAAATAGGGCAAATCCCTGTGGGAATTTCAAGTTTTACATGTACAAATCTACGAAACCACACTTTTTACAGAATACATATATTCTGAAGAGTAAGCGATTATACCTTTCGTCGCTGAGGAACATGGCTCTGTCTCTCATTTTCAGTATCCCAACACCGAGCGCACCTAGGGTTTCGCGGGGACCACAATAACGCAATTGACACAATCTTACGTACTAATAAAACAAAAGTAATCCCAGGTTTGTTCAAATAACTTGTTTATGGTGTGACTTATTCAGTAATAGCTAATCAACTAAAAACATACCATGCTTTCTTGCCTATCCTATGACTTCATAGATGGATGTGGAGATAAAAAATGTTCTTAGAAGATAAGATCTCTACATTTTTAGAAAATTCACAGACACTGGCCCCGAAAATCTTGTTTTCAACAAAAGATTCTCAACGGGCTTGATTTTTGAAATGTTATCAATTTTTAGAGAGAAATCATGCTTAAAACATTAAAAAACAGAAATGAGGCTATATGTTTCTTTCGGTATCTACCTGTAATTTCTGGCCCTGCAGCATCTCAGCTTCAAGCTCATCAAAAGACTTTTCCCGCCATTCCGAGCAAGCATCTGCACATATATTTCCTATTTCTTCCCCCTACTGTCAAATCAAATCAAAATCATATAAATTTGCAGCATGTTATTATTATGTGCAAACAATGTTCCAAAGGAAATTTTATCAAAGATGGGAAAGAAAAGAAATCTGCCTCCTTACAGCAAGTTGTTATAAGGTCAGCTATGCCACAGCTTTCCAAAAAGGTGCTATCCTTAACCGATGAAAATAGGAGCTGGGAAAAGGCCTTCATTTCTCTTAAACCCATTCTCATTATCGCAGCTTAAAACATCATATATATAAACACTCAAATGCAAGACAAGAGTTCAAGGTAGATAAAAATGGTTGTGTCTAAGAACAGACTGCCTTGCTTTCGTGTTATTTCCCATTTCCAAACCATCAACAAAACCTGTTCCAGTGGAAATTAAATAATTTCACTCATTTGTGAATATACTAAAGGAACTTGAAAGAAAAAGGTAACCTATACCTGCTGCTATTACCACCACATTTTTCAGTTCCCGCATAGTTCAACTCCCTCCACGTCTTAACACTATTATATTTGTCCGAGCATTTTCCCCATGAAAAAAATCAGGCGATTAATTTATCAAAGTAGTTGTACACAGGAATTTCATATAATCTGGCATTATATTATTGTGTTCTCTGTACAAATTAGATGCCTACCAATTAAATAACACAAACAATTTGCATTCACAGTTAAGACCATGAAATAAGGTGTACTGAATAGCCGAACCCATTTCTCCGCTATCTCTTTGTTCTCCCTGTATCCAACTGTCGCTTCACTCAACTTCTCCACTGCAATATGCATTTGCAGTATCTAATCATTAGCGACTGATGGTTCAAATAGCCAATGGAAGAACAATGCAGAACCAAACAGTAATTGGGATTCAAATACCTCATTAGCAATGTTTGCCCTCATTAGAACACAACAATTAATTCCAAGTTGCAGGGCCCATCTTAATATGCCGCCAAACATATGGATCGAAGAGACATTCATTCCTCTCGAACCTGCAGCTTTTACAGAATAGGAGAGGGTCGTCGTTAGCTCCATCGGAGATAGGAAAATTAAACGTGGTTGAGAGAAAGAAAGATTTGTGGTGTTCCGGCGTTGGTGGTGTCGGCTCCGGTGGTGGAGAGAGAGAGAGATGGGGTTGCAGATGAGAAGAGTAAAGTTAGAAAGAGAGTTGGGTGAATTTGTCGAGATAGAGAGTGTCGAGTCCTTTTTGGTCAATATGAATTTTAGGAGCAACATTGTTAGTATTTTACTTGAGGGAATGGGTTAAATAATTTGAGATGTGGTAGTAAATAATTCTTTAGCCTGTTCCGGGCCCAAAAAAATTATTGGAATCGTCCATTTTGTTGAGCTGGTCGAGAATTTCAACCTTGCAAAAATTCATGTTGATCGGATACCAATCAATACCTGATCCAAAGATTCAAAACATAGTTATCTTAAAGCAAATGGGTGCTATCCAGCATGCACAGTATTTTTTTCCAAGATAAATGTTACGTTCAAACATTTCCTAACATGCATTTTCAAATAAAATAAAATAAAATCCTGACATGCACTATTCTGATTTGTTACAATTTTTTTTTGCTAAGCCTGATTTGTTACAATTGAAGCATTTCATTTTCTAATTTGTATTATACCTGTTTGGGAGTTAGAAATTAAGAACCCAATCTCCCAAATCTTTAGTCAATTTACGTTTCTTTTTTTAAGCCAAGAAAAATTTCTCTTATATCCTTTCGACTTTCACCGAAAATTCATTTCGATCATTCACCTTTTAATTTTGACATAAAAAATGCTTCGATTTTTGAATTGGTTCTAATGTCAACCTTTACACGGATGGCGTTAACTTTTCGGACAGAAAAAGAGCATGCGCCCAGTACGTGACCCCTTTGAGGGGTATTATGGCCCATTCCCTCCATCCTTTTCCCCTCCCTACCCTAGCTCTATTTGACAAATCGAAGCTCGCCCCTTTCATCCTCAATTCCTGAATGCACCTTCTCAATGCCATGTTCTCAACTTTCTCCCTCTATTACTGACCTTCCAATACCTGTACAATTTCATCTGAACCAACAACATGATAACAACCGATGTCATCAAAATAGATAAAATCGAAGGAATAAATCAACTATGACACACGCGATCGCGATGTTTCGAGTTAATATAAGACGTGAACAAAATGGTGAGGAAAAACCGATGAAAGATGAAGAAGAAAAAACAAAGTTGGAATAAGTCTGATTTTATGTAATGCATTATGGTTTCTTTCATTGCGATTCGACGGGCAAAGAGGGATTCCTCTCTCTCTGCCAAAAGCTTGAGGAGCAAGAGATGGCCAGGGGATTGGGAGATTTCGATCTGTGGATGGTTTTGCATTGCAGATATTGTGATCTGTTGGTGTTCTCGTCGACAGGGATTTCGATGATGTGGGTGTCTTCAGTTTCCGTCATTGATTGAGAAAGATTTGCGGGAATAAGTTAAGGTAAGTGAGTGATGAGATTATGGAGTAGTATGGCAAATGATTTGGGCACTCCAATCTTTGATGATGGCACTCAAAAACTTGTCTTTTAGTGTAAAAATTATACATAGCATAGTACACTAAACGACAAATTTTCAAGTATCATAATAAAGAATTAAAGTGCTAAAATCATTTTCCTTTATAATATATATAATAATAATATACCTGTTAGGAAGTTACAGTACAACTTACAAACTTGCAAACCCAATCCAGAATTCCTAATATGTTTCTTCCTTTACTAAAACTGTAGAACTAAAAGTATTTCACCGCTCCCGCTCTCTCTCCTCAACCTTTTTACCATCGCCGACACCGCTACGTACTTCAACCCATTTCAGGTTAGTTGGTTATTCACACCACTGTTTCCGATTCTATTATTTTTCTTTCTTTTTTTTTTCATTTTTTTGGTCCATATCTTCGTTTTATTGATTCCTATTTACAAGATGAACAATGAGAATGTTAATCCTAATGTTGCCCGACGCAATCGAAAATGGCCATTTATTTGTATGTCATATTGATACTGAAACGTCTAAAGAAGCACACCATGTTAGATTAGGGATCTTACGGAACGAAAAGCTTATTCGTGAAGGTATTTTTTAGTCAATACTTATTTATAATCAACTCTTCTTTATCACCTGTGGATTTTTTTTATAATGTCACCCGGCAGGAGTGCATGCTCAACCTCATCCGACGGGGCGTACCGTTACAGTACTAAGAGAGATAAACCTTAATGACACAACACGGCATGGTAAAAATTCTAACTGCATGTTTGGTGAGTTTTATTATTATTATTTTTGAAATCTTGGACCAACTCATCATGCATTTGGATTCTACCTATCGACAATATCAAAAAAATAAAAACATTACGTGGACATTAACAAAACAGAATTACCTATCGACGATGATTAACATAATTTTTAGTTTTTGTTTGGGACTTTGATTTTTTTTTTGGACGAGATTGGGTCTACTTGATTTTTTTTCCAAAATCTTGGGTCCACTCATCATGTTTTTGGATATATACTTCCTAACGACAATATAATAATAATAATAAACACAATTACATGGACATTGAAAAAACAAAATTATCTATTGACAATGATGAACATAGTTTTTTTGGGGGGGTTTTCCGTTTCATGATTCCAAATTTTAATTATAGCTGTTGTTGAACAAAAATATAAGGGTGATCACTTGGTTGTGCTTGATTTTTTTTATTTTTGACGAGATTGGGTCAACTGATCATGACATTTTAATGTTCTACAATCCATTTCATATCATATATCCCATAATAGACATAGTTCAACAGCATGCAAGAGACTTTAAATGTGAATTTTGGTCCTCAATTGGTAAGCATAAAGAACTATACATTATATAAAGACTACATCAAATTGAAATTTTATGCCTACTTACATATTCTCCATTGTTTATATTAAGATGGAGAAATTGTCTCCAAGATTCGAGAAGCATGACGATGCTCAAGCAGCATTTGAAGAACAAGATGCGAAAATTGGTTTGAATTATTCGCATGTATTTTAGGTATAATGTAAAAATGGTCGTGACATACTTCACTTGCTCAATGGAGCTCTTGCTAAAGGATACGAAGACAGAATTTATCTCACGATGTGTCCCATCTTATTTGAAGAAATTAGTGTTAAAGGTAAATACTTAAAGGCCATATATAAATCACACTGTATTTTATAAATATAGCAATAACTTTATTTGCGATGTTTGGCTAGGATAATGGTGTGCAAATGCTCAAAGCCTATCTTTCTCAATATCATGGACACGCATATGTTTTTATTATTCCTGCTCGAAAACCTATGTGTCTTGACCATTGTGCCTCTGCGGTAACTTTCTTGTTAAAGGTTGATTGGTCAAAAGAATGTTTGCACTTTTTCAAAGGTAAGGTGGCCTTTTACTTTCATTGTCACACCTAGATTATATACAAATCGGTTCATATTTCGTGATGAATTTAATAATTCTTGATCTTATTTATGTAGGAATGTTGAGAACGAACAAAGAAACAATGGGGTCATCGTGATAACAACTTCGCAAAAGCATTGAAAGATTTTATAAAGACATTTTAATTGTTAGGTTACATTTACAGATCAATTTAACTTTATTTAATTTGTAGTTAGCGTGGTGAATGAATCTGCTGTGTTTGGTTTGTGTTTTGAACTTTTTTTTGAAAAATAGTAGGGGTAATAAGGGGAGAGAGATAGAGAGAGAAATGTTAGAAGTAGGAGGAATATAGGGAGAATTTTTTGAAAAATGCTTTTTGAAAACCAAAGAGAACAAGGTTATGGATTTGGAAATGTTTGGACCTACTTTAATATGTTGTTTGAGCCAATGATTTAAATGTGTACCTCTTTTTTTTTTTGGAAAGGCCAAGAAAATTTTATTAATTTTTGAGAAGCTACCAAGACTAAAAGGAACAAGGATTAAACAGTATTATATCCCTAAACAAAGCCTAAGAATAATCTTGTGCCAATTCAAGACCTAAGAGTATCCACAATACTATAATCAAAAATGGATAACCAAAAGTTGCCACATCAGTTTTTGATTATCCATTTAAGAGATTGCTAAGATTAGCAATGTAGAGATCCACAATGGCATAATCAAAATTGAATAACCAAAAGTTGCCACATCACCATTTTAAATTATAAAAAAACTAATAACTGTGAACATAGAAATAGTTTTTTCTAAAATTAATTTTGAGACTAATGAAAACTATTTATTAGAAATAGACAAATAATTTTTGAATTTTTTTAAAAAAGAAAAACAGTTTAAAGAAAAATAGCTTTTGTGTAATTATGATTTTTGAAAAAATAGTTTTTTATATAAGAAAAGGTTTTGAAAAAAAACATTTTCTCATACAAAACATTTTTTTGTATAAAAATGTTTTTTAAAAATAGTTCAAAAATAATTTTTGGGGGAAAACAGTTTTTAAAAAAAGTTTTTAAGTAAAATATTTTTTTTGAAAACATTGTTGAAAAAGAAAAAAAGGGGAAAAGGGAAGAAATAAAACTTTTTTTTGTAATGATGTATGTATTTGATTGAGAATGTAAGGTTCATTAAATTTGGTTATTGGCAAAAGGTTGTTAGTTTTGATTATCCAAAGTCCAAAATTTGATTATTTCTAAAGAGGTTGCTAAGTTTGATTATAGCATTGTGAGCCAAATTTTGCACCAACATTGTTAACTTTAAAAACCTAGCACTTTTGGTTATGCCATTGTGGATACTCTAAGAGAAAGAAGAAACCGAGATTGACAAGCTGCCAATCCAGGAAATGGGCCAAAGCCCAAACACCTAATGGGTTTGAACACCGACAAGGTCGATTCATTCGCATATCATGGGTCTTTGCTAGTTTAAAAATATTGCAATATGGATCTTATTTTAAAGATCTCATCATCTTTTTACACTGTGCAAGGAAATTTAAAAACTATTTTTATAAGCACATTACCTTTAAGCTTGAAAATTTTAAAATAACTACTTATTTTTTAAGAAGGCTTTTGAAATGGTGTACACAGACAACTCTCTCAAGCTGGAGGAATTCTGTTTGCAAATCAGATACCATGCGATATTAATGCAGAACAATGCAATCGACAGATCAGATTGAAACACTTTTTTTTCTCCTTTTTATTTTGTTTAATTTGTTCGGTTCCTATCAATCTTAGCCGTCAATTGCATAGTATTCAAAAGTCCATTATTGTCCCTTTTTTGGCTAGGATTGCCCAAAGCAAAAATCAACGGCCCACATCAACCCCATTTCCAAGTTTTCTCCCCACGACAGCATAACCCAACTTATTTTCATTTTACTTTCCTTAATGCTAGATCAACGGTCCACATCAACCGCATATTCAAGTTTAAGAATTAATTAACGGCTTGGATCAATCGTATGGGACCCAGAAATGGACCTCGTATGACGATCTGTATAGTGTCGGTACAAGTTACGCATAGTAGAGTTCTTAGACCCCGTTCCACTAAGAAATTTTTGTCCTTGTTCAAAAAAAAAAGTCGCGTTTGTTAATTTTGTGCCAAACTTTTGTGGATTATCGATTCGTCTTGACGAGATAAGTCGGGTTTTTTTAATTTTACCAAATATTTTGGAAAATAATCATTTTTTAGCAAGAAAATAAAAAGTCAACTTTTTTTGCTAAAGAGTGGATATTTTCCAAAATGTTTGGATAAAAGTACAAAGTGAGACACAAAACTAACAAACGCGATTTTTTTAATAAAGACAAAATAAAAAGAAGTCCTAAAAATCTTTAGTGGAAGTTCTTATTAGTTTTTTTTTTTGGAAAATTCTAAAATCAGCCCAATGGACTGACAATAATAAGTGTGTGAATGTGTATTAAAAGGTGTAAGAAGTACACAGAATTACATGTTTTCTTTCTTTTCTAGTGTATTTATCGTCAGTGCAGTGGACTGACAATAGCAAGACCGTTTTTTTTTATCAGCAAGTTCTTATTAGTTGATCAAGTAAAATGAAAAAAGTTAGCGTTATGGTGTCGATGAAGAGTAAAATGCAAAAAATGGACCGTTGATTTTTAAGTGTATCCCTGTGATTATTGTCACCCCATCCACATCCAATGGGCACGTGGTAGCATCACATGTTCACAGTAGCTTAGCCCAGGAAAAAGTAGTAGTCATAAAGGTGAACTGCCAAATATTCACATGTGGGCCCAGTCAATATAATCAGAACACTAATAGAGGCATATCACCTTAGAGGCACATCAACCACACCTCTCTCACATACAGGTGGGATCCGGTCCAGTGGGACCCACCTGTATGTGAGAGGGATGTGATTGATGTGCCTCTAAGGTGATGTGCCTCTAGCATTTTGGATATAATTACTACTCAAAATGCTAGAGGCACATCAACTACACCCCTCTCATACTACTTCGGGAGATATGGACTACTCTAGACACTCCACATGTGTTTCCTATAACTTATCAGAAAGTTTGTTGACACAGATAAAATGCACACATATCTTGCATAGATCATTGTGTGAGGTCCACTACGGATTATATACAAATGATCCAAATCGTTCATTAAATGTAAAATATTTTTTCAAGGGCCTCCATAAAAAATAAGCTTAATCCGATACATGTAGTTTCTCGATTCAATCATCAACTTTTCATTAACCTGAAATTTGAGTGAAAAGTTAGATGATTGAATCGAGCACCTTTAGGTATCAGATTGAGCTTGTTTTTCGTGACAACCCGTAAAAAAATATTTTACATTTAATAAACGGTTAGATTATTTGTGTGGGATCCTTAGTGGCCCCACATAATCTATACATGTGTGCATTTTGTCTATGTGGGCAGCATCTCTGATAACTTTATGCATAAGTCTATCCACAGTTTTTTCCACACAAATCATGCACAGATGGTGTGGGACTTCACTACGAATCTTATACAAATGATCCGATCCATTCAATAAATGTAAAATACTTTATTCAATCCGATATCTACAGGTGCTCAATCCAATCATATAACTTTTCATTATTCGAAAATCTTAATGGAAAGTTGAATGATTAGATTGAGCACTTATAATTTTACTCTTTCGATTCCTGTCATCGATACAAACCACTAATTATGTTGTGTTCTCTTTGTAATTCAAAATGAATTTTTCAAAAAATTTCTCCTAGATTCCCCGAATTTCCAACATTTCTCTCTATCTCTCCCCACTTATTACCCCTACTATTTTTCAAAAAAAATTTCAAAATCCAATCCAAACACAGCATAATTCTCAAAAATTTTACTTAAAGCTAACAAATGCAAGTTTTTTTTGAATAAAGATAAAGAATTAAGTCAAATCGCTTAAGCAACATCAAGCTCGGAGTCGGTTGAACTTTTTAAATATTTGCTCATAATATTTAATTTTTTAAATTTCTACCATCGAGACGAATCAATAATCATACAAAAAAAAATCGACCCAAAACTAACTAATAAGAAAAAAGTACAAAAAATTAATAAATGAATTATTTAGGCCAAAACGGAAGTTATAAGAGGAGTTGATTTTATTTTATACTTCTGCTTTCTTTCTGTTGGATGGGTTAGTGGGGAAGGCATTGCGTGGCCTAAAAATAGCCGTTGATTTCAATGTGGTTGGATGGAGTTCATCCTCACCACAAACAGGACAATACTGGATACTTTCACACTGGATTGGATCCCAACCCCACACGTACACCCACTCACCCTCTCTCTCTCTCTCCAACTTTACTCTCTCGACAGCCGTCTGCAACCCGGAACCCCATCTCTCTCTCCTTCAAAATCCAACACCCATTCTCTCTCTCTCTCCACCGTCGGAGCCACCAACACCCACGCCGAAATAGAACCAACGTCGCCGAACCACCAATGTCTCTTCGTCTCACCCACCGACACCCACCCCCACCCCAAACGACGCCAATGCCCACGAAGCCGGTGCCTGTCCGACCTCCACCATTGCCGCCGTCCAACCGACTCCTTCTTCAAACCGGGTTCAGAGAGCTCTCCTCTCTGACATAAGATAGATCTGTTGAGAGTCCTGCTGGCCCTTCGACCGGAGTGGTCGTTCGTGACTCCGTCCTAGCGGATCTCCCTGAGACTGAGTTTAGTCAAGCCCCATCCCCGAGTCGGTTAAAGCCCGACTACTTTCGAGCTGTTTCGTCGGAGACGATGGCTGCTGGTACGTCTCTCTCTCTCGAGTTCGCTCTCTCTCTTCACCTTCTCCGGCTTGGTTCTCTCTCTGTTTGTGTATGTGTGTGTGATATATACATAGACAGAGAGAGAGATCAGATTTGATTATGATATTTTGCAGAAGAAATCAGATTCGATTCTGATTCTTTGGGGAGAGGAACAGAGAGAAGGTGCATGAGTTTACCAAAGAATCCCCACACCCAAATCCAAACAGTAAACTGAAACAAGAAAAAAAGGACATGGAAGGAAAACATGAAAAGTCTGAAAACCCGTTAAAGTAAAAAAAAATAAACCACAATCTGGGCACCCAAATCCGTGGGAGCCACCACTGATTGCCTGCAAATCGACCAAAACAGCCCTGCACATAGCGATCCAACTTCACAACCTCACAGACACATGAGGGCAATCCTGGCAGAAGTGAAAGTTCGTCGCTTACACGTACGGACACGTTCAATTCTCCTTTAGTGAGCCCGAGTGGAATAACCAAGTAATGATGTGTTTCATTCAAGCTAATAAAATCAAACAACACAACATTGTAGACATAAAAGTACAGTATCTGTCTGTTCGGGAAAAAAAAAAAAACTAAAAATCTTGGAAAATTTCACAAGGCATCACAGATATCGATTCAACAAAGCCATCACTTGGGATCTGTCAAGCTCAAGCTGAAGTCCCACAATTTCTTTTCCAATTCTTCATCTTTAGCCAAAGCGATTGGTTTTGCTAGATTACTGTCTGAGAAGTACTCCCCGCTCACCCCCTTCACTTGCGGATGCAATGCCACGTAGCAAGTGGTTGCCGCTCCCTAAAACAACAATGAACGAAATTACTAGTTAGCAAACCGTGTCACCCTAATATCCTAAAACAAACATGCTAAACATCTCAAATTTTCCACATACAATGACTTATTTTTCACAAGAAATGCTGTTCTGCATCTTACATAAGAGTCGACAGAACTAACCTGTGGAATACTTTGCAAGAAACATTTTGCCACCGTGCTGAGCACGCCTGCAACCAGACAGGAACCAAACCATTAATCTATGCCAACATATTTATACTACTTTAGTAAAAGATGAACTTATAAGCCAACTTCAAACTATCCGTGGCTTATCTTGAAGAAGACCTGTCAAATTCAAGCATGTTTGTAACAAAACTTCACGAACAGAATCCATTGCTCTACAGTTATACATTTTGAAAATTTTAGCCTGATAAGAAACAAAAACAAGAATAGAGCTGCGTACTTTGTATTACCGTATTGTTTTCCAGAAATAACATACATCCGCTACTAGTTTTGGTTTCTGGTGTTAATTTACATCCACAAAGCTCTCTTGAATAGCATGCGATCATGCAGTCTCTTTCAATTTTAGCTAATGCATACAATATCATGGAGTCCGGTGAACTGGAGTACTTCCACCATTCCTGTCCCACATGGTTATATGCTTTCTCCCGAAGCATTCTACGGTAATAAACTCTTTGGGATGCATTGGGGAACTAAGTTCTAATACAATAAGAAACAAATGAAACTGCATGGCCAAGCTTTCAGATTAAAGCAAATTAGGAAGCCCAAAAAAAGATCCTTAAAAAGTAAACGTCTCCGTGGTATTGAACAGCTACCAATCCAACAGATATATGTTCCGGAATAGTATGTTTCAAGAACATAACCATATAGAGTCCAAACGTTCAGAGGTTTACCATTAACAATGCTATGGTGACGTCGCAGAAGGTTGGTGGCAATGATTCCTGGATGAAGTGAATTAGCAGTAATCTCCACCCCTTCTTCCTGGTTAATTGTCAAAAGAAATCATCCACGAGGGCTTTTAATAAATCAAGGTATTGACAAGTATATAATCATTTTCGGGAAAATTTCTCTTATATCCCTTAGACTTTGACCAGAAATTCATTTTGGTCCTTCACCTTTCAATTTCGGCATAAAAATTCGACTTTCCAATTTTTTTCAATGTCATCCTTTAGAAGGAATCCATTTTCTTTGAGTCCTGCTATGGCCACGCCGGGCCGTCTTCGGCCACCAGACGGCCGATCTGAGCCGTCCAAAAATTCTAAAAAAAAAAAACAAGAAGGCCAACGCGGGAATCAACGACATCCGATGTGTGTAGGGTGTTTGATCCAAACACCCTATTTTTCGTGTATATATGTATATATCCTTGAAGGATGACATTGAAAACAATTGGAAAGTCGAAGTATTTTTATGCCGAAATTAAAAGGTGAAGGACCAAAATAAATTTTTAGTCAAAGTCGAAGGGATATAAAAGAAATTTTCTCATCATTTTCACATCGAATAGTTAATATATGGGTCAATCTCTCCCTTTGAACAACTTAAGCTACCGATATGCTACCATTCAAACTAGGCTGTTCCTGAGTTCAACAAGTGATGGCTCTAAGGGTTCTCATATTTTCATTCTTTATCTTTATTTTGAATGGATATCTAATAACAAATATATCTCATAGCTAAACAAATGTCTAATTCTTGTTTCATAGTCTTAAGAACTCTGATATTGATCAAAGTGAAAATTGCAGATGTGCATACCAAAATGCAGACACTAGACACACACAGGAAGAACATGGTTCAAAATGTTAATGGCACAGAAACAGCTGCCTTGTACTAAAAAGCTTGGTTACCAATTGGTCCAATTCATAACAAGGCCTTGATGATGTGCGATTTGTAATTATCTTGATATCAATTTCTTGCATAGTTGAGTAACAAGGATATATTGATTACCTTAAAGCGCTTTGCCAGCTCATTAGCATGCAATATGTTAGCAAGCTTTGATTGTCCATACGCATACATGGTGCGGAAGCTGAAAAGTAGAAAGTAAATAAAGGAAAACAGGTAATCGAGTCAGCTTTACAAATCTGATCAACAGCTCAATTTTGAAAGTGTGACCGTATTGCCAGAGAATAAATGTCGTCAAAGGACAAAACTGTCCCTCCAAGTCATATGCTATGCTTGAGTTGGATGGAACTCTTTCTCTTCCATGGATTTTTCAAAGGCAATTGAGCTACCTAGGATTTAATTACAAAGCATAGTAGTTTCGAATTTAGAAAAACTAAAATGATATAATTCTAACTAGGATCAAAGAAATTAAGAGAAAACTGGAAAGGTAAAGAAAAAAGTGTTGTTCGTAATTACCTAGATTTGTCATTGATTTTGTCAAAACGAACTCCTTCAGGGTATCCGAACCGACGATGACCCTCTGATGACACAATCACAATCCTTCCTTCTTTCTGGCTTTCACGTGCTGTACTTTTCATGGTCTCCAACAAAATATTTGTCAAAAGAAAATGACCTGTAAAAAGTTTAACATTTATCCTTCATACGCAATGCATGTTGTTGTACATTTGACGAGAGAGTAGTATATAATTTAGTATCCTATGGGATGAAAAATGGGAAAGAACAAAACATTCATGAGAAGGAGCGTTATGAAAATCACTGACACGAAAGCAAACAAGACATCAGGCAATTACAATAATAGATAAACCCTGTCCCTCTCATTCACAGGTGCTCTTAATAAAAGCACTAGAATAATTATGTGACAAACTTCAGAAGAGAAGAAGTACGATATTTTCAGTTTCCAAGTGAAGATCGAGTGATAGCACTCAATTATCCCTATTCATACTTGATGCAAGCACCAAAACCATACAAGGAAGAAAAGGAAAATGACGATAGAAATAATCAGTTATCCTGAAGCCCGGAAGCTAAGTAAAGCTGGATGACCTGGTAAAAACTAATGTATGGTCTTCTCTTTTTTTTTTTTTTTTCCCCCCCATTTTATTTCTTTCCCACAAAGTAGGACATTCTCCATCCGCCTGCTTAATAGCAGATGGAATAATCTTTAAGCTCGGAAAAACCTGCATTTATCTGTGCAATGAATCTAAGTTGGAACTCCGACCATTTAGGAAGTGAATCCAATTTACATTCGAAACTCCTATCGTGCTTCTTTAGAACATTTTGTAGCCATTGAGCAGACATGCTGTTATAACGATTTTAAAGCACACAACAAGATTTTAAAAAACCCAATAATGAATGATTCTCACCTATATGGTTAGTTCCAAACTGCAGCTCTATATTGTCTTGGGTAAGCATGAAAGGGGGAGCCATGACCCCTGCATTGTTACTTCCAACAACAAAGAATATATTTCACTCCTAGTAAAGTTCAAAAACGAACGGCAAGGTCCATAATAAGTTATCCATTTCGCATATTTGAAGAGGACAAAAACCGAAGCTAAATGAGATAGCAGCGTATTCAATTGTTTCGTTATGCTTACATGAGGAGGTTTAAAGGAAGGCCCAAGGACTTGTATTCCGAACCGAATTTCCTTACAGACGCCATTGAACCCAGATCTAGCTCCATAACATCAAGTTTAGCATTTGGGTTTTCCTTGAGTATAGCTTCTCTGACTTTTCGACCCGTATCAATATTTCTAACTGCCATAACCACATGTACACCACGCAAGGCGAGGACGCGTGTAGTCTCTGTGCCAATACCACTTGATGCCCCTGAAATTGGATAAAATATAAACAATGATACCATCTGATAACCCCAATTCCATGAGGGTCTGAAGTCAACATCAGAAGAATAGAATTTTGCGATCATTCTTCACTGAGTTGAAAGATTTTTAGCGAATTCAACGCCAACCAATTATCACCACACCCCAATGGTAGAAGTGCTTGCAACACTACTCATTTCTCTCACACGAAAGATGCACTTAAAATAAATTTGGAAATGGAAGTTGATGACCCAAATTCCATCAGTACCTCCCATATGATCAATATATAGCGTACTTATGACTTGCACACAAATAGGAAGACAAGTCAAGTAATTTCTCCTCATATATAGCCATGTTCTTGAATCAGAAGCATCAAAATAGTTGATATTCCAACAAACTCATCACACACACAGAGAGAGAGAGAGAGAGAGAGAGAGAGAGAGAGAGAGAGAGAGAGAGAGAGAGAGAGACCTGTAACGATGGCAGTGAGGCCAGTTCCATCAATTCCTTCGGTAACTTCCTCAGCTGTAGAACAGGCTGAGAACCCAGAAGGACCTTTTCTTCCAAGAATCCACATTTTGCTGCTCTGATGTGATCCCCACCAAAAACCCAAGTTAAACCCCGATTTTGTAAGTACTACTCTACAAAACCAATGCAAGGTTGTGTACACTATATATAGGGTCTGTCTCAATGTAAATTTTGGTTATTAGATTTATATATTTTGTTTTCTTGCAAGAAGGGACAATTTACTGAATATATAATGTTTTCTTGTAGGAGGGTCCGGAGGGACAATGTTTTCTTGCAAGAGGGCCAATTTATTGTATATCTAATGTTTTCTTGTAGGAGGGACAATGTATTTTATATTTTGATTTAGTTTCAGGACATGGTCTTCAGTCAACTAATGGAAATGCCTATGGAGGCAATACGGGCCCACGATGTTTATCTTATTTGTTTGTAGGTTCAAAAACAAAACAAACAATGAAATAAAACAATTGTGCCGACCTCTTATTAGATATCATGTCGGTAATGGGGCAAATACCTTCCTTTGGCTAGATAACTGGCACACTCTGGGACCTTTGTATGCTAAATTTGGTGAGAGGGTTGTGACTAATTTGGACAGAACTTTATGGGCTAAAGTGGCTACTATCATTGACCAAGGAGATTGGTGCTAGACCTCTGTTTCGGTTTATATAACCACATGAATATATGTGTATTGTTTTCATGTTCCTCCATGTAGACGGCAAAATGGTTCTAGACCTCTGTTTCTTGTTGCAGGGACTATGTTGAAGAAAGAAAAACACCATGACTATATCACCCAAGGTGGTAGGTATCTTTTTGGTTTGAGTTTGAGAGGTCGTAGGTTCGAGTTGACAGTTAATTTGGGCCCTAAGAGGTCAAAGATTTGAGTTTTGTTAACGATGCCTCCTGGCCCTGCTCTTCCGTTTTCACATACTGGTCGCTTGATTTGGTGGGGCAGTAGGTGCTTTGGATATGCAATTCTAGGGTCATGGCAAGGGAAGGGCTGTTAGGCTGGGTCGGCCCCTCCTCCATCCTTTTAGCTGCGGAAAAAAACCCATCAGAAACGATACCCGCGAGTACAGATCCATTTTGAATCTCACAAAGATAATCGGAGACGCCCATTTTGTTTAGGGGACCTGGTAAAAAATTAGCTCAATCGGGTATCAGTAGGGACATTTACGAAATACCTAATTTTGCTTTGGAATCCATAGGTGGATGTTTCATTATACATAGACCTATATTCGATTAAGCTAGTTTTTTAGGACCCCAAAAACAACTCAAATAGGTCTGTACGCGTGGGTACAGATGTGGGATTTGTACCCATAGCAGCAACGCATACCATGACACCTGATGAGAGGGGTTTGATTGCTAAATCATGTTCATATGCAATTGTTTGGATTTTCAGCTGTTGGATTACACATATCTTGGTGTGTTAGATGATTATCAGTTAGTCTTGACTCTTGAGATTTTTGTTTTTTGTTTCAAGACAAAATGGGGTTCAACCAACCGATGGAAATGGCCTGGGGCCAATATGGGAACTTCCGGAAGTTTTCTGAACTTAGTAATTTAACCAAGTAATGAGGTGTTTCATTCAAGCTAATAAAATCAAACAACACAACATTCTAGATATTAAAGTACAGTATCTGTCTGTTCGGGAAAAAAAAATAAAAATCTTGGAAAATTTCACAAGGCATCACAGATGTCGATTCAACAAAGCCATCACTTGGAATCTGTCAAGCTCAAGCTGAAGTCCCACAATTTCTTTGCCAATTCTTCATCTTTAGCCAAAGCGATTGGTTTTGCGAGATTACTGTCAGAAAAGTACTCCCCACTCACCCCCTTCACTTGCGGATGCAATGCCACGTAGCATGTGGTTGCCGCTCCCTAAAACAATGAACTAAATTAGTTAGCTGACCATGTCACCCTAATGTCCTAAAACAAACATGCTAAAACATCTTACATTTTCCACATACACTGACTTATTTTTCTCAAGAAATGCTGTTCTGCATCTTACATAAGAGTCGACAGAACTAACCTGTGGAATACTTTTAAAGAAATATTTTGCCACCTTGTTGAGCACGCCTGCAACCAGACAGGAACCAAACCATTATTATACGCCAACATATTAGCTTTAGTAAAAGATGAACTTATAAGCCAACTTCGAACTATCCATGGCTTATCTTGAAGAAGACCTGTCAAATTCAAGCATGTTTGTGACAAAACTTCATGAACAGAACCCATTCCTCTACAGTTATACATATCCAAAATTCCCGCCTGATAAGAAACAAAAACAAGAATAGACCGGCATACCTTGTATTACCGTATTGTTTTCCAGAAATAACTTACATCTCCTACTGGTTTTGGTTTCTGGTGTTAATTTACAATCCACAAAGCTCTCTTGAATCGTATGTGTTCATGCGGTCTCTTTCAATTCTAGCTAATGCTTACAATATCATGGAGTCCGGTGAACTGGAGTACTTCCACCATTCCTGTCCCACATGGTTATATGCTTTCTCCCAAAGCATTCTAATAAACTCTTTGGGATGCAGTGGGGAACTAAGTTCTAATACAACCAGAAACACGTGAAACTGCATG
This sequence comes from Rhododendron griersonianum, assembly GCA_018127125.1. Lineage (NCBI taxonomy): Eukaryota > Viridiplantae > Streptophyta > Magnoliopsida > Ericales > Ericaceae > Rhododendron > Rhododendron griersonianum. Next base: position 51,205,625 of record CM030789.1, on the reverse strand, counting down.
GCCAAGCTTTCAGATTATAGCGAATTAGGAAGCCCATAAAAAGATAACATCTCCGCATGGAATTGAACAACTACCAATCTAACAAATATTTGTTCCGAAATATGTTTCAAGAACATAACCACATAGAGTCCAAACGTTCAGAGGTTTACCATTAACAAACCAACGGTGACGCAGAATTTTGGTGGCAATGACTCCTGGATGAAGTGAATTAGCAGTAATCTCCACTCCTTCTTCCTGGTTAATTGTCCAAAGAAATCATCCATGAGGGCTTTTAATAAATCAAGGTTTTAACAAGTTATACAATCATTTTCACATTGAATAGTTAATGGGTCAATCTCTCCCTTTGAACAACTTAATCTACTGATATGGTACCATTCAAACTTGGCTGTTCCTGAGTTCAACAATTGATGGCTCTAAGGGTACTCATTTTTTGCTTCTTTATCTTTTTTTTAAAGGATATCTTGTACAAATATGTCTCATAGCTAAACACAGTGCATACCGAAATGCACACACCAGACGAACATGGGAAGAACATGGTTCAAAATATCAGTGGCATGGAAATTCTATTATATTGACATATTTAGAACAACATGTACCTCAAATTCTCAGTTACAGAACGAAAAAGGAACTGTTGCCTTGTACTAAAAAGCTCGGTTACCAATTGGTCCAATTCATAAAAAGTCCTTGAGGATGTGCGATTATAAACAATCATCTTGATATCAATTTCTAGCATAGTTGAGTAGCAAGAATATATGGATTACCTTAAAGTGCTTTGCCAGCTCATTAGCATGCAATATGTTAGCAAGCTTTGATTGTCCATACGCATACATGGTGCGGAAGCTGAAAAGTAGAAAGTAAAACAAGGAAAACGGGTAATCGAGTCAGCTTTACAAATCTGATCAGCATCTCAATTTTGAAAGTGCGACCCTATTGCCAGAGAAAAAATGACGTCAAAGGACAAAACTGTCCCTCCAAGTCATATGCTATGCTTGAGTTGAATGGAACTCTTTCTCTTCCATGGATTTTTCAGAGGCAATTGCGCTACCTAGGATTTAATCACAAAGCATAGTAGTTTCGAATTTAGAAAAACTAAAATGATATAATTCTAACCAGGATCAAAGAAAATAGAGAGAACTGGAAGAGGTAAAGAAAAAAGTGTTGTTCCTAATTACCTAGATTCGTCATTGATTTTGTCAAAACGAACTCCTTCAGGGTATCCGAACCAACGATGAGCTTCTGATGACACAATCACAATCCTTCCTTCTTTCTGGCTTTCACGTGCTGTACTTTTCATGGTCTCCAACAAAATATTTGTCAAAAGAAAATGACCTGTAAAAAGTTTAACATTTATCCTTCATACGCAATGCATGTTGTACATTTGACGAGAGTGTAGTATATAATTTAGTATCCTATGGGATGAAAAATGGGAAAGAACAAAACATTCATAAGAAGGAGCGTTATGAAAATCACCGACACAAAAGCAAACAATACATCGGGCAATTACAATTATAGATAAACCCTGTCCCTCTCATTCACAGGTGCTCTTAACAAAAGCACTAGAATAAATGTGACAAAACTCAGAAGAGAAGAAGTACGATATTTTCAGTTTCCAAGTGAAGATCGAGTGATAACACTCAATTATACCTATTCATATTTGGTGCAAGGACCAAAACCATACAAGGGAGAAAAGGAAAATGACGATAGAAATAATCAGTAATCCTGCAGCCTGGAAGGTGAGTAAAGCTGGATGACCTGGTAAAAACTAATGTGATAATTTGTGGTCTTCCCTTCTTTCTTTCTTTTTTTTTTTTCTATCTTATTTCTTTCCCACAAAGTAGGACATTCTCCCTCCGCCTGCTAATAGCAGATGGAATAGTCTTTAAGCTCTAAAAAAACTGCATTGATCTTTTTAATGAATCTAAGTTGGAACTCCGATCATTTAGGAAGTGAATCCAATTTACATTTGAAACTCCTATTGTGCTTCTTTAGAACCTTTTGTAGCCATTGAGCAGACATGCTATTATTGTTAAATTGTTAGGGGTTTTTTTGTTATGTATCTTTTACATAGGGGTATATTTGTACTTGTACCTTTGTCCATATATATACAAAGTGTGAGAGAGAGAAACTTAATTTTGGTAGGGCTCTCCTTTTTTCCCCCAAATTCACATGGTATCATAGCTTATACCTGGAGACTCCTGACCATCAGCATTTATCTCGTTGATAAGGCTAGATGATGAAGACCCAGTGGTTGCCGAACACCTACAACCATTTTCCGACGCCGTACGACTCTCGTTGACCTTATACGCACCAGATCTGGTTCGGGTATCTTTTGGGTTCTCTAGTCTTATCTTCTGCTGTTCGTTTTTCTGACCACTGCCGGACCTACGCCAGCCTTTTCGGACGTTGGTGGTGCTGACCCATACCTGTTCCGACCATCTCTGACGTCGACGAGCTCCGACGAGTACTCGTCTTGCTGTTCCGACGTCGTCTCTGCCTTTTCCAGCCATTTCCGATGACACCCAGTGCTCGTTCCACTGTTCCGATGACCCCTAGCCCTACTCCGACGATGCCAAGTCTCGCCGGAGGTTTGCCGGACCACCTACGACCTCCTACACCACTCTCCGATGGCTGGACTTACTTTCTGACCTTGTACAACGACTGTTCGACCAATTACAGGTGCGTTTTCAGGGTTTTGGGCTGTTAGAGGTTGTTCTTTGTTGAACGAAGGCTGGGTAGGTTGATTTCAAGTTCATATGGGTCGAATAGGTCTCTGTCTGTTGCTGTTGTTGTTTTCAAGGCTGTTTAGTGTTGGATTTATTGGGTATTATTTGTTTGGAATCTCTGTTCTCGTGTTAATATGTCGGGGAATCCAAAAAAAGCTTCCGCTGATACAAAGAATGAGGGGAGTCGTGTTGGGACTCTGGATAACACTCCCCTCGATATTTGTCAAATTAAATTGGATGTTACCAACTATTTGCTCTGGTCTTGCTCTTTTACCTTGGCCATTACGGCCAAGGGCATGTCGAAATTCATCATAAGGCTTGTTACACAACCAACAGATGCTGGACCAAAATTTGAGACTTGGAAGTCACAGAATGCTTTGGCTATGACTTGGTTATTCAACTCTATGATCCCTACTATTTGTCATACCTTCTTGCTCCTGGATACTCCATTTACGGTTTGGACTACTGTGGCACAAATCTATTCCCGAAAGTGTAATGATGCTCAAGCCTTTGAATTAAGGAAGAAACTTAGGGGATTGGATCAACACAATCGATCTCTTGCTGAGTATTATGCTGAGTTGCGTGGAGTGTGGTAAGAGCTTGATTACTATCGGGTTTTTCAAGCTGTTTGCACTGCTGATGCCACTACATTTCACCAGATGGTGGAGAAGGAGCGCATTTATGATTTCCTTGCTGGTCTTAACATAGAATATGATCCGATTCTAGTGCAGGTACTAGGCCGGGTTCCTTTTCCTATTCTAGGAGAGGCCTATGCTTGTGTTCAACAGGAGGAGAATAGGCGGAGTGTGATGGTTCATCCTTCAATTCCGGATCACTCTGCCTTAGTTGCTTTTCCTACTCCACGGGATGGTAAGTCTACTCAGGGTCAGCTTGGTGATAAGAGTGGTCTTGTTGATAAAGAATTGCTCCGGTGTGACTATTGCAATAAATCAGGCATACGAGGGAATTCATTTGGAAGTTAAATGGTCGTCCCTCTCGTGGGAAAGGCAGTGGTCGAGGTTGTGGTCCTGTGCGTTCTCATGCACATGTTTTGGAGTCTACTGTTGACATGATGCCTGACCCTATTGGTGCTCATTTGCAAGCTCCCGTGCCTAGTACTTCCTAAAGTGGTGGTCCTTTTTCTCAATAGGAGTTACAGACTCTAAGGTGCCTAATGGCCAGGCTTGATTCTGCATCTTCCACGGCTTCTACTTCCACTACATCCTCGTACTTTGCTCACACTGGTATCCCAGCTAGTGCATCTACTGCTTCTTCCTCTCTTTCTTGGATAATAGATTCTGGTGCCATCGATCATATGACAGGTTGTTCATCCTTTTTTGACTCATACTCTACATGTTCTGGTAAGGATAAAGTCAGAGTAGCTGATGGTTCCCTATATGCTTTTTCAGGGAAAGGTTCCATCCGCGATTCTCCAACCATTTCTCTTTCTTCAGTTCTCCATGTTCCAAATTTTTCGACTAACCTTCTTTCTGTTAGTAGTCTTACCCACTCATTAAATTGCTCCGTGACATTTTTTCCTATACATTGTGTCTTTCAGGAGCTGGATACGGGGAGAATGATTGGCAGTGGTAAAGCTCATGGTGGTCTATATTTTTTGGAGCCTGCACCTCGTCCATCTTTTACACCCCTGTCATTGGGTCAAGCTCTTGCAACAAATACGAGTTCAGCTCTTCCTTTATTGCATCAGTGACATCGTAGATTAGGTCACCCATTTTTTTGGGATTTTAGAAAAACTTTTTCCTACTTTAACTAAGCAATGTAGTAGGAGCCAGTTTTTTTGTGAAGCGTGTGAGCTAGCTAAACACAAACACTCTTTTTATGCTCCTGTTAATCAAAGAAGTGATTCTCCTTTTACGGTTATTCATTATGATGTTTGAGGTCCTTCCCCAGTTACTTCTATTTCTGGTTATCAATGGTTTGTCACTTTTATTGACTGTTATTCTCGTGTCACTTGGGTGTATTTACTTCGGTCAAAAAATGAAGTGTTTTCATGCTTTAAATCTTTTCATCAGATGGTTCGTACTCAATTTGACACCAACATTAAAATCCTTCGTAGTGATAATGGGACTGAGTACCTTGATGGGCGATTTCGGGCATATCTTAGTGAGTATGGCATTCTTTTTCAAACAACTTGTGTTGGCATTCCACAGCAGAATGGGGTTGCTGAACGTAAAAATTGTCATCTTGCTGAGGTAGCCCGTTCTCTCTTGTTCATTATGAATGTCCCAAAATTTTATTGGGGCAAAGCTGTTCTTACTGTAGCTCATCTTATCAATCGCATGTCATCCAGTATTCTTCAGTTTAAAATTCCTCTTGAGTTTCTCCCTCGTAGTTCTTCGGTTTCTTCCCTTCCACCCAAAGTTTTTGGTTGCGTGTGTTTTGTCCATACTCCTAAACATCCTGGTGGCAATTTAGATCCCAAGGCTCGTAAATGCGTTTTCCTTGGCTATTCCCCTACCCATAAGGGATATAAATACTATGACCCTCACTCCCGTAAGTTTCTATGGATGTCACCTTTTGGGAAACAACTTCTTTTTACCCTCTCTCCGCTACATCTCTTCAGGGGGAGAATCATATGGAGGAAGAGATGTTGACATCCCATACTCAGGAGTCATGGTCTTACTTCCCAATACCTTGTTATAGTGAGGGGGAGAAGGAAAACTCTAGGGAAGAACCCATATCTGAAGCAAGAACAGAACATGACATGAGTGGCCAAGATGTTGACGATGGTAAGCTTTACCCGCATAGGTTGCCTAATTTGCAAAAGTTTTCTCGACGGAAAAATGGACAATCGGCCTGTGCGATATCACCTTGCCAAACACTATCACCTATTCCGGTTTCAAGTCCAGTTTCTGATTCTTCAGCTGACGCATCTGGTAATGAACCATCCCTTCTTGTTTCTGATAATCTTGATGCTCCTATTGCTCATAGAAAAGGAGTTAGACAGTGTACTCAACATCCCATCTCACAGTTTGTTTCATATGATTGTTTATCTCCTTCGTATCGTGCATTTGTTTCCTCTCTCTCTTTCATATCTATCCCACAGAGTTAGAAGGAAGCATTCATAATACCTAACTGGAAAGAAGTTATGGTAGAGGAGATGATGACTTTGAAAAAGAATGGCACCTGGGAACTAGTGTTTCCTCCGGAGGGAAAGAAATTAGTGGGTTGTAAATGGGTGTTTACGGTGAAACATAAGGCAGATGAGACAGTTGAGAGGCACAAGGCGAGATTTGTTGCCAAGGGCTATACTCAGACATACGGAATTGACTATGAGAAAACCTTTGCTCCGGTAGCAAAGATGAACTCTATTCGAACCTTACTCTCTTGTGCTGCTATTTTGAATTGGACTCTTCAACAATTCGATGTTAAAAATGCATTGCTTCACGGTGATTTAGAAGAAGAAGTGTACATGGATATACCACCAGATTTCTCTTCCTTTGCAACCGATGGGAAAGTGTGTAGATTGAGAAAAACCCTCTATGGATTGAAGCAGTCACCGAGAGCTTAGTTTGACAAATTTCTTAAAGCAATGTTGAGATTTGGTTACCGCCAGAGTCAGACAAATCATACTATGTTCATCAAGGGAGGTAATGAAGAGATTGCTATCCTCATTTTCTATGTGGATGACATAATTATGACTGACAATGATGCAGAAAAAATACTCCATCTTAAGGCTCGTCTTGCTCAAGAGTTTGATATTAAGGACTTGGGGTCATTGAGATACTTTCTTGGGATGGAGGTGGCAAGATCTGATAAAGGTATCTTTGTCTCTCAAAGGAAGTATATTTTTGATCTCTTGGAAGAAATGGGGATGTTGTGGTGCAAACCTGCAGACTCACCTATTGAGGCTAATCATCATCTCAGTGGAGCTATTGGGGAGCATACAGATAGGAAAGATATCAGAGGCTTGTGGGCCGCCTGATATACTTATCTCACATTAGACCAGATATTACATATGTCGTTGGAGTTGTTAGCCAATTTATGCATGAGCCACGTACAATGCATTTGGATGCAGTCTATCGTATTTTGAGATATCTTAAATCAGCTCCAGGTAAATGAATTTTGTTTTCCAATCATGGTCACTTGAGGTTGGAAGCATTTACTGATGCAAACTGGGCTGGTTCAGTGGATGATAGGCGCTCCACTTCTGGCTACTGCACCTTTTTTGGCGGGAATTTGGTTACTTGGCACAGTAAGAAGCAGTCAGTGGTAACTAGATCTAGTGCAGAAGCTAAATATAGGGCTATGGCTCACGGCGTGTGTGAGCTTTTGTGGCTCCAAACCTTGTTAAAGGATTTGAGATTCTTTGACGATGGTCCTATGAAACTTTATTGTGACAACAAAACGGCTATAAATATTGCTCATAATTCTGTGCAGCATGACAGAACGAAGCATATCGAGATCGATAGGCATTTCATCAAGGAAAAGTTGAGCAAAGGTTTGATATGTATGCCGTTTGTAAGGTCTGAGGATCAGTTAACTGATATATTTACGAAAGGGCTTAGTAGTAAGATTTTTCATCCCATTGTATTCAAGTTGGGCTTGATAGATATCTTTGCACCAACTTGAGGGGGAGTGTTAAATTGTTAGGGTTTTTTTTTGTTATGTATCTTTTACATAGAGGTATATTTGTACTTGTACCTTTGTCTATATATATACAAAGTGTGAGAGAGAGAAATCTAATTTTGGTAGGGCTCTCCTTTTTCCCCTAATTTCACAGTTATTAACAATTTTAAAGCACACAACAAGATTTTTAAAAAACCCAATAATGAATGATTCTCACCTATATGGTTAGTTCCAAACTGCAGCTCTATATTGTCTTGGGTAAGCATGAAAGGGGGAGCCATGACCCCTGCATTGTTACTTCCAACAACAAAGAATATATTTCACTCCTCGTAAAGTTCAAAAACAAACGGCAAGGTCCATAATAAGTTATCCATTTCGCATATTTAAAGAGGACAAAAACCGAAGCTAAATGAGATAGCAGCGTATTCACTGGTTTCGTTATGCTTACATGAGGAGGTTTAGAGGAAGGCCCGAGGACTTGTATTCCGAAGCAAATTTCCTTACAGACGCCATTGAACCGAGATCTAGCTCCATAACATCAAGTTTAGCATTTGGGTTTTCCTTGAGTATAGCTTCTTTGACTTTTCGACCCGTATCAGTATTTCTAACTGCCAAAACCACATGTACACCACGCAAGGCGAGGACGCGTGTAGTCTCTGTGCCAATACCACTTGATGCCCCTGAAATTGGATAAAATATGAACAATGATATCATCCGATAACCCCAATTCCATGAGGGTCTGAAGTCAACATCAGATGAATAGAATGTAGAAAAACTTCGTATTCTGAAAAGACACCACTTTACTCAATAGAATACCAAGTACCAAGCAAAAAGGTAAATATAGACCTCAACAAAACCATTTTTACAACTCACCAAATTCTTTTGGGAGTATTTTTTTTTCAATAAAATAGTTGGCCTAAATCTTTTTATAAGCACACTTGGCTCTTGCGATCATTCTTCACCAAGTTGAAAGATTTTTAGTGACTTCAACGCCAACCAATTAACACCACACCCCAATGGTAGAAGTGCTTCTAACACTCATTGCTCTTACGCGAAAGAGGTACTTAAAATAAATTTGGAAATGGAAGTTGATGACCCAAATTCTATCAGTACCTCCCATATGATCAATCTATAGCATACTTACACACAAATAGGAAGACAAGTCAAGTAATGTCTCCTCATAAATAGCCATGTTCTTGAATCAGAAGCATCATATAGTTGAAATTCCAACAAACTCATCACACACACACACACACACACACACACACACACAGAGAGAGAGAGAGAGAGAGAGAGAGAGAGAGAGAGAGAGAGAGAGAGAGACCTGTAACGATGGCAGTGAGGCCAGTTCCATCAATTCCTTTGGTAACTTCCTCAGCTGTAGAACAGGCTGAGAACCCAGAAGGACCTTTTCTTCCAAGAATCCACATTTTGCTGCTCTGATGTGATCCCCACCAAAAACCCAAGTTAAACACCGATTTTGTAAGTACTACTCTACAAAACCAATATATGCAAGGTTTGTGTACACTATATATAGGGTCTGTCTCAATGTAAATTTTGGTTTATAGATTTATATATTGTGTTTTCTTGCAAGAGGGTATTGTATATTTAATGTTTTCTTGTAGGAGGGACAATGTTTTCTTGTAGGAGGGACAATGTTTTCTTGCAAGAAGGACAATTTATTGTACATATGGGCTCCGTTTGTTTCGATGTAAAATGTTTTACAATGTAAAATATTTTCCATGTAAAATATTTTTTCAGAAAACAAATTTCAAACTTTTATTTTTCGGTGTTCGGTTGGCACTTGAAAATATTTTCAGAAATCAATAAAATAGTGTAGAGAGAGAGAGAGGAGGGGGGCTTAAAACGGTAGAGAGATCTGAAAATATTAGAATTGTACGTGGGTCAGGACTGACCATCGAGGAAATTGAGCAGTGAGAATTGCAGTAGAAGGCAACGGGTTCATTTCGGAAAATAACTTACGGAAGATTGGGTAAGTCATTTTCATCCAATTGATGGAAAATATTTTACATGTAAAATGTTTTCCTATTGTTTTACACAACCAAACACTGGAAAATAGGTAAAATATTTTATGCTCAAACAAACAGAGCCATAATGTTTTCTTGTGGGAGGGACAATGTTTTCTTGCAAGAAGGACAATTTAATGGAGTATATATTAGGTTTTCTTGTGGGAGGGACATTGCATTTTATATTTTGATTTAGTTTCAGGACAACATGGTCTTCAATCAACTAATGGAAATACGGGCCCACGATGTTTATCTTAATTGTTTGTAGATTCAAAAACAAAACAAACAAATACATATAACAACGAGACATGATATAACTAAACAGGCCCTTATTCTTATCCTAAAACAACAAATAGAACCTGTTGGTTTATTTTCTTATTTTCTGTCTTAATCAAACACAAAATAAGCAGATAAGAGCATCTACAATGTAATAATCAAAATTAAAAGATTGCTAAAGTTAGTAATGTGTGCTTAAAAAAATGCTCACATTGTAATAATCAAAGTTAGCAATCTCCTAACCAATAATCAAATTTGGGCATTTGAATAATCAAAAGTAACAATGTGAGACTTCACATTGCTAACTTTAGCAACCCTCTAAATGAATAATCAAAAGCTGACGTGACAAGTTTTGATTATTTAATTGCAGATGCTCTAAGGCAATAAGATAAAATAACCAAACAAGCCCGTAATCTTATTCTGATGACATTGTGGTTGGTACGTACATTAGATTTTCGGGTCCGGAGAATAAGCCGGACAATTCGTTGTGCAGAAGATCATCCCTGTAAAAATTCAAGTTGAACAGCAATCTGTGACCAAATGTAACCATATGTCTTGTGGCCTTTTGACGTTGCCCTACTTTCGTGTCTAAACCTCCATGTTGCGGGTTACAGCATCGTCTTCCTCTCTATTCACAAGTGACTCTTAATGTTTCTTTGTATTTGACAGAAACAAAGGCAGAGTTACTTGAAGGAAGGGAGCAGTCTCTATTTTCTTACACCATACGGTTCACTCACCCAACTGCCGGAAATTCCGAAACTATATGGCCTGTATGAGAATAACTAGACTGCCTCAATAAGAATAGGTGAAGACAACAATTCAGGAATTTTTATTCATAAGCTGGCTTTACAAACAAACGACAATCTACACACAAACTATATAATACAAGAATTCCAGATATTAAATGTGATACAAACGGGTTTCATAAATAAAATTATGAACAAGCTCACAAAAGCAGGGTAGCAATCAATTTGGCAACAGGCTTCACTTGGTATTCGTCAAGCTCAAGCTGAAATCCCACAATTTCTTTGCTAATTCGTCATCTTTAGCCAAAGCACTCCGTTTTGCTAGATTACAGTCAGAAAAATACTCTCCGCTGACCCCTTTAACTTGCGGATGCAATGCCACGTAGCATGTGGTTGCCGCTCCCTAAAACCATAAGGAACGGAAGTAATTAGCAAATTATCACTATAGAGTTATTCTAACAAAAGTGCTAAACATCTCAAAAATTCAAATACTTAAATTTCTCTTGAGAAATGTGGTGCATCTGGTGTCAGAGACACAAAACCTACCTGTTGAAGATTTTTCCCCATGTATTCAGCAATCGTCTTCACCAAACCTACAACAAAGACAGTTACCAAAGCAATTACTATATACCCAAGACAATACAAACACTTCTAGTAAAAGAGGAAACTTATGATCCAATTTGGAACAATCTGTGGCATATCTTGAAGATGACCTGTCAGATAGTATATATTTCTAACCATACTTAGCTAACAGAACACATCCCGTAATTTTCTTATTCTGCAAATGAATGAGAAAACATAAAAAACAACGTTGGTCCCATATTGTTTTGATATTGATGTTTTCCGGTTTTTTCAATCTACCACAAAAAACATGGGACCTGCATGCTACTATGACCAGAATATTTCTTGGCAACAACTCAACAACTTGAATGAAGGCTCAACCTACATGGCCCAAAGTGTACAAATCTAAGTTACTACTAGAAGCCCACAAGAATTTAGGTACAAAAGACTTTACTTCTCATCTCCAATGGATGTAGTGACATCACATATCACAGTTAGTTTCTGTTAATTGTAATAGTTTGATGTTTAGAATAGTATCTTAAAAATCATCTCTTGAAAGCTTGTACGCGCTCTTATAGTCGTACTGATACCGGACGTAGGTGCAAACGAACCAACAGAAGAAAGAAAGAGAACTAATAAAACAAAACATTCCCTCTAAACTCAATACCTACTCTTAATCTGAACAGTACCTAACAACGAAAACAAGCATATGAACAGCAACCAATCCAACAGATACTCAGAAACACATTTTAAAACTATAGCTATATAACATTCAAAGGATCAGAGGTTTACAGCTGAAAATGGTACGTTGATGCAGAAAGTTGGTTGCAACGATTCCAGGATGAAGTGAATTAGAAGTTATCTCGACCCCTTGTTCCTGATAAATTGCAAAAATGAATACAACGTACTGTGTAGCATATTATCATAAAAAATAACTGAATAAGAAAAGTGCAAGCAATTGTTCTCATGACCAATTAATTGTAGGTGTAGGTGATTCGTCACCTAAGTTAACGTACTACGATCCCGTTCCGATCCCCAATCCCGTTCCACGATCCTTGTAACCCTGCCTCTACTTTCTAGTAGTTACAAGGTTCAGTGATTCTCAATATTTTGCAGCCTATAGCTATTATTTTGTTTTTTGTTTTTTTGAACAGCAAAAGACAAAGGGAAAATGTAGCTATTGTTCTTTGAACAACTAATCCTATTGAAATTGTAAAATTCAATTTAATCCGTTGTAATTATGACCAGAAATACCAAGCTGGTGTTCCTAAGTCCACTAAATGATCTTTATGACAAGCATGATAGAATTTCATTCCATGGGCTCTTTCGTTTTCATATGTTTTTCTTTTCAGTGAAAATCTTCTGCATATGTATCACGGCCAAATAAATATCCTGTTTCCGGTCCTTGTTTCAAGACCCATTGTCTTGAGAATTTGCTCAAGTGGAAAGTACCAGATGTGCATTACCAAAATCAGATGGACATGGGAAGAACATGGTTCGAATAATTCATGTACAAATATACACTATTGGATTGACATTTATTAAACTGCTGCTCCTTACAACAAAGATTGGTTACCTGTTCATAACGAGACCTTGACGATTTACAATCATCTGTATATCAATTTCTTGGATAATTGAGTAACAAGAATATATTAATTACCTTCAAGCGCTTTGCCAGCTCATTAGCATGCAATATGTTAGCGAGCTTTGATTGTCCATAAGCAGACCACATCCGGTAACTGAAAAGTAGAAATAGGAAAATAGTTTATTGCGAGAAAGCTTTAGGAAATCTCATCAACAGCTCAATTTCGAAAGGGTAACCCAATTGCCAGAGCAAAAATGACATGAAGGGACAAAACTGTCCCTCCAAGTCATGTGTAATGCTTGATTTGGACAGAACTTCCTCCCTTTCATGGACCTTTCAAAGGCAATTGTGCTACCTATAGTTTAAATAAAAAGCATAATATGTTTTTCATATGGAAAAGTTAAAACCAAATAATTCTAAACAGAATCAAAGAAAAATAAGTGAAAGCTAAAAAGTTGCAGAAAGTTGTCATAGTAATTACCTAGATTCGTCATTGATTTTTTCAAAACGAACTCCTTCACGGTATGGATACCGATGAGCCTCTGATGACACAATCACAATCCTTCCTTCTTTCTGGCTTTTAAGTGCCGTACTTTTCATGGTCTCCAACAAAAGATTTGTCAAAAGAAAATGACCTGTAGATAGATAACACATCAATGCATGTTTGCATGTTGAGTAGTGTATCAATGTCGGACTTAGAGTGTGAAAAAAATTATAGAAAGAACAAAACATACATGGGCAGGACCTATACAGAAATCACTGACACTTGCAAACTAGACATGTTATCATTTACAATTTGGGATAAACTCTCTCATTAAGCTACAGAAGCTCAAAAGCAAAAGTATGATGGATTTAGATTTGACAAGCTTTTTAACGGTAAGAAAGTAGATTTGGTTAGAAAGTAGAGTTTAACAAGCTTTTTAACGCTTCAAACCACACTTAGACCGGATTTCGGGTGTGTCCGTGTCGAACCCGCAAAGTTTAGCATGTTTTTAAGTGTTAAGGATGCGCCCAGGGCGCACTAAAGCTGGCTAACATACCAAACTTTGCGGGCTTGTCCCGGACACTCCGAAATTCAGATTTGCGCGTGGTTTGAACGGTTATTCAATCTGCTTTCTATCCCAAGTAGTTTGGATAAATGTGTGGTAAAATTCAGAAGAGAGGACTAAGCAATTTTCAATTTCAAGTGAATATCCCTATTGACCTTAGACGTAAAAACCAAAACAAACAAAGGAGAAAAGGGAAAAGATACAGTACAAAGTTAAAGCTTCAGTTTATACTACTGGCTACCAGGTGAGAAATTTTTTATGGATGATACGTGCTTACAACGCCACAAGGGAGCCGTTAAAGTCAAAATTACATTGCATTCCTCTGATAGAACTTGCGGTTATCGATTAAACGACAACCACACTGAATCTAATTTAGAACTTTAGTTGAGACGAAAACAAAATCTATTTCGCCTATAGCAATCTTGTGACCAGTCTTCTTAGCTTTCCGAAAATTATTCTAAAAAATAAACAAACAGTTGCTGTTACTAAATTTCAAACATTTGTAACTGTCGAGCGCAGATGCTGTTTAACAATTTTGTAGCTCCTGACAAGAATAAACATCAAATGGTTAATGATGCTTACCTATATGGTTAGTTCCAAACTGCATTTCTATGTTGTCTTGAGTGAGCGTGAAAGGAACCATGGCCCCTGCATTGTTACTTCCACAAAATAAAGAAAAATATTTCAAATTTTATCAAGTTTGAAAAGGTCCATAAGAGGGTTTGTATTCCAGGCATTCAAAGAGTAAACCTAATTAATGAGACAATGATCATCTTCAATTGTTTCTTTAAAAGATACTTACATAAGGATGTTCAAAGGAAGGCCCGAGGACGTATATTCTGTAGCGAATTTCCTAACAGACGCCATTGAGCTGAGATCTAATTCCATAACGTCGATTGTAGCACTGGGGTTTTCCTTAAGTATAGCTTCTCTGACTTTTCCACCCGCATCTGTATTTCTAACTGCCATAACTACATGTACACCACGCAAGGCGAGGACACGTGTAGTCTCTGTGCCAATACCGCTTGATGCACCTGAAATTCGACCAAGTACAAGCAATAAGATAATCAAGAACCCCAAATTTCACTATGTTTTGAAGTCGACATCCAATGAATGGATCATATATGTTGGAAATTGTCCCACATCGGCTTATTATCACCTCGAAAACTAGTATATGAGCCTGGGCGACCTCTCCTCCCATTGCCAATTGGCATTGAGTTGGATGCTTTAACAATATATTATCAGATTAACCTCAAACCATAGATCTATCAATGCAGTAGAACATTCAGATAGACATAAGCTGCAGTTTCAAAAAACAAAGAAAAGATAGACTTAAGCTGGGGAATGGTGGGGAAATGCCCCGACTGAAACAACCAAATTTGAATTTGGATGATCTTAACTGATTTAAAGGGATGCCTCAAAAGTGACCCTAGAAGGAGAAAGATGAAATTATCCATCTTCCACGTTCACCATAAATTTGCAGGCCTCTCATAAATTCACAACTTAATTCAGCTGAATTACCTAGTGCCAGGAACTCAGCAAAACCATTGTACGACTCGCCAAATCATTTTGTGGATTTGTTCTTATATTTTGGCCAAAACTTTTGATAATCACTATAAAATCTCACCAATCACATAGGCAGGATCCTTTGTGCCGAAAACTCTATGCCTTCGTGCCGAGGGGTTTTCCGGCCGTTGGATTTAAACAATAAAAAAAATACACAATCTAACAGCTGGAAAACCCCTCGGCACAAAGGCACAGGGGTTTTCGGGATAGAGGAAATCGGACCCCCCAATCACGTTCTCTAATGTTAAACAGTGACCCCCCCCAAAAAAAATCACATTTGAGCAAGGGCTCGGGATCGGAATTTCTTTTTGTCATTGTAAACTCTTTCACTACATTGGAACTCTCATCGAGCTATGTATGTTAGCAAATGGGCCCAACCATGTAAATTTTCTACTTCACATTTTTGTCTCATTTTTCTCTTTGGCTCTGTTCAATTGCTGGGCAAGGAAAAGGAAGTACACGAATATATCTAACTTTCTTGATTTTTATGTGTTCAGTTAGCAGAAAGTTGTGGAACCAAGAAAAGGTCAAGCAAAAACTGCAAGATTTTGCAGGAATTCTATTTTTCCACGAGTTTCCTACGCAATTAAAGTATCGTTTTCCAACCTTTCTACAAATTCTTTTATCAAATGAACCAAGAAATTCTTTTTTCTTTACTTCACTCCACTAAAACTGAAACTTTTCCCAGAACAATTTTCCTCCATCAATTTCTTGCCAATTTAATCGAGCCTTTGGTGTGCATTAGTTTGTTGTTTACTTCCTTTTTGAGTCATGGAAAACAACATATGTATAGGTGTTTGTTTATGAGAGAGAGAGAGAGAGAGAGAGAGAGAGAGAGAGAGAGAGAGAGAGAGAGAGAGAGAGAGAGAGAGAGAGAGACCTGTAACTATAGCAGTGAGGCCAGTACCATCAATTCCTTGGGTAACTTCCTCAGCAGTAGAAGAGGCTGAGAACCCAGATGGGCTTTTTCTCCCAAAAATCCACATTCTTGCTCTGATTTCTTGTTCTTCAAAAACTCAAACCAATTCCCACTTTCGTTTCTACTTTCAAATGCACTCTATATATAGGGGGAGCAGAGCGGTTTGACCTCTATTTGACGGTGGAGGGGCCTCTAGTAATTGATTATACCACCCTGAAGTTCTCCTTAAGGACATTAGTACCCATGAGCTTCTGAAAATTACCCTCTTCTCCCCTGAGGTTTATAGTCACAGTTTTAGTCACATAATCCTTCAATATGTACTACGCTCGCGCTCTCATTGATATACCACCCCGAAGTTCTCCTTAAGGACATTAGTACCCTTTCGCTGTTAAAAAAAAAAGAAAGAAAGAAAAAAAAGGACATTAGTACCCATGAGCTGCTTAAAATTATCATCTTCTCCCCTGAGGTGTATAGTCACAATTTTAGTCACATATGATCTTCTTTCAAAATGACATATGCTTGCGTCCTCAATTCTCGTTCTGCGCTCGCACTCTCAATTCTCACACTCACGGATTTTAGTTGATTTGGAGGTTTTAGAGAGACGATTTCAAGCTCACGCTTCTGCACTCGCACCTGCTCGCGCTTTATGTGACTTAGTGCATAATACATCTTTTTCATCACAGATAAGTCAAATAATAATAACAATAGATTATGTTAGTCTGGAAAATCACAAAAAATGCCTAGCAAGCCAGTCGTCACCCTCCACTATCTACTCAAACTTCATTGCTTTCAAACCCATACACTCCATCGTGTGCCCACATCCAACCACGATGTATATATGCATACACTAAGCCAAAATAAAATAATGGTAAAGATATAGAGATGAGATGGGAGTTAAAAGCAAAAGCACAATGATTCTGTCAACTTTATCGACGAACGTACACAACGATTCAAGAAATCATCTTTTTCCTGATCTAACATATTCTTATCTCGCGCAAAATCTTTCTCCAAAAAGAAATCGCCAATGCTGAAATAGTAAAAGTGGCTGGCTCCATTTATTCATTGATTTAGGAGTAGAAAGCTCTCAACGACAACACCGTCGCCCAAAATGCTCCATTGACTCAACGAATAGGAGGGGTATCTAACTTAGAGATTTGGTTGTCTATATTGTGATTTGGTAGATTTGACAGTAAATTATGTGATAGAAGGGAAAAAAAGTGACAAAATGGTAAGGAAACGAGTAAAGTAAAAGAGCCAAAGAGATAATAAAAGCAAAGGTCACAGGGTGCGAGGCAATAGGCTAAGAAGGAATTTTCTCCATATGTATATGAAAGGGTGTTATGGTGACTTCAATAAGTTTTGATTAAGGAGACCATCTTTAACTAGGGAGTTATTAGAATTTCTCATAGCTCAAGGGAAATCTATCATTTGATCAAACTTTAGGGGAGGTTAGTGTAGATTGACATAAATTGAATTTTACGCTCATGTTTTTGTTTCGTGTTGCTATAAAGAAGAAATAAACTAGAGTAGTTTAGTAGTGCTATTTTATTATTATAAGGAAAGCAATAAAGCTTTTTTCTTAGCCTAAAAACATCACTAATGACAAACTGACCCAAGAAAGACATCACAAATGACGTTGGTGATAATACCAAACGTCATGAGTGACGTACTTAGTGATTTATTTGCAACCCTAACAGCCACTTCTTCCCGTTCGGCTAAATAAGCCAAATGGCTTATTTTTTTGTCCTTATTCAAATTTTTTTTCGTATCACTTGGCTTATCATCAATTTTTTGGGAATTATTGCATCCTCATGACAAGAGGAATCTAAAAAGTAAAATTTTTGATCGAAATCCAATTTTTTTTGAATAAAGACGAAAATAAGCCAATAAGCCAATTTTTTTCGTCTTTATTCAAAAAAAAAAGATTTCGATCAAATTTTTTTACTTTTTAGATTCCTCTTGTCATGAGGATGCAATAATCCCCAAAAAATTGATGATAAGCCAAGTGATACGAAAAAAATTTGAATAAGGACAAAAAAATAAGCCACTTGGCTTATTTAGCCGAACGGGTAAATTCAGGTGTCCTGACCAGCTTACGTGCATCGCGATTAATCCTAGGGGACCAATCCCACCCGCTACTTGTGAGAGTATCAATTAAAGTTAGAGCAAAATTTTTGTATGAGTTGACTCTCCAAAAAAAGTTGATAGCAACTACGAGGTTTAAAACACGAAACCTTAAAAAAGAGCAAATCTTTTAGATGAGAGAAAAAAGGGTATGCATTCATAATATATTTTCAAAACACTTTAGATGAAGTGTTTTGAACGCGAGAACCTAAAAGGGAGCAAATCTCTACCAAATCGTACGATGTTTTGGTGGAAAACGTTCAGAAATAATACAGATCGTGTATGAATTCTGAATTTTTTTTTTCACAGAAAAGAATTATGAATTCATACACTTTTTCAATTTCACCTATTTTATTCATTCAAGGAAGCGAAACATTTTTCCTTCCAAAAAAAAAGAAAAGGGAAGCGAAAGGGTTCGGGGGCATTTGGTAACCATTTTGTTTTTCAATTTTTCGTTTTTGTTTTTGCGGTTTTGAAAACTAATGAATAAAACTTGTTTGGTAACATGTTTCTACTTTTTTGTTTTTCGTAAATGATTTTAGCGTTTTTGTAAATGGCAAATGCTAATTGGTGCCCCTGGGGCAGTGTTTTGGTTATAATTGATGAGGTAGTTTTATAAGTCCCAATGCAGCCAATAAATTACCATCAATTACATTCAACTATATGTATTTATTATGGGAACATTTTAAATCCATACCTCTTCTACCCCTATTTAACATCTTATATCAAACACGGTCAACTGGACTTTGCTTAAATGGTTGTTTTTGTTTTGATCACCGGATATTCGAGCCAACTTGCCTTGCATCTCAACTAATTCTGAGATCCTAGAGGAAACGACTGGACATACCCCCCCTGGCTCCAATGTTTGGGATTGTTGGCCTTTTTTTGGCTTAATAAGTAAGCCAAATATTTCGGTCTTCATTTAATTTTTTTCACTTTTTTTTAATTTTTGCGCCAATTTTTTTGTGGAGTAGTATTGGTAAGTCTCGATACGAGGGATCTAAAAATAAAAAAATTAGTATTAACCAAACTTGGTAAGTCTTTGATTAATAAGTTAAGTACAATAGTTTTTTTTTTGTCTTTGTTAATTTTTTTTTTGCATTTGTTTGTTTTGCGTCAAATTTTTTGACTTATTGATTCATTTCATCGAGAGAAATCAGAAAAGTAAAAAAATAATAATCGAAACTCATAATTTTTAAAATGACAAAAATAAGTCAAAAAGAAATTTATTTTTGTCTTTATTCAAAAAATTATGAGTTTCAGTCATAACTTTTTTACTTTTTCGATTCCTATCGACGAGACGAATCAATAAGTTATAAAAGTTTTACGCAAATTAACAAATAAGAAAAAACTTTGAATAAAGACAAAGAAAGTCATTTTGATTTATTAAGCCAAAACCATCCTTAATTTCTTTTTGTATTCAAAACTTAAATTAAGTTTAATTGTCGAGTGACTCGACAACATAAAACTGTGATTACATTTTCTACTACAAAGTACTAACATAAAACACCACCTTTTTCTTATCTTATTACTGTAAAAAAAAGAAGAAGAAAGAAAGCGGAAGGGCATAACACAACTACAAGGGTAATGTTGGAAATTATTGAAACAGTTCCAATGATGTATTAATGTCACCACTTCACCCTCAAAACTAATTACGGCTAATGAGAAAATAATTAATACGGAGTGGAAGAACACTATTTATTGCTACTAAATTAATGCCCTAAACTTATGCCCCGGGGGGACCGTTTGTAAATTATGGAAGGTGACTGTGGTGTTGTGGTCTTGAAAGGAAAACTATTGCACAGTTTTTCTTGATGAGTACCCTGTCAAATTCAACCATGTTTGTAACCAAGGGTGAATGCACCATGAGGGGCATGTTGGGGGCACCTGCACCCATAATTAGGCTATAGTTTGGATCAAAGTTATAGAACAAACATTTTGGGCTCAAAATATGTGTACTAATTATTTCCACCCTTTTGGCTTGCCCCCAAACAAGCTCTGGCTCTTTTGCTCCTTGCTCACCATTTTAAAACAGAAAATATAAGTGATAGCCTTACGTCCAGATCCAACAGTAAGAAGACCTGCACGTATAACTAGGGGTAGGCATCGTGTCGTGTTCGTGTCAGAATTCTCTTAACCCTAACCCGACATGTTTATCTTTTTCGTGTTATCGATCGTGTCTTGTCATATTGGTGTTCCGTGTAGAAATAGCCGACCCTAAATCACTAACTTCGTGGTCGGTTCGTGTCGTGTTATCGTGTCCTTTCATAAATTCCCACCCCGCGTCGTGTTTGTGTCGTGTCATCTCCTGTTCGTGTTAGAATTCTCTCAATCTTAACCCAATCTGTTTAACTTTTTGTGTTATCTTGTCTTGTCATATTCATTTTCCGCGTCAGAAATAGCTGACCGTAAACCGCTAACTTCGTGTCGGGTCGAAAATTCCCACCCCTACGTCTAAGTCCAGTTCAAGTGAACATAACTTCCCTATAAAAACTTTTGGCTGTTTTTTTTTTCCCCCCTACAATACCACCATGAATCTCTCTTCCTCTATAAATTTCTCACTTCCATGGGACGAAAGAGTCAACAATGAGAAAAACACCAAAACATGCATGAAAAAATTCGAAGATAAATTAGTTTAAAACTTAGGACCTACAGAAACGGTAGTCAAAGGAAAGGGTATCTACCAAACCAGATCCCTAAACATGTTCGTGGTATTGTGTTAATTAGCTGTGATTCTTCATCTATCCATCCACAATTGATCTTGATCCGATTTAAAATGAGGGTGATAGGAGCTTTTATACTGAAATAATTTGTCTTCGACCCACTAAGGGTAAAATGATAATTTCCTTTGATGTACAAATGATTTTGGATCCAAACAACTTTGGTAAGAAAGTAGATTTAATAAGCTTTTTAATGGTTCAAACCATGCTCAAATCGAATTTCGGGTGTGTCCGTGTCGAGCCCGCAAAGTTTAGCATGTTTCTTAGCGTTAAGAATGCGCCCCGGGCGCAAGGGGGGCGCCGGAGGCGCATCAAAATGTGCCTGGGGCGCCCTAAAGTTGTCTAACAGACCGAACTTTGTGCGCTTGTCCCGGGAACTCTAAAATTCATATTTACGCATGGTTTGAACCGTTAAAAAGCTTGTTCAATTTACTTTCTATCCCAAGTAGTTTGGATTCAAAATCATTTATACATAAGAACATGTGACCATTTTACTCTCAGTGGGTCAAAATAAAATTCATTTCGGTAAAACGCTCGCAACTTTTTCATATTAACTTGGATCAAGACCAATTATATATCGATAAATAGGGTTTTTAAAGTTCTAAAATGTGGTGGAACACAACCATAAAAATATTTAGATTTAGTTCATGAAAGTGGGTGTAGACACCCCAATTTGGACCTATTTATTAATTATCCTTAATTTGTGCCCTCGAGACTCCCCGATGATGAAATGGAATAAAAATGGGACTCGGCTAAAATTTGAACGATGCTTCTTGGTCTTTTTCTAAACTGAAACGCATTTTTTTCTCGACACCCTGAGGGTAAAATGGACACACATTTCAATGTATAAAATATCCTTGAATGAAACCAACTGGGTTAAAAAGAGGACTTAACTAGCTTTCCAACGCTTCGAAAAACACCCAAAATCGAATTCGTCCGTGGCGCCCCTCTGAAGTTGGGCAGGCACTCTTGAGCGCTCGGGAGTTGCACTCTTGAGCGCTCGGGAGCTCTGACAGGCCATTGGGTGATGAGCTTGGCCTTTGACCATGGTTTTTTAGAGTTTTCAGTACATTCAAACCTGCAATTCAAGCTTGCACGTCCCAGGCCTGGCAGGAATATCATGATGTCATTTTTTCCCCCTAAAAATATTTTTCACCTTATTTTTGATTTATTTTTCAGATTTCAAACCTAATTTACCCCACCCCTATATATATGGGTGTTTGGCTGGTTGAAAGGGGACCACAAAATTGAACTCTCTCACTCCCCTATTTTCAGAAAACTCTATTTCAAATACTCTCAAACAATTTTCAACTCAAATATTTTCCAACTTCCATCTTCAAATAATTTTCAAGGAAAATCCAAAAATTACAAAAGCAAATGAGGTCTTAGACTTCATTTTTCTACTATTTTTTCAGCCCTTACTCAAACTACCATACTCATCCAAGAAGTCTTGTTCAAGCTCAAAGGTATAAAATCTCATTTTTATACTTAAAAATCTATTGTTTTTCCTTGTCTGAGGGGGATCAGTGGCCCATACCAGTTCCTCATACTGATTGTGAGCCACCTGATTTTGGTTTAACAACAAGAGCAGAAGGTTAAAAAAAGTTTTTTTAGTACACCGGAATCACTCCTAAGTGCTCAGGAGTGCTCCTGAGCGCTCATGAGTATTGTTATTTTGTTGCAGCTTGTTTTTCCCTCTATATTGTTATTTATGTAAGTTTCTGAGTACTGGGTGTGTACTGATTTTTCCAGAGCCCAGTTAGGTTTATTTTCAGTTGTAAGGAGGCATGGTTTGGATGGCTAGAACCAGCTGTTCCTAGTCATTTAAATCCTATGCTGAGCATATTCATGTTTAAATAGTTTTTGTATTCTTGTTTAGAATATTATGTTATATCTGTGCTAACAAGGCTTGTAGGGTTCCTCAACAGTATTTTCGAGCGCTCAGGACCGGTTCCGAGCGCTCAGGAGTGATCCTGAGGGCTGTAGTTCATTTTCTGTTCATTTTCATTCCACATCATTCCATCTTCACATATTGTACACCAGCACTAGCATACACGTCTTAACTGATATATCTGTGAATACATGCTAAATGTTTTAATGAAATAAAATATATTTTTGATAAATCCCACAAATGTTTAGTAGAGACCGACCCTGTGTCGGGCGAGAGGGGTGCCGTAAAACCCTTCCCCTCTTGTAACATGGCTTCTGAACCCAAAACAATCTCTGGTTTTCAAATTCAAACAATCATTTTCAATCAAAATGGTTTCTCGGGTGGCAAACCTTAAATCCGAGTGACGACTCTTCAATTTTTCAAATCTGGGCAGGTAGCCCACAGTGGGTATAAAGGAGACCATTAGAAAAATCTTCGAAGCATTTAAGGCTAAAACACAATTTGTCCTTCATTCGGTGCTCAAATCTCTAGTTCTTAGGTAATTATTTGTCTTTTAAGTGGTTCTCTGGAAAATCCCGTAATTAAAATTATGATCTATAAACAGAGTTTCTCTATGTGTGTCTTATGTCTATTTAGTTACAAAATGTTCCAGAGGCGCAAACGTTCTAGTGAGGATAGTCATATGAATACCTTACGTTAGGAATTTTTAGGTTGAAACGATTTCTGATGATTCGAGAAAGTGTGGAAAGCCCTACAAGATTTTTGTAACTCTTACAGAATGAACGAATATCCTAGAACTAGGAATGTGTGTTCGGAATGGAACTGAGAATTTGTAGAGAGCTAGCGCGTAAACGTTTTTAGCTTTAGTGGCTTCGATGATCTTTGAATCGGTCTGCTTTTAACGAACTTTTCATAAATTATACTTTTTTAATTCTATTGTTCCTTTCATCATATTTTAGTAGTTTAAAAACCCTATCTATCCATCCATAATTAGTCTTGATCCGATTTAGAAAAGTTTGATGCGAGCTTTTTACCGAAATAATTTATCTTTTGACCTAGTTAGGGTAAAATGGTAATTTACTTTGATGTACAAATGATTTTGAATCAAAACAACTTCAGTAAGAAAGTAGATTTAACAAACTTTTTAACGGTTCAAACCTTGCTCAAATCGGATTTCGGGTACGTTCGTGTCAAGCCCACAAAGTTTAACATGTTTTTAAGTATTAAGAACGCGCTTGGGGCGCAAAGGAGGGCGCCGGAGGCGCATTGAAATGCGCCTGGGGCGCACTATAGTTTTCTAGCTAACAGACCAAACTTTGTAAACTTATCCCGGAAACTTCGAAATTCAAATTTGTGCGTGGCTTGAACCGTTAAAAAACTTATTCAATCTAGTTCTATCCCAAGCAATTTGGATCCAAAATCTTTTATACATAAGAACATGTGACCATTTTACTCTCAGTGGGTCAAAATAAAATTCATTTCGGTAAAACGCTCGTAACTTTCTCATATTAACTTGGATCAAGACCAATTATATATCGATAAATAGGATTTTTAAAGTTCTTAAGGGTGGTGGAACACAACCATAAAAATATTTAGATTTAGTTCATGAAAAGTGGGTATAAAGGAGACCATTAGAAAAATCTTCGAAGCCTTTAAGGCTAAAACACGTTTTGTCCTTCATTTGGTGCTCAAATATCTAGTTCTTAGGTAATTATTCGTCTTTTAAGTGGTTCTCCGAAAAATCCCATTATTAAAATTATGATCTAAAAACAGAGTTTCTCTTTGTGTCTTATGTCAATTTAGTTACGAAATGTTCCAGAGGCGTAAACGTTCTAGTGAGGATAGTCATATGAATAACTTACGTTAGGAATTTTTATGTTGAAACGATTTCTGTGATTCAAGAAAGTGTGGAAAGCCCTATAAGATTTTTGTAAATCATACAGAATGAATGAATATCCTAGAATTAGGAATGTGTGTTCGGAATGGAACTGAGAATGTGCAGAGAGCAAGCGCACAAATGTTTTTAGCTTTAATGGCTCCGATGATCTTTGAATCGGTCTGCTTTTAACGAACTTTTAATAAATTATACTTCTTTAATTCTATTGTTCCTTTTCATCATATTTTAGAAGTTTAAAAACCCTATCTATCCATCCTTAATTAGTCTTGATCCGATTTAGAATAGGGTGATGTGAGCTTTTTACCGAAATAATTAATCTTTTGACCCAGTAAGGGTAAAATGGTAATATCCTTTGATGTACAAATGATTTTGAATATCAAAATAATTTTGGTAAGAAAGTAGATTTAACAAGCTTTCTAACGGTTCAAACCACGCTCAAATCGGATTTCGGATGTGTCCGTGTCGAACCGACAAAGTTTAGCATGTTTCTAAGAGTTAAGAATGCGCCCGGGCGCAAGGGGTGGCGCCTGAGGCGCATCAGAATGCGCCTGGGGCGCACTAAGCTGCCTAACAGACCCAACTTCGGGGACTTGTCCCGGACACTTGGAAATTCAGATTTGCGCGTGGTTCGAAACGCTAAAAAGCTTGTTCAATCTACTTTCTATGCCAAGTAGTTTGGATCCCAAATCGTTTATACATAAGAATATGTCACCATTTTACCCCCAACGGGTGAAAATAAAATTCATTTCGGTAAAACGCTTGAAACATTCTCATATTAACTTGGATCAAGACCAATTATGTATCGATAAATAGGGTATTTAAAGTTCTAAAAGGTGGTAGAACACAGCCATAAAAATATTTAGATTTAGTTCATAAAAAATGGGTATAAAGGAGACCATTAGAAAAACAAATTCGTAGCCTTTAAGGCTAAAACACGTTATGTCCTTCATTCGGTTCTCAAATCCCAAGTCCTTTAAGTGATTATTTGTCATTTAAGTGGTTCTCCGAAAAATTCCGTTAGTAAGATTATGATCTAAGAACAGAGTTTCGGTCTGTGTGTCTTATGTCTATTTAGTTATGAAATGTTCCAGAGGCGCAAACGTTCAAGTGAGGATAGTCATATGAATACCTTACGGTGATAATTTTTTTGTTGAAACGATTTCTGATGATTCGAGGAAGCGTAGAAAGCCTTGTAAGATTTTTGTAACTCTTACGGAATGAAGGAGACCATTAGAAAAAAAAATTTCGGAGCCTTTAAGGCTAAAACACGTTATGTCCTTCATTCGGTGCTCAAATCCCAAGTCCTTTAAGTGATTATTCATCGTTTAAGTGGTTCTCCGAAAAATTCCGTTAGTAAAATTATGATCTAAAAATAGAGTTTTTGTCTGTGTGTCTTATGTCTATTTAGTTAGGAAATGTTCTAGAGGCGCAAACGTTCAAGTGAGGATAGTCATATGAATACCATACGGTGAGAATTTTTTTGTCGAAACGATTTCTGATGATTCGAGGAAGTGTGGAAAGCCCTGTAAGATTTTTGTAACTCTTACGGAATGAACGAATATCATAGAATCAGGAATATGTGTTTGGAATGGAACTGAGAATGTGTAGAGAGCGCGCAAACATTTTTAGCTTTAGTGGCTCCGATGCTTTTTGAATCTGTCTACTTTTATCCAAATTTTCCTAAACTGTACTTCTTTAATTCTATTGTTCCTTGTAATAATATTTTAGTATTTTGAAAACACTATCTATCCATCCAAAATTAGTCTTGATGCGATTTAGAACAGGGAGATACGAGCCTTTAACAAAAATTATTCATGTTTCGACCCATTAAGGATAAAAGGGAAATATCCTTTGATGTTCAAATGATTTTGACTATCAAAACAACTTTGCTAAGAAATTAGATTTAACAAGCTTTTTAACGGTTCAAACCACGCTCAAATCGGATATCGGAAGTGTCCGTGTCGAGCCCACAAAGTTTAACATGTTTCTAAGAGTTAAGAATGCGCCCGGGCGCAAGGGGTGGCGCCAGAGGCGCATTAAAATGCGCCTGGGGCGCACTAAGCTGCCCAACAGACCCAACTTCGGGGACTTGTCCCGGACACTTGGAAATTCAGATTTGCGCGTGGTTCAAACCGTTAAAAAGGTTGTTCAATCAACTTTCTATGCCAAGTAGTTTGGATCCCAAATCATTTATACATAAGAATATGTCACCATTTTACCGCCAACGTGTAAAAATAAAATTCATTTCGGTAAAACGCTCGCAACTTTCTCATATTAACTTGGATCAAGACCAATTACGTATCGATAAATAGGGTTTTTGAAGTCTTAAAAGGGGGTGGAACACAGCCATAAAAATATTTAGATTTAATTCATGAAAAACGAGTATAAAGGAGACCATTGGAGAAAACAATTCGGAGCCTTTAAGGCTAAAAAACGTTATGTCCTTCATTCGGCGCTCAAATCTCAAGTTCTTTAAGTGGTTCCCCGAAAAATTTCGTTAGTAAAATTATGATCTAATAACAGAGTTTCTGTCCGTGTGTCTTATGTCTATTTAGTTATGAAATGTTCTAGATGCGCAAACGTTCAAGTGAGGATAGTCATATGAATACCTTACGGTGAGAATTTATTTGTTGAAACGGTTTCTGATGATTCGACAAAGCGTGGAAAGCCCTGTAAGATTTTTGTAATTCTGACGGAATGAAGGAGACCATTAGAAAAACAAATTCGGAGACTTTATAGCTAAAACACGTTATGTCCTTCATTCGGTGCTCAAATCCCAAGTCCTTTAAGTGATTATTCGTTGTTTAAGTGGTTTCTCCGAAAAATTCCGTTAGTAAAATTATGATATAAAAACAGAGTTTCTGTCTGTGTGTCTTACGTCTATTTAGTTATGAAATGTTCCAGAGGCGCAAACGTTCAAGTGCGGATAGTCATATGAATACCTTACGGTGAGAATTTTTTTGTTGAAACAATTTCTGATGATTCGAGGAAGCGTGGAAAGCCCTGTAAGATTTTTGTAACTCTTATGGAACGAACGAATATCCTAGAATCAGGAATGTGTGTTCGGAATGGAACTGAGAATGTGTAGAGAGCGGGCAAACGTTTTTAGCTTTAGTGGCTCCGATGATTTTTGAATCGGTCTGAATTTAACCAACTTTTCCTAAACTATACTTCTGTAATTATATTTTTCCTTTTAATAATATTTTAGTTGTTTGAAAACACAATCTATCCATCCAAAATAAGTCTTGATCTGATTTAGAACGAGGAGATATGAGCCTTTAATAGAAATAATTCATCTTTCGACCCATTAAGGGTAAAATTGTAATATATTTTGATATATAAATGATTTGGAATATTAAAACAACTTTGGTAAGAAAGTAGATTTAACAAGCTTTTTAACGGTTCAAACCACACTCAAATCGGATTTCGGAAGTGTCCGTGTCGAGCCCACAAAGTATAGCATGTTTCTAAGAGTTAAGAATGCGCCCGGGCGCAAGGGGTGGCGCCTGAGGCGCATCAAAATTCGCCTGGGGCGCACTAAGCTGCCTAACAGACCGAACTTCGGGGACTTGTCCCGGACACTCGGAAATTCAGATTTGCGCGTGGTTCGAACCGTTAAAAAGTTTGTTCAATCTACTTTCTATGCCAAGTAGTTTGGATCCCAAATCATTTATACATAAGAATATGTCACCATTTTACCCCCAACGGGTGAAATTAAAATTCATTTCGGTAAAACGCTCGCAACTTTCTCGTATTAACTTGGATCAAGACTAATTACGTATCGATAAATAGGGTTTTTAAAGTTCTAAAAGGTGGTGGAACAGAGCCATAAAAATATTTAGATTTAGTTTATGAAAAATGGGTATAAAGGAGACCATTAGAAAAAAAATTTCGGAGCCTTTAAGGCTAAAACACATTATCTCCTTCATTCGGTGCTCAAATCCCATGTCCTTTAAGTGATTATTCTTCGTTAAAGAGGTTCTCCGAAAAATTCCGTTACTAAATTATGATCTAAGAACAGAGTTTCTGTCTCTGTGTCTTATATCTATTTAGTTATGAAATCTTCCAGAGGTGCAAACGTTCAAGTGAGGATAGTCATATGAATACCTTACGGTGAGAATTTTTTTGTTGAAACGATTTCTGATGATTCAAGGAAGCGTGGAAACTCCTGTAAGATTTTTGTAACTCTTACGGAACGAAGGAGACCATTAGAAAAAATAATTCGGAGCCTTAAAGGCTAAAACACGTTATGTCCTTCATTCAGTGCTCAAATCCCAAGTCCTTTAAGTGATTATTCGTCGTTTAAGTGGTTCTCCGAAAAACTCCGTTAGTAAAATTATTATCTAAAAACTGAGTTTTTGTTTGTGTGTCTTATGTCTATTTAGTTATGAAATGTTCCAGAGGCGCGAACGTTCAAGTAAGGATAGTCATATGAATACCATACGGTGAGAATTTTTTTGTCAAAACGATTTCTGATGATTCGAGGAAGTGTGGAAAGCCCGGTAAGATTTTTGTAACTCTTACGGAATGAACAAATATCCTAAAATCAGGAATATGTGTTCGGAATGGAACTGAGAATGTGTAGAGAGCGCGCAATTTTTTTTAGCTTTAGTGGCTCCGATGATTTTTGAATCTGTCTGCTATTAACCAAATTTTCCTAAACTGTACTTCTTTAATTGTATTGTTCCTTGTAATAATATTTTAGTATTTTGAAAACACTATCTATCCATCCGAAATTAGTCTTGATCCGATTTAGAACTGGGAGATACGAGCCTTTAACAGAAATTATTCATCTTTCGACCCATTAAGGGTAAAATGGAAATATCCTTTGATGTACAAATGATTTTGAATATCAAAACAACTTTGGTAAGAAATTAGATTTAACAAGCTTTTTAACGGTTCAAACCACGCTCTAATCGGATTTTGGAAGTGTCCGTGTCGAGCCCACGAAGTTTAGCATGTTTCTAAGAGTTAAGAATGCGCCCAGGCACAAGGGCTGGAGCTTGAGGCGCATCAAAATGCGCCTGGGCCGCACTAAGCTGCCCAACAGACCCAACTTCGGGGACTTATCCCGGACACACGGAAATTCAGATTTGCGCGTGGTTCAAACCGTTAAAAAGCTTATTCAATCTACTTTCTATGCCAAATAGTTTGGATCCCAAATCATTTATACATAAGAATATATCACCATTTTACCCCCAACGTGTGAAAATAAAATTCATTTCGGTAAAACGCTCGCAACTTTCCCATATTAACTTGGATCAAGGCCAATTACGCATCGATAAATAGGGTTTTTAAAGTTCTAAAAGGTGGTGGAACAGAGCCATAAAAATATTTAGATTTAGTTCATGAAAAATGGGTATAAAGGAGACCATTAGAAAAAAAAATTCGAAGCCTTTAAGGCTAAAACACGTTATGTCCTTCATTCGGTGCTCAAATCCCAAGTCCTTTAAGTGATTATTCGTTGTTTACGTGGTTCTCCGAAAAATTCCGTTAGTAAAATTATGATCTCAGAACAGAGTTTCTTTCTGTGTGTCTTATGTCTATTTAGTTATGAAATGTTCCAGAGGCGCAAACGTTCAAGTGAGGATAGTCATACAAATACCTTATGGTGAGAATTTTTTTTGTTGAAACGTTTTCTAATGATTCAAGGAAGCGTGGAAACTCCTGTAAGATTTTTGTAACTCTTACGGAATGAAGGAGACCATTAGAAAAAAAATTCAGAGCCTTGAAGGTTGAAACACGTTATGTCCTTCATTCGGTGCTCAAATCCCAAGTTCTTTAAAGGATTATTCGTCCTTTAAGTGGTTCTCCGAAAAATTCCGTTAGTAAAATTATGATCCAAAAACAGAGTTTCTGTCTGTGTGTCTTATGTCTATTAAGTTATGAAATGTTCCAGAGGCGCAAACGTTCAAGTTAGGATAGTCATAGTAATACCTTACGGTGAGAATTTTTTTGTCAAAACGATTTCTGATGATTCGAGGATGCGTGGAAAGCCCTGTAACATTTTTGTAACTCTTACGGAATGAACGAATATCCTAGAATCAAGAATGTGTGTTCGGAATGGAACTGAGAATGTGTAGAGAGCGCGCAAACGTTTTTAGCTTTAGTGGCTCCAATGATTTTTGAATCGGTCTGCTTTTAACCAACATTTCCTAAATTATAGTTCTTTAATTGTATTGTTCCATTTAATAAAATTTTAGTAGGTTGAAAATACTATCTATCCATCCAAAATTAGTTTTGCTCCGATTTAGAACTGGGAGATACGAGCATTTAACAGAAATAATTCATCTTTCGACCCATTAAGGGTAAAATGGTAATATCCTTTGATGTACAAATGATTTTGAATATAGAAACAACTTTGGTAAGAAAGTAGATTTAACAAGCTTTTTAACGGTTCAAACCACGCTCAAATCGGATTTTGGAATTGTCCGTGTCGAGCCCACGAAGTTTAGCATGTTTCTAAGAGTTAAGAATGCGCCTGGGCACAAGGGCTGGAGCCTGAGGCGCATCAAAATGCGCCTGGGCCGCACTAAGCTGCCCAACAGACCCAACTTCGGGGACTTGTCCCGGACACGCGGAAATTCACATTTGCGCGTGTTTCAAACCGTTAAAAAGCTTATTCAATCTACTTTCTATGCCAAATAGTTTGGATCCCAAATCATTTATACATAAGAATATATCACCATTTTACCCCCAACGTGTGAAAATAAAATTCATTTCGGTAAAACGCTCGCAACTTTCCCATATTAACCTGGATCAAGACCAATTACGCATCGATAAATAGGGCTTTTAAAGTTCTAAAAGGTGGTGGAACAGAGCCATAAAAATATTTAGATTTAGTTCATGAAAAATGGGTACAAAGGAGACCATTAGAAAAAAAAATTCGAAGCCTTTAAGGCTAAAACACGTTATGTCCTTCATTCGGTGCTCAAATCCCAAGTCCTTTAAGTGATTATTCGTCGTTTAAGTGGTTCTCCGAAAAATTCCGTTAGTAAAATTATGATCTCAGAACAGAGTTTCTGTATGTGTGTCTTATGTCTATTTAGTTATGAAATGTTCCAGAGGCGCAAACGTTCAAGTGAGGATAGTCATACAAATACCTTATGGTAATTTTTTTTTTGAAACGTTTTCTAATGATTCGAGGAAGCGTGGAAACTCCTGTAAGATTTTTGTAACTCTTACGGAATGAAGGAGACCATTAGAAAAAAAAATTCGGAGCCTTGAAGGTTGAAACACGTTATGTCCTTCATTCGGTGCTCAAATCCCAAGTTCGTTAAAGGATTATTCGTCGTTTAAGTGGTTCTCCGAAAAATTCCGTTAGTAAAATTATGATCCAAAAACAGAGTTTCTGTCTGTGTGTCTTATGTCTATTAAGTTATGAAATGTTCCAGAGGCGCAAACGTTCAAGTTAGGATAGTCAAATTAATACCTTACGGTGAGAATTTTTTTGCCGAAACGATTTTTGATGATTCGAGGATGCGTGGAAAGCCCTGTAAGATTTTTGTAACTCTTACGGAATGAACGAATATCCTAGAATCAAGAATGTGTGTTCGGAATGGAACTGAGAATGTGTAGAGAGCACGCAAACGTTTTTAGCTTTAGTGGCTCCAATGATTTTTGAATCGGTCTGCTTTTAACCAACATTTCCTAAATTATAGTTCATTAATTGTATTGTTCCATTTAATAATATTTTAGTAGTTTGAAAATACTATCTATCCATCCAAAATTAGTCTTGCTCCGATTTAGAATAGGGAGATACGAGCCTTTAACAGAAATAATTCATCTTTCGACCCATTAAGGGTAAAATGGTAATATCCTTTGATGTACAATTGATTTTGAATATCAAAACAACTTTGGTAAGAAAGTAGATTTAACAAGATTTTTAACAGTTCAAACTACGCTCAAATCGGATTTAGGATGTGTCCGTGTCGAGCCCACAAAGTTTAGCATGTTTCTAAGAGTTAAGAATGCGCCCGGGCGCATGGGGTGGCGCCTGAGGCTCATCAAAATGCGCCTGGGGCGCACTAAGCTTCCTAACAGACCCAACTTCGGGGACTTGTCCTGGACACTTGGAAATTCAGATTTGGGCGTGGTTCGAACCGTTAAAAAAGCTTGTTCAATCTACTTTCTATGCCAAGTAGTTTGGATCCCAAATCATTTATACATAAGAATATGTCACCATTTTACCCCCAACGGGTGAAAATAAAATTCATTTCGGTAAAACGCTCGCAACTTTCTCATATTTACTTGGATCAAGACCAATTACGTATCGATAAATAGGATTTTTAAAGTTCTAAGGGGTGGTGGAACACAGCCATAAAAGTATTTAGATTTAGTTCATGAAAAATGGGTAAAAACCAGAACATTAGAAAAAAAAATTCGGAGCCTTTAAGGCTAAAAGACGTTATGTCCTTCATTCGGTGCTCAAATCCCAAGTCCTTTAAGTGATTATTCGTCGTTTAAGTGGTTCTCTGAAAAATTCCGTAAGTAAAATTATGATCTAAGAACAAAGTTTCTGCCTGTGTGTCTTATGTCTATTTAGTTATGAAATGTTCCAGAGGCGCAAACATTCAAGTGAGGATAGTCATATGAATACCTTACGGTGAGAATTTTTTTGTTGAAAAGATTTCTGATGATTCGAGGAAGCGTGGAAAGCCTTGTAAGATTTTTGTAACTCTTACGGATTGAAGTTGACCATTAGAAAAAAAAAGTGGGAGCCTTTAAGGCTAAAACACGTTATGTCCTTCATTCGGTGCTCAAATCCCAAGTCCTTTAGGTGATTATTCGTCATTTAAGTGGTTCTCCGAAAAATTCTGTTAGTAAAATTATGATCTAAAAACAGAGTTTCTGTCTGTGAGTCTGATGTCTATTTAGTTAAGAAATGATCCAGAAGTGAGGATAGTCATATGAATACCTTACGGTGAGAATTTTTTGTTGAAACGATTTCTGATGATTCGAGGAAGTGTGGAAAGCCCTGTAAGATTTCTATAACTCTTATGGAATGAAGGAGACCATTTGGAAAAAAAAATTCGGAGCCTTCAAGGCTAAAACACGTTATGTCCTTCATTCGGTGCTCAAATCCCAAGTCCTTTAAGTGATTATTCGTCGTTTAAGTGGTTCTTTGAAAAATTCCGTTAGTAAAACTAAGATCTAAGAACAGAGTTTATGCCTGAGTGTCTTATGTCTATTTAGTTACGAAATGTTCCAGAGGAGCAAACGTTCATGTGAGGATAGTCATATGAATACCTTACGGTAAGAATTTTTTTGTGGAAACGATTTCTGATGATTCGAGGAAGCGTGGAAAGCCCTGTAAGATTTCTATAACTCTTGTGGAATGAAGGAGACCATTTGAAAAAAAAATTCGGAGCCTTTAAGGCTAAAACACGTTATGTCCTTCATTTGGTGCTCAAATCCCAAGTCCTTTAAGTGATTATTCGTCGTTTAAGTGGTTCTCCAAAAAATTCCATTAGTAAAATTATGATATAAAAACAGAGTTTCTGTCTGTGTGTCTTATGTCTATTTAGTTATGAAATGTTCCAGAGCCGCAAACGTTCAAGTGTGGATAGTCATATGAATGAATACCTTACGGTGAGAATTTTTTTGTATAAAAACGATTTCTGATGATTCGAGGATGCGTGGAAAGCCCTGTAAGATTTTTTTTAACTCTTACGGAATGAACGAATATCCTAGAATCAGGAATGTGTGTTCGGAATGGAACTGAGAATGTGTAGAGAGCGCGCAAACGTTTTTAGCTTTAGTGGCTCCGATGATTTTTGAATCGGTCTGCTTTTAAACAACTTTTCCTAAATTATACTTTTTTAATTGTATTTTTCCTTTTAATAATATTTTAGTAGTTTGAAAACACTATCTATCCATCCAAAATTAGTCTTGATCCGATTTAGAACAGGGAGATACGAGCCTTTAACAGAAATAATTCATCTTTCGACGCATTAAGGTGAAATTGTAATATCCTTCAATGTACAAATGATTTTGAATATCAAAACAACTTTGGGAAGAAAGTACATTTAACAAGCTTTTTAACGGTTCAAACCACGCTCAAATCGGATTTCGGATGTGTCCGTGTCGAGCCCACAAAGTTTTAGCAAGTTTCTAAGAGTTAAGAATGCGCCCGGGCGCATGGGGTGGCGCCAGAGGCGCATCAAAATGCGCCTGGGGCGCACTAAGCTGCCTAACAGACCCAACTTCGGGGACTTGTCTCGGACACTCAGAAATTCAGATTTGCGCGTGGTTCAAACCGTTAAAAAGCTTGTTCAATCTAATTTCTATGTCAAGTAGTTTGGATCCCAAATCATTTATACATAAGAATATGTCACCATTTTACCCCCAACGTGTGAAAATAAAATTCATTTCGGTAAAACGCTCGCAACTTTTTCATATTAAATTGGATCATGACCAATTATGTATCTATAAATAGGGTTTTTAAAGTTCTATAGGGTGCTGGAACACAGCCATAAAAATATTGAGATTTAGTTCATGAAAAATGTGTATAAAGGAGACCATTAGAAGAAAAAAAATACGGAGACTTTAAGGCTAAAACACGTTATGTCCTTCATTCGGTGCTCAAATCCTAAGTCCTTTAAGTGATTATTCGTCGTTTAAGTGGTTCTCCGAAAAATTCCGTTATAAAATTATGATCTAAGAACAGAGTTTCTGTCTATGTGTCTTATGTCTATTTAGTTACGAAATGTTCCAGAGGCGCAAACGTTCAAATGAGGATAGTCATATGAATACCTTGCGGTGAGAATTTTTTTGTTGAAACGATTTTTGATGATTCGAGGAAGCGTGGAAAGCCCTGTAAGATTTTTTTGTAACTCTTAAAGAATGAAGGAGACTATTAGGAAAAAAAATTCGGAGCCATTAAGGCTAAAACACGTTATGTCCTTCATTCGGTGCTCAAATCTCAAGTCCTTTAAGTGATTATTCGTCGTTTAAGTGGTTCTCCGAAAAATTCCGTTTGTAAAATTATGATCTAAGAACAGAGTTTCTGTCTGTGTGTCTTATGTGTATTTAGTTATGAAATGTTCCAGAGGCGCAAACGTTCAAGTGAGGATAGTCGTATGTATACCTTACGGTGAGAATTTTTTTGTTGAAACGATTTCTGATGATTCGAGGAAGCGTGGAAAGCCCTGTAAGATTTTTGTAACTCTTACGGATTGAACAAATATCCTAGAATCAAGAATGTGTGTTCGGAATGGAACTGAGAATGTGTATTGAGCGCGCAAACGTTTTTAGATTTAGTGGCTCCGATGATCTTTGAATCGATCTGCTTTTAACCAATTTTTCCTAAATTATACTTTTTTAATTGTATTGTTCCTTTTAATAATCTTTTAGTAGTTTGAAAACACTATCTATCCATCCTTAATTAGTCTTGATCCGATTTAGAACAAGGAGATACGAACCTTTAACAGAAATAATTCAACTTTCAACCAGTTAAGGGTAAAATGGTAATATCCTTTGATGTACAAATGTTTTTGAATATCAAAACAACTTTGGTAATGTAGAGACCCGTATTTATTTTATCCAAAGTTGATATTTATTAAATGCATGATTATTGGGAAATAGAGTAAAATGAGTGTGTTTATGTGATTTGAGGCCCAAGTGTTAAAATTGATTGTGGAAGGATGTGATGTGTAATTTGTGATTATATTGGTATATATAGGAGGGTGAGGGAGTAGGGGATCATTTTCCACCCCACTCTCCCCACCGGCTCCCCCTCTCTCTCACGGTTCTCTCTCCCTCTCTTGATCTCTCTCCAAATTTCACTCAAAACCCACTAAAAAAACCTTAAATCCTTCGCCCTCAACGCGTATTGTGGTCCGTACCCTGTTGGTTTGAGCTCGGGGAAGTTGTATCCCGTTCGAATCAAGGTTTTCGGAGAGCTAGGGCTCGTAGCTTCTTGGGTTTTGTGCTTCGACCTCGAGGTAGGGATTCTACCTCTCAATATATGTTCGAGATGTGTTTTCCTTGCCTTGAATCGTGTCCATGGTTGTTATAGTTGTTGTTGTGGTTGAAATCGTTGAAGTCTGCAGAAAATCTGCTCGAACACCCATTTGTATCGATACTGCTCTAGTTAGTATCGATACCAGTTTCTCTGGAATGATTTAAGGCACTGTTGTATCGATAATGATTTGGCTAGTATCTATACAACAGGGCTTAAGGACAGATTTTGCTATTTTGTTCCAAACTCCATTGTTTGGACCTCCGATCACTTCTAACTTGTTCTAAACATCACCAAATCATTCCATAACATTGTTAATCATATTCATTGAGTTCGTTGTGTATCTGTGCATCCTTTGCCCATGTTCGGTAAAATCTAGACGTCGATTATTACATGAACTTCGATTGACTTGAAATGACACGTTATGGGAATTTGAGACACGTGAAACCTTGTTGACACAACGCGCGAACACTCGGGGCCCATCGACGGGTGGGTGCCTGGCAGGGGATATCATGGTCCCATAAATAGCCTGGCAGGTGCTAATGCTCGTATTGAATATTCAAGGCCTAACCTACAAGGTGGGTGCTTGGCAGGGGATATCGGGGTCCCATGAATAGCCCGGCAGGAGCTTCGGTTCATGACACATGACGCGAGACGGTTTGGACATATGAGAAGTGGATATGGTTGAAGGTTGAGTTGCACTATAAATCTTATGACTTGCTTGTTGGACTGTTGAATCTTATCGATTGTCTATTGCTTGAGCTATCTTTTGTTCTTGTCGTTTCATCATTCTCGCATTTCTCTTGCATACATTGTTTGCGTAGGATTCCTACTGGGCTATTGTAGCTCAAGCCTTATTTCTTTTCAGGTACTAACTCTGGACAGTAGCGAGCATGGTTGGAGTGCTTGGACTATGGACACATCTTTTGAAAGCTAACATTGTAGAGTTACTTAGGCATCTTTGTAAATTCCTTTTGAAGATGTATTTGTAACTTATGTGATAATCCAATTGACTACGGGATATTTTGTAAACGTTAAACTCTCTTGACAATTGATGTTTATTCCGATTTGGGGCCGTTGTGCCGAAGAATGTAATATTTTGAACTCTTTGGACTTGGAGTATAGTTAAGGAAAATTAATGATCTTTGGGTATCGTATGGATTGTTGTGAGGTATTTTCTTAAGAAATTCCCTTATAATTTATGTTGAAAACGGAGGACGTGACAACTTGGTATCAGAGCATAGGTTTAGAACACCTAGAGACCGTGGGGAGGCGTTTCGCCTCATGGGTTCAAAATGTCGCGCCCTCTAACATAATTGGTGCATGCTTGTGTGACTAACATTCATGTGACTACGTGGCATTGTATTTTTTGTTATCGTAGAGTGGTGTAGAGTTGTTTACCCGTGTTGGGGATTTAGAGCTTTGATCCCTTAGCTATACTGTTGTGGTTAATAGTCTTTCTTTCTTATATCCTTGTAGTAAGATGCCTCCGAGGACGCGCGTTAGACGTGGTGGGATTGGAAATCGGGGTGGTCGAGGCCGTGGTCGTGGCCGTGGGATACCTCCTGAGGATGAGGTTAGTCAGCATGGGGAGAACCCTGGTGGGAATCCGGGGGCTGGGGCAGGTCGAGGTGCTGGTGTGCCTCCTAATCAGACTCAATTCGCTAGGGACCTCATTGCGGCACTCATAGCTGCAAATCTTTTGAACCAAGCTCCGAGAGAGAATGCCGAGGATCGAGCCATGGTTGCAATGCGAGAGTTCAGCCGTAGGAACCCTCCAGTGTTTGACAGGACTAGTAGTGACCCTTTGGTGGCTGACCATTGACTGACGCAAATCCGTAAACTTTTCAGAGCCCTTAATATCACCGAAGACAACATTCGAGTGGGCATTGTGGCCGTCCAATTAGTTGGGGAAGCAGGTGAGTGGTGGGAATCAGTGTTGGAAAGCAGAAAGGATGCTAGGAGAGCGGTGAGGATTGCGGCTCAAGTAGATGAGCCGGATATTGAAAATTTGACATGGGCCGAGTTCGAGGCGCTCTTCGAGGAGTGTAGACACCCCATTCTGGACTGTCCAGATTAGTTTACTTACGGTCTTTGATTCCCCGATGATGACTAAGGTCAAGAACGTCCTGAGTTTGTTGGTGCGTTTGAGCTTCGAGCATCCCAAACCTCGTTCAAATCCTTTTCGAACCCTTCAAGCCAGAACCAAATGGCCACAGCAAAACCCTACTTGCTTACGCTGGTTCTATGCTGGCGTGCGCCAGTGCTTAACTCCGGACCTTGCCTTCGAAAAAGGTTTGAAACCCCAAGCGTAGGGCTAAGTCATTGGTAGCATAATATCCGGAAGTCCGGGATCGTACCCACAGAGAATCGTATTTCAGCTTAGATTGGATTGATGGTTTTATATAATGGATGGTGGCGTTTGAGACGGCCAACTTGGTTGTTCTTTGAACGGTGTAAAAACTAAAGCAAAAGACTAGAAATGAGTTTTAATGAACTTAAAGAGGCAAGTCTAGGGATCTTCTTTTCCATGACAAAGGCCGTTACCGATTCTCAAATATAACTCAAGCTAGAGTCACGACCGCGTGCTCTTGCCCGGAAGATTTAACTTTAGAAAACTACGTTTATCAAAGATGTGATTTACCGGAGGCGAACCAACTTGGTTTAAGACTTTCATCAAACACATAGGAGGCCACGAGCCCTCGGTAAGCCGCTTGCCAAGATCGCTTGACTAAACACCTTACCAAGGAGTTAACACCCCTAGTTTAGACCAAAAATACAAGTTAAGCTCTATTCCGAAAACCATGATTTTAAGCCCGAAGATTCGAGAATCAAATAACCATCTAAGTCTTTGGGAAAGATTAGCTCAAGACTTAGCCAAACGACTACTCACACATACTTAAAGCACAAGAGAAAGCATAAAAATGAGACATGATTTTTAACCGATGAAAACGAAAATAAACTTAAGATTAAGAAAGATCTAATCCGTACGAGCAACTTTAATAAACGAGAATTTAACAAACAGCAAGTACTTACTTGAGTTCTATGGAATTTAAGCTTGAAAAGCTCAAAAAGACATTAATGGAGAAAAATCTAAGAAAGTAATAGGCTAGGTTATAAAGAAGGGAGAGAGATGGTCCTATTTATACAAAGTGACACTCTCTCTCCTCAAATATCTCAGAAAATATCCCAAAAGTAGCCTGAAACGGAAA
The DNA here is from genome assembly GCA_018127125.1 of Rhododendron griersonianum. Lineage (NCBI taxonomy): Eukaryota > Viridiplantae > Streptophyta > Magnoliopsida > Ericales > Ericaceae > Rhododendron > Rhododendron griersonianum. The sequence goes on along the minus strand of CM030789.1, from coordinate 51,165,777 downwards.
ATATCCCAAAAGTAGCCAGCTGGAAAAGTAACAAAAACGCGGACATTTCCTTCAGGCTGAATCGGTACTGGGCGACTCCCAGTACCGGTACAAGGTCTTCAACGATGCTAAAAAATCCCAACTCTGGACACCATGTACCGGTATTGGGAGTTGCCCAGTACCGGTACACGCTTGACAGACAGATTTTTGGGCAAACTTCGCGAGCTCGCTCCGGACACTCCCGAACTCGGATTTGGGTGTTCTTTGGACCGTTGGAAAGCTTGTCGAGTCTACTTTCTAACCCAAGTGGTTTGGTTCTAAAGTAATTTATACATCAAAAGTTATGACAATTCTACCCTCAGCTGGTCGGAAGAAGAGTAGCTTTGATAAAATCCTCACTTCTCCTTCAATCCCCTTGACCCTTGGGCGACCCGAGCAACCTCCAAACCATCTTTTCATGACTTTTCGGGCACCACAACGGGGTGACACGTGGCCTTGAACACTTGGTTGCATCCGGAGCATTCCTTGGCGTTCAAACGCGCCTTATTTATACGAATTACCTGAAATACACAAAAACCTACCTTATATGCAATATCGCATAGAAATGACAACATATATGTATAAACACAACATACTAGAGGACTTAAGCACCAAGAATATGCATTATTGGGTGCTTATCAGCCAGTAAACTGCCACATGTCAGTCATCGACCGTTGACTCAGTTTCCACTGGCGCACGCCAGTCCAGCCCTGTCAAATCAACTTTATGCGATCATGAACGCGGGACTTTTGTGGCCACCCGACGTCAGCCACAGTTCTCCTGATGATTATATCGTCCGACTCTGTTCCCCTTCCTCCTACAAAGTCTTTCAAGGCAAGTCCCATGCATTTAATACATGGGAGGCTCCCTTAAGCCAAACAATCCCTTAAGCCCAATTGATCCCAGCCTTCTCAGTTGTCTTCTAGCTTATAAATACCCCCCTTTGCATTCATTTGCAAGGGGTTAGCACCATTAAGAAGCCCAAGCTCTCTTTCTTCTTTTCTCTCTTGTTTTCTCTTGCTCTCCTTTCATCCATTGAAAGAGTGAGCAAGGGAGTAATACCCCACAGCCCATAACACTTTCACCCTCACCATTCAACCTTCAAGCTTCAAGCTCAAGCTCAAACTCATTTCCAAACTCACTAACAAAGGTATACCACCTTTGTTCCTGTTACCTGTTCTGACCCCTGAGGGGGGATGGCAGGGTCAAGACTAGTAATCTTTACCAGTCCTGGCCCTAAAGCTAGCAAAGCTTCAAGGATCGTTATGGTGAAAGGTGGCGCACGCCAGTCAACTAATGTCGTACGCCAGTGATGGCAGTATGTGCACTACTGGCGTGGGGATCACCGATCACCTATTTCTGCTTTCTTTTGTATTAGATCACCTTATTGCATGTTAATAACCAGTTAATTGCTTTCTGTACTAGAACCATGTAGTCATTTACTTACTGTTTCTATCTTAGTAAGGCCTCTGGGATTATTCTGGTCATATTCCAGAGCCCAGATGATGCAAAGCCAAATCATTGGATAAAAGCCTAACTGGCGTACGGTAGTGGTTTCAGGATCCAGTGGCTTGGCCCTTGCATGGGTCTCAGATCTGTGGGCACACGCCCCAAAAATCCCTACATTTTTTTGGTTTGTAAAAATTCCGGGTGCGCCCTTCTTGCGGAAAGCGCGGCGAAACGCTTCGCAGATCAGAGAGTCGCCACTCGGGTTTTGCGGAGAGTACCCAAGAAACCAGGTTTTGAAAACGTTTGGATCACGCTTGTTTGAGTTTGAAAAAGGCTTGTAGACTGGACCGTCGTCACCTTCGATATTTGAGGTTCAGGAGCCAGGTTACGAGAGGGGAAGGGTTTTATGGCACCCCTCTCGCCCAATCCGGAGATCGGTCTCTACTCGGGCATTTTTGCAAAACGTTCATTTTTCTCTCATTTTGATTATTTTCAGCCAGTTAGGGCGGGGGAACAGTTAATGAGGATTAAAACTGTAACAAGTTGTATTTATACGACAAAATGGTATGAATGATATGGAATAATGAATAATAGATTGAGAACAAGCTGCTGTGGACGTTTTAGACAAACTAGTGCACGCTGTCTGTGCAGCGGTGCACACAGAAGCAAGCCTGCATGCACTGGCCAGGCCACTGCATGCAGTCATGACCTGCGTGCGCCACCAAACAACTGGCGTGCGCCGGTGAGCCTAAATCCACAGTTTCTGTCATCAACCCTCTGGGCTCTGGAAAGGACCATAGCACACCCAGGACAAACCACGCAGTTAATATAGATTATACTAAACTATTACAGACAGGATAATGGGCTGGGAAGCCACCAAATAGACAAACAACCCCTTAAACAGTGAGGGGAGAAAGATCAGAGGCCTGGATGGAAGATCCATGCAAGGGACAAGCCACTGGAACTTGGTCCACCGCCGTACACCAGTAGAGTATGGCCGTACGCTAGTAAGCCCTGTTATTCCAATGCTTTGGCTTTGCATCATCTGGGCTCTGGAGCATGACCAGAATGGTCCCAGAGGCCCTACTAGGCATAAATACAAATGGAAGAGAAAGTAGTCCTAAGTACAGAAAGCAGTAGACTGGTTTTACCATACAGCCATTACAAGGTGATCAGATACTAATGAAACAAGAAAAATGATGATCGGTGATCCCCACACCAGTTTTACCATACAGCCATTACTGGCGTACGACACATATAACTGGCGTGCGCCACCTGATCATCACACACGATTTTGAAACCTTGCCAGCATTAGGGCCAGGACTGGTATAGATTACCAGCCTTGACCCTGCCAGCCCCCCTCAGGGGTCAGAACAGAAAATAGATCAAAGGTGGTATACCTTTGCTTGTGAGTTTGGGAAAGAGCTTGAGCTTGAACTTGGGATTTGAGGGTTTGAGAGGTGAATATAGGGTGTGTAATGGACTGGTGATGTTCTCCTTGCCTTGTCTTTCAATGGATGAAAGAGAAAACAAGAAGAATGAGAGAGGAATGAGAAGAGCCAAAGCTTGGGCCTTCTTTAATGGAGTTAACCCCTTTGAATCTTGGTAACCAACCTCTTGCAAGGGTGAAGAGAGGGGGTATATATAGGAGTGGAGGGGGATGTAACCAGCCAAGTAATGGCTTGTTGGATTGGTTGGTTTTTTTGGAGGAAAGGCTTGAGAGGGAAGGAAGGGTGATGGGATAAATGTAGGAGAGTGGGGGAACATCCCTGGACGAAGTAATCATCAGGAGACTGTGGTTGACGTCGGGGTGGCAGCAAAAGTCCCGCGCGTTCGGCTGAATAAAGTTGATTTGACCGGGATTGACTGGCGTACGCCCCTTGTTGAGTGGCGTGCGCCAGTAACGGGCGATGACTAACACGTGGCTGTGCTTCCAGCGCACGCTAGTCAATCACCAGCGTACTCCAGTAGGGTTTTACTGAGGCCATTTGGTTCTGGCTTGAGGGTTTCAAAAGGGGGTTCGAAAAGGTTTGGATGAGGTTTGGGACGCTCAAAGCTCAAACTCATTAACAAACTCGGGATGTTCTTGACCTTAATCATCATCGGGGAATCAAAGACCGTAAATAAACTATTCTGGAAAGTCCAAAATAGGGTGTCTACAAGATCCAGGCCTCTTCTATGTCCCCACACTGTTTATATGGTTTTTCTTTCTTATTTCCCTTAAATCTATCTCCTACCGTCTGTAAATATATATGAACTGCAATATGAACTGCGTGGTTTGTCCTGGGTGTGCACTGGTCCCTTCCAGAGCCCAGAGGGTTGAGTGCAGAAGCTGTGGGCTTAGATCCACCGGCGCGCGCCAGTACTAGTGTTGCGCACGCAGGTCATCTCTGTATGCAGTGGCTCGACCAGTGCATACAGGCTTGCTCCTGCGTGCATCACTCTGGGCCAGTGTGTTCCAGTTTGTCTAAAATGTCACAGGTGCTTGTTCTCAATCTATTATTCATAGCTTCATTCAAACCAAACATACATCACATTTTGTCATATAAATGCAAACTTGTTACAGTTTTTAATCCCCTTTAACTGTTCCCCCGCCCTAACTGGCTAAAAATGATCAAATGAGAGAAAAATGCAAATATTTTACAAAATGTCTGAGTAGAGACCGATCTCCGGATTGGGCGAGAGGGGTGCCATAAAACCCTTTCCCTCTCGTAACCTGGCTCCCGAACCTCAGATATCGAAGGTGACGACGGCCCAGTCTACAAGCCTTTTCAAAAATCAAACAACGTAGCAAACGTTTTCAAGTTCGGTTCCTTGGGTACTTTCCGTGAAACCCGAGTGGTGACTCTGAATTGCAAAGCGTTTCGCCGCGCTTTCCGCAAAAAGGGCGCACCCGTTTTATATGCAAAAAAGTAAAATTTTGGGGCATGTGCCCACAAGGAGCAGTATTCCCAGAAACCTTACGTGACGCTATGAGAGATCAGTTTGAGAAACTAGAACAGGGTAATATGACCGTCTCGGAGTATGTGTTGAAATTCCAATCTTTGTCTCGTTTCGCTCCGGAGTTGGTGGCGACGGAGGAGAGGAGGTGTCGACGATTTGAAAGGGGGCTGAATAACACCTTGAAGAGGATGGTGACTGTCCAACGCAGGACAAAGTTTTCTGAGGTTGTGGAGTGCGCTAGAAGCATCGAGATACCGAAAGAGGCGCAGAGAAATAGGGGAATTTGGGAACCGATGCAATCAAATGTAGGTGTGAGTTCGTCGTCGGGGAGTTATGGGAGTCAGGGGCGGAAAAGGCCGAGGGAAACATTTCAACCACCACAGGGTAGTTCATCGAGCTTCAGGCCATCGCCTTCATCTTCAGGGACCCGGGGTGCGTTGTCTAGACCGCCACCTGTGTGTTATAAGTGCAATCAACCGGGACACGTGCGTGCTCAATGTCCACATCTTGAGAAGGCTTGCTATACTTGTGGGAAGACGGATCATCTCGCGAGGGATTGTCCTCAGGGTTCAGGAGTACGCAGTGAGTCGGGTTCCGTGCAGCAGCCGGGAACGGGGCGCAATGTGGGCCAGCAGTTTTGGGGTACTCAGAGGTAGAAGCAGCCTCACTTCCACCAGACTATGTCGGCTCAGAGTTCAGGGGTTGATAAGGGAGCGAGCCCTTCCGCGCAAATTCAGAGCACTGGTCAGAGGGGAGGTTTTGTGCAGGGTCAGGGTACCCAGGGGCGAGTCTACAACATCACTTCTGCCATTCCATCCACCATTTCTCAGGCTCCAGAGACTCCTGTTGTGAGGGGTACATTCCTTTTATTCAACTCATTTGCTAGAGTTCTCTTTGATTCTGGAGCATCACATTCATTCATTGCTGCATCATTTGTGTGTGCCTTGGAATTGGAAACGGAGAGTCTTAATCCTCCTTTATTCGTTGAGACACCTCTAGGGGGTAGGACACCGCTTGACTGTATATGTCGAGATTGTGATTGATTATCCGTGACCACCGTTTTGTGTTCGATTTCATTGTTCTGGGGATGTCAGGGTTTGATCTAATTTTAGGAATGGATTGGCTGTCCACCTTTCATGCTACCATCGACTGTTTCAAGTGTAGGGTTCGTATTTGTCCTCCTGAGGGTCCTTGTTTCGAATTCTTTAGGGAGCGTTGAGAATCGTTGGAACCGTATCTGTGTGGGCCTCGGGAGCACGAGTCGATTTATTTACTATTGGCTAGCTTGACATTAGATGAGGATGCCTCCTTGCGTGGGGAATTACCCTTAGTGGTTCGCGACTTTCCGGATGTGTTCCCGGATGAGTTAACCGGTTTGCCTCCCGAGAGAGAGATTGAGTTCACCATTGAATTACTTCCCGGTACCGCTCCTATCTCCGTACCTCCGTATTGTTTTGCGCCCGTCGAATTGAGAGAGTTGAAAACTCAGTTGCAAGAATTGGAGAGTTTAGGCTTCGTTCGTCCGAGTACGTCGCCGTGGGGAGCACCGGCTCTTTTTGCACAAAAGAAGAATGGTTCACTCCGTTTGTGTATCGACTATCGTAAGTTAAACCGAGTCACCATTAAGAACAAGTATCCCATGCCTAGAATCGATGACTTATTCGATCAGCTTCGCGGTGCCACTTGTTTCTCCAAAATTGATTTGAAGTCCGGTTATCACCAGTTGAGAGTTCAGAGGGAAGATATTCCTAAAACCGCGTTCGTACTCGTTATGGCCACTACGAATTTGTTGTTATGCCTTTTGGGTTGACGAACGCTCCGGCTACTTTCATGGACTTAATGAATCGAACCTTTTGTGCATACCTTGATCGTTTTGTAGTCGTATTCGTCGATGATATCCTTATCTATACACCAATGGAGGAGGAACACCAATCTCATCTCACCATTGTTCTTGAACTTTTAAGGGAGCACCAATTGTACGCCAAACTTAGTAAGTGTGAGTTTTGGATGTCCGAGGTTAAATTCTTGGGTCATGTGGTTTCGAAGGGTGGCGTGTCTGTTGACCCGGGGATGATAGAGTCTGTTATGAACTGGCAGCGACCGAAGAACGTGTATGAGATTCGAAGCTTTTTGGGGTTGGCCAGATACTACCGTCGTTTCGTTCTTGATTTTTCTCGTTTGGCGGCACCGATGACTCGACTAACGCGTAAGGGGACTCGTTTCGTATGGAGTGACTCATGTGAGACGGCTTTTGGGGAATTAAAGAAGAGGTTGACTACCGCACCGGTTTTGATCGTGCCCGAACGTGGAGTTGGTTACTCCGTGTATTGTGATGTGTCTAAGGAAGGGTTAGGATGCGTTTTGATGCAAAGGGGGCGAGTAATAGCGTATGGATCGCGGCAATTAAAAACTCACGAATGAAATTACCCGACACACGATTTGGAGCTTGAGGCCGTCGTATTCGCTTTGAAGAGTTGGCGCCATTATTTGTACGGTGAGAGATTTGAAGTCTTTTCCGACCATAAAAGTTTGAAGTACTTGTTTTCTCAAAAAGAGCTTAACCTTCGACAACGCCGTTGGATGGAGCATTTAGAGGACTATGACTTCGAGTTGCAATACCACCCGGGGAAAGCGAATGTCGTGGCAGATGCGTTAAGTAGAAAACCAACACACTTTGCGAGTCTAGCCATTTATGAGTGGAAAATGATGAACGATTTGGGCTTTTGTGCTTCGTATTTCGAGGAGGTTCGGGAAGGGGTAACGTTATGTAATCTGACGGTGCAATCGACCTTATCGACTCGAGTGATTGAAGCTCAACAACATGGTGAAGAAGCGAATGAACTTCGTGCTAGATTCCTTAGTGGAAGTGCTCAAGAGGGGTGGATGATACACGCCGATAGAAGCTTGCGTTATCAAGGAAAGTTGTTCGTACCCGTTTCGTGTCGGGAGGAAATCTTGCGAGAGTTTCATCATTCTCCATTAGTCGTTCATCCGGGAGGGACGAAAATGTATCATGATCTACGTAGGCAATTTTGGTGGTCCGGAATGAAGAGGGACGTTGTGATTTTTGTGTACAAGTGTCTCACGTGCCAACAAGTGAAAGCAGAACATCAACGACCCGCGGGGGAGTTACAACCACTGCCTGTGGCCGAGTGGAAATGGGAGAACGTGACCATGGATTTCGTTACGGGTTTACCGAGGTCGCCGAGAGGACATGACGCTATTTGGGTAATCGTGGATCATTTGACCAAAGCCGCTCACTTTTTGCCCATTCGTGTTACCGATTCCGTGGAAACCTTGAGTCGTTTGTACATTCGGGAGATTGTTCGACTTCACGGGATTCTTGTATCCATCATATCCGATCATGATCCGAGGTTTACTACGCATTTTTGGTAGAGTCTGCAAGCTGCTTTAGGCACCAATCTCTTATTTAGCACCGCCTATCATCCTCAAACCGATGGACAATCCGAGAGAACGATTCAGATTTTAGAAGATATGCTTCGGGCTTGTGTGATGGATTTCGGGGTAGTTAGGAGGACCATGTGTTGTTGGTAGAATTCGCGTACAACAATACCTATCAATCGAGTATCGAAATGGCGCCTTATGAAGCCTTGTACGGGAGACCGTGTCGATCGCCGGTATGTTGGACCGAATTGGGAGAGGCTACGTTAGTGGGGCCGGATATGATCACGGAGACCTCTGAGAGTATGAAAGTTATTCGCCAATGCCTTAAGGAAGCTCAAGAGAGAACGACCAAACAAGTGAAGGTGATTCGCCAAAGATTATTGACCGCGCAAAAAGTAGGCAAAAGATCGTCGTCGTCGCTCGTTGTCTTTTGAAGAAGGGGATCACGTATTTCTTAAGGTATCGCCTCGTAGGGGGTTATCACGTTTTGGGAAGAAAGGGAAGCTATCGCTGCGTTATATCGGACCGTTTGAAATTATCGAGAAAATCGGGGAGGTTGCGTATCGCTTGGCCTTGCCACCGAAGCTATCGGGTGTCCACGACGTGTTTCACGTGTCTATGTTGAGAAAGTACGAACCGGATCCTTCGCATGTGCTAGAGTGGTCTGAGCTTGAATTGGAAGCCGACGTGTCTTACGGGGAAGAACCGATTCGTATCCTAAATTCGCGTGATCAAGTTTTGAGGGGTAAGACGATACCCCTAGTACGAGTCTTGTGGAGAAGTCAAGGTAGCGAAGAGTCGACGTGGGAAAGAGAGGATGAAGTTCGAGAGAAGTACCCACACTATTTCCGGAATGAGCCAATGTGAGTGTTTAAATTTTTAGTGTCATGATAATTGAATCGATACATAGTAATGGAAGTTATGGTTGTTGCATGCATACATGATGCATTAGTGGTTAGTCTTGGCATGAAAATTTCGAGGACGGAATTTCTTTAAGGAGGGTAGAATGTAGAGACCCGTATTTATTTTATCCAAAGTTGATATTTATTAAATGCATGATTATTGGGAAATAGAGTAAAATGAGTGTGTTTATGTGATTTGAGGCCCAAGTGTTAAAATTGATTGTGGAAGGATGTGATGTGTAATTTGTGATTATAGTGGTATATATAGGAGGTTGAGGGAGTAGGGGATCATTTTCCACCCCACTCTCCCCACCGGCTCCCCCTCTCTCTCACGGTTCTCTCTCCCTCTCTTGATCTCTCTCCAAATTTCACTCAAAACCCACCAAAATAACCTTAAATCCTTCGCCCTCAACGCGTATTGTGGTCCGTACCCCGTTGGTTTGAGCTCGGGGAAGTTGTATCCCGTTCGAATCAAGGTTTTCGGAGAGCTAGGGCTCGTAGCTTCTTGGGTTTTGTGCTTCGACCTCGAGGTAGGGATTCTACCTCTCAATATATGTTAGAGATGTGTTTTCCTTGCCTTGAATCGTGTCCTTGGTTGTTGTAGTTGTTGTTGTGGTTGAAATCGTCGAAGTCTGCAGAAAATCTGCTCGAACACCCATTTGTATCGATACTGCTCTGGTTAGTATCGATACTAGTTTCTCTGGAATGATTTAAGGCACTGTTGTATCGATACTGATTTGGCTAGTATCTATACAACAGGGCTTAAGGACAGATTTTGCTATTTTGTTCCAAACTCCATTGTTTTGACCTCCGATCACTTCTAACTTGTTCTAAACATCACCAAATCATTCCATAACATTGTTAATCATATTCGTTGAGTTCGTTGTGTATCTGTGCATCCCTTGCCCATGTTCGGTAAAATCTAGACGTCGATTATTACATGAACTTTGATTGACTTGAAATGACACGTTATGGGAATTTGAGACACGTGAAACCTTGTTGACACAACGCGCGAACACTCGGGGCCCATCGACGGGTGGGTGCCTGGCAGGGGATATCAGGGTCCCATAAAATAGCCTGGCAAGAGCTAATGCTCGTATTGAATATTCAAGGCCTAACCTACAAGGTGGGTGCTTGGCAGGGGATATCGGGGTCCCATGAATAGCTCGGTAGGAGCTTCGGCTCATGACACATGACGCGAGACGGTTTGGACATATGAGAAGTGGACATGGTTGAAGGTTGAGTTGCACTATAAATCTTATGACTTGCTTGTTGGACTGTTGAATCTTATCGATTGTCTATTGTTTGAGCTATCTTTTGTTCTTGTCGTATCATCATTCTCGCATTTCTCTTGCATACTGTAAACACCCCGATTTGGCCTAACGATTATTTCAAGTCCCACCTTGGGGACCATCCCGATGATGAAATGGATACAGTGATTGCTGATTGCCTTCTTGAGAACCTTAGGACTTTCGGTAAGAACTTTGAGCCACTTAGAGGACCCAATCTAGAGCCATATAGCCTTTCAGACAGAAAATACAGAATCCTAAGAGAATCCATATGTCGGCCGTAACATCGATCTCACGGCCTTAACATCCTTTCTTCACCCGAGCAACCTGTTGCTAGAAAATCTCCCTGAGAGATCAATCCCTCGGCCGCAAGATCTATCCTTCAGTCGCAACATCCATTCCTCGGCCGCCAGATCCTTTGCTCAACTGCCAGATCGTCCATTTTCCAGATTCTCGAACATTCTATCAGACGTTTGATCCAACTACACTACCTTCCCGATGCGTTCGGGCTACGTTAGAGGATTGCCATGAAGAGTTAGAATCACACCCTAACTCCAATTTTGATCGTGCATTTCGATTGGCCGGAGTGAGTCATCCCTGTGCCTATATAAAGGAGCCTTTGGGTTCCGAAATTAATAAGTGAATACACCCTCTCAAGCCACGAAACTCTGCACAAATACTCTCTCAAACCCCCTCTTCAAAAGCCCTAACCTCCCGAAGGCAGCCATCAATCCGACGATCAAACCCTGAAGTTCAAACCCTAACCCTAGGGTTTTTTGAAAAGCAATCAGTCAATCACGATCAAATCCGAAGCAATCAAGCAACTGAGGGATCATGGTGGTGAGGCCCAACGGCCTCTGGTTTGTTTTATTTACCGCATTCATAGATTAATCGTAGCATTTAATCACCTGCTAACTTTTCTGTCTGGTGTGAGGAAGAACACCGACCGGGGCTTCAATCCCTCGGCCGGTATATAAAACCAGGAGGATCCCTCGGCCGTGACATCTATTCACCGGCCGCGGGATCCATCTCCCTGGGACAGTTTGTTCTGTTTTGCTTTCTGATGCATGCTTTACTTATCGCACTGGCTCACCCTATTTACTATTTAAAGGCTTAATTAAACAGACTATGTGTTAGAATTAAACAAAGCATCTACATGTCTTATGTTGAATAACTATGGGCCAGTCTCACGGCTGGGCAGAGAGGGGTGCCTAACACCTTCCCCTTACTCTATTCTTGGCTCCCGTACTCAGAATCTCTACTTATTTTCCTAGTTTTAATAAACTGGGTGGCGACTTTGTTTTGATGATGACCGCTGTCGTGTGGCGATGTTCCTAGCCATGGGAATGTCCACGACTTTGGTTTATGAAGCAAGCAACCAATCGAGCAATCAACGATCAATCTGTATGGCGATGCCCCGTTTGGGAAGTGTCTACACATACATTATTTGCGTAGGATTCCTACTGGGCTAGTGTAGCTCAAGCCTTATTTCATTTCAGGTACTAACTCTGGACAGTAGCGAGCATGGTTGGAGTGCTTGGACTATGGACACATCTTTTGAAAGCTAACATTATAGAGTTACTTAGGCATCTTTGTAAATTCCTTTTGAAGATGTATTTGTAACTTATGTGATAATCCAATTGACTACGGGATATTTTGTAAACGTTAAACTCTCTTGACAATTGATGTTTATTCCGATTTGGGGCCGTTGTGCCGAAGAATGTAATATTTTGAACTCTTTGGTCTTGGAGTGCGGTTATGGAAAATTAATTATCTTCGGGTATCGTATGGATTGTTGTGAGGTATTTTCTTAAGAAATTCCCTTATAATTTATGTTGAAAATGGAGGACATGACAGGTAAGATAGTATATTTAACAAGCTTTTTAACGGTTCAAACCACACTCAAATCGGATTTCAGAGGTGTCCGTGTCGAGCCCACAAAGTTTAGCATGTTTCTAAGAGTTAAGAATGCGCCTGGGCGCAAGGGGTGGCGCCTGAGGCGCATCAAAATGCGCCTGGGGCGCACTAAGCTGCCTAACAGACCTAACTTTGGGGACTTGTCCCGGACACACGGAAATTTAGATTTGAGCATGGTTCGAACCGTTAAAAAGCTTGTTCAATCTACTTTCTATGCCAAGTAGTTTGGATCCCAAATCATTTATACATAAGAATATGTCACCATTTTACCCCCAACGGGTGAAAAAAAAATTCATTTCGGTAAAACGCTCGCAACTTTCTCATATTTACTCGAATCAAGACCAATTATGTATCGATAAATTGGGTTTTTAAAGTTCTAAAAGGTGGTGGAACACAGCCATAAAAATATTTAGATTTAGTTCATGAAAAATGGGTATAAAGGAGACAATTCGAAAAAAAAAATTTGGAGCCTTTAAGGCTAAAACACGTTATGTCCTTCATTCGGTGCTCAAATCCCAAGTCCTTTAAGTGATTATTCGTTGTTTAAGTGGTTCTCCGAAAAATTACGTTAGTAAAATTATGATCTAAGAACAGAGTTTTTGTCTGTGTGTCTTATGTCTATTTAGTTATGAAATGTTCCAGAGGCGCAAACGTTCAAGTGAGGATAGTCATATGAATACCTTACTGTGAGAATTTTTTGATTGAAACGATTTCTGATGGTTCGAGGAAGCGTGGAAAGCCCTATAAGATTTTTGTAACTCTTACGGAATGAACGAATATCCTAGCATCAGGAATATGTGTTCGGAATGGAACTGAGAATGTGTAGAGAGCGCGCTAACGTTTTTAGATTTAGTGGCTCCGATAATTTTTGAATCGGTCTGCTTTTAACCAACTTTTCCTAAATTATACTACTTTAATTGTATTGTTCCTTTTAATAATATTTTAGTAGTTTGAAAACACTATCTATCCATCCAAAATTAGTCTTGATCCGATTTAGAACAGGGAGATACGAGCCTTTAACAGAAATAATTCATCTTTCGACCCATTAAGGGTTAAATGGTAATATCCTTTGATGTACAAATGATTTTGAATATCTAAACAACTTTGGTAAGAAAGTAGATTTAACAAGCTTTTTAACGGTTCAAACCACGCTCAAATCGGATTTCGGATGTGTCCGTGTCGAGCCCACAAAGTTTAGCTTGTTTCTAAGAGTTAAGAATGCGCCCGGGCGCAAGGGGTGGCGCCTGAGGCGCATCAAAATGCGCCTGGGGCGCACTAAGCTTCTTAACAGACCCAAGTTTGGGGACTTGTCCCGGACACTCAGAAATTCAGATTTGCGCGTGGTTCGAACCGTTAAAAAGTTTGTTCAATCTACTTTCTATGCCAAGTAGTTTGGATCCCAAATCATTTATACATATATAAGAATATGTCACCATTTTACCCCCAACGGGTGAAAATAAAATTCATTTCGGTAAAACGATTGCAACTTTCTCATATTAACTTGAATCAAGACCAAATAATGTATCGATATATAGGGTTTTTAATGTTCTAAAAGGTGGTGGAACACAGCCCTAAAAATATTTAGATTTAGTACATGAAAAATGGGTATAAAGGAGACCATTAGAAAAAAACATTCGGAGCCTTTAAGGCTAAAACACGTTATGTCCTTCATTCGGTGCTCAAATCCCAAGTCCATTAAGTGATTATTCGTCGTTTAATTGGTTCTCCGAAAAATTCCGTTAGTAAAATTTTGATCTAAGAACAGAATTTCTGTCTGTGTGTCATATGTCTATTTAGTTATGAAATGTTCCAGAGGCGCAAATGTTCAAGTGATGATAGTCATATGAATACCTTACGGAGAGAATTTTTTTGTAGAAACGATTTCTGATGATTCAAGGAAGCGTGCAAAGCCCTGTAAGATTTTTGTAACTCTTACGGAATGAAGGAGACCATTAGAAAAAGAAATTCGGAGCCTTTAAGGCTAAAACACGTAAGTTATGTCCTTCATTCGATGCTTAAATCCCAAGTCCTTTAAGTGATTATTCGTCGTTTAAGTGGTTCTCCAAAAATTCCGTTAGTAAAATTATGATCTAAAAACAGAGTTCCTGTTTGTGTGTCTTATGTCTATTTAGTTATGAAATGTTCCAGAGGCGCAAACGTTCAAGTGAGGATAGTCATATGAATACCTTACGGTGAGATTTTTTGTTGAAACTATTTCTGACGATTCAAGGAAGCGTGGAAAGCCCTGTTAGATTTTTGTAACTCTTACGGAATGAACGTATATCCTAGAATCATGAATGTGAGTTCGGAATGGAACTGAGAATGTGTAGAGAGAGGGCAAACGTTTTTAGCTTTAGTGGCTCCTATGATTTTTGAATCGGTCTGCTTTTAACCAACTTTTCCTAAATTATACTTCTTTAATTGTATTGTTCCTTTTAATAATATTTTAGTAGTTTGAAAACACTATCTATCCATCCAAAATTAGTCTTGATCCGATTTAGAACAGGGAGATACGAGCCTTAAACAGAAATAATTCATCTTTTGACCCATTAAGGGTGAAATAGTAATATCCTTTGATGTATAAATGATTTTGAATATCAAAACAACTTTGGTAAGAAAGTATATTTAACAAGCTTTTTAACGGTTCAAACAATGCTCAGATCGGATTTCGGATGTGTCCGTGTCGAGCCCACAAAGTTTAGCATGTTTCTAAGAGTTAAGAATGCGCCCGGGCGCAAGGTGTGGCGCCTGAGGCGCATCAAAATGCGCCTGGGGCGCACTTGGCTTCCTAACAGACCCAACTTCGGGGACTTGTCCCGGACACTCGGAAATTCAGATTTGCACGTGGTTCAAACCGTTAAAAAGCCTGTTCACTCTACTTTTATGCCAAGTAGTTTGGATCCCAAATCATTTATACATAAGAATGTGCCACCATTTTACCCCTAACGGGTGAAAATAAAATTTATTTCGGTAAAACACTCGCAACTTTCTCATATTAAATTGGATCAAGACCAATTATGTATCGACAAAATAGGGTTGTTGAAGTTCTAAATGGTGGTGGAACACAGCCATAAAAATATTTAGATAGTTCATGAAAAATGGGTATGAAGGATATCGTTATAAAAACAATTCGGAGCCCTTGAGGCTAAAACACGTTATGTCCTTCATTTGGTGCTCAAATCCCAAGTCCTTTAAGTGATTATTCGTCGTTTCAGTGGTTCTCCGAAAAATTCCGTTAGTAAAATTGTGGTCTAAGAACAGAGTTTCTGTCTGTGTGTCTTATGTCTATTTAGTTATGAAATGTTCCAGCGGCGCAAACATTCAAGTGAGGATAGTCATATGAATTCCTTACGGTGATAATTTTTTGATTAAAACGATTTCTGACTGTTCGAGGAAGCGTGGAAAGCCCTGTAAGATTTTTGTAACTCTTACGGAATGAAGGAGACCATTAGAAAAAAAATTTGGAGCCTTTAAGGCTAAAATACGTTAAGTCCTTCATTCGGTGCTCAAATCCCAAGTCCTTTAAGTGATTACTCGTCGGTTAAGTGATTCTTCGAAAAATTCCGTTAGTGAAATTATGGTCTAAGAACAGAGTTTCTGTCCATGTGTCTTATGTCTATTATTTACGAAATTTGCCAGAGGCGCAAACGTTCAAGTGAGGATTGTCATATGAATACCTTACGGTGAGAATTTTTTGATTGAAACGATTTCTGATGGTTTGAGGAAGCGTGGAAAGCCCTATAAGATTTTTGTAACTCTTACGGAATGAACGAATATCCTAGAATTAGGAATGTGTGTTCGGAATGGAACTGAGAATGTGTAGAGAGCGCGCAAACGTTTTTAGATTTAGTGGCTCCGATGAATTTTGAATCGGTTTGCTTTTAACCAACTTTTCCTAAATTATACTACTTCAATTGTATTGTTCCTTTTAATAATATTTTAGTAGTTTGACAACACTATCTATCCATCCGAAATTAATCTTGATCCGATTTAGAACAGGGAGATACGAGCCTTTAACAGAAATAATTCATCTTTCGACCCATTAAGGGTTAAATGCTAATTTCCTTTGATGTACAAATGATTTTGAATATCAAAACAACTTTGGTAAGAAAGTAGATTTAACAAGCTTTTTAATGGTTCAAACCACGCTCAAATTGAATTTCGGAATTGTCCGTGTCGAGCCCACAAAGTTTAGCATGTTTCTAAGAGTTAAGA
Organism: Rhododendron griersonianum; assembly: GCA_018127125.1. Classification (NCBI taxonomy): domain Eukaryota; kingdom Viridiplantae; phylum Streptophyta; class Magnoliopsida; order Ericales; family Ericaceae; genus Rhododendron; species Rhododendron griersonianum. The sequence goes on along the minus strand of CM030789.1, from coordinate 51,149,639 downwards.
ATGCACCCGGGCGCAAGGGTTGGCGCCTGAGGCGCATCAAACTGCGCCTGGGGCGCACTAAGCTTCTTAACAGACCCAACTTTGGGGACTTGTCCCGGACACTCGGAAATTTAGATTTGCGCGTGGTTCGAACCGTTAAAAAGTTTGTTCAATCTACTTTCTATGCCAAGTAGTTTGGATCCCAAATCATTTATACATAAGAATATGTCACCATTTTACCCCCGATGGATGAAAATAAAATTCATTTCTGTAAAACGATCGCAACTTTCTCATATTAACTTGAATCAAGACCAATTATGTACCGATAAATAGGGTTTTTAAAGTTCTAAAAGGTGGTGGAACACAGCCATAAAAATATTTAGATTTAGTACATGAAAAACGGGAATAAAGGAGACCATTAGAAAAAAAAATTCGGAGCCTTTAAGGCTAAAACAGGTGATGTCCTTTATTAGGTGCTCAAATCCCAAGTCCTTTAAGTGATTATTCGTCGTTTAAGTGGTTCCCCAAAAAATTCCATTAGTAAAATTATGATCTAAAACCAGAGTTTCTGTCTTGTTTTTTATGTCTATTTAGTTATGAAATGTTCCAGAGGCGCAAACGTTCAATTGAGTATAGTCATATGAATACCTTACGGTGAGATTTTTTTTGTTGAAACGATTTCTGACGATTGAGAAAGCGTGGAAAGCCCTGTATGATTTTTTTAACTCTTACGGAATGAACATATATCCTAGAATCAGGAATGTGTGTTCGGAATGGAATTGAGAATGTGTAGAGAGCGGGCAAACGTTTTTAGCTTTAGTGGCTCCTATGATTTTTGAATCAGTCTGCTTTTAACCAACTTTTCCTAAATTATACTTCTTTAATTGTATTTTTCCTTTTAATAATAATTTAGTAGTTTGAAAACACTATCTATCGATCCAAAATTAGTCTTGATCCGATTTAGAACAGGGAGATACGAGCCTTTAACAGAAATAATTCATCTTTCGACCCATTAAAAGTAAAATGGTGATATCCTTTGACGTACAAATGATTTTGAATATCAAAAATACTTTGATAACAAAGTGGATTTGACAAGTTTTTCAGTGGTTCAAACCACGCTCAAATCGGATTTCGGATATGTCCGTGTCGAGCCCACAAAGTTTAGCATGTTACTAAGAGTTAAGAATGCGCCCAGGCGCAAGGGGTGGCGCCTGAGGCGCATCAAAATGCGCCTGGGGCGCATTAAGCTACCTAACACACCCAACTTCGGGGACTTGTCCCGGACACTCTGGAAATTCAGATTTGCGCGTGGTTTAAACCGTTAAAAAGCTTGATCAATCTACTTTCTATGCCAAGTTGTTTTTATCCGAAATCGTTTATACGTAAGAATATGTCACCATTTTACCCCCAACGGGTGAAAATAAAATTCATTTCAGTAAAACGCTCGCAACTTTCTCATATTAACTTGGATCAAGACCAATTATGTATCGATAAATAGGGTTTTTGAAGTTCTAAACGGTGGTGGAACACAGCCATAAAAATATTTAGATTTAGTTCATGAAAATGGGTATGAAGGATATCGTTAGAAAAAATAATTCGGAGCCCTTAAGGCTAAAACACGTTATGTCCTTCATTCGGTGCTCAAATCCCAAGTCCTTTAAGTGATTATTCGTCGTTTAAGTGATTCTTCGAAAAATTCCGTTAGTAAAATTAGGGTCTAAGAACTGAGTTTCTGTCTGTGTGTTTTATGTCTATTATTTATGAAATTTTCCAGAGGCGAAAACGTTCAAGTGAGGATAGTCATATGAATACCTTACGGTGAGAATTTTTTGATTAAAGCGATTTCTGATGGTTCGAGGAAGGGTGGAAAGCCCTATAAGATTTTTGTAACTCTAACGGAATGAACGAATATCCTAGAATAAGGAATGTGTGTTCGGAATGGAACTGAGAATGTGTAGAGAGCGCGCAAATATTTTTAGATTTAGTGGCTTTGATGATTTTTGAATCGGTCTGCTTTTAACCAACTTTTCCTAAATTATACTACTTTAATTCTATTGTTCCTTTTAATAATATTTTAGTAGTTTGAAAACACTATCTATCCATCCTAAACTAGTCTTGATCCGATTTAGAACAGGGAGATACGAGCCTTTAACAGAAATAATTCAACTTTCGACCCATTAAGGGAAAAATGGTAATATCCTTTGATGTACAAATGATTTTGAATATCAAACCAACTTTGGTAAGAAAGTAGATTTAACAAGCTTTTTAACGGTTGAAACCAAGCTCAAATCGGATTTCGGATGTGTCCATGTCGAGCCCACAAAGTTTAACATGTTTCAAAGAGTTAAGAATGCGCCCGGGCGCAAGGGGTGGCGCCTGAGGCGCATCAAAATGCGCCTGGGGCGCACTAAGCTTCCTAGCAGACCCAACTTTGGGGACTTGCCCCGGACACTCGGAAATTCAGATTTGCGCGTGGTTCGAACCGTTAAAAATTTTGTTCAATCTACTTTCTATGCCAAGTAGTTTGGATCCCAAATCTTTTATACATAAGAATATGTCACCATTTTAACCCCGACGGGTGAAAATAAAATTCATTTCTGTAAAGCGATCGCAACTTTCTCATATTAACTTGAGTCAGGACCAATTATGTACCGATAAATAGGGTTTTTAATGTTCTAAAAGGTGGTGGAACACAGCCATAAAAATATTTAGATTTAGTTCATGAAAAATGGGTATAAAGGAGACTATTAGAAGAAAAAAAAATCGGAGCCTTTAAGGCTAAAACACGTTATGTCCTTCATTTGGTGCTCAAATCCCAAGTCCTTTAAGTGATTATTCGTCGTTTAAGTGGTTCTCTGAAAAATTCCGTTAGTAAAATTATGATCTAAAACCAGAGTTTCTGTATGTGTGTCTTATGTCTATTTAGTTATGAAATGTTCCAGAGGCGCAAACGTTCAAGTGAGGATAGTCATATGAATACCTGACGGTGAGATTTTTTTTGTTGAAACGATTTCTGACGATTTGTGAAAGCGTGGAAAGCCCTGTAAGATTTTTGTAACTCTTACGGAATGAACGTATATCCTAGAATCAGGAATGTGTGTTCGGAATGGAACTGAGAATGTGTAGAGAGCGGGCAAACGTTTTTAGCTTTAGTGGCTCCTATTATTTTTGAATCAGTCTGCTTTTAACCAACTTTTCCTAAATTATACTTCTTTAATTGTATTGTTCCTTTTAATAATATTTTAGTAGTTTGAAAACACTATCTATGCATCCAAAATTAGTCTTGATCTGATTTAGAAGAGGGAGATACGAGCCTTTAACAGAAATAATTCATCTTTCGACCCATTAAGAGTAAAATGGTGATATCCTTTGATGTACAAATGATTTTGAATATCAAAAATCCTTTGGTAAGAAAGTAGATTTAACAAGCTTTTCAATGGTTCAAACCACGCTCAAATCGGATTTCGGATATGTCCGTGTCGAGCCCACAAAGTTTAGCATGTTAGTAAGAGTTAAGAATGCACCCGGGCGCAAGGGGTGGCGCCGGAGGCGCATCAAAATGCGCCTGGGACGCATTAAGCTGCCTAACTGACCCAACTTCAGGGACTTCTCCCGGACGCTCGGAAATTCAGATTTGCGCGTGGTTTAGACCGTTAAAAAGCTTGTGCATTCTACTTTCTATGCCAAGTAGTGTGGATCCGAAATCGTTTATACATAAGAATATGTCACCATTTTACCCCCAACGGGTGAAAATAAAATTCATTTCGGTAAAACGCTCGCAACTTACTCATATTAACTTAAATCAAGACCAATTATGTATCGTTAAATAGGATTTTTAAAGTTCTGAAAGGTAGTGGAACACTGCCATAAAAATATTTAGATTTAGTTCTTGAAAAATGCGTATAAAGGTGAGCATTAGAAAAAAAAATTCGGAGCCCTTAAGGCTAAAACACGTTATGTCCTTCATTCGGTGCTCAAATCCCAAGTCCTTTAAGTGATTATTCGTCGTTTAAGTGGTTCTCCGAAAAATTCCGTTAGTAAAATTATGATCTAAAAACAGAGTTTCTGTCTGTGTGTCTTATGTCTATTTAGTTACGAAATGTTCCAGAGGCGCAAACGTTCAAGTGAGGATGGTCATATGAATACCTTACGTTGAGAATTTTTTGTTGAAGCGATTTCTGATGATTCGAGGAAGCGTGGAAAGCCCTGTAAGATTTTTGTAACTGAGAATGTGTGGAGAGCGCGCAAACGTTTTTAGCTTTAGTGGCTCCTATGATTTTTGGATCAGTCTGCTTTTAACCAACTTTTCCTAAATTATACTTCTTTAATTGTTTTGTTCGTTTTAATAATATTTTAGTAGTTATAAAACACTATCTATCCATCCAAAATTTGTCGTGATCCGATTTAGAACAGGGAGATACGATCCTTTAACATAAATAATTCATCTTTCGACCCATTAAGGGTAAAATTGTAATATCCTTTGATGTACAAATGATTTTGAATATTAAAAAAACTTTGATAATAAAGTAGATTTAACAAGCTTTTTAACGGTCCGAACCACGCTCAAATCGTATTTCGAATGTGTCCGTGTCGAGCTCACAAAATTTATCATGTTTCTAAGAGTTAAGAATGCGCCCGGGCGCAAGGGGTGGCGCCTGAGGCGCATCATAATGCGCCTGGGGCGCACTAGGCTGCCTAACACTCCCAACTTCGGGGACTTGTACTGTCCCGGACACTCGGAAATTCATTTTTGCGCGTGGTTTGAATCGTTAAAAAGCTTGTTCAATCTACTTTCTATATCAAGTAGTTCGGATCCCAAATCGTTTATACATAAGAATATGTCACCATTTTACCCCCAACGGGTGAAAATAAAATTCATTTCGGTAAAACGCTTGCAACTTTCTCATATTAACTTGGATCAAGACAAATTATGTTTCGATAAATAGGGATTTTAAAGTTCTAAGGGGTGGAGGAACACAGCCATAAAATTATTTAGATTTAGTTCATGAAAAATGGGTATAAAGGAGACCATTAGAAAAAAAAATTTCGGAGCCTTTAAGGCTAAAACACGTTATGTCCTTAATTCGGTGCTCAAATCCCAAGTCCTTTTGAGTGATTATTCGTCATTTAAGTGGTTCTCCGAAAAATTCCGTTAGTAAAATTATGATCTTAAAAGAGAGTTTCTGTCTATGCATCTTATGTCTATTTAGTGATGAAATGTTTCAGAGGCGCAAACGTTCAAGTGAGTATGGTCATATGAATACCTTACGTTGAGAATTTTTTTGTTGAAAGGATTTCTGATGATTCGAGGAAGCGTGGAAAGCCCTGTAAGATTTTTGTAACTCTAACAGAATGAACGAATATCCGAGAATCAGGAATGTGTGTTCGCAATGGAACTTAGAATGTGTAGAGAGCGCGCAATTGTTTTTCGCTTTAGTGGCTCCTATGATTTTTGAATCGGCCTGCTTTTAGCCAACTTTTCCTGAATTATACTTCTTTAATTGTATTGTTCCTTTTAATAATATTTTAGTAGTTTGAAAAACTATCTATCCACCCAAAATTAGTCTTGATCCGATTAAGAACAGGGAGATACGAGCCTTTAACAGAAATAATTCATCTTTCGACCCATTAAGGAAAAAATGGTAATATCCTTTGATGTAAAAATGATTTTGAATATTAAAACAACTTTGGTAAGAAAGTAGATTTAACAAGTTTTTAACGGTTCAAACCACACTCAAATTGGATTTCGTATTTGTCCGTGTCGAGCCCACAAAGTTTAGCTTGTTTCTAAGAGTTAAGAATGCACCCGGGCACAAGGGGTGGAGCCTGAGGCGCATCATAATGCGCCTGGTGCGCATTAACCTGCCTAACAGCCCCAACTTCGGGGACTTGTCCCGGACACTCGGAAATTCATATTTGCGCGTGGTTTGAACCGTTAAAAAGCTTGTTCAATCTACTTTCTATGCCAAGTAGTTCGGATCCCAAATCGTTTATACGTAAGAATATGTCACCATTTTACCCCCAACGGGTGAAAATAAAATTCATTTCGGTAAAACGCTCGCAACTTTCTCATATTAACTTGGATCAAGACCAATTATGTATCGATAAATAGGGTTTTTCAATTTCTAAAATGTGGTGGAACACAGCCATAAAAATATTTAGATTTAGTTCATAAAAATGGGTATAAAGGAGACCGTCAGAAAAAAAAGTTTCAGAGCCTATAAGGCTAAAACAAGTTATGTCCTTCATTCATTGCTCAAATCCCAAGTCCTTTAAGTGATTATTCGTCGTTTAAGTGGTTCTCCGAAAAATTCCGTTAGTAAAATTATGATCTAAAAACAGAGTTTCTGTCTGTGCGTCTTATGTCTTTTTAGTTATGAAATGTTCCAGAGGCGCAAACATTCAAGTGAGGATAGTCATATGAATACCTTACGTTGAGAATTCTTTTGTTGAAACGATTTCTGATGATTCAAGGAAGCGTGAAAAGCCCTGTAAGATTTTTGTAACTCTTACGGAATGAACGAATATCTGAGAATCAGGAATGTGTGTTCGGAATGGAACTGAGAATTTGTAGAGAGCGCACAAACGTTTTTAGCTTTAGTGGCTCCGATGATTTTTAAATCGGTTTGTTTTTAACCAACTTTTCCTGAATTATACTTCTCTAATTGTATTGTTCCTTTGAATAATATTTTGTTAGTTTGAAAAATCTATCTATCCATCCAAAATTAGTCTTGATCCAATTAGAACATGGAGATACGAGCCTTTAACAGAAATTATTCATCTTTCGACCCATTAAGGGTAAAATGGTAATATCCTTTGATGTACAAATAATTTTGAATATCAAAACAACTTTGGTAAGAAAATAGATTTAACAAGCTCTTTAACGGTTCAAACCACGCTCAAATCGGATTTCGGATGTGTCCGTGTCGAGCCCACAAAGTTTAGCATGTTTCTAAGAGTTAAGAATGCGCCCGGGCGCAAGGGGTGGCGCCTGAGGCGCATCAAAATGCGCCGGGGGCGCATTATGCGGCCTAACAGTCCCAACTTCGGGGACTTGTTCCGGACACTTGGAAATTCAGATTTGCGCGTGGTTTGAACCGTTAAAAAGCTTGTTTAATCTAATTTCTATGCCAAGTAGTTTGGATCCCAAATCGTCTATACATAAGAATATATCACCATTTTACCCCCAACGGGTGAAAATAAAATTCATTTCGGCAAAACGCTCGCACTTTCTCATATTAACTTGTATCAAGACCAATTATGTATCGATAAATAGGGTTTTTAAAGTTCTAAAATGTGGTGGAACATAGCCATAAAAATATTTAGATTTAGTTACTGAAAAATGGGTATAAAGGAGACCATTAGAAAAAAATAATTCGGAGCCTATAAGGCTAAAACACGTTATGTCCTTCATTCGTTGCTCAAATCCCAAGTCCTTTAAGTGATTATACGTCGTATAAGTGGTTTTCCGAAAAATTCCGTTAGTAAAATTATGATCTAAAAACAGAGTTTTTGTCTGTGTGTCTTATGTCTATTTAGTTATGAAATGTTTCAGAGGCGCAAACATTCAAGTGATCGAATTGCTTTTGGCCGAATAAAATTACACTTGGCCGCGTGGAATAATCTTGGCCGCATCGAATTGTACTTGGCTGCATGACATCGCTCATGGCCGCGTCGAATTGCACTTGGCCGCATCGAATTGCACTTGGCCGCTGAATATTGCGGCCAACTGCAATTAGACACGGCCATCTGCAATTCGACGTGGCCAAGTGTAATACGATGCGGCCAAGTGCAATTTGTTGCGGCCATGTGCAATTCAATGTGGCCAAAAGTAATTCGTCGCGGCCAAGTGCTATTCGTTGTGGCCCAAGTGCAATTTGATGCCAAACAGCGACGAAGAAGCCACGACATTTGATGCCAAGGAGCTCTGTCGCAAGAAGCACAAGAAATGGCAACACTACGGCATAGCCTTCATCGTTTTTTAGACCGGAATCATGCTCCTCTTCTCCATGACGTACGATCATGAAGGTCCGAAATCCCAAGTTCCGGGTCGGATCCACCACCTTTGACACGTTTGATATCCCAATCACCAACACTTCCTTCAATCTTTAAACCAACTTCGCACTTGGGATAAAGAACACCATTTTTGGCCCTACAAGTATGACACCAGCACAATGTTTTTCTACTACGGCGAAACTGAGGTTGGGAGTGTTGTTATTCCAAAATCGAAAGCCCAATTCCGAAGGACCAAACAGTTTACCGTTTCACTGGACCTTACATCGACCAATCTAGCAGGAAAGACGCAACTGGCAAATGATCTAAGCTTAGGAATTGTGCCTTTGAGCAGCCGATATATATTGACCAGGAGAGTGGAGTTGATATTGATTTTCAAGAAGAAGAAGGCCGTCGACATGAATTGTACAACGGAAGTGAATACCGCGACACAGTCCCTCCAAAATATCAGTTGCAAGTAAATACAACACAGTCATCATCAGTTTGCATTTCAGTTGGCCAGAATAGGGAAAAATTATAGTGTTCGTTTGATTGTTCCTCAAAGGGTTTGAGTTTGACATTTCCTACTAAAGCCCCTGTTTGGGAATTTCTGCACATTTTGCTTTATGTACTTCGGATTTGTACCAGAAGATATTTAATCTCTCTCTTCTTCTTTCTTTTTGTATGGAATGCAATAAAATTTCTATTCTTTGAATTCATTAGTCTCAACCAGATACTATTTGCATTGATTTTGGGATTACGTGTAGTCTTGTTGCCTCTGTTTCACTAATCGTTAGCTCCAAAATGCGGCGTTATTTTTTGGTTGGCAATTCCGTTGACAAAATGCATTTTTCCTTGTATCCCATTCTTTATTGAGTTGTAATTTCTTTTTATCTTTTCTAAGTGTAGCAGGTTTGTATAGGAATAGAGTGGAAGGAGTCATATATTTGTAATTGAGAGTGAGTGAGAAAAAAGACAGTAATCATATCAACCGCGAAGACAGAAGAAAGCAACCCGATCAATCGCTATATAAGTCGGCAATCAATCGAAAGCTGCCGGATGGTTTAGTCATAAATCAAAAACAAGAGAGAGTTTTTATTTTGTTATCCCTACTATATATAGCAGTCTTTTTTTGGCTGCTAGGAAACGTGGGTCTTTGGTCAAGAGTTGAATCAATAAATATTGGCTTTCTCTTTTCAGCGAGTTATGACGAACGAAATACAGTAGTCAAAACATTGAGCTGCCTTGGGTTTTCTAAAACGAGAAGCATATCTAGCTTGAATATGGGAGTGGCAATCCGTTGGGCAGACGATTGAAGCATCATTCAAACTCCCAGAGGTGCTCACGGTTTTTTATCTCAACATATTTAGAGTTTTGTTCTTCGGTGGATTTCAGAAGGGTTTTGAAAGGCTTGAGGATTCGAGGCAACGACAATCAAATGCTGGGTGTGGTAACGTGGATTCGGCAAGTAGATCTTAGGGCAATTGTGAGGATTCAAATCGTAGGGTAAGACTGCTTGTAACTACACAATGTTTTATAGTGTTCGGTTCCTTACCGTGGTTTTTACCCGTTTGGGGTTTTTCACGAATATCCGGTGTTCATCATTTATTCTTCGTTCATATTATTTCTTGATTATTGGGTCGGTAGCAGAATAGGAATTTCAATTGGTATCATAGCGGGTTGCTCACAATCTAGAGGAAGTTACTTGATTGTATTTGTGAATAATCCAATGTGTTTAGTAAATTACGTACCTTTTTCCTCGACATTAACACATTTTCTCCTTTTGAAAAATCAACTGAGAGTGTAAATTGGGGTCTGATTGTGTCTAGTCATTACCTACCAGTTCGTCTAGTTTTTTTATCTGGCCCAAATTTGTTCAGGGTGTTTTGGATAGGACTGGACTAGATCCGTCCCCAAGTAAATTAGAGTGTTGTCAGTTGAAATTATATTTCTCTCCTTATTAGTTTAGTTTGTAATAAATACATATATTTTGAAAACTGGATTTCATAAATAAATTTACACTCTGGCATATCGCATCGAATTTTTAACTGTGTTTGGTTTTTGGCTTATCGCATCGAATTGTACTTGGCCGCACCGAATTGCTTTTGGCCGAATAAAATTACACTTGGCCGAGTGGAATTTTTCTTGGCCGCATCGAATTGCACTTGGTCGCATTAAATTGCTTATGGCCGCGTCGAATTGCACTTGGCCTCTTGAAATTGCCGAAAACTGCAATTATACGCGGCCAACTGCGATTATACGCGGCCATGTACAATTATACGCGGCCACCATCGACACGTTTGATATCCCAATCACCAACACTTCCTTCAATCTTAAAACCAACTTCGCACTTGGGATCAAGAACACCATTTTTGGCCCTACAAGTATGACACCAGCACAATGTTTTTCTACTACGACGAAACTGAGGTTGGGAGTGTTGTTATTCCAAAATCGAAAGCTCAATTCCGAAGGACCAAACAGTTTACCGTTTCAGTGAATACCGTGACACAGTCCCTCCAAAATATCAATTGCAAGTAGATACAACACAGTCATCATCAGTTGGCCAGAATGGGAAAAATTATAGTGTTCGTTTGATTGTTCCTCAAAGGGTTTGAGTTTGACATTTCTTACTAAATCCCCTGTTTGGGAATTTCTGCACGTTTTGCTTTATGTACTTCGGATTGGTACCAGTAGATATTTAATCTCTCTCTTCTTCTTTCTTTTTGTATGGAATGCATTAAAATTTCGATTCATTGAATTCATTAGTCTCAACCAGATAATATTTGCATTGATTTTGGGATTACGTGTAGTCTTGTTGCCTCTTTTTCACTAATCGTTAGCTCCAAAATGCGGCGTTATTTTTTGGTTGGCAATTCCGTTGACAAAATGCATTTTTCCTTGTATCCCATTCTTTATTGAGTTGTAATTTCTTTTTTATCTTTTCTAAGTGTAGCAGGTTTGTATAGGAATAGAGTGGAAGGAGTCATATATTTGTAATTGAGAGTGAGTGAGAAAAAAGACAGTAATCATATCAACCGCGAAGACAGAAGAAAGCAACCCGATCAATCACTATATAAGCCGGCAATCAATCGAAAGCTGCCGGATGGTTTAGTCATAAATCAAAAACAAGAGAGAGTTTTTATTTTGTTATCCCTACTATATATAGCAGTCTTTTTTTGGCTGCTAGGAAACGTGGGTCTTTGGTCAAGAGTTGAATCAATAAATATTGGCTTTCGCTTTTCAGCGAGTTATAACGAACGAAGTACAGTAGTCAAAACAATGAGCTGCCTTGGGTTTTCTAAAACGAGAAGCATATCTAGCTTGAATATGGGAGTGGCAATCCGTTGGGCAGACGATTGAAGCATCATTCAAACTCCCAGAGGTGCTCACGGTTTTTTATCTCAACATATTTAGAGTTTTGTTCTTCGGTGGATTTCAGAAGGGTTTTGAAAGGCTTGAGGATTCGAGGCAACGACAATCAAATGCTGGGTGTGGTAACGTGGATTCGGCAAGTAGGTCTTAGGGCGATTGTGAGGATTCAAATCGTAGGGTAAGACTGCTTGTAACTACACAATGTTTTATAGTGTTCGGTTCCTTACCGTGGTTTTTACCCGTTTGGGGTTTTCCACGAATATCCGGTGTTCATCGTTTATTCTTCGTTCATATTATTGCTTGATTATTGGGTCGGTAGCAGAATAGGAATTTCAATTGGTATCAGAGCGGGTTGCTCACAATCTAAAGGAAGTTACTTGATTGTATTTGTGAATAATCCAATGTGTTTAGTAAATTACGTACCTTTTTCCTCGACATTAACAAATTTTCTCCTTTCGAAAAATCAACGTGAGTGTAAATTGGGGTCTGATTCTGTCTAGTCTTTACCTACCAGTTCGTCTAGTTTTTTTATCTGGCCCAAATTTGTTCAGGGTGTTTTGGATAGGACTGGACTGGATCCGTCCCCATGTAAATTAGAGTGTTGTCAGTTGAAATTATATTTTTCTCCATATTAGTTTAGTTTGTAATAAATACATATATTTCAAAAACTGGATTTCATAAATAAATTTACACTCTGGCATATTGCATCGAATTTTTACATGTGTTTGGTTTTTGGCTTATCGCATAGAATTGTACTTGGCCGCACCGAATTGCTTGTGGCCGAATAAAATTACACTTGGCCGGGTGGAATTTTTCTTGGCCGCATCGAATTGCACTTGGCCGCATGAAATTGCTCATGGCCGCATCGAATTGCACTTGGTCGCATCGTACTGCACTTGGCCGCTGGAAATTGCGGAAAACTGCAATTATACGCGGCCAATTGCAATTGTACGCGGCCAATTGCAATTATACGCGGCCAAATACAATTATACGCGGCCAACTGTAATTCAACGCGGCCAAGTGTAATACGATGCAGCCAAGTGCAATTTGTTGCGGCCATGTGCAATTCAATGTGGCCAAAAGTAATTCGTCGCGGCCAAGTGCTATTCGTAGTGGCCCAAGTGCAATTCGATGCCAAACAGCGACGAAGAAGCCACGACATTTGATGACAAGGAGCTCCGTCACAAGAAGCATAAGAAATGGCAACACTACGGCGTAGCCTTCATCGTTTTTTAGACCGGAATCATGCTCCTCTTCTCCATGACGTACGATCATGAAGGTCCGAAATCCCAAGTTCCGGGTCGGATCCGCCACCTTCGACACGTTTGATATCCCAATCACCAACACTTCCTTCAATCTTAAAACCAACTTCGCACTTGGGATCAAGAACACCATTTTTGGCTCTACAAGTATGACACCAGCACAATGTTTTTCTACTACGACGAAATTGAGGTTGGGAGTGTTGTTATTCCAAAATCGAAAGCCCAATTTCGAAGGACCAAACAGTTTACCGTTTCACTGGACCTTACTTCGACCAATCTAGTAGGAAAGACGCAACTGGCAAATGATCTAAGCTTAGGAATTGTGCCTTTGAGTAGCCGATTGAAATTGACCAGGAAAGTGGAGTTGATATTGATTTTCAAGAAGAAGAATGCCGTCGACATAAATTGTACAATGGAAGTGAATACAGTGACACAGTCCCTCCAAAATATCAGTTGCAAGTAGATACAACACAGTCATCATCAGTTGGCCAGAATGAAAAAAATTATAGTGTTCGTTTGATTGTTCCTCAAAGGGTTTGAGTTTGACATTTCCTACTAAAGCCCCTGTTTGGGAATTTCTGCACGTTTTGCTTTATGTACTTTGGATTGGTACCAGTAGATATTTAATCTCTCTCTTCTTCTTTCTTTTTGTATGGAATGCAATAAAATTTCGATTCTTTGAATTCATTAGTCTCAACCAGATAATATTTGCATTGATTTTGGGATTACGTGTAGGCTTGTTGCCTCTGTTTCACTAATCGTTAGCTCCAAAATGCGGCGTTATTTTTTGGTTGGCAATTCCGTTGACAAAATGCATTTTTCCTTGTATCCCATTCTTTATTGAGTTGTAATTTCTTTTTATCTTTTCTAAGTGTAGCAGGTTTGTATAGGAATAGAGTGGAAGGAGTCATATATTTGTAATTGAGAGTGAGTGAGAAAAAAGACAGTAATCATATCAACCGTGAAGACAGAAGAAAGCAACCCGATCAATCGCTATATAAGCCGGCAATCAATCGAAAGCTGCCGGATGGTTTAGTCATTAATCAAAAACAAGAGAGAGTTTTTATTTTGTTATCCCTACTATATATAGCAGTCTTTTTTTGGCTGCTAGGAAATGTGGGTCTTTGGTCAAGAGTTGAATCAATAAATATTGGCTTTCTCTTTTCAGCGAGTTATGACGAACGAAATACAGTAGTCAAAACATTGAGCTGCCTTGGGTTTTCTAAAATGAGAAGCATATCTAGCTTGAATATGGGAGTGGCAATCCATTGGGCAGACGATTGAAGCATCATTCAAACTCCCAGAGGTGCTCACGGTTTTTTATCTCAAAATATTTAGAGTTTTGTTCTTCGGTGGATTTCTGAAGGGTTTTGAAAGGCTTGAGGATTCGAGGCAACGACAATCAAATGCTGGGTGTGGTAACGTGGATTCGGCAAGTAGGTCTTAGGGCAATTGTGAGGATTCAAATCGTAGGGTAAGACAGCTTGTAACTACACAATGTTTTATAGTGTTCGGTTCCTTACCGTGGTTTTTACCCGTTTGGGGTTTTCCACGAATATCGGTGTTCATCATTTATTTTTCGTTCATATTATTGCTTGATTATTGGGTCGGTAGCAGAATAGGAATTTCAATTGGTATCAGAGCGGGTTGCTCACAATCTAGAGGAAGTTACTTGATTGTATTTGTGAATAATCCAATGTGTTTAGTAAATTACGTACCTTTTTCCTCGACATTAACACATTTTTTCCTTCGAAAAATCAACTTGAGAGTGTAAATTGGGGTCTGATTGTGTCCAGTCATTAGCTACCAGTTCGTCTAGTTTTTTTATCTGGCCCAAATTTGTTCAGGGTGTTTTGGATAGGACTGGGCTGGATCCGTCCCCATGTAAATTAGGGTGTTGTCAGTTGAAATTATATTTCTCTCCTTATTAGTTTAGTTTGTAATAAATACATATATTTTGAAAACTGGATTTCATAAATAAATTTACACTCTGGCATATCGCATCGAATTTTTACATGTGTTTGGTTTCTGGCTTATCGCATCGAATTGTACTTGGCCGCATCGAATTGCTTTTGGCCGAATAAAATTACACTTGGCCGCGTGGAATTATTCTTGCCGCATCGAATTGCACTTGGCCGCATGAAATTGCTCATGGCCGCTTCGAATTGCACTTGGCCGCTCAAAATTGCGGCCAACTACAATTATTCGCGGCCAACTGCAATTATAAGCGGCCATCTGCAATTATACGCGGCCAACTGCAATTAGACGCGGCCAACTGAAATTCGACGCGGCCAAGTGTAATACGATGCGGCCAAGTGCAATTTGTTGCGGCCATGTGCAATTCAATGTGGCCAAATGTAATTCGTCGCGGCCAAGTGCTATTCGTAGTGGCCCAAGTGCAATTCGATGCCAAACAGCGACGAAGAAGCCACAACATTTGATGCCAAGGAGCTCCGTCGCAACAAGCACAAGAAATGGCAACACTATGGCTTAGCCTTCAAAGTTTTTTAGACCGGAATCATGCTCCTCTTCTCCGTGACGTACGATCATGAAGGTCCGAAATCCCAAGTTCCGGGTCGGATCCGCCACCTTCGACACGTTTGATATCCCAATCACCAACACTTCCTTCAATCTTAACACCAACTTCGCACTTGGGATCAAGAACACCATTTTTGGCCCTACAAGTATGACACCAGCACAATGTTTTTCTACTACGGCAAAACTGAGGTTGGGAGTGTTGTTATTCCAAAATCGAAAGCCCAATTCCGAAGGACCAAACAGTTTACCGTTTTACTGGACCTTACTTCGACCAATCTAGTAGGGAAGACGTAACTGGCAAATGATCTAAGCTTAGGAATTGTGCCTTTGAGCAGCCGATCGAAATTGACCAGGAAAGTGGAGTTGATATTGATTTTCAAGAAGAAGAAGGCCGTCGACATGAATTGTACAACAGAAGTGAATACCGCGACACAGTCCCTCCAAAATATCAGTTGCAAGTAGATACAACACAGTCATCATCAGTTTGGTTTTCAGTTGGCCAGAATGGGAAAAATTATAGTGTTCGTTTGATTGTTCCTCAAAGGGTTTGAGTTTGACATTTCCTACTAAAGCCCCTGTTTGGGAATTTCTGCACGTTTTGCTTTATGTACTTCGGATTTGTACCAGTAGATATTTAATCTCTCTCTTCTTCTTTCTTTTTGTATGGAATGCTATAAAATTTTGATTCTTTGAATTCATTAATCTCAACCAGATACTATTTGCATTGATTTTGGGATTACGTGTAGGCTTGTAGCCTCTGTTTCAATAATCATTAGCTCCAAAATGATGCGTTATTTTTTGGTCGGCAATTCCGTTGACAAAATGCATTTTTCCCTGTATCCCATTCTTTATTGAGTTGTAATTTCTTTTTATCTTTGCTAAGTGTAGCAGGTTTGTATAGGAATAGAGTGGAAGGAGTCATATATTTGTAATTGAGAGTGAGTGAGAAAAAATACAGTAATCATATCAACCGCGAAGACAGAAGAAAGCAACCTGATCAATCGCTATATAAGCCGGCAATCAATAGAAAGCTGCTGGATGGTTTAGTCATCAGTCAAAAACAAGAGAGAGTTTTTATTTTGTTATCCCTACTATATATAGCAGTCTTTTTTTGGCTGCTAGGAAACGTGGGTCTTTGGTCAAGAGTTAAATCAATAAATATTGGCTTTCTCTTTTTAGCGAGTTATGACGAACAAAATACAGTAGTCAAAACAATGAGCTGCCTTAAGTTTTCTAAAACGAGAAGCATGTCTAGCTTGAATATGGGAGTGGCAATCCATTGGGCGGACGATTGAAGCATCATTCAAACTCCCAGAGGTGCTCACGGTTTTTTATCTCAACATATTTAGAGTTTTGTTCTTCGGTGGATTTCCGAAGGGTTTTGAAAGGCTTGAGGATTCGAGGCAACGGCAATCAAATGCTGGGTGTGGTAACATGGATTCGGCAAGTAGGTCTTAGGGCGATTGTGAGGATTCAAATCGTAGGGTAAGACTGCTTGTAAATACATAATGTTTTATAGTGTTTGGTTCCTTACCGTGGTTTTTACCCGTTTGGGGTTTTCCACGAATATCCGGTGTTCATCATTTATTCTTCATTCATATTATTGCTTGATTATTGGGTCGGTAGCAGAATAGGAATTTCAATTGGTATCAGAGCGGGTTGCTCACAATCTAGAGGAAGTTACTTGATTGTATCTGTTAATAATCCAATGTGTTTAGTAAATTACGTACCTTTTTCCTCAACATTAACACATTTTCTCCTTTCGAAAAATCAACTTGAGAGTGTAAATTGGGGTCTGATTGCGTCCAGTCCTTACCTACCAGTTCGTCTAGTTTTTTATCTGGCCCAAATTTGTTCAGGGTGTTTTGGATAGGACTGGACTGGATCCGTTCCTATGTAAATTAGGGTGTTGTTGGTTGAAATTATATTTCTCTCCTTATTAGTTTAGTTTGTAATAAATACATATATTTCGAAAACTGGATTTCATAAATAAATTTACACTCTGGCATATCACATCAAATTTTTACATGTGTTTGGTTTCTGGCTTATCGCATCGAATTGTACTTGGCCGCACCCAAATGCTTTTGGCCGAATAAAATTACACTTGGCCGCGTGGAATTGTTCTTGGCCGCATCGAATTGCACTTGGCCGCTTGAAATTGCTCAAGGCCGCGTCGAATTGCACTTGGCCGTATCGAATTGCAATTGGCCGCTGAAAATTGTGGCCAACTGCAATTAAACCCGGCCAACTGCAATTATACGCGGCCAACTGCAATTATACGCAGCCAACTGCAATTCGACGCGGCCAAGTGTAATACGATGCGGCCAAGTGCAATTTGTTGCGGCCATGTGCAATTTAATGTGGCCAAAAGTAATTCGTCGCGGCCAAGTGCTATTCGTAGTGGCCCAAGTGCATTTCGATGCCAAACAGCGACGAAGAAGCCACGACATTTGATGTCAAGGAGCTCCGTCGTAAGAAGCACAAGAAATGGCTACTCTACGGCGTAGCCTTCATCGTTTTTTAGATCGGAATCATGCTCCTCTTCTCCATGACGTACGATCATGAAGGTCCGAAATCCCAAGTTTCGGGTCGGATCCGCCACCTTCGACACGTTTGATATCCCAATCACCAACACTTCCTTCAATCTTAAAACCAACTTCGCACTTGGGATCAAGAACACCATTTTTGGCCCTACAAGTATGACACCAGCACAATGTTTTTCTACTACGGCGAAACTGAGGTTGGGAGTGTTGTTATTCCAAAATAGAAAGCCCAATTCTGAAGGACCAAACAGTTTACCGTTTCACTGGACCTTACTTCGACCAATCTAGTAGGAAAGACGCAACTGGCAAATGATCTAAGCTTAGGAATTGTGCCTTTGAGCAGCCGATCGAAATTGACCAGGAAAGTGGAGTTGATATAGATTTTCAAGAAGAAGAAGGCCGTCGACATGAATTGTACAATGGAAGTGAATACCGCGACACAGTCCCTCCAAAATATCAGTTGCAAGTAGATACAACACAGTCATCCTCAGTTTGGATTTCAGTTGGCCAGAATGGGAAAAATTATAGCGTTCGTTTGAATGTTCCTCAAAGGGTTTGAGTTTGACATTTCCTACTAAAGCCCCTGTTTGGGAATTTCTGCACGTTTTGCTTTATGTACTTCGGATTTGTACCAGTAGATATTTAATCTCTCTCTTCTTCTTTCTTTTTGTATGGAATGCAATAAAATTTCAATTCTTTGAATTCATTAGTCTCAACCAGATACTATTTGCATTGATTTTGGGATTACGTGTAGGCTTGTTGCCTCTGTTTCACTAATCTTTAGCCCCAAAATGCGGCGTTATTTTTTGGTTCGCAATTCCGTTGACAAAATGCATTTTTCATTGTATCCCATTCTTTATTGAGTTGTAATTTCTTTTTATCTTTTCTAGGTGTAGCAGGTTTGTATTGGAATAGAGTGGAAGGAGTCATATATTTGTAATTGAGAGTGAGTGAGAAAAAAGACAGTAATCATATCAACCGCGAAGACAGAAGAAAGCAACCCGATCAATCGCTATTTACGCCGGCAATCAATCAAAAACTGCTGGATGGTTTAGTCATTAGTCAAAAACAAGAGAGTTTTTATTTTGTTATCCCTACTATATATAGCAGTCTTTTTTTGGCTGCTAGGAAACGTGGGTCTTTGGTCAAGAGTTGAATCAATAAATATCGGCTTTCTCTTTTCAGCGAGTTATGACGAACGAAATACAGTAGTCAAAACATTGAGCTGCCTTTGGTTTTCTAAAACGAGAAGCATGTCTAGCTTGAATATGGGAGTGGCAATCCGTTGGGCGGACGATTGAAGCATCATTCAAACTCCCAGAGGTGCTCACGGTTTTTTATCTCAACATATTTAGAGTTTTGTTCTTCGGTGGATTTCCGAAGGGTTTTGAAAGGCTTGAGGATTCGAGGCAACGACAATCAAATGCTGGGTGTGGTAACATGGATTCGGCAAGTAGGTCTTAGGGCAATTGTGAGGATTCAAATCGTAGGGTAAGACTGCTTGTAACTACACAATGTTTTATAGTGTTTGGTTCCTTACCGTGGTTTTTACCCTTTTGGGGTTTTCCAAGAATATCCGGTGTTCATCATTTATTCTTCGTTCATATTATTGCTTGATTATTGGGTCGGTAGCAGAATAGGAATTTCAATTGGTATCAGAGCGGGTTGCTCACAATCTAGAGGAAGTTACTTGATTGTATTTGTGAATAATCCAATGTGTTTAGTAAATTACGTACCTTTTTCCTCGACATTAACACATTTTCTCCTTTTGAAAAATCAACTTGAGATTGTAAATTGGGGTCTTATTGTGTCCAGTCATTACCTACCAGTTCGTCTAGTTTTTTTATCTGGCGCAAATTTGTTCAGGTTGTTTTGGATAGGACTGGACTGGATCCGTACCCATGTAAATTAGGGAGTTGTCAGTTGAAATTATATTTCTCTCCTTATTAGTTTAGTTTGTAATAAATACATATATTTCGAAAACTGGATTTCATAAATAAATTTACACTCTGGCATATCGCATCGAATTTTTACATGTGTTTGGTTTCTAGCTTATCGCATCGAATTGTACTTGGCCGCATTGAATTGCTTTTGGCCGAATAAAATTACACTTGGCCGCGTGGAATTATTTTTAGCCGCATCGAATTGCACTTGGCCGCTGGAAATTGCGGCAAACTGCAATTATACGCGGCCAACTGCAATTATACGCGGCCATGTGCAATTATACGCGGCCAACTGCAATTAGACGCGGCCAACTGCAATTCGACGCGACCAATTGTAATACGATGCGGCCAAGTGCAATTTGTTGCGGCCATGTGCAATTCAATGTGGCCAAAAGTAATTCGTCGCGGCCAAGTGCTATTCGTAGTGGCCCAAGTGCAATTCGATGCCAAACAGTGACGAAGAAGCCACGACATTTGATGCCAAGGAGCTCCGTCGCAAGAAGCACAAGAAATGGATACTCTACGGCGTAGCCTTCATCGTTTTTTAGACCGGAATCATGCTCCTCTTCTCCATGACGTACGATCATGAAGGTCCGAAATCCCAAGTTCCGGGTCGGATCCGCCACCTTCGACACGTTTGATATCCCAATCACCAACACTTCCTTCAATCTTAAAACCAACTTCGCACTTGGGATCAAGAACACCATTTTTGGCCCTACAAGTATGACACCAGCACAATGTTTTTCTATTACGGCGAAACTAAGGTTGGGAGTGTTGTTATTCCAAAATCGAAAGCCCAATTCCGAAGGACCAAACAGTTTACCGTTTCACTGGACCTTACTTCGACCAATCTAATAGGAAAGACGCAACTGGCAAATGATCTAAGATTAGGAATTGTGCCTTTGAGCAGCCGATCGAAATTGACCAGGAAAGTGGAGTTGATATTGATTTTCAAGAAGAAGAATGCCGTCGACATGAATTGTACAATGGAAGTGAATACCGCGACACAGTCCCTCCAAAATATCAATTGCAAGTAGATACAACACAGTCATCATCAGTTTGGATTTCAGTTGGCCAGAATGGGAAAAATTATAGTGTTCGTTTGATTGTTCCTCAAAGGGTTTGAGTTTGACATTTCCTACTAAAGGAACTTGGAGCAAATCCTTCAAAAGATTACCTCGGTTGAACAAAGGATTACGGACAATGAGACCCTCTCTATCTGAATGACCCATGATGGCCGCTAACTCCTTGATAGTAGGACACAGTTCTTCTCTCCTAAATCGAAAGACATGAAAAGCAGAATCCCACAAGCTAGTGGCTGCCCAAAGGAAAGCAAAATTCACAGGAATTTGGTGAAGGGAGAAGAGAAAGTCCATACCGAAGGACTTAAAGTGTAAACGGTCGAGGCCATTAAAGGAATTCAACCACTGATCAAGGACTGGTTGTGCCATATGCAAGCAATTATTGCTGACAATGCTATCGGCTTCGTAGAACGCATACTTGTAGGCTAAGTTGGATCCTAGTTCAAATCGGAATCGGATTCTAAATCCTCAGTAATCTAGTCTGTCTCTCGGCCGGCACTTCGATATAACGACCGTAGGATCAGTCCATTGGCCCGTGAAAATCAGGGTTGATCCAAAAGTCAAACCTAGGCAGACGAAACGATCCTTCGGCCGCCAGATCTTATTCTCGGCCGCATAATCTATAGGTCGGCCGCCAGAACGGCTATTTTACAGTAGACTTCCACGGTCCAAACCATTTCACTCAATCTTCACCAAGATTATCAGTTTTTATACAATACAAACGGTACAAAAGCATACACAATCACATAGCAGTGCAAAAGGTTTTTGTTTCATATAACGAAAGCTTTTTACATCACAAGGTGGATCATCCCACATTTCCTAAACAAACTATACATTGGTTTCCTGTCGAACTAACCTATGCAAGAAGAGAAACAGAAAAACAAAAAAGGGAAGGAGAAGAGGATGCCGAATCCTCTAGTGGTCTGAACACTAGAGACCAGCTGCAAAAAAGAAAAGGACACCCCCAGGATGATGTGCACCAGAGAAGCACTGCGGTACAAGAAAGACATCGGATGGCACAGAAAAACCATCATACCACCTACAAGCACCATCCCAGGAGTTCCGCGTCACGCAAGCAAGCCACCCATGCGAGGGTCTCTAATCAAGCATCAAGACAAGTCCAAGAACATCGCGGATTCCCTCCGCGATTTCTGGCCGTGCATCATCCATGGGGAAGCGAAAGGGGCCTTCGGTGGAAGTCTCGGACGTAGAGGATGGAGAGAGAAGAGAGGAAAATGAAATGAAAGAACGCCGAGGCCTCGGCTTTTATAGAGCTCTGGAAATCAAGAGATTGCGCGGCCGAGACTTCAATTCCTCAGCCGAGATATCGATTGTTCGGCCGAAAGATTGATCTCCTGGCCTTCCAATCTATTTCCCTCAGCAACACCAGATCAAGCAAATATGAGGTTCTGGGTCCATGACCAACAGAAACAAGATCAAGTCAGCCTTGGGGGCACCCCCAAGCCAATACAACGTGATCAAAACTAGTCTTGGGGGCATATCCAAGCATAAGGAAGCTCTCTCTCCACAAACTGCTGGCCGAAGCTCTTGCTACAGCAAATCAAAACACTCAGCAGCTCTGCTATTCATCACCATCATAACTTCGTATTCACCACGTTAGCAGGTCTAAACAGCCCCGAGCCCGTCATCTCAAACATCTTAGCAACTTCACTACCTCTCAATTTCACACCACTCAAAGCCATCCAAACAGCAAGCTCCATACTCACTGTCCTAGCAACCCCGTCGTCATAGGCAACTCGCTCGCCACCTCAACAACCTCGTGCATACTATCTCAGTCATTCCGCAGCTCTGCATCCATGTCCCGAGCTCATTATCTCAGCAGCCCTGTGCTCACTATCAATAGCACCATGCTCATTGCTTCAAGCTCCATATCTATCAACTCAACGGCTCCAAGGCCTACTATCTCAGCGGCTCTACGCCCACCATCTCCATCACCTCAGCGGCTTAAAGCCCACTATCTCAACAGGCTCTATGCCTATACTCACCATTATCTCAACGGCTCCAAGCCTAGTCACTCAGCGGCTCTGCACCCGATTATTCAACGACTCCAAGCCCATTATCTCAACGGCTCTACGCCAACTATCTCAACTGGCTCTACGCCGTAACAACTATCTCAACAGGCTCTACGCCGCCCCAATCAATAAGACATCATCAGTTCTCAAGCTCTACGCTTGAATGCTCAAAATCTAACATTTTGAATGCTCGAAGCTCTTCGAATGCCCAACCACGGTGTACTGGATGCTTAAGTTCTACACTTGAATGCTCAAGCTCTATGCTTGGATGCCCAACCACCGCGTACTGGATGCTCAAAGCCTGTACTTTGAATGCTCGGATTCTGCCGTCCGAATGCTCGAGCTCTACGCTCTGAATGCTCAAGTTTAGAACTAGAAAAAAGTTCTACGCTTATATCAAATACACACGCACGGGCCCATGCACATATTGCATCGATTGCATCACCATTATCACATCGAGTCTGCATCATCATATCTGTTTACATCTAACAACCAACATCATCACATATATACACTCTGCATATCTCTCATGAAATAGGTCAACCCTGCAATCAACCAGCTCTACGCCTTGGTTTTATTGATCGGTCCAGCGCCTCGATCCTTTGGTTCTACGCCAAAACTTATGATGAGAAAGCTCCGTGCACAGACCATCAAAATGCAACCAGCTCTACGCTTTGGTTCAAATCACGTCAAGCTCTAAGCTCCGACACCTCAGGCTTTCGCCTTATGATCAATACCAGCTCCGCACTTCGATTCTAGCTCAAAGCTCCAATCTCCTCAGGCTCTTGCCTCAAGACTGCAACCGGCTCTACGCCTCAATCCTATCACCTCAGGCTCTCGCCTCATGACTACAACCGGCTCCGTGCCTCGGTTCCCTCATCCCCAAAGCTCCATGCTCTAGTTACTGACCTTTTGCCCCCCCCCCCCCCCCCCATAGCTCAAAACCGGCATCCGATTCATCCCAAACAGATGGCTTGGATTCCACCCCAATCACATCAATTCCTTCCAGCTCATTCGCAAGGATAGGTTACCCTACCGAGCTCCCTTCAGTCAAAGTAAGGATGATCAAGAAAAGCAAACGCACCTGCCGTGTACTGATCTACCCCAAAATACTAAGGATGCTCTCCGCAAAAACTTCCCCGGTAGCCCCGCGCTCCTTCAACTATTCTCTGTCAAAACCCTGGCTTAACCCAGGTACGTTGTGTTACGGCTTTTTAAGCCCGAAGGTACGTCTTCTGTCTCTAACCCTCCAAACTTTTTCTTTTTTCTTTACTGCCCACCCGAACTACGATTGGTCTGAATTTCCCTTGTGGAATACGTAGGCAGCCTCCCGGCCCAACCATAACAAAACCTTTTTCGAAAACCCCTTGGAATAGTGGTTGGACCAAATTGAGTTGCTTTTACAGCTTTGACTCTTACTCAAACATGTCTCGCGATCCATCTGAGCTCAGTCAAAAAGGGGCATCTGTAGACACCCCAATTTGGCCTAACGATTATTTTAAGGCCCACCTTAGGGACCATCCCGATGATGAAATGGATATAGTGATTGCTGATTGACTTCTTGTGAACCCATGGACTTATGATAAGCACTTTGAGCCACTTAGATGACCCAATCCAGAGCCATACAGCCTATCAGACAGAAATACAGAATCCTAGGAGAATCCATCTGTCGACCGTAACATTGATCTCACGGCCTTAACATCATTTCTTCACCCGAGCAAACTGTTGCTTGAAAATCTCCCTAAGAGATCAATCCCTCGGTCGCAACATCCGTTCCTCGGCTGCCAGATCCTTTCTACGATCGTCAGATCGTCTATTTTCCAGATTCTGGAACGTTCTGTCGATTGTTTGATCCAACTACACTACCTCCCCGATGCGTTCGGGCTACGCTCAGAGATTACCGCGAAGAGTTTGCATTGCATTGCAATTGCAATTGCAATCGTGCGTTTTGATTGGCCGAAGTGAGTCACCAATTGTCTATATAAAGGGCTTTTGGGTTCCGAAAATATATAAAATTCGTATACTTCCACACCCTCTCAAGCCATGAAATTCTTCAGAAATACTCTCTCAAACCCTCTCTTCAAAAGCCCTAACCTCCCGAAGGCAGCCATCAATCCGACGATCGAACCCCGAAGTTCAAACCCTAACCCTAGGATTTTTTGAGAAGCAATCAGTCAATCACAATCGATCCGAAGCAATCAAGCAATTGAAGGATCAAGGTGGTGAGGCCCAACGACCTCTGGTTTGTTTTATTTATTGTATTTATGCCTAATCGTAGCGTTTTGATCATCTACTAACTTTTTTGTTTTGTGTGAGGAAGAACACCGACCGGGGCTTCGATCCCTCGGCCGGTACATAAAACCAGGAGGATCCCTCGGCCGTGACATCCATTCACCGGCCGCGGGATCCATCTCCCTGGGACAGTTTTGTTTTGTGTTCTGCTTTCCAACGCATGCTTTAATTATCACATTGGCTCACCATTAACTGCTTAAAGGATAAAAATAGACTACGTGTTAGAATTAAATAAAGCAAATACATGTCTTATGGTGAACAATTATGGGCCAGCATCACGGCTGGCTGTACTTTTGGCTCCCGTACCCAGAATCTCTATCTGTTTTCCTAGTTTTAATAAACTAGGTGGCGACTCTGTTTTGATGATAACCGCTATCGTGTGGCAATATTCCTAGCCATGGGAATGTCCACGATCTTGGTTTATGAAGCAAGCAATCAATCGAGCAACAAACGATAAATCTGTATGGCGATACCCCTTTTGGGAGGTGTCTACAATTTTGAATATCAAAACAACTTTGGTAAGAAAGTAGATTTAACAAGCTTTTTAACAGTTCAAACCACGCTCAAATCGGATTTCGGATGTGTTCGTGTCGAGCCCACAAAGTTTAGCATGTTTCTAAGAAGCAAGAATGCGCCCGGGCGCAAGGGGTGGCGCCTGGGGCGCACTAAGCTGCCTAACAGACCCAACTTCGAGGACTTGTCCCGGACACTCGGAAATTCAGATTTGCGCGTGGTTTGAACCATTAAAAAGCTTGTTCAATCCACTTTCTATGCCAAGTAGTTTGGATCCCAAATCATTTATACATAAGAATATGTCACCATTTTACCCCCAACGGGTGAAAATAAAATTCATTTCGGTAAAACGCTCGCAACTTTCTCATAGTAACTTGGATCAAGACCAATTATGTATCGATAAATAGGGTTTTTAAAGTTCTAAAAGGTGGTGGAACACAGCCATAAAAATATTTAGATTTAGTTCATGAAAAATAGATATAAAGGAGACCATTAGAAAAAAACAAATTCGGAGCCTTTAAGGCTAAAACACGTTATGTCCTTCATTCGGTGCTCAAATCCCAAGTCCTTTAAGTGATTATTCGTCGTTTAAGTGGTTCTCTGAAAAATTTCGTTAGTAAAATTATGATCTAAAAACAGAGTTTCTATCTGTGTGTCTTATGTCTATTTAGTTATGAAATGTTCCAGAGGCGCAAATGTTCAAGTGATCAGGATGGTCTTATGAATACCTTACGTTGAGAATTTTTTTGTTGAAACGATTTCTGATGATTCAAGGAAGCGTGGAAAGCCCTATAAGATTTTTGTAACTCTTACGGAATGAACGAATATCCGAGAATCAGGAATGTGTGTTCGGAATGGAACTGAGAATGTGTAGAGAGCGCGCAAATGTTTTTAGCTTTAGTGGCTCCGTTGATTTTTGAATCGGTCTGCTTTTAACCAACTGGGTTAAAAAGAGGACTTAACTAGCTTTCCAACGCTTCGAAAAACACCCAAAATCGAATTCGTCCGTGGCGCCCCTCTGAAGTTGGGCAGGCACTCTTGAGCGCTCGGGAGTTGCACTCTTGAGCGCTCGGGAGCTCTGACAGGCCATTGGGTGATGAGCTTGGCCTTTGACCATGGTTTTTTAGAGTTTTCAGTACATTCAAACCTGCAATTCAAAAAGCTTGCACGTCCCAGGCCTAGCAGGAATATCATGATTTTTTCCCCCCAAAAATATTTTTTACCTTATTTTTTATTTATTTTTCAGATTTCAAACCTAATTTCCCCCACCCCTATATATATGGGTGTTTGGCTGGTTGAAAGGGGACCACAAAATTGAACTCTCTCACTCCCCTATTTTCAGAAAACTCTATTTCAAACACTCTCAAACAATTTTCAACTCAAATATTTTCCAACTTCCATCTTCAAATAATTTTCAAGGAAAATCCAAAAATTACAAAAGCAAATGAGGTCTTAGACTTCATTTTTATTTTTTCAGCCCTTACTCAAACTACCATACTCATCCAAGAAGTCTTGTTTAAGCTCAAAGGTATAAAATCTCATTTTTATACTTAAAAATCTACTGTTTTTCCTTGTCTGAGGGGGATCAGTGGCCCATACCAGTTCCTCATACTGATTGTGAGCCACCTGATTTTGGTTTAACAACAAGAGCAGAAGGTTAAAAAAAGTTTTTTTAGTACACCGGAATCACTCCTAAGTGCTCAGGAGTGCTCCTGAGCGCTCATGAGTATTGTTATTTTGTTGCAGCTTGTTTTTCCCTCTATATTGTTATTTATGTAAGTTTCTGAGTACTGGGTGTGTACTGATTTTTCCAGAGCCCAGTTAGGTTTATTTTCAGTTGTAAGGAGGCATGGTTTGGATGGCTAGAACCAGCTATTCCTAGTCCATTTAAATCCTATGCTGAGCATATTCATGTTTAAATAATTTTTGTATTCTTGTTTAGAATATTATGTTATATATGTGCTAACAAGGCTTGTAGGGTTCCTCAACAGTATTTTCGAGCGCTCAGGAGTGATCCTGAGGGCTGTAGTTCATTTTCTGTTCATTTTCATTCCACATCATTCCATCTTCACATGTTGTACACCAGCACTAGCATACACGTCTTAACTGATATATCTGTGAATACGTGCTAAATGTTTTAATGAAATAAAATATTTTTTTGATAAATCCCACAAATGTTTAGTAGAGACCGATCCTGTGTCGGGCGAGAGGGGTGCCGTAAAATCCTTCCCCTCTCGTAACATGGCTTCTGAACCCAAAACAATGTCTGGTTTTCAAATTCAAACAATCATTTTCAATCAAAATGGTTTCTCGGGTGGCAAACCTTAAATCCGAGTGGCGACTCTTCAATTTTTTAAGTCTGGGCAGGTAGCCCACAGTGGGGCGCACTAAGCTGCCTAACAGACCCAACTTCGGGGACTTGTCCCGGACACTCGGAAATTCAGATTTGCGCGTGGTTCAAACCGTTAAAAAGCTTGTTCAATCTACTTTCTATGCCAAGTAGTTTGGATCCCAAATCGTTTATACATAAGAATATGTCACCATTTTACCCCCAACGGGTGAAAATAAAATTCATTTCGGTAAAACGCTTGCAACTTTCTCATATTAACTTGGATCAAGACCAATTATGTATCGATAAATAGGGTTTTTAAAGTTCTAAAAGGTGGCAGAGCACAGCCATAAAAATATTTAGATTTAGTTCATGAAAAATGGGTATAAAGGAGACTATTAGAAAAACAAATTCGTAGCATTTAAGGCTAAAACACGTTATGTCCTTCATTCGGTTTTCAAATCCCAAGTCCTTTAAGCGATTATTTGTCGTTTAAGTGGTTCTCCGAAAAATTCCGTTATTAAAATTATGATCTAAGAACAGAGTTTCTGTCTCTGTGTCTTACGTCTATTTAGTTATGAAATGTTCCAGAGGCGCAAACGTTCAAGTGAGGATAGTCATATGAATACCTTACGGTGATAATGTTTTTATTGAAACGATTTCTGATGATTCGAGGAAGCGTAGAAAGCCTTGTAAGATTTTTGTAACTCTTACGGAATGAAGGAGACCATTAGAAAAAAAAATCGGAGCCTTTAAGGCTAAAACGCGTTATGTCCTTCATTCGGTGCTCAAATCCCAAGTCCTTTAAGTGATTATTCGTCGTTTAAGTGGTTCTCCGAAAAATTCCGTTAGTAAAATTATGATCTAAAAACTGAGTTTTTGTCTGTGTGTCTTATGTCTATTTAGTTATGAAACATTCCAAAGGCGCAAACGTTCAAGTGAGAATAGTCATATGAATACCATATGGTATGAATTTTTTTGTCGAAACGATTTCTGATGATTCGAGGAAGTGGGGAAAGCCCTGTAAGATTTTTGTAACTCTTACGGAATGAACGAATATCCTAGAATCAAGAATATGTGTTCGGAATGAAACTGAGAATGTGTAGAGAGCGAGCAAACATTTTTAGCTTTAGTGGCTCCGATGATTTTTGAATCTGTCTACTTTTAACCAAATTTTCCTAAACTATACTTCTTTAATTGTATTGTTCCTTGTAATAATATTTCAGTAATTTGAAAACACTATCTATCCATCCAAAATTAGTCTTGATCCAATTTAGAACAGGGAGATACGAGCCTTTAATAGAAATTATTCATCATTCGACCCATTAAGGGTAAAAGGGAAATATCCTTCGATGTACAAATGATTTTGAATATCAAAACAAATTTGGTAAGAAAGTAGAATTAACATGCTTTTTAACGGTTCAAACCACGCTCAAATCGGATTTCAGAAGTGTCCGTGTCGAGCCCACAAAGTTTAGCATGTTTCTAAGAGTTAAGAATGCGCCCGGGCGCAAGGGGTGGCGCCTGGGGCACATTAAAATGCGCCTGGGGCGCACTAAGCTGCCCAACAGACCCAACTTCGGGGGCTTGTCCCGGACACTCGGAAATTCAGATTTGCGCGTAGTTCAAACCGTTAAAAAGCTTGTTCAATCTACTTTCTATGCCAAGTAGTTTGGATCCCAAATCATTTATACATAAGAATATGTCACCATTTTACCCCCAACGTGTAAAAATAAAATTCATTTCAGTAAAACGCTCGCAACTTTCTCATATTAACATGGATCAAGACCAATTACGTATCGATAAATAGGGTTTTTAAAGTTTTAAAAGGTGGTGGTGGAACACAGCCATAAAAATATTTAGATTTAATTCATGAAATATGGGTATAAAGGAGACCATTAGAGAAAAAAATTCGGAGCCTTTTAGGCTAAAACACGTTATGTCCTTCATTCGGTGCTCAAATCCCAAGTCCTTTAAGTGATTATTCGTCCTTTTAGTGGTTCCCCGAAAAATTCCGTTAGTAAAATTATAATCTTATAACAGAGTTTCTGTCCGCGTGTCTTATGTCTATTTAGTTATGAAATGTTCCAGATGCGCAAACGTTCAGGATAGTCATATGAATACCTTACGGTGAGAATTTTTTTGTTGAAACGATTTCTGATGATTCGACAAAGCGTGGAAAGCCCTGTAAGATTTTTGTAACTCTTACGGAATGAAGGAGACCATAAGAAAAAAAAATAGGAGCCTTTAAAGCTAAAACACGTTATGTCCTTCATTCGGTGCTCAAATCCCAAGTTCTTTAAGTGATTATTCGTCGTTTAAGTGGTTCTCCGAAAAATTCCGTTAGTAAAATTATGATCTAAAAACAGAGTTTCTGTCTGTGTGTCTTTTGTCTATTGAGTTATGAAATGTTCCAGAGGTGCAAACGTTCAAGTGCGGATAGTCATATGAATACCTTGCGGTGAGAATTTTTTTATTGAAACGATTTCTGATGATTCGAGGAAGTGTGGAAAGCCCTGTAAGATTTTCGTAACTCTTACGGAACGAACGAATATCCTAGAATCAGGAATGTGTATTCGGAATGGAACTGAGAATGTGTAGAGAGCGCGCAAACGTTTTTAACTTTAGTGGCTCCGATGATTTTTGAATCGGTCTGCTTTTAACCAACTTTTCCTAAACTATACTTCTTAAATTGTATTGTTCCTTTTAATAATATTTTAGTAGTTTGAAAACACTATCTATCCATCCAAAATAAGTCTTGATCCGATTTAGAACAGGGAGATAAGAGCCTTTAATAGAAATAATTCATCTTTCGACCAACTAAGGGTAAAATTGTAATATCATTTGATGTACAAATGATTTTGAATATCAAAACAACTTTGGTAAGAAAGTAGATTTAACAATCTTTTTTAACGGTTTAAACCACACTCAAATCGGATTTCGGAAGTGTCCGTGTCGAGCCCACAAAGTATAGCATGTTTCTAAGAGTTAAGAATACGCCTGGGCGCAAGGGGTGGCGCCTGAGGCGCATCAAAATTAGCCTGGGGCGCACTAAACTGCCTAACATACCCAACTTCAGGGACTTGTCCCGGACACCCGGAAATTCAGATTTGCGCGTGGTTCGAACCGTTAAAAAGCTTGTTCAATCTACTTTCTATGCCAAGTAGTTTGTATCCCAAATCATTTATACATAAGAATATGTCACCATTTTACCCCCAACGGGTGAAAATAAAATTCATTTCGGTAAAACGCTTGCAACTTTCTCGTATTAACTTGGATCAAGACCAATTACGTACCGATAAATAGGGTTTTTAAAGTTCTAAAAGGTGGTGGAACAGAGCCACCAAAATATTTAGATTTAGTTTAAATGAAAAATGGGTATAAAGGAGACTATTAGAAAAAAAATTTCAGGGTCTTTAAGGCTAAAACACGTTATGTCCTTCATTCGGTGCTCAAATCCCAAGTCCTTTAAGTGATTATTCGTCGTTTAAGTGGTTCTCTGAAAAATTCCGTTAGTAAAATTATGATCTAAAAACTGAGTTTTTGTCTGTGTGTCTTATGTCTATTTAGTTATGAAATGTTCCAGAGGCGCAAACGTTCAAGTGAGGATAGTCATATGAATACCATACGGTGAGAATTTTTTTGTCGAAACGATTTCTGATGATTCGAGGAAGTGTGGAAAGCCCTGTAAGATTTTTGTAACTCTTAGGAATGAACAAATATCCTAAAATCAGGAATATGTGTTCGGAATGGAACTGAGAATGTGTAGAGAGCGCGCAAACATTTTTAGCTTTGGTGGCTCCGATGATTTTTGAATCTGTCTGCTTTTAACAAAATTTTCCTAAAAAAAATTCGGAGACTTTAAGGCTAAAACACGTTGTGTCCTTCATTCGGTGCTCAAATCCCAAGTCCTTTAAGTGATTATTCGTCGTTTAAGTGGTTCTCCGAAAAATTCTGTTAGTAAGATTATGATCTAAAAACAGAGTTTCTGTGTGTGTGTCTTATGTCGATTTAGTTATGAAATGTTCCATAGGCGCAAACGTTCAAGTGAGGATGGTCATATGAATAACTTACGTTCAGAATTTTTTTGTTGAAACGATTTCTGATGATTCGAGGAAGCGTGGAAAGCCCTGTAAGACTTTTGTAACTCTTACGGAATGAATGAATATCCTAGAATCAGGAACGTGTGTTCGGAATGGAACTGAGAATGTGTAGAGAGCGCGCAAACGTTTTTAGCTTTAGTGGCTCCGATGATTTTTGAATCGGTCTGCTTTTAACCAACTTTTCCTAAATTATAGTTCCTTAATTGTACTGTTCCTTTTAATAATATTTTAGTAGTTTGAAAACACTATCTATCCATCCCAAATTAGTCTTGATCCGATTTAGAAGAGGGAGATACGAGCCGTTAACATAAGTAATTCATCTTTCGACCCATTAAGGGTAAAATGGTAATATCCTTTGATGTACAAATGATTTTGAATATCAAAACAACTTTGGTAAGAAAATAGATTTAACAAGATTTTTAACGGTTCAAACCACGCTCAAATCGGATTTCGGATGTGTCCGTGTCGAGCCCACAAAGTTTGGCATGTTTCTAAGAGTTAAGAACGGCGCATCAAAATCCGCCTGGGGCGCACTAAGCTTCCTAACAGACCCAACTTCGGGGACTTGTCCCGGACTCTCGGAAATTCAGATTTACGGGTGGGTTGAACCGTTAAAAAACTTGTTCAATCTACTTTCTATGCCAAGTAGTTTGGATCCCAAATCGTTTATACATAAGAATTTGTCACCATTTTACCCCCAACGGGTGAAAATAAAATTCATTTCGGTAAAACGCTCGCAACTTTCTCATATTAACTTGGATCAAGACCAATTATGTATCGATAAATAGGGTTTTTAAAGTTCTAAAAGGTGGTGGAACACAGCCATAAAAATATTTTGATTTAGTTCATGAAAAATTGTTATAAAGGAGACCATTAGAAAAATAATTCGGAGCCTTTAAGTCTAAAACACGTTATGTTCTTCATTCGGTGCTCAAATCCCAAGTCCTTTAAGTGATTATTCGTCGTTTAAGTGGTTCTCCGGAAAATTCCGTTAGTAAAATTATGATCTAAAACCAGAAATTCTGTGTGTGTGTCTTATGTCTATTTAGTTGTGAAATGTTCCATAGGCGCAAACGTTCAAGCGATGATGGTCATATGAATACCTTACGATGAGAATTTTTTTGTTGAAACGATTTCTGATGATTCGAGGAAGCGTGGAAAGCCCTGTAAGATTTTTGTAACTCTTACAGAATGAACGAATATCCTAGAATCAGGAACGTGTGTTCGGATTGGAACTTTGAATGTGTAGAGAGTGCGCAAACGTTTTTAGCTTTAGTGGCTCCGATGATTTTTGAATCGGTCTGCTTTTAACCAACTTTTCCTAAATTATACTTCCTTAATTTTATTGTTCCTTTTAATAATATTTTAGTAGTTTGAAAACACTATCTATCCATCCAAAATTAGTCTTGATCCGATTTAGAAGAGGGAGATACGAGCTTTTAATATAAGTAATTCATCTTTCAACCCATTAAGGGTAAAATGGTAATATCCTTTGATGTACAAATGATTTTGAATATCAAAACAACTTTGGTAAGAAAGTAGATTTAACAAGCTTTTTAACGGTTCAAACCACGCTCAAATCGGATTTCGGATGTGACCGTGTCGAGCCCACAAAGTTTGGCATGTTTCTAAGAGTTAAGAATGCGCCCGGGCGCATGGGGTAGCGCCTGAGGCTCTTCAAAAAATTCGGAGCCTTTAAGGCTAAAACGCGTTATATCCTTCATTCGGTGCTCAAATCCCAAGTCCTTTAAGTTATTATTCGTCCTTTCAGTGGTTCTCCGAAAAATTCCGTTGGTAAAATTATGATCTAAAAATAGAGTTTCTGTGTGTGTGTCTTACGTCGATTTAGTCATGAAATGTTCCGTAGGCGCAAACGTTCCAGTGAGGATGGTCATATGAATACCTTACAATGAAAATTTTTTGTTGAAACGATTTCTGATGATTCGAGGAAGCGCGGAAAGCCCTGTAAGATTTTTGTAACTCTTACGGAATGAAGGAATATCCTAGAATCAGAAACATGTGTTCGGAATGGAACTGAGAATGTGTAGAGAGCGCGCAAACGTTTTTAGCTTTAGTGGCTACGATGATTTTTGAATCGGTCTGCTTTTAACCAACTTTTCCTAAATTATACTTCCTTAATTGTATTGTTCCTTTTAATAATATTTTAGTAGTTTGAAAACACTATCTATCCATCCAAAATTAGTCTTGATCCGATTTAGAAGAGGGAGATACGAGCGTTTAACAGAAGTAATTCATCTTTCGACCCATTAAGGGTAAAATGGTAATATCCTTTGATGTACAAATGATTTTGAATATCAAAACAACTTTGGTAAGAAAGTAGATTTAACAAGCTTTTTAACGGTTCAAACCACGCTCGAATCGGATTTCGGATGTGTCCGTGTCGAGCCCACAAAGTTTGGCATGTTTCTAAGAGTTTAGAATGCGCCCGGGCGCAAGGGGTGGCGCCTGAGGAGCATCAAAATGCGCCTGGGGCGCACTAAGCTGCCTAACTGACCCAACTTCAGGGACTTGTCCCGGACACTCGGAAATTCAGATTTGCGCGTGGTTTGAACCGTTAAAAAGCTTGTTCAATCTAGTTTCTATGCCAAGTAGTTTGGATCCCAAATCGATTATACATAAGAATTTATCACCATTTTACCCCCAACGGGTGAAAATAAAATTAATTTCGGTAAAACGCTCGCCACTTTCTCATATTAACTTGGATCAAGACCAATTATGTATCGATAAATAAGCTTTTTAAAGTTCTAAAAGGTGGTGGAACACAGCCATAAAAATATTTAGATTTAGTTCATGAAAAATGGGTATAAAGGAGACCATTATAAAAAAAAATTCGGAGCCTTTATGTCTAAAACACGTTATGTCCTTCGTTCGGTGCTCAAATCCCAAGTCCTTTAAGTGATTATTCGTCGTTTAAGTGGTTCTCCGAAAAATTCCGTTAGCAAAATTATGATCTAAAAACAGAGTTTCTGTGTGTGTCTTATGTCGATTTAATTATGAAATGTTCCATACGCGCAAACGTTCAAGTGAGGATGGTCATATCTATACCTTACGTTCAGATTTTTTTTGTTGAAACGATTTCTGATGATTCGAGGAAGCGTGGAAAGCCCTGTAAGATTTTTGTAACTCTTTCGGAATGAACAAATATCCTAGAATCAGGAACGTGTGTTCGGAATGGAACTGAGAATGTGTGGAGAGCGCGCAAACGTTTTTAGCTTTAGTGGCTGCGATGATTTTTGAATCGGTCTGCTTTTAACCAACTTTTCCTAAATTATACTTCCTTAATTGTATTGTTCCTTTTAATAATATTTTAGTAGTTTGAAAACACTATCTATCCATCCAAAATTAGTCCTGATCCGATTTAGAAGAGGGAGATACGAGCCTTTAACAGAAGTAATTCATCTTTCGACCCATTAAGGGTAAAATGGTAATATCCTTTGATGTACAAATGATTTTGAATATCAAAACAACTTTGGTAAGAAAGTAGATTTAACAAGCTTTTTAACGGTTCAAACCACGCTCAAATCGGATTTCGGATGTGTCCGTGTCGAGCCCACAAAGTTTGGCATGTTTCTAAGAGTTAAGAATGCGCCCGGGCGCAAGGGGTGGCGCCTGAGGAGCATCAAAATGCGCTTGGGGCGCACTAAGCTGCCTAACAGACCCAACTTCGGGGACTTGTCCCGGACACTCGGAAATTCAGATTTGCGCGTGGTTTGAACCGTTAAAAAGCTTGTTCAATCTACTTTCTATGCCAAGTAGTTTGGATCCCAAATCGTTTATACATAAGAATATGTCACCATTTTACCCCCAACGGGTGAAAATAAAATTCATTTCGGTAAAACTCTCGCAACTTTCTCATATTAACTTGGATTAAGACCAATTAAGTATCGATAAATAGGGTTTTTAAAGTTCTAAAAGGTGGTGGAACACAGCCATAAAAATATTTAGATTTAGTTCATGAAAATTGGTATAAAAAAG
Source organism: Rhododendron griersonianum (assembly GCA_018127125.1). Classification (NCBI taxonomy): domain Eukaryota; kingdom Viridiplantae; phylum Streptophyta; class Magnoliopsida; order Ericales; family Ericaceae; genus Rhododendron; species Rhododendron griersonianum. Next base: position 51,113,662 of record CM030789.1, on the reverse strand, counting down.
ACCATTATGAAAAAAATTCGGAGCCTTTAAAGCTAAAACACGTTATGTCCTTCATTCGGTACTCAAATCCCTAGTCTTTTAAGTGATTATTCGTCGTTCAAGTGGTTTTCTGAAAAATTCCGTTAGTAAAATTATGATCTAAAGACAGAGTTTCTCTCTGTGTGTCTTATGTCTATTTAGTTTTGAAATGTTCCAGAAGCGTAAACGTTCAAGTGAGGATGGTTATATGAATACCTTACGTTTAAAATTTTTTTGTTGAAATGATTTCTGATGATTCGAGGAAGCGTAGAAAGCCCTGTAAGATTTTTGTAACTCTTACGGAATGAATGAATATCCTTGAATCAGGAATGTGTGTTCGGAATGGAACAAAGAATGTGTAGAGAATGTGCAAATGTTTTTAGCTTTAGTGGCTCCGATGATTTTTGAATCGGTCTGATTTTAACCAATTTTTCCTAAATTATTGTTCATTAATTGTATTGTTCCTTTTCATCATATTTTAGTTCGGTCTGATTTTAACCAACTTTTCCTAAATTATACTTCTTTAATTGTATTGTTCCTTTTCATCATATTTTAGTAGTTTGAAAACACTATCTATCCATCCAAAATTAGTCTTGATCCGATTTAAAACAGAGAGATACGAGCTTTTTACAGAAATAATTCATCTTTCTACCCATTAAGGGTAAAATGGTAATATCCTTTGAGGTACAAATGATTTTGAATATCAAAACAACTTTGGTAAGAAAGTAGATTTAACAAGCTTTTTAACAGTTCAAACTACGCTCAAATTTGATTTTAGATGTGTTTGTGTCGAGCCCACAAAGTTTAGCATGTTCCTAAGAGTTAAGAATGCGCCCGGGGTGCAAGGGGTGGCGCCTGAGGCGCATCAAAATGCGCCTGGGGCGCACTAAGCTGCCTAACAGACCAAACTTTGTGAACTTGTCCCGGACACTCGGAAATTCAGATTTGCGCGTGGTTTGAGCTGTTAAAAAGATTGTTCTATCTACTTTCTATGCCAAGTAGTTTGGATCCCCAATAGTTCATACATAAGAATATGTCACCGTTTTACCCTCAATGGGTGAAAATAAAATTCATTTCGGTAAAACACTCACATTTTTCTCATATAAACTTTGATCAAGACCAATTATGTATCGATAAATAGGGTTTTTAAAGTTCTAAAATGTGGTGGAACACAGCCATAAAAATATTTAGATTTAGTTCTTGAAAAATGGGTATAAAGGAGACCATTTGGAAAAAAATTCGGAGCCTTTAAGGCTAAAACACGTTATGTCCTTCATTCGGTACTCAAATCCCTAGTCCTTTAAGTTATTATTCGTCATTTAAGTGGTTCTCCAAAAAATTCTGTTAGTAAAATTATGTTCTAAAAATAGAGTTTATCTCTGTGTGTCTTATGTCTATTTAGTTATGAAATGCTCCAGAGGCGCAAACGTTCAAGTGATGATAGTCATATGAATACCTTACGTTGTGAATTTTTTTGTGGAAACGATTTCTGATGATTCGAGGAAGTGTGGAAAGCCCTGTAAGATTTTTGTAACTCTTACGGAATGAACGAATATCCTAGAATTAAGAATGTGTGTTCTGATTGGAACTGAGAATGTGTAGAGAGAGCGCAAATATTTTTAGCTTTAGTGGCTCCGATGATTTTTGAATCGGTCTGCTTTTAACCAACTTTTCCTAAATTATACTTCTTTAATTGTATTGTTCCTTTTCATCATATTTTAGTAGTTTGAAAACACTATCTATCCATCCAAAATTAGTCTTGATCCGATTTAGAACAATGATATGAACTTTTTACATAAATTAAAAATTCATCTTTCGACCATTTAAGGGTAAAATGGTAATATCCTTTGATGTACAAATGATTTTGAATATCAAAACAACTTTGGTAAGAATGTAGATTTAACAAGGTTTTTAACGGTTTAAACTACGCTCAAATCGGATTTCGGATGTGTCCGTGTCAAGCCCGCAAAGTTTAGCATGTTTCTAAGAGCTAATTTGGTCATTTTAATATAATGGGTGATATGGTCGTTTTAGTAGTTATAGGTGTTCTAGTCCTTTTAAATGGCCCTACAAAAAATCAGGTCAATCAAATAAATGAAGGTGCTTGATCCATTGAGCACCTAATAATGAAATTGGTAGAATGTATCAAGCACCTAAATATATCCGATTGAGCTAATTTTTTTGTAGGGCTAGCTACTCGAATTCTTAAATTATTGAATGGCTCAGATTATTTATGTGAGACTCCAAAGTGGGCCCCACATACCCATCTATATACTATCGGTACATGTCTCATTGGTACCCATAGTACTACTGCTAGATAGAGGTCCTAGAGGATCCCTTACCCAAAATCTTCACTTTGTCACAGTAACAACTGTTTGATTTTGTAGGTCTTGGTGAAGTAAGAACGCTTACTTATTATGGCTGAGCTCGGGCATCTTGCATCTTTTTGCGTGAAAAGGTTGGGCGACTTACTCATCCAAGAAATTAGGTTCTTGCATGGAGTCAGGGCCCAAGTGGAGGAAATGGGGATAGAGCTAAATCGGATGCAATGCTTCTTGAAAACTGCAGAAGCAATACGAGAAGAAGGGGACGAGATCATGCGCAACAGGGTTGCTGAGATAAGGGAATTATCATTGGATGCTGAAGATGTCATTGCAACTTTTGCCGTCAAAATTGCACTCAGGAGGAGAGGTGGGATCGATCAAGTGTTCAAGCGGTGTTTCTGTATTTTCAATGAATCTGTAGCCCGTCATAAGGTTGGATTGGAGATCAAGGCAGTTAATAGAAAGCTCGCTAGCCTCAGAATAAGTTTAGAAACATATGGTGGTATCCAATCTAAAATTGCCTTGGGAGAAAGCTCAACTTCAGTAGATTTAAGGCGGTCTTTTCCCAGTATCGTCGAGGAGGATGTCATTGGCTTAGATAAAGAAGTTGATAGAGTGGTTAATCAGTTGGTGAACGAAAAAAATTGTAGGGTTGTTGCCATTCTGGGGATGGGTGTCAGTTTACCATCACATTGAAGTTAGGCGTCATTTTAAGTGCATTGCTTGGGCTTACGTATCTCAGAATTCTCAGAATTGCAAACAAAGAGAAGTTTGGGAAGAGATTCTTATCCAACTTCTCCCTCCTGAATCAACAATACAAAAAGAAGAAGTTGAAAAAATGAAACTTGGTAAGCTAGTTGAGGAACTCGAGCGTGTGCAGAGTCAAAATAAATGCTTGGTGATTCTCGATGACATTTGGGAGGGTAACGCTTGGGATACACTGAGTGCTGGCTTTCCAAATGTAATTGCAACGAGGAATAGCAAAATACTAACAACTAGTCGTAAAACAGAAGTAACTACTCGCATACAGGAAGTTGCTTTGCACAGTGATCAACAATGCTTCAATCTTGAGTTGAGGTTCTTAACAAAAGAGGAGAGTTTTGAGCTGTTTCACAAGAAAGCATCGCGGAGGATGGAAGGTAAACGAAATTAGTTAATTTATGAGCACCTTAATATACACTGTAGCTGAAGTTGTGTTTTTCAAATACATATAGTATGTGAAGACTATTTTACATCTGTTAAGCATGACTCTTGACAACAATAGGATATTATGGAGACGAGTATTGAACTAGAAAGGATGCCTTAATATCTGCTTTCTCTATTATTGTACGGGGAGAACCATGCTTCTATTTACAATTCGTAGTTGTACTTTAGAATATCTAATTGATCCTAAATCATGTTTTCTTGTGTGTGTGTTTAGTTAATTTGTGAAACTAAAGTTTGTTATAACTAAGTCAAAGTGATTAGATTATTTCCGATATGAGCATTTTACTGGAATGGTTCGAATATCTTTTCAATTTGTATGTGCCTCTTTGTCTTTGATCACACATTCATTCAAAAAGAGATGGAAGTAATTAAGAGGATTTGGAAAGCATTTATCTTGTTCACATGTAAATGCCTCAGTTTCTTATCCACCTTGCGGATGAAGCTCAATGTCTCACAGTGCTAATTCTCCGATTTCATCACAGTGCTAATTCTCTGATTTATCTTGTTCACATGTAAATGCCTCAGTTTCTTATCCACCCAGCTATATATGTACATAGCTCTTGGATATGTCTCACAGTGCTAATTTTATCTTGTACACGTGTAAATGCCTCAGTTTCTTATCCACCCAGCTATGTACGTAGCTCTTGAATGTCTCACAGTGCTAATTCTCCTATTTCATCGCAGAGAGGGAGAGAGTACCTATTTGTACTCACATACAGATTAATACATAAGTCAACCAGTAAAGGGTATTTTAGTTTGTTATAATTGAGTCAAAGGTGCTATTGGGATAGGGACTCCATTCGTACACAACATGGAGATGTACGATGAAGGAAAGTCTATGTCTATCATTTGAAATTAATCTTGATAATTTTGCAATCTGGGATCATACTTGTAAGAAACGCATATAAGTACGTATCGGAAGACGGAGAATCAGAAGTGTGGCTTACTCGAAAATAGAGTTGCTGACCACACTTATAGCTTTTGATGAAGTAATAGCCAACCATTCTTTTCGTAATGTAGAAAATTCTTAGCTGCTTAACTCTCATTTTGCTGTTATTTTTTCAGGCACAGCTTATGTTTCAGGAGGTCAAAGATTTGAAAAATGAATATTAGATAGATCTTTTTGTTTAAAATGGAATTCAGTAGTAGAAAGTTTAATTTGGTTGTATGAAAATGGATATTAGTCACACCACTTGAATTTACTTTCATACTCCCCAACAGGTTATCCCAATCACATAGTAAGAGTACATTACAAGACTCTATAAAATGTGAAAGAAATTCGATATGTATGGATAACATTGTTTCTCACAGCAAGATTTAACAAGTCTAGTCAGTGTGTAGGCAACCATATCTTTTCTTTGGCATTCGTATGAATCGAACCCCCACCATACTAATAAAAGCATGCAGCAAAATTATCATGGCACAGGGACACTATACGACCGCTAGGTCTTATTAGAGAGATGGGAAGGTAGTCACACTCACACTGTAACACTAATGTCTATTTAAGTGAGTACGTATAAGTTGATTAACACGGGTACTTGGCTACTGAAAATTCTATTTTTCCCTTTATTTTGCAGAATTCAAGTTAAGCTCAGAAATGATGGAGTTAGGTAAAGACATGGTCAAGCATTGCGGGGGTCTGCCGTTGGCCATTGTGGTATTAGGAGGACTTCTCGCTACGAAACACACGCTAGATGAGTGGAAAAAGGTGAGTAGAAACCTAGAATATTACTTAGAGAAGGGCAGAGGCCAAGGAGGAGTCCCTATAACAAGCGTTTTAGACTTAAGCTACAATGACTTGCCATACCATCTCAAGGCCTGCTTTTTGTGTTTGAGCGATCTTCCAGAAGATGAAGGTATACGCCCTATAAAATTGGTTCAAAGATGGATGGCTGAAGGCTTTGTGTCTTTACCTGTACGGGCATGACTAGGAGAAGTAGAAGAGGAGACATTGTTGGATGTTGGGATGAGTTACTTGGATGAGCAACGTCAGCGCTGCATGATTCAAGTTGGTCAATTAACAGGGTTTAGTAGAAGGGTTAAATTTTATCGCCTCCACGATCTTGTGAGAGACTTGTGCTTGTTGAAGGCACAAGAAGAGAATTTTGTCAAGGTTGTGTTAATAGGGGAAGACTCTGCCTCCGCCGCTTCATCTTCGTCTTCTTCAACTACGATTCGTAGGCTTGGTGTGCACTGCATGGCTAATCAGACTGTTGGTGATAGTGGAAGAAGAGGATATATTAATACCCACCGTATAGAAGAAATATATAGCCTCCACCAATTTTACTTCTTTGGCAATAGATTGGAAGATTCTGATTTAGTGCATATACATGTGATGTTAGAAGCTTTTCCACACTCACGAATCTTCGAAAACTTGGAATTGTTGTTGACGGCCCAAAAGACTTGGCTGTAATTCTTAAATCCCCCAGCCTTAGCAACTCAAAGAGTCTTCTAAGATATTCATCATTCGTCATTTGGGCATATTCTCCAACACTAGAAGAGCACAACCTTTCAATAAGGCAAGTTTTAGGGTATCGCCATCTTCATAAATTGGTTTTTGGAGGACCCCTGGCTGAATTACCAGACGCATTCCCTCCAAACCTCACCCACTTAAATTTGCATACTTCTTTGCCTGGACTAAAGGAAGACCCAATGCCAACATTGGAGAGATTGTCCAACTTAAGGAGCCTCACGGTGGATGGCGAATGGAAGGAGATGGTTTGTTCTGCTGGAGGTTTTCCTCAACTCATATACTTAGAACCCTTTTGTAAACATGGTTTGGAGGAGTGGAGAGTGGAACGAGGAGCCATGTCCGGTCTCTTGCATTTAAGTTATAGAGGAGCATCATTGAAGGAGATTCCGGACGGATTGAGGTTTGTCACTACCCTCCGGGAATTCGAGATCTATTGGGCATCTCAAGAACTCAAAGATAGGCTTCGAGAAGGGGGAGAGGACTTCTCCAAAATCCAGCATGTGCATTCCATGACAATCCACTGACAAGGTTTTTCCTCTCTCTCTCTCTCTCTCACACACACACACAGAGGTTGCCCGTGCTTTTCCTAACTCCCTAATTTTCAACCTTATGATACCAGGTTAATTAGAGACCTTACCGGATACCTTATGAGCATGTGCTGAGCTCTCTGTTGTCCAAGCGGGTCGTCGGGAACAAGCCAAAATGATATGTTAGTATAATTGAGTGTTACGTGACCTCTTTCTTTTTTCTGGATAGGATGTAGACAAGGCTACGAGAAGTATTTTCGTTACCGGTGGATAGGACGTAGACAAGGCTACGAGAAGTATTTACTGACTGTTGTGCTTTCCAAACATATCCGAATTTCGGGTCCAAAAAAATTATCAGCACAATTTGGTGCGTTGAAGATTAACCCGTTAAAAAAAACTAGGTTGAACAGAAGTCGGTAACCATACCATACGAGACTAAATGTCTCGCGGCTTTTTAACATTGCCATACTTTCGAGCCTGAACCTCATTGTTTCGGATTACAGCATCCTCTTCCTCTACTCACTCCTACACCCAACTTACATGAACTGCCGAAAAATTGGAAACGACATATTAAAACTCAGCATGTCTGTCGAGAGACTCAGCACCGACCACAGTGCGAACACATGAGAATAACTAGACTCTCCTCCAATAAGAATAGGAGAACTAGGAAAAGACAACGATTCATGAATTTTTCATTTCATAAGCATGCGCTGCCTTTACAAACGATAGTTTACACACAAACGATACAAGACAGCACAACACAATACAAAAATTTCAGTAGTTAAAGTGTGATACAAGCTACTTATGTAAACAAAAATTAAGAACAAGCTCACAATGGCAGCGCAGCAATCAGTTCCGCAATAAGCCTCACTTGGTATTCGTCAAGCTCAAGCTGAAATCCCACAATTTCTTAGCTAATTCTTCATCTTTAGCCAAAGTAGACCGTTTTCCTAGATTACTGTCGCTGAAATACTCCCCGCTCACCCCCTTAACTTTCGGATGCAATGCCATGTAGCATGTGGTTGCCGCCCCCTAAAACCATGAGGAGCGGAAGTAATTAGCAAATGTGTACGTAGAAATATCCTAACAAACATGCTAATTAAACATCTCAAAAGTCCAAATACTTCAATTTTTCATGAGAAATGTTGTTGTGCATCTTGCACTAGAGACAGAGAACCTACCTGTGGAATACTTTTGAATACACGTTTCAAAACAGTATTTGCAAAACCTGCAGTACCACAAAAGTAATTAATTTACACCCAAAACATTAATGTGCGGTTGTTAAAAGCATCCAACTCAGAACCAATCGGCAATGAGTGGAGAGACCGCCCAGGCTCATATACTAGTTTTGGAGGTGATTATTAACCGGCGTGGACAAGCTCTAACAACACGCAATCAAGGGGGAAACATATGAGCCAACTTGGATGAAGTAAATTACAAGGTATGTAGCGTTCAAAGGCTCAAAAGGTTTACCAATGGTAAGGTGGCTCTGGTGACGCGCAATGTTGGTGACAATGACTCCAGGATGAAGTGAGTTACAAGTTATGTCCACCCCTTCTTCCTGTATAATTTGAAAAAGGAACAAACCCAGCATACTAACTAAAAATTAGTTAAGCAAGGGAACAAGCAAGGTTTCCAAAGTAATCACTTCTATGTATTGTAGCTAGTAGGTTCAGTAGTTCTCAAGGTTTGCAGCCTAATAGCAACTGTTCTTTGAACAACTAAACTCTCAAAATCGTAGCAATGACTATTAAGTTTTGGTTCTTAAGTCCAATAAATGATCTTCATGGTAAGCTTGAGAAAACTTCATGGCACTGGCTTTATGGTTTTCGGATTTCGTTTTTCTTTTTATCTTCTACAAATGTGCATCATAGCTAAATAAATATCCTCTCTTTCTGGTCCTTGCTTAAAATCCCATAGTCTTGAGAATTTGCTCAAGTGGAAAGGGTAAGATGTGCATACCCAAATGCAGATGGACATGTTTTTTTATTTTTTTCTTATAACGCAAAGTGTCCCCGGGCCAGCTTACGTGCACCACGTGACTAAATCTCTACAGCCCACCACCAACCTGTGGGACGTTCTTATGGGAGCCCATGGGGTGGCCCTTAGGAGTCTCGAACTGGGGACCTGGGGGAGCAAACCCCAGGCCTTAACCAACTGAGACAACCCCTCGGGTTTGCAGATGGACATGTTGCACCCTACAACAAAGCTTGATTACCAGTTCATAACAAATCCTTGCAGAAATACGATTTGAAACTAAAAATATATATTTGTCTTGATATCTTTCTTGGTGTAGACACCCCAATTTGGCTCAACGATTATTTCAAGTCCCACCTTGGGGACCATCCCGATGATGAATATGATATGTGGTTGTTGTGGTTGACTTCATGAAAGCCTTAGGAACTTTGTGGAACTCTTAAGGGATTAAGGAACACTTTGAAATAGGTGATAGGAGTACCAAGCGATACTTAGAGTGGATAGAAACGTGTTTTAGCCTTAGTAGCATCATCGATCTTCAATTAAGTCTGCTTTCAGCCCATTTTTCATAAACTAAAGTTTCTTATTTTGGTGGTTGGATTCCACCATCTTGTAGTACTTTCAAAACCCTCTTTATTGATATATAATATGCCTTAAACGAATTTGAAACGAGGGAGATACGAGAATTTTACCAAAACAATCCATTTTCTGACCCACTAAGGGTAAAATTGTCATATCTTTTGATATACTAAATATATTTGATCCAAAGCACTTGGGTTAGAAAGTAGACTCAACAAGCTTTCCAACGGTCCAAAGAACACGCAAAACTGAGTTCGGGAGTGTCCGGAGCGAGCCCGCAAAGTTTGGCCTTTTGTCGGAAAATCCTTTCCACGGCCGCGAAATCCTTTCTACGGCCGTGAAATCCTTTGGGCGGCCGGCAGACCGATGTTTTCCAGATTCTGGAATGTTCAACAGCTTTTCAATCCGTTCGCCCAAACCCTAGCAGCCGCGAACTATTACTTCGGGGCTACGAATACACTTACTATAGAGGTCTTATTGCCCTAGAACTCCACTTTGATTCACGCCATTTGATTGGCCGGAGTGAGTCACCAATTGCCTATATAAAGGGTCTTAGGGTTCCGAAATAACGACCATGAAATACACATCTCTCCACTCCATGATCCGCCCCCAAACTCTACAGAAATCATCTCCTATCAATCCTCTATAAAAGCCCTAACCTCCCGTGAGTAGCCGCATCCGAGAGTAAAAACCCCCCAAAGAACTCACTTTGTTCTAGGGTTTTGTGAAGTTGACTACCACAATCAACCACTATTATCTACAATCAATCGCAATCCAAGCAATCAATTACTGAGGGATCAAGGTGGTGAGGCCCAACGGCCTATGGTTTGATTTAATTTCCGTATCTCTCTTTTAATTAGTTCTTTCTATTAACTGTTCGTATTCTGGTGTGAGGAAGAACATCGGCTGGGGAATCAATCCTTCGGCCGATATATAGATCCAGTGGGATTCCTCGGCCGTGATATCAATTCACCGGCCGAGGGATCTATTTGCTGGGACATATTTGTTTTCTGTTTATTCTGATGCATGCTTTCATTTATCGTACCGGCTCACCTTATCAACTGTTAAAGGCTAAAAACCAGATTATGTGTTAGAATTAAATAAAGCAAATATACATTTTCTTTGTTTGGTTTACATTTTAGAAAGTTATTTTTGATGTAATGAGTGGTAATGAGTGGAGAGAGATAGAGAGAAAGATTTATTGGAAACTGTGCAGAGAGTAAAAAGTTACTCTCAAAAATGGGAACCAAGCGGAGTGATTGTATGTCGAACGATTATGGGCCAGTCTCACGACTGGGCAAAAAGGGGTGCCTAACACCTTCCCCTTATTGTACTCTTGGCTCCCGTACCCGAAATCTCTGTCCATTTTTCCTAGTTTTAATAAACTAGGTGGCGACTCTATTTTGATGATAACCGTTATCGTGTGGCGATATTCCTAACCATGGGAATGTCCACGATCTTGGTTTATGAAGTGGAACCAAACAAGCGTGATCAATCTGTATGGCGATACTCCGTTTGGGAGGTGTCTACACTTGGACAGTAGAGGTAACAAGAAAATGTTAAATACCTTAAAGCGCTTTGCCAGCTCGTTAGCATGCAATATGTTTGCAAGCTTTGATTGTCCATAAGCAGACCATGCCCGGAAACTGAAACGTACAACATACAAAAAGTGGTTTAGCTCTATGGGCAGCTCATTTTGAAAGGGCGACTCCATTGCAAGACCAAGAATGACATGAAAGGACAAAACTGTCCCTTCAAGTCATACGCGATGCTTGATTTTTCCGGGACTTTATCTCTCTCGTGGATTTTATGAAGGCAGTTGCGCTGTGGTCGCATAACTTAAACACCAAGCATAGTATGTCTCAAATATAGGAAAAAGTCGTCAAAGCTGAAACGATAATCCTAATTACCTAGATTTGTCATTGATTTTATCGAAACGAACTCCTTCACGGCATGCATGAGAACTTATGAAACCCTGAGGACACAATAACAATCCTTCCTTCTTTTTGGCTTTCGCGTGATGTAGTTTTCATGGTCTCCAACAGAAGATTTGTCAAAAGAAAATGGCCTGTAAACAGATAACACACCAATGCATGTTTGCTGAAGAGAGTAATATATCAAAGTCAGACGCCAGAGCGAAACAAAAATGACACTTATCAAAAAAAATAATCCGTAAAAATGACAAAATTCAAAAGAAAAGAGTAAGCAATTTTGAATTCCAAGTAAAGATCCATTGATAGCAATCGATTATCCCTATTGACATCAGACGTAAAAGCGAAAACAAACGAAAGAAAAGGGGGAGAAACACAGTAGCGAGTTAAATCTTCAGTTTAGAATGCAGGCCACCAGGTTAGGAAATATTTTGCGAATAATCAAGTGATTACCACACTGCAAGGGAGCCGTTAAAGTCGAATTATCACGTTATGATGACAGAACTGGAGTTATCGATTAATTGACGGCTACTACTTTGGAACTACAGTCGTCAACAAAACAAAATCTATTTCGAATTTGAAGCTCCAGTGGCCAGTCTTGGTAGTTTTCCTAGAAACATTATAAAGAACGAAAAACAATCGCTATAACTTAATTTTCTAACATGTTTATAGCACCCGACAAGAACAAGAATAAACATCGAATGGTTAACGATTCTCACCTATGTGGTTAGTTCCAAAGTGCAGTTCTATGTTGTCTTTGGTGAGCATGAAAGGAGCCATAACCCCTGCATTGTTACTTTCACCAAAAAAAAAAAAAAGGAAAAAATTTCACAGCTTGTAAAGTTTGAAACTAAACTGGTATTTTCCACGAGAAGTTTCGTATACTCGAGCATTCGAAATGGAAAAAATCTAAACCAAGTGAGACGGAATCATCTTCAGTTGCTTCTTCAAAGTATTCTTACATGAGGAGGTTTAAAGGAAGGCCCGAGGACTTGTATTCCGAAGCAAATTTCCTTACAGACGCCATTGAGCCGAGATCCAACTCCATAACATCGAGTTTGGCAGTTGGGTTTTCCTCAAGTATAGCTTTTCGAACTTCTCCGCCAGCGTCTGTGTTTCTAACTGCCATAACTACATGTACACCACGCAAGGCGAGGACGCGCGCAGTCTCTCTGCCAATACCGCTTGACGCACCTGGAATCAGACAAAGTGCAAGCAATGAGATGATCAGATCACCCAAATTCCTTGTTTTGAGAAAGAGAGAGAGAGGGAGAGACCTGTAACTATGGCGGTGAGGCCGGTTCCATCGATTCCTTGGGTAACTTCCTCAGCTGTAGAAGAAGCTGAGAACCCAGATGGGCCTTTACTAGCACAAATCCACATTCTTGCTCTGATTTCTTGTTCTCCAAGAACTCAACTCAATTCCCACTTTCGATTCCTGAAAACCAAAGGTTCACAAGATATATAGAGAGATCTCTCTTTATTGGACGAGGGGCTTCTAAATGATATTGATATATATCACCTTCAAGTTTTCCTTGATGACATAAGTACCTCTGCCGTTCTGAAAATTACCCTCTCTTTCCCGAGGTTTATAGTCGTGCTACAACTTCCCCATTTGACCAGTAAGTCGAATAATAGAAATGTATGGTTTAGGAGTGGCTCGAGTCATTGATTTAGGAGTAGGACGCTATCGACAATAACATCGTCCAAAATGCTATGAAAGTCAAAACGCAATTGTTGAAGATGAGATTAATTATTTAACTTAGAGATTATTTGACGGTCTATGTTGTTAGTTGGTGGTAAATTTATTTGTTAGAAGGCCAAAGAGATCATGAAACCATAGGAATGTGAGCAAAGTGAGGCGAGAGACTCAGGGAGAAGAAGGTATAACAAAAGACGGGTTAAAGGGCATGAGGGCAAAGGGTAAGAAAGCATATATTTTACTCCGCCGTGTAACTGTGTTATGTTAATTTTCATTATCTTTAGTAGGGGTGTGCACGGGTCGGGCGGGTCGGGTATGACCCGCTACCCGAACCCGACCCGACATTGTCGGGTAAGGAAATTTCGGAACTGAAACCGAACCGACTGATGGTATAGACCCGTCCATGAGCCCGATTTTTTACTTCAGGTCGGGTTGGTCGGGTTGGTCGGTTTTGCCTTGGTCGGGTCGGGTCGGGTTCGCCCAGCACGGGTACAAAACACACAGACCCGAAGTCCGAACCGAAACTCATTTTTTTAACAAAACCCAACCCGTACCCGACCGAATCCCCTGTTCGGAGCCGCCCGAGACCCTTCGGGTCGGGTTGGTCGGGTTGCGGTTTTTTTGCACACCCCTAATCTTTAGTTAGGGAGACAAATTTAAATAGGAAGTTATTGTAATTTCTCATAGGTAAGGGGAAATCTTTTGTTGAGACAAACTTTAGGGGATGTTGGTGTATTATATGCTTATGTTGTGACAAAATGCAGGCTTCTATGTAGTCAACTGATAGTCTGATAGAGTGATGATCCCATATAGAAATAGTGATAAAAGAAAACTGATATATATATCTATCTAATAAAACACAAGGGTCTTTGGGAATATTCCTAAAGAATATTCTCTCTCAACGGTTCAGATTTCTCTCTGACAGAAATTTTATCTACTCATACAAACAAATCCAACGGTCTAGATTTCTCTACCCTTCACATACAAACTAATGGCATGTTTTGTAAATAGCGTGCAATCCTGGGGCTTAAAATCCTGGGGCTTATATTGGAAACGTCTCCCAGTAGAAAGGGTAATTTCAACAGATTTGTAAAATCAACACAATATATGTCAATTGATTAATAGGTGAGGGAGGATTTTTGGAAAGATTTGATGTATTAATTTTTGGAAAGTTTTGCGTTTAAATACATATAATAAACCGACTAATTTTATTGGGAGATAATGGCAGATTTTTGGGTGACAGATTTTTACGGGAAGCTTAATTTTTTGCAATAATTTTTTATTGCCGATTTTTTAGCAATATAGTCTTTGGCGTTTTTTTTTTTCGGTTTTTTTTTTCTCTCTCTCTCTTAACGTTTTCTTTCCGGTTCTCTTTCATGTCTCCTTGACCCTCGCCTTCTCTCAGGTTCTCTCTCCACATGTATGGCTATCAGTTTTTTGTCCTCTACCCATGGTTAATTTTCTTCTTTTTTCGGTCAGTTCTTAGTGCTGGGTTATAATTGGGAGTTGGAGTTACTCGAAAAATTCTTCCAACAACCATATTGCACGGGTGTAAGATTTATTTTTTGGATTGGATTTCTCAAACTTTGTCTTTGAAGCTTTAGCTTCAGTTAAAAGGATAGATTTATTTTTTAAAGAAATAGACAATTGCCGTAACTTAAGCTTGCATGAAAAAACACACATTATCGTAGCCACATAAGCTTTAGCTTAAGCTTGCATGAAAAACACATTTTCCATCACATGGGATATAGATACTAGGCTTGCATCTAAAATAGATTTTTGGTTGCGTTCAATACATACAGTATATAATTTTTTTTTTACTTTTATGCTCTTTTCTTCAAAACATATTTCCATCAAAACATTGGTACAGAGACTATGGACTATATTGGCAGATTTTTCGGAAAGTGAAAAAATAGTTAGTTTTTTATTTAACAAGTTTCTACCAGTTGTAACACCATTTATTTGACTCTCATTTTTTTGGTGTGTGTTCAAAATTACAGGATGAATAGTGAGAATGAAATTAATATGGTGTGTGGAACATGTCTCTCGATTTCAAGGGCTTCAAAATTTGAATCACTCAAACCCTGTCCTCATTTCAGTAATGGCGATTTCTTCGTGACTCTCTCTCTGTTTTTGTTGGCCGTTGTCAAACTCTATCCTCATTTCAACGATGGCGATTTATTAGTGTTTTGAGCCACTAGCTAGCAAGTGGCGTAGCACGGACAATTTCAATAGGGATGCATAGTGCCGTAGGCACGGGCAAGCACTAGTATATATATATATATATATGGTGGTGCGGTGGGTCCCTAAAAAATAATCGTAGTGTTCCGGAGCAATATTCTGTGGTGAAGGTGAATAATAATTGTAGTGTTCCGGAGCAATATTCTGTGGTGAAGGTGACGCTATACCATACATGCACTCCAATTTTATACACCTAAAAAAAGGAGAAAAAAAACATCGACCCGGTCCCATGATTTCAACCTTGAATGAAACCTTTTCATAATTAATGTCGTTATAAGAACGAATAGAAAGTGTGGTAATACCCTAACGTCATGAATGACATTGTGGTTTAATCAGGGCCGGCGCCCTAGGGTAAGGCCGGAGGTGCCGTCTCTTTAGGCCTCCAAAATTTAACAAGAAACTGGCCTGGTAATACCCTAACGTCATGAATGCATTTTCTTTTTCTCTAATAAGCCATGTTGTTTGAGCATCCCCGATCACACAAGCTTCATTTTGAATACTCAAATAAGCTACTATTAGATTAAAAAAAAACAAAGTTTAGAGAAAACAGTTCACCATTTTCATCTCTAAAATTTTATTTCATGCAATCATTCAACATTACACTCTTTTGAAAGGTATTGGCATTTTTCAATGGAACATGATAAGTCAAAGTACCGACATCAGATCGAATATACTCTATTCGGGGCCAAGGGAGAGTCGCAATAACGGCGATTTTTGTGTGGGAAGCTGAGGAATTACAAAGACTGCACCAGAAACTACAAGGAATCTCAATAAACAGGAGTGGTCATGACTGCATTGAGTGTTTGTGGAATTCCAAAAGAAAATTTACTCAATCAGGTCAGCATATGCTGAAAATCAATTGCAGAGTTTCAATTTAGGCCTGAGAATGGTGTGGAGGAATTTGTGTCCACCTTCCAGAGAGAATCGCAACAAGGTTATATTCCCTATGATGGGTGTTCTTCCCTTAGAGGGGCTTTTCCTTTCTTTCTTTGTTTCTTCCCTATGATGGGCTTATTTCTTGTATTGGTTGAGTAGTTAGGCTCGGTTATCTCATGGACTCGTACAATTGATATAGTGTTCCGGGTTTCTGTAACTCACTATGATTCATTGCCCCTCTGCTTGGTTTGTTTGGTCTGCAATATTTCGACGTGGGATACCAGTTGGGCATGCCCTCCATTCATCCCAGTTCTGGCACATTGGTGGTTCTCAAACAGCTTTACGAACCTTGGAAAATCATGTTGGGAGGTATGTTTTTAGGCAGCAATTTTGGTCAACATGTATGGAAATAACAAATTGTTTGAGAAGGCAGAGGTGGTGGATTTGGTAAAGACCAGGATGGCAAATTTTTTTTTTTTATTTTTGAAACCAACAACATAACTTATATTAAGTCAAAAGGAGTACAAGAGTGATAGTTTTTTACGAAACGAGGAACTATTGTTCCTCTCTGGTCCTTATACAAAGCTGGTAACAAAAAAATCGGGAGCAACGCTACGTAAAACAAGAACACCTTGAGTTGCTGCTGCATTCTTGGCTAACAAATCAGCTACCCTATTAGCTTTCCGATAGCAAAAAATGAGTTGTACCGAGGAGAACTCAGAAACCAGAACCTTAACCTCCTGGAGCATCCTCTGAGCCGGTCTGCTTGGACCAGGATAGCATTTTGGATCAAAGGGAAATACAACCTGAATGAGCACTCGATTGAAAAGAGTTTAAAAGGTGTTCTATCAGGGATTAGGAAGATCAAAGTATAGTTCCTTGTTATAGTCCATTTGGAGGTCATTTCGATGTTCTTTTCGTTTTCTTTGGGGATAGTTAAGTTAGCATATGATCTCCTAGCCCAGTTAAGTTCGCATATGATCTCCTTAGCAAGAAAATTTTGAATGCAATGGTTATTTGTAACACCGTTGTATTGCCAACTGATTTTGGCATCTTTGCCCTAAGTGTGATGCTTCTTCAAACTTTTCTCGATACACCCTTTCAAATTTTAATAAAATTGTTTCTCTTTTGATCAAAGAAAAAATGATGAAATCACAAATACGTTTGTTTCTTACAAAATTCTTCGAAAATGACCCGATCATGTTTTTTTTTTTTTTTGTCACTCGTTAACTCCTACACTACATTACACTATTGGGGGTTGGGGGAGGGGACAGGGTTCGAATCTTGGATGAGCGTGGGGCAAGGGAACACCATTCCACTTGGGCTAGGCCACCACCTCGACCCGATCATGTTTAGTATTGTCAAAATCTCTTATGATACAAAATCAAAATGATACGAATCTCATGGTTCAGTCATTTTGAGATAAAACTGGCATACGACTCGATAAGATACATGGTGTAGAACAAATCGCGGAAGATATTATGGAAATATTCGACAAGGACAAGTAAAGGGAAGAATTATTCACTGAGATATTTAATTTATTATGACAACTTTGGTAAGTTTTCTTCATATAAACTTACTAGTAATTGTCCGTGCCTAAAGGCATGGCGCAATGCTTTCTAAATATAGTCTAAATGAAGTATCAAATTCCACTTTTCTGATGGTTTTTTTTGTGGATACAACGGTTAATTTTAATGCCATCTCACATGAGGTGAGTCTCGGATATGCGTATGGTTCCACCTCATGAAACTCCAAATCATCTAAATCAACAGCTCAAGTTGTATTGAACAATAATTTTGTTATCTTACCTATTAGTTAAAAAGAAAAAGAATCTAACGCGAAGAATTACTATTGGCCGCAAAATATTACTCCTGGCCACGAAGAATTACTCTTGGCCGCGAAAAATTATTCTTGGCCGCAAAGAATTGCTCTTGGCCGCAAAGAATTGCACTTGACCGCACAGAATTGCAATTGGCCGCAAAGAATTGCGAGACCATAAAGTAATTCGATGCGGCCAAGTGCAATTCGATACGGCCAAAAGCAATTCAATGCGGCCAAGAGTAATTCATAGCAGCCAAGTACAATTCGATGCGGCCAAGAGCAATTCGATGCTGCTAAATGCTATTCGATGCGGCCAAGAGTAATTCTACTCGGCCAGGAGTAATTCTTCGCGGTCATGTGCAATTCGATGCGGCCAAGAGTAATTCTACTCGACCAGAAATAATTATTCGCGGCCATGTGCAATTCGATGTGGCCAAATGTAATTAAATGCCGCCAAGTGCAATTAAATGCGGCCAAAAGTAATTCTCGGTCAAGAGTAATTCATTGCGGCCACGAGTAATTCTTTTTCATTGTCAATGCCACGAGTAATTCTTTACGGCCAAATTTAATTCATCGCAGCCAGGAGTAATTTTTTGCGTCTAGGAGTAATTCTTTGCGGCCAAGATTAATTCTTTGTGAACTTCTAATCTCAACCATTGGCTTCAATAATTGAGATGGAGGGTCCTTTTTTGTGTCTCCAGAACCATACATACATATATATATATATATATATATATATATATATATATATATATATATATATATTCTTCAAATTAGCATTGAATTTGAAAAGTTTTGGTATTCTTCTCTTTTTCTATTTTTTTTTTTTGAAAAATCACAGAGACATTAATATACAGTTATTAGGAGTAAATAAACCCACACAGCAATTGTGTAATATGTGCAAAAAGTGTGAGCACTTTACTTAAAGGAGGAGAATGAGCCTAAACCATTGGATCAAAGTAATCATCCATTGCAACAATTTATTTTTTGTTAAGTATGGATGGGCCCTACACCATTGTATTATGTACTATAGAAAATTAAGTTAAATAAGAAAATTAACTACAATGTGGAAACACAGGCACGTGTATATTTTCGTTGGCTTTCAACTTTCAACCCAATGAAGGCGAAGATGAAACTATGACTTAGAATCAAGATGCAACAAAATCAATACATTTGCTGCCACCAACATATTGCAATGAATCAAATAACCAAATATATAATTAATCAATTTTTTCCTTCAATCACTCAACCAACTAAACATTTAGTAATATGAATACATTTTAAAAAAATGTATGTGTGAGAGAGAAAGCAGTTTTGGATTCAAAATTGGAATCCGTTTTGGAATTAACGTGTGAGGGAGAGAGAGACAGCTCTAGATCATGGTAATCGTTTTTGACTGATAACTATTAGGAAAGTAAGAAAAATTCGAAAATAAGGAATCAGATTAAGATTAGGAAACATTAATTTTAGTTTTTCTTTCATTCTTTTGAAGTATATTTCTAGTCTTACTACACTTAAGTCTCAGCTATAGAAAAAAATATGTACAAATCCGATGGTCCAAAATATAAAGAATTCAAAAACCACTGTTCCATATTATATAGATATTTTGGCATTGATTTGGGACCTCATTTAAATCTTTTACTAAGCTGCTGTTGTGGATTCCACCTTCCTCTCCCCCTATTTACTCCTTTTTTAACTTGATCCTTTCCCCCTATTTGCTCTAATGTTTCTTTTTACTTGGAAAATAAAGGCAAAGTCCCATAAAGACAACAATATACATAATTTGTATCGCCGCAAATGCAGACCGCCACATGGCTCAAAATGCTTAAGCCAAAGTTATTAGCTTAGCCGATTGCTTGTCATCGGGCAAGGCAAGGTATGACACAATTCTACCGAGCAAAAACTAGATTTCCTTGGCCGTTTGCCTACAATTCATCGTGTTTTCACGTCCCGTGAGTAATGCTCGGAGAAAACACCAAAAACGGCATGCTCTTTTGACCAGTCTAGCCAAGGCATGACAATCCGATTGCTTTCCACCATCCAAGATCACCTATGCATGTAAACTTTTGATTTGGTACGTTCCTTGTATATCCAAGATCACACATGTAGACTTTCAATTTGGGACATAGTTCTTACACCACATTTCAGTCAGCAATGCTGTCGAGGCCATAGTTCCAATGTATGAGAATAAATAGACTCTCCTCAATAAGAATAGGATAATTACTTAAAGTCCCCCATTCAATAACTTTTCTTTCACAAGTTGCCTTTACAAACTAACGATAATATACAAACAAATCATACTTCATACATAATTCGAGTTACTATTAAAAGTGTGACACAAAGGGTTTCACTTTAAAAATAAAAATAAAAAATTCCAGGACAAACTTACAAAAGGCAGTACATATATCAAACAATTCAGCAAAAGGCATGATCACTTGGGATCCGTCAAGCTCGAGCTGAAATCCCACAATTTCTTTGCTAGTTCTTCGTCTTTAGCCAAAGCAGTCCGTTTTCCGATATTACTGTTGGAAAAATACTCCCCGCTCACCCCCTTAACTTGCGGATGCAATACCACGTAGCATGTTGTCGCTGCTCCCTGAGACCACAAGGAACGGAAATAATCAGTTGTCAGTGTTTGTAGAAATTAAACATCCTAATTCCTAACAAACATGCTAATGTCTCAAGAAGAAACCAAGTATTTGGTTTTTTTGTTGAGAAACATTGTGCATCTTGCATCAGATATTGAGAACCTACCTGAGGAATATTTTTCACCAAATATTTAATGAACAAATTCACCAGACCTGCAGCAAAGCAGTCACCAAAGCAATCAATATAGACCCAAAACAATATGAAATGCTCTTAGTAAAAGAGGAAACTTATGAACCAATCCATAGCTTATGTTGAAAATGAACTGTGAAATAGCATAGGTTTGTAACCATACTTGATGGACAGAACCCTCACACCAAAGGTTACTTATTCTGTAAATATGCATGAGAAAACAATTTTTTTGATTCGACGTTTTTTTGTTTCCATCTACATGTTTCTATTACCCGAATACTAATCCGCAAACAAATGATTTACATCTCCTGCTAGTGTAAGGTCTGAAGACTCTGAACTAGTTAGTCTAAACAATCAAAAACAAGCGCAGATCAATTCTACCGTCCTCAAGTCATGTAGCTGCGGGAGATGATCTTAGGCCTCATGCGATCCCCATAATTCCTCCCCCGCTGGAAACAACTTGACTACTCCCAGTGCTACTCTAAGATACTTGGAGCCAGACCGCGTAGCTAATGCTTGTAATATCTGTATAGGAGTAACACGGAGTCTGGTGATTCAGTGAACTGACCAAAATTGCCCACATTCCCGTCTCACATACAGTCAGTCGCTCTTTTTTCAACGACTATTACAATCAGGAAAAAAAAAAGAAGAGGAAAGTGTAGGGCTAAGGATTTGCATTGTTGCAAATTAGGAAGGCACAAATAAGTACTAAACAGAGGAAACATCTCTGCAGATTGGCTCTAAATTTGAACAGCCAATCCGACAGATACATATACTTCAGAAATATGTTCACGGAATGCAGCTACGTAGCGTTCAAAGGCTCAGAGGTTTACCGTTGACAATGCTATGGTGACGCATAAAGTCGGTGGCAACGGGTCCAGGATCAAGTGAATTACAGGTTATGCCCACCCCTTCTTCCTGTTTAATTGTAGGAAGGAAAAAAACCAACATACCATGTCATATTCTTCCCAACAAATCATCTTTGAAATAATTTTGAAAAAATAAAGCGGTACAGCCAACTTCGACGTGAAACAGTTCATCATCTGGAGCTCGTGGAGACCATCAACCATGCCGAAATTCGCGTTGATTTACCTTCAAGCGCTTGGCCAGCTCATTAGCATGTAATATGTTAGCGAGCTTCGATTGTCCATAAGCAGACCATACGTTGAAACTGAAAAGCCGAAAGGCAAAACAAGGAAAGCAGTTTATCAAATACAGAAAAACTGAAAACATACATGATTTTTTTTTCTTTTGTAGTCTGATTACCTAGATTCGTCGTTGATCTTATCAAAACGAATTCCTCCACGGGGAACAAACCGATGACCCTCTGAGGCCACGATGACAATCCTTCCTTCTCTCTGACTTTCGCGTGCTGTGCTTTTCATGGTCTCGAACAAAAGATTTGTCAATAGAAAATGACCTGTGGAAGGGCAACGCAACAATGCAAGTTAGCAGCGATGAGAGACTAGTGTATCGATGTGAGACCTCAGAGTGCGGAAAAGTAATCGAACGAACGAATATACACGGGAAGGACCTCTACAAAAATCACCGACCCAGACGCAAACAAGACTGTTTGGTCATTTACTGTTTGAGATGAAAACACTCTCGCTAATTTACATATGCTCTTAACGTGACGAAATTCGAAAGAGAAAAGTAAACAACTTTCAATTTCAAGTGAAGATCCATCAATAGCTAACAACCAAAACAAGCAAAGGAGAGAAGTTTATACAATCATCTGGAAAAACAGTGGTAGGAAAGAAACAATGGTGATATAGGAGGATCTTCTTCAATGAGTCAAGCGCTTACAACACCCCAAGGGAGCAGTTAATGTCGAAAATTTACATCGCTCGACACTGAAAGAACCACAGTTACCGACTCAACGACAACTACTACACAGCATCTACTTTGGAGCTCTAGTCAGCAAGAAAACGAAATCTATTCCCGAATTCAACACTCCACTCATGCTAGTTTTCATGGAAGAACTACTAAAAGGTAAACAACTGCTGTGAATTCTTTTCAATATTTGTGACCATCGGGCACACATGCTGTTGACAATTTTATAGCACCGAACGAGGATGAACATGAAATGATCAATGATTTTACCTATGTGGTTAGTTCCAAACATCAGTTCTATGTTGTCTTCGGTGAGCGCGAAAGGAGCATTAACCCCTGCATTGTTACTTCCACAAAAAAGAGAGAAAGAAAAACATTTCACTTATTGTAAAGTTTCAAAGTAAACAGGTATGTAAATGTTCATAAGAAGTTTTGTATTCTCATCCATTCCAAGATTAGAAAACATCTAAACATTTCACTTATTGTAAAGTTTTTCTTACATGAGGAGGTTTAAAGGAAGGCCGGAGGACGAATACTCTGAAGCGAATTTCCTGACAGACGCCATTGAGCTGACATCTAATTCCATAACATCGATTCTAGCACTCGGATTTTCCTTGAGTATAGCTTCTTTCACTATTGCACCGCGATCTGTATTTCTGACTGCCATAACTACATGTACGCCACGCAAGGAGAGGACGCGCGTCGTCTCTTTGCCAATACCGCTTGATGCGCCTGAAATTATGGGGAGAGAAACAAATAAGGCAAGCAATGAGATAATCAAATGCCCGGAATTTCGCTATGTATTGAAGTCCAAGGAATAGTTCTTTGCCCTGCCAACATGTCATTATCGCGCTTAACTCTTTGCCAATCTCTGACTGAAACATATTCTGATTGAAACAACCAAAGTTGACTTAGGATGATCTTAAAGGAATTAAACCACCAATATATTCGGAGTTTGAAACTGCGATGGAAATTTGAAGGGACGGCTCAAAAACCCACCCGACGATGAGAAAGATGTGGAAATTATCCATCTTCCACGGTTCAGTGTAGATTCGCCTCTCAACCGATGAAGGTGGCATAATTTGTTAGTCAATTAAGGGGGAAGGACTTCATATTATGAGAAAGACACGGCTTGATTTGGTTGAATTTACCCAATTCCAGGGACTAGCAGTAAATAAACCTCAGCAAAGCCATTGTACGACTCACCACATCATTTTCTGTGGATTTGTTCTCATATTTTGGAAGACTAACATGAAGTGTAAAGCTAAGAAAATTGCAACTCTGGTAACATCTGTACAAAAAAAGTACGATAACACCCATGAACTTTTCTGTTTATAATTCGGTTTCCACCTAATCCGGGGACCAAGCAAAGCCCAATATGGACTAGCATGTAGGCGGGTCGAACTCCCTCAGACCATAAGCTTGTTGAGGCCCTCAGCCAGAGCAAAGCACCGTATGGATTAGCCCAATACAAGAATCAGAGTCGAACCCCCAAACCAAAGGCTTGGTGAGACCCTGCTTGCCAAGTACTCACGACCACTGCGCCAATCCGATGGAAATCGCCGGTTGGTTATACCAAGAAAGGCATGGGAGTTTTTGGCCATTGCGTGGGCCAGAATTTACGTAATAAACTGGCTATTATTTGTTACAGACATGCGAAGTTGTTCAACACACATCGATTACAGCACCCATGAAACTAGTTACAAATATGGCGATAATTATTCACAAGACAAAAACAACACAAGAATTACGGGTGTGACATGGAAATCCCATCAACGCCATTCAATTAGTACAACACCACAGTGCAGAATTACATAGAATTGATATTATTCATCACTCACATGACAGATGATACCAAGACTTGGTAAGTTGAACTGTTGAAGTTAATAACCCAAAGCCCATACCTACCACTACCCATATAATCAGGTGGCAAACACTAGATATAAGTAGTTTGCATATACTATCCGGCGTGATAGGCAAACACTAGATATAAGTAGTTCGGATATACTATCCGGGGTGATAAGCCCTCTATATCCGGTCGGCAAATAGGCCGTTAGTCCATACCGTCCATACCTACCAGGCTACCACGACTCATATACACCACCCGAAAGAAAGGAAAAAACATAAAAGGCTTCTACTTGCTAAAAGTTGCATCTACAATTATCTCCTCATGTTCTTAAATCGGAAACATGTGTCAGTGTTCGATTTGGGTCTCTAGAATTAACCAAACCCTCTCCCTGCGAACGGTTCCCAATAAGTTCTCTTCAATTCGTACTCTTATTTCTCTATATCTATCTCTACTTATTACTCAAAATCTCCTTCAAAATCCAAACCAAGCAACAATTTTTCACCAACAACCATTAGCGAAAATGGCACTTTATAATTGAAATTTGAAGAACCCCATCAAAGAATAACATGTGATGTGTGCGTGTGTGTTTGAGAGAGAGAGAGAGAGAGAGAGAGCATAAAAACTAAATGGGGAACATTGGAAATTATGGTAGGGAAGGAATCAAATGTAGAGGGGGAGAGAGAGAGACGGGGCATAGAAACCAAATGGGGAACAAGGGATGTAATGTTAGGTAAGGAATCAAATAGAGGAAAAACAACACGGTGGCCGCAAACTTTGAATAGATGTGGCTGAGAACTATGACAGCATGGCCGGAAACTTATACATTTTGGCCGCGAACTTTTTCGAGTTTTGAACGCAAAATTGAATAACAGCCGCAAACTTTTAACTTTTCCATCATTGCCGCGAATTTTGACTTCATAACCACAAACTTTTACATCGTGACCGCATACTTTTGCATCGTGGATGCAAATTTTGACAACATAGCTGCAAACTATTTACATCATGGCCACAAACTTTGACAACATAGCAAACTATTACATCATGGCCAAAAACTTTTGCACTGTGGCGCAAACTGTGATGTGTGTGTGTGTGTGAGAGAGAGAGAGAGAGAGAGACCTGTAACTATAGAAGTGAGGCCAGTTCCATCAATTCCTTGGGTAACTTGCTCAGCTGTAGAACAGGCTGAGAACCCAGATGAGCCTTTTCTTCCAAGATACATTTTTTTTGCTGCTCTGCTTTGTTCGCCAAAAACCCAAACCAATTCCCACTGTCATTTCTACTTACAAAACCAAAGGCCCTATGTATAGCGGTTGGCCCTCTGTTTCTTGATTGTATCGACATGCTCATGGGTTGACTTTTTAGGTTTTTTCGGACTTTATCAAAAAGATGTTTTTAAAAATATTTGGGTAAAAATCATTATTTTGATTACTTTTCCGGTTCGTCTTGACGAGACGAATCAATAATTCATAAAAGTTAGGCACAAAACTGACAAATGCAAAAAAAAATTTGAATAAAAATAAAACAAGAAAAAGCCCAAAAAGCCATCAGCGGAATCCAACTTAAAATTTGAAATAATCCTTTCTGTAAGCTTTGAATAGGCTTATGCTTACAAAGAATCCTTATGAAATTGTTATTCTCGAATTGGATTGTTGGCGATATATAAAATCATAGAATGGGTTGCCAAAGAAAGAAATTTATGTATTCAACAACCAATGGAGATAGGATGGCTTTTACAATACATTTTGATGTTCAAGATATTACATCAAATATTATATACCTTATTTTTTTGAGCCTCTAGTATTATATATATAGCTTATTTAGTGAGCGGAATCGGAGGCGAAAAGTTAAAAAATGAAATTCGTAAAGAAAATAGATATTTCTAATTGGATGAATAACTAGGGAAGTCCTATGGCACACACCGCCGAATAACTTATAGATCTTTCTAGAGATTGTTCCTTTTTAATATGGATTCCAGTCCAAAACTGGTCCTGAGTTAAGATTTGTGTTGCGGTCGCTTTAGGCATTTTTTTGAATTTGAAGAGCCTTCCCTATTTTTTTTAAATCCCTTGTAATAATTCAACAAAAGGACCTCATCTTTAATTTTCGCTTTAAGCCTCCGAAAAATCATGGATGGCTTTGCTCCAATGATTCTACCGTTCGGATCTTTAACCGATCGATATGGCATCATTGGCTGTTCTGACTAATTAATTTCCTGACTTAATACTAATATTTTCCGGGAAATGATTTTGCCACTCCCTTTGTTGTTAACACCTGTGGGCAGCATGCCCTGGAAATCCCGGTTTCCAAAAATGCAAGGGCCCGGGTCGAGGGAGCGCGAGCGCAGGTGGCAAGCGCTCGAAAATACAGAGTCGCCACTTGAGTTTTGAAGGTCCGACACTCAAGGAACCGTATTTCGAAGCACCTGCCGCGCTGTTTGATTTGAAAAAGTTAAGGAACCAGTCCGTCATAACCATATCTGGGTTCGGGAGCCAGGTTACGAGAGGGGAAGGGTTTTATGGCACCCCTCTCGCCCAATCCGGAGATCGGTCTCTACTTAGGCATTTTGAAAACATTGCGATTCTTCTTTTATTAATCAATTTTAGCCAATTAGGGCGGGGGAACAGTTAATCGGGGATTAAAACTGTAACATGTTTGCAGGATGATAGATGGCATGGACGAGTAGCATGATGAATAATAAACGGAATGATCTTGAAACAGCGATCAGATGCCAAAACCAGGCTCGGGCAGATTTGCCCTGCACGATGATCAACTTGCATGCCTGAACAGATCTGCATGCAAGTCAATCATCGCGCGAGACACACCGACTCTCGCGCGAGTGTTGTCATCTCACCACAGTCCCAAAATCATCCCCTTCTGGGCTCTGGAAGGACCAGTGCACACCCAGAAGCAAACCAAGCAGTGTATTGGAAGACTGTAAAATGCTAATTATTACACAATACTCCAAGCAGGAGCGAAATAAGATGAAACACAACCCCTAAACGGTGGGGGTATCAAAACAGAGGCCAAGGGCCAAGTTGCCCATGCAAGGGCCATTCATGGAAATCAGAGAACTGTCGCGGGACAGAGAGTAAACCTCGCGCGACACTCCCGACTGACTTCCAGGAATTGCTTTTCATGTCCTGGGTTCTGAGACAGGTCCAGAATGATCCCAGGGGTACTACAACAGAACAGAAATGAATATTGAAAGGTATAACTAGCATTTTTAAGTTAAAGAAAGCTGTAAAATGGTTATTTTGATGCTCAACAGTGATCTATAATAATTATTAAGACAATAAAACAAGAAAGAACCAACATCCCTTCCCCACGAGAACCATCGCGCGATGCTTGAGACAAGCGCGCGCGTGACTGGGTCCGTCGCGCGAGGGTATGTTGGTTGCACGGTTTTTGAAACCTTGCCAGCTTTAGGGCCAGGACTGGTATTGATTACCAGCCTTGACCCTGCCAGCCCCCCTCAGGGATCAGAACAGAGAGCAGAACAAAGGTAAGATATACCTTTGAATTTTGAGGTTTGAAAAGTGTTTGAGCTTTGAATTGAGGTTGAGTTTGTTTGTGGTGTTTGAGTGGAAGAACAAACTATGTTCTTAGGGTGCTAGGTTGGAAACCAAATGTTGCACTTGCTAATGGAGGAGAGATGAACAAAGGGCTAGGGTTAGAACCTTTTTGCTTTCAATTTTTGGAACCCTTTGAAAGAGAAACAAAGGGGGCTCTTATAGGCTTAGCACCTTCCACTAATGGAAAGGCAGGTCTGGTCCAAAGAATGGAGGTCAGCCGGCCACGAGGCTGGCTGAGGGTTACTTGGTAATTAAGCTGCCCAGCTGAATAAAGGTGATGGGGACAGGTTATGACCGTCGCGCGATGGTTCCAAACTGTCGCGCGAGGGTCAACGGCCAAACTTTGTCCATCTGGCAGTTTGACCATCGCGCGAGGGTTATAGAATGTCGCGCGACGGTGCTCCCGGGCGCGCGATGGTTGCGCCCTGGCGCACAATGGTTGTGCCCTGGCGCACGTCAGTAGGGTTTTTGGCTTTTGGAAGTGGCTTAAGACTGGGTTAGGTTCAAGGGTTTTGCAAACACTCAAAGCTCAAACACTCGACATTCCCGGGGTGTTCTTGATCCATTTCATCATTGGGGAATCAAATACCGTAAGTAAACTAATCTGGAAGCCCAGATTGGGGTGTCTACAGTAGCCCCCCTTTGATGGCACTTGGAGCACCATTGAATTGGTACAAGTAACGTCAAAGGTTTCTAGACACCACTCAAGGCAATCCAGAGCAGAACATATTAGCAAAGTAGACAAGCATACTTACAGAACCTGATTGGTTGAATGGACGGACGGACCGTCGCTTGTTGATTGAATTTGGTTTGCCAATGCCACAACATTGACTGAAGAACGCCTCAACACGCTTGGATTTGCCAATGTCTCAACACTGACGGTTTAAATGCCTCAACGCTGATTTGATTTGCCAATGTCTCAACACTGACGGTTTGAACCAGGACGCTTTGATTTGCCAATGTCTCAACACCGACGGTTTGACAGGACGCTTTGATTTGCCAATGTCTCAACACCGACGGTTTGAATCAGGACGCTTTGATTTGCCAATGTCTCAACACCGACGGTTTGACAGGACGCTTTGATTTGCCAATGTCTCAACACTCACTGAAGAACGCCTCAACGACGCTTTGATTTGCCAATGTCTCAACATTGACTGAAGAACGCCCAGGACGCTTTGATTTGCCAATGCCTCAACACCGATTGAAGAACGCCCCAACACGCTTTGATTTTTGAACGGACAGATCATCGGTATAAATGATCGAACCGTTGAAGATTGGAAGGGAGATCATCAGTATAAATGATCGAGCCGTTGAAGCTGGATGGGAGGATCAGCAGATAAATGATCAAACCGTTGAAGCCTGGATGGGAGGATGAGCAGTATAAATGCACAAACCGTTGAAGCCTGGATGGGAGGATCAGCAGTATAAATGATCAAACCGTTGAAGCCTGGATGGGAGGATCAGCAGTATAAATGATCAAACCGTTGAAGCCTGGATGGGAGGATCAGCAGTATAAATGATCAAACCGCTATAAAAAGTGATCGAGCCGTTTGAAGTTGGACAGGACCGGCTGTCGTTGATTGAGACGGCGGATCGCTCTGAAAAGTGCTGGAGCCAGTGAGGTTGGACAGGACCGGCTGGCGGGGATAGAGGCGGCGGATCACTCTAAAAAGTGACCGAGCCATTGCGGATTGGACAGGACCGGCTGTCGTTGATTGAAATGGCGGATCGCTATAAAAAGTGATCAAGCCATTGAGGTTGGACAGAACCGGCTGTCGTTGACGGAGACGGCGGATCAGTGTGCAGAACGATCAGGCCACTGAAGATTGGACAGGACCGGCTGTCGTTGTGTTGATCCAAGTAGCACAAACAGTGGATAACATGGATAGAAGCAAGGCGGACTGCAGTTGGGGAGAAATTGGTGACAACTGCTGAGCTGTTTACTTGCTGCCTTGCAGGCTTGCTTTGTCGTTTTGATGGATTTTTCCTGCGTTCAACATTTGATATACACACAATAGGCAATGACATGTATAAAATATTGAAAATGCAGATGCAAGCTTATGGCGGCTCCTAGAAGGACAACGACGCCTAAGGACTACCACTGAGCCTCATTACCGTACTGTCTGTGCCTCTGAGACGCGCACCCAGATAGAAAGACGCTGAACGGGCTGGCGTGCCCCAATTGACGTTTGAGCAATGGAATTGGGCCTGCGCCCTTTCTTTGATGCTTCGGCAGGTGTGCCCCAGAGATGCTTTGCTTGGCCTTGGGCTGACGTGCCTTTTCTGCTTCAAAAGATTCCGCTGCTTGTGGATTATGGATACTAGGGTAGCAATGCAACAATTGCGTTTTCCAGTTTATTGACTCTCTTTTTGCAAGTGTTGAAGAGAATGCAAAAGCTAACCACTAATATCTAATTTGCATTGACAAGTGCTTTGAATCGACACACAGACATGCGCACATGTGTACAGACTCGTCTAGCTCGAATGGAAAGGGAGACAGAGCCCCATGGTACAATGCGAACCCTCATACACATAGAATATAATGAAATTTTGGGCATTAATGTGCCAAAACTCACAATATTCCTGAACAGGTGAAACTGACACTTATGAAAAGTGGAAAAGGTACAAAGACCTGTACAAACAAAATCGAGAAAAGTATCCCGATATGACAATTGATTGAAAAACTGGAAAAATGTCGCAAAAATGGACATAAGACGCAGATTACGACATGTATAGGCCCGGACTGAAACCGATACCCCCGTGCAGTCACATTAAGTCCATATGACTTGCACAGCATGACAAGACTTGGCAAAAGCCTCTGGAACGACATTCGAGGGTAGTAGCTAACTGCTACTGTCTGCTGCAAGAAGAGTGCACAGGTTTCAG
The DNA here is from genome assembly GCA_018127125.1 of Rhododendron griersonianum. Lineage (NCBI taxonomy): Eukaryota > Viridiplantae > Streptophyta > Magnoliopsida > Ericales > Ericaceae > Rhododendron > Rhododendron griersonianum. Next base: position 51,083,069 of record CM030789.1, on the reverse strand, counting down.
ACCAACGCGTATCGCTTTGAACAAACACGCTGCGGTAGCTTACACCAGACTTCGCTGAACTTAGAATAAACTGTGAGCCTGTTAAGGCTTCTAGCATTTCGTTCTGTTTTTGATGCTTCAATTATTTTTAAGACTTATGCTCAGCCTGTAAATTGAAGAAGCAGTTTGGTAATAAAATTGAAAGACGAAGGTTTTCCCCCTTCTGGTTCCTCCAATGAAGCTTGTCTTGATCTTCGATCCTCTTCGACCTTTGATGTGTACCAAATGTCAACCATGGATCCAATTGATAGATTGTGACCGAGTCTCAAAGAAAGACTGCCTACGTATCCCAAGCTAGGGAATCAGGTCAAAACGTAGTTCAGGCCAAGGGTTAACTCTCGAGTATTTACCTCTCCTTTTACGCTTTAACTTTTGCCTAGTACCGCCCATTCGGGTCTTCGGTCTAGCGAGCTTTGATTGATTGCCTATTCATTTTTGCCTAAACCTCCTTCATAGGTTTTGGTCTAGCAGGCTGCTCTAACTTTTGCTTGGAACTGCCCACCCTTGGGGTTTTCAGCCCAACGAGCTTCTCTCAGGGAAGAGTTGCTTTTGAATTGATCCAGATCGACCATGGTGTTGAATTTGTTGCCGTTGAGGTCGAAGACCTTTGGCTGCAGCCCCAGATAATATGGCTTTGATAACAAAGAGTCAAGAGTGCTTCGGTTGGAAATGCCTTGCTCCAGGCTGCTTTGTACACTTCCTCATTTGTACTTGGCGGAACGCCACTGTTATTGCTTTGAACATGGTACAAGGCCCGGAGCCTTCTGTGCTTTTGATTTCTGGATTGGCACCCGGTATCAGGGGATTTGATACTTCTTTGTCTCAAAATCAAACGCGAGGCGTGACTTGGTAAGACCATGCCAAGACGTCTATGAATTCTTCGAGCCTGTCTGACCGGGCACAATGATCCTCTGGGGGCGGCTTTGAACCAATTGAACCTTTCGGGAGGTTATACTTGTCTTTCAAGTTTATTTGAAATTACTTCTTCTTTTAATAGGCTGAGCATGCCTTTCGTCTTCCCTTTCGGCGAGGGAACACATTTCCTTGGGAATGATCCCATCGAAATCTATCCCTTCGTCGTCAGGGTCGACACAGTTTATATAAAAGCCAGCGAAGCATGTAGAAGCAAGATGATGCATATCATAAAAACCCTCGGGGTTTGCCAAGTACAGCAGACTCGAAACTTGAAACAAAAGCTACGACGTGGAGGGCCAAGAGGCACAACCTCCGACTCAGAGCTAGACTTAGACGAACGCAAAAGACTCTGTGTCAGACTCAGACAAGACGCCAATGCAAACTAGACGTGGTTTTGAAAATGCAATTGTTAAAAAGCTACCCATAGCTTCCACAAAAAGAGGTAGGATCCAGCAGGTGTTAGGCCCAAGTAACAGCACTTCGGCCTCTTCAGCTTCTTCAGCCAAACCTACTCGATGCTCCTTTGAACGATGGACCTCAGCCAAACGGTCCTTTCCTTTGCAAGCCCCTCATCACTGTCAAACCAGATGTTGGCAGTGAAAGCCTCAGTTGCCCCACCTACAGCCATCATGTTAACCTCCGATTCGGACGGGATGGATACGATGGGTTTGGGTTGATTCGCTGGGATGATATAGTGGCTAGGGTTGAATATGGTGGAGCTCGGGTTGATTTGAGTGGAGGTTATAGATACCTGACCAACCAGAGGGTCAGACTCGTGCTGAGGCAAGGAGTCGAAAATGACATCGGGCTTTGGTGGAACTTGAATCGTGCCATCGTCAATTAGATCTTGTATCTCGTGTCGGAGACGCAGGCAGTCATCAGCGAGATGGCCAGGCATTTGGTGGAAGGCACAGAAATGGTTGGTATTGTAGTTGGCTGGAAAGACTTTGGGTGGAGAAGTTGGGGTCAAAAGTTTGAGATGCCCAGACTTGACGAGTTTCTCCATTACTGCAGATAGAGATACCTCTAAGACAGAGAAACTCCGGGGTTGGGTTCGAGATCGGAGGCTTTGAGCGCTTCGAATTTGGTTAATATCGGCTGTTGATGGAGGTGGAGTTGTGATGACACTACAATCGACAAGATCTTGAACGGCATGTCGAAGCCGAAAACAGGCATTGGTAGAATGGCCAGGCATTTGATGGTAGGTGCAATAGAGGTTATGCTTGAAATTGGGTGATGGATTTTTGGGTAGAGGAGTTGGATTGAGGGGCTTGATGGAACCAGCATCGAGGAGCTTTTCATAAATTGAGGCTAAAGGCGTAGAGAAGCATGAGAAAGTCCTTGGTGGGTTCCGGCGAGTGGACTGAGAATCCGAAGCGGAACCCTTGTCTGCTTTGCAATTTGCCTCATCAACAGGATGCATTCTTTTGCCTTCAGGACTGAATTCATCACTAAGCATGTCCTCCCCTTTGGCAAAGGCTTTGAACAAGGAATCAGCATCCTCCTTCGAATGAGTCCTGGCCTCATGAAACTCAGCCAGGTCTTTGAACATGTCTCCTGAGCACAGCTTGATTCCAACTGTTGGAGGGTGGTAGGCTTGAGAAGGTTCTCTGACTAGCCCCATATCTGGTTGCGAGGCTGTGGAGGAAACAAGGCCAACGAGTCCCTGGACCATAATCATCTGTTTGTCCATCTTGTGACCCAATTCTTCTACAGCTTTCCTGAGCTCAGCCAGCTCCATTTGTACTGCCATTCCGAATTGATGAGCGAGGTAGGTGATATGACCTTGGAAGCAAAGGTGTAATAGCCCTGGCAGACTCTTCTAAGCATGTTTGGCTCTTCTTTTCGGTACTTTCCGATGATGCAATGGCCCGAAGCTTTGACAGTAAAGTAATGAAAGCTCAGTGATGCCCTTTCAGCAGTTTATTGAAAGAATTGAAAGAACGAAAATGCAAAGATCATCGTTGTCAGTGTCCTCCTAGACTCTAGAACTAGAGACAAGTCTGTCTCATGATGTTCGGACGCTGCCAAAATCCTCAGATTCTTTTCGAGGGTATATCCTTTGAATAGATCAAACTGATCCTAAGAGATGCCAAAACAGACTAAGTCTTCGACTAGTCCCTTTTGAAGATTCGACTTTGAACTTGGAACAACTCGGTATTGATGGCGTGACACCTTTACCGGGGTGGCGTGAGCGACAATGCGCTTTAGCCGGGGCGGTGTACGTGTGAAGCACGATAACCAAAATGACATCAATATCACGACATCAATACTTTGTGGTTCCTTATGTTCGGTTGAATCCTCAACCGGACATGAGCCAAGGATTTAGTAAGGTTTGATTTCTCAAAGTCTCGCCGATCTAAGGACTTTTGAAAAATTAACAACATGCACCATCGAGATGCACGACTCTTCATCGGGTCATAGCAGCATCCTAACAAGCATAAGACAGACTCGAAAGCGAGACAACCTAGAAGCCGCCCTAAACATGCTCCTACGCAGAACAGAATGTATGCATGCATGTACAGAACCAGAGACGAGTTTGCCTCACAATATTTCAGACGTTGCCGGAATCCTCAGAATTCTTTTCGGCGATGTGTCCCTGAGTAGATCGACAGATCCTAAAAGATGTCAAAATAGACTAAATCTTTGGCTAGTCCCTTTTGAAGATTCAACTTTGAATTTGGAACAACTCGGTGTTGATGTCATGGCACCTTAACCTTGAACACGGCGGTGTATAGTGACAATGCACTTCAACCTGGGTGGCGCCAGCGACACGACATCACCACTTTGTTGTTCCAGATTGTCGGTTGAATCCTTAAACGGGCATGAGCCAAGGATGTAGTAAATTTTGATTTCTCAAAGTCTCATTGAACTAAGGACTTTGCGACTGATAACGAACATTCAACAGAATGAACGACTCCTCATCGGGTCCAACAACGTCTTAGACAGTGCAAGACAAACTCGAAAGACAAAACAGCCCTAAGCATGCTCCTACGCAAAACAGTGCATGCAATAGGGAAAGCAGTAACACATAGGCAGTTACGGGGTTAGATGCAAATAGATCTTACCCTGTGGGTACCTGTCCTAGTTTGGAGAGTTCTAATGCTCTGTATATGCAAAAGGCCGGTTTTGGTTCGTAACGGGTTCCTCGGACTAGGGCCACAGATATACCTTCCGTTACCCGCGTTTTTCGCAGAGTAACAGTCGAACGGTAGCATGACCCATCATCGTCGAAGGTTGTTGGTCATTCGGGGTCCCCGGGCTCCGGTAAACCGTGCCGGATTGCCAAAACGATCCAACGAGGCTTATCCCACATCGATGCAAATGAGAATGCTAGAAATTCATTAAGATAAGAAGAATCGCAAAATCGCAAAATGCCTTTTCAAATTTGGCTCACTTTATTTAGTCCATCTTTAGAGGAAACTACGCAAGCGAACAATCGAAAAAGCCCCAGATTAGAATGGCCGGACAGGAGGTCCTGTTAAATCACCATTTCAACCTTCGGCAGCGCGAAGCTCACCGTTTTGACAGACTTTTTAAGGGATTGTTCCCAAGTGTATTAAACTCTAAGTATAAATCAATATTAGTTCGATCATCCCCAGCAGAGTCGCCACTGTGGGCAGCATGCCCTGGAAATCCCGGTTTCGATAATCGAGGGAGCGCGAGCGCAGGTGGCAAGCGCTCGAAAATACAGAGTCGCCACTTGAGTTTTGAAGGTCCGACACTCAAGGAACCGTATTTCGAAGCACCTGCCGCGCTGTTTGATTTGAAAAAGTTAAGGAACCAGTCCGTCATAACCATATCTGGGTTCGGGAGCCAGGTTACGAGAGGGGAAGGGTTTTATGGCACCCCTCTCGCCCAATCCGGAGATCGGTCTCTACTTAGGCATTTTGAAAACATTGCGATTCTTCTTTTATTAATCAATTTTAGCCAATTAGGGCGGGGGAACAGTTAATCGGGGATTAAAACTGTAACATGTTTGCAGGATGATAGATGGCATGGACGAGTAGCATGATGAATAATAAACGGAATGATCTTGAAACAGCGATCAGATGCCAAAACCAGGCTCGGGGCAGATTTGCCCTGCACGATGATCAACTTGCATGCCTGAACAGATCTGCATGCAAGTCAATCATCGCGCGAGACACACGGACTCTCGCGCGAGTGTTGTCATCTCACCACAGTCCCAAAATCATCCCCTTCGGGGCTCTGGAAGGACCAGTGCACACCCAGGAAGCAAACCAAGCAGTGTATTGGAAGACTGCAAAATGCTAATTATTACACAATACTCCAAGCAAGAGCCAAATAAGATGAAACACAACCCCTAAACCGTGGGGGTATCAAAACAGCGGCCAAGGGCCAAGTTGCCCATGCAAGGGCCATTCATGGAAATCCGAGACCTGTCGCGCGACAGAGAGTAAACCTCGCGCGACACTCCCGACTGACTTCCAGGAATTGCTTTACATGCTTGGGGTCCTGAGACAGATTCCGGGGATCCCAAGGGCATTCCAAACTGAACAGAAATGAATATTGAGATATAAAACTAGCAATTTAAGCTCTAAGAAAAGCAGTAAACTGATTATTAGCATGCTTAACAGTGATCTATAATAATTATTAAGACAATAAAACAGGAAAGAACCAACATCCCTTCCCCACGAGAACCATCGCGCGATGCTTGAGACAAGCGCGCGCGTGACTGGGTCCGTCGCGCGAGGGTATGTTGGTTGCACGGTTTTTGAAACCTTGCCAGCTTTAGGGCCAGGTGGTATTGATTACCGGCCTTGACCCTGCCAGCCCCCCTCAGGGATCAGAACAGAGAGCAGAACAAAGGTAAGATATACCTTTGAATTTTGAGGTTTGAAAAGTGTTTGAGCTTTGAATTGAGGTTGAGTTTGTTTGTGGTGTTTGAGTGGAAGAACAAACTATGTTCTTAGGGTGCTAGGTTGGAAACCAAATGTTGCACTTGCTAATGGAGGAGAGATGAACAAAGGGCTAGGGTTAGAACCTTTTTGCTTTCAATTTTTGGAACCCTTTGAAAGAGAAACAAAGGGGGCTCTTATAGGCTTAGCACCTTCCACTAATGGAAAGGCAGGTCTGGTCCAAAGAATGGAGGTCAGCCGGCCACAGCCTCGAGGGTTACTTGGTAATTAAGCTGCCCAGCTGAATAAAGGTGATGGGGACAGGTTATGACCGTCGCGCGATGGTTCCAAACTGTCGCGCGAGGGTCAACGGCCAAACTTTGTCCATCTGGCAGTTTGACCATCGCGCGAGGGTTATAGAATGTCGCGCGACGGTGCTCCCGGGCGCGCGATGGTTGCGCCCTGGCGCACAATGGTTGTGCCCTGGCGCACGTCAGTAGGGTTTTTGGCTTTTGGAAGTGGCTTAAGACTGGGTTAGGTTCAAGGGTTTTGCAAACACTCAAAGCTCAAACACTCGACATTCCCGGGGTGTTCTTGATCCATTTCATCATTGGGGAATCAAATACCGTAAGTAAACTAATCTGGAAGCCCAGATTGGGGTGTCTACAACACCACTCCCCTGCAAGTGTATTTTTGCACCAAAAATACACTTGCAGGGGAGTGGCGTTAACAATAAAGGGAGTGGCAAAATCAGTAGCCTATTTTCCAACAAACAATCTAATTGCCTATTTAGTGACAAGATTTGTGGGGTTTAATTGCATATTTTTCAAAGAAATCAAAAGCCATTTCTCCCTCCTGTTCCCTCATCCAGTAAAATTTCAAAGAACAAATAATCTATATAATATGGAGCAACGGTTTTTGAATTCTCTATATTTTGGATCATTGAATTTGTACATATTTTTTCTATAGCTGAGATTTACGGATAATAAGACTAGAAATATACTTGGAAAGAAAATGAATATTTGGGAGAAGGATGAAAGAAAAACTAAAATTAATGTTTCCTAATCTTATTCTAATTCCTTATTTTGGATTTTTCCTTACTTTCTTAACAATTATCAGTCAAAAACGATTACCGTGATCTTGGACTCTCTCTCTCTCTCTCTCTCTCTCTCTCTCTCTCTCTCTCTCTCTCTCTCTCTCTCTCTCTCTCTCTCTCTCACGTTAATTCCAAAATGGATTCCAATTTTGAATCCAAAACTGTTTTCTCTCTCTCTCTCCATACATACATATATATGTGTGTGTGTGTGTGTGTTGGGGGGGGGGCCTTGTCATTTTTTGAAATGTATTCAGATTGCTAATGTTTAGTTGGTTGAGTGATTGAGGAAAAAAAACTGATTAATTATATATTTGGTTATTTGATTCATTGCAATATGTTGGTGGCAGCAAATATATTGATTTTGTTGCATCTTGATTCTAAGTCATAGTTTCACCTTCGTCTCCATCGGGTTGAAAGTTGAAAGCCAACGAAAATATACATGTCCGCATTAGAGTTAATTTTCTTATTTAACTTAATTTTCTATAGTACATAATACAATGGTGTAGGGCTCATCCATACTTAACAAAAGACAATTTGTTACCATGGATGATTACTTTGATCCAATGGTTTAGGTTCATTCTCCTCCTTTCAGTAAAGTGCTCACACTTTTTGCATATATTACAGAATTGCCATGGGAGTTTATTTACTCTTAACAACTGTACATTAATGTCTCTGTGATTTTTCAAAAAAAAAAAAAAGAGAGAAGAATACCAAAACTTTAAAGATTCTGGGCTAATTTGAAGAATATATACATGGGAGCATTCCGGCGACACAAAAAAAATACTCCATCTCAACCATTGAAGTCAATGGCTGAGATTAGAAGTTCACAAAGAATTACTCTTGACCGCAAAGAATTACTCTTGGCCGCGAAGAATTACTCCTGGTCGCATCGAATTGCACTTGGCAGCATCGAATTGCACTTGGACACATCGAACTGCATTTGGCAGCATCGAATTACTCTTGGCCGCATTGAATTACTCTTGGCTCCACCGAATTGCAGTTGGCCGCATCGAATTGTACTTGACCGCATCGAATTACTTTATGGTCTTGCAATTCTTTGCGGCCAAGAGTAATTCTTTGCGGCCAATAGTAATTCTTCGCGGCCAGGAGTAATTCTTTGCGGTCAAAAGTAATTCATCGCGATCAGGAGTAAGTAGGAGTAATTCTTCACGGTCAGGAGTAATATTTTGCGGCCATGAGTAATTCTTCGCAGCCAATAATAATTCTTCGCGTTAGATTCTTTTTCTTTTTAACTAATAGGTAAGAGAACAAAATTATTGTTCAATACAACTTGAGTTGTTAGTTTAGATGATTTGGAGTTTCATGATCTTTGTGGGATTGAAGATTGTAGATTTTTTGTTAGAGACTTTTGGGTAGACAGAGTTTCAAACTCTACTCCTTACTTGGTTATATGTAATATTTGAACTATTTTGCTTTTCTATTTTTCTAGGTCAGTTAAAGAAACAATTGCGATATGGGTTTCACTTTTGAGTGAGTGGACATTCAAAAAATTGAATTCGAGTTGGAATCCCGTATGATTATACATTCTTAATATCTCTTATGTTATCCCTGAATGCAACTAACGGAATTAAACAAATTTGGTAACATTTGTTGTGTTAGACTATTTTATGAACTTGGCTAGATGGACCATGTTTGAAACTTATTTTTAAAATGAAAATTTTCGAGAAGTAGATTTTGTTGGGAGAAGAAATTTTTTTATAATTCACGGTTATTTGTAATGCTCCTCTCGCATGAGGTAGGATCATATGCATATCCGGGGACTCACCTCATGTGAGAGGGCGTTAAAAATAACCGTTGTATCCACACAAAAAACTTTGAAAAAGTGGGATTTGATACTTCATTTAGACTATGTTTAGAAAGCATAAAGGCACGGGCAATTAGAGCATCCACAATGGTAATAATCAAAATCAATAACCAAAATGTGTCACGTCAGCATTTGATTATCCATTTAGTTCATAATCAAACTTAACAACTTCTACCTCCACATTGGTTATTTTTGCATCCCTAACCAAAAAAAACCCCACAATACACAATGCACATCTATCCAATCGCAAACGAGTTCCAATCACGCACCCAACCACACCAAATTATTGGTCTTGATGAGACGATTCCAATGTGGGGTGTTTTTGAGTTATTGAGTTTTTTGAGTTTGGTTATTGAGTTTTGGTTATTGGTAAAAGTTGTTAAGTTTGGTTATAGAATGGGTAGAATTTGGTTAATTGCTAAAAGACTTAGGTCATCCACAGTGGTATAATCAAAAAAGGATAACCAAAAGTTGACACATCAGCTTTTGATTATTCACTTAAAAGATTGCTAAGCTTAACAATGTTGAGCTTCACAATGGTCACTTCTAGTTCATAACCAAAATAAGAGGTCCACTACAATTTCACACACACACACACTCTCTCTCTCTCTCTCTCTCTCTCTCTCTCTCTCTCTCTCTCTCTCTCTCTCTCCATTTACGATTTTTTTGAGCAAAAATATATCAATTCCCTCTTTTAATTTTGGAAAAAAATCAATGACTTTCTTCCCTCCTATTATGAATTTTTTTGGGGAAAAAAATAAAAACAGGAAAGAAGAGTGAAATACCTTAATCCGGCGATGATGGATTAAATTGTAAATGATCGAGAGCTATGAGCTTCACTTTTGGAGGGAAAGAAAGAGAAATAGTTTGTGAGTGAAGTGAAGAAGGTATAGAGTAGGCGAAAAAGAGAAGAAGAAAATACCAGTTGAAACACGTGTGTATACAAATTTTGAAACTAATTAACATATGATGTGGGGTCACAAATTTTGATTATTGAAAAAGATTGCTAGTTTTGGTTATCCAAAGTCCAAAATTTGATTATTTCTAAAGATGTTGCTAAGTTTGATTATACCATTGTGAGCCATTTTTTGCACCAACATTGTTAACTTTAAAAACAATTAACTTTTGATTATACCACTGTGGATGGCCTTATAACTTTGCTTATTACGATGTGGGGTGTTTTTTGAGCATTGTTGTTAAATTTGCTCATCCACACCCATTTGCTTATTACAATGGAGATGCTTTACTAGTAGTCTTCTATATTGAAGGAAATACATTTTAAAAAGGGTAAATTTCACTTACCTCCCCTGAGGTTTCTGACAATTACAGACACCTCCCTCAAGTTTCTAAAATTGCACTTACCTCTCATCTGCTTTAGTTGTCGGCTGCAGATTCCCCCATCCGTTAGTTGACCGTCACTAAGTATGACGGAAATTGCTGACATCATCCATTACATCTATGATACTACCCATTTTACCCTTGAGTCAACAATTTTGCTTAAGCCATTTCAAAATATAATTTAATTAATGTGAAATTACTTTTATCTTCAAACTAACTGATACTAAGTTTTGATGAAGCTTTAGGTAAAATTTTAAATTTTTTTTGAAGCCATTACATTTGTCCGATGTAAAAAAGAATTAGTTTTCCTTTCTTTTTTTATGAAACTTCAAGATTTTTGTAAATACCTATATCTTTATTTGTATTTAGTTATAAATTAATATCATGACAGATAGATATATGTTAATTGAAATTCTTGCCCTAAATATTTTTTTTCTTATATACTAATTTAATGTTTAGCTAGTAAATAGTACATGTTATAAATAATCAATTACTCCTTTAAACTAAACCAATTGCCTAGCTATTAAACATTGAAAAAAATTTAGTTTTAATGTTATCTTCCACGCTACAGTCCTTTGTCTTTCAACCTATAATCATTACACTATAGAACTAAGTCTCGCAGTCATCATAAGCGCGCAAAAAATAAAAATAAATAAAAAGTCTTAAGTTTTTTTTTCCGCATTTTCACCTTAGGTCCTCAATTATGAATTTATTACCGTCTAATATTTTTATAAATTTCTAAATTCTTTTACGACTATGTTAACTATTTTGTCCTTGATACATGAGTAATTTACAATATAATTGTAATAAATAAAAATGTGAGAATTTGAAATATTACCATTCTTGTTTTTATTGTTGTGTAAGTCCTTTTGTTAGTTTTGTGTTTATTTTCTATTTAGTTTGATTGAATTATAGGGTTGTCTCGATAAGAGGAATTTAAATTATATAAAATTATGATCAAACCATAAAAAATTACTAAAGATAAAAATAATCCTTTGTCTTTATTCAATTTCGTTTGCCATTTTAAAACTCAAACACATGTAGTATATCTTTGATAATAGATTCACTTATTTGGGTGTTAGAAAAAAATTTGGACGCTGTAAATATACGTAGCATAAATAAAGACAACATAAATATTTCACTAAATATGAGGGGAGGTATCTAGTATTATTAGAAACTCTAGGGGAGGTCAACAAAGGGGTAAAAAAGTAAATTCGCTTTCCCCGTTAAAGTCTGTTAGCTCCTAACTCTGACAGGGGAGGTAAGTGCAATTTCAGAAACCTGAGGAGAGATATCTGTAATTGTCAGAAACCCCAGGGGAGGAAAGTGAAATTTACCCTTTTAAAAACTGTTACGTGGAGCATATTTTTATTAATTCAAACATAGCACAACCGTTTTTTAGACTCTGAATTCAAACTTCACGAATTTGTCTTTCTGTCCATAACATTAATTCCATTAATCTCTCATTTCCTCCAATTAATTTACAAAAAGAATTTGTCAAATTTCAAAGGCACACCCTCTCTACGTGTAACTATTCTCTTTTTAAAACAACACAATCTCTCTCTTTTCCTATCGAAAATATTCAAACTTTGTCCATTAAGCGCAATCCAATTGTGCGGCCCAATGCTTATTTTACGAACAACATATAAACTTTAAGAATATAATTAATCCTGCGTAGCATAGCACGGATTGACTGCTAGTACCAAATAATAGAAGGTAACAAAAGACGCAAGGGATACTATAAAAAGAAGTTGGGTAAGTTGTGATGGTGGTGATTAGTTAAGAAAGCTAGAAAATGAAGAAGGCGCCTCATCAACACATTTAGAATGCGCGGTATAGCTTTGTAGAATGATAATGAGGCGGGATTGATAGTGAGATTGAATGAACGTCCCAGATCATTTTCATCTCGACCGAACAAATTTCAACCGTCGGCTGAAATGAGATCTGAGCAGTCGATTGCCGAGCACAACAGCCCAAATAGGCCCAACACGCATGCTATCCCTAAGCTCCCCCGATTAGATCAAAAAATATGTTTACTATATATGCCTAGAGAGGATTGGATCGAAATCAATGGTTTCCACTTCACCCTTGAAAGAAAAAACACCAACACAAAGATGGCATTTTAGGGAAAACAACCCATGGTACTAATAGTCCAAGACCATTTTACCAAACCAAACAAAGGATTAGGGCGCCACGGGATTGGTATTTGGGAGTCCACTCCCATTCTCCAAACCTCGTACCAAAAATTCTCTTAAGCACTGTAATAAGGATAAGAAACTAGAAAACTAATTTTTCATTCATTGACCACAGGCCTAAATACAGACAATTCGCAAACATAACTAACACCTCCACACCAAAGCCACATGTGGAGACGATGAAAATACGCGAAAAAGAGAAGGAAAGAGTGCGAAAAAGACGTGTGGAAATGGTAAGCTTCAATATAAGCTGTGTGTTATTCAAGCTAACAAATGCAAATGCTAAACAGTTCCAATTACCAAAGGGTTTTCATACACAAAAACTCAGGCAAGTTTCACACTGGCAGTGCAGAAACAATTTCAACAAGGGCATCACTTGGGATCCGTCAAGCTCCAACTGAAATCCCACAACTTCTTCGCTAGTTCTTCGTCCTTTGCCAAAGTGCTATGTTTTCATATATTACTGTCGGAAAAATACTCCCCGCTCAACCCCTTAACTTGAGGATGCAATGCTATGTAGCATGTGGTTGCTGCTCCCTAAAACCATGAGGAATGGAAGCAAATATGCTAAAAAATCCAAAGTACTTGTGTCTTCTTTCTCAAGAAAATCTCTTCTGAACCATTACATCGCAGAGAGAGAACGAACCTGTGGAATGCTTTTCACAAGATATTTACCAATGTTCATCAAGCCTGCAACCAAATAGAAACCAAAGCATCAATATAGCCCAAACAAAAACTGAAAATACTATTGAGTACTAAGTGAAACTTATGAGCCAATTTCTTCAAGTACGTGTGCCAGTTTTGAAATACAAAACAACACGGGACAATAAAAAATACTACTACTATATATTTTTTTCGAGCAAAAATACAATTTACATCTCCTACTCAATTTCAGATCCTTGTGGCAGGTTACTCGATGTTTAAATAAACTTCCAAAAATCATCTCTTCGACACTGCCCCTTACCATTGGCTAGTGCTAATAATCCCTCTCTTTCCATTCTTGTGGTACATATGCTCTTTCTAACAGCATTAGATAGGTGTATTCAGATCCGAGAAATCCAACAACTATGTATAAAACAATCCTTCAGACGAAGGTACGTCAAGTGATCAAGTCCTAAGGTATAGAGGCTTTACCACGAAAAGTGTTGTGGTGACGAAAAAGACTTGTGTTAATGATTCCAGGAAGAAGTGAATTGGCAGTTATCTCCACCCCTTCTTCCTGGTAATTGTAAAAACGAAACAACCAAAACACACCATGTCATATTCTTCGCAACATATTACCAGGAAAAGAATTGAATAATGAAGCTTTTACGAAGTAATCATTCTCTACTTCTTAGAATTACTAGGTTCATTCAATAACTGGGCTGGTGATTTCCACACTCTCTTTTTTTGATAAATGCACCCCTTTTTTTTGTCCTTTACTGAAACTTTTATGTGTGATTTGTTTCACTAAAAGACAAAAAGTGAAGTGCATTTATCAAAAAAGGGCGTGCGGAAATCATTTCATCTCTAAATTGTATGATTCAGACTAGGTTATTCTTTGTAAGCTTGAGATAATTTCATAGCAAAGCCTCTAGGGATCGATATTCATGTAATCTGTTGGGATCCAAAAACAACTGAAAAAATATAAAGATATTTGTCCTCATATCAACTTCTTGGGTAGTTGAGTACCAGAATATATTGATTACCGTTAAGCGCTTTACCAATGCGTTGGCATGCAATACGTTTGCAAGATTTGATTTTCCTTATGCATATACGATGTGGTAACAGAAAAGGACCAAACGTAAATCAAGGAAATAAGTTTCTCTTCAGTGAACTTCAGGAAATCTAAAACACCTCAAATTTTTAAAGGCCAGGGTTGACAGGACTAAACTGTCCCTCTATGTCAAACACTATGCAGTCTCTGAAGAGCATCAGATTTGCTTCCCGATCTGTTATCTTGGGAGAAAACTGAAGGACATGTTGACTTCTGAAAGTTCTTAAGCCATTCCGTACTGAAAGTAATGAGCACCTAATATTGTAGATATTTGGTACGACTAGTCCCGTTTTATGTTTTTTTATCTTGCGTTTATTTAGCTTTTATAGTGATATTGCACATAAGGTAGGTTTTTGTGTATTTCAGGTAAAACGTGCTAATAAGGCGGTTTTGAAGGCCAAGAAATGCTTCGGGTGCAACCAAGTGCTCAAGACCACGTGCCACCACGTTGTGGTGCCTGAAGAGTCATGAAGAGATGGTTTGGAGGTTGCTCGGGTCGCCCAAGGGTCAAGGGAATTGAAGGAGAAGTAAGGATTTTACCAAAGCTACTCATCTTCCGACCAGCTGAGGGTATAATTGTCATATCTTTTGATGTACAAATGATATTGGATCCAAACCACTTGGGTTAGAAAGTAGACTCGACAAGCTTTCCAACGGTCCAAAGAACACCCAAATCCGAGTTCGGGAGTGTTCGGAGCGAGCCCGCGAAGTTTGCCCAAAAATCTGTCAAGCTGGTACCGGTACTGGCCAACTCCCAATACCGGTACTGGGTGTCCAGAGATCATTTTTTCCAGCCCGTTGAAGCCTTGTACAGGTACTGGGGAATTTTCAGTATCGGTACTGCATGGAAAAATCTGCAGATTTTTGTTATCTTTTTCAACCTTCCATTTATGGAAAGTTTCCACTTATGGAATATTTTTGGGATATTTTGGGGACTTTTTGGTCCTTTGTAACTTAATTTTAGAGCCCTATAAATGGGCTTGTATGCCTTTTATAGAAAGAATGGCAATTTCTAGTCTTTTTAGGCCTAAGTCTTTTTCTTTGTCGTTCAGCACTTTTGAAAATGAAATGGAAGAGGAAAATTGGGATTGGGTCAAACGGAAGACCAAGAATCGGCCACCTGTTTGATGTGCGTAAAATTGTAGAACAACAAGCACTTTACACATACACTCACATTCAGGTAAGTTTCGGCTTTTTTTTTTTTTGGGGGCTTTTTGGGAGTTTTGTCCTTATTTAAAAAAATTACGTTCATTAGTTTTTCGCCAAACTTTTGTAAATTATTGATTCGTCTAGACGAGAGAAATGAGAAATTAAAGCCTTACATAAATAATTAATCGTAGTCCCTGTGGATCGACTACATAAAGCCTACATAAACCTTACATAAAGCCTACAATCCGAACAAGCTATATTCGAGCTCCCTGTGGATCGACTCGGACTTCCTCACTATACTATGCAAATCTTTAATCGTAGTCCGGTTAATAAATAATTGAATTTGACGGCCGTTTGGTAAACTTCAACGACTACCGAATGAGCGCATCAGAAAGCACCGTCAATTATCATTGTAGAGTTTTCATTGCTAAACTCACGAAACACATCAGAACTCAGCTCAGTTCCTGCAAATAATAGTAATGGAACAGTAGATTTCTGTAAAAACAACATTTAAGGAGAATAAATTACAAAAGAAAATTAACCCTCTTGCTTGATCCTTGCCAGTCTCCACAATGTCACTCGTAAATCATAAACATCCAATGAAGCAGAAGTTTAGAATAACTCTCCCGACAACATTCTTAGGTATGTCAAGACCTTGTTCGGGGTTAATTTCCCTTCCATGAACATTCCCACAAGCTCACTTGAATCCATTGCAATCCACACATCACACGTTTAAGTATTTAGTGCCACAGTATTATCTCTAATCAAGTAAGGAACGCTGTGTTCTCTAAATGCGTTTAAATGGGCCACATTCCAATCCAAGAACACCGCGCTGGAGTGGACATACATATGTATTCAAACATCGACCCAATCCTATAATAGATCTCTCTGCATGAACGTGCATGCTATGAACATTTCATTACAGCCTACAACAGCTGTCAAGCAGAATGGTGCAGCAAAGGATTTTCTCCAATAAAAATTATCCAAAGCAGTTATCAAAATTTGTACCATGAGATAAAATTTAGCCATTGAAACATGATTCCAAGCCACAAGCCTTTTCAACTTTAAACTTTCTGCTCTCTTTAGGGACCTTCTCAATAGCACAAGCAATTGTTGCTGAATTGACAGAGAAGTCCCAATAGGAGTCCCAGGTGAGTTCGATGTTCCAAGAATTCCGGAAGTGCCTGAGATGCCTACTTCAGACAACAGGTTGCAGATAGCAGCTAATGTATAAGCAAGGCAGGTATCATCATTATGCTGCACAAGAAGCAAAATGAGAAAAATTAATGATAAGCGCGTAAATGTTCACATAAGCGCCCCTTAATTTATCCTTGCTAGGTCCTTTTATATTGTTACTCGGATATTAATGCTTGATTTTTGTGTTCTTAGGTACTCAGAGGTTTTAACATTTTAATAGGTCATATGAATGCTCCTGTGCACGTAAATCTTGGAGGTGAAAATTGGATGCAGAAGAATACAAATGATTCATGTTTGGTGGGCCCAAGGACTTCTTATTTTGACTAATACTTGGACCACGTAAATGGAGGCCTAGCATTCTCGGTCGAAGGAATGGCCCACAGCTCTGTGAGAACGAATAGGGTTAATTGGGAGGCCACGCATACACGTGAAAAAGAGGGAAGTCGGCTACAGCAGCATATAAAAGAGAGGCCACGCACATAACCGAGAGTGTGACTTTTGGGGACGCTATCAGAGAACGAAAAGCCGAGACCGAGAGCTGTGCAGAACTGTTTCTTCGACAGTCAATCACGGTGGAAAACAGAAGCAATATTGCGATGAGTTCCACCCCGATGTCCGGCTAAACCCTTCTATTCTAGGGTGTAGATGAAGCTCAAACTCTAAGTAACCCTTCTATGTTTTGATTTAGGTTTTATTATTCGAATCACGGTTGTATGACTTTTAAGGATTTATTTATGATATTACTTCTTTCCAGCAAATCTTGTGTATGAAAATCCTAGTTTTTATGCACGCTCATACAACAGTTTTAATTGTTTTATGATAACCGATTGGATGGATTATACTACGTAAGACGCGTCGTGCCGATGAGACGATCCGTACTTTAATTTGAGACGGGTCGTGCTAGTAAGACGATTCGTGCTAGGCGGAGATAATCCATGCCAATTGGTGATTCATAGATTATTTTTAGGAGGTATCGCTAGGGCTTGCAATCCTACGATATCCGGATTGATTCGAATATATGACCTACACTCGAAACATATTTAGGTTACGAGAGGGGAAGAGTGGATTCGAAACCCTAGAACTTTTTCCCATCAATTCTTTTCTGCTTTTCTATCGTCTTTAATTTCAGTTCAATAGTTTTAAGAATCCAACAATCAATCAATCTTTTTCTCGGATTAATATAGAAATTAATTGAAATAACTGTAACTTAGCTTTATAATCCCTGTGGAGCGATACTCGGAATACTTACCACTATTCATTAGAGTAGTAGTAATTGCTTTGTTTTATTAATTATTTTTGGTACGGAAACGACCCGATCAAATTTTGGCGCCATTGCCGGGGATTACAAGCACGGTTGCGTTGTTTTAGTTGATTTTTATTTTAATTCCTAGTTTAGGTATTTTTAGTTTTTTTTATATATTATTCCTCATATTTGTTTAATTGCATTCTTTCTTTGTTAGCATTTTATTGTGTCAAGCACAGGAATCGAGAAATTGTAGCGCACAGGAGCAAGAAGTAAGCGGCAACGCTGCAGCTTAACAGTGCAATAAATTCAATTGGCTTTTTCTGGCGCTGTGAGTTATCTTATTTTTCTGGGTTTTTGTAAAGACCCGTAAATTCGTAAAATTGATTTAAAGGTTTGAAGGAAATAAAAAGGATGAGATTGATTTTGTTATTGGAATTTGGGGTCAATGTGTTAACTTGTGCACTTGAAGGGTGAGTATGTGTGTTGGGTATATAGCTTGTGGGTGTGAGACTAGGGAATAACTTTCCCAAATTTCTTTCTCTCTCACCTCTCCCGACTTCCCCTCTCTCTCGGCTCACTCTCTCACTCTCACTCTCATCCCAAAATTTCACCTATTCAACCTAAAACCCAACCAAAGCTACCCTCAATCTTCCATCTCTACGCATATTTCAGTCCGTATTACACCGGTTTGAGCTCGGTGGAGGCGTATTTCGTTCGAACTCGAGGATTGGGGCTAGGGCTCGAGAACTCCATCCAAATTCGTTCTTGATCTTGAGGTAGGAGGTTCTAACTATCAAAATATGTTTATGATGTGTTTCCTAAAGCTTGATTTGTGCCTTGGATCGTGGTTGTTGTCGTTGATGTTGTTGTGGTTGAAAAACCCATCTTGATCTGTCAAAAATCTGTTCGAAATCCATCGTTATCGATAACATTTTAATTGTTATCGATAACATTTTGTTCCGGAGCCCAGAAAATCTATTGTTATCGATACCCGCTGCCTTGTTATCGCTACCCTTGCGGCTGGAATGATTTTTAACCCAAAGGTATCGATAACATTTCTATTGTTATCGATACCTTCCTGTCAATTTTGGACAGTTTTGTTACCTTGATTCCCATTCCTAAACTTTGAGTTTCTAACATGATTGGCCTATCTTAATCACCATCCTAATGACCTTATATTAGATTACTCCTGCCATGTTACCTCATTAAACATACCCATGGTTTAAAGGCTCCATAAATTATGATTTTCCCGAAAGTTCTTACTGAATCAAAGTTGCTTTTTGAACGGCATATCCGAACGGCGAGATTAATCTTGATACTTTCCGGATACGACGAGAACACCTCAGGACTCATCGACGGGTGAGTGCCTGGCAGAGGACATCGGGGTCCTTTAATTGGCCCGGCAAGAGCTATATTGTAGAGACCCGTATTAAATTTTAATAATTTCGATGCTTGATAAAAGCTTGAGTTGCAAATTATGTGAACAATAACAATAATGTGGTTATGTGATTTGGGGTTATTGTGGTAAGATTGTTTGTGGAGGGGTGCAAGTGTAAATTACAAGTGCTTGGATATATATAGGTGTGTGTGTGTGGTGTAGAGAATCATATTCTCTCATCCTCTCAACTCACGTCTCTCTCTCGGCTCTCTCTCTCCCGCCCGACTCTCTCTCACACTCTCACACTCCCACAAAATCTCACCCAAGAACTCACAACCCATGAAGATTAACCTTCATTCCACCTTCCGCACGCGACATTGAGCTCGTATTTCATTGGGTTTAGCTCGGAGAGGAGTATTCGGTTGATTCAAGGTTTTCGGAGCTAGGGCTTGGTTGGGAGTTGGGGGTTTTGCTCAAAACCCATTCGGTAGGGATTTCTCACTTCTATTATATGTTTATGAGTTGATTTGGTACTTAGATCGTGCCCTAGATCGTTGGTTTCGTCGTTGGAATTGTTCTGGTAGAATCTGAAAATCGTGCACTGGGAATCCAAGTCCTACCGGTAGGAGTTTTGAATCTACCGGTAGAAACGCTGTCCAGTAGTGTCACTTTTGTGAAATTTTGGTCTTCTACCGGTAGACATTGAATGTCTACCGGTAGGTATTCAAAAATCTGTCATTTTTGTGAAATTTGGGTCTTCTACCGGTAGAGATTAATGTCTACCGGTAGACATTGAAAAATCAGCATTTTTGGAAAAACTTCGATCGAGCATAACTTTTTCATCCGAACTCGGTTTTGGGAAAATTTTATATCGAAATTCATGTACCGGAGGTCTACTTTCCAATGGTGGTGGTCTCATCTCCCAATTCTTAACCATTAAGGTTTGGTAGCCAAAATAAGATAGATAAGTTCGTATATGTTGGGAAATCCTTTTTCCCTAGGATCGTTTGGGGGAGACACGGATGTTCCTAGGTTCTCTTGAGTATCTAATTGAATGGTATGACGAGGCTAGTGGTATACTAGGGTTTGTAGTGGTCGTTGGGTTCCGTATGAGTCTTTTGACACCGAAGTGAGATTTTAGAGAACATAATGAATATAGGTGGGCTAAGGTTGTGTATGCTGACATGCAATGTGCAAGGCGAACACGTTGGACACTTTGCTAAATCAAACAATGCTAGGAGTAAGTACGTGAGACATTTCCCTTACGATTGATGTGTGGTACATCTCTTTCGTATCTTGTACAACTTAAGGGTTGCTAGAATGAAATCTATGAATCGTTGTGACTAAGTGTCCTTTAATGTATAGTACAAACAAGCTTAAATGGTGATATGAGAAACTAATGGCGTGACGATAGCGAGTTGACTAAAGTGGAATTTATCCGTACCACTTCTACGTGAATAAGTCTTTATTGTGAGTTCATCATACGTGATTGAGATGAATTACGAAATTGTAATGTGTATCAGAGGAATTGTGGTGTGGTGACCTATGATATGTGATTTGAATTAGCTCCATCAGTGAGGGAGGTACTAGTAGGGGTATCGGGATCCCTTACATGGCCGGCAGGAGCTTTTGGCTCATGGCACAGAACGATAAAGGAATTGTGATACGATGTGAATGAAAAAGGGGTATCATTGTGAAAGTGTGATTGATATGAGAGATATTGGCTTTGCGATTCTTTGATCATAATGGTTTCATAAGTTAAGATATCGGATTGGTAATTTGAAATAAGATGAGAGGCAGTGGCAGTCATGAGAGAATCGTATAGATAGTAAGTTCTCGTGGTTAAACTAGAGTCTTGATGTGTAGTCATGGTACTTCAGTTACGTCATCGACGTTGGGATAATTACTAGTCGTGTTTTGTTTCTCCCTTGAGATACTGTTCCTTATTCCTGTTATTCATTCTACCTGTCATCCCATTTGCATATAATGGTTGTGTAGATTTCTCTACTGGGCTAGTGTAGCTCAACCTATCATTTTCAGGTGTGAACCCGGAGCGGTAGCATGGAGTGAAGTGCATGCATTCTAGTGCATATTTTCGGAAGAAGTGGTAAAGGAGACTTGTGGATATTTTGGTAAATCATGATTTGGGAATGTAATAGAACTTAAACTCTATTTCTTTTAATGATGTAATATATTCAAACTCTTGGAGTTGGACTTGTAATTTAATGACCAGGACATGGTGAACTCTTTTGGGGTATTATGTATGCTCATGTGAGGGGTTTTATTTATGAAAAGCTATTTTATTTATGTTGAAAATCGAGGGCGTGACAACTTGGTATCAGAGCGTGAGTTTAGAATACCTTGAGACCGTGGGGAGACTTTTAGTCTCATGGGTTCAAAATCACTGCTTTTTAACAAAACTTGTGCATATATGTGTGAGTAGTATTCATTCATCTATGTGGCATTGCATTTATGTTGTTGTAGGTTGGCTTAGAGTTGTTAGACGGGATTGGTGGAGTTGGAGATTCGTAGCGTATCGCTTTTGACGATCTCTTCATTGTTTCTTTGTAGTGAGATGCCTCCGAGACCTGAGAATAGACGGGGTAGGATTGGTAATCCGAGAATGGGGGCAGGACAGAATCAGCTTGCTAGGGAAATTGTAGCGGCACTTACAGCAGCAAATCTTTTGCAACCACCTCCTAGGGATAACGCTGACAGTCGGGCCATAATAGCCATGCGAGAGTTTAGCCGTAGGAATCCACCTCAGTTTGATGGGGAGAGTAGCGATCCTCTTGTGGCCGATCATTGGCTTGCACAAATTCGTAAGATCTTTAATGCGCTTAAGATTACGGAGGACGACCTGCGGGTGAGTATAGTCGCTTGTCAACTTGTCGGTGAGGCGAATGAGTGGTGGGAATCGATTTTAGGAGCAAGAAGAGATGCTAGGAGAATGGCAAGGGCGGTTAATCGAATCAATGAACCAGATGTAGAGAACCTGACTTGGGCTGAGTTTGAAGAACTCTTCGAGAATCAATATTTTCCAGATACGTATCGTGAGAAACTTAGAGGACAGTTCGAGAAGTTAGAGCAAGGAAACATGACCATCTCTGATTACGCTATAAAATTCCAATCTTTATCACGTTTTGCACCAGAATTAGTGGCGTTAGAGGAAAGGAAGTGTAGGCGTTTTGAGAAAGGGTTAGACCTGTCTATCAGGAAGTTTGTGGTAGGCCAACGAATTGGAAGGTTTTCTGACATTGTCGAGTGTGCTAGAAGTATTGAGTATACGGAGGAAACACCAGGGGAAGCGGAAGTACGGGGACAGAGACAACAAACCGTTGACAAGAGTGTATCTATAGAAGCGTCTGGAAGTCAAGGGAGGAAAAGACAGAGAGAACAGTTTTGGTCCACCTCGGGACAACATAGTTCAGAACCACCTAATCTTACTAGAACGTCAGGAGTCTCGTCGGGGTCAACGATTGTGTGTTATCGGTGCCGTCGGTCGGGCCATCGTGCAATAGACTGTCCTCAAGAGAGGGAATACCATGGTCAGAGGCCACCCCGTGTTTGCTATCGATGTCGCCATCCAGGGCACTTAGCGGTAGATTGTCCACAACCGACAAGCAGAGGGAGTGTCCAGAGATCCACGGGGTCAGGTCATGCATCACATACCGAATTGTGAGGTAGTGTGAACTTATATACCCGTATTGTGATTACTTGTGCATATTTGAGATGTTCGTTAATTGAATGACTCCTATAATGAAAGTCTGTGGTTCATACTAGTATCGATTAATATTGTGGAGTGATCTATGTGATATTGTTTGATAGAGACCTATATAAATGTGCTGACTAAAGTAGCTGAATGAGAGTATTCTAGGTTGATAAAATGGATAGAAATCGTGTAAAACCTTATGAGATTGCAATGAACATGATCACTGTTAAATTTTCGGAACCGCGAGTTATGGAGTACAGGGCACTGTGTGGGCCCGTGATTGTATGGGGTACTGTGTGAACCCGTGATGGTATTTTGGGCACTGTGTGAGCCTGTGGTATTTTGGGCACTATGTGAGCCTGTTATCGAATTGGGCACTGTGTGAGCTTGTGGTATTTTGGGGCACTGTGTGAGCCTGTTATCAAATTGGGCACTGTGTGAGCCTGTGGTATTTTGGGCACTGTGTGAGCCTGTTGTCGAACTAGGCACTGTGTGAGTCCGTAGTGTATAGGGCACTATGTGAGCCCGTAGTGTGGTGGGTACTGTGTGAGCCCGTACTATATTGGGTACTGTGTGAACCCGTTGTTGTATTGGACACTGTGTGAGCCCGTGGTTGCGTTGGGTACTGTGTGAGCCCGTTCGATGAGGTGTTGGGTACTGTGTGAAGCCGTTGACGTGTAGATGTATTCGGTACTGTGAAGTTTCAATAAGTTGTGCGGTGAGCCTGTAATTGGTTGACTTATTATGGTATTTGGTGTATAAAATGTGTTGCTATTTAGTTTCAACTTACATGTTAGAACTAGTGTGCAGTGTTATTGTGTGAGATTCTTCCATAGAATGTGGTGTTGGATAGATAATGATATATTGTGTGGGTACTTGCTACGTGCTAGATAGGTAATTGATTGAAGGTGTTTGTGTGGGTAACTTGAACCTCTTAGCTAGATGTAACATTATGTGATGATTGGAATCTCTAGTCCCAACTCCTTATTTAGTTGTACCTTATAATTTGATGATGATTTGCACGTCTTTCAATTCCTAGATTATGGCCTTATTGAGGGTCTTGATCACTTAGTTAGTTCCTCGTAAGATGTTGAAAAGGCGAGACTAGTTGGACATTGTAGACCTAAGCTGAACATGAATCGAGTTATTTACGAAGGGTGTCAAATGAGTATAGTGAAACACGTGAAGTGAGGGATTTTGGTTTAGAGAGTTTTTCCATTTACGAATGTACGTATCTTGAACTCAAATTTTTTTTTGAAAGGGATAGTGCTTTGTGAAAATTGAATCTTTGCATAGTTCATTTATATGTTGTCAAAATTGTCATCCTTTCCAAGTGACCAAGTGAGGTGTTCGTAATTGATTGTTGATAATGTCTTTCTAAAATGAACGTCCCCTTTCAAATTCTATAGAATTTTGCCACATGGGCATGTTTCAATAGTTTTGCAACTACTCAAACAAGAGCTTTAAAGGGGGGCAAATTTTTGTCCAAACAAACACTTCACCTTTGCTTTGAAAAAAATGTAAGTTGAAAATTCATGATCATTGTTTAGTTTAGACTTCATCGTATCGGACACATTAACATTTGCTCGGCATTTGTCTTTTGAGGGAGTTTGTCTTGAGTTAGAATTAAGAACTATTAGAGCTCTACTGGCGTGAGTCTCGGTAATGTGAGTAAATCGGGAAGTAAAGAAACGAGGCAAGAGATGTGTACGAAAGTTGATTTCCCTGTAAGCGTACGTGAAGAATCTAATAAATCTTGGGTTGGATGAGTAAATCTTAGAACTTGCTGATTATGTATTGCTTGAGAAAGTTGTTGAATTACGACATTATGAAATTCTCCTTTGTGTTTGGACACGGTCCATGGAACCGGAGTTGGTTAGTCGGAAGTAATGAGAATGGATATGATTTGTGAGACTGGAATTAGTTGGTAACATGATTATGATTTGTACGAATACGAATAACTTTGTAACTTGACATGTATGAACATGGGAACTTGGCGATTGTTTGGTAAGAAGCTAAGTTAGTTAGTTGTGGCATTATAGAGTTTTCTTGCATTTTGGACACGGAGGTTAATGGATACGAAGCCTTGTGTGGTGGACACGGCCCTTGGGATTAGAAATTCATTGATGATGTTCCTTCATCTATTCTATGCAAATTTCGGGACGAAATTTCTTTAAGGAGGGTAGAATGTAGAGACCCGTATTAAATTTTAATAATTTCGATGCTTGATAAAAGCTTGAGTTGCAAATTATGTGAACAATAACAATAATGTGGTTATGTGATTTGGGGTTATTGTGGTAAGATTGTTTGTGGAGGGGTGCAAGTGTAAATTACAAGTGCTTGGATATATATAGGTGTGTGTGTGTGGTGTAGAGAATCATATTCTCTCATCCTCTCAACTCACGTCTCTCTCTCGGCTCTCTCTCCCGCCCGACTCTCTCTCACACTCTCACACTCCCACAAAATCTCACCCAAGAACTCACAACCCATGAAGATTAACCTTCATTCCACCTTCCGCACGCGACATTGAGCTCGTATTTCATTGGGTTTAGCTCGGAGAGGAGTATTCGGTTGATTCAAGGTTTTCGGAGCTAGGGCTTGGTTGGGAGTTGGGGTTTTGATCAAAACCCATTCGGTAGGGATTTCTCACTTCTATTATATGTTTATGAGTTGATTTGGTACTTAGATCGTGCCCTAGATCGTTGGTTTCGTCGTTGGAATTGTTCTGGTAGAATCTGAAAATCGTGCACTGAGAATCCAAGTCCTACCGGTAGGAGTTTTGAATCTACCGGTAGAAACGCTGTCCAATAGAGTGTCGCTTTTGTGAAATTTTGGTCTTCTACCGGTAGACATTGAATGTCTACCGGTAGGTATTCAAAAATCTGTCATTTTTGTGAAATTTGGGTCTTCTACCGGTAGAGATTAATGTCTACCGGTAGACATTGAAAAATCAGCATTTTTGGAAAAACTTCGATCGAGCATAACTTTTTCATCCGAACTCGGTTTTGGGAAAATTTTATATCGAAATTCATGTACCGGAGGTCTACTTTCCAATGGTGGTGGTCTCATCTCCCAATTCTTAACCATTAAGGTTTGGTAGCCAAAATAAGATAGATAAGTTCGTATATGTTGGGAAATCCTTTTTCCCTAGGATCGTTTGGGGGAGACACGGATGTTCCTAGGTTCTCTTGAGTATCTAATTGAATGGTATGACGAGGCTAGTGGTATACTAGGGTTTGTAGTGGTCGTTGGGTTCCGTATGAGTCTTTTGACACCGAAGTGAGATTTTAGAGAACATAATGAATATAGGTGGGCTAAGGTTGTGTATGCTGACATGCAATGTGCAAGGCGAACACGTTGGACACTTTGCTAAATCAAACAATGCTAGGAGTAAGTACATGAGACATTTCCCTTACGATTGATGTGTGGTACATCTCTTTCGTATCTTGTACAACTTAAGGGTTGCTAGAATGAAATCTATGAATCGTTGTGACTAAGTGTCCTTTAATGT
This sequence comes from Rhododendron griersonianum, assembly GCA_018127125.1. Taxonomy (NCBI): domain Eukaryota; kingdom Viridiplantae; phylum Streptophyta; class Magnoliopsida; order Ericales; family Ericaceae; genus Rhododendron; species Rhododendron griersonianum. Next base: position 51,056,853 of record CM030789.1, on the reverse strand, counting down.
ATAGTACAAACAAGCTTAAATGGTGATATGAGAAACTAATGGCGTGACGATAGCGAGTTGACTAAAGTGGAATTTATCCGTACCACTTCTACGTGAATAAGTCTTTATTGTGAGTTCATCATACGTGATTGAGATGAATGACGAAATTGTAATGTGTATCAGAGGAATTGTGGTGTGGTGACCTATGATATGTGATTTGAATTAGCTCCATCAGTGAGGGAGGTACTAGTAGGGGTATCGGGATCCCTTAAATGGCCGGCAGGAGCTTTTGGCTCATGGCACAGAACGATAAAGGAATTGTGATACGATGTGAATGAAAAAGGGGTATCATTGTGAAAGTGTGATTGATATGAGAGATATTGGCTTTGCGATTCTTTGATCATAATGGTTTCATAAGTTAAGATATCGGATTGGTAATTTGAAATAAGATGAGAGGCAGTGGCAGTCATGAGAGAATCGTATAGATAGTAAGTTCTCGTGGTTAAACTAGAGTCTTGATGTGTAGTCATGGTACTTCAGTTACGTCATCGACGTTGGGATAATTACTAGTCGTGTTTTGTTTCTCCCTTGAGATACTGTTCCTTATTCCTGTTATTCATTCTACCTGTCATCCCATTTGCATATAATGGTTGTGTAGATTTCTCTACTGGGCTAGTGTAGCTCAACCTATCATTTTCAGGTGTGAACCCGGAGCGGTAGCATGGAGTGAAGTGCATGCATTCTAGTGCATATTTTCGGAAGAAGTGGTAAAGGAGACTTGTGGATATTTTGGTAAATCATGATTTGGGAATGTAATAGAACTTAAACTCTATTTCTTTTAATGATGTAATATATTCAAACTCTTGGAGTTGGACTTGTAATTTAATGACCAGGACATGGTGAACTCTTTTGGGGTATTATGTATGCTCATGTGAGGGGTTTTATTTATGAAAAGCTATTTTATTTATGTTGAAAATCGAGGGCGTGACATATATGCTCATAATAGATATTTCAGGACCGCCCTTTGGGCAAGGTGCCTGGCAGAGGACATCGGGGTCCTTAAACTGGCCCGGCAGGAGCTTCGGCTCATGACACTTGTACGAGACACGTTCTGACACATGGTGCTTTGAAATGCTTTACATTGGAACCCTCGGTTGACCATAAAAGCGGATTGTTGAAATGAAATTGCTATTGTTGTTCATCCGTTGGATCTTGTTGCCTTTGATCATCTTATTTTCTTTCCTACATTTCATATGCATATATTGCTAGATTAGAGCTTTCTACTGGGCTAGTGTAGCTCAGACCTTCCTTCATTTCAGGTACTAACCCAGGGCATTAGTTGCATGTTTGGATTGCCTGGATGTGGTCGTTGTTTTGAAAGCTAATGTGGAGGAGTTATTAATCCATCTTTGTAATCAACTTTTGAGAGATGTATTCGTAACTTTATTTGTAAATCTTTTGATTATGAAATGATGTAAATTTCTTAACTCTATCGATACTCTTTACTTATGTTAATTTGGGCCTCCGAGCCAAGGATGTAATATTTTGCGAACTGTCAAATGTTGGGACTGTAATCGTGAGATGGAAATGTAAACTCTTTTGGGGTAATATTTGGAATATTGCGAGGTTTTATTTATGAATATTCTCTATATTTATGTTGAAAATCGAGGGTGTGACAACTTGGTATCAGAGCATAGGTTTAGAACATCTAGAGACCGTGGGGGGACTTTTTAGTCTCATGGGTTCAAAATCCGCTGCATACTTTTTACAAAACACACGTGTGCTTGCATGAATGAGTCAGTGCATCATTGAAGTGTTGCATTTAGTATTATGGCAGAGTGACATTAAGTTGTGGACCCGTGTTGAGAAGTTGGAGGCTCTGACCTCATTGTAGTGATGGTGGTCTTGGTCTGTACCATTTGTGGTAAGATGTCTTTTATATGAGATGTTAGATGGGCATGAGTGGTGACGATATTGATGTGTGAAAGAGGATATTTGTTAGCATGTGATAAAAGGGATGGACTGTTGATTTGACTTACGGGATGAGTGTTAGATTTATTTTTAATTGAATTGCTCGGATTATGTGCTAAGTTAAACCTATATGAGATGAGCTGTATAAGGTATAAGTATAAGGTGAGTAAAATATGCGATGGGAATTGAGTTAGTGCGTGTCTTGAATGTGTTTGGAAAGGGTAAAGACTTATTGTGGTGATAATTATAGTTTATTGTTGTAGTGGTAGTTATTGAGATAGTTATTGTGAGCATAGGTAGGCAAGTCGAGCCTACATAGGGAGATATGTGTATCTAAGGTTGATGTAGAAAAATGGGGGTTATAGGTAGGGTGTCAGAATACAGTTTGTGTCTTCTGGACACCCAGGCGACTACCGATGAGATCCAATTGGAAGAGGCGCTTGATCACCGCATCTTCTGGATGGAAGTCTCGGAAAGTCAACTGGACATTAGTGTTATACATAGGGGCTAGATCTCTAGGCTTGAGGTAGATGACTGTCTATAAGAATTTGGTTGAAAATAGAAGCGCTATGGTATTGTTGTCATTACTGAAAATAATTGTCATGGTGATGTCATTATAACGAGATGGTAAGGTAACAGTTGTAGTATTGCTTAGTGAGTTATGCGATTGAAGGAGAACTATATTGATGTATTTGAAGTCGAGTGGTTGACGTGAGTTATGTGGTGAGGAACGTGTTTGAAGTATGTAAGGATTTATGAATGTGAACTATCGTGGTTGGAAACGAAGTGAAGAGTGGTTGGTGTGTCCTGATTTGAAATGGCGGGAAGCCTGGAGTGATAAATGTGAGAGGGAAACAGAACGTTGTGAGTTGAAGGATTAGAGTGTAGAGAAACTGTATGATGTGTGCTCGGAGATGTAGGCTAGACTGATGACAGTAGGGGATAGATTGGGGTATGTCGTTGGGATGATAGGTTTGTTTGAGAGAGATTAAGGGATAATGGTGATAGTGATAGTAGTGATGGTGATGGGAATTGTGTGGTTGTTATGAGTGAGGTTGAGTGTAATTGTGGTGATGTCTTTGAGAAATATGAATGTCAATATGACTGCTTGGTGGAGAGAAAGAAATTTGTGAGCCGTGAAATTTGTAGTGAGCGGGATCATTAGAAGTTATTTGTGTGAGTGAATTCGCCTCTTGAGTGATGGGGCAGTAGAAGCCTTAGACGTAACTAGGAGTATAGACATGTTGTCGTTTGAAAACCTAAGTCTTGTGGGCATTTAGGGAGGAGTCAGTCAATTCGATCGTTTGTGTTGGTGTCAAAATTTTAGTATAGAAACAATCAATAGTATTGTATTTTAGTTGGTGCAGCTATTGCACACATTATGTAGGTGTTAGGATGATGAGATGCTGTTAGGTGGTAATGTTGTTGAAATAGAGGAATGATTCGTATTGATTATACGGGCATTGGTGATGTAATGTTTCAAACTGTGAATATGAGAAATACGTGATTTGATTTGACTAAATGAACGAGAATGCTCGGGATTGGTAAAGTGAATAGACATCGCATGAGGTATTACAAGATTAGAAAGAACGAGACTGATATGATTGTGGTTACTGTTGGGCTTGCTAGAGCCATGAGATATGAAGTACTGGGTACCGAATGAGTTAGTTAATATGTGGGTTAATCGGATGTTGCGTAAGCCATTAATTGGTATGGATGGTTTGTTGATATATATATTTCATGTACGGAATCTATTGTTGTTTAGCGTTAACATGTGTGTTTGACTTGGTGTGCAATCTCGATGTGTGTAATTTGCTCATAGTTCCGGTGCAGGGTAGACATTGATGTGTGCGTAGGTTTTTGCTACGAGAGAGACTATCTTTAGTTAGAATCTGGCACGTGCCCTTGCTAAATTTTATTAGTATGATATGATTAGAAGGTTAGATACGGAAGGTACCTGCAATATGTCAACCCTTAGCTAATGTCTTGTGATAAGAAAAATAGTGAATTTGAGAGTCTGCCTGAACGGTCTTGATATTGCGTTGTATTAAGCTATGTAGAGGGGATGCATTTTTCATAGAAGTGAGTTTGGGTTAGAAACTAGTAATGATTCAGAGTGGAAAAAAAGTGGAGTAGTGTTCGACCATTAGTTGTGTTTGAATGTTAGATGGATGAAAAGGCATTTGAGGTTTATGTAGAGTTGAGATAAGAGTTATATGGGTAATAGGGATATGAAATGGAGGTAATGGCTGGCAGTTTTGAGGTATAAGTGTTTTGAGAATACCAATGGAGGTTAATTGTGTCCTTATGAGAGGGGAGCGAGTGCCACAAGGCAAGGAGCCATTTGGGAAGTGTTATGGGAGTGGTGTTGCTGTCGATTAATAGCAGTATTAATATAGATGAATTAGTTGTGAGATGTGTTTGTACTTGAAGTCAAGTGAGGAGTTTGAATATGATGAGTGAATTGGTATAGCTGAGCAACGGGTGATGAGTCATTATAGGGTTTAAGGATTCTAGGCTTTTAGCTTTGTTCCAGTAGAGGTTATTTGAGGTTTCTTGGGGTTGGTGAAAAAAAAAAATTTATATATATATATATATATATAGATTCGTGGGTTGATGTAGATTGGGAAAGATGAAGCTTAGAGCTTAGAGTTTAGAATTTGAGTTTTATAAGCAGTTCAGAATGTCCTTCTAGGAAGTTTAAGGGGTATATGGTAAAATAAAACGCAAAAAGGGGGAAAGTGGAATTCTTAGTTTGGAGAACGTGGAGGTACTATTAGTTGGATTTCGTTACGGGTTTACCGAGGTCGCCGAGGGAGCATGATGCTGTTTGGGTAATCGTGGATCGTTTGATCAAAACCGCTCATTTCTTGCCTATTTAGGTTACCGATTCCATGGATACGTTTAGCCGTTTGTATATTCAAGAGATTATTCGCCTTCATGGGATTCCCGTGTCCATCGTGTCTGACCGAGATCCGAAGTTTACCGCACGTTTTTGGCAGAGTTTGCAAGCCGCTTTGGGCGCCAATTTATTGTTTAGTACCGCGTATCATCCTCAAACCAATGGACAATCCGAGAGAACGATTCATATTTTGGAAGATATGCTTCGGGCTTGCGTTATGGATTTCCGGGGTAGTTGGGAAGAACATTTGCCGTTGGTAGAATTCGCGTGCAACAATAGTTATCAATCGAGCATCGGGATGGCGCCGTATGAAACCTTGTATGGGAGACCGTGTCGATCACCCGTATGTTGGACCGAATTGGGAGAGGCAACGTTAGTGGGACCGGATATGATTAGAGAAACAACCGAGAGTACGAGATCGATTCGTCAAAGACTTTTAGAGGCTCAAGAGAGAACAACCGAACAAGTTAAGACAATTCGCCGAAGGTTGCTAACCGCTCAAAGTTGACAAAAGAACTATGCCGATCGTCGTCGTCGTCCATTATTGTTCGAAGTGGGAGATCACGTGTTTCTTAAGGTATCGCCACGTCGAGGCTTGTCACGTTTTGGAAGGAAGGGAAAGCTTTCACCGCGTTACATCGGTCCGTTCGACATTATTGAGAAAATCGGAGAGGTTGCGTACCGTTTGGCTTTGCCGCCGAGATTATCGAATGTGCACGACGTGTTTCATGTATCCATGTTGAGGAAGTACGAACCGGATCCGTCACATGTGCTAGAATGGTCCGAACTAGAACTTGAAGCCGATGCATCTTACGGGGAAGAGCCGATACGTATCCTGGAGACGCGTGAGCAAGTGTTGAGGGGTAAGACGATACCGTTAGTACGAGTCTTGTGGACTAATCAAGGTAGCGAGGAATCCACGTGGGAAAGAGAGGATGAAGTTAGAACGAAATATCCGCACCTTTTTTCGGAATGACTCAATGTGAGTGTTTAAATTCGAGTTTCATGCTTTTGACTAGTTGCATGAAGTTGATGGCTATACTTGTTGCATATTAATGTGGAGCATGTCTTAGTTGAGCATGATCATTTGAATTTCGAGGACGAAATTTTTCTAAGGAGGGTAGAGTGTAAAGACCCGTAAATTCGTAAAATTGATTTAAAGGTTTGAAGGAAATAAAAAGGATGAGATTGATTTTGTTATTGGAAATTTGGGGTCAATGTGTTAACTTGTGCACTTGAAGGGTGAGTATGTGTGTTGGGTATATAGCTTGTGGGTGTGAGACTAGGGAATAACTTTCCCAAATTTCTTTCTCTCTCACCTCTCCCGACTTCCCCTCTCTCTCGGCTCACTCTCTCACTCTCACTCTCATCCCAAAATTTCACCTATTCAACCTAAAACCCAACCAAAGCTACCCTCAATCTTCCATCTCTACGCATATTTCAGTCCGTATTGCACCGGTTTGAGCTCGGTGGAGGCGTATTTCGTTCGAACTCGAGGATTGGGGCTAGGGCTCGAGAACTCCATCCAAATTCGTTCTTGATCTTGAGGTAGGAGGTTCTAACTATCAAAATATGTTTATGATGTGTTTCCTAAAGCTTGATTTGTGCCTTGGATCGTGGTTGTTGTCGTTGATGTTGTTGTGGTTGAAAAACCCATCTTGATCTGTCAAAAATCTGTTCGAAATCCATCGTTATCGATAACATTTTAATTGTTATCGATAACATTTTGTTCCGGAGCCCAGAAAATCTATTGTTATCGATACCCGCTGCCTTGTTATCGCTACCCTTGCGGCTGGAATGATTTTTAACCCAAAGGTATCGATAACATTTCTATTGTTATCGATACCTTCCTGTCAATTTTGGACAGTTTTGTTACCTTGATTCCCATTCCTAAACTTTGAGTTTCTAACATGATTGGCCTATCTTAATCACCATCCTAATGACCTTATATTAGATTACTCCTGCCATGTTACCTCATTAAACATACCCATGGTTTAAAGGCTCCATAAATTATGATTTTCCCGAAAGTTCTTACTGAATCAAAGTTGCTTTTTGAACGGCATATCCGAACGGCGAGATTAATCTTGATACTTTCCGGATACGACGAGAACACCTCAGGACTCATCGACGGGTGAGTGCCTGGCAGAGGACATCGGGGTCCTTTAATTGGCCCGGCAAGAGCTATATGCTCATAATAGATATTTCAGGACCGCCCTTTGGGCAAGGTGCCTGGCAGAGGACATCGGGGTCCTTAAACTGGCCCGGCAGGAGCTTCGGCTCATGACACTTGTACGAGACACGTTCTGACACATGGTGCTTTGAAATGCTTTACATTGGAACCCTCGGTTGACCATAAAAGCGGATTGTTGAAATGAAATTGCTATTGTTGTTCATCCGTTGGATCTTGTTGCCTTTGATCATCTTATTTTCTTTCCTACATTTCATATGCATATATTGCTAGATTAGAGCTTTCTACTGGGCTAGTGTAGCTCAGACCTTCCTTCATTTCAGGTACTAACCCAGGGCATTAGTTGCATGTTTGGATTGCCTGGATGTGGTCGTTGTTTTGAAAGCTAATGTGGAGGAGTTATTAATCCATCTTTGTAATCAACTTTTGAGAGATGTATTCGTAACTTTATTTGTAAATCTTTTGATTATGAAATGATGTAAATTTCTTAACTCTATCGATACTCTTTACTTATGTTAATTTGGGCCTCCGAGCCAAGGATGTAATATTTTGCGAACTGTCAAATGTTGGGACTGTAATCGTGAGATGGAAATGTAAACTCTTTTGGGGTAATATTTGGAATATTGCGAGGTTTTATTTATGAATATTCTCTATATTTATGTTGAAAATCGAGGGTGTGACAGTTTTAGTGTTTTGTTTGTTTGTTTGTTTTTTTTTTTTTTTTAATTTGTATTTGAGTTAGGGACATTTTGCATTATATGTTTGGTCGTCGATCATTGGACCCATTACTTGATAATTTTGACTCAGAGATCGAACGGACCCTTAGAGCTAATCGAGCAGCCTCTCGTAACCCTTGGCCTTTACCCACTTCACTTGTTAAAATGACTGAAAGAACAGAGGCTCAGGATCCACCTGCGATCGGGGAGTACTTTCTCCCATCCGCCTACACCTCACCATCATGCATAACATTGCCTACCACTGCCTCAACAAAATTTGAAATCAAGTCTAGTTTGTTACAAACACTCCCATCATTCTATGGACTTGATAACGAGGACCCATATCGGCATTTAGGGGACTTCGAAGAGATTTGCTCCACTGTTAAAATTCAGCATTTCACTGATAATGCCCTTAGGTTGAAGTTATTCCCGTTCTCACTTAAAGATAAAGCCAAATACTGGCTTAATACTTTGACACCGAATAGCATCACCTCTTGGGATCAAATGAAAAATGAGTTTTTGAAAAAGTACTTTTCCATAGGTAAAACAAAAGAAATTCGCCTAGAACTCACTAGTTTCTATCAAAAAGAAGGCGAACAATTTCACCAAGCATGGGAGAGACTCAATGATATCATTAGGAGTTGTCCACACCACCAAGTTCCTAAATGGCAGTTAGTCCAATGTTTCTACGATGGACTATGCGAACAACACCGATATATGGTGGATGCCTCATGTGGAGGCACATTTATGCTTAAGAACGAGAATCAGGGGTGGGACTTGTTTGGGCAGTTAGCGGAGAATTCACGACACCGAGCCTCATCATCCCGCACAAATAGAACAACTTCTACCTCTTTAAAACAGAGTGGCCTTTATGAGGTGGGCCGCTCTGATGATCTTGCCTATAAGGTAGATGCATTGACCCACAAGATTGACTCTCTCTTATCTTTGGGTCATGGTCCCTCACATTCTTCACCTCCTGCTGCTGTTGCAGAGGTTTGTCAGTTGTGCTCCAGTCCATGCCATCAAATAAATGAGTGCCACATGGCATCTCAATTTCCTGAATTTCTTCAAGAGCACGTGAACGCGGCCCAGGGGTTTGGTAGGCCAGCGAATGACCCCTATTCTCATACTTACAACCCCGGCTGGAAGAAGCATCCTAACTTTGGCTGGCAACAGCCAGACCAAAGGCAACCCTTTGCCCAACCTTTGGGACCTCAGTTTTCTAATACTTCCAACACACAGGCCTATTGTCCACCACCTGCACCATACCAATACCAACAACCTCCCACTCCTCCTGGGTCCTCCCAAAGGACACCAATTTTTGAGGAGCAAATGTTGAAGGCCATGGCTGAAATAAGAGCCGATTGCCAACAAATGAAAACTGACTCCCAATTGCTTCATTCCCACTCTCAATCCATTGCCAAGATGGAAACCCAAATTGGTCAGCTAGCTAATGCTCTTAACCGTCGGGATGAAGGTAGATTACCGAGTCAACCAGTGGCTAACCCACGAGGGATGCACCACATTGACAATTCGCAAGGTCACGAACAAGCGAAATTAGTTGTCACCCTCAGAAATGGGAGAGAAGTAGAGACTCGACCGAAGGAGGTCAAAGCGAAGGAGAAAGTGTCTCCACCTGTTGCTGAGAGGTCTAAGGTTGATAAGAGGTCTAAGGAGAAGGAGACCGATCCAGTGTCCACAGTTGTTCCGGGGTCATCTGAGACCCCATCTTATATTCCTAAGGCACCTTTCCCAACTTGCCTTAATGCACCTTCACCCTTTCGCAAGAAGGGGGCAAAACAAGAAGACATGATGGAGGTGTTCAAACAAGTAAAAATCAATCTCCCTCTCTTAGATGCAATTAGTCAAGTTCCAGCTTATGCTAAATTTTTGAAAGACCTTTGTACCCAAAAGCGTAAGTCTAAGACACATGAGCCTAAGGAGGTGCGTCTCACTGAGCAGGTGAGCTCTATTCTTACACGTAACACACCCATTAAGCGAAAGGATCCTGGTGTTCCTATTATTTCGTGTGTTATTGGAGATCATGTCATTGATAGAGCGCTCCTCGATTTAGGGGCCAGTGTCAATTTGCTCCCATACTCGGTATATGAACAACTTGGGCTAGGAGAGTTGAAGCCCACGTCGGTTACGTTGCAATTAGCTGATAGATCCATTAAGGTGCCGCGTGGTGTGATCGAGGATGTCCTTGTCAAGGTAGATAAGTTTTACTTTCCTGTCGATTTTATAGTTCTTGACATGGAGGCAGTCCATAATCCCAACAAACAGATTCCCCTCATCCTTGGTCGACCTTTCTTGGCTACGGCCAATGCATCTATTCACTGTAGGACTGGAGTGATGGATATATCATTTGGAAATATGAGGGTGCAATTGAATGTTTTCGATGCCAATCTCTATCCTTGTAAAGAGAGAGACTGCTTTGCGGTCAATGAGAGTGATTATATGGTTGATAAGGCACCTCCAGACATTCGAGTTAAGGCCCCCATAGAAATGCCTTTTGTGCATGAAGGCTTGGATAGTGGTAACATTGAAATGGGTCATGGTTCTCTTAATTCGAAGAACCATATAGATGAACCTCCATGGAGTGACACATACATTGAGCCTTGGCCCATATTTCATAGTCCTTCCCCCTCCCCTCTCATAGAGGTTGAACCGAGACTTGAGTGGAAACCACCACCATATGCATGCTTAGGCCCGGGTAATATTTTTTCTGGTGATTGATATTTAAAGGCTCTCGCTTTGTCTGGCTGAAGACACTAAATTTAGCGCTTCTTGGGAGGCAACCCAAGTGTCATTCTTTAAGTATTGTCCTCTTTGAGTTTTTATTTTTATTTTTATAGTTAGGTTAGTTTTAATTTCTTTTTGCGTTTTTTTTTCCTTTCTATTTTTTTTTTCTTGTTTTTGTGTGTTTCTTGGAGGCTAATATTTTGCAGGTTGTTTAGTCCAAGTTGGGAGGTCTTCCCCTCAATATAGTTTACCCTGCTTAGTTCCTCCCGTTCGAGGTAATATCTTTCCTCTCTTTTATATTTCTGTCCTATCTCTTCATTTTTTTTTTATGCCTTCAATGCGGACATTGAATAGTTCAAGTTGGGGGGACGGATCACTTTGTTCTTTTTCATTGTTAAAAAAAAAAAAAAAAAAAAACTTGAAAATTGAAAAAAAAATAGTGGGATTCTTTTTTGCATGAGGCTGAAAGCGGTTGAGATTGGCTCTTGATTGATTGAGTTGGAGATGTGATAGTCATTGTTTGATTATATTTGTGGTGGCATTGTAGTTCTTTTTGCTAGCTTGTCGCGAAAAATTTGTCATGGCACTTATTATTAGCACCTTTACACTTCACGTCTATTTGGGCTTTCGTTGCTTGTGAGCTGTAACTTGATTGTTCTCAATGGCTAGTTTAGTGGAGACTTATGCCCATGTGAGTTTAGAGCTTTACATTTTCTTGGAGTGGTGTCACATAAACTCTTGTTGTCACGGAAAAGCAAATTCGTTGTTGATCTCACTATTTTTGTTGTCAAGTGTTGGGAACTTTTTACATTGCCTACTTATCTCCAGGAATTGGAATTTGCATGGTTGTGTTGCCCTTGGGAGATGATTATAGGGCATTTTTATCACTTTGGGCCAGTTCGTTTCTTTGTTTCATAAACTTATCCCTTGTGAGACTGTTTGAGCCTCCTGCATGATAACCTTTTTCTTGTTGAGCTCTACCATCCATATTGTGTCTTGAGAAGGGTTAATTAATCATGTGGAGGTGAATTATTCAGAAAGAGAGCGGATAAATGTAGTTGAGAATTGAGCTTTGTTGATGGTGATTCTTTCCAAAAAAAAAATAGAAGGAAGATATGAAAAAAGAAGAAGAAGAAGGAAAGACACCAAACTTATTGAAAGAAATAGTAGTTGGTATTATTGTGGGGATTGTGTTGAAGGTAGGAAAGAGAGATGTGGCGAAGTTTAAAAAAAAAGGGCAACATCATTATATTTGCCCTATGTGAATTGTTGTAAGCCATTCTCGGACACTTGATTTTATTTTTTTTTTTACCTAGCCTTGAAACATTTTCCCTTACCTGACATTATAACCTGAATTGAAGTCCTATTTGATCCTAGGGGCAATGGGCTGTGGATTGGTTGATAGAGAGAATTTCCAATACTTGACATTCCTTTCATGAGATCGTGTGTCCACTTTATAGAGCGTTCTTTTCGTGTCAACTTGTGCAGGATACTTTGCTTTCATTTACATAACTTCTGTCTGCACATATTGAGAGTATCTAATATGCACCTTGTTTCGAGTGATTTCATTTGTTGAGTGCATGACATGGTGAGATTTGAAGTCAAGACTCGATCCAGAGAGAACTGATAGTTATTTCTCACTTGTGACCGAAGTCCTTGTTCACACACGCTGAGTATAGGTGCCATGACTCATTTTTATGACTGGATAGTATCTAGAACTACTTATGCCCGTTATCTCTTTACGATGGCTTCATATTATTTGCTTGAGATATCATTGAGCTGTCTTACAGGTTTTCGGGTTTCATGTGAAAAAGGATTCACGGTGTTTTGTGGGTGATCACTGCTGAAAACCCTCACGAGACTTCACTCGTCCTACCGGGGCCGCCTGGGGGTTTAAAAGAACTATCAGTCTTAATTTGTTTTCTTTAGTTGCATTTTAGTTTTCTTTGCTTGGGACTAGCAAAGTGTAAGTTGGGGGGTGTGATAAGCGCGTAAATGTTCACATAAGCGCCCCTTAATTTATCCTTGCTAGGTCCTTTTATATTGTTACTCGGATATTAATGCTTGATTTTTGTGTTCTTAGGTACTCAGAGGTTTTAACATTTTAATAGGCCATATGAATGCTCCTGTGCACGTAAATCTTGGAGGTGAAAATTGGATGCAGAAGAATACAAATGATTCATGTTTGGTGGGCCCAAGGACTTCTTATTTTGACTAATACTTGGACCACGTAAATGGAGGCCTAGCATTCTCGGTCGAAGGAATGGCCCACAGCTCTGTGAGAACGAATAGGGTTAATTGGGAGGCCACGCATACACGTGAAAAAGAGGGAAGTCGGCTACAGCAGCATATAAAAGAGAGGCCACGCACATAACCGAGAGTGTGACTTTTGGGGACGCTATCAGAGAACGAAAAGCCGAGACCGAGAGCTGTGCAGAACTGTTTCTTCGACAGTCAATCACGGTGGAAAACAGAAGCAATATTGCGATGAGTTCCACCCCGATGTCCGGCTAAACCCTTCTATTCTAGGGTGTAGATGAAGCTCAAACTCTAAGTAACCCTTCTATGTTTTGATTTAGGTTTTATTATTCGAATCACGGTTGTATGACTTTTAAGGATTTATTTATGATATTACTTCTTTCCAGCAAATCTTGTGTATGAAAATCCTAGTTTTTATGCACGCTCATACAACAGTTTTAATTGTTTTATGATAACCGATTGGATGGATTATACTACGTAAGACGCGTCGTGCCGATGAGACGATCCGTACTTTAATTTGAGACGGGTCGTGCTAGTAAGACGATTCGTGCTAGGCGGAGATAATCCATGCCAATTGGTGATTCATAGATTATTTTTAGGAGGTATCGCTAGGGCTTGCAATCCTACGATATCCGGATTGATTCGAATATATGACCTACACTCGAAACATATTTAGGTTACGAGAGGGGAAGAGTGGATTCGAAACCCTAGAACTTTTTCCCATCAATTCTTTTCTGCTTTTCTATCGTCTTTAATTTCAGTTCAATAGTTTTAAGAATCCAACAATCAATCAATCTTTTTCTCGGATTAATATAGAAATTAATTGAAATAACTGTAACTTAGCTTTATAATCCCTGTGGAGCGATACTCGGAATACTTACCACTATTCATTAGAGTAGTAGTAATTGCTTTGTTTTATTAATTATTTTTGGTACGGAAACGACCCGATCAATTAAGCAAAAAAAATAAGTACACCATAAGGCCACAATAGTTGACAAAGGAAAATGGTAAATGTAAGAGCCTCCAAGAATATGTTGCAGTTCACCAAATCGGGTTAGAGGGAAGGAAGTTTGACTAGTTGCCTCGTATAATACATGATGATGCATGGCATTTCTAAAATAGAATCCAAATCTATTTCCAAAAGAACGCCCAAAGGACATCATTTTCTGACATGGTTGCAATGGAAACAAATATTTGGTCATTGAAATATGAACAGACACCAAACAAACAAACAAGTTGTTTAATAAGTAGGCTAAGTAGCCCAGTGAATTAACTGTACATTTCCTTGCGTGAATTACAAGTTCTTGTTTTATTAACATGAAATTACAATATCAACATAAATGCAGCTGAAAATTTCTTCATGCATAATAACAAGAAAAAACTACAGGGGTCGGTTCTTGTGCATATTCAACTGACAGAAATATGATGCTGTCACATATACCCTCTTAGACGGCGGGAGCAGTGGGTGCGGTCACTTTTTCCCTTTTACACTGCTGAAAAGAGCCATGCGTAGCTAAAAGTCAAATACCCAGATTTAATAGACCAAATACGCGGCTTATGAAAAACAATGAGCGAATTTGCCTCAAATTATGGGTAAATGCACCGAACCGCGTTCTCAGCGCTTATGGGTCAGTCCAAACACGTGAACTGTCTTACTAAGGGCATCACTATCAGTTTTACTGGTGCTGTAGCAAAACGCAAATTGCCAAAAGTCACTAATAGCCCAGCGAAATTCCATATTGGAACACACGTTCTGAAATATGGTACACCCACATTAGGAAGCAGTGTATTTAGCGATCCAAAAAATTTTCCTCTTCATTTGCTGAATATTTTTCCTACTAGAGGAAAATAAAACGTATCGAACTAAAAAATAGAGCTTTGATAGTACATATATATAAAAAGAGAATTTGTAAAAATGCTTCTAGAAATACGTTCCCACTACTCTTTAGAAAAAGAATACTCTATCTATTTGATAAGTACATTCCTGCATTGTTATCTATAAAAGTCTACCCCTACCATACCAAAATTTAAGGCATATGGCGTGCTGCGTTCTTGTTCTCGTTCTCGTTCCCATTCCTCGTATTGGGACGATTCACGTTCCAGGTATCATAGAGCAAAACAAGATAGAAATTAAAGCAAAGAGCCTTATTCCACTGACCTTAGCTTAGCTTAACTCTTGTGCAACCATATACTAATGAGACTGGAAAGAGAGAAAAAAAAAAAACAGTATAACAATGAATCCAACTATGGTTTGGATTTTGTGGAGCCTTTTGGCTATATTGGTGTTTAAGACAACATAAATCGAAAATAAGAGTAGCTTAAATGAGAAAGTTGAGATGGAGGAATGGTGTTACTGTTACCAGAAAATATAGCATACAAAACGAGTCCTATGGGATTTAGCTAGACGTGGCCATGGGCGGAGGGATGTTGAGACAAGTGGGGTCACCTGCTCCAATTTTTCACTAGGGCTTTTTATACTTTACAGTTTACACCCAAAGTCTACTTATTTGACCCCACTTTTAATTTTTAATTTGCCCCAGACATAATGGAGTTCTGGTACTTAAAAAACTAAGGGTTGTAAAAAGAAACTCCTTACCATTGTTCGTCTAAAAATACAGAAACCCCCAAACTTCGCTTGTTCTTATTGGCGAACATGGACTCACTCACCAATCGCCATGGATAATCCACTGAATAGCAGAGGTAAGAACTCCCCCTTTCTCTCTCTCTCGGCACAACCGAAACAATACTAGAGCTTAACCTTGCACTAGAGTTATGTTGGTAATCGAATGTGTGATGAATGGATGCATGATATTAATCGTTGTGTCTATAGAGAAAGATATTTTTGATAGGATTACAAACGAGACTATCATGCATCATTTCCAAAGTACTAAAAAGTCATAGGGGTTAATTGAAAGCAAAGTGAACTCTCGTGTTTCTATCCCAATATACGAGAATAAGAACACCAGCCAATTGGCCCAAACGCAAACGAATGAGAGAGTCGTAAGACAATGACGTAGATGATTTGAACAAATTCAGCACTCTGAACCCTAGACGTGCCAGTTAAGAGAAGCAAGAATGTGTATGTTCATTCATGGTTTCAGTAATTAACTGTAAACAAGTTTCCAATTGCTGCGATTGCCAATAGTTTTCGGTATTTACACTTAAAACAAGAAGATTCGAACGAATTCAAAAGAAGAATGTGTGTGAGAGAGAGAGATTGGCGCAAAATTTTGTGAAATTCGGTTGTGTTTCACCAACACCAGTAGATAGGCGTGGTTACGGAACACGCTTTTAGTTCTCCCGTGTTCTTGGCCACGGTGAACTGCAGTTGGCCGCTTGTAATTACACTTGGCCGCTTGTAATTACATCTGGCCGCGGAATATTGAAAACGTGATCACTGTACACGCTTCCTTTGTGATTTACAAGGTCCTTGGCCTATAATTACACTTGACCGCGTGAAATTACAGATGGCTGCACTGTATTGAACATGTGATCCATGTGCACGATTCTCTGCACGATTCTCTTGTGTTTTACATGCCTCTCGCCGCGAAAAAAACTTACATGTGGCTTCAACAAATTACTCCTGGCAGCAAAGTTCTACCAATCTCTTGAACATTTTGGGTGAGTCACTGAGTTTACGTTATATTTTTTATTTTTATATTTTGTTTTCTTCTATTTAAGTTTTGATTTTCAGATTGATCATTGGTCTCGATGAGAAAAGTCTAAAAATAAAAAATGACGATGAAAAACAAGAAATAATTAATTTCACTAAAGAGGAAAAAATCTCAAACAATATATATTTTTATCTACAATACCATCTTATATGAATGTTTTTCAACTTTGGTCCTTTTATTTTTTTAATTCCTCTTGTCGGGATGAACAATTAATTCCAACAATTTCAACGAAAAGCTAATAGTGAGGCCTTGTTTCTCTAAGAGTTTTACTGGCTTCTTGAACTTTTTGTGTTTTTTTTTTCAAAAAAAATTTGCGTCAATCTTTCATGGATTATTGTTTCGTCTTTGTCGAGACGAATTGGAAAACTAAAAAATTACGAATTTTTGAATTTTATCTTGGGTATTTCCCAAAATGTTTGAGTAAAAATACTTTTTAACTTTTCTTATTCCACTCGTCGAGATGAATCAATAATTCACAAAAATTTGGCACATAACTAAAAAATCAAAAAAAAATTAAATAAGGACAAAACTCAAGGTGGGCAAAACTTCAAACCAAAAAACAAAAAAAAACAAAAAAAAAACAACCGTTTCCGGTCAGGGTAGGGGTTTTTTCGACTTCGGTTTGGACCGAACCGAACAAATTTCTATTCGGTCTCGGTTACCTAGAAATTTCTCCGGACCGAACCGAAATTATTTGTAAGGACTAGTACCGAACCGACTGTATGTTTTATATGTTTTACACTAATCTGGTCTATTCATCTATTTTGTGTTTAATCTAGACTGTCCATCACAAGATTTCGTGCAAACCGAAATCCCTAACCGGACCGATCCCACCCCGAACCGAACCAAGCGAAATCACCCCTACTCATAATTATTTGGTTACAAAGTTAGGGTGGATGAGAAGTTAGAAATCCTAGGATGTTTTTCCAAATTTGAATTCACCGTCTATTTAGTTTTCTAATTACTTGAATTATTTTAGATAACTCAAACTCTATTTTTCTGAATTAAGTTAGGAATTGACTTGAAAGTAACGAAACTTAACCCATTGATCCCTTCGAGTACATACCTGGACTCATGGACTTTCACCACTAATCCTTTGTTAAAACAGAAAACCAATGGGAATTTATTTCTACACTCCCTTTTTTGATATCCACACTCCCTTTTTTAACCATTAGGATTATTGTTTTATGTCGTTTTTACACCACCATTGTCCAGGTGGTTTTCTATGTTGCGATTTCATCTTCTTCTTTTCTAGCAATATTGCTCTATTGTCAATTTTGAAGCAGATCAAAAAAGGAAATTTATTTGCGCACTTGAAATTACAATGTACAATAAGGCGTTATGAGAAGTATAGCTTCTAAAAGTAAGGCACCCAACACCTCAACTCTTTCTTTCGAGAACATCTATTAGCGGTTTATGATATCTAGTCTACTTCTAAGGCAAGGAGAAGTAGTGCCACCAACACCAAGCGGCATAATCAGACATACTCGCAAAGGAGGTGTATATGTGTGGGGAGATACCGAGCACCTCCCAATTCGAACCGCCTCCTCGCAAATGGAAGTATGGGGGAGATACCAACCGACCTACTTGGTCGCAAGCACTACCACCAAGCAGCACAAGCAGACATACCCGCGAAGGAGGTGTATATGTGTGGGGAGATACCAAGCACCTCTCAATTCGAACCCTCACCTCCCAAATGGAAGTATGGGGGAGATACCAACCGACCTACTTGGTCGCAATGCCATATCTATGCCGGAGAGCTATATGAACTTCCACAGTAACAAGTTGGTTCCAACTTCCAAGGATAGTTGCAATATTTCAAATATACTTCTCACTAGGAAAATGAAGTCTGAATCTATATGATTCGTTGCTCGAAAGGGCTTCTTACAGGGCTCAACACTTGTTGTTTCTTTACAACATACTAGAAAGAGGATCTTCTTGCTCTTGAGGATTTTCAAGTGTTATCATATGTTTTCTAAAAGAAGTTGCAGCTTCTTCCCTGTGCTCCAGCTGCCCCAACGCGTCAAATGCGATAGCCATCAAATAGAAAGCTTATGTCGCTAACTCATGATACTATAAATAAAAGACGTCATCTCACCAATGATAACCATATCTCAATAAAGAATCCCATCATAAAAAGGGATTAAATTGGAAAATTTCGCACAGAAAATAAAGGCAGTCCACGGTCTGCGTAGGAAAGGTTGGCTAAGTTGGATTTGAACATTTTGAAAGATATCTTAGTAAGGAACAATATGAGATGAAAAAGTTGTAACTTTTAAGCAGGATATATCGAGAAAAATTGAAGGGGTTATGATTAGTGAAGGGGATACACTGTCAAGTAGAATTTCCTGATAACTAAGCACTTGAAAGCAACACAGAATGATTTTGCTGGTGTTGAACCTGAGCGCCCCAACGGTGGACTGGTGGAGGAGTCAGTGTTGGTGGGGTGAGGCTGCCGGTCGGGTCAAAGAGAGGTCATTCACGTCGTAACGTGGAAATTCCGAAGAAATTTCTCTGTTGTGCCCAACCTCAACTGGTTTGACCTTTGGTTTTCTCTTGTTCCTTGTTTCTTTTAAGCCAAGCATCTCACACACACACACTCATCAATAAGAATCTCATTCATTTGTTAGACCTCCGTTCGTTGCGTCTCTCTCTAACACACACACTCATCAATAAACATCTCATTCAAGACTCATATACTGTTGATAAGCAATTTTTTTAAGAACCCGTCCATGGCCATCGACGGTGGCTGCACCGATGGAGAACCGACCGGCACGTGAGGCCCACTCTGGATTCCGCATTGAAAATTCGAGCTGTTCAATAATTTAAACAAAAATATCGAGTGGCCCTAAGAAAAACCAACTCAATTGAATAAGTGTAGATGTTTAATTCAATTTTCCCATTTTTTATTCAAATTACACGAGTAGGCCATGCGTGCCGATCGATTCCTATCGGTGCAGCCGGTGGCTTTAGCATAAAATTAAACAGGGGAACATTATTGTACAACTCTGTAATAAGAATTTTTTTGTTGGAGAGAAAAAGAGAGCAAGAAAGTTTCGAGACCCCTACCTCTAACTTCCTCATTATGAAAAGTTCTCTCTTAAAATTTGTCATGCAAAACACGAAAATTTTTACAAGAATTAATACGTCCACTAATTTTTTTTTTCACGATTGTTTTCGAAAAAAATTTAAATATAAACAATTTCGCTTAAATTGAACATCATCTAGAACACCCATTAACTATCATGAGCTATCCTCATTCCATAGGGAAAAATTGCTTTGGCTTTAATGACTTTAATCGGGACGGTGCTTTAATGGCTTTAATGGGGACAGTGGGAATTGAACCCCAGGATTAGTCAAGATGCGTGTAAGTTGGCCCGGACACCTAAGTTATCAATTTTTACAGTACGATAGCATGAAAGTAACTAGTACTCCTAGTTTAAACTAGTTTCATTCATAAGCTGCCACAGAGGCTTACATACAGATAATTTACAGACACAATTAACACCTCAAAACCAAGTCCACATCAAGATAACAAACAAAACACAACAACAAAGGATAAAAGAGTGAAAAAAACAAGACAAGTTGGATTCAAGTAAACAAAGGTGCAGCAACTGATTAGGCCCTGGATGTGAAAGGAAGGGCTCTGATAACAATCTGGTGGTAAAGAGCAGCCAGAGCAGCTCCAATGAAGGGTCCAACCCAGAAGATCCACTGTAATCACAGACACATCAGAAACATTATATTACATTAGATTAACGTTCGTTTTGTTATCGGCAAAAGTCAGTATAATTAGAATAATTAGATTACACCTTGGAGGAGGAGTTGAACTCCTGAACTCCTTTCTCATAGCACTAAAGCCCCCGAGGCTGTTGGGCCAAAACCCTCTTGGCGACATTAGATTAATGTTATTAATGGGAGTAATATCGTTATAATCGTGTTAATAAGTAGATGAATAATCTCCTATTAACCGAACTGAAAACAATAATCTCATTTGTGATGTCATAATGATATATTGATGTTTAATCTGGTTAGAAAGTAAAATGAGAACAGAGAAATCATATTTACGTGGTCATCCCATGCATGGTCTCTGTTGAAGACGATGGCGGCTCCAAGACTCCTGGCCGGATTTATGCCGGTTCCTGTGATGGGGATGGTGGCCAAATGAACCAAGAACACCGCAAACCCAATGGGGAGAGGAGCCAAAATCTGCAACTCA
This sequence comes from Rhododendron griersonianum, assembly GCA_018127125.1. Taxonomy (NCBI): domain Eukaryota; kingdom Viridiplantae; phylum Streptophyta; class Magnoliopsida; order Ericales; family Ericaceae; genus Rhododendron; species Rhododendron griersonianum. The sequence goes on along the minus strand of CM030789.1, from coordinate 51,036,200 downwards.
AGAGGAAGAGATAGTTAAAGCACGTATCGGCAACCAACTACAATTTATGCATGCCCAGTTTTTGGAACAGGTAAAAATTAAAGAATTGCAAAAGTTATAAATGTGCAACAACAAAAAAAAAAAAGCACAACCTAAAGCATCTAAAAAGGGAAGCATCCCTGGACTTTGTGAGCAATCTATCTCGCTTGATAATCCACCGAAGATACTTCCATCTCGGGATGCCTAGCCTAGGGATTTCGACTTTTGCTACTAGTCAACATAAAAATGCTACAACAAGGGTCTTGCATTCAGCATGTGTTATCATGTCATGTTTAGGATACATGAGAATAAGGTGCTGTAATTCATTAGAAAGGAGATCCATTTACCAAAGCTTCTTTGTACGAACTCGGCGAAGTAGAATTCAATAATACCATCGTCGCATCAAACACTTGCCATGAAGTAGACAAAAATTAAGGCTGGTTTTGACCTAATCTGCGAGTTGGCTTATTTTTTTGCCTTTATTCAAATGCGTTTTTTTTTTAATAAAGACAAAAAAATAAGCTAAGTGGCTTAGTAAGCCAAACCACCACTTAATCCCTGAGGAATAGGACTTTTCTAGTCTTCATGTATAAACATCCTTTAGAAGGAACCAAAGATGTGATAGTCATATCTTCTGGAATACTAGCAAAGCAATTGTCATTTAGAAATATTAGAGAACTACCATTTTGATCTTAGAATTTCTAATGCATTCTTAAGAGAAGCTAAACAATAGTACAAGACCAATGGTACCGGAGCCCTTACAGCCACACATTTGTGTGAGTCCCATACACTTGATGGTAGACCCCACACGTTTGATCGAAGAGTTGTGTAGGACCTCTCACCAAGTGTATAGAACCCACACAAATGTGTGATTGTAAGAACTCTGAGACCAATTATCATGAACTAGTGAATAAGTTTCCCACCCTTAACGAGATGAAAGGAAAACATGACATTACGGCGTTGAAGTATATGTTCGAGAGGCCACTTGCTCTCTTCTTTCCTTTCGTAGCTAACAGAATCTTTTCTCAAAATACCATACAGTACATTTGCTATTGTTCTGGTTATTGCATTGCCATTCATAAAAGAAAAGCCATGCAAACCAACTCAATTACAGGGAAAAAATAATCCAACATCTGTGGGAAAGAAGTTTTTGAAATTAACAGTATAGCCTGATTAATTCCAAAAATACCACAGTTACTTTGTTGGGATAGTTTCTTATGCAAACTCAATAGCAAATATAATGACAGTTTTCGCTTACACCAGTTTCTACAGCTACCACCTAACTTGGCAACCGAACTGTTTTAATTGTGGAGACGAAGCCTAATTGCAGCAAAGCTTAAAGAGGGATAGCATTAGAATATGCCACCAACCAAATTTGCTTACCAATTCATTCACACTTGCATACACAAGACTATGAAATCCACAAAAAGAAAAATGTATGAATCTCAGTCCAATGCATATGCAAGGTTGAGAAGTACCGGTACTTATCATTTAAAAGGCTTCTAATTTCCTTGTAGGCAACAAACCAGCCAAGATGGTAAAAGCTACTTTGGTATTTTGTCGTGGATTTGACACCTAAACTTATTTTTCCAAAGTTTCGGACCACCACGTCATTTTTAGTCCCGACATATTTTGGTAGAAGAGACCTATCCACCTCACACTTTTCACTTCTTGAGTATTATTACTCCTAATAAGCAGGTGAGACCTCTGATGACATGCCTAGATGGGCTCAAAGGCAGAATGTTTTTCGCGTACCGTTTCTCCCTCACATATTGTACGGATGACCCCATTTCACAAAATACCACTTCAATACCATGTTGGTCGAGACCAAATATAACATGGTGGTCCCTAACAATGAAATAATTGTTCTCGGAACCATTGGGTCTCGGAGTCCTTGGAACCACACAACTGTGTAGAGTCTGAAGACCCTACTATCAAATGGATAGTACCCACAAAAATGTGTGGCTCTTGGGCCTTCGGGACCTACAGTCCACCAATGAATAGTTCTTTCCAAACCACATGCAAGCATCATTATTTTCCAAAAGCAAAAGACAAAGCCAACCATTCTAATCCCTCCTATCAAAAAGTAAGACCAAATATACTCCCTGGTCCACCTTCACACTGGTGCAGTAATTTTTATGAAACCACAAACAAAATCCCAAGTCTGGGTTTGGAGGAGGGGAAAACCTATAGTAATCCTTCAAAACTATCGCAGTCTCTATAAATTGTTCAACTCAAACACCAAAATAACAGGATATAAGATGCATATATCGTTATACTGCCCAATATACACCTACTTAAACTATTTCAAAAGACCCTAACACCACTTCTTCAAGATCTGAGAACCCAAGCCAAGAGGCCTTTGGCCAAACGGCATCACGGGCGAGGTTAGGAGTTCAACTCTTCTTCCAAGGTACCAATCTAACTACTCTTACAAAACTGACTTTCGCCGACCGAACAGAAAATAGATCTGAGAAACAAAAGCATGTCCACAAAACTCAGATGCACAAGTCACATACCCAGCAAAATCTAGTCCAAGCTAAAGACAAGGACACTTATCATGCACAGTTACTAGTAACAAGAAATGCACATGGTAAATCCAAGTAAGAGAGAGGAAAAGAATGGCATACAGGGACATGTGAGTCTCTGGCATTTCTCTTGGCATCAGTGGCAGAGAAGACAGTGTAAACAAGTACAAATGTACCAACAATCTCAGCACCAAGGCCATCCCCCTTGGTGTAGCCATGGTTCACAACGTTTGCCCCACCACCCAGTAGCTGATACTGGGTAGGTTGGAACCCCTTGACCACACCAGCACCACAGATGGCACCCAGGCACTGCATCACTATGTAGAAGATGGCCCTGTTTAGGGACAACTTCCTTGCCAGGAACAAACCAAAGGTCACTGCTGGGTTTATGTGTCCTCCTGTTACAAGAAAACTTCTGATCAGAAAAGTTTTGACAGAGGAAAGATACCAATACTCTGACTCTCTGAGGAAAACAAGGGTACGTCTCCCTGAAAAAGCCAACTTGTTTTGTTTTCTTTTGTCTTTCAGTAAATTATCTTTTGTATTTGTTAGTTTTATGCCAAACTTGCGGATCATTGGTACATCTTGACGGAGAGAATTGGAAAAGTAAAAAAAAATTATGACCGAAACCCAAAGTTTTTTGAAAAAATCCAAGAAAAAGCCCAAAAACATTCCAAACAGATCAACACATGAACAAGCAGATCCACTAAGTACCCACAAGATGTTCTACAAAATCCACAAGAAATTGAGTGATCCAACCCATACTGAAGGGGAAAAAATCGGAAAATTAGCCCCAAAATAGGAAAATAAATCGCTAGTCCTGGTTTAAGTGAGTCTTGGGGGGGGGGGCCACACTGATCCACTGAATATCTACCAAAAATTTCCGCCAAAATTAACAAGAGAAAAAAGGATGAAACTCAGCATTATGGGGGAAAAAACTGAAAATAAAAACACCCAAAGAAACAAGAAACAAATTACTGGTCCTGGTTCTGGTGAGTATTAAGAGGAATTTCTTTAAGGAAATTGATATACGCGCTCCAAGATTTATTGCTCTCTTTTTTGTTTTTATACTGTGGTATTGCTGGCAATATCACAGTGTAAAATGTACTGTGATATTGCCAGCAATACCACAGTATAAAAACAAAAAGGCGAAGCGCCTGCAGTAAATCTTGGGGCGCGAAAATCAGTTCCCTTTCTTTAAAAAGTAACAAGAGCAACGCTACAGACACAAAGTAACTGAAATAACTAAATGAAGAGTCTGCAAAAAAAAACTAAATGAAGAGTCTGCAATAAATAAAAAAATCAAGAAGGAGAGAATTCCAAACCTGAAATACCAGCAGTGCAGTAGACAAGGGCAAAGATCATACCACCAAAGGCCCAAGCAATCCCTTGAATACCCACAGAGGCACACTTATTAGGTGCCCTGGAAACACCCATGACAGTCAAAACAGTGATGTACAAGAAGAGGAAAGTGGCCACGAACTCAGCAATCCCAGCCCTGTAGAAGGACCAAGACAGCAACTCCCCTGGCTCAAAGAGGGGAGCTGGGGGTGGCTCCTTGTAACCCTTGTCTGTTTGAGCTGATGTCCCCAGTGGTTGCCTCTCTGCGAACTTGTTGGCTCCCAGCCTCACATCCTCCTCCTTGCCCTCCATTTTCTCAGAGACTGTGCTCTCTCTCTCTCTCTCTCTCTCTAAAGCTCTCTCTTTTTCAGACTCACTCGATCAGACTGATGAGTAGCTCCCGTGGAGTAGTGGGAAAGGAAAGGGTTTTGGGTTGCTTTTATAGACGATGATAAATCATGGTGCTTTTCAGGTTTGGTTTGTGAGTGGAGTATTTCTTTTTGGAAACTAAAATAAAATGGATAATTAACCACTCCAATTTTTAACAAGAAAATAGGAGTGAAAATTGTTTTTTCAAGAATTGTCTATGCTTTCGAAATTGGCTGAAAGTACTAAAATATAGTGAAAGTGCTTTTTTCCATCACTGAAATAGCTTTTTTCCTTCACATACGACTTTTAGCATTTTTAAAAAAACACCCTTAAGGAATTTTAAAGTCAACTAAAAATTAAACAAACATTTCGGGACATGAAAATTTTAAAAAATGGACAAACAAATTGGGACGCATGAAATATTTTTAAAAACTAATTTCAAGAGAGTAATGTTACGTGTACATATTCATAGGATAGATTCACAAACAAATTAGTTTGAATAACATCACTCACACGTGATGAGACTTTAGACTTCAGTCTAGACATATATAGATACAATAAAATCCTCTACGGATAATAATGTGTTGTGACAATACAATACTCTCTAGTGTGACGGAGACCATGGCCATTTCCAAGACCATAAAGTAAGAGAATAGTAGTTTTGCTATTGTCAGCCCAGCACACTAGAAGATAAAAAAAACATGTATTTTTGTTCATTTTTTACACCATTTAATACACATTCGCATACCTATTATTGTTAGCCAATTAGACTGATTTTAGAATTTTCCAACAACTAAAATATGTGCATAGTGCACACTTTCCGATTTCAACAACAGCAATCAAACTGCGGGCATCATAAACAAAAGAAAATGGATACACTTTAAAATTTATATTAATTCCTTTATTCCTGTGCTTGGACAATTTTTACAGTATATATATATTTTAATTATTTGTTAGTAAATGTAAAGCACCGTACTGAAGTAGATTAGGGTATGTTCTGGAAAGAGAAGTGGGGATGCTGACAAAGCTATGGATGATTTGTCTTGTTCTTATCTTTAACAGGGAGTAGGGACCGGGATGTTATCGAGTAGCATCTTTGCAAAGCGGTACTAAACGACCGATTCGGCCGTCATCTTAGCATGGACGACTTGAATTGAATATGAGCTCATACAAATTTGAATTGTTAATTGCTTGACAAAGAACCGAACTGTCAATTACTGAGATGATTAGTCGAAACCGGCCGCTCTGCACCCACTTTGGAGAGGTGGTAGCATCCCCATTCCGTAGTTACCATTTTCTTAGTGCAGATGAGTTTGATTAGCTGTTCTGGGCCCACGTTATTAACCTAATCATGAGAAAGATATGTTATTAACCTAATCATGAGAAAGATATTCCAACATAGTTAAAAATTAGAGTAAAAGGGAGTTAATTAAGGGAAATGATTTTGCCACGCCCTTTTTTGTTAATGTCACAGCCTGCAAGTGCATTTTTTGGTGTAAAAATGCACTTGCAGGGTGTGACATTAACAAAAAAAAGGTGTGGCAAAATCACTTGCCTTAATTAAAGGGAAATGATTTTGCCACACCCTGCAATTGTATTTTTTCACAAAAAATACACTTGCAGGGTATGGCATTAACAAATAAGGGTGTGGCAAAATCACTAACCTAATTAAAGTGGATCATATAGGCTTTGTTTGGTTCTATCTTTGGGTATTTGTTTTTGTAGTAGGTGAAGAAAGAAATAAGGTAATGATTGGAAAGATGGATAATGAGTAAAGAGAGATAGAGAGAGAAATGAAAGTAATAATTGAAGAAATATGGTAATGATTAAAGAGAAAAGGCTGCTGATTTTGCCAATCTCTTCTTTTTTGTTAACGTCACTCCCCTGCAAATGTATTTTTGGTGCAAAAATACACTTACAGGGGAGTAACGTTAACAAAAAAGAGAGTGACAAAATCATTTCCCAAAGAAAATTCGGGCAATGATTCAAAAATAAAAACAAAACAAAGTTAAAATAAAAAACGAACAAAGCCATAATTGTTACAACTATATTTATAACTGGGTGGATGATAGTAATATAAAATGGGGAGTGATTTTTGCAAGAGAGTGAGGATGGTAAAAAAGAGAGCACATACGGTGATGAATGGAATGTAGATGGTAGCAAGTGGAGTGTAGTGCAGTTGGTGCATCCCTTATACTCTCATACACATGGGCAGGGTTCGATTTTCGTAAGCACTCATTCCCCTTCCCAAGTCCCTTAGGATAGATAGAGTAGATTAGGATTAACGAATGACAAAAAAAATTATAGATGGTAAAAATTGTGGAGTGCAAACCATAAAAGTGATGGATTTTTTTGATAATTTCTCTAATGTTGGGGGAAAAAATGTGGTACTCTCTTTGTCCCGTTTTAGTACTAGTTTTATTTGAAAATTTCAACTTTTTAAGCGGCATAATGATTACTGCATAAAAAAATATGTAACCTTGAAATTATACCCATCAAAAAGTGATTTGATTAATGTATATAGTATTGCTTCAATTTATGCATCAAGGTAGTAATGAAATTTTATCAAGTTTTTATCGTTGATTTTGAAAAGTAGACATGTATTTTGAGGCATTCTAGAATCAGTAATGATACACACACATAGAAGATACACAGATTTTATGCACAGATTCATTGTGGGGCCCACTGCGGATCCCATACAAATTATCCGAACTATTCATTAATGTAAAAAAAAATTTAAAGGCCCCTGTAAAAAAATTAGCTAAATCAGATAGCTATAGGTGCTCGATTCAATCATCTGACTTTTCATTATCCTAAAATCTGAATAAAAAGTTAGATGATTAAATCGAGCACCTATAAGTATCGGATTGAGCTGATTTTTTGAGAGAGCTATTGAAAGAATGTTTTACATTTAATAAACAGTTTGGATCGTTTGTGTGAGACCCGTAGTGGGCCCCACAACTAATCTGTGCACAAAATCTTGGCTTTTTTCCTGTGTGTGGCATTAATGTTCTAGAATGGAATATGAGACCATAAAAATGGAACAAATGGAGTAAATTTGAGAAGAAGAAAAAAAGTGTTGAGCTATCACGTGGCGGTGCCCGAGAATTATTGGATAATTACTCTTTCAGGAGACCGTTGGGAAAATAAGGGAACCCGTGGAGCAGCATGCGTGTTTGCCTCATCTAAAACGTCTATATTCGTCAATGGACGGCAAATTGGAAAAAATCACAGCCACAAAATTGAAAGATTAGGTATGGAAGAAATTAATCCAAGGGGGCTGACAAATGTAGCCGTTTTCGAGACCGTTGGAATGGAAAAGTGGACAACCTGGAATGAGGCCTTGGTTTCCAAAATGGAGTAATAAAGTTTGTTTTTTTATTTCAGTAATTTAATTTTGACACTTCATTTTTTGATAATTACATTTTAATGATATTTAGTTTTTAGTTTTCAAAATACACATGGCAATATGCAAAATTGTGGAGTGTGATTATTATAAATTGGAGTGCTAAATGTTGTGTTTGGTTTGGTTTTTGAAATTTTTTTTGAAAAATAGTAGGGATAATAAGTGAAGAGAGATAGAGAGAGAAATATTGGAAGTAGGGGAAATTTTTTGAAAAATTCTTTTAGAATCCTAAAGAGAACGGATCGGGAGATCCTGCCAAGCAAAGGTGCTTGGCAGGGGTGCCGAGCGCATCTCAGCCGTCCAAAAGTGTTTTGGACGGCCCGGATGCAAAAGTACCGAATGGATTTAAAAAAAAAGAAAAGGAAAAGGAAAAAGATGTTTCGATCCGGGCCGTTGATTCCGAGATGGACGGCCGGATTGGCCGCTCGGCAGGGGTGTCGAGCGGGTGCCGCTCGACAGGCACCCCGGGTCCAGAACGGAAAAATCATTGCCCTTGTTTTGTTTTTATTCAAAATTTTTTGCATAAAATTTTTGTCGATTATTGGTGTATATCTAACAAGAGAAATCGAAAAAATAAAAAATTATAAGTTTTACCCAAATAAATTTGAAAATATCCAAAATTTAGCACTTTTAGCTTAGTTTTTTGGGCTAAAATTGCTAAACTTTGAATATTTTAAAAAAATGGATAAAATTTATAATTTTATACTTTTTTTATTCATCCCCTCGAGACAAAACAATAATCTATAAAAGTTTAATACTACGAGTATAAACTAAAAAATATAAATATATAGAGTATTAAATAGAGAAATGATTTTGCCACTCTCTTTTTCGTTAATGGCACTCCCCTGCAAGTGTATTTTTGCATCAAAAATACACTTGCAGGGGAGTACTGTTAACAAAAAAAAAAGTGGCAAAATCAGCAGCCATTATATAAGGACAAATAAAAAAAGGATTGTGATTTTGGCACTCCAAAAATTGATGAAGGGGCTCCAAAACTGAACTGTGTCGATACACAAAACGACGTCGTTTTGGAGCCCCTCCATCAATTTTTGGAGTGCTAAAATCAATTTCCATAAAAAAAACTCCAGACTTTAATTCAGCATGGATACCCCATCGTCACAACCTGGAATGATGACGGGAGCAACGGCTTTCCAAAATCAGAAATTACTGATATACCCCATCGTCACATCCAGTGTGGTCCCACTTCCCTTCCAGAGTGATCCTGTCCTGAACAATAAAGTGTCAATGTTTGTTGGGGGAATTTTGGTGGGATAAATTACGGGTCAATTCAGGTAATTGGTTCATATTTTTAAGAACTTTAGCCCGATATAAAAAGGGAAATGATATTGGCACTCCAAAATACAAAGAAAAATAGCTTTGGAGTTATACTGATTTTGAAGTGTCTGCATCAATTTTTGGAGTGCCAAAATCATTTCCCTATAAAAATGCACCATTAAAAAGAGGTTCACACTTTCCTACATAGATTTGCAAGTAAATAAAAATAGGCCATACTTAATGAAAATTAAGAGATAATTTTTGGACTGGCCCGTAATTTATCCATTTCGTGGTGGGGCTAAACAGTCCTCATTGGATGTTCAAAAAAACAAAAACTGTTTTGGACGGCCCGGATGCAAAAGTACCGAATGGATTTAAAAAAAAAGAAAAGAAAAAGGAAAAAGATGTTTCGATCCGGGCCGTTCATTCCGAGATGGACGGCTGGATTGGCCGCTCGGCAGGGATGCCGAGCGAGTGCCGCTCGGCAGGCACCCCGGGTCCCATTGTTCTTAAATCTTTTGTATATTCTCCACGAAAAGGGGTGAGGATCAACAAATATACTCCTATCGTCTTCCTTCTCTAGTCTCTTTCGGGAGTCTGTGCCATTTTTCAATTGATTATATCTTGTAATCTATAATTTTTAGGTAATTTTGAAAACATCGTTTAAAAGAACTTATTAAGATCTATCAAATAATATCCATATGGCATATAAATAGCATTATCAATTAAAAATTATAATTAATTTTTTATCCGATTAAAATAGGACAAGAGCCACAAAAAAAAAAAAAAAGAATGGAATGAATACTTATGAAAAGAGGTAGCGCACTCATGCTTGACAGCTCACCCTCATGGCACCCACTTGGTAGGGTATTGTACTTACACCACCTGCAGCCTTTTTGATGGACCCAGTGCCAACCATGAGCAACTCCATCAAACAATACCATGGGCCCCTTTTATTAGGGGAGAAGGAAAAAGGATGTTTGGTGGTGGTGGGAGAAGGAGGATTGGAGGTTGCTGTTGCATTACACCATATAGTGCGGTTGATCCAGTCATTTATCTCGATAATGGATAGTTCGAATTTTTATCTGAATAATGGACGGATTAATATTTGTAGGAGGTCGGATTAAATTTGAGTACCAATTGGCTGCACTATTTGGATGAAACCGTTCATTGGATGAAAATCCAAGCTGTCCATTGCCGAGATGGATGACTGAATGGGCGGAAGGTGCACTACAACACCCCTCATCGGGAGAAGGAAGAGGGAGAAGAGAGGGGGCTCGGGACTGAACACCACCACACCTGAGGATTAGCTAATTCGGGTAGGAATAAAGATCGAATTACTCCTCAGATTTTTTTTTATATTCTCAATGCAATGATTTAACGAGGACAATCAAGTAATTTATCACATGATTCACTTTTATCCACCCACACTTATCTGCCCTTATCAAGTACTAGTCAAACTAAGTACAAGCTAATCATCCTCACTTATCCATCCATATTTTGTACCGATCCTAGGAGGATTGATAGCACCTTAGAGCTTTCAAAATTTTGAACTCATAACTAACCGGTCAATCACTTTTAGGTCAAGGGATTAGGATCATCATTTGTTGGGAACAATGAATATTGGGACCTGGGATTTAATTTTTTTCCATGGTTGAATATTATTTGATGGCTGAATCATGACATATGATTCCCATTTTTAAGTTTAATTTAAGAGATCCAAAACAGCTTAGATGCTGGTGCTATATAGTACTACTTACTATACTATTCTAATATAGATTGGTTTCAGCATGTTTGGCTGCAGGATTATGGAATTGAAAGCTCGCCAATTTGGCCTGTTTGGTTGCAGAGGTATATTCTCTTCCACTTTTGAGCAAAAGTTTACCGGTGGATAGGTATACTACCTTGTAAACCGTTCACAATTCTATTTTAGCTACCAACTTTTTCTTCCACAACTACACTAATATTATCTATTTTACCTAACACCAATTAAAATATATATTTTTTCACTCTTTTCCTATTACTCCCTCCGTCTCTTTTTTAAAGTCCAGTATTCCATTTTGGGTTGTCCCTTAATAAGTGTCCATTTTGTAAAGTTAGTAGGTAAAAGTTGGTACATTTTTCATTTTGCCCATAAAAGTAAATTCCATTTTAAAAAGTTTAGTGAGTAAAAGTGTAATGATGATGTCTCCATAGAAGGTAAGTAGGGAAAGTTGAGGTAAAAATTGATGTGAAAGGTGTAATGATGATATTTTTTTAATAAGTTGGGGTTACGAAGCGGGACACTTAAAAAAGGACGAAAGGAGTATTTTTTTTCCCCCAAGAGGGAGGAGAGAGAAATAAAAAAAAAAGAAAAAAGGAGTGTGAATATTGCTTAGGTAAAAGTAGCTAAGCCCTATTCATAAATGTATTTTACCTACCCTTTTACCTAATCTGGTGCAACGGTATTTTTTGAGTTTCTCCTCTCCAAAGTAACTAGAAAGGTATTTTACCAATGCTGGTGTACATACTCTAAGAGGATACAAAATTATGCCCAAGACCTTGTCATGAAAAAAGCGCGTTTCTTGTAATGAGTAGAGAGAGAGATAGAGAAAAATTATCAGAGATTGAGCTCAGGAGTTTTGAGACTCCAAAACAAACAAGGCCTGATCTCGGCCTTAATTTTTCACATATTGTTTATGTAGTACTTTTTTTTTTTATAACTCTGGTGTATGTCTGGATTACCTTATGCGTACATTGACTAATCTTAGAAAACTAATCACACCGTTCACTTGTGGGAGACCCAATTAAAGAACAGGCCCCGAAGGAGTTTTTTTTTTTTGTAGTACTTGAATGAACTAAAACCACACTTTTCCTCATCTAGACTACGTATTTTCCAAACCCGCACATAGGTTTCGTCTCTTTTTTCCATAGAGCAATGCTACAAGCACATCTTTTGGAGTACACAATCCGGACACAACTGCGTTCGGAGCCGTTCGATTCACACGGGTTAAAAAACAGAAGACGACGAAAGTGGATACATGATTAGAATTTTGTCAGGGACGAATTCATTGAACAAATCACATGTAAAATCCACGTTAGGCTTGTTCTTTACTAGAAGTCCAGAACATCGATGTTACATTGAACAACACTACACAAAACACAGTAGAATTACAGCAATTAGTCTCATTTCTGTTGGCTAGATTCTTCAGTGTCTCGGAGTCAGGATACCGGTGCAAACACAATACAGTCTCATTTCTCAGGGCTAGGTTCTTCGGTGTGCTCGAGTTGGATATGATGAGTGCAAACCCTTTCCGGTTCGCCTCTCGTCCACAGAACCTTCAGATCCCCTCTCTTCCTCCCCAGCGTTACCAAAGTCCCTGCATCAAAATGTGTGAAAATCCTCGAACGGGTGAGATATAAAGCCACTTTTGGCATAGAAATTTTGTCTATCCTTGCTTATTGAGATGAAGATTACCGAGTATGAATGGAACGATATATAGCAAAGCCGGCTGACCATGACCATCCATCAGGTTTAGTGCTACATAGGTAATAAGAAGACCTACAACATATTTCAGATCAATTACACCGGGCATATCGCGATTTGCAACCAAAAGTAAACTAAAAATTGCAATATTGGATTATGAATTGAGGAAAAACAAGGACTTGGGCATGGATGGTGCTGTGCAGGGGGTGCACAGCACCATGCTGTGCACCATCCGAGCCATCCATTTGGCAATCCAACAGTCCAGATCTCATCTCGGCACCATGTAGCATCCGAGCCATTCATTGCCGAGATGAAATCTGGACCATCGGATTGCCGAACGGACGGCTCGGATGGTGCATAGCACGCCCCCCCGGTTCAAGACATGGGCATGGATGGTGCTGTGCAGGGGGTGCATAGCATAGTGAGTAGATATTGTAATGCTCTTTTTACCTCATCACAGGAAATTACTTTCAAATACCCTTGTAGAAAAGATCAACATGATTTCTGCACTGTTTCTTACCTAATCCATAAGCAAACATTGCCCACAGAAAGTATCCTGATCGAAGATTCCTTTTTGCCAGCCAATCATACCTGCAAGTATGACCCAAATCATTTGGATTAATTAAGTAGTCGTCGTTGATCAACCAACCGTTCCAAAAGCTTAAACTGTTACAAAATGGGACACACAAAGTATACCAAGATATCCAGAGTCACTAGCTGGAAAAGTATGAGCAATTGTTTCTCCACTTGTTTAAAAACTTCTCAAAGCTACAGTTAATCGACTATTAACAGGGCAGGAAATGATATTTTGGGATTCGCATTTCCGAGAAAAAGAATGCACCAAGTTGTTGCAGTTTATGGTCCAAATGTTCCAGTTTTGACATGCTTCCAATATCCCCCCCTTCTTTAGTGACACTTATAGCCTGTTTGGCAGGAGTCAAAGGGAGGCCGTATATGGGAGATGCCCAGATATAGAAACCTGGATGCTTGAAATCCGATGTTTGTTTCACTTTTTAGCCCCGGATAAGTATATCCCCTCCAAGGGAGATCAGATTTGGATACCCCAACCCATGTCCAAAAATTTAGACCCTCTATATCTGGGTTGTAATAACAAAAATGCCGCTATAATTTATGAAAATTTGCGAACGGGAAGACGGTGAGGCTGGTCAAATTACCGCTGTCGTATTCATTACCGTTCGCGTATTATCCCTGTGTGGAGCATATTTTCATGTGCAAAGGTGAGTGCCTACCCAAGTAACCCAACGCCTTGTGGATTCGTCCTTGGATAACCCGGTGGTTGAGGTCTGTGTACCCAATGACGGGCTCTGGATGTTGGGATTTTGTAGTCTCCGGGCAATTTTCTGTTCTTTTTGAGCAATGAAATTGTCATTTTTGTCAAAAAAAAAAAAAATCTATATCCCCTTACCAAACAAATCTCATATAACTTATTACTCCTTTATAATAATACCACCTTATACCATATCTCCCCTCTTACCCTTATCCCCTCTAAAATTTGGACCGCTAACAAACAGGCCGGCAGTTAAAAAAATCTTTCCATGGGTGGTCCTCTGGCAGAAAAGCATGTTTCTTGCATTTTTTTTGCAAGGAACATCTGCCCTAGATTGGAAACTATTCCAAATCCAAAATTTTAGGAAATATGCCCAGCCAAACAAGTGCAGAGAGAGAGAGAGAAACCAGTGAAATAATAAGCAAATAAACATCACTTGTAGAATTGTCAAAATTAGCAAGGACCAGAAACGAACATATATCTTTTTCCCACAATTTTATGAATACTAATACCATGAAACGGAATAAAGTCTCTTCTGTAGAGAGATAAATGTGCAGAAGTCAAACCTGATTGAAAATGCTATTAGCAATCCTGGTAAAAGGATGTCACCAAAGCCTATGATGCTGTAACCGCCCCATGGATCAAACATCCGTGGAAACTTCAGTAGCATCGGGATACCATCCTCTCCACTTTTATCACCGCGAGCCACCTATAAGTGCATTACTCTTGAAATTACTCATAGCATTCCAAAGTGCAATTATTCTGAATCAAATTAATCATGCTCTAGCATGGCGGCAACATGAAAAGGACTCCCCCCCACAATATATATATATATATATATATATATATATATATACACTAATCTTCTAATGAGGACTACCCCATTTCTTCCTTTTCCCGATTGAATTTTGATGATCCGATCCGGGAAGGGCTTGATTTGAGCAGTTTTTATTTGAACCGTTCGATAAAAAATAAATAAAAACTGCTCGGATGAAGCCCTTCCCGGTCTTTTTTTTTTGCTGATTTCAAGCGGGTACCCTTAAAATCACGTTCTGAACACATTGAGCGGCTCGGATCATCAAAATTCAATCGGAAAAGGGAGGTCCTCATTTTATTAAAATGAGGTGGTCCTCATTAGAAGGGGACTCTATATATATATATATATATAAATGAAAAGGATTACTTACCACAATCATCACACTTTCATGGAACAAATACTTCGAAGCAAACACCCAAAATATGTCGTACAAGAAGGCACAACTGAGAAGAACAGTACCCACCTGATTCACAAAATCACACTGAATCATGTCAACAAGAATACACTGGCAACCAGCGACGCTTTTGATTTCCAAACTCGCTCATCCAAAATAATTGCAGGGTTCCACGTAATCAAGAAAAGTGAGTTTAACCAGCTTTAGGCCTAAAAGTTGAGTTTTTTCTCCACAAATAATCGAGCCTGTATATTAACCAAGCCACTGTCTATTAACCGAGCCAAGAATGTCCTTAGGCCAATAACTCCTATCTTAAACAGACTGTTAGCCCAAAGAACTGGAAAGGAACTCTCACGAGCACCTATTACAGGGAAGAAATACTCAAACAATCAGCAAACAAACAAAAAAGAGAGAAAGTGGTTATTTTGCTTATCATACATGGGGGTACTTAGGCAGGCCCATAAACTCACCAACTCCAAGTCATTCTTCTGAGGCTCACATAATGGTGCTTCTCATGTTTCTTTTCTTCGGAGTCGAGAGGAAATTTTAGCTAGCTGTGTAGCAATCCATTCACAGCCCAATAAAGCCGAGCCCACTGTCTGTGAATAAACTTTTTGGTAGGTTACGGGATAGTCAACAACCTACATTAAACTAGGTCACAAAAACTTGAGTGGTTTACAAGCAGATTGGTCCATTACAAGCCTTCTTCCTATAAGCAGCAAGAATTAGAAGAGACAAATGCAAGAAAACTAACAATTTTATTGGGCATCAAAATATCTTCACAAAAAAGCAGGACTGCAAACATGAACTGCATGTTTTCTTTTCGTCAGGGACAGTTCTCTCTCTTGTTTAATGGATCTTTGCGTACTCAATATTTATCCAAAACAAAATTACTTCCACAATTACACAAGGAGATGGACATTTAAACTCAGTACCTCAACTATGTTAACATGAAAACTTACAATTAACAAGAACCACACTCGTCACTCCTCGAGGCTTTTCATATAAAAACTTGGCGCACATTTTAACAAGACACTTCCACAAAGAATCATTCACGATGCCATTCAAAGAGGAAAAAACTCAAGGTACTGCCTAAAAACTCTTAACCAAGAAGAATATAAATTTGGGCTCACATTCACATAGGTTCCATGTGCAAATACATGTCATCGTGCCAAAACTGTAACTTTTTACAACTGCTTTTATACAAACACTTGTCAGTTTTGAAAGATTACCACCAATTCATCCAAATGACTTGGAAACATTACCTTCAGATTAGGTATGCGCACAATCTGAAGAACTGTAAGTATCAGCGTAATGCCCTGATCAAAGAAGATATAAAAGAGAAGTGTCACTATTTGATGCTACAAGAACTCAGGAAAAAAAAAAAAAAAAAACCAATATCAAAGGAAAATATATATTTGACAGTGGAGGGGGAAATTTCAGGGTCTAACTATGCCAAGAGGAATTTTTTTCACATTTGCACTCGAAATACTGCAAATTTTATGCAAGACAAGTTCGAAAATCAAAACACAAAAGACGTTTATCCTTACAAGTATGTCTTGACCTATCCAGCCAAAGGAGAGATTTCGGTAAACTGCCCAAACAACAGCAAATGTTATGCAGAATGGAGAAACAGCCAATGTAAGATAGGATACAGCTCCCAAGAAAGGTACTTTAATGAATGTTTCTGCAGCATGTTTGCACCACCTGGAAAAAATATTGTCCAATCAGTCCCAAATTCCAAAAAGAACATCTAAAAAATCAGAACTATATAGAAGGCCCCAATCAATCCACTACAACATCCACCAAAAAAGAAGTTTCCAAGAATTTATAGATCCCACGTTCAGATAATCATTGACATTGTAAAAGCTTGAGGCTTGAAACACATTTAATACCGAGCGGGAGTCCGGAGAATTAAACAAACTCTTCTATTCTACATCTGGAAGGCTTGTTGAGATAGAAGATCAAAAAAAAGCAAAAGCTTTGGTTCTTTCGCCACCACGCTGTCCTTACTCCTTACCTTATTGCATGACTCTTGTTGTAGATCCGATACTAGATCCACTATAAACATGTTACAGTTTATCCTCTTCTCGTTATTGGGGGTTTAATGTTCTGTCAACATTTAACTAAGTACCACAAGTGTTGCAGCTTCATACATACGTACTACATCTTAATTGCAATATTGTTTTTCCCTACAAGCACACACAGATGCTTTTGCAATAATTTTCAAATTGAAGAATAAGCATAGGTAATAGATCAAGCGCATAGTGACAGAAAAAAGTTATCATTATTTGTTGCACAACAAGCTTGTATCAAGGGATGCAGACTTTTGCAGAGTGATGAAGAGGCAAATTTTAAGAAGAGAAGAGTATTATACCTTGATAGCAAGGCAACCAAACAGGTTTGCAAGCCCTGCAAGAACAAGAAACTAAGCATCAGAATTTAATACAAAATAAAGGAGAAAGTAAGAAAGGGAAACTAGCCAACATCCAGTATGTTCACATTTCAATGTCTGTAACTGTAAGTATTAGATTTTGAAAAAAGATAAGCAAGGTAATAGATGAAGGCAACTTATGCCAACAAATCTATACACAAGTGGATACATTTGTTTTCTGTTAGTGAGCTCTCATACACACATTCAATATTATAAGGAACGGAAAAGGACCTCTGCACCACCAATGGCGAAAAGAACCACCAAAAGTTCAGCCAACCAGGAGGACATGAATTTGTAAATTACAATCAGGAAGCATGAAGCAATAACAACAAACAAGACTGCTGATGTTGCACTAATGTCCACCGCACCACCTGTACCGAACTCTCTGGTAGTGGTAGATTCATCGGAAGCGTCCTACAAGATTGAAATAGATTTGTATACAGTTAACAAACAAAGATGGTAGCAGAGACGGAAAAGAAAAGAAAAACTTGTTGAAAAGGAAATATACAGACTTTTAATAGCTTGTCCTGTTCAATAGCTGCTTCTCTTGCACTCCATGCAGACCAATAAGATGCACACAGAATGGTACCAACTGCCATAAGCCATAAGAAAGCTTCGGCTATGTCCACCAGTGGTCGTTTTGGAGAGTATAGCTGCACAGACACTGTGGAGAAGTGTGAAACCTTTAGAAAACCACTTTGAAGATGTGTGCTAATGGGAGAGAGATCTTATGGAAGGAAAAAAAATTCAGAGAAGTCATAGCTCAATTTGGTAAATTAAAGGGGCTTTTTTAAATCTTTTACATGATACAGAAGCACTCATGAGAGCCAAAGCAACTATAGAAACAGTAAAAGACAGCATAAAAGGTGATACAGCTGATTACCTTTCAGCTGGATGTTTCACTCAGAAGGCCGTGGCAACATCGTCAAGTAGACAGACATAATCTTCCCTCTCTTCACTACTTGTACTTTATAGAGTTTTCAGAGACCTGGTTGCATTAGAGGCAACTCTTTGTTCTATGGAAGATATTCTTCACTAAGTAAACACTTATTGGTTGTTTCTAATGGAAGATATTGGTCACTTAGTAAACATTTAATTGGTTGTCCCTAAACAATTTTACTTCTCCCTATCTCCTACCACAACATTGGATTCATGCAACCCAACACATGTTTATTGTCTTTAATAAAAATATGTTTCATTTCCTCCATTTTCGATACTTCTCTTCGAGGCTGCATCACAAATCAAACAGTGGAAATAAAGTAATAAATGGATTAATTCAATCATGGGAAACTCTCAAGTACGGTTCTAAGGGAAGGGATTGACCGGCCTATTCCGTCCGGGGGGGAATAGGCCATTTGACAGGGAGATTCTGGAATTGAGTACTAAATGGTTACATTTCATAACATACTCAGTCAAATCTATTTCGTCGCACAGGAGAGAAATAAGAAAGGTACTTATTGAAGCCACAAAAAGGTTTGCCAATTGTGTAATTCATCTTTGGGAAGATCTTTCATCTTGCGTCATCCTAAAGATAGGGACAATTTACCTGCTGAACTCTTCTTCAGCATCCACTCCAAGGTTGTACCCGCATCTTGTGGGAGCATGATAGCAGGTATGTTTATATCCAAATCAGTGTCATTAGGTTCACAAACCATCTTGTAAAGCTCTGCATGTAAAAGAATAAAAGTTTGATATAATGAAAAAGTAAGGAAGAACCTCAACAATAGTCATGCGATTAATTTCTATGATTCCTGCTATTTCAGGGTTGTATGCGAAAAACATTACAAATCAGGTCCTTCATTCACGTCCATCAGAAGTGGTGCCAAAACTTCCCAGCTATAAAAGGAAACAGCAGTCCATCCTTTCCATCACTGTCTTCATTGTCAAAATTTTACGTGAAATCTCATCAAGCATGCAAAATCAAAGGTTCAGTGACCTAAAAACAAAATCATCCCTTATTCGCTAATTTTTTTTTTTTGGGTCCTAGTTTCTTCAGTGTTTTCCTATTTGAACTTCGGAGTACATTTTAAGAACTGCATGTATGGGACACTTTTGAATCCATCCCCGCAGCAAAAGCAGCAGTTCATCTCGTTGTTTATTATGCTAATCAACCTATTGATACTCCAGATATTAACTCATCTAGCTTTCAAACTTATACTCCTGGACTTCCCAACAAGCTTCCTAAAGCCATCTAATTGCACCCATGTCCCAGTTGATGCAGAATCTGTATTAGCTGACTTTATAAACCCACTGGCAATGAAAATTAGCAATGATAAATTCCGGGGAAGCTCTTCTGTAGGGGTGGCAAATTGAACCCAAACCCACCTATTAAAAAATAGACCCAACCCAACCCATCTATTAGTTGGGTTAGAATGGGTCCAAACCCATCTAACCCATTTATTATTGGGTTTTAATTGGATTTCAATTGGGTCAACTTAAATGCCCAATGGGTCATGAACATTACCCAACAAAAAAATAGAACTACCACTGAAAAAAACAAAAGTAAACATGTTACGTGAAGCGAACCTTTTTCTTGGTCAAATCGGGAACTGGTGACTCGGTTTGAACGGTTTCATGTTACGAATTCCAGTTACAGTAGAAGCCGAGTCGAGCCTAGTTTTGTAGTGAACTCGTACACTAAACGAACCAAAAATTCGAACTCAAATTTTGTTTGTTTGTAAACGAGCCGAGTCCGGTTCGAGCCGAGCTTATACAAAACGAGCCGAAGATTGAGAGTGTTGAGCTCGACTCATTTACTGAACGAGCCTGAAACTAAACGATAACAGTAATTTTAGTATACAGGTGGACTAAAATTGATGAGTGCACCGACAACACCTCCTCCTCCTCCTCTGCGTCTGTCCTGACCGACGAGGACCTGCTGCACGAGGTGCTGAAGCTCGCCGACGCGCGCACGGTGGCGCCGGCGAGATCGGCGGCGGGGAAGAGTCGATGGGGGAAGGATGAGATGCACCTGTCGCTGTCGCTTTTGTCGATTTGGTACTACAAGAAGATGAACTTCAATAATCGTGGGAAATGAGTTGAATTAATTAAAGTTTGTCGATTGGGTTTCTCCATTCGGTTAAGTAATTTTAGTATATAGATGTAATTTGAGTATTTAATATGTACAATATATGCCGTATCTCCTCCTTCATTTTAGTATATAGGGGTATTATGGTAATTTTAGTATGCAATGGTAATTTGGTCATTTAAATGTACGAGGGTGATATGGTCATTTCAGTGTATATGGGTATTTTAGTCATTTTTAATTTTAATTGGGTTAATGGGCGGGTTGGGTTTGATTTTAAATAAATGGGTTTGGTTGGATATGGGTAATTGGACTCCTAACTAATTAGGTCTAAATGGATCAATGACCCATTAAAGATCCAACCCAATTATAACTTACCCAATTTGGCCCAAACCCGCCCATTTGACACCCCTACTCTCCTGCAACTTCAATAACAAGTTGTTCAACAGCTGCTTCTGGAGCTCCCTGGAACTAGGAAGTGGTTTAACATCCACACCCTCTGATATCTAACGCAAACAAATTGTTATATCACATAGTTCATTTCAGTCACCATTCACTAGCAAGAGAGGAATTTGTGCCACTAGATAATGCCATCACATATATGTGCCACCATTCACTACCACAAGAGGAATTTGTGCAAAAACGCATGGCTGTGCAATATTATGGTGTATCTGTGTGTACTGTGTAGACTCTAAGACAACTTTAAGCCTTTTTCTGGCCTAATTAAGGGAAAGACTTTCATGCAAAATGCAAGTCACCTCAGCAAGATACCTATAACACCTACAAGGTCTACATCTCCTAAGCTGGAAAACAGCCGTCTGGAATCCCTGTAAGGGTGATCTTCAAGAAAGGTTGCAACACTGAACTCTATAAATGGACCTTAATTCCCAAACAAGTTTCACGGTGAAGAGTGGTGTTTTCTGCTGAACTTCTTGGAACTACTGTTAGTAATCGACAGAAACAGCAAACCAAAAGACACTACAAGATTTCTAATTACCTCTCTGGTTATTCACAATGAGGATAGCTGAAGCACCAGCAGCTTGCGCATTACTTGCCTTGGTTGTGAATTTGCAGTTACCTCGTTCCACCACCAGGACATCTCCAGCAAGCTAAAAAATTCGAAGGCCATGAAATAGTTGGTATTGACTTAAAACTAAAGTCTCTAGTTAATGTACTTAAGTGTATAAAATACAAATGCAGGGTGGAAAGAAAACCTTTTCATCTGGTGGACTACAACCATCACGAGGATCTGAAAGAGTAACGCGAGTTTGGTTAGCACTTTTCTCCTTGGATACAATTGAAGTGCCAAATCTAGCACCAACACCGACAAATTCAATGGCCTCTGTGCCATCAACCCAAGTTTGAACTTTTACCTGACAAAAGCTATGACAGATTGATGAGTAAATTGTATCACAAAGACAATGGAGCACGAAACAATAAGGCAATCCAACTTAGTTGAATTCTCGAGTTGGTGGAACTACACGGATTTATCAGCTAGAATTTAGGCTGTATAGTATTAAAGAAACTTGGACATATTTATCATTAAACTAAAGAAGCAACATAGTGAAAGAAATGGAACACAATTACAGTACATATGTGACGGGGGTAAAAATACCATCATCCCTACTTTTGGCCATGGAAGTTGATGACATTAATCACAACATGTAGGAAAAATATAAAATCAAAATCAAATTGCAGAAAAAATACATGTAACTCACTTCCATCCAAAAATAGAACTTAAGAAGTATTAGACGTAAAAGAACTAAATTTAAGCTCCATAATTAAAAAGAAAAAAAACTGAAGATAAAACAGATATAAATTCAAGCAACCTAATAAATCCAGCTCAAGGAAAGAAAAGAACAGACATCATAAATTCTCTTTAAATGACAGTATTGCTTCTTTATATACATCGATGCATATACACAACACTTAAAGAAACCAATGAAGACTCAGTTGAAGAATCAAAGAGAAAATAACTGGGTTGGAGAATCAAAAGGAGCTAAAATAAATAAGACTTTAGCAAAACAACCTAATAAATCCAGCTCAAGGAAAGAAAAGAATACTTGCCCCCACATCCAGAGAAATGGACATTATAAAAGCTACCTAAAGTTTCCTAAAATGACATCGCTGTTTTGTTATATAAGTCATGCAACGATCATGGGCACAACAATTGATGAAAAAAATTGAAAACCCAGTTGAAGAATCAAAGAGAAAAGACCTGGGTTGGAGGTCAAAAGGATCTAAAATTAATGGAGTATAACTTAGCAAAGCAACCTAAATACAGCTCCAGGAAAGAAAGAGAATACTCCAGGTAACAAGTCCCCAATTCCATAAAAATATACCATCATAGAAGCTCAAGTTTTCTAAAATGACATTACTGATTTCTTCATATAAATCGATGCAATGATCATAGGCACAACAATTGGTGGAAAAAATGAAGACCCAGTAGAGGAATCAAAGAAGAAAGAAATGGATTGGGAGATCAAAAGGAGTTAAAATAACTAAATAAAACTTTAGCATAGCAACTACTTAAGCTAACAAGCCCCCAAATTCCGTAAAAATGACGTCTTTGCTTCCTTCAGATAAATTGATGCAACAAATCATAGGCACAACCATTGATGAGAAAAACAAAGACCCAGTTGAAGAATCAAAGATCAATAGGAGCTAAAATAACTAAATACGAGTAAAACTTTAGCAACGCAACTACATCAGTTAACAAACCCCCAGATCATAAAAATGACATCTTTGCTTCCTTCATATAAATTGATGCAACAATCATAGGCAAAACCACTGATGAAAAACATGAAGACCCAGTTGAAGAATCAAAGAAAAAAGAACTGGGTTGGAGATCAAAAGGGGCTCAAATAACTACATAAAACTTTAGCAAAGCAACAACTTAAGTTAAGTTAACAAGCCCCCATTTCAGAAGGAGCAACTAAAGTTGACATCTTTGATTTCTTCATTACAAACCTACGCAACGATCATTGGCACAACAATTGATGAAAAAAGTGAATACCCATTTCAAGAATCAGAGAAAAAAGAAGTGGGTTGGAGATCAAAAGGGAGCATTATTCAGATGTACCAAAACGAAGTCGTTGGAACAGCCGGGTTGCTTGGGAGCTGAATTGTCGACTTGAACGATGTCACCGGATAAGACCAAACAAGGGTTGTTGAAAATGAGTAGAATCACTGGAAATACCAAGCTGAATCTTCGCAAATCCATGAGGCTTTAAGAGGTTTGACGAAGAGAGATCGAACCCAGAAGAGGCTTGGTTTTTGAGCTGGGAAAAATGAAAATAGAAAACAAAAATAGAAGAGTGCATTGGAAAGAGTAAGATGGGTTTATTAACAATTTTTCGGTTGGTTGGGGTGGGGGACATCCGGAGAAGGTCAAATGTTGCAGAGGAGACGATACCGAATGCCAGTACGGCGCCGTTCGAGGAGGTCAAATGACTCAAATGTCACAAATCAACGGGATTAGATAGGGACCAAACGTCGCCACCTTGGTATGTCACTTACCAGTTAGTACAACCAGAGATCTCTCTGTACCGCCAAATTGGTGTACCGCCAAATTACGATGTTTTTGGGTCGTTAGTTTTTTTTTATGTCTTTTATGTTTCAGAATTTTCATGTGATCTCATGGCCGAACATGCCCCGGTACAGAAATACAAAGAATTTAATTCCATCACTTACGTCTCGTTTGTCGACCAAACATTGAGATAGTAGTATATCCTTCATCCGAATTATTTATGTTCGGTCTTTCCCACTCTACTATAGACGGCCCATTAGAACTTGTACTATATCCACCAAAAGCTAATCCGGTAGACAAAAGGGACGGCCCATTAAGACTTGTTTGATTTATACTGTATTGCTTATTGCCTACAGTAAGAAAATATATATAGTCGATAATTTACTTGGACAATTGACTTGATAATTCATTTGAAATTAAATGGCATGACTCATTTTTATTGCAACTATATATGGAAGATTATGCTGCTTATAGTACAGATTTTAAGCCAAATTGCGTTTTAAAGACTGCTTTACAAGAGCCCAGAGAACTCATTACAAAAGTTCCAATAGTTGCAAAGATACAAAGACTATAAAAGGGAGGGGGCCACTTTGATACGTTTTTGTCTACCCAAAGGGGGGCACTTTCATAAAATTTGGTAAACACCCAGCTAAGTAAACAAGAGAGAGGCTTAACCCACGAGGTTTGGCTAAGTGAACATGAGAAAGCTAGCAAGTGTTTGTCCTTTATAAGGTTGCATGTCGAATCCAGCGGAGGCCGGCCAGACATTCTAAACCTTGGGTGGGTTTGCCCGAATATTAACTTCAGAGCACCGAAATTAATTGAGGCGTCACGTGCGCAAATTGGCTTGAACACGGGATTATAAAAAAAAACAAGATAGAAGCTTTAGAAATGCAATACAAATCTACATTCAGCAAAAAGGATAAAGAGGGGTCTCCATAGGATGGAGACAGGGAGAGAAAGGGTAGGGGAGTACTAGTGGAGGTTTTAGTGTTAGGTAGGGAGGGTAGATATGGGAGAGGAGAGAGAATGTCCCATGATGGGACCAAGTTTAATGAAGAAGATAAAAGAAGGAAAATGAAATGAATGTGCAGTGAAGAATGTCTGAATGTGAGAGCATCTTCAATCCAACACCCTCCAAATCTCTATTTGAGAGGATCAAATTAATCTATTTTATTTGAAAAGTAGATTTAGAGGATTATACTATTTATCTCAACTCCAACCCAACACTCTATTTCTCAACTCCAACACATATTTGGAGGAGATTCTCTATTTTTTCCTTCATCCTCTATATTTAGAGGATCAAAGTTCATCCTCCCAAATGGAAGAGAGTTTGAAAGGATGGGTTGGAGAATATTTTTCCTCCAAAATGAAGAAATGGAGTATGAATTGGAGATGCTCTAATGAATTTATAAAGCAGTTTTAAACATGGGGGGGGGGGGGGGGGGGGAGAAAGGGAAGGTGAGTACTAGTGGATGTTTAGTCGTGTTGATGTCCTGAATTTAGAACTCGGATTTCCTCCTGTCCCCGGTAAGAGGAGTTCCTTCAATCTCGAACACAGGGCAACCTTTTATTGGCCCAAGTCCCTTTCTCCTTAAAATTCCAATTCAATCTACCTAGCTTCTACTTAACCGAAATTAACCCATATTCGACCATTAACTCCTTAAATCAACATTTTTTTTTAACGGCAACTCAATCTAACGTTAAAATCTACCAATATCTTGTTTTTTTTAATTTAGGAAATTTGAAGTTCTCTTTTCCATATATTCTCAACAAAGCAAAAAGAATACGAAGGGAGAAAACCTTCGTTTGAAAAAGAAAGAAAGAGAGGATGGGAAAAATCTAATGGAATTTATCCAACTCTTACTCTAATCTCACAAGTATCAATCAAATTGCATAATCTACGCTATTGCAAAATTAGTTATCGATATCAATTTCCCCATTTACGCCATGAGAATATTCTTCAATTGCGGCATGGTATCGCCGGAATTCGAACGGCAATGACATTTTTGCTCCGGACTCTTTTGAATTTGATTGAACGTCCAAAGTAGCCATTCCATTTTTTTCTTTTTTAAAGGCTTCCCGTTGGCGTTCATCTTTTGGGTTTGTGTTGGTTTTGTATTTTTTTATTGAGTTTTTTCGATTTTTCTGTTATATTTTCAGATAAGAAAGATTGTCTAAACTTATGATTTATTCCCTGATGAACAATAACCAAGAGCACCTACTTAATTTTTTCTTCAAAGTGATCCAGTCGATCTACTGCCATTACGATTATGGTTTAGTTTTGGAAACCCAGCTTGAATTGATTTCTTTACTTACGCTAGAATTCATAGTGCTAGGTGTATAGGGTAATCTATTCTTAGAATAATGGGATTCTAATTTTCTATCGGGGAGGAGCTTTATGTTGTGTTTGGATGGGTTTTTGAGAATTTTTTAGTTTGGTTTTTTGGGTAATGAGTGGAGAAAGAAATAGGATAATGATTGGAGATAGGGGTAATAGTGGAGGGAAATAGAGAGAGAAATGAGAATAATAATTGGAGAGAAATGAGAGTAATAATTGGAAGTAGGGGTAATGAGTGTTTTTTAAGTTAATTTTTTTTTTCAAAAACAAAACCAAACAAAGCATTAATTTTATAAAAATTAGGACGTTGAATTGTTGGAGTTAATCGTGAAAAGGATTAATTACCCTACAGTGGAATATGGGTTGGGTTGGGTTGGGTTGGGTTAGGTTAGGTTAGCTTAGGCAGATTAAATTAGGATTTTAAAGAGAAAGATACTTGGGCCAATGAAAGGTCGCTATGTGTCCGAGGTTGGAGAAACTCCTTCTGCTGGGGTAGAAGGAAATCCGCACTCCTGAATTTAAAGAGCAGTTTAAAGAAAGAAAATAAAAGAAGGAAAATGCTAAAAAAAGTTAAGGTTTAAAATGTGAATTGAAATGGGTGAAAGGCGTATAAAAATATGTGAAAGTGTATTAAAAAATGTAGAGTGTCCACTGAAGTATGTGTGTTTTTTTTTTTTTGTCTTTTTGTTTACTTACTGAGGACCCACAAAGAATAGTTATTCAAATTCATCACTCTCGTCTTAATAAATACAGAAAGTCTAATGAGAGCCGCTCATTTTGTTTAAAATACTTTGCTATGGTCCTTGCAAAAAACATGCTCAATCCTGTATCATTAAGAGCATTTACAAAACAACCAACCTTTGCTTTAGAATTCAGGCTTGAATTCTGGGACAAAGTTGGACGTTTTGTCGACGTCATAACCGATACCGGATTGAGCTTATTATTCGTAGGAGCCATAAACAAAGTGTTTTAAATAAAAATGAGCGGTTCCGATCATTTTTTTTAGACTCAAAACGGGACCAAAAAAGGATTTGTACACACTGGTACATATATAAAATCTGTTTTCAGTAGCACTTCTGTAATAAATATCTCTGCAAATTATGATCCAAACACGGTTAAAGAGAAGATCGAGAGAAAAAGTTGTGTTTCCAGTGTTTATTAGGCAAACAAAATTAATTTCTTGGCCTTTATTTTTGGCACAAGTATCATTTTCTCGTACAGGGTAATAGGGTATGATAATCAAACAATGGGTATATGATAAAGCTACAAAAATGCTCTTTAATGTGCGAGTAAAGTGTATCACCACCACCTTGGTAGTCGAGTTTTTTTAAAATTCAGATCATTGATTGATAAGACGGACAGTGAGACGTTGAGCGGTAAAACATGAGTGGTATGCATAGTGTGGTGGCAGGCTTTCTCCGGTTGGACCTTGTAGCTTGGATGGTTGAGGCTTGGACGGGGATGGGTTAGATCTGCACACGAAGCAACCGCGTTAGTGCCCAAACCCGGAGCGTGGTGGTCCGGGGCAGGCACTCCAACGCTCTAGTCAATAAACAGGAGAGGAGATATCGAAGTATAGTTTAGGGTTTGAGTAAGTGTTACCTTATTCTAGAGGGGAATACCTCCTTTTATAGCCAAAGGGAGTGCAGAGTCCAACTCCCATAAGACTACCACACGTTGTATGATGAGCCCGCCTACCTCGGACCCAGATAGACTCCCCAATCCTGAACCTATCCAATCCCCTATATTCCGCTCCTAAATATAAGGGATGGGATAAGACGCGAGGTTGCCTTCTCCTGCCCATCTCTTCCTAACTTCCTCTTTAAGTTAGGGGACAGGAGGCTCGGCGAGCACATGTTCTGCCGGACTGCTGGCACGGCACTGATTACTTCAACAGGGGCAAACTTAACCAGGCCCGGCTGGACTCGGATCGGCTACCGACCCAGCCCGCCGACCCATGGGTAGTAGATTCACTGGTCCGGCTAATTGGTGCAACGTGGCCACTGCCTTGGTCCCTCCGCCGGACCACGCCCTCCACACATAGCACTGCTGCATCCTTTGTCTCCTTCTCGAGGTTCGCTGTAGGCTTGGAGGTGCCTATGGTCACACCCATAACAAGTAGCTACGTTGATTATAGAGAAGACTATCATGCTCACGTGACTAGAAAATCCCTTCCTTTAATCGAGATGGATGCACTTGTCGACATAAATCAATTATTCAAAAAAAATTGACGCAATATTAACAAAGACGAAAAAAATTGAACAGAGAAAAAATAATCCAAGTGGCTTTTTAAGCCAAACCACCCCATAGGCAGAATTCATTTCAGCATTTAAAGAACAGCCGTACTATTCACACATACTTTTATTGCACAAATCATGCACATATAACGAAGTGGAGCCCACTACATGTTCCACAAAAATGATTCGAATCATTCGTTAAATTTAAAATATTTTTTCAAGTGCTCCCGTGAAAAATCAACTCAATCTGATTACTGTAAGTGCTCGATATGCATTGTGAATGTTTGTATGTGTTTGTTTGTGATCATAGACTTGTAATTTTCGGATTTGGTTCTTTCTTTTTTTTTCTTTTTTCTTGCGAAAAGGCAGTCAACGCATAGGATCGCGACATCATAAAACATAAAATCGACGGCCTATAAATTTCCACGTCATTAGAAATTTCAAAAGTTTTTTTGTTTTTTTGTAATTTATATTGATGTGATTGTCATTTCATCTCTAAAATGGGGACTACTAATGTCCTTGTGATTGAAACAGTGGGGACTTCATATATATTGCCTTTCCAAATATAGACATAACACTTGTACTTTTTCAAAATTACCAGAAATGTAGTTGAAACTGTATCGCATCTTTCCTAAAGCAGAAAGTCCATAACCTTTTGAATGCATCTCCATTGAATAATCATTGGTTACATGAATTAGAGGTGTCAAACACGCCGGGCCGGCCAATTAGCTCCGTACCAACCGTATCTCTTGTCGTGTCGTGTCGATCCGTTTACTTTATAGTATCGTACCGATTTTAATCATGAATTGTCTGTCTAAAACCGTGCTCGTGTCATGCCGTGTCAGCCCGGCTCGTTTGACACCTCTACATGAAATCATCTAAAAATTCTTCAAAAACCGCACGCACTTATACAAACACTTTACACGGTGCGTGTGGTTTTAGAATTTTTCATCAACTAAAGAGAGGAAAAGTTGTTAAACTATTATAATACCAGTTACGTGCCACACAAATATATATTTTTTTATCCAAAACGTGCCACATATTTTTTTTTTTTTTTTGCCATAGTTTATACATCAGCGGGGGTTAACAGGGTGTTAGTATTTTAGTCAACGAAGTCAACGAAGCTTCAGAGGCTATCCATAGCCCTGAACTCCAAATCTGCTCCTCGTGGGGCTCGAACACTGGCCACCACTGGGGAGATACATGAGCAAACCAACTCAACTAAGCTTGGTTTCTCGTGCCACATATTTGGTGTAGTAATTTTTACACTTCCCTGTTGTGTAAATGGGCTCATTTTTTGTACTATTTACATGTGGAGTAACAACATTGCCCTTTCATGTGTGGATTATATCATAGGAAAAGGTCAATAATGGAAATTCACATGCAAGAAGACAGTAAAATTATTGTAGCTTCTAACAACGGGAACTGTGAATTTTAATTCTCTTAATTTATTTGTTTGATAATTATCAAATACCTGTTGAGTGTTAATGACATGGGGCCTTCTTCTTCTCTTTTTTTTTTTCCCTCTCTCTCTTGACCACTGATTTTCCTTAAGGTGTGTTTGGAACTTAGGAAAGAAATGGAAAAGAAGAGAGTTTTAAAAAATTCCATTCCCTTGTTTGGCTTCCAGAGAAAGAGAAGGGAAAATTTAAAAAAATGAGATCAATTTTCTCTCCAATTTCTTCGTAACTTTTTCTCTAATTTTCCTATTTTTTCATTTTCTCTTTCTTTTCCCGAGTTCCAAACAGGGCATTAGTCAAATGGTCACAATTTGCATTGGCCCTTGGACATGAAAGCAACTCATGTTTTACTTACAAACCACCTACGCCCACCGCTCAACATTTACCTATCCCCCACTGCTCTCAATCTCACCGTCCAAAAGTGTTTTGGACGGTTTAGATTTTAAAAAGGAAGAGTTTTTTTTTTTTTTTAAATCTGGACCATTAATTGCCAAAACGGATGGTGAGATGTTGAGCGGTGAAACAGATCAGTGGGCGTAGCACCGCGGTTTTCCTAAGGCCAAGGCCATGCCATTTGCAGGGTCTAATGCCACTTTTCCACAGCAATTGTCTGGATTCGCAGGTCCCGTCTTATTTTCATGTGCTAAGAAAAAGAGTCACTTTTCACCTAGCCATTCAACATGATAAATACCAGGCAACCTTCTTTTTTTATAACTCAGGCATCCATGCCAACTTACGTGCACCTCGACTAACCCTAGAGGCCCAATCCCACTGTCCATTTGTGGTGAGCCTAATTTAAGTCAGAGCAAAGCTCTGTATGGACTGGCCTCAAAAAAGTTGATACCACCTTCCGAGACTTTAAAAGGGAGCAAATCCCCAAGTCTCAGGCCTTAACTACCAGGCCAACCCTTCACGAGGTTTACAAGGCAACCTTCTATAGCTAATTGTCATTAATCTTCTGGAGAAAAATATTAGTATTTGCGATGAAATGTTGCAAAAAAAGCCATAGAAAATCAAGTAAATCCCTGATAAGGTGCATAACTGATACTTGGGCAAAGAAAACCATTGAAAGTATTTCCAGAAACTCCCCTATTGACCAATGTACCTACCCAGACATGTGATTTTAACATTTTGCATCTCTTAGGACACAAATTGTGGAAGAAAAAAAACCAAGCTTGATCAAAACTCAACCGAATCTAAACGATTGTATCAAATTTTTGTACAAAGAACACCAACCCTTGCTTCTTTCTACTGGTAAACATTGGATCATGAACAATATTGGGGCAGGACGAACAGCTTCAAAATTTAAAATGGAGCACTTCCCATGTGGAGCTTTACTAGTCGTCTCTTCTCAGAAAGAATGATACTAATAGAAAAGGCACCATGAGCTCTATTTGCAACAAAGCATCAGCTACGATCTTGATTTCTTTTCCGTAGGTCAATTTTCCTTTTCCCAACTCTAGTGCTGGTACGGATTGCTATCTTTCATATCCCGGTATCCAAACGCCACAACTCCACCGTCAGTTTTATAGTTCATATTGCTACGGATGCTGCTAGAAACAAATTTCTCTGACAAAGCATGACTTCCCCCGGAGAATCTTATTGCTCCTCCGCTCATCTTCAAACCCAAAATCTTATGCTCGCCAGACATATTCTCCTGAGCTTGGCTTGAAATGTGATAACCATTTTCTAAACCTTGATGAAGTGGAACCGGAAACCCATTTCCCATATTTGATGTTTGAGTACTTTGTTGATCAAAGCAACTCAAATTTTGTGAACCCGTTTGAGAAAAACTTCCAAACTGTTCTGCTTGCTGGATGCCCGAGAAGTATCCTCTACGAGTACTTGCATCAATGAGTACCTTCGCTCTTTCTAAACCAATCCCATTCTTAACAGCATAATTACAAGAAGGATCAAGCTTCCGGTTTTCAGCTTGTGGCTTGGACACATCAGTGGGTAATGTCAAATATGGAGAAGAAACTACTTGCTCGCAAAGATTAGACGGATAACTTGGTTTTTTAGGAGATGATCTCAACTTTTCTACTTTTTCCTTCTCCTTTTCCTTTTCCTTGGATGCAATGGTTCCAACTTGGTCATGGTTAACTTGCTTTTCAAGTGCTTCACAGCAGTTATTCGAATCGGTTGTGCTGTCACTTTTCATAGACCTCTCTAAGGATCCACCATCGCCATTTTTAGTTTTCATGGCTGATTCAACGTCCTTTCGATTCTTCCCTGAGTTCCCTCGGCCAACTTTCTGCACGCGACTACCTCTTTTCCTTTTGGGTCTTGAAGCTTCCTCAACAGCCACCAATTTTTTCATCTCATCTCTCATACATGCAAACATGTTCTCTCTAGCAACTTTAAGCTCCTCAATCACTGATGTTGTGAAGATCTTAAAATCATCCAGCGAAATAGGCTGATGCAAGCTGAGCTTATTCTTCTTCCCATAACTCTTTTTCGCGGAACCCCTCTTCACCTTGTTCTTAGCTGCATATTTTTTACTGCTTGCGCCATTGTCCATTTTGTCAGCTTTTCCAAATTCGAAAGGGGTGGCCATGCCATGATTCAATTGATTCTCCTGTTGAAACAGTGGATTGGTAGTTTCATCAGTGTCAGGGAAAAATGAATCTGGAACCAACTTGTGATTCTTGAGAAGTGGCTCGCCACCAGAACTTGCTTTGGAATCATTGCTTGAAGAATCACAGTCTTCATCTACCCTTCTGAACTCCCACCGTTGTTGGAACTTTTGGTCCTGACTCATCTTATAGCAGAGGCCTGAGGGGTAGTATCAGAACACAAGCACTCCACAAACTTGGTATTTAGTAAGAGCCAAAAAACTTGATCAGCCACAATCTATATCTCAAAAATTCTGCTTAATCACAATGCCCAGACCGAATAACTAGAGTGCACCAATATCCAAAGCTCTCAAAGCAAGAAAGATGCTGCACGAAAGGATCCTCACTCCGATAAGAACTTGGAACTCGTTCAAGTATCAAACCAGTGATTGCTGCAGGATCCTTCCCCCTCGTAGACTAAATACCTCAATTGAGATCATAATAAATAGATGTCAGTGTTGTGATGAACTTCCTATCCCTTTGTTCCTCCTTTCTCCAGAAAAGAATAAATCAATCATAAAAGTATAAAGAAGTGTAACACAACAAAGACTACGACAATTTGCAATACAGACTAAGAACTATCACAATCAGACTGGAAAATTAGACGAGACTTCAAAATATCAGAAGTTCAATACAAGCATAAAGATTACAACCATAACACCAGACCAAACAGATAATTATGCAAATTTATAACTAAACATCTCACCTACAAATCACAAGAAAGAAAAGATGTGACATAAAATAGAATGTTATAATAAAATACCCAAAGAGCACTGTTTTCAGTTCAAAAATTCTCTCCTTTGGGTGGTAGATTAGCTTACCGTGGAGCTGTGATAGAATGGAAAAATCAACCAAAATCTTATTCTCCACATCCCAACTCTTTCCCTCCCTCTCAAGCAGAAGTAGAAGATTTCTTTCCACATTTATTCCTGGCTTTATCTCTTTAAAATGAAGAGAAAGATACGATTTTATGTGTACGAGTATAGTTTGTACATGTGCAGCGCTTTTCTGCAATCGGGGTAGGAAATGGGTTCCTGAGTTGAGAGGCATTGTAGATATATCATAACCTCTTCATCGATTCTAACAAAAGTAAATTACTAAATGGTGTTTCAAAAAAGTTAGTAAAATCTTAGGAGTACTAGTTTTTCCTGTTTTTGACGGATCATCGTCAGTTATCCAGCAACACTAACTCTTCACGGTTGGGGAAGGAAAGACAAGATTGCATTTCAAAAAATCTCTCCTCTCTCCTTCCGGCCTTCCCCTCTGGGAGAGTATATTCCCCTCATTGATTCTTTTTCCAAATTAGAATTTTGCATCTAAAAACCATCTTGGACACAGCTTTAAGCTCATATTATTTCTTTCTATGTTGGAATGCCATAATGTGGTAAGGACAACTGTGATTTTGTTGTGTATTGATCCATATTAAATGCAAATATGGGATGTAACATTGACCGCAAAACTGGGTTTAAAAGATGTTGGTGGTAGATTTCTAGTTATTCAACAGTCAAACTTTCAATCTATGATGGTAAACCTGAGTTAGAAGGGTTTTCATAATCTGAAAATGTATCTACTAGTTGCCCGTTTTCTCATAATTCACGAAAACAAAATGATATTTACATTCAAATAGGCACAATTGCATAAAGTTGAGTTGGATAACATACTTACTTTTCAGGATACGATACATTGCACCATTTCAGAATGCAAGTCTAAATGCCAACATGTTAAGCTCGGCATAAAGTCACATTTTACACAGCCAAAGGTATCAAGGCAAAAAGGAAGGATAGTAATTCAGGAATCTGAACAATCAAGTGTAAAATTTCAGGCATTCATTTCTTCCTAGTGAGTGGGACCTGAACCTGAAACACTTCAAGCATCATCTTTCCCCTTCTATTCCCATAACTTATAGCTTGAGCTCACTCTAATTTTTATTGTTTGAGTCTTTCTCGGAGACGATTTTGTTTCTCCTAGAAGCGTTCATAACGAGACCAAATGCAACCTTGATTCACCCCAATTACCTCAATTACCTTCCTCCTTGTCAAGTAAATTCCTGAACTTGATATTACCATGTAAAGAATTCAGTATCTTAATGTTCATTTCTCCCTATGTCCTGTCTATTCTAATACTGACGAAAAAAAGTGTAGTAAGGAAAGAGAAAACGCAATCACTGCAACGAATTTTGCATATACAAATCCGCAAGTATCACAATCAGTCTGGAAAATCAGGCAAGAACGTGTATGCCCGAAATAATTGGCACCAAAATGAAAAACCCAAATGTGTTGCAATAGTTTCCATTTTGAATCCCAACTGATGATATTGATCACAATCAAGGTGGGGGAAAACAAAATGACGGCACCAACAAGGAAAACCCAGAAGCTAATGCAAGAGAATAACCTTTGGGGCCAGTCCGTACGGGACTTTCTCCAGTTTTAATAGGTCCCTCCACTAGTGGATGACGAGATTGGTACAGGAAATAGTTGGTCATTGGGCCGGATACCAAGTCATCAAAAAATTAAAAAGCAATAGAATAACCTTGATCAGTGATCACTGCAAATGAACAAAGAACAACAACAATTCGGAGAAACCCACCCCGTTCCACCAAGATTCTTATTCTTTAAGTAATTATTTATCGTTTTACGAGACAGGCATTCTCTCACAATACATCCCCTTTAATTCAAAAAATAAGTACTTATTTCTTAGCGGAACGGGGCTTAAACAGTCTCAGAATCTAAGCACCCAAGGCAATTAACAAAATCATAAACCCTCCAATTTCTAATTTCCGACAAGATTAAGTATATGAAAGGAAAAATGCAGAAACTAGAGATTACAAGCAAAAATACATGCAACCCAAAAGGATGATTATTTCAGTACTCAAAACGAAAAAAATCCCACAGACAAAACCACAAGAAAAATGAAAACATGGTCATAAATAAGTACAATAATCTGGCCTAGAATACTTTGGGTACTAG
Organism: Rhododendron griersonianum; assembly: GCA_018127125.1. Lineage (NCBI taxonomy): Eukaryota > Viridiplantae > Streptophyta > Magnoliopsida > Ericales > Ericaceae > Rhododendron > Rhododendron griersonianum. The sequence goes on along the minus strand of CM030789.1, from coordinate 51,000,691 downwards.
GGTGCTTACCAATTGCAGCTGATAGAGAAGCAAAATCAATCAGAAAAAAAGCTTCTTCTCCACATCCCCAACTCATTCCCTCCCTCCCTCTCTTAAGAAGTAGAAGAAGAAGCATTGTTGTCTGCATTTATTCCAGCCTTCTATATTTCCTCCCTCTAAAAGGAAGGGAAAGATACGATTTTTAATGTGTTAAAAAGCTCCTACCTGTCCAGTGATACTATGATCTCTCTGTGAATTGGAGTTGGAAAGTAGTTATTGAGTGAGCGGTGGGTTGGGGTGGTGTTTGGCAGGGAGCCAGTGAGGAAGAGTTATTGGAATGATTACTCATTTTCTATATCTGGAGTTGGCTGGTGTCCACCTCCTGATAACCTTTTTAATGACACTATCATAGCAAGGGATCCCTCATAATACAAATACTACGAATCTTATTTCAATTATCAATTGGACTGAACTCCAAAAAAAGTCTACGTACACAATAATTCAACCAGCGTATAGGTCCCACATATATGCCACTCATAACCTCTCACATACATGTGAGGTCCACACTCTGGTGTATGTGGGTCCCACATGTATATGAGGGGTTGTGAATTATGTTGTGATAGGATTGTTGTGTGTGTAGTTGGATCCAACAATATCCTTTCTCAAGTCACCTATAATCAAAAGTGGTTGAATTTTTGTTTCGGTGCAATCTCACATGTAACCAAAAGTGCTTGTACTTCTGTTCACGTGCAATGTCAATTGTAGGATTGGAAAAAAAAACTCCTCTTGTGCAATCTTACGGTTGACATTGTACGAGAACAGAGATATGGACACTTTTTCGGTACAGAAGATTTGACCTCTATCCTCCACCGCAAGTCACCTGTACCCAAAACCTTTGTTCACGTGCAATGTAAGTCGTAGGATTGCATAAAAAACCTTCTCGGGAAAAGACTATTGTGTACTTTTACGGTTGAAATTACACGAGAACAAAAGTACGGAGACACTTTTTCAGTACACAAAATTTGACCTCTATATCCACTATTCTCTCCTCCCTATTCCACTCCTCTTTTGAATAGTTCATCTCATAAGACTATGCAAATACTATTCATTTAGGGAAATGATTTTACCACACCTTTTTTTGTTAACGCCACACCCTGCAAGTGTATTTTTGCACCAAAAATACACTTGCAGGGTGTGGCGTTAACAAAAAAGGGTGTGGCAAAATCACTAGCTTTCATTTAACATATCCAATTTATGAAATTTGTCAGCGACATAGTTGAAGTAGATTTATCTTACAAAATGTAGATGGTTTAATTTCAAGTTATATTGGTCATCTTGATAATTGTAATTTGATCATGCTCTCATAAACGTATGATCAAATTTTTTTTATTTTTGCGTCGTTCAGGAAAAAAATATTTTTGCATGAACAATCTTTTTACCAAGTCCTACCAAATGAATGAATGAATGAGGATGTCTGGAGGTCCGAAATAACCAATTACAGTAGAGAAGCCTGATTTTTGTTACTAAATTATCCAAGGGCTGAGAAAGGAAAAGCAAGATTTTATTTTTTGAAAGAAGGAAAGGAAAGATTGCATCACCAAAAATCTCACCACTTGCTTTCCTTTGTTGGGGGTCAATATTTCCCTCATTTTGTTCTATTTTCCAATTTAATTTTTTGCATTGGAAAAATTACTATAGACTGGATACTGTTTGAAACGCGAAAAATTATTCATTGCCACATAAGTGCCCTGGAGCATTGAATAACCTCTCCTCCGACGCATAATTCCTTCTACGTAGGGATGACGCCATGTGGCAACGGGCAAAACTTTTTGTTTTCCATTGTGCAGTAAATCATTTTAAATAGAAACATTAGATTAGATCTTGAATGCAAATTAGCAAAAAAAATGGGTGACAAATTTGGCATCGTAGTTTCCATAGATTAGCAGTTTTCCAAATGTACAACTATGATGGCGAATCTAAGTCAAAAGGGAGTACTTAATTTCTCTCTCTGTTCCGAAATATTTGGTCTAGTCCTCAAAACGAAGACTTAAGAATAACATTTTAATCTTTTTATCATAAATTTAAATAATTAATTGTTACTTTTTAAATTGTTGAAAAAAAATTGAACTTTTGTAATATGTTCAAGTCCTCATTTTGCAGAGATCCGGGGATCCTGCAGGGCACTTCCTGTAGTGCACCCTGCAGTAGGGCACATCCAAGGCGTCCACAAGTGCTTTCAATGTTCCAAATTTAGAACTTTTAAATCCGGATCATTGAAAAAACTCGTGGATGGCCATATCGTGCCCTGCAGGGTGCACTACAGGAAGTGTCCTGCAGGTAAAATTTTGTCTAAAGGAAAGGAAAATGATACACAAGTGAAACTAATACACGTATAGCTCACTGAATTTTCCTCACTTTCTAACCCATCCCATCAAAGTGGTTTGTTGAACTTCACTTTGTTTTTTTGTCTTTCCCAAACACTAAAAACAGCAAGTGGTCATATCAGTTTGGACTTTGAGATGTCTTCTTCAGATTAGCAATCAATTTATTATGGTGGTAGAGAGCCTCACAAATTAACCATCTTCCCTCACTGAGATTAAACCAAATTAAGTATCCAACTTGGCTACTCAACAGACTAAATTTACAAAAGATACAATGCTACAGATACTCATACAAAACTGCAGCGTCAATCCCAGTCTAGGGTCATTGTGTTGTTGCTCCCCTTTTAACTCCAGCAGTGTCATTCGGCATCAAGGGCCCCGGCAACCTGTTGAGGGAAAAGACTATAAGAAAGCGCATTTCCAGAAGTATCGAGAGAAATTATTTACCATGGTTTATCTCTGTTAACGTGTTGTCTCGGGTAAGAAAAGCCAGAGGGATAGCATTCAGCTGAGAAGTGACTCCAATGGGACTCTTCCGTATATAGGGTAATACACTTGTGCAACCACATCCCTATATATCTTTGCTTTTTTCTTTTCCAGGGCAATGTATTCCATCCAATTTCACAATTTTTCCCTCGTTTTAACGTTACCAAGTCCAGTGAGAAATACGGGTGAGTTCTTACTTGAAAACGAAAGTAACTCATTTCCTGAGTTCACGAAACACGTAACAACATAAAATTTTCATACCATCATTTTCAGAGCAAGGCCCCTCCAATTTCCTTAAAATGGACATGTTCTCTGATTTCAGCTTCGCTGAATGAATCCAAATTGACGGACCCCTGCTTCTCCTCCATGTACCGGGTTAAATTTGCCTGGCCTTAGGTTAACCTCAAGATTTCTCAACGCCTCTGTATACCGTATCAATGACTTTCCGGTAACCTGCAGCAACATAGGCGAGAGAAGACATGAATATCCAAGCACATTAAGCATCGAATCTGTTCTTTTTGAAACAACGGTAGTTAACTACATAGTAAGTGGCAGCAAATAGATATCGCGTAAACTTGGTCTGAAAAAAAACTTGGGACCGCAGATTTGCATAAACTAACGTGCATTGTTCTAAAGTCTAACGTGGACAACATTTCTCCAGTGGGAAAGGTGATTGGAAAGTGGTCTAGGAACCTGAAGGGTATTTCATAATATAAGCAATTATAGTAAGGAGTCCCAAGGTTACTGCACATGACTAACATCCACACCAACAACAATGAGAGTATAAGTTCAGGTCGCGTGCATGATATCACAAGAGGTAATAACACTAGAAGCTTTTTGATTTCCTCCATCCACACCAAACCAAAACAAGGATAAATTTAAAATGTGATGTACTTCACAGTTAACTGACTGCAATACTAAAAAGATTCTACTTTCTCGTACTATTTTTCTGCTATTGTTCAAGCGGTTAATCAGAAATACAGTTATATACGGAGTAACACGTAGAAGGTAGGAAGTTCTTTTCAGCATACCAATAATCTATGTTAGCACGGACACAAGACAACGACACTCTGACACATAAATTCGAAAAAATTGGAGGACACGACACGTTGGGGACACCTTTTGAAACTATATATGTATGGTATAAGATAAATAAAAATCTGGGATAAAAGAGACACGATCTGATTGTAAACACGTAACGCTGTATATACCTTCACCAAATTCATCACTACAACCATTGATAGAACTCATAGAAGTATTTCAACAAAAATTCTTTATACCATTTATGCCTCTTTATAATTAGTAAATCATCATTCGTCACACACACACAAAAAAACAAGACTTCCCTAAGTTTCAATAAGAGACTATTGTTTTGTTTTAACACCTCCGACTTGATTTGCCGGTGTCCTAGGAGTGTCCATAGCAAATTTTAGAGTGCCCCTGGAGTGTCCAAACTTTGAGAAAAATTAGGACACCTTGGACACGTGTCCGGAGGAGTGTCGGTGTCCAACAAGGCAACAAGTGTCCCACACTGGTACGTCACCTCCGACAAACTGTCCGTGCTACATAGCCAATAATCATGACTCAAGAACCTTTAAGTTAGCAATAGAAGAGAAGAAGACGGTACCGCCATGGGAATTCACTGGTGTCAATTCCAGCTCTGTGAAGCTCATCGACATTCTGCAATGCATCTCTACACTCTTCTCGGTCATCAAAGAAGTCCCAGTCATCGCCTTCTAGCATGACTGTTTCATGGCCCCTACCAGCAATCACCTGCAGCAGATAAAGAGTCACATAAACAGTCAATTTTGCATGTGTAGGCAAGCTAATCTAAACAATATCCATCCATAAGTGCTAGGCTTGCGAAAAGAGACCTCCCATTTACTTATAACCGAAACTGATAACAGCGACCGACTCACCAAAATCCCCACAGGGACACAAATATGGCTAAGTTCCTTGTCATATTAGTACAACAGAACCCTACAAAATATCAATAAATAAACTCATTTCTACACTCTGTTTCTCATGTAGGTATGGGAACAGTTTTAGATGTCGTTCTAATTTTGACTTTCATTGCAGTGAAAATGATTTTGGAAACTCAAACTGGTTCCTTGAGTTCTCTCCTTCCCATTGGTTTTAAGTTACTTTTCCCCCTACTTAGTGTGGTACTAATACAAGCAATGGCATAGCCCAGGTTTTGTTTCAGTGGGGTCATTCAATGAGTCATCCGCAATTTCATTTACTCATATTTCTAGTTCTACAAATCTGTTCAACACAACTTTCACATGAAATGGGGAAATGCCACATATTTCCAGCAATGTAACTGTTCTAATGCAACATCTTTACCAATAAAAAAATTGTAACAAAACTTGTCAAGCTACTGCGCTGCACACTTATTGAGCTTTATAGATTGACCAAACAACGTAGAATTTCTCGAAATCTTCACAGGTGTCACTTACTAGAAGCTACCTTTTTTTTTTTTACGAAAAACACATGTATCTCCAAAAACCACAGAATCCAGTACGCCCTTGCACGAGTTAATAAGAGAAGCAAAATGGGGTTATGAAGACTTACAACCATATCACCTTCTTCACCCATGGCAACAGCAGCACGTACAGCTACTTCTCTTAGGTCATGCAGAAAAAGCCTATGCCCATTTTTAAGTGGTGGATAGTAATCATTCTCTCCATATTTCAAGTAATCCTGCATAGTCCATCCTACGCCAGCCAACATGTCATCCAAGATGTCCACTGGTGAAAATGGAACAACCAGGAATTAGCAAGCTATCAAGCTTTGGCCTACAAGTCAGCATTATCCTACAATACTAACTTCCAACAAAATCATACCCCCGCATGCGCACATGCATGCACACAGACACAGATAAGCATGAAGTGCCAAACAAAATATTCCTATGTGAACCATAGCGGAACTATCAATCCACCACTATCCACCCCAAGAGGCGGTGGGGAAAATGTTGCTTTCCTCAGTATGTTAAGGCTTCTAAAAGAACCAAGAAATGGAATTTTAGGAATAATGTAATTATTTAAGACCAACCATACATAGACAAGCATAATGAAAACCGACTATACTTTAACTTTGACGGTGGAAAATCTGTAATGTAGTATGGCATTGCAATACATACATGGATCTTCTTTTTTTGGATTGTCAGACGTCAAGATAGTCACATCACTTTTATCTGTTGCAATCTTCGTCATCATTGGTCTCTTTCCTCTGTCGCTCTCACCAGGACAACCAATAACTTAACAGAAAGCATGAAAATTGGGTTAGACGTGGATAAGTAATAACACATATTATGGACTTTTCACTGCAGCAGTAAACTTCTTGTTGAAGTACACCAAGACAGCACATGTTCAAAGTACACCAAGACAGCACATGTAAAGAATAAAGGCGGTCATGTTTACAATATTCAACAAGTGTCTATAACCTGTTATTTTCCTTCCTCCACAGCCAAAAAGGGTAAACATAGCAGCCATCAGGACCAAGCTCAAGGACAACTTAAGTTTATGTAAAGAAAGGATTATACACGCCTTCCAATAAACCAAACCAAACCAAACCAAACCGAGCCTTATGTCCCAATCACTTAGGGTCGGCTACATGAATCTTTTTTCTCCATTGAGCTCTGTCAGGGCCACTTGTTCACACAAACCCATTATACTCATATCTTTGCCTCAACTTCTCCTCTATAGGTGCTACACCTACCATCTCACGAACCGTTTCATTTCTAATCAATTTCCGAATTTCTCAACATCTCTATACTTGACCGCTTCTACATTCCAAGTTCATAACATGTGGCACTTATGTGAATAATTGAAAATCGTTGCGCATTATCGAGGTTGCAGCATTCACGATTCTCAACTCTTGAAGAAAAGCTTAACACCAGTTCAGGAGTTTTGCTTTTCTCAGTCTTTCAAATAAATTAATCCAGATTGAAGCATCCAATACAAGAAAACTAAGGAACATTGACACAAACTCAGAGGAACAAACTATTTTCAAACCCAATGAAGAAAAAAAAAATTAATGCAAATCGTAGGTTGTGACTTGGTATTGAAGGGACAACCCACAACTCTGCTAAAAAGAAAAAAAAAATGGCACAGACCATAGATTGTCTTTCAATGACAGCTTTATTGGGGAGAGAGAGAGAGAAGCATACCGGTAATAATCCTTTTCGGTCCAAGCTCCCTCACAAAATCAAGTAGTCTAGATAATGCATCAGGAGTATGAGCATAATCCACAATCACCCCAAATGCTTGTCCCTCATCTATCAACTCACACCTACCAGGAACTGCATCAACCTCTTCAATCCCTCTAACAATGTCCTGCAAAGGTGCTCCAACCGCAATTCCAACTGCAACAGCTGCAAGAATGTTGTATATATTATGTCTGCCAAGCAACCCTGAAGAAATCTCCAATAAACCGTCAGGCGTTTTTACCAAAACCTGGGTTTCAAACAGAGATAGTTCAAATTTCAAAGAATGAACGTCAGCATCTTTATTCTCCAATGCATAGGTCACGACAGGCACATCTGGGTTCCCTTCTGCAATAAAAAAATCTGCATTCAGATCATCAATGTTGACGATTTTCCTGTGTCTTTCTGGGTCCACCATTCGTGAAAACAGCTTGGCCTTGGCATCCCTATACTCCTCCTCAGACCCATGAAAATCGTAATGGTCCCTCGTCAAATTTGTGAAAACGGCAATGTCAAAGTCAACCTCATTGCACCTCCCTAGCGCTAGTCCATGTGACGAAGCCTCCATCACAGCTGCTTCTGTCCCATTATGCACCATCTTCGCCATCAACTTCTGAATCAAAACAGCATCTGGAGTCGTACTTGGCGACTCCAATTTGTTATCTCCATGGATATAATATGCCACAGTGCTGAACATCCCAGTTCTCAATCCCATTGCTTCATACAACCCTTTTATTAAATACGCGGTGGTCGTCTTCCCATTCGTACCAGTAATCCCTATCACAGACATTTTCGTAGACGGGTAACCAAAAAAAGCTGCCGCCAATACTGGTAGCACCGCATTTGTATCTTCTACAATGACCAAAGCTTTACACCCCAATTTCTCCTCTAAATCAATCTCTTTACTAGCTACGACAGCAACTGCACCTCTCTTACAAGCCTCAGTTAGATACAAATGCCCATCGGTTTTCATCCCGACACAACACACGAACAAATCCCCAGCCTCAACGAACCTCGAATCATGTTGGATCCCACTAATCTCAACCTCTAAATTACCGTAAACCGAGATTGGTACTACTTTACTCTCATCTAAAAGCTCAGCTAATGTCATCTTAAACTTGGGATCGACAATCCTAACCTTTTGACTTTTATCAATCTTATCAAAATCAATATCGAACGACGAATCAGAACTCAAATCAGAACTCACCTCATTCTCCAATTTCTCTCCCTCTTCATCATCCCCATCAGCTGGAATCACAGTGAGCCCTTGTAACTCCTCAATTTCCTCCAAATCAATCACTTCATCAGGCTCCAACTCCTCAAGTGGCTCAACCAATCCCACTTTCTTGGGGTTAGCTTTCAATAAACCCTGTTCAACAAACTCTTTCCTTTTCAAAGCAATAGCCTTGTCAATATCAGCAAACCTATCATCCCCGGAATCTGTTGGAAAAATTATTAGAAAATTTCGGTAAACTAAAATAACCAAAGACCGACAACAATGCAATTACAGATTCGATTAAAAAAAAAAGTGTGGCTATAGGAGTTGTATTGAAATTTGCAACTCTTTTCCAACTTTCAATTACCCAAACTGCTACTACAATTTAGTACAACTACAAAATCCAGCAAGATCAAATTATAGCTACCATGGAAATAATCAAATGAAATTCAAATCACAAAATATCTGACAGAATCACCATCTGTTACAATTACCTACAATTATAAAATTATAAATGCAGTAAAACCAAATAACATCTAGGGGTGATAAATGAGCGAACAAGCCGAGTGGGCGGTTGATTAAGCTTGTTTTGAAAATTCAACGAGTTTCAAAAATTTGTTTGTACTTTGCTTGTTTATGAGATAAGTTGATCTCAAACGAGCTTTAAACGAGCCGATCTCGAGTTTTTATACACATCATAAGCTGAATGAGCCAAAGTAGTAGCTTGTTCGAGCTTGGTTCACAATTTCAATGAGATTCAATAAATCTTCGAGTTTAGCTTGTTAATGCAACGAATCCATGTAGAACAAACTTTTAACAAGCCAACATGAGCTCAAACTCAAGCAGTTTGATTCATTTAGTAACCCTAAATTAACAGCTACCACACTAACACAACAACAACAATAACAAAACCCATCTAGTCTCCAATCATTGGGAGTATGAGCGGAGGAGGATTGGAGACAGACCTAAACTTTTACAATATATGCACAAAGTGGCTGCACTCAGAATACCACCAAAACAATGACCCCTATACCTCCAAGAACCGAGGAGCTTAGCAACGTTTTGCTGTGAAACCATGCCCCCAAATCAAAGCCGAAAGGCATCAGAGAGAGGGCATGCCTAGAGACCCAAATCAATTTTATGTGCACATACAAACAATCAAATGAAAAATTCAAATCACAAAAACATCTAACAGAATAATCACCACCTTCATCTTCGAAATCGGGATCATCGGGGGCGTCCTCCACGTCAGTAATGGCTGTGAGGAATATCGACTGCTCCTTCTCAGCCCGCTCTTCTTGGGCCTTCCTTGCCCTGTCGGCCTGGCGCCCGACCTGCTGGAACCTGGACACCCCATGCATGGAGTCTTCCTCGACCTCGGGCGGGTCTTCGTCGGACGGGTCCGGGTGGAACGTTCCGTCGGGGCCGATGGCAGCCGGGGGCCGGGGTTTCAGGAGAGAGAGGGAGGGGGAGGGTTTGAGTTGGGGAAAAAATGGTGGGTTTCTGAGTTTGGGAAAGAATGGGAGGTGGGTTTGGAGAGAGAGAGGGAGAGGAGAGAGAGGGGTGGAGAGGAAGGGGAGTGGCATTGTAGAGGGCAGGGGAGGGGTCTGTGGGGGGATTGTGAGGGTTTAAGGGGGAAGAGATAAGAGTTGGGGGGTTTAACAGAGAACTTGCAAGCAGTTTTTAATCGTTGGGATTAGGCTTGGAGGTTAACTAGTGGTTAGTGTTTAACTGTTTTGGAATTCTTCGTAAATGACTCGGATGACCTTTAAGGGCCGCAAACTCTGACATCATAGTTGCGAACTGCAACATTATGGACGCTAACTTCAACACTGTGAATGCGATGTCAAATCCCGTGGCCGCAAAAACTTCAACTTCATGGCCGCAAACTCTAACTCATGGCCGCGAACTCATACCCTATGGCCCCGAATTCGAACCTTGAGGCTGCAAACTCCTGACATTGTGCCCGCAAACTCATACCGTATGGCAGCAAACTCATACCCGTGCCCACGAACTCCAACATTGTGCCTGCAAACTCCAACCTTGTGGGAGCAAACTTGAACACCGTGGCTGCAAACTCCAACTATGCGGCCGCAAACTCTAACCTTTTTTTTTTTTTGCTCAGCAGATGAAACTTTTATAAACTCGAAAGGGATACATCGAGAGAGCGAATGAAAAAGAAATTAAAACAAACATCCAACAGATAGTTGGATGTAAACACACTTAAACTTAAATTATAATTTCACCTTTCGGATTCTATCAAGATATTCCTTAAAATCCTCCATCGTATAAACCTTAATGTCAAATTTTGACTCATCCGCATCGCAATTCTGATTTTGATAAGCTCCCCGACTTCCCCCACTCCCGTTGTAGCGTTGTTGAATACATAGTCATTTCTCACTAACCATAAGAACCATAGTGTAGCGAAGAACGTTGTTTCCCAAATGTGTTTCTCCAAATTACCAAATCAATTATCAAACCACCAGGCAGAAAGACCCGCCAATGATGACGGGCAAACCCACTTCACATGCCACCACTCCAAAATCAATGACCAAACAACCCAAAAGAATTGACAATGTAGAAATAAATTATGGGGAGTTTTCCAAATGCAAAGAACACAAAGGGCAAATAATCGATTGAGACTCATGAATCATATTTCTACTCAGAAGCACCGAACGAGTAGCAACCCTATCCTGCACTGCCATCCACGAAAAAATCTCCACCTTGGGAAGACTAAGATTCTTCCACAGTGCTTCCAAAACCAGATTCCTAGAGTTTCCAGTTTGTTCCCATTGCTTGTAAACTGACTTCACTGAGAAACACTCATCTGAGGTCCATCTCCATTGAAGAGAATCACGGTTGGACTGATCCAGAATCACTGCACTAAGTCTCTGTACAAGTTCATCTCGACGACGTTTTTCCCAATCAAACAAATCTCTTATGAATAGCAGATTCCATCCTGAACTACCGCTACCCTCCTTCAAGGCACTAACAACTACATCCCTCTGAGTAGAAGCAAGAAAAAGGCGTGGTAATTCTCTCGAAGAGTAATATCCCCTAACCAAATATCGTTTTAGAAAGAAACCTCGTCCCCAAAATTAATTTGAACTCTAAATCGCTCCTTTATAATAGACCCAATACTTGCGGAGGATTCGCCAATTGAACATATATCCCTCCAAATATTCGAAACCTGTCCAGAATTTGGCAGCCGCGGAAGCCAGCAATTTCGCTCCAAGTTATATTTTCCTCTAATAACCTTTACCCAAAGCGAGTCCTTATCCTTACCGAACCTCCACCACCACTTAGAAAGAAGAGCTTGGTTTTGGATCAGCAGGTTCTTCACTCCCAGTCCACCATTCTCTTTCTTTTTAGAAATCACCTCCCATTTCACAAGGTGTAATTTTTTCTTTTCAGCTGTCTCTCCAAAAGAACTGTCTCTGTAATTTCTCAATTGCATTCGCTACAGCCACTGACATTTTGTAGATAGACATGAAATAGATGGGCAGATTGCTAAGTGAGTGATTAAGTAATGTAAGTCTACCACCTGTCGAATTGGACCTCCTTCGCCAAACACTTCGCTTCTTTCCCATTTTCTCCACCACTGGATCCCATGTCTTGATTCTATTGGAATTAGCACCCAAAGGCAAGCCCAAGTATTTGATTGGCGGATGATCAACTTTGCATCCCATAACTTGAGCAAGAGAAACGACATCCCGACGTGGAACATTGATACTACACAGCGAATTTTTAGAAAAATTGAACTTCAGTCCGGACATAAGCCAGAAACATCTGAGAATTCTCTAACCTTGTGCCTGCAAAGTGCAAACTTTGTTTTCTCACAGCCTCGACAACTTCTTTTTTTTTTCCACTAGACTAGGTTTGCCCCACTGTGATCCAGAATGACATTTTTACTGCCGAAAATTCTATCTCCACATCCAAACACATACCTATTTACACAGTGTGTGTGGGACCCACTCCTATTGTGAGTGTGGGTGTGTAAATGGGTGTGTGTTTGGATGTGGAGATAGTATGTGTGAGACCCACTCCTATTTATGAATGTGAGTGTGTAAATGGGTGTGTATTTGGGCGTGGAGATAGAATTTTCGCGCAGTCTACTTCCCGCCAAACCCAGTAACTAAAAAAGTCTAAAACCCTAGTTCCCTTTTCCCCTTTTCCTCCACTCAAATAACCACACTCCAAAACCCTAGTTCTCTCTCTCCTCCTCTCTCCGCCACCACCAAATTCCCATCCCCACCACACCACAACCATGGACCCTCAGTCCATCCAAACAAGCCTAGTCCTCATCCTAGACTTCGGCTCCCAGTACACCCACCTCATCACCCGCCGCATCCGCTCCCTCTCCGTCTTCTCCCTCTGCATCTCCGGCACCTCCCCTCTCAAATCCATCACCGACCTAAACCCACGTGTCATCATCCTCTCCGGTGGCCCCCACTCGGTCCACGCGCCCAACGCACCTTGTTTCCCAGATGGATTCATAGAGTACGTGGAGTCTAAGGGCGTGTTTGTTTTGGGTATTTGTTATGGGTTGCAGCTGATTGTGGAGAGGCTGGGTGGGAGTGTTAGGGTTGGGGAGAAGCAGGAGTATGGGAGGATGGAGATTGAGGTGGAGAGGGCTTGTGGGTTGTTTGGTGGGTCCAAGAAAGTTGGTGATAAGCAGGTTGTTTGGATGAGCCATGGGGATGAGGCTGTGAAGTTGCCTGATGGGTTTGAGGTGGTGGCAAGGAGTCAGCAGGGGACGGTGGCCGCGGTGGAGTGTCCCGGGAGGCGGTTTTATGGGCTTCAGTATCATCCGGAGGTAATTGGTCTTTCATTCATTTGATTTGCCTTATATGTAGTGGCCGACGCAGAATTTGTGTTTAGGAGGGGTCCGAATCACATGTATTTTTATATTAATAATAGTAAGTTTATCTTATAAGTACATATTGCTACTTGCGATGTACAAAGAGGAAGAGGCGATATTATGTGTATATGCTTAGACACCGTTTAATTTTATACATGCAACCTAAACAATGATTGATAATTTGAAATTTTAGAGATTTTTACCCCACACATACATAAATTTTAAGAATTTTTTTCACTCAATAGACATGCAGGGGCCAATTCCATAGCATTTTTCTTAATTAACCTGAAAATTAGTACAATAGGCAAGAATATTTGGAGTTGTGCAGGGGCCGGGTACCCCCTTGGGACTGCCCCTGCTTATATGCTGCTCTGTTTTCAATTGTTTTTGAAGTTTGGTGGTTTAGTTGGTTTATTTCTAACTAGATGTTGTAGTAGAAGTGGTTACTTGCTGATATGGACGTGGTCATGGATTGTTAAGAATACTTAGTCGAAGTGACGATAATGAATGAAAATGGAATGAATCAGAGTTGGTGTTCAATATACTTTATGTTTTGTGTGGCAAAATGTTGATTTTCGCGGGGATGATTGCTGGAATGGTTTTCTTTTAATGGTGGAACAACTGTAAAGAAAATACAAGAGATCAAGCTCACCTAGAGCCAAAGAAGACAGAATGAGGAAAATCATACTGCCCCGACCTTCAATCTTGAGTCTTGATTGCCATCCTATTCATAGCCAATGCATGAGCCGCACTGTCACCTTGATTTTGTACATGCGAGCAAAAACAGGACTTGAAAAACGGCAGCTCGACTTGTACATCTTCAGTAATTGCCCCAATATCTGAGAAGTTCTCGTTCCGAAGACTTATTGGGATACTCTGAATGGCAGTAGTAGTAATGCAGGACCATTGACAAACGGAATCAGCAGAGGCAGGAGGACTTTATAACTGTTAGGGAGTCTCTCAACATGTATCCTTCTCAGGCCCAGATCCTTACCAAGAATGACCCCTTTCCAAGCACCTAAGGCTTCTATGGTGAATATCATTAAGTCCAATTATCCTTACAAGCAGTTATGATATCTCCAGCTGATTCTCGCACCAGTACCCCAAATCCCAGAAAACCATCCTTAATGCAGCCCCTGTCAAAAAGAATTTTGAACTCACCTTCATTTGGAACTTTCCATGAGCCAGAAAGATATTGGGATGATACTGCAGTCCTCTGAGATACAATTTAGAATTCTGTCTGGTAGCTAGCTGCATATTTCATAACTTCATTGGCTCCCCTGTTAGCCCCTCCAAAAATTATCATTGCCTACTTAACCATATTTCCCCAGACACAATGGAAAAGAGATCTAACATATTGTCGGAACCAACCCTCTTAATCTGGATTGCCCATAGCCCAGAGACACCCCTTTCTTCAAACAAATGCAAATCCTTGAATCCACAAGCTCCCCAAACATTATTGGCGATCTCACATTCACTTAGGCAATGTATGTTGGTCTTCGGTGCGGCGGTGTCCTTCCACACATGATACATCAATCCTGAATATTAAACTTTTTTGAACAAGCTTGTGTTTCACCGTGAGGATCCCCAAACGTGCCTTTCATGCAAGCAATTTACTTTTTGTTCGGAATTTTCGAATTCCAGTTTTTGTGTTTTTTTTTTTTCCAGTAAGATCTCAGATTATCCAAGTCATAAGTTGAGGCTGCTGAAGATGCAATGTCCCTTGCCACCATGTAAGCAGACTCCATGGTCTAAGTTCCCTGTTCAGTGAAATGCCCCGTTAAGTTGACTTCAATTCCCATGGTACATATTGGAATGCTTTATATCTATCAGCTTCAAAAGGGATGAGAAGATCCATTCACAGATAAGCTGTTCCTTCCAGACCCCAGTATTGTTGTCAAATGAGGTCCTTCACTACCATATTCTGCAGTTTTAAAGGGACAAGTGCTTGGGATCGATGGGTCTGGCCACACCCTGATTTTAGACCTCCTTCCAATTCTCCACCTATGACCCTTTTTAAGCACCTACATACCCTCACAAGTACTCCTCATACTGAATGAGGGGTTATACCTTATCGATGCTTCTAATAAGGACGTGCCAGGAAATACATGCCTTCAAGTATTCTTGCTGCCAAAGAGGTCGGATTTGTGATTATTCTCCAAGCTTGATTCCATTACTGTAAAGGTGTTTGGAGAGAGAATTGGATATAATTGTGTCAATTAGTAGAGGTCTTACCGCTATTGTTTGGCAGAGGCAAGGGCACGACTCCATCTTATTGATGATATTAGTGATATTCTTCTTTGTTTTTATATAAAAAGCAAGTGATCAAGGAATTCTGTTTCAATTATTTATGCTTGTGTTATTGTCAGCTAATTGGGAGCTTTATAGCCCTCCATATGGATGCTTATTTAAATCATTGTGAGGTTAGAAATATGTTTTCATTTCCGGGTAGGTTAAGCTTATATTAACCAAAAAATGGAAGATGTACCATGGGCTCAATACACGCCCCAAGGGGTTAACAAGATGATGTTAGAGCAACCACCCAAAAACTAGACCCAGCATTGCTAAGCCCGAGAGGGCTGGGCAAAGGGATAAAGTAGGAAACATGTGTGCAAGTACAATTTGCTCCACTTACATATAGAATGGACTTTATGGGCAGAGGAGTGTGATAATATTCCCTTTGTCAAATTGGGTGATTCGTGTCTTCAACTTTGAGAATAGCTTGATATATGCCAGCGATTCTTTATGCCATTAATTTAGTTGACATTGGTGCAAAAGTATCAGAAAAGAAAGAACTCTTTTTGGTTTCACATATGCATAAGTATGTTTTGCTAAAATATTGTGTTTGATGGAATGGTGCATATTGGTATATACATTTGCCCTTTGTTCTATACTATGATTTTTTTTTAACTTTTTGCAGGTGACACATTCTCCAGAAGGGATGGAAACTCTGCGGTATTTCCTCTTTGACATTTGTGGAGTAACCGCGGGCTGGAAGATGGAAGATGTACTTGATGAAGAAATTAAAGTTATCCAAGGCAAGGTGGGCCCTGAAGATCACGTGATTTGTGCATTATCTGGGGGTGTGGATTCCACAGTTGCGGCCACCCTTGTTCATAAGGCGATTGGAGATAGGCTTCATTGTGTTTTTGTTGACAATGGTTTATTGAGGTAGGAGTGGGATGGCGTATGGTATGACCTAGAAAGATTCTTTGTAGACATGCATGGACAAGGAATAGTGCTTTCTTAAATGCTTATGCCTGTTTAACCTTCCATTAACAAAATTCCTTCTTGAATTCAGATGGTGGTATTTATTTCCTGTAGGTACAAGGAGAGAGAACGTGTGATGGAAACTTTTGAGCGTGATCTTCACCTACCTGTTACTTGTGTTGATGCAACAGAGCAATTTCTTAGCAAGCTGAAAGGCGTGGTTGATCCTGAGATGAAGAGGAAAATCATTGGAAAGGAGTTCATTTGCATCTTTGATGATTTCGCTCAACATTTGGAGCGTGACTTAGGCAAGATAGCTGTGTACTTGGTCCAAGGAACTTTATATCCAGATGTAATTGAATCTTGCCCGCCCCCTGGAAGTGGAAGAACCCATTCCCATACAATCAAGAGCCATCACAATGTTGGAGGGCTTCCCAAGGACATGAAGTTGAAGCTCATTGAACCACTTAAACTTCTTTTCAAGGATGAGGTTTTTTGCTTTTGATTCCTTGCAACTTTTTGATATTTTTATATCCTACCGCCAAAAAAGGTACTCCCTCTATCCCATTTTATTTGTCCATTTTCGGCAATCATGCCAGTTAATCGGATCAAGGAATAACCTACTTTCACATATAAATTCCTTAAAAAATTTGCTCAAAAAAGTATCTCAATTCGTAGGAGAATAAATTCATACTCATAAAAAGAATAATATAGACCATGTAGATGTTTTTTGGGGGATGTCTGGAATAGTGAAAATGGACAAACAAAAATGGGGAGCGAGTATATTTTAAGTGATGCATGGTTGTGTTGATTGCTTATTCTTATTTCAAAGGTCCGTGAATTGGGGAAGATCTTGGCGGTTCCTACGGCGTTTCTTAAACGCCACCCTTTCCCTGGGCCCGGCCTTGCAGTGCGAGTTTTGGGTGATGTTACTGAAGGAAATGCCTTGGAGATCCTCCGTCAGGTATGGGATTTTTGTACTTGGTACATGAGTCTTGCCCTTTGTGGACAAGGTTCAACCTCATGTTCTCATCTTTTAGATCTTGTAATATTTTCCAGGTGGATGAGATCTTCATTCAGTCAATCAAGGATGCTGGTATTTATGATTCTATATGGCAAGCTTTTGCTGTGTTTTTGCCGATTAGATCAGTTGGAGTTCAAGGAGATCAAAGAACACATTCTCATGTTGTTGCCCTTAGAGCAGTTACAAGTCAAGATGGAATGACTGCAGACTGGTGAGGGTGAATATTTTTGTGCATGTTTTCTTAATTCTTATTATTCTTTTTCTTTGACATGTATTTTCACCATTCATAATTATTGCATCTTGTGAAAGAGATTTGGGTGTTTAACTTGACATCTCCCCTTTTTCGGTAACCAATGTGTGGAATATGAAATCATGTTATTGCTTTTCCCTATTGCTCATCTTATTTATTGAAAGGATTTAGTAGTTGGTCCGGGAGCTATTTGGCGTGATTGATTCATTGCTCACATGGTGAACTAGTGTCTTTAGATTGTTATTTAGTTTTATTCATGTTTCCTCAAAGAGGCCTGGTGATATGAGAAAATTGGTTCCTGTAGAGGTTAACATAGAAGTTAACCTATATTCTCCTTTACTCAATATTCAGCTTTGCTGTAAGGGAAATGCTAACCACCCCTAAATGAGTGGTGGATAACCTGGATATGTGCATGAGAATATGTGAAATTTGCATCGGAAATGTATATCCATTTCTGCATTATTCACCCCTTAATCAGCATCCATCGGTGGTGGTTAGTAGCTATTCTCATATGTGCCTTTTTCCTGTCTTTGGAAATGGGGTATTTCAGGTACAATTTTGAACACAAGTTCCTTGACGATGTGGCCCGAAAGATTTGCAATAGCGTTCGGGGCGTGAACCGAGTTGTTCAAGACATCACATCAAAGCCGCCTTCAACAATCGAGTGGGAGTGATATCATTCCGAGTGCTTTGAGCTAGCTGGAAAATGAGTAAAAGGATGTGGGTATATGGAATGTTTGTCTTCCCAATTTGGTGAGGAGGGCAAAGAACAGAACCAGGCAGGGGAATTGAGAATGTATTGGAGTCTTGCTCTCTAGACAACAAGTATACTTAGCTCTGGCTAGGTAATGAATTTTTGTATGACATTGCTTCGAATTATAAAAATTCTGTGGAACGTAATATCGTTTTACTTTCCGAGCACAATTGGTTTGTTTTTTGTCGGTGCTCTATTTGAATGTTACAGTTTCTAGTGCAAAATTCAAAATTCGAAAGTGATGAACATATTTTGTGTTACATTTACTTGTAGTGTAATTTAAGTTCAAGTTTTGTCAGAAAGACTTGATAATTATGGGGCAATTGAGGCTTTCGACTTTGCAGACTTAGGTACTCTTGTGCAATCAATATGTCGGACTTGGTGGTTCTCTTAGGCCTCGTTTGATTTGTGAACTGAAAAAGATGGGATTAACAGTCTTGAGATTAATCCGCGAATCAAACGAGGCCTTTGTGTAATCAATTATATGGCTATCTTACCTGGATTCCAAGCTAAACTAGTCCCCTCATTATCCTTTAACTTACTCCCCATCTTAGCAGCTTATTTTCTGATGTAATTTTTTTCATTAGTCATGAATTTTTGGTTGATGCATTTTTAATTCTTCTAGCCCTGTTAGTTTAAGCCCGATTTTATTTCATTTATTTCTTCTTTTTTTTAACAACAAAGAAAATTTTTATTAACCAGGAGGTTGAAAGGATAAAAAGTATAAGGCCTCATAACGAACGAAATGTATTACAATCGAGATCCAACCAGCCCGCTCATTCCATGCTGCTAAATACCTTAAGAACCATCCCAGAAAACGGAACACTCTGCAACAATACATGGAAATGACGCCAACCAAAAAAGCCCAACAAAAGCAGCCCCAACCTCCACCCAAATCACCGCCTCCCACAAGGTCGCCAGGCAACCCCGCCAACACCAAACGACGCCACCCGACGATCTTCGCACCAACAAAACCTGCAAGAGAAATCTCTGAAAGTTTTGGTTGAATCACATATCCAACAACGACAGCAAAGAATCACCCGAGACGTCGAAAGGATGAGATGGATAGACCCGGAGACCCATTATCATTGCCGTTAGGCCCAAACAGGAAGCACCCAGTGGTGCTACCGGCAACAACCCAGAAAGATAGCTCAAATGGCTTTTCGGGATGTATCTTCTCAGTAACCACTTTGATATTTTTCCTGCCTTTTCTATGCCCACTTTCAACGCTTTTGTTCAATGGGTCTCGTAGCCACTGCATTGAATCAAAAAGATCCAACACTTGTCCACTGGATTTTTTGTGAATCTGTAACTACTGCCGGCGCCATTCATCTACGGGTATTTGTTTTAGATCTTCCATGTGATTGTCCTGCTCGGTATCGCATTCTTTTGATGCATGCTCGTAGCGTTGTCTACTTTTGGTGCTCGATACTTGGTTGGTCATGAGCAAGAATTTGACGGAGCAGGATTGTCGGCTTGTCGCTAGTGGAACAACCGTCTGTAACTCATCATCTACCGGTTGCATACATATTCCCATTTGGACCTTGGCCTTTTCATCCCCCCCCCTCCCCCCTCCCTTTTTTTTTTTTTTGAGACGGCAAAAATTTATTAAGAAACTTGATAGAGGTACATAAGTGGGGGAAAGAGGAGAGAGATCTAACCAAATGTTGGATAAAGGGCTGAGGCCCAAACACCTGAGGGGCATAGTCCGAAAACAGGGGCAAAGCCCGAATAACACCCAATGGGCCTCAAGATGCCCAGATTGATATACGTAAAGCTCAAACAACCTAAAAGGTCATGCCCAAATAAGAAAAAACAGCCTAAACCCAAAAAAGCAGGCACATAGACAAATATAGGCCATGCCCAACCCAAAACTTGCCCAAACCCTAACCAAGACTGCAACCAATGCCCACAAAGCCGCCGGTTGCCTTTTCATCCTTTTGGTTGGTGCATCTTAGATGATTTTCTCATTGCCGATTACATCGATGGAGGCGCCCGTTTGTGCTTTTGGTCCTCTCTTTTTTTGTATGCAATAGTTTTGCTCTGTGGTCTTATTGAGGTGGGTATTTTTGTCTATTGAATTTTTGTTACTGGAGTAATAAATTTATTGTCATTCTCATAAGAAAAACAACTGAATTCCAAGTTCCAGGTTTCCACAATTTGATTAGAAGAGACTGGAAGAAACCTGTTTTTTGAGATGGGAGAGATTTTGGCATCAATTATGTTGGTGATTTGAACTTGAAGGGGACCATTTTTTTTTGTTACCCGTGGAGTTTGGCCAAGTGAGCATGAGAAAGCAAATAAGTGTTTCTCCTCTATGAGGTCTCGCATGTTCTAATCACACAGAGGCCAGACATTCCAAACCTCAAAGCCCACCGGAGGGTTCGTCCGGTCACGAACTTTAGAATTCCGGAATCAGTTGAGGTGCGGGCAAGCTAGCCCGGACATCTGGTTATTAATAAATAAATAAAAAGTGGAACATTTGTGTTTCATGGTTGTCATCTCCATCGTTCAGTGGATGACCAGGATCTGAGGGCATTGGTTCTTGGTTTTCTGTTTTTTCTCTTGTTTTATTTCTGTTTCATCTTGGTTTGACAAGAAACTTGTTTTTGGACAGATTCGATGAAAATTATTAGCCCAAGTTTTTGTTACTCCCTCCGTCCTTTATTTAGAGTCCAGTGTTCCATTTTGGATTGTCTCTTAATAAGTGTCCATTTTGTAAAGCAAATAAGTGTTTCTCCTCCATGAGGTCTCGCATGTTCTAATCACACGGAGGCCAGATATTCCTAACCTCAAACCCACTGGAGGGTTCGTCCGGTCACGAACTTTAGAATCCCGGAATCAGTTGAGGTGCGCGCAAGCTAGCCCGGAAATCTGGTTATTAATAAATAAATAAAAGGTGGAACATTTGTGTTTCATGGTTGTCATCTTCATCGTTCAGTGGATGACCAGGATCTGAGGGCATTGGTTTTCTGTTTTTTTCTCTTGTTTTATTTCTGTTTCATCTTGGTTTGACAAGAAACTTGTTTTTGGACAGATTCGATGAAAATTATTGGCCCAAGTTTTTGTTACTCCCTCCGTCCCTTATTTAGAGTTCAGTATTCCATTTTGGATTGTCCCTTAATAAGTGTCCATTTTGTAAAGTTAGTAGATAAAAGTTGGTGCATTGTCTATTTTGTCCTTAAAAATATATTCCATTTTGAAAAGTTAGTGAGTAAAAGTGTAATGATATGGGTAAGTAGGGAAATTGGAGGAAAAAGTTGATGTGAAAAGTATAATGATGATATCTTTTTAATAAGTTGGAGTTACGAAGCAGAACACATAAAAAGGGACGGAGGGAATATTTGTTTCCAATGGTGGTAATCATTCCAGAAAACTAGGGGAGGAAAATTGAGAAAATGACAAATTGAATTTCAAATTCAAAGTCACTGTGGAGACATTAATTGGAACTCACCAAACTTTTCTAGAATTATTTGGATTGAGAAATCCAGTGAGAGAGAATCTGAACTAAATAGCTTTATTCACAAGAAAACAAGAAGACTTTTGCATTAATCACCATTTAATAAAATAATCAAAACACGCAATAGCGACTTGAAGTTAAAAAACTTTTCTGCAACTCCAAAGCTACTTTCCTTTATTTTTTGGAGTGCCAGCATCAATTTTTGGAGTGCCAATATCATTTTCCAAGTGAAATACCATTTACTTCTAGAGAGATAATGACATCACATACCCTCCAATTTCGTCATTATACTTGGAACTTCAGTACTCCACATGCAATGTTCAATCACAAGCTTTTGCTGGCTATATAAATACCTAATTTCAAGATTTAACAAAATGAAAAACCTTCAAGATGATGGGGCAAAAGTCTTACCCTTAACACAAAGTATTTTTTTTCATTTATTTATAACTAGGTGACCAAGCCAGTTTACGCGTACCTTGACTAATCTTGTGGTACAACACAAAGTATTGTTATTTATTACGACCATGTATTTAGTTTTCAATTCGCAACAAATTTAGTGCTAAACTGCTCACTTCCACAGGGTCTGTGCTTAGGAGGTTATAGGTTTGAGGCGTGCCGGCGTCACCCACTCGTGTCTTGCAACCCGGCTGCGATCTACTGGCCCAAGGTGGGGCTGTAGAAACTTAGGAGGGATTGGTCTCACGTGGGGTCCGTCGCAGGTCTAGGATTTTTTTTTATCATGCCCATGATAAGGTTGCTATAGTCGGCCGCCACCTCATCCACCCTTTTTGTCAAGAAAAAGCTTGAGTTTTGATTCAAAGGCCACCCGATAAATGATTGCATAGTCTATCATAACTCCTTCACACCTTGCACTGACAAGAGTCTCTTGCTCTAACGAGAGTCTCACGCACTGGGCGGCCCTTTTCCTAATAAAATTGAAAACAGTCCATCCCACCTTTATGTGCTCATTTCATAGTCATTATGCATGCAATAATTTCTTGCAGATTAGGCATTCAAATCTTCCTCATCATTCAGTGCTTTATTAAAATACGAACTTCTTTTTGAAAGTGCTTTGAAAAATTGAAATGCATGCACTCTGGTGAACATGATGTTTTGCCAACAAGGACCAAGTCAGGGGTCGATCTCTCTATGATGCAAGAGGGACTTGAATAATAGTCCTGGGAATGTTACAACTCAAGACCAAAGTCACATAATTCGCGTGCGTGTACATCAGCGGGAGCGCAAGCGTGAAAAGGATTATTGAAACACATATTAATCAAACTACTAAAATCCGTGGGAGCGAGGATTGAGAGCACAAGCACAATGCGAGGATCGGGAGTGAGAGCGGAGGGCATTTTGAAGGATTATCTAACTAATTAGCTCAGACTAATCCTTCATTTTATTAGACTGCTCTGCTAGAAACTAAACCACAACAAATTCTGTTGACAGTTAGGGATCTAATGTAATCCTAGAAAAAACATAATTTTACAGTAACTGAAACAGCAAGAGCAGCACATTTGAACAGCTCAAAACAACCAAAAGTAGACAGATAAGTCACCCTAACTGCCACTCTACAGAACCGTACATGAGATTTTCATCTCATACGGCTCCTCGTTCAATTTTTTCGAAGTCATTGGTCCTCGTTTGGGAATCATCAGTTGCCAATGTGACAATGAACTTCAAAACTTCCGAACAACTCTCTGAATTGATTGTCTGATAACTCCTGCTGATGCAAATGAGGATCCCTTGAACTGCAATTTAAACACAATAATCTCGGTACAAACCTTCTTGGAGAATGAAACAAGAACAGAAAATCCAAAATGAGAACCGTATAGACTGACACTTGGAGCATGTTTACCCGTTGGTGCCAAAATGACTTTGCCTAAACCATTTTTTGGCTTGGTAAAATGTCAAATAGTCAAAAAATAACTATGTTTCTACACCAGTTTGGTGACATTTAGGCACAATCTCAATTCCAAACCATGAGATTAAACCCATATCATTTTGTTGATGCAAATCAGTAGGTTAATGTGGTCCATTTTGCAAAGCCAAAGTTGCTGCCAGATTCTGTATAGAAAATGGCTTCACCACTTTACAGCAATATGGATTTTGTCAAGAATCTGTCAAATTTGGCTTTGATTAGCCAATATAGCAACGGGTGGACTTGCTCTTAGAAACAAAAATGAGTCAACTGAATAGCCAAATTTACCTTAGATTTAACCGTCAAGGAGAGAATCCCATCACTGTTGGTTGATTGAACTGAGTGAGAGTCCAAATGAAGATGGCTAATGGCATCCATAATTTCTAGGAGCAAGCACTCCCTCCAGGGACATCTTATCTCAATCAAAACTTCCTTCTCAATTATACTGACAGTTGTATTATAAGGATCTTTTATCTCATCGATGTCGCGAACTTTCCTCTTGTTTATTGATGGCTTCTTGTTGTGTCCATGGCTTTCGGATGTCCTCTCTGCGCTATCTTTTGGGGTTTTCCTTGTTCTTACTTCTGGCTCTGAAACTTCCCTGCCAGAATCCAACTCTTCGACCCTTCTCTCGAGCTCCCTTAGGTACTCTATCGTATGGTCGAGTATAGACACCTTATCAACCTGCATGAACAGAGCCAAAACCTCTAGTGACACGTTTCTTTAGGCCGTGTTTGGATCATAAATCTGTGGAAGAATTTCTTACGGTTGTATTTGGATCAAGGATTTGGTGAAGGAAAGATCAAAGAAAACTGAAAAGTTGAAGGATATAACCGTTGCGAATTGTTAGATCCTTTGACTTATCTATCTCCTGTTCCTTACCCAAATCATTGATCCAAGTGCATCCTAAGACAAAGCAAAATGCTAGGGAGCCAAAGAAAGAAGTTTGGCTTGTTCACTTCATTCTCGTCCCATAGTGTGGTTTAGATTCTGATTTCCCTCTGTAAACTCAAAAACAAATCCTGATCCAAACACAGCCTCGAGGGAACACAAGTTTGGACTGTAGATTGAAGTACCTTGCTAGTAGAAGGGTCCGAAGGGACCAACGATCCAAGAACTGAAAACCTTTTGTTCAATTTCTCCCTTCTTCTCCTCTCTGCCAACACATGGTTTGAATCAATGTCATCAACCTGAGGTCTCCATATCGCGTCTTTTCTTCCACTATCTTCTCTAGAGCACTCAGACATATGGTCACCATGCATCCGAGCAACTTCAAGTAGTACTTTCTTTAACAAAAATTGTGGAGTTCTACTCTTAGGAGTCTGAATACTCGATAAACCTCCTTTCTTCCATCTTACAAAGCTGGATTCTTGATTGGAGTTTCGAAAATTCGGCCCCAAAATCAAGTGTTGGGAGCTCTTCAGAAGAGTTGAGATGACACTTTGGTAGTGGATATCATTGGCTTGAAGCCCTATTTTGGTCATTTCATCCGGAAGAGGGCTGGCCTTTTCGGGGTTAACCAAAGTTTGAGATATACAGTCACTGGAACTAAATGAATTGTGGACACCGTTGCATACTTCATCATCCATGAGTTGCCAGCTTTGAACTTGGGAATTTGCCTCATATAGTCCTTCAACCAAGAATGATTCCTCTGGTTGAGGATTTATCCCCAAACCGTTTGTGCTGTTATTGGGAGAGCAAACTTCAAAGTCTTCACATTGAAATACCGGATTTAGGTTCGTGTCAAGAATTTCATGATCAAGCTTGGCATGAACAATGAGGCCTTGGTTTGCATTTCCTGTGAAGGAATTTGATATCTTGGAAACTTTCGGGTATGGAGTTTCCAAGAAGGATGTTTTGATGTGCTGAACGAGACTAGGATCTTCAAGAACCTTCATAAAAATAATTTTGAAACAAACAGTGTCATTCCCTGCACAAATCCATGTTCCAAAAAGAGCCTAAAGAAAACAATTCAAACTAAACGTTGCATAGGATTGTGACACGAACTTACCAAGTCGGTTACGCCTAGCTCAACAACACCTCCCAAAAATGGAAAGCATACCACAGTCTGCAATTGAAAACAGGCAATCTGATGAGAACATACTTTGTCCAAATAAACCAGAATCTTTCTTGCTTTGGTAAAAGTGACATGGAAAATGTAGGTTCTACCCTTTTCTATCTTGAGCTTTTCAGGTAAAAGTAGCAGAACCGTAATGAAAGTGCAACAATGGAATCAAAGGCCAGTGACATTATAGCTGTTATTTTGGGAGTTTTTCCTTTTAAGTTTGAAAGAGATGGCTATTCCACTATTCATTATGTTATAGGTTCCCTGATAACAGGAACAATGTGCAAAAGAAAACTTCTCATAAAATTGGCATTTGGGGAAAAAATAGAAAATGTACCTGAATAGAGGCACTCTGCACACGATAGTTGACGTAAATCCAGCAGTCGAAAAGGAAACAAACATAAAAGAAACATTCAGTTTACGCGGTTAGTTTGTTCATGTTAGTCGCTCCATGAAAAAAAAAAAAAGAGTTTTCAACACATTAACTTATATTGATCCAAGAAAATAGGAAATTTTTACCTTTGCCAGCAACGATCGACTGAATACTTTGCTATCTGCATAATGAGCATTACAAACCCAGATTGGTTGGCCCTTCGATAATGTTCTTCCCGGCAACCTGGAAATGAACATACATGATACGTTCATCCACAATAAAATTTCATAACAAACACTGCATACCAAAAATAACCATCACAACTAGATATAATCAGTGATGAGACTTGTTGGAGTAAAACGAGAATTTGTTGCTAAAAGTGAACTCCCCATATCCAAACAACAATCAATGCAGTGGTTCAGCAAAAAGGAATTCTCAGTGGTCCCAATCTGGATTTGGCAAGAAAATTTATGACCACATCCAAACTCTAGATGATAACATCAATAGGGTAGATTAACTCCGTAGCCGGGGACCCTATAGTACAAGGGTGCACTTCGGGGGGTATAGTGCAGCATGCTAGCCGTCCAAAAGTGTTTTCAATTGTCCAAAAAGACTCTTCGCGGGAAAAGTCTCCTCCCGCAAAGAGTCTTGTTTAAATCCGACCATTGATTGTTGAGATGGACGGCTTAGATGCTGCACTACACCCCCGTAGTGCACCCTACTACAGAGTCCCCGGCTAGCATGCTGCATTACACCCTTGCACTACAGGGTCCCCGGATTCACTCGTTTAACTCCTACCCTTTCAATCCTCTAATCATTTATGGCAGCACCAACAAAATTAGTCCCTTTTGTAAGCAATAACTTTTGGCAAAAAAAATCATGCCGGTAGGCTACATCATTACAATGAAGACTACAAAACTCACAAACCCCAATTGCTAGATGGATATCTGAGCCAACTTGAACACTTCAAACATGACAGAAAAGGATCAAATTCATAGAAAAACTGAAAAAAAGAGAGGAAAAATTTACCCTTGGCCGATGTTGAATACAAATGACATGCAAACCAAGTAATACCACTCGGTATCGGTCAGGTCTTCAGGGGATAATGCAGCTGAAGGCCTTCTAGCTTGCGGGCTGCTTTCGCCGGCCGCCAGGGACTCATAGAGTTCTCTCAGTTGCTCACTCCTCTGCAGCAATCCTAGTTGATCGGCGTTGAACTCTACGGCTTGAATCGTCTTCCTTGTCTTGATGTCTCCATTGTAGTACCCATCACCCCATTCCAATGCCCTATTTGATCAGTACCACCAAATTAGTAACAACACAAAGTTAGTAACCATTATTCTTGGAATCAAGTTAACAAAACCAAACAGAGCTCATACGGGGAATAGGGAAAAAACCCATCAGAATCTTGACTTCATACAAGTTAATTCAGGTAATGCAGATACTAAAACCCTCCATCAAATTAGTAAAAGTGCATTCCCTAAGAAGATCACAAGGAGAATATTCAATACACCAGAATAAAATCTGATGGAAGTGTAAAATCTGTTTTTAACTCTGCAGTTGGGAAAAAAAAATCCAGTTTGAAGTAGCAAAAGTATACTTGTTTAACCCACCAAAAATCTTTTTCCAAAAGAAAAAAAAATTATTTAAAAAGAGGTTGAGTAACTTAATATGTAACTTACCCACAAACACTACCTAATTGCTGATAATTTTTTAATATCCCAGACCAACAACCCCAGTACAAAGAAATTATGACTAGAAAAAAAGGGAAAGTGAAGGAAAAAAGCATCTGAAGATTACTTCTTGAAATGGAAAAAAGGAAAAAGAAAAGCAAAAACATTAATTTGAGAAGGGTTAAAAATGCTCAAGATACCCTGGATGTCTTGAGGAAATAGACCAGAAAATTGCATAGCTCCACTGGATACTCCTAACCGCAACAGCAAGCTGTTTTGTGAGGTTTTCTGGCACAGAAGCCATTGATTCTGTGCCACTCCAGTCTTCACCTCTCTCTCTCTCTCTCTCTCTCTCTCTCTCTCTCTCTCTCTCTCTCTCTCTGTATCTATATATAAGTATATACAATCAGGTGAGCAAACCCAAAACTGAACCAGATCCCAGAACCATGGGGTCACAAAAAAAGAACATGTGTTTTCGGTTTGACTAATAGGAATTTTTTCCCTCTTGATTATTGTTGGTGGGTTCGAACCAATCAAAACCAAACAGAGCTCAGGGGAACAAGTTTCAGCATTGGTGTTTTTTTTTTTCTGGTCAGATATAGCTGGGGAGAGAAGCTAAAATAGGAAAAGAAAGAGGGGAAAGAGAGAGTAGTAGAAGAAAATGGAACCCCACTGGACTAAAAACTATTTACTCTTGTGTACTGAACCAGAACACTCATTTTCTTCAATTCCAAGACCATGTATATGTAGAGTGAACATATGTATGTATGAACAACATTACGTAATCCGCGGTAGTACTTAGTTGAGATGCGTAAGCCAGTCCGAAGGCTTGAGTCATCGAAAAGATATCACACAATAAGTTTAAAAACTAAGGTAAAATAATATAGCGATGGTATTTTGCCAAATAAATGTTGTTTCGCTGGAGGTTACTCCGTCCATCTTAAAATTCTGTGTCATTTTTTAAACTTAAAAGGAAGTATACTTTCCCAAGTAATCTTATAAGTCAAACAATTGTGTGTAGAGATTCTTCATGGATTTTCTTTTAGTCAATTAATCATCTGTTTGTTATTATAATTCAAAATTCTTTTATTAATCTTTTGAGTTTTGATGTTTACAGTGGGCATTCATCATTTCATCTAGTGCATTTTCCTAGATGCATTTATGTTGCAATTCAATTCACTTGAATGTGGACTAAATTACTTTATCATCTTGAGATTAATAAGTTGCAGCACTCATCTCCCACAACTCGCCAATTATTCCGTACTCCTGGAGTACAGTGTGACATTGCCAAGTGGCAGTTCGTACACTTAAAAGATTGCCACCATACAATGTGTGTCACTCCTTATCTCCCAATCACCCAACAAAACGGAATGCCAGTGTCTCTATCGCATAAGTTGTCACCACGTAATTTGTCGTTTCCGCCACGTGATACTCTGGAAACGCTGAATAATTACTCCCCCACCTTGTCTAGTTGCAGGTCTCCAAAATAGGCAAATGCTAACTGCGGCAGGAGATTCAATGAGCTAAAAGAATTTGATAAACACCATTTTAACTTGTAGTAACTTGTAAGGTTAATTAATCACATAGGTAAAAAAAGAAAAGTTCTCCCATGCAGTTGTGTCAAATATACCCTTGTTTTGAAGTGTTTTCTTTTCAAAATGGTAATGAATGCCTTTAAGTTTTTTGTTCTTTATAACTTATACTGTTATGTAGTGTGGTTGAAAAAAATAGTCAAGGTTTTTGTTTGCTTTACACGGGATATGTGAAAACAATAAATGAATGAAATTTTAAGTGTGCGCGTTTGCTTAGCTGTATTAATAGAAGTGAATTTGAAGGTCGATGAATCTTGAGGAAATTATTAACATCATCTTGAGGAAATTATTAACATCATCCGTGCAGGAGGGGATGTATCGGTTTTAAGAAAAGCATAATTTTGTCACTAGGGTATCACTCCATTTTGTTTTGCACGCCTTCATTCACCTGAACTTGCATTAAGTGCTTTTTAATGTTTGAGAGTTGAACGAGTAAAAGGGCAACAATGTCTCCTTTTTTGTACTGTTTTTGTTTTGGCTGGGTTTGCTAATATTATTGGGATGATGGTTTGCTCGAAAAAAAAAAGAAGTAAAAGGGCAACATTATAAATCAAGACAAAAAAGAGTACAAATAAGTGTGAAAATCACTATAAGGTTAATTCAAATCAGAATCCATATACCCCTTTTTTTTCCTTTTGAAAAAGCTAGATTATTAAAGATGTTTGTTTTTTGGCACAGAAATCTGAAACACTTGGGCCTACAATAAAAACCAAAGAGATCACTTTTTAGTGAAAGGTGGGTATATATTTGCTTCAAAAGAAAAAAGTAAAAAACCAAAAGGGCAAAAAACAAGTAGAAATTAGACAGGTCATTTTAGTCTCAGAAAGTCTAATGGTACAGATGAAAAATCTGTACCAGTGGGTACAAATCCCTTTATAGGCCCATTTTGAATCTCAAAAAAAATGATCGGAGTCGCTCATTTTGTTTGAAGTATTTTGTTTATGATCCCTGCAAAAAATAAGCTCAATCCAGTATCGGTAAGAGCATTTACGAAATATCCAAACTTTGCTCTAGAATTTAAGCTTGAATTTTGTGACAAAGTTGGACGTTTTGTAGGTGTCTTAACCGATATCGAATTGAGCTTATTTTTTGTAGGAGCAGTAAATAAAGTATTTTAAACAAAATGAGTGATTTCGATCATTTTTTTGAGACCCAAAATGAAACAAAAATGGAATTTGTACACACCGGTACAGATTTTATATCTGTACCGGTAGCACCATTCTTTTAGTCTGGGATCAAAGGAAAACATCTGGAATCAATCCTTTCAATGGAAAACAGATAAGAGCAGTAAAAGGACAATGCAATAAAGCAAATCATATGTCATTTTCTCTCTCCTTAGTGTACAATTTATAACATCCATCTTCTTGTTGTTATTATGCTGAGTTTAAATAGAATTTCTGCTTCCTTTTGTTCAAAATGTATGAAGAAACTGCTAAAGTTAGGGTTTGTACTAAATTAAATAAAATTTTCATCAATGTCTTTATTTTAATTCTTTTTTTTTTAGAATTTTACTCAAAATAATTGATTTTTCAATTTAGTCTCGCCGAGAGAAATCAGTAAAATGAAAAAGATAGAGCGTACTTGAAGAAGTTAAGAAAAGACAAATAATGCAAAAAAATAATATTGGTCCGATTAGGATTAATATTTCAGTAATTTTGTTGATCTTTTTTTATGATAAGATTTTACACTTCAGATTTTACGTAATTTTGTTGCCTTATTTTAATTCTTTTTTTTTTTTAGAATTTTACTCAAAATAATTGATTTTTCAATTTAGACTCGCCGAGAGAAATCAATAAAATGAAAAAAATAGAGTGTACTTGAAGAAGTTAAGAAAAGACAAATAATGCGAAAAATAAAAAAAAATGGTCTGATTAGGATTAATATTTCAGTAATTTTGTTGATCTTTTTTTATGATAAGATTTTACGCTTCAGATTCTTCGCGTCATATCAGTAATTTTGTTGATCTTTTTTTATGATAAGATTTTACGCTTCAGATTCTTCGCGTCATATCAAATCGGGAAAAAATAATTGACGCTAAACTAATAAACATTCGAGACAAAAACAATTCCGAAAAGACATAAAAGTGGTACAGTCTCTGTACATTGAATGTTAAGAAAACAAGAGGAGGATAGAACAGATGAAAGATTCTCCTATACTGGAGATTTGTTTTAATCGAAAGTTCAAAAGAGAAAGACAAATGGGAGTACTAGTAGTATGAGAGAGGAGAAGTCGTAGCCCAGGCACCATATACTCTCACGTATTCGACCGTCAAATCTCATTAATTATAATTAAAAATACTGAATTTCGCGGAGAAATATGAGAGAGGGTTCTTCAATAACGGGACATGTACGGCCAATTATTGGGTACTGTCAGAGCACCATGTGGCATTGCCATGTGATACTCCATACAAATAAAAGATCGTCATCGTGCGGACAATGTGGGTACGTGACTCCTTGTCTTTCAACGACTCAACAAACATGAATGCCCTGTGCTACATGATTTGTCGCTACGTAAATGGTTAGAGCAATGCTACTGACACCATATTTTATATTTCATAGAGTTTGTGTGAGGACTAATACACTTGTGTATATACAGTAAAAATGTGGTGTCCAAATGCGGTGTCACTAAACTTTCCCAAATGGTTTGGAGTATCACGTAGGCAATGACACGTGGCACTCCGGAAACGCTAAATATTTACGAAAAAGCTATACGTACCGACGGGAGTGTAGAGATATCGTACCGACAGCCGTGCCGGGCCGTCTCCGGCCACCGGACGGCCGATCCGAGCTGTCCAAAAATCCTCAAAAAAAAAAACCGAGTGGTCGTAGCGGGAATCAACGGCATCCGATGTGTGTAGAGTGTTTGATCTAAACACCCTTTTTTCGTGTATATATACACATATATAATTAAAAAAAAAGGGTGTTTAGATCAAGCACTCTACACATATCGGATGCCGTTGATTCCCGCACTAACCCACTCGATTTTTTTTTTTATAGAATTTTTGGACAGTTCAGATCGGCCGTCCGGTGGCCGGAGACGGCGCGGCGTAGCCGTCGGTACGATATCCCTACACTTCCCGTCGGTACTCATAGCACAGCTCAAATATTTACTCGGACGCTAGAGAGAGAGAGAGAGAGAGAGAGAGAGAGAGAGAGAATACGGTAGTCGTATGTGGACTTTGGGCAAGTGGGCAGAAATAATAAGGAAGAAACCAAGAATAATTAATAAGTCTGGACCATCGTATTAATTAGCGCATTATTTAATTTACTTTGAAAACAAGAACAGAGGAAAATTTATTCATCACTGTTGGTTTGGGGACCATTTTACTCTTTTGGGGAGATTTTGTCCAAATTTAAAAATAAAATAAACTTTTAAAAGCACAGAAACTGATACTAGTATTTAGAGGTGGCAAACGGGCGGGTTTGAGCGGGTTCGGGCGGGTTGAAACGGGTCGTGGGTCGAATATGAGCGGATCGAATATGAGTCAAAAAGTAAACGGGTTGAGACGGGTCGGGTCAAATATGGGTCAAGCCAAACCCAAACCCGCCCGACCCGCCCGACCCGTTTTCTCCTCCTTCCCCCCCCCCCTCCCCCACATCCCATTCAGAAAAGTAAATTTTTTTGATTGAAACTCAATTTTTTTTGAATAAAAATTAAGCAATTAGAGGCTAAAAAAACTTTTAAAAATCAGGTTTTTAAATTTTTTTCCATTTCCAAACAGTAACGCAACTTCGACGAGAAGTCAGAGGCAGCATCAGAAAATTGTCTAGAAGGCGATGATTGCAATAAAAAGAAATTTAAAAATAAAATAGTTTGACCAAATCATAAAAAGATTTATTACAACAAAGTTTAATAAACCCTTTAACTTTTAATAGTAGAAATCACATAAAAAAATTAAATGAAAAAAAATAATAGTAGGACTGTAGGAGGCTTAGCTTAAGCAAATTTAAAAAAAAAAAAAAAAATGTCCCACGGAAAGACAAAGATGAATCAGAACATATGGTCCCAAAAATTGGCCATTAGTTTTTTACAAAAATCATGCCTCCTGGAGGAGTGCAAGAGAGAGAGAGAGAGGTGCGAAGCAGGGAAACATTTTCCCAAGTGGGAATTGTGGGTCCTAACTGCAGGAGAAAGTAATACGTATTCCTTTAAAAAATGAGTTCAAAAATGAGAAAGGATAGGAAACAAACAGAGACAGACGGGTAAACACGGGGGAGAGAGTGCGGGCTGAGAGAGAGAAAGAAGTGTTGGGCCATTTTTAATTGTAACTCATATTGAACCCACTCTCAACCCATCTAAACCCATATAAATATGGGTTGATATGGGTTGAACCCATATTAACCCATCATACAATATGGGTGGATTGGGTTGGGTTATAAGTGGGCGGGTTAAGAAATATGGGTTTGAATTGCCACCTCTACTAGTATTGTTTAGAATAATGAACTTTTAAAGTTATATCAGTTGGGAAAAAAAAAAAAAAAGCATGGGTTGTGACAGACGTTTGGGGTACACACAAAAAACCTTTTACGCCCTTGTATAGCAGTACTTTAACTACACTTTCCTTAATTTGATCCCTGTCTGTACACACCATAAATCGAATCGAGAATCGAAAAGGCCCATTTGCGAATCGTGAATCGTTCCGATTTGGTCAAAATCTTGAAAATGCATAAAAAATGTAGATTTCAAGTTTGAATAATTAAAAGTATTGTTTCATAAGATAAATAGATGATCTAGTGATCTAATAAGCAAGACATTAGTTAAAAAGACGTTTATTATACTCTGTTTTTTGTTTTGTTTTTTTAACAGACTTTTATATACTAATGTACACCCCATTTGCTGGTGATATAAATCATATACACACCACTAACAAGTATAATATATAATATGCACAGTTGCACACCACTAAGGGGTGTTCCACTTTAATAAAAAGTACTTTTTTTTCAAACGAATGTAATTTCAAGCTCAAAAATTATGTGTTTACGTAAATAATTTTTCTATTAATATGGATCTTGTTTGATAGATCTCATCGAGATCTTTTAAACGGTGCAAAAAAAAATTAAAAAATTATTTTTCATTTTCATTATATTTGAGCTTGAAAAACCTTCTTTTTTCAAAAGTTCTTTTTACTGTAGATTTGGAACGGCACACTCCACTAACTAGTATAATATATAATATGCACACCACTAACTAGTAGTAATATAAATAAACTAATATACACCCAAGTACTCCCTCCGTCCGGATTTAATTGTCCCTAGTTCTATTCTAATCGGCTAAAAAATGGGTTATATCTTGGAATCCGTAATGAATTTCATATCGAATATGGATCTTGTTTGATAGATCTCGATTAGTTCTATAATACAGTGTTTTCAAAATCACGTAAAACATTATAAATTGTAAGATATAATCGATTGAAAAATGGCACGAACTCCAAAAAAGGACAATTAAATCCGGACGGAGGGAGTAATAAACAATAAACATATCAAAAGTCAGTACCTCTCACCGACTGGACTGGAACGATCGAGATGCAATTCAAACATCGATGTCGATGTCGAAAGAGCTCGAAGCTTCTCTACGAGGGCTCTGGTCTTCGTGTTCTTCGATGTTAGGGTTCTTTCCAGGTCAGACAAGAAATTCCGACCCCTCGCCTCCCATAAATTTAAGGTATTTTGTGAATTATTTGCAGAAATCCAACCCAACCCACCGGAAAACCCACTCGTTCGAAAACAAGGTGAATCGTACGATTCTCACGATTCACCGATTCAAAAAACGATTCTGCGATTCTCACTTCGATTCTTACCTATTTACGATTCATATAATCGATTTGAATCGTTTTATACCTGAATCGAACCGAATCGTACGATTTGAATCGGGAATCGTATGATTTCGATAACTATGGTCCACACAAACATTACATGCACAGATTGTGCACATATTTTTTTGTGGGACCCCCACTACGGGTCCCACACAAACGATCCAAGCCGTTCATTGAATGTAAAACACTTTTTCAAGGGTCCCCGTGAAAAATCATCTTAATACGATACTTATAGGTGTTCGATCCAATTATTTAACTTTTCATTTTCTTGAAATCTCAATGAAACGTTAGATGATTGGGTCGAGAACTTATAGGCATCGGATTGAGCTGTTTTTCATAGGGAACCTTGAAAAAGTGTTTTACGTTTAATGAACGGCTCGGATCATTTGTGTGGGACCCGTGGTGGGCCCCACAAAAAAATCTGTGCACTTTTGTCTGTGTGGGTAGACTGGTTCTTTACTCATGGTGTGGGGCGGTCTTTATTCGGTTCTCCTCTGAATCTTCGGTTTGAATTTGGAGAGAGTAACACTTTTCTCAAACTAGATCGGCAAGATAGAACACTGTGTCTAGCCGGTTGGTAGGCACTCTGATACCTAAGTTAGACTCAATTGGAAAAGGTGAGAGAAAAGATAGAGCTTAAGATTCAATAGTGGTGACCTATATACCTCCTTAGGGTTTATCCCAAAGGCCTGACCTTTTTGGTTTCCTTGGGTTTGACCTGTGTGGTAAGCTTTTGTGAACGGCTAGACCAAGCGTGCAGCCGCCTTTGTGCGTTCGACCAAGCAAGCACAGTGAAATAGGTTGCCCGTGTTGTCAGTCCCAATGGGCCGGACATATGGTTCGGCCACACGCCCATGTCAGCCCAAGCATAGCCTGTTCAGGCCAGTTGGTGCGTGTCGGTCCAACATTGACGGTTTGGCCCAAACGCCCAATGCATGCCTTGGGCTGCTTATCTGCTAGGCTTGAAAAGAGCATTTCGGTTCGGCCCAATCGGCCTGCCGAATTTGGTCAATTGGTGTTTCGGTTCGGCCGCACGCTGGCCGAACCGAAGCACAAAACAAATCAACGAGTTTTAAGAGTACATCCGGTAACATTTTGCAAGAAGAGCACACTAATAGATACTAGTAGTAATTTAAAACTATCAAATATTTTTGTTTTTTGTAAAACTGAACTATCAAATGATTTCAGGGGTCTGAATGTCTGATTTGTCAATAAAGTACAGAGGCATTTAAATTAAATTTCTTTTTTTTTTTAATCTTTGGTATTTTTATATTCCTATGTTAGTTGGGGAATATTCAATACGATGGAATTTTAAGGGCAAACCACTGAATCTGCGATCACCAACATTCCACGTGTATTTACAGTGACCTTCTGGGCTCGGCTAAGCTCCACTGGAGTCGCGGCTCGGCTTTTGATTATTACCAATCACTTGATAGTTTCAGAGTATCCAATCTCATGAACTGAAATTTGAATGAAAAAAATAAAAGATTGGATTAAGCAACTACACATATCGTATTGAGCTGATTTCCTTGGAGACTCACTCGGTTTTAAAAAAAAAAAATGTTGAATGGCTCGGATCATCCGTGCGGAACCCAGAGTGGGTCCCGTCCGGCGTGCCCGTAGATACTCCATTGGTATCCATTCCGTCGGTTCCCTTCCCTTAGGATTACGCTATGTTAAAGTACGGGACACAAGTGGTAGGAGTTAGCTACTGGACTTTTTAGCTCACGATGTTGCTTCGGTGACCCTGACATTTCAGGCCAGGTTTCGAAGACGAAGGACGGGAACCGAACTTCCAACTGAAGGATTATGGAGCCGGACATGACAATGCTGCATAAGAAGAACGTACCCGAGGCCAGTACACTGGCCCGGGACACCCCTGCATTACCAAAACAAAAAACAAAAACTATATGGTACGTACAGTAGTATGTAAGCAAAATCTATAGCTTGCCGTCCATTGACATGTGATATTCAATCAAAGCGTGCAACGCTTGATGGGAAAAGAAATTTCCAAAAAAGGAGTCGCTTTCTCGTAGTAGTAATGGACTTGGTTACAAAAAAAATGATGATTTCACATAGCGTTGAATAATTGAGCCATTATTTTGGTTTGTCAACTTTTTCCTCAAAATTTCAACCATAGATCTCAAACCCTATTCGAGTTAGGTAGTTCTGATGGACTATGAAACGCCCACGTGGACCTGTTCTGCGTATTCAATTTGTCTGCATGAAGTATCTTAGTCAGCTTACGTGTATATTTTGAATAGTTTTTGCGAGATCAAGCACGCTGTGTGAACTGACCCTACACGTATCTCGAATAATTTTTGCGAGATCAAGCACACCGTATGAACTGGCCCTCCAAGATTTAATAACGCCCGAGAAATTTTCAACCGGAGACATTTAAAGTTGGTATACTTTTCATAGTTTATAAAAAGATTAAATATATCTTTCTTAAGTAGCCTCTGGACCATCAACGTAGTCTATGGGTTGGTTTTGATTTTTGGTTTTTGAATTTTTGTCATTCTTTGTACTCTTTTTTATTATCTACCATTTTTTCCATATCGATTGTAAGGGGTCGTTTGTTTCACAGATACTGAAGGGTAATATACGATTATAAGCTACATCATCTCAACGAACGAGATCAACACACCTTATGAATCAAAGAACTATTGGTGTTTTTGAAAAGATATTATTTACTGAAAAGATATTATTTCTTGTGAGAGAATATATATGTTTCATACTCAATTTGAATCACAAATCATAACCGATTGAACTTCAGATACCCACTTATTGAAATAAAGATAATTCCTTGTGAGATTGTACGTGTGGTCCATACTCCATATGAATCACATGCAAATTATATAGAGGAAAGTCCACTTTCACCCCATGTGGTTATCGCCATGTACGGATACACCCCCTATGATTTAAAAGTGTGCACATAACCCCCTGTGGTTTTCAAATTGTGCGGATAGACCCCCTGCCGTCATATTTTTCATCCATATTAACGGAGGTGTATCTCACACACCTCTAGAATGTAATCTGAGTCGTTCATAATGTATTAAATAAAGAATAGAGTATTTCTGTAAAAAAATCATCTTAATCAGCCATCAGTAACCCAGTGATCTAATTTTTAGTAAATTCAAATTTGAAATTTTAATTTCATAACAAAATCAATTTGACCATAAGCTTTTCATTTTTTGATTGACTTGAATTTTGGCATAGACGTAGTACTCGTCAAAATTTACAATATCAACGGTTTAGATTCAATTTTTGGTATACGGGATGGTGTGGTTAGATTTAAAAAAGAAGAAGAATCAAGGGATGTGATGGGGGTATAACGGTCTTTTAACGTTGTTTCCGTTAATATGGATAGAAAACATGACGGCATAGGGTCTATCCGAACAATTTGAAAATCACAGGGAGTTATGTGTACACTTTTAAATCATAGGGGGCGTATCCGCACATGGCGATAACACAGGGGTGAAAGTGGACTTTCCTCAATTATATATATAACCAAACATCAGATATTTATAGCCTTTTTAGATTAAACGTGCAATGTTATATCCCGAACACCCAAGTTATTAAAAAAAAGTCCGATATGATAGTGATAGCTCATTTCCGGTCCAGCATAAATGTTTAGGCTTTGTTCGGTTGTCATTCTAGTTTTGTTTTAGTTTTATTTTTTCAATAATTATCTTATAGTTTTCTCCAATCATTACCATATTTCTCCAATTATTAATTTCATTTCTCTCTTTATCTCCCTCCAATCATTATCCCTTTCTCCAATCATTACCCTATTTCTCTCTCCACCCACTCCACTACCAAAACTAAACTAAAAACTAAAATGCTAACCAAACAAAGCCTCATGAGACTCTGAATTCAAAGCCTACAAAGACTAGTACTTAAACTTGGGCACAAGCAATAAGAAAACTTTAGTTAGCTAGATTCCGTTAGGCCGCGCGGCTCGGTAGCCGCCCTATATATACGTTTACATAATTAACTAGGCCAGGGGGCTGGTTTAAAAAATTAAATGAAACTAGGGGACCACAATATCATTTTTTTCTGATAGGGGGACCCAATAACAATTAATTTGTTCATACTTGAGGACATGAGGGGTTTGGTGTATTGTGTCTACTTACCAGTCAAACCCACTATTTTTCAAAAAATTGTTACGCCTATATTTGAAAAATTGTACGCTCTCAGCGCTGAATGTTACGCTACACTGTACATTTTCTTTATACATGTTATGTCTATTGGCTAAAATGTTACGTTAATGTTACGCCTCTCGATTGTAAGTGCATCTCGTATCCCTCCAAAAGATGGTGTGTATTAGAGGTGTTACAAAACTCGACGGACCGAAAAACCCCCGAAAAAACCGACCGATCGGTTCGGTTTTCGGTCAGGGTGATGGCAGAATTTTTTCGGACCGGTTCGGTCTCGGTTTCCTAGAATTTTTGCCGAACCAAACCGATTGACTATATATTTTACATATATATACTTTAAATTAAATGGAAATTTTAATCGAAATCCCCTACCGAACCGAACCGAACTCAACTCCGGTCGGAATCGGTCCTGAAAATATTTAGACCGAACCAAATCGGTTTTCAAAAATTTGATGTAGAACACGTGGAGGCCCAATTCCATGATCAGCTGGACCGAGCCAAGCCTCGGAAGCCCAAACGGTGTTTAATTTCAGATTACCCAATTTGGCAACATTCGGACGAGCTCGGAATAAGCCCAAACTTGGTGGGCTGACTTATTTTCGCGCTCCGGTCAATAGTCATCAACCCATGGTTGATGATGTGAACTGCTTTTCGGCCTAATTCCTTCGTTTAGGCCTTCAATTGGACGTTTTTGCCGTTTTAGGAAATATTTGTTTCGTTAATAACTTTTAGCGTATAATTCCGTAGAAGTTGATTCTTTTTGGGAAAGTCATGTTTTTCTTCCCTTTTTCCAATTTTATTATTTTCCCCAAATTTTGGGAATTTTCGTTTTTGAATTAGGGTTTTGCTAGGGTTACGCCTTTTTTCCTATAAAAGGGTTGTAACCTAATGTTTATGCAGCTTTTTATCAATAATATTCAGACTTTGTCTTTTTCTCTCGTGGACTCGAGTTTATCATTCGTTCGATTAGTACGCAACTAATCTCTTTGTTAATTCCGCTGCGTCAAAATTTCACCCCGAACCGAACCGGAATCACCCTAGTGTATAGGCTATAGCATTACCCATGGCGGCTGCTGGGAAAATTTTTCAGTGCCGAGCGGGTACCACGTGGTGCCCGCTCGTGCATCCGAGCCGTCCATTTCGTGTTTGAATGGCTCAGATTTTGAGAGAGAAAGTGTTGGGGTGAGAGGAGAAAGAGGATTTTAATCCGAGCCGTCCAAAAGTGAATCGGACGGCTGAGGTGCGCCGAGCGGGTGCCACGTCGGCAATAGCTGCTCGGCACTGAAAAACTTCTCCGGCTGCTGGGTTATATTCACAACTACCTTTCCTGGGTGGGCCCACCCAGATTTGATTTTGGACCCTTACGTGTGCTGAATTAATTTAGAAAAATACTAATTAAGGACCACAAAGTCATATATAAATAGTAAAATAATTACACCAAACATGCAACCCGGCCCCCCGGGTGTCTCCTCCATGAAAAAATTTATCAGTTTCAATCAATTATCGAAGTCACACAACTACTTTATTGTGTTATATAATTGGAGAACGAATATATACTTTTAATTTTTTAAACACAAGGGTTTGGCGTTTTTCAAGAGCATAAATGTGATGAGATAATGTGATTCGAGAAAGGGCAAAATGGTCTTTTTATCTTGAACAAAAAACGAGAACGTGAAAATGAGAAGTAAAAAAACTCCTCAGACTAGTGCATTTGTTGGGAGTGAAAAATAGAGGAGGGGAGAAATTTTAACTCGCAGAAAATTGTTGAAATGGAGTTCGATGATGATTGTGAAAGGAGAGTGAAGTTGTTGAAATGAAAGGAGGGTGATATTCATGGCAAAATGGAGGACGGTGCCTATGTATTTTTAGGGTTTTAATCCTATTTGTCCCTAGTGCTTGTATGTTTTTGTCCGTGGTCTAGCGAGAGTGGTGTGTTTTTTGTCGATTTTTTTTTTTTTTTTTTTTTAACCACGATTCTTCTTGCCATGTTCGGAGAAAGCTTTAGCTTGGGCGCCGGTGCTGGCTGTATCTTCTATTGCAGGTTTTAGGCTTCCCTTTTTCATAATTTGAGAAAATCATAAAATGAAAGTACCAATTAAATCATCAAAACCAAGCATACCCCCACAGGACCCTAAATAATTTTCCAAAAATATGGGTCGTAGGCCTATACATAATAGGTCCATGATTTCTTCGATTGAGACAAAATTACTACTCCAGTAAACACTTTGATTGCAGCATGCCAAAAAGTATAGCTAGGGTTGTAGCTAGCTTTTGCAAGTTTTGTTCCTCGTTCTTGACATCTTGTGTTTACAAAAGCATCTTTGGCCTGTAGTTTAGAGTGATTTTTTCAGTGCGGGTATATCCTATGTGGTATCCGCTCGGGGCATCCGAGCCGTCCAATACACTTTTGGACGGCTCGGATTGAAACCCTCTCTCTCCTCTCACCCAACACGTTCTCTCTCCTTCTTCTCTCTCCAAATCTGAGCTGTTCAAACACGCAATGGACGGCTCGGATGCGCGAGCGGGCACCACGTGGCACCCGTTCGGCACTGAAAAAATTTCCTATAGTTTATCACACAGTGCGTAGTTTTTAAATTTTTTTTCTTGAATCTTCAGAGATTCAGAAGAGAAAGCAACAATATATATATATATATATATATATATATATATATATATATATATATATACACACACATGCAGCATAGTTCCAGAGCGAGAATTAATCTTGGTTTAGAATCATAATTTTCAATGAATATTGAAGGCTTTAATTGTTAATTCCACAGAGACTTTATTCTGTTATACGAAGACGAGACAAAAAGCTCCGTTGTTGGTTTTGGCCTGTTCTAAATGTTTCGTTACTTAAATAAATGATGATGAAGTGTGAATATTTCTTAAAGCTCGTTAAGTTTTTTTGGCCAAACTTAAACTAGCTTCTACTCGGTTTCTTCAACTTGTGATGTGTATTCGAGTTACTTGATGAAAACTCGTTGAGCTTGGATCGACTGATATACAATCCAAGCTTGAATATATATATTAAAATTTTCATACAAAACGAATAATAGTCTAATATTGCTCGATTTGTTTGGCTTGATATATATCAACCCTTTATATCAATAACGCATTTTCCCAATGAGGCATACACGTCAGTCCTGCTATACGTACCGGAAGCAACCGGACCGAAATCGTACCGACGGCCTCGCCGAGCCCACTCCGGCCACCGGATGGCCGATCCAAGCCATCCAAAAATTCTATAAAAAAAAAAACCGAGGGGGCCTACGCGGGAATCAACGGCATCCAATGTGTATAGGGTGCTCGATCCAAAAAAAAAGACCCTTGTTTTTTTTTTTTTTTAGAATTTTTGGACTGCTCGGATCAGCCGTCCGATGGCCGGAGTGGGCCCGCCGAGGCCATCGGTACAATTTCGGTCCGGTTGCTGTCGGTACCAATATATTTACTGTATACATGTATCTATCACATCAGCTCATCCGTACTCAAAACACATATACCTCTGTTTTTGAGCAATTTCAGCCA
The DNA here is from genome assembly GCA_018127125.1 of Rhododendron griersonianum. NCBI lineage: Eukaryota > Viridiplantae > Streptophyta > Magnoliopsida > Ericales > Ericaceae > Rhododendron > Rhododendron griersonianum. The sequence continues at coordinate 50,957,736 of CM030789.1, read as the reverse complement.
CATAATAATATTACACAAAAGACTCTTCCCAGGAACAGAATTATTGTGCTTGTGCAATCTTGCCGTTAAATTTTTACGAACACTAATATACGTGTACTTTTTTCGGTACAAAAAATTTGACCTCTGTGTCTCCGCATGCTGCAAGATTCACCATGTCCACGGCTAATGATTAGAAGGTAAAAAAATGTAGCAATATTTAACATGGGTAGTAATTAATTTTTAATTTGACCAATATTAGGATTTGTGAGACTTTTGCTTAAATTAGGTAATTTGCCTTTTGACTCTGCTCGTGAAACCAAATAGAAATGCGACATTAAGCGCTACTACTTTTTGGGTCGCGTCAAAATGATTGAATTGTGTTGTAGCAAATGTGGAGGTGACACAGTTTTGGTCAAACATGTACTCCCTCTGTCCTTTTTTTAGTGTCCTGCTTCGTAACTTCAATTTGTCCAGAAAATATTATCATTACACTTTTCACATCAACTTTTATCTTTATTTTTCCTACTTACCCTCTATGAAAACATTATCACTACACTTTTACTCACTAACTTTTTAAAATAGAATATACTTTTAGGGGCAAAATGGAAAATGTACCAACTTTTATTCACTAACTTTACAAAATTGACACTTATTAAGGGACAGCCCAAAATGGAATACTGGACTTTAAAAAGGGGACGGAGGGAGTACTATGTTAGTTTGTCATGATATGAAGAAACAAAAATTTGAAAAACAACGCTCTAAATTTAAAGGGTCTTGCTAACTTCCGCCTAGTAGGCAGCGGATAGGTAATGTCAAATAAGTTCGGATTTCAATACACGTTGCACGATTATTAATATCATTTCACGAATATCTCTCAGTCTGAGAGATATGAAATATCAATGCACATTTTACACGTTATTCTCCACCCTTAGGGTTGTGGTTAGTATTTTTCAATTCTAAATATCATAATCACTTGTGGGAAGCGCTTCAAGACACACCTAATAAAAACACACACCATATGCACCCAACAAATAGCACAGATCAAATTTCTGATTGACCAAAAAAAAAAAAGAATAGCGCAGATCGCGCCACATCATATTTGTGATAATAATATTGACAAAAGTGTTTCAATAAAAACGGTTTAAAACATATATATCCAATAAATCATCCTTCGAAACACAAAAACCAGACTTCCTTATGGTTTTAATTATAGTCTGCTATTTTGTTTAGCATCTCTCTTTCATTTTCCAGTATCCCGAGAATGCCTGTAGCAATTTTTAGAGTGTCTTGAGAGTGTCCAAATAAAAATGGAGGAAAAATATAAGGGAAATTGAATCTAAGTACCAGAAACGTGTCCGGAGATTGTCGGTCGATGTTCAGAAGAATCTGACATCAGCGCATCACATTCGATGAAATGTCCTTGCTACATAGGTCCAATCCAAATTGAAAGACCTGAGAGAATCCAATCTCTATTATAAAACAGAAGGGTGTGGGGACAAGTTGTTGGAACGGCTTAGATTCATTTGATCCAAAGGCTGTAGTGCATCCTTCCATTTCCCGGTTAAGTGCCCATGATTTTCACCTAAATCACACAACTGTCATCCCCTTCCAACCGGGATACGTAGTGCCGTAGGCACGGGTTAGCACTAGTCCCTAATAATTTTGTCCCCTTCCAACCGGGATACGTAGTGCCGTAGGCACGGGTTAGCACTAGTCCCTAATAATTTTGTAAGGTAAGCATGACGAAGCCAAATGAGCATGCATTTGACACACGTGACAAATAACACGTGAGCCGTGACCGTTGCTGCAGTTGACAAATCAATTCCTACTATATGTGTTCTCAAAATAATAAAAAAATAAATCACCTCTAAGAAATAAAAATCACTGGCACGTAAAATCATTACGAAACAGAAAATGGTAACGATTTTTGCACTCCAAAATTTGCCGTCCAGTGGTTATAAAATTACCCACCAAAGAAGAACTGAAAGATGAATTTTTGAAGTGCATTAATGAGAAAGTGGGGTGCAAACATCATTCTCTAACAGTAAAATATATTACAAAAAGACGCGGACACAGATTAATGTGTATCGTCCGACGTGTAAGAGCTCCGTGCCTACTGTTAGAGTGCATCAAACGGTTTTGGACATATCTGGATCTGTGTATTTTCTTTTGCGTTTTTGGCATTGCTTTAATATTTTATTCACGATTTGATCCGTTTCAGCTCAATCCCTTTCCCTCTGTTTTTTTTTTTACCATGTGTGGTTATCTTATCGATTTTGCTATTGTCAGCCCACTGGGCTAACGATAAGCACACTAAAAAACAAGAAAAACACGTATTAATTTCTGTGTACTTTTTATACCATTTAATACACATTCACACACTCACTATTGTCAGCCCATTGGGCTGATTTTAGAATTTTCCTTATCTTATTTGAGGGGTTTCTTTTGATTGAGATTGCTTTTTTAATAGTGTTTAATGGATATTTTGGGGCATATTTCAAAAGGAAAAAAAAAAAACTATTGGGCACCGAGGGCAAAAGTTTTGTATGGGCATTTACATCCCATTCACATTGGAATAAAATAAATTTTCCACCGCTATATATCCAATCAACATAGACTTTAACCTGGTTGATGTTCTTGGCGAGTGTTGAAAAATTAATAATTTCGATCATCAAAGTAAGTTTGCAAAATGATCTGTAAATGGACTTACTTAGGAATTTGACTCTTACCTGCGTGTGTTATCTTGTTGGTTCATCCGTAATGGATTTTGTCACAGCTTTAATTCACCTCCCGCTCGTAGATGGGATTGGTCTCCAGAATTAATCACTCGAGCAAGCCGGTTGCCGAGCTGCAAATAAACAAAACCTTAAATTATTGATCGCTGTTCAAATTGAATTAATTAAATGGAGGTAGGTGAAAAGGAAAACATATCAAAACAACTGAAAATCAGTTGGACAAATTGAAATAAAAAATTGAAGCAATTGCGTGGGGTACGAAGCTAGCTAGCTAGGCATATGGAAAAAGTTTATATATAGTTGTGCAATTTTCCCCTATTTAATTGTTAATTAATTGTCTTATTGTACCATAACAAGTAGCACTGGCTAATTGATACAAATATTAAATTCCCCAAATAATAAATAAATTGCAGATTATAGAGGAGAATCTAAGAGAGAGATAAAGCACAAACCATGTAGGGCCAAAGGAATGCAAATGGAATTGATATGAATTATATATAAATAGATTTAGGGTTTTAGGAAAATATAAAGTGGTACGTCCTCATTTTGTGACGTTGGCATAATATAAAAAGCTTAAATTGAAATGAACAATTAAAATATTTCAGACTTACAACAATTATTGGCATGTGATCATTTATATATTTTCACAAACCAAATTTAACAAAGTTTTACAAAGTGATTACTGCAAGAAGTAAATTATAGATAAAACAATATTCTGCTCACAGTTCATGATTAAGCTTGCATGAATCAATCCCGTTCCGCTAAAGAAAATAAGTACTTATTTTTTGAAGTAAATGTGATGTATTTTGAGAGAATGACCTGTCTCGTAAAGCGAAAAATAAATACTTCAAAAATAAAAACCTTAGCGAAACGGGGGCTTTTAAGGGTGGGCTTCTGCAAAACTAAATGGATTACATAGACTAAAACTCATGTTTTTACAGATTTCTATACAGGTCATTTTTCTCATACACATCAATTAAAATACCATTTAGTGAAAATAAGTTGACTATTGCCATTAGCTTATATAGTTCATTTTGTTTAACGAAAATGCACCCTAGTTATTAAGCATTTAGTAGTAGACGGTGGGATTGATTTCCCAGATACTAATTATCAGTGCTCCAGAAATGTTCATGGGGACTTGAGAAATTATCAAATAAAGTATCTGTTGGGTTTAAATGATTGTGAACTTGAATTAGACTTGAGAAATTAGTCTTCTTGTTTCTTTTCAGAAAATGGATCATAATTAATTTAAAGGCCTAGCATAACACCTCAAAATATTGACGCCTCATTTCTGAGAGGAAAAAAAAATAAAAAAAGGAGCTCAAGCCCGACCTGACCTAACCTTAAGACTGGTCTTGCATTAACACCTGGGGGTTGATCGAGTGAGAGCATTGCAGAAAAGAAGGGGCTTCTACCCCGAGCTCGTAGATTCGACTCCTACCCACTAGCAAAAAAACTTTAGAGGCCACAAAAGTTTATTTGCCTTACCCTGTTCCAGAAATCTTCTTAAAAAATAAGTAGCTTATTTTATATTTTCAAACTCAAAAATAAAGTAAATAAATTTTCAATTTTCAAATTTTTTTTCACTGTTTAAAAGATTTCAATGAGATCTATCAAATAAGATCCATATTGCTCGAAAAATTATTCGTGTAAACACATAATTTTTGAGCTTGAAATTGCCTTCTTAAAAAACAAGTACTTATTTGGGTTTCTAGAACTCTTAAAGTTTGGGCTTCTGAAAATAGTCGAGGTATGGGTAAGCTGGGTCAAACCCTCTATTGTCAAAATTAAAGGTAAAATAGGAGAAAGATTGGTCTTGAATTGAAAGAAAGGAATGTGAAAGAGGTGACTTTGCTGGGATATGGTGTTAAGGTCCCGTTCTGCTAAGATTTTTATTTTTTTAAGTACTTATTTTTTGATTTACGAGACGAATCATTCTCTCATAATACATCACATTTAATTCAAAAAACAAGTACTATTTCTTTTAACAAAACGAGACTTTATTTTAACTATGGCGGTTCGAATTATTTCAGTGATATACAAATTTTTGATAGCACTGGTAGTCTGGTATACCAGAAATAGTGTCAAAGGGTTGAAAAATCAATACACGACGTCTAGAGAGTAGGGAGAAAGGAAAAAAAAATTACGTAGCGGTGGTTATTTTAAATATCTGCATTTTCTGATTGGTCGAAAAAATATCTGCTCAACACCGACAACGTGTACCCTAAAATCTCCCTCTCCAGTCTCCTCCCTATACCTTATTTAAAAATAAATACTCCATCTTATTGCCATATTGTGCGACTCGGAAAGTGATTGGAAAATGAGACGAGTTCTCGAGATTATCGATTCTTTTTTTTTTTTTGAACACGTTAGAAAATGCATTGATATAAGAGAATAACCTACCGTAGGAGTAACTAATACATCTGTTACAAAGATCTATTATACACCGGGAGACAAATAAAACATCTAAATCAAATGAAGGATACGACAAGTCTAGCGATAAATTGATCAGACGGTGAGGTGTCTGAGCAGCGCATGGTTCTTGTCGATGTCCAGCTGTTACGGTAGTTCCACAATTGACGATGCTTCCCACAGAGACCGACCGATGCTAACTTAGTGCGACCGATGCCAACGTAGTGGTTTTTTTTTTTTTTTTTTTGCACTTTTTGGTAGAGCACTGCGTGCATAGAAGAGCCGTATGCAACTATAGATGGCCGAGAAGCCAACAACAGCGCATAATCGATAGTGAAAAAGCAGAACCACACCGCAACCGTGGTTATTGAAACTACAACTGTTACGGCGGTGTACCCTTTACTAAAAAAAAGTGGCCAGAAATACACCAGTACAGTACAGAAGTTTAGATAATTTTGGTACAGAGAATTTGATTACCGTTTTATGGAGCCATCTAGAGGTTTATACAGAGCTTTGCTATGCCTTTAATTGGGACACCCGTAAGTGAACGGTGCGATTGGTCCCCCAGAATTTAATCGAGGCGCGCACAAGTTGGTCCGGACACTTGAGTTATTAAAAAAAAAGTGTATAGACTTCACATTAATTTGTTTTATTTGCTAAAGACGACCTAGTGTGAGAGTTCCTTAACCTAGGATTACTAGTTTAATTAATGATGGCTGCTGATTTTGTCACTCCCTTTTTTGTTAACGCCACTCCCCTGCAAGTGTATTTTTACACCAAAAATACACTTGCAGGGTAGTGGCGTTAACAAAAAAGGGAGTGGCAAAAATCATTTCCCTTGATGATTTACTAATTTATCAGTTGAAAGGTCTATTAAGAATATCCTATGGATGCAAGTGAACTATCAACAATTATATAAAACCGACCGCTAATGCGACCCAACTGTTTTTCTTGTACTTTCTACAGTAATTCAAGCAACATAGCTAGGTAGCCAATTAGAGTTGTTTATACGGTAATTAAGGGTCTGTGCCAATTTACGTGCACATTAATTAACTCGTAGGGACCAATTCCATCATTCACTTGCGGGAAGTCAGATTAAAGTACTAGGACTGATCCCACTAGAGTTGATTGCACCTAGGAGATTTCAAAATCGAAATTTTAGGCGAACAAATTAACTCTGAAGTCCCGAACCTCAAGCAGTCGGGCAATCCCATAAAGTTGGACTTGGTTAACAAATTATAAGTGTAATGAAATAGACTTGGTTAACGTGAAAATGTTATGCTATAGAATCCACTTCAAGAAATCAACAGGGTCCTTACTTTTTCACGTTAACCAAGTCCATTTCATCACAGTTTTTCTATTGATTTCTTGGAGTGGATGCATTGATGGCTGGGGTGGTTTTAGGTGGATTTGCAGTACTATTAGGGGGAAGAATTGGACTATTTAATTTAATTTTCTTGTCTTTTGGGCTTTTGTTTGTTTGTGAACTTCTTAATGACGGTCCTTGTTCTATCCTCTTTATTGGCATAAAACATAATGAATGTTATCTTGACTCTGGAATGGGGGAGGCTGCCAAGCACCTCCTGCAAAAGCGGGTGCATAGCGGTCGATTCGGTTGTTTATCTCGACAATCGATGGCTGGGATTTTTATCGAGCAATTGACTGCTCAGATTTGTATGCGCTCATATTCAATTCGAACCATCCGTAACGAGATGAACGACCAGATCGGCCGCTTAACACCAATTTGCAGGACTGCCGCTCTGGAGCATCCCTACCTAACTTTTGCTATTTCATGTTTTCACTCCAATTTTCTTCATGTAACCATCAAAATAAATAACACATGGTATGACACTATGACTTTATTTCTGCTCAAAAGTTCATCTAGAAGAATAGTCTGCAAGAAAGAGTAAAAGATTAAGAATTTGGTTTAGCGTGTTCTTCAATTATCTCCCCCTCATTGTCAAGGCCTGCCTTGACATTTCGGGGCCTAAGACGAACTTAGAAGAAGGGTCCTAATTTTTCATTTTCAGGCTTATATGTTTGGTACATGAGTAATTTCCTGGGTACCCAAAAATTGTTGGAGGCCATAAATTTTACATTTTTGTACGGGAGTTATGGTGGTCCCCTCTTGGGCCTTAGCCTAGAGTCAACTCTGCTCATTGTTCTAGTGTAATTCAAATTACAAATTAATGATTTTACAAAGATAATTTATTTATTTTGGCATTTCACTTTTTGATAACCACACTCTAGTTTTTTAGTTTTCAAAATACACATGACAAGAACATTTTAAAGACAAATATTGGAGTGTGGTTATAAAAAAGTAGAGTGTCAAAATCATTGTCCTTTCCAAAAAGTGGAGGTCAAACTATCTCTCCCCGTTATAAAAATAATTCTCTCCCTCTCCATCAATTTTTGTAAGAAGACTTGTGCATACAATAAAACCTTCTTTGAGGGTTTGATTCTCATTGGTGGTTTAGAAGAAATAATAACTTGAAATTCTCATTCAGAAGTGTGATCTGAACTGTAAAATAAAAAAGATAGAGAGCTTGATCGCTTTAAAAATGTGATTTGGACGGTCCTGATTTTAGAGAGAGAAAAAGAGGAGAGAGGGAATAAATTTGGCTGGGATTGTCGACAGTACCACCACGTGGTACGTGCTCGGCACCCAAAAATTTCTCCTTTACATCGGTTCAGTGAGAGTCTTCAGAAGAAAAAAGGAGTTGCAATTTTTCAGAAAGAGCTACTTCCTGGCCGGTCCTGTCTGGGTGAAGAATAGCCCACTAGGTCCTGCCCAAAGATCCCATAGTCCAGTAGGTCCTCTTTATTATTTTGTTGACAAAAATACCCCTCGCAAAAAAGAGACGATTTGAGAGAGATGATCCAGCCACCACCACACCACCACCACCACGACCCCGTCGCCGCCACCACCACCACCACCACTACGTCACCACCACCACCACCACCACTCCACCACTACAGCCACCACCACCCCGCCGCCACCACTACCACCACCACAACGCCGCCACCACAACGTCACCACCACCACCACCATGTCGCCGCCACCACCGCCACCGCCACCATCACCACCACAACGCCGCCACCACTACCACCACCACCCATAGCCGCCGCCGCCACCACCACCGCCACCACACTCCACCACTACAATTAACAGTGTTAATTTTTATCTAAATTAACAGTGTTAATTTTCGTCTAAATTCACACCCAATTAACAGTGTTAATTTTTGTCTAAATTTACATCCCAATTAACAGTGTTAATCCGCCACGATTAACAATGTTAATTTTTGTCTAAATTCACATCCCAATTAACAGTGTTAATACCAGGATTAACAGTGTTAATACACTGTTAATTGTGGTGGTGGTGGTGGCGGCGGCATGGTGGTGGTGGTGGTGATGATGGTGGAGTGGTGGTGATGGTCATTGTGGTGGCGGTGATGGTGGTGGCGGCATTGTGGTGGTGGCGGCGGCGTGATGGCGGCGGTGGTGGTGGCGCTGGTTGTGGTGGTGGTGGTGGTGGTGGTGGTGGTGTAAAAGGTTATATTGGTTCATTTATTTTTAAATGTGGGTAAAAATGTAAAATACACTCCACATGATCTATTAGGAATTGCACTCTATAGAAAAAGGATCTAATGGGCTATGAAATTGAAAAATAGGACCGGCCCAGAATTAACTCTTTCAGGAATCTTCACTAATGTATAAGAATGGGCCAACCCACCTTCATATTTATTGGAATTGATCCAGTCCACTACCAAACACCCTTTTCGGCTGTGTTTAACCTCGTGGATTTATAGATGATGAAAAGGTTAAAGAAAAGGGGAAATATATTTTGGGAAAATGACGGCCCATGACGTGTTTTGATAATTAATACCCGCCAAGAATATTTTCAGCATTAACAAATGTTCTTAGCTTGTTCTTGACGGGTATTAATTATCAAAACACGTCCTTAGCCATCATTTTCCCCATATATTTTTTCATTACTCAAGCGTCCGGGCTAGCTTACTCGCACCTCAGTGAATCCTGAGGACCAATATCACCGCCCACTAGCAGGAATCCCATTTAAAGCTAAAGCAATACTCTGTATGGACTGACCTTAAAGGAGTGGATATTACCCAAGAGGTTTCGAACCTGGGACCCTTAAGAGAAAGCAAATCTCTAAATCCTAAGCCTTGACCACTAGACCAACCCCATAGGATTAAAATGGGAAAATATAGACAATATCATACACAACATGCTGTGTTGTCATCATTTTATTGGTTGCTGTAAAATAACATCACATTCAATAACCAATGAAATACATGGGATTAAAGACGTATTGGGCTTGCAGAATCGGGCTAAAGTTGGGCTTCCAAAGTCCAAAGTTCAAATTCTAAGGAATCACAAGGATTGACAAAATGACGGCTCAGAACGTGTTTTGATAATTAATACCCGCCAAGAACATGCTGAGAACATTTGTTAATGTTAAAAATGTCATTGGCGAGTATTAATTATCAAAACACATCCTTGGCCTTCATTTTCCCTAAATCATAATGATGTGTTTGAATCTTGAATTTTCTGGGAGATGAATAAAAACAAGTAAAGATTTTTTTGGTTCATCAGGAAAATTTTATTTTATTTTTGTCAATATTGTATACATTAGCGAGAGTTGGCGGAATGGACTGTTGTCTTCGATAGAGTTCGCATAGCTACTGTATAATTGAGCATTTGTTATAACCTTACAAAGCAATCTATTTTGGCATAGATAGATAAACATTCAAGTGTCACAAACTCATTCAATCAATTTACATTATTGCCCTTTTATTTGTAGAACATTTTTATGCATGAAAAGACGTCGTCGTACACTCACATGGATAAAGACCAAAACAAACAGAAGCAAAATGGGACGTTCACATGGATAAAGAACAAAACAAACACAGGTGCAAAATGGTACGTGCAAAACTTAATTCCCTATCATAATCCAATTACGAAATTTAGGCATGCGTGGAAATAAATCGTTAAACTGGATAACATTCCAGACCTTAGAGCTGCAAAAAAAGGTGTTCCCACTACAAAATTTGCTTCAAATGTCGGCTATTTGTTTCTACAGAAATTGCAATTGTACAACAACCAGGTTTAGGCCTTCTCTCCTCAAAATGTCAAGTCTTTCCTCGTATACCGAGCAGTAACAAATGTACTCTTTTAATGCCAGAACAATGGGCATATCTATCTCTCCTCAAGCTGCAAATCAATGGTTAAAATACAGGTATACATACTATCAACAGTCGCAAGAAAACGGAAACCACTATGAAGGCAACATCCGGTATCTACATATCGTCAAACCAAATTGGTACTGGTTCGAGCAATCCTCTGCGCTTCTTCAAGGTCCTTCAAAAACCTACATTAACACCAAAGTAAATATGTGGGCAGAAGAGTTGGGAAAAAAATTGAGGGAGAAAAATGAAACTCATTGTCGGGAAAGAAATTATTCAGACTCCAAACTAAGAACTCTGGGCATGCCGGTCATTGGCGTGGGCTGAAGAGAATCCATGACCAACACAAAGCACAGGTCCCCATACACGCCCTCCTTGTATTACTCCAAAATTGGAAAGTTTTGAAACAAGCACATCATTTTGGGACATCCCAAAAAGGAATAAGGGCACAACAAAGTGGTACGGAGGGAGTAATTTGTCAATTGTGTATTTGAAGCATGAACTATGCAGTGTATTGGTTTAAGCATGAGATATGCACAACTATGTACTGATAGAAAATCTTAGTGAAGAATGAGTCTTGCAACAGACCTCTTAGAATTGAGAATTGCAGAGCCACCAAGTATGAAGCGAATTCCAGAATTGGCAGCATTTTGTAGAGCAACGGAACGTGACTCCTCATATGTTGTCCCACCAACAACAAAAATCACCGCCTCCTGAGGCCTGCCGAAAATAAAATTTCAGAGATATAATAGATTCTGAGGGTAATAGATCATATTTCACTTCGTAGACCTATTATTGGATAGATTCTTATAAAGTTTCCACAAGTAATGTTACCTCCAATCCTGCTAAACATTATTTTCAGATGAGTGGTCCTTTACAATGAGATGGACCAGATAAATGATGCAGGGAGATACCAAGCCAACATAATGCATTAAGGAGCCGAATCTCAGCTAACAATAAGCATAAAATCAGTAGATCATGTAACTCATATATCTCTTCGATTGCATCCATTAGTAGATTGGACAGCATTCATACTTCTCCAACCCCAAATAGATAAAGACAGAGATTGACATTGTCACAAGTCACCGTGTAGATTTACTTTTGAAAAACAGATGGATCTGAATGATCATGTGGAAAGCATTTGGTACCTAGTCCAGTGCCACGTGACCTGCTAGGACTAGATCATCAAATCGTCTACAATATTCTATTCTCTTTCCATCAGCACTTGAAAGGTTAATTCTAGATGCATTTGAATTGGTAATGAAGAGGTAATTAACTTCCCTTATATCATATGTGTCAATGCAATTTTAAGACAGTGATCTGATTCGTTTTGGGTCTCAAAAACTCAACTCCTCTATCTGCGCACAGTCCCCAATAAATTTTCTCTATCTCTCTCCACTCATTACCCCCAAAAACCTCCCTCAAAACCCAAACCGAACAAACCCTAGTGATATTTGTCATTGCCTTACTTTAGATCAATTGTCACAAGTGAGATGGTGAAAGACACAATTGCAACCAAAATATGATTCACTTCCGACAAACCTGGCCTGCTGAAAATGGTTTCCAATAAAAGGGTAGTCCACGTCTCTCACCCTCCCCTTAACAATGCTTTCCATGGTCTGGAATACAAGAGGCTGGTGTTGCGTGTATACATTCTCAACTCCCTGCAAAAATAAAAAAACCAATCTCTGAGAAAGCAGAAACTGTATTCCATGTTTTCAACATATTCGACAGGGTGCCTTGTTGGGTGGTGGAAAAAGAAAAATAAAACACACACACACAGAAGGGAGAGAGAGAGACCTTGAGTCCACGTGCCATGTTCCGAGCAATATTTAGAAGGTCTCTGTTTCCGTAAAGATCCCCGGTTCGCTTATCCACACCCGCTTGTTTTAACAGAAATTGCACAAGCTGGAATTACAGTGATCAAACAAAATTTTACATATCAGCCAAGCTGAATGAATGATATATCTGAGAACATCAGTTCAGAAGGTTACATAACATTGATCATAGACACAGTAGCATTCATTCAGGAGATGTTTGATAGCACCATGAAAACGTGACCCTTCAAAAATATTCTCAATCAAGACCCCACACCCCTACTGGGTCAAAACCCCAATTTCCCAAACCTATATTTAAAAACCACACGACCAAAAACACCAATGTGCCCAAATGCCAAACAAGCTAGGCGGTTGTTGAACATCTAGCATGCAAAGCAAAAAGAACTAAGAGCAACACATGTAGAATGAGTCTTAAGTAGTTTCATTACCCCAGGCTTATACTTGGGAGAGCGAGAAGCCAGTTTGTTGAAAAGTTGCATCAGTTGAACAGGGCTCTCCTTTTCATAGCGCAATGCATACAACATAACGAGCCGTAGACGATCAATATCAGATACATTTTCATTGTTTAAAAGATTAGTCACAGCCTGCAAAAAAGCACAACTGGGAACAATAAATCATGTTTGCGGTTTCCATTCCTTGCAGAAATGAAGGATGTTAACTAACTATAAAACAGGACTGAAAAGAGAGCAGAATAGAACTGAGGTGATGCACTACGCAGATCCCATATGGTTTATAAAACAAGAACAAAGCACAAGAATAGAATACTTCAATCCCAAAAGTCATTCATACATCCAAACAGAAAAAGAAAAAGAAAAAGTAAGAACACTATCGAGCATCACATGTCAATGAAAGTAATAAAGCGAAATTCAAGAAAAGCAGCAACCCAAAATTTCATCTAGAGTCCAAGGCAGTAACTTTCCAAAGTGGATCCAGACATGTCCATGCAGATACTGGTACATGATTCCATCAGTAGGGTCTTTAACTCCTAGCATGACATCGCATGGCTTATTACAGTCAAGCCACAGAACTACCTCATAACCTCTTGACTTGGTTTCTATTCTCTAATCACATTATCAATAAATTGAATCCAAACAACGAAGCTAACAACTTTTTAAAGCAATATACCACTAACATGAATTGAGAATTCAAAGCACCATACCATAATGATTATATACTACTTGGTCCATCAAAATATTCCATAGCTGTGACCACTAAGCTGATCCCTCAATTAGTTGATAAGAACCTCCACTAGGGGGTGACAAGTCCGCTCCAAAACCTCGCTCCCGTGCTCCAATGTAAGATGCTCCTAAGAAGCTTGATTCGTTGGTATAGGAATTGCCTCCCCGATTGGGATGGAACCTCTCAAGCCCAGAGAAGAGTTGCAGCAACCATAAGAAAATCTAAGAATAATTAACTAAATTTTGTTGAACATTTTGTGTTCACATAATATTTAACTTCTATTCACAAAATTATTTGGAATTGTCACTAATCTGGCAATCTCTAATACCAATAGATATTTAAAAAAATATATGACTAGCTAGTATTCTAAATATAAACATATTCCTGGCTAGTTTCTCCTATAGACATTTCCAACCTTAGGATCTTCTATATGGTCACTCCTCCCCCGCTCCAGCTTTGTGAGTTGGATTGTTAAACCATTCGACTCAAAACCAGTTGGCCATGAGTGGAGAGGCCACCAGGCTCGTTTACTAGGTGGAAGGCAATAAATTAATGAATGTGTGACAAGCTTTAATATGGGTAAATTGCTGCCTATTCTCCACCTCCTAATCCGCATCAAAAATCCATCTCTTCTTTGCCAAGAACTTCATTTGCTCAATACTTTCTTACATCTTACAACAACAAAACTTGTTCTGCACAACCATGGTTTTAAAACTCAGCTGTAAACCTCGCATTAATAGAATGGGTGCTCACCACCACCCGTTACAATGCAACTCTCCATTGCCACCATCGTTATGCTCCAGCCATTACACCCTGCGACCGCGTCGTCACGGTCACTACATGTCAGAATCTCAACTAGACCCAAGCAAACTGAGTTTTAAATACACAATCTAGAGCATTGAACAGTTCAGTTCCAAAAGCAACATCTCAGTGATCAAAATGTTCCGTCCAACTTTTCCTTACTTTTTTCACAAGACAAAACATCAACATACGGAATTGAAAACACAACCACCGACATTCTTAAAAGGTTAAAATAACAATTCTCACAATGAAAATTATCGTCATATCCAACTATGGCATTTAGCAAGTCTGATCTCAATCATGCCACATTTTGTAGCATGCCATATTTATTTCCATTTCCCAAAAGAAGGAACAATCATCTGTTCATGGAAAGAACACTCCAGATAAGACCCGCAGCTTTTAACATTTTTGCATTTATGCTCTTTAACAGGGCAATCTAAATTTTGTTATTGATTCAACCTTCAGCTCTTAAATACCTATGCAACCAAGATAAAAGAAATTAAGGAACTCATAGATTAATGATTACTATAAGTGTTGACATCTGCAGCAAATACAAAGTCACTGTAAATTGGAACATGCAAAGAAATTACTGACTAGACTATCACAATTTCTGATCAGCAGGACTAGAATATTATTACAAAAAAATAAACCACCTCAAATGCTGCCCCTTGTCCCCCATTGCAAGCCAATTCTTGTTCTGTTTGTGAAACTAACATGAGTTTTCTCTCTTCAACTATCTTGCTCATTTCTGTTACCAAGGTCACGTGCTTTGAGACGTTTCCATGCATTTTCCTGTACTCAGGGTAATTGTCCACAAATTTGGCCATGTCTTCTGCAGAATTTGATAACCAATAATTTATTAGCCATTACTAGCCTATAATCACCGCACACATAGTAACTGATAATCTCTTATTAGTAACAACAATATGAACTGGTAGTGCTGATTTCCATATGTACTTTATACAAACCTATTGTCTGGATACTCTGGTTACTTTTCGCCACTAGCTGAAATTCATCCACCATCCGCTTGATATTCAATCCAATATCCCCAAAATTCTCGTACATATTAGCTTTAAAAAAGGCATCTTGCTCTGATGACAGCACAACCTCCTGTAACCATGAGTAGGAAAAACTTCACAAAATGTGATAAAAAGTATTGAAAAAAGAATGAGCAAGTATGACGAGAAAAGCTCACCTGCTGATCCTTCGAAATTTTGCCAATGTTTCTCAAGTCCACTTTATTGTCTTGAATACCAATCAACTCATGAACCATAGCCTATTGAAAGACTTACAAATGCATTAGTTGCATTTTCTATAATGCTCAACCTATGTTACCAGAAAACGCTACAACCCTAACGAACTACGTTTTGGTACGAACATTCCGAAACATGGTACACTACCGTTCCAAAACGGTAAATCTAGCGATCCCCTTAGTTTTCCCAAAAATGTAAACTTGTTATGGTCAAATTAGAGAGAAAATGGAATTTCAGTGGGATAAATTGTAAAAAGTCCAGTCGTTAAGCTCCTAGAAATGTGTTTTTTATGAATAATTTGACACACAATATTTAGTTTCACTTGATGTTTATCGCTTGGAAGAGTAAGTTCTTTTGTTATCTATAGAAGCCTACCCCTATCGTACCACAATTTAAGCATGTGGCGTATTGCGTTCCCGTTCCCGTTCCCGTTCCCGTTCCCGTTCCCGTTCCCGTTCCCGTTCCCGTTCCCGTTCCCGTTCCCGTTCCCGTTCCCGTTCCCGTTCCCGTTCCCGTTCCCCGTACCGGAACGATCCGCGTTCCAGGTAACATAGTGCTCA
The DNA here is from genome assembly GCA_018127125.1 of Rhododendron griersonianum. NCBI lineage: Eukaryota > Viridiplantae > Streptophyta > Magnoliopsida > Ericales > Ericaceae > Rhododendron > Rhododendron griersonianum. The sequence continues at coordinate 50,941,775 of CM030789.1, read as the reverse complement.
ACACTCCACGAAAAAAGTTAGAAAGAAAAATCAAAACAAAAGGCACTCCACATCGAGGACCAAGCAGTAACACTTTGAAGCCTGAACAGTCATAAACCAAAAGTACCTGATATGTCCACTGGTTCAACAATGGTGTAACAGGGTCATCTCTCCTATCTATTATTAGCAACAAGGGAGAGATTTCTGTTCTTCTGAAATCGAAAAGGCCACTCTCCTGCTGGTACATCAGCTTCTGTTATGGACAGAGGAAATAAAATAGGTTAATTTCCCATCACAGTACAGATCATAGAAGGTTTCGCAAGCAGACAATTTAAAGGAATATAGGAATCTGTGTCAGAATTAAAACATCAGCATGCAGTATCCAAGCAATATATTGCACTATAGTAACTTTTCTCACCGCTGCCTCTTGTGCAACCCTTTTAGCAATATCAGAGGTCCGTTGGTATCTAATAACAGGTCTACGTTTTAGCGCCAAGAAAATTGCTGCAATGCCATCAATCACTCGATCACAGAACTGTTGCAAGCCCGAAGGATCTACAACTGCTGGCAGCATATACATGTGATTTGCAGGGATATTTAAAGTGAAATGGAAAGGATCAATTGCAACAAAATCTGCATAGAATTCCTGCAAAATAAATGTAGACTCATATATAGCATATCTGATATCATTTTTAGAACCAAGACACAAAGTTCAAACAGTATCATTCCTGCAGCTATGTCAAACAGAAAAATAGTTTACACATTGCTCGAAAAACCAGATAATACCAAGCGATAATGCATAACAAAAACAATTGGACTTGAAAAAAAGGCTTATTTCAAACCATGCAGACATGAAACTGAGTATCTTGGAAGGCTCTCCCCGTTATGTTAACAGAGTGACATTATCAGGACTCAGCAATGAAACCACACAAAGATATAACAAAATTATCGTTCATTTTGCAGGACAATGCCCATAAATCTGCCATCCAAATCCGCACTCACTTGTGTAAATAGATAAATGGAAAAGATAAAGGGCAACCGATTGCATGAAGATCCTGCCACTGTAAGGGAAACCATACCCCCGCATATCGAGATAACAGCAAATTTTTGGTATTATCTTAGGAAAATGCAGATTTACCTGAACTTGCTGGACAGCTTCATGTTCATCCGAATCAGCTAAAATGTGAAGCTGGGTATCTTTCAACATGTTGGAGAAAACTGTAAGTCAGAAAAGAGGCTTAAGTCAACAACTTGCGAAAGACAGGAAAAATTAGAAACATGAGTGATACTCAAATTGAATATCTACTCTCAGATTTTTGTTGAGATCAACTTCAGGGTATATAGAATAGATTCCCTCTCACATTTTCATGGAGATCAACTTACAGAGGTGATACTCTCCAAATCTTGGACTGGCCAGCTGACGTCGCATTTGCTGTATATTCTCGGATGTCGGCCGAAGAAAATAAACTGCTTTGAGATGCGACATGGGCTCCCTTGACTTGGAAATGGAATCTACCAGTTCCACCAAAAACACTTCTTTCTGAAGAAGGTCTGACTGAGAATAGACAACGCTAACTATACTAACCTGCAAGTCACACAAAAATTGACTCCTTAAAGAAACCCATGTAAGGCCATCACACAAAGTCACAAACTAGAACGCACACCCGAAATCCTAGCATTCCAAATTTCATCAAGATCATCTTCTTTTAGGTCGGTTAGCGTATGCGAATACAAGGGACATAACCCGGGAATTACAAACACGGTTGGTGACCATCAACAGACGAAGATGGGGGCTAATGGCTATCCAATATGAGGTGTCAAAGAGAAACACGCTATTTCCCACTAAAGAAAGAGAACGAGATGTTTGAGACAGTAAAAGCAATCAGACAAACATGGGATAACTGCAACAATTTTGCAGGGATCTTCCCTTCATTTCTGTACCACCTATTCTGTTGAGTATTCGAGACGTTCAATACAAAGCAAAGCCTAGCTCAAAGTGTCCACAATGAATTACGTTGATCACAACATATGTTCAAAACAAAAGTAATCCACTTGCATTAACTAAGAAGCCTTCCTAAAAGTCAACATACAGCTAAGCAACACAACAAAGGGGAGAGATCGTATTTCAATCAAATGTAGTTGTTTGTTGAACTTGAACAAATGTACTCTGACCTGTGAATCTAGCACTCGCCCATAAGGCTCAAAAGTAGGAGAAAAACTATATGAAAGAAAGAAAGCTTGTCCCGAGTATGCAAACTCTCGTGGTTGGGGCCTACTACCCTTCACATTCACCGGACATGGCCATGAACGGGAATGGCACAGTACGTGCGGAAATAGGTGGCTCGGGTAGGGGAGTATTAGAATTAACAGTGCTAATAATTATCTACTGTTGGATTATTCCCTCAAATTAATTATCAAGCCACTAAAGTATGTGGATCTGGGCTTTTGGCTTCAGACCTCGCCCGGACGATTGCGGTTCCGGGTAAGAAAGAGAGAATGCAGCCCCTATCGAGTTCAAGTAAGAGACAGGCACTAATGCAAATCAAATGAAGTCAAAACTAGACGGTAATTGACAATATACTCATAACAACCAACTAACCAGACAGAAAACATCGTTTCCTAATTGGCTCACGAAATCAGAATTCACAATGCTCACCTGCCCCAAGCCCCTCAAACCACTGGAAGAGCATAAACCAAACTCACAAACCCTAGCAAATTTCTTAAGTTCTCACAAAAGTTTTTCTTCTTCTTTGTTTTTTTTTTTGGTAATGATTGCGCAAAGAAGGTCGGAAACAGATAGAATTCACATTACTTACTTTGTTCTCGTGCAACGTTTCCACTCAACTAAATGGACTACAACGCCCATGTTTTCAGCAAATAAAATTCACATTACTTTGTTCTCGTGCAACGTTTCCGCTCAACTAAATGACTAAAACCCATTTTTCCACGGATTTCTATGCAGGTCATTCTTTACACATACATCAAAAGCTAAAATACAATTTAGCGGAAAAAACTTGACTACTACTATTAGGCTGTAGTCCAATAATATAGGTGAAACGCAAATCTCGAAACCAATGTATATTCTCTTGTGAACTAGATTAAAGGGAAAGAATTGCCCGAGGGGGGCGAAGATTGAGTGTACGAACCGTGCTAGAATCGAGGATGAGGACCTTCATGCCGGAGATGTCCTGCAACATGCGGTTGATGTAATCGCGCACCGCTGAGACTAGAACCATTCTTCCGGTCGAAGAAAGAGCTATTCAATCGTTCTTCGTTTGATCTGAGCGAGATTTGAAGTGGTTTTGATCTTTTCGGTGTGACTCTCTGGAATGGTGGAAGGAAAAGTAAGATCCGTGTTGCGTTGGAGATGGAGGGGAAGGGATTGGAAAATGGAGACGACGATTGAGAAAGCGGGTTCAATTAAATCAAAGCAAAGCAAAGGCCCCTTGAAGGAGTCAAGTGGTTTATTTTATTTTTTTTCTTATTCTTTTTTTTTTGTATTTTTTGGTTTATTGTCAATTTTTTGAGGATTATTGCCAATTTTTTGAGGATTATTGCTTCGTTGTTATGACGAGAGGAATCTAAAAAATAAAAAATTACGATCGAAATTCAATTTTTTGTGAATAAAGACGAAAATAAGCCAATTTTTTTCGTCTTTATTCAAAAAAATTAGATTTCGATCGAAATTTTTTACTTTTTAGGTTCTTCTCGTCATAACGAAGTAATAATCCTCAAAAAATTGACAATAAGCCACAAAATACAAAAAAAAATTGAATAAGGACAAAAAATAAGCCATTTTGGCTTATTTGTCCAAACACCCCCTTAAAAAGTAAAATTCGTACTACATGAGACCTTAGTTTCAGGGGTGATTTCGGTTCGGGTTTGGTCGGTTCGGACCTTCGGGGTAAAAATTTCCAGGACTAATTAGTTCGGGATATATATTTTCAGGACCGATCCCGACCGGAGTTAACTTCGGCTTGGATTGGTTTGGAGTGGGTTCGGTCCAATCAGGAATTTCGGTCCGCCCGAAAATGGGAGAAATGGACAGTCGAGATAAAAAACAAATAGAGGAGCGGAGTAGATAAAAAATAATAAAAAAACCCTCGGTTTAAGATAGACGGCTTTGATTGATCGGTCCCAATCGGTATGGGTTAAGGGTATATTGGTTCAATTTGGTTCAGAGAAATTTTCAGGTAACTGAGACGAACCGAAAATTGATCAGTTTGGTTCAGTCCAGACTGAAACCAACCAAACCCACCCTTACCCCGACCGAAAATTGAATCGATTGGTTAGATTTTTTGGGCCGTCGGTTTTTTCAATCACCCATACTTAGAGCATCCACAATAGCATTTCCAGAATATCTTCTTAAAAAATAAGTACTTATTTTACATTTTTAAACTCAAAAATAATGTAAATGAAAAATAATTTACAATTTTTTTTGCACCGTATTAAAGATCTCAATGAAATCTATCAAACAAGATCCATATTGATAGAAAAATTATTTGCATAAGCACATAATTTTTGAACTTGAAATTGTCTTCTTAAAAAATAAGTACTTATTTCCCTTTCGGGAACGGGGTAAGGTGAACAATATCTGGTCAAAATAATGTGATCATATTAGAATAACCAAACTTTAGCAACCTCTTAGCTACTAATAAAAAATAATGTAATCTCCTCCCGTCAAAAGAAAACTAGTCTTACGGAGCCGAGCATGCTAATGTTCAGACTTGTTTATTAATTTATTTGCGAGCTCGAGCCCAATAAAAACTTAACGAACTGAATTCGAACGAGCCCAAAACGAGCCATTCACAAACGGCTTGGTTTATTTACCGACCTGGTGGAGAGTGAGTGGGGAATTGAGATCCTCTGTGCGATTTGAAACCTTTAAACTAGTAACTTACAAACCTCTCGCAAAAGGCGTCTGGGTGGTGTAGTTGGTTATCACGTTAGTCTCACACACTAAAGGTCCCCGGTTCGAACCCGGGCTCAGACAATTTTCTTCGACTTCATTTTTGGTAATTTCAAGTCTTCGATCGACTGCATTTAGAGGCACATTTGTGCTAGCACCCGGTAGTGCCATTAATAGGCTTTATTTTGAACCCGTATGTGGACCGAAAAGGGGAATTTCTTGCCGATGTGCACCCTTTTGAATTTAAAAAAAAATAAAAAATCGACTGCATTTACTTTTTTTTTTTTTGAACATGGATGGCATTTGCTTCAAATTATTTTTGTCCGACATTGTACAAATCCTTGCAGGAAGAGAAATAGGCCAGGTTCCGCTAAGATTCTTAGGGGTTTTTTTTTTTATCTTGGATATTTTATAAAATATATAAATACAAGTTATAACTTTTTACTATTTTGATTTATCTTGACGAGACGAATTAATAATGCACAAAAAATTAGGCGCAGGAATCAAACTACTAACAAATTAAACGTTTTTTTTTAATAAGAACAAAACAAGAAAAACTCCAAAAATCTTAGCCAAACTTAGCCATAATCGCAGGAGTTTAAGTCCCTAGACTGCCAAATTATAACATCATAGGGCAATCAAGCTTCTTCTTTTTTTGGTTAAGTAAAATTTTATTTCACTGAAAAATCGCAGGAAGCTATAAAAGACCAACAACAAGGGCATACCCTTCGCTCAACTAAACATCAGTTTCAATCGAAAAAAGAGACTCTTATCTGCAAGTATTTATTCCAAAAATTGAAGCACATAATCCTTCTGGGAAAAAATTTAATCAGATTTGAATTCGGCGAAACGAGAGTCTCGGCCATTCGCAATCAAGAATGGCCAAACTTAAGAGAGCATTAATAACATTAGGTTACCTCTTGATATTATCCTGAAAATCTTGTGATTTTTTTGCAAGAACTTTTGAGCTAATCCAAGTGAAAAAAGTTCGCAATTTAAGTTCTATATTTTTGTTTTTTTGATCCGCAAGTTCTATATTTTTGTTGATAAGGGAACAACCACAAAAACCAAAAAATAAAATAAAATAAAATATGTATTGCATACTTAATTTTCCTTTTTTAGCAATCGAACGACGAGAGAAACGACGAGAGGACAAATAGGTCTTGCATACTTAATTTTCCTTTTCCAGCAACCGAAAGGAGCAGAAGAGAATGTGAGTTTTTGTTTTATTTATTTTTAAACAGGCAATCAATTCATTTCACGATATCCATCCGAAGATAAAAGCCTATAGGCAATAATGATTTTATTGGAAAATACGAACTAAAACTACTGGTAAAACCTAGACACCAGATCACATCCACTAGGAGGCTCCTGAGCACATACTGTCAAGGCAGACCATACATAAATGCAAGTCATCGGGCCCGTCTCCGATTTTAGTAGTATAGCTCAAAGGGCCACTCAGCTCAAACTATAGCCTTAAGCACCGATGAAATCAACTCCAAAGCCAGAACTGCCGCCAACTGCACCACGCCAGCACAACTCACTTCACCGGTGAAGCCAGAAACCGCCAGATTCTGAAACAAAGAAAACCAGAGCAGAAATCAAGAAAAACTACTAACCTAGACTTATTTGCCCACCACCACACCCTCCAAATCTGGAAAAACCCAGACCAAAAACAGGACCGAATTGGGAAACAGTCGATAGAATCGGAACAAGACAGACAAAACTAAACCCCAGCCCTTAAACTCACCCACTACGTTATTGCCCTAAAACTCCACCACTGGTCGCTTCTTTCCAGATCAGAAGGACTTGAAGGAAACTAGGTCGAAAACGTACCAAACAGCCATCGGCCATGACCCCTCTTGCCTGTTGGACTGCACAAATCCACCACACTGGGAAGGCGACATAGGACGGAGGAGGGAGGAGGTGAGGGGTGGAGAGAGAGAGAGAGAGAGAGAGAGAGAGAGAGAGAGAGAGAGAGAGAGAGAGAGAGAGAGAGAGAGAGAGAGAGGGGGGTCGCCCCTCCCCGCCCGCCGAAACCCTAAGCCTGGTTATCAAAAGGTCCAAAACTAAACAAGCTCCTCACCATAAACGTGTAAGAAAATACACGTGTTTGAGGTTGATCATTGGGGAAATACCTTCCAAAAACGTACTATCAATTTAAATTAAAAATTTGTGAGAGCTATGATTGTTGAGAACAGAGCGAGGAAGTCAGATACACGATTTTATGTGACCTTGAGCCAAACATGTCCTTCAACACAGACTATTCTTAAAAAGTCAACCATATGAGTAAAAGGAAAATAATCTCACACTACCCAGAACAAAAATAGAGTTACTACAAAAATCAGATCCATTTCATCCACACGATCGACGTCTTACGAAAAGTTGGAGTCAGCTCATCTTCCATCCATGAAAATGAACTAGACCGTCTAGTTTTCCAGGTTTTTGGGCCCATGCAGAGCTCATTTCGATAATCAAAACCGTTCACATTTTTGAGATCTCGTCCCGGACATTGGCCACGCCAAAAATCGCATTGATCGGATACCGGTTAACATTATTTCAAAACACATTTATTAAGAGATATACTTTTTTTCCCAAGATAAATACTTTCCGAAGCCATGTCAACATGCATTCAATCAACTTAATTTTTGATGTAATCAATGTTCTCAACGAATTCTAAAAATTAAATAATTTGGATCATAAGTAGTCTCGGAGGGATTCTGAAAATGGCCAAAACTAGATGGTCAATAGACGGAAGAGGATCCAATTCCAAAAAGTTATTCCAACATAGCGTTTTTTTGTTTGGCTTATATGTTAGCTCAAACCAAGCCGAATACCTCTTCCGTCGAGACAGAATCTTCTATGCCGAAAACTCCAATGCTTGGGGATTTTTCGGCCATCAAATTAAAACATTAAAAAATAACACAATTTAACGGTCGAAAAATTCCACGTCACATAGACAGTTTTTCGGAACAGAAGCGATCCGACCCCCTCCAGTCCTACGCAGAATCTGCAGTCCATCAAAAAACAGCAAATCTGAAACCCCACCACGTCCTCTATATAAACCCCACCCTCTTAAACCCCAATTTCCCAGAAAATTTTCCCTGAGATTTTCTCGGGAAAATGAATCAGCAAATCCTGGAGAAGCTACTCTCGGAACGACGGCGGTTGACTCTATCAAGGTCTAAGCTCTTCTAAATTCAAACCTCCGTATACTTTATGGCTGTGATTTTTTCCTTTTGAAGTGGGAGTATTTCGTAGTCCTAGATATATAATCGTCCTTAGGGCTGCTGCCGAACTCGGCCGTTCGCGAACAGCTCGAGGCTCGGCTCGAGTTAGTTGTAACTCATGCTCGTTCATAATAGCTCGGCTCGATTGTAGATGCCCGGCATTAACGGCTTGTGTCGTAATCGAACCGAGTTACTAGGATAGTTTTGAACGAGCCAATTTCGAACACTTCAAATCTCGGCTCAGCTCTACTCGTTTGCAGCCCTAAGCGTCTTTCGGTTTGGTTGCTATTTTGTTCGGACGGGGAATTTGTATCGAAACAGTTAAGATCAGTTCTGCCTTTTTTTCCTTTGCTTGAATATTTTCCGAGCAAACAAATGGAGCATTAGAGCGTAATTTTTCGATTTTGCTTCTAACATAGGCACTTTGTATTGTGGTTGGTAACTTGGTATATATCCAATTCGAGGAAGTCTGAATTTGGAGCACATCATACGGAGATAATGTTGGCGACTAACGGGGTGTTTGGGAGTCAAGTACTTTTTAGATTTTGAATTTCTATTGTACATTATAGAATTTTGGATTATAATCAGAATCTGTAAAGGTGTTAGGACAATAACGTGCAGAGCAGATCTTTTTTAGAAGAGTGGTGTGTAAATTTGTATCGAGAATCCAAGAAACTCCTCCGAAGATGATTTTTGAATTTTTTTTTTTTGAACGGCATGATTTTTGAATTCTTCAATCCCTAGTTCATTTATCAAAAATATTCAAAATGCATTTTGACAAAAAAAGCATCGACTAATTTGCTCCCAAACACTCAAATGCAAAAATTAAAAATGTAGAATGTGAAAAGTGGGTGGCCAAATACGACCTAAAGGTGTTTGGAATCACAGCGCCTTTGGAGTTTTAGATGGTTTATGTTGTTTTCAATATGCATAGCGTGAGTTATGGTGAAGCTAAATGTAGGATTTTCTGTTGATATCAGGGTTCCTATTATGCTTATCAACTTGCTATATCTCAGTCTAGTAGACAAGAAAAGGTTGAATCTGGATAGAATGAGAGATAACTTATGACTGGTAAGTGGATTTATGTCGCTCGTTTCTATTGTTTCGTTCTTGGTTCCCATTGCTGTGAAATTATAGAAAGAGAGAGAGCATCTCGAGTCTCAATAGTGGGGTTCTTCTTCTTCTTCTTTTTTTTTATGACGTCGTGAAAACAAAGAGCTTTAACCTTTTGTCCTTAGTTTGTTTCTTTAGGAAACAAAAAAATGGATGTTCCCATTTTTTTTAGGTATATCTACCCAAAGAAACAGGATGCTTCTGTGGGTGGGATGCAGCTATGTATTTGTGTGTATGCACTGCAAACTAATGTTGTAAGAGTATATTGGTTGTCAGTATCAGTAAACAAATAAACGTGCATAAGTAAATAAGGTGATTCAGAAATACCTGTTTCTTTGCGCATAACCAAAGACAAAAGGGAAGAATACCTGTAAACCAATGTTTGCATGGACAAGGATAGGGGAACCCAATTACATATCAATTATACCCTCAGAAGTTAGTTCTCTTATTGGAAAGAAGGAAAGTACTTCAACTGGGTCTTGATCCTCTGGTAGTATCTTACATATATTCGAGATGTGTTTGAGATTGCAAATTTGCATTTGTAGCAATAAACCTGGATTGAGACGAATTAGAGTAAAAATAATGATACAATACAGATTGCCTCGTTCGGAAAAGTATTCATGTCACATGCCTTTTACTCCATCGGTGCCATGTCTAGGCTCTTATCCTATTGCGAAAGCTAACCACAAGCGCAAGGGAAGGTAGGTTGGATGTCCAGTTGGTTGCACACAGGAAGTAAATTGTAGAACTCTTTAAAGAAAGTACTTAGTGTTGCCTGTGGTATACTCGAAATCTGTGTTGGCTGGTAGAAATCTTTGTTGTATATGTGATGTTTCAATGATTCTGCAATAGTTTGCTGCAATTTGACAATATGAATATGCAGTACTATCTCATAGAAAGTTGGATTTTTGAATTCAATATTGTCATTCTATCGTAACACCAATCCACTCTCCACTTGATCGAGATTGAAACTGATTTTGAGATGTTACCTTATGCGAGTTGGAAAGGAGCAAGAAAAATCACTATCCTTGTAGCCAAGTGCCAACCTTTCCCATCCTATTCTGGTTGATTGCATTACCGTGTGCAAACAGCTTAATCTGTTTAACTTTCAGTTCCAAGGTATGAACTATTGAGTTTTTAACTGCAGGGTCTCATATCATTTATCATTTTGTCTGCTGATTCATTTTGCAGTTACCCTTCTTCCATCAGCAATCATTCTTCTCCAGAAAATACTTATAATATTTGAATACAATGACCAGAAGTAGTAAACCTTCAAGGAGTAAAAACCCTTCAATCAAATACAAATATAGTCCACTAGAGGGGGCCTCCTTTGAACTTGCTGATTTTAGTGATGAAGATGGTATTCCCACTTCCAGTGGTAAAGGTAAGCAAAATGGTGGAAAATCTGAACCACAGTCTTTTGAGATGCTCAGCACAGCTGAGCTCATCTCGGCAGTTGGGCATATATGGCACTGTGCAAGTCGGCCTCTTGCTTTTCTCCAACCAAAAACAAATTCGAGGCATGATAAGGGTGACTTTCCCCAAGAGAATGTACTGTGTTGTACCTACGGCAAAGATAATGTCAGCACATGTAACTCAGCTGAGAGTCAATATTTTCCTGTTAATTTGATGACTATTAGCCATTCTTCACCTGTGGTACCGCCAAACATAGAGTGTTTAAAAGTATCTGAGCAGATATCATTCTTTGAACCTCATAGAGGAAATTATCAACATTCTCTTTTATGGGGATTCATGCAGCGTAGTTCAAGTATCCCTAATGGGTCTTGGAAGGAAAAGAGTCCTACTGTCGGAATTTTGCAAGATATGAGTAGCATATACGGATGGATGTCACTCCCTGGTCTAAAACAGAAGGTAAACTCTACCCTGAATGAGAGCAAGAAAATTGATGAGTGCTGCCTTTCTGGTGATAATCATACAAGTTGCTGCAATTCAGGCAATACAGCCTATCCTCCAACACATGATGGCACTGGAAGTGCAGACTCCCATTCTCAAATAGCTAACTGTATGGACTCGTCATCAGGTCAAACCACTACAACTGTTGCCAAGGCATCTACAACATCTCTTTGCTCAGATTACTACATTGAGGCTCTCCGACAGGAAGAAGCAACCTGTAGTGCTTTAAGGACCCCAATTTCTAGGCTTCCTGCAGATTACCATCTCAAATATTCAGATTCAGATAGTCATGCGTACGAAGAAAGCCAACACAAAAAAGACGATGGTGATATGTGTGCGAACAAGAATGATCAGCTGAGTGAGTTTGTAATGGCAGACAAATGTAAAATAGAGGGTTGCTCACCATCAAATAATAAACCCCACTATGGTCTTGCAAAGCAAGAGCATGCTTTTGCTGGAGCATTGGCTGGTATATTTGTAAGTCTTTGTCTGCATCCAATGGATACAGTTAAAACTGTCATTCAGTCATGCCGCGCAGATCAGAAATCTATCAACTACATTGGCAGATCAATCATCTCTGATAGAGGTACGATGTTTCCCTGAATTGTAAACGATTATGCTCGGTAGAAGTCTGTGTCTTTTTCTGTCTTGGACTAAAGTGGAAAACCAGTTCTTATTTCTTTTGAATAACTTTGTGTTTGTCCTGTTAGCAGGTGTAGCTGGACTTTATCGTGGAATTGCCAGCAATATTGCTTCTTCAGCACCAATTTCTGCTGTTTACACCTTCACTTATGAATCCGTAAAGGGTTCTTTGCTTCCTTTTCTTCCCAAGGTGAGATGATTTTGCTTTGTTCTTTGCAACTTTTGGGACTATACTTATTTCCTTATTGTCGAGATGTTTCTTTCTGGGTGCTCTCTCTCTCTCTCTCTATCTCTCACACACACACACACACACACAAGCGCATGCACACTCATGCTCATTTTCTGTTTAATTCATTTTTGGTTGACTTGGGTGGGGAAAGAGTAAGAGTTGGTGATGCAGGTTTCAAATACTAGAGTTAAGGCCTGCAAGATTAGTGTCTTCCCTGTCGGTCTTATCATGAGAAAATTTTGTATCTAATGTGTAAGACTCACATTTCTATGTATCCAAAAAAAAAGAAGACTCACATTTCTGTGGTGCAGGAGTATCAATCAGTTGCCCACTGCATTGGAGGTGGTTGTGCCAGTGTTGCTACTTCTTTTATTTTCACTCCCAGTGAGCGCATAAAGCAGCAGATGCAAGTTGGTTCGCACTATCAAAACTGCTGGTATTCTTCTTGACGATGTCTATCCCAATAGTACAAGCTTAATAGGACCGCTCTAGGAAAGGGATTGTATTTGGTCTCAGGTTTGTATAAACTTTGATAAAATAGGTGGCTCACTGAGTCAGGGATACATTTCATTGAGCTTGACCAATTTTAAGTTCAATCTATGAGAATAAATAAGTCATCTCTTAGTGGTATACTCCCCCCGTACCCCGTCCCAATTTGTTTGTCTACTTTCGCTATTTTGGACCTCTCAAAAATTGTCTATATTTTTCAATTTATAATGCTTTTTATAGATCTCAATTAATTCTATTAGACAGAATTTTTAACAATATATAAAAAATTATAAATTGTAAGATATAGATGATATTGTAAGCAGTAAGGATGTTGAAATTGGACAAACAAATTGGTACAAAGGAAGTATGATATGGAGTAGGTCACAATGACTCAACAATGATGATAAAGATCGTGTACCTGCAATATTTGTTTGAAACCTGGTACATCTCTTCATGGCTCCTTTCAGTAATTTGTTATCAATCCTACGACTGGATCAGATAAGGCTCTGGACAGAGTTCCTCAATGAAAGAAAGAATAGTGTACTCTTTTTTTTATCTTTTTATGCCATGGACGCACAATCTTATTGCTCAAACAATGTGATAATAAGTATTGCACTCTGTTTTGTGTCTCTTGCGATTCGAGTTGAAGTTGTAATTATTTTATACAAGATGAACCAACTCAAGTTCTGCTGCAACTTGTCACATGAGACATCTGTGTTATTTCTGTGTATCTATGCAGGAATGCTTTGGTTGGCATCATTAAAAAGGGTGGTTTGCCTTCATTATATGCTGGATGGGGAGCGGTACTCTGCAGGAATGTTCCTCACTCTATCATCAAGGTGATGTTCATATTTTTATGGAAATCAGGATCATTTTCTATTTTCTAATCCTGTCTTTCATTTATAATTGTCTACTTCTACACTAGTGGTTTATGAGGTCATGTTTATTAAAGTAATCTTCCCAACATATGCAGTTCTACACATATGAAAGCTTGAAGCAATTGATGTTACCATCACATGACCCTAATGCTCAACCTAACACATTACAAACGGTTTGTCTGGCCACATTTGAGCATCTTTCTGATATATTGATGCTTGTGTTTTTACAGTTAGGCTTTTTAGGCAACGTCTGACTAGTTATGTCCGTGTTTTGTTTTAAACCTTTGATTATAGATGCTGCTTTTGAAGAGCAGTAGTATCATTACATTCAAGTATTCAACACCAAATCAGTTCAGGGTTCCCTGAGGCTAAATCCTACTGCATTTTTACAGAGTTAGCAAAGCTAATTATTTCCTGTTCTTACAGCTGGTTTGTGGGGGATTAGCCGGATCCACTGCTGCTCTATTTACAACTCCTTTCGATGTGGTAAAGACAAGATTACAGACGCAGGTTTGTTACATCTTGCTATGGAGTCCCGTCATTTAGCTCTCTTTGTACTTTGTAGAGCCATTGAGTCATTTCATATGCCAAATGCTCCTACACGCAGCTTTAGTTGAAAAAACAACTATAGTAATAAATCATATCGCAAAATCTGCATTTCTTTTGTTTCTCTTTGCAATCTGTACTTACTCCGACAATGTGTATGTGTTTTGCAGATTCCTGGATCTATTCACCAGTATAATGGTGTATTTAGTACTCTCGTAGAAATAGGCAAACATGAAGGTTTTAAGGGTCTTTACAGGTAATAATTCCAAAAGTGGTGGTGGTGGTCTATTGCTAAGAGTTTGCATAATGTATTGCCGATCAAAAAAAAAAAAAGAGTTTGCATAATGTATTCATGCTGATCTTCCATTGTTCAGTTTTCCAAGGAATGTCTACATGTATTGGGCGGTGATAAGATTTATCTTGGGAACCTTGACTGTCTATCCAAACCAAACCAAACCAAACCAAACCATATCCCAATTCCTTTTTCAACAGTTCGTTTTGTCCAAGGGTATATATGTTCACTTAAATTTGACAAAGAATTTTTACTAAAACGTCCCATGACCCCCTAAAACTTCCATTACCAGTAAACTTACCACACTTTCTTTCCACTGCTCCATCGGTCTAGGAACCTTGACAATCTATTAGAAAAGTGTAATAGCACTATGGCTTGTATACTGCAAAAGGAATGAGGCTTTACTAATACGCAGAGCACCATTATCAAGTAGATAGAAGCCTACCCCATGCAAATCGCTTTCTGAAATGTTATCAAAGTTCACTAATGAATAGTGAATGTTGGGTTTGTGGAAACTTCATCTCTATCTCAAAACCAATTGGCAATGAGTGGAGAGGTTCAAAATGTTATTAAGTGATCACCCATTCCACTCCCAAGTAATGTGGGACTATATTTTCCTTAACATCCACATTATCTAGTTCCTGCACGGTGGCAATCTCGTCAACTGTTGTACTGATCTGCCGATTTTAACTGTTGACCTGATCTGAGATAGTTGATAAGTTGAGTACCCGATCTCATGAAGAGCCCCCGCTTTAACCATTTTTGGGTTGTTTTATTTACAATATATTCTCGATATCTTTCCTAATTATTGATTTGGTAACACAGCGTCTTGTAATTCTCTCTTTTCAGGGGCTTGATTCCTAGATTGGTCATGTACATGTCTCAAGGAGCTATTTTCTTTGCTTCATATGAATCTTGCAAGAGGTTATTCTCTATGGAGATTCCACAGATTCATGCTTGGACATTCGAGTATATACAAAACATGGAAGATGAGGCTCCATAGTTTCATCCGTAGTTTGATGAGAGCAGATGCACAGAATCCAGAGAGTTCGCAATGAGACCTATATATTCAACTCAGTCAGGGTATTATAAATCGACGCAGATGACTCGAACAAGCCTGGGTATCAGAACTCCAGGCCAGTTTTCTTGGAATTACCGTACATCTAGGCTCCATTTGCCATCAAAAACCCGATTTACAGAAAGGATTCATCGCTGACAGCTTTTATGTGCTTGGAGAAAGTCGAGGATGCGTCGAGGAACACCAGGGAAAAGAAACTACGGCAAAAAAGATGGACGACATGGTCAAGGCATTGCACGCTAGCGCATGTAACTACATGCTGAATGTGTATGTTGGATGAATGTGTCTTTTTTGAGTTTTGATCTCTATTTCTGTAAGTTTCAATCGTGGTTTTTTTGAGCTGAAACCTGTGGTCTAACCTCACTCGAAGTGCGCCTAACCCTTTTTTTCCCCCATAGGTAGAAATCATGTGTATTCTTACTTTGTACCAGAAGAACAGTAGTAGGAATTCTTTGTTTGGTTGGCGACTTGGCAGGTCTTGCGAAGGGGAATTGGCCTCTTTCCGGCTTTGTACTAACATTCGATTTTTTCAGTATGAAAATTCAGATAAATAATTTGTAAACTTTATTGAACTTTTTACAGAAAATAAGTCTTCGTTTGGGCCAATAGGCTAGAAAATGTCAAAATCTAGTAAAAATCAGATTGTAATGACCTAGCTGGTCACTTGAAGTCGGGCTTCATAATGCGACTTGCAATGGTTATGACTAGGGGTGAAAGAAAAACCGATGGACTGAAAAAAG
The DNA here is from genome assembly GCA_018127125.1 of Rhododendron griersonianum. Taxonomy (NCBI): domain Eukaryota; kingdom Viridiplantae; phylum Streptophyta; class Magnoliopsida; order Ericales; family Ericaceae; genus Rhododendron; species Rhododendron griersonianum. Next base: position 50,925,736 of record CM030789.1, on the reverse strand, counting down.
TTGAAAAAACTGACCGATCGATTTGGTTTTCGGTCGGGGTAAGGGTGGGTTTGGTTGGCTTCGGTTTTGGACTGGTCTCGGTTACCTGAAAATTTCTCCAGACCGAACTGAACCGATAAATCCCAAAACCATACCAATTTGGACTGATCAATCAAAGCCGTCCATCTTAAACCACACACACCCCCCCCCCCAAAAAAAAAAAAACAACAAAAAAACTTAGTCGTCCATCTCAATCTCAACTGCCCATTTCAATCTTAATGTGGGACTAAAATACCCAAAAAAATCAAAAAAGCCGACCGGACCGAACCACCCCAAATTGATTTCGGTCTTGTGTTTTTTTCGATCGGGGTTGGTTCTCGGCTACATTACTTCGGACCGATCGGTTCGATCTCGAACACCCCAAAACTGAACCGAACTGACCGATTTTCACGTCTAGTTATGACCTCAGCAAAAGCACTATACGCAGGGACGGAGCCAGGAATTTCACTACACAGGGGCGACCATGTATGCGAGACCGAAAAAAAAAAAAACCATGCATAACAACGTGAATACATTAAAACTAAAAAATTGTAAAAAATAGCAACATGACTACTCCATACTTAATTATGCTTTTCATAAATTATGCTCCCAAAAGAATTTAAATAAAATATGTGAGCAATTCTGCATAAAAATACTAAAATAAAACAATAAAACTGAAAAAATACAAAATATTATGGAAAATTGCAATTTCGTAATACAATGAATGTAAATAGGTAAGAGTTGCATCACTATAATTGGAATACATTTTAACTAAGTTAGCTCCTACTCAACTATCAATTGACAATCAATTGCAAATTTAAAAATGAATGTAATACTTTTTTATTTGTAATCATCAACATTGTGACACATCAATTATAAGACAAAGAGTGTACACGTAGCTTACATCTACTTTTGTGATTAATTATTTTATATGTTTAAATTTTTAATCATGTTGTGTCGTGTTCGTGCTTTTTTCGTGCTTGTGCTGTGCATGTGTCGTGGCGGGGCACTCTTAAACGTGTCGTGCTTATGCGGGATGCCTGCTATGGCGACGACCTTTGTACCATACCTTCAAGATAGAAAATCAAACAACATTAAAAAAGATAAAGCGGCAAGCATATAAAAGAAATTGATTATACATTGCCTACGTGAGGCCGGAGCTACTTCCTGGGAAGTTCTATCAGCATGTTTTCCCCCTCCCAAACAATGCATTACAAAAATCCAAAATGATAAAACTAAGATTACTACTTACAACAAAATGATGAACGGTTTAAGACAAAAGTCACTATGCTTGAGGGTAAACGTAACTCAATGAAAAATCTGTTGAAAAAGTGGTAGGTATTCTCCAAACTTATGAAGCTGATATGTTACAACCTGAGTCTCTAAAATCTAAAGTTAAACCATCGGCTAAGTCGATTGCTTTTGTAAGCTCTCAAAGCGAGTCTAGGGAGTCAGATTGTGATGATGAGTATGACCTTGAAGCCATGGATATATTTACCAAAAACTTCAAACAATTTTTTAAAAGTGGCCCTTCGTGCAAGCTAAGTGGAGGGCTGATGACCATGAAGAGTCTAACTCGATGGCCAATTCTGGTTTCCGAGTTAGAAGGGCTTTTGCGAAGTCCAAATGACCGCGCAAAGCAGCTACATGCAAAGGAGTGCTGTCATTGATGAAGAAGCCTGTGAGGGAGCTAACTTGGTCGAGAATGAGTTCGTCATCTTCGATCAATGCTTCTAGTGCTGCGACGCTCCCGCTCAAGTAGGCATCTTTGAGCCTTCTCCCCACTTCTTCTATCTCGTTCATTATATCGAAATACGTAAGCTTTTCTTTAAGAAGAAGAGAGAATTTTACTAACTCGGAGAATGGTACAAGAAGTTTATCTATAATGATCAAGGAGGTGTAAGGAAAAACTGCAATGAAATCAAAACGGCCTGCCTTCTTATATATAGCTTGGCAAAGCCAATGGAAAGCAAACATCGATACAAAAGTCAAGCATTTGTGTAGGAGAATAACTTATTCACGGAGCTAGAACTAACTCAAAGAATGATATCGAAATGGCAAACAAGGCCTTCTCTTAAATACAGGGCCGACTCATAAGTTTTGGAGGTCGGAAGCGAACCTCTTGAATGAGGTCTCCCTATATTTTTCATACAAAAGGTCTCATAAAAAAAAACCATTACAAAAGATTTACCATTACGAAATAGAAGTATATTATCCAAAAAAAAATGCAACTATTACAATACCTCAAAATTCATCATTTAAAAATTAGTTTTCTCACACTTTTTGCTGCAAACGTATTAATTAAGTCTCCAAAGTCCTCAACTCTTCAGGCGTTTCTTTTCTCTCTATTTTTTGATCGCTCAAGTGTTTCTAATGAGTAATTTTACCGTTTGGGCCTATTTTGTGACTCTTAAATTTCAATTGGGCCTATTTTGTGTAAAGGAGGCTCAATGCAAAAAAAAAATAAAAATTGGACCATATATACATTGTATATATAGGGATCCTAGAATTTTGAGAGCCCTCGTTTTAAACATTTTTTTGGGGCCCGAAGCATGTGCTTGCACCCTGGCCTACCCCTTTAGCCGGCCCTGCTTAAATATAGTAGTAGCTAGGCAAAGCCCACGGAAAGAAAACCATCGATAGCAAAAGTCAAGCATTTCCATGTAAACACGATTCCGATTGTAGGCCGGTCTACTAACGTACGAGAATGATGAGAAATTTCACCTCCTAGATAGAGGAAGCTACCCGGATGCTGTCAAGCACCCCTTGCCAAGTGGGTATTAGTTGATGTGAATGCTAGCTTGTTATTGGTGTGAATGCTAGCTTGTTATTAGTTGGTGTGAATAAATGCTTAACCAATTTTTTTCTAGCATTTTGGTCAGACCTTCCATTTCTTTGAGGAGTATCCAGGAAAAATAAAAATAAAAATGGAGTATCCAGGAAAAATAAAAATAAAAATAAAAATGCTAGTAATAGCAAGGCTCCGGGGACCAATTAAAATTGGAAGTTAGGTATATACTTATATGCATTCACATATTTATACCCACATGCATATGTTTTTTTATAACAGCCACGTGTATAAGTTGAAAATTCGTAATTTGTTTGAGAACGATTCAATTAAGTATTAATTGGCTATTGGAAAACAAAGATGTACATCTAGCTTGACTAATAAACATTCAAATATAAGCAAATAACGAAATAATAGCAACTGTTGGAGATAGATATGACTAAATTCATTTGTTGTTAATTAATGTGGTTGTGTTTAGCTTTGAGGGGGCCGGACATACTATATATGCAATTGGTTGGTGTACATGACCAATCGTTCCTTGAGCCTAACCGAGGGACGGCTTTACTAGACTTTGAGGGGGGTTTAGCAAAATCTACTTAGATTATTGTCCAACTAATTTTATTTTATTTTTTAATGAGGTTCTCTTTAGATTTTACTACGCTTTTGGCTGTGCAAATTTGGTGCAATTGCCCAGTTGTCTCTTTTAGGCCCGTAAGTCTAACAAGGGGCAGTTTTACGAGGTTTGGAGGGGTTCAAGTGAACCCTTGGTAGGGCACTATTCCACCACTTGGCTTAGGGCATTCAAATACTTTGGGCCAGCCCTGCACGCGCAACACGAATTTAAGTACAAATTGTTGACCCCATAGTTGGGAAAATTCACTAAAGTTGACCCCATAGTTGGGAATTTCTGCAAATTCACGAATTTAAGTACAAATTGTTGGGAAAATTTGGAAAAATTCACGAATTTAAGTACAAATTGTTGACCCCATAGTTGGGAATTTCTGCAAATGATTACCACCGTTGTAGGCCGGTCTACTAGCGTACGAGACATTGTTTGCCTTTGCGCAACATTGTGACACATCAATTATAAGACAAAGAGTGTACACGTAGCTTACATCTACTTTTGTGATTAATTATTTTATATGTTTAAAATTTTAATCATGTTGTATCGTGTCCGTGCTTTTTTCGTGCTTGTGCTGTGATGTGTCGTGGCGTGGCACTCTTAAATGTGCCGTGCCTATGCGGGATGCCTGCTGCGGCGACGACCTTTGCACCATACCTTCAAGATAGAAAATCAAACAACATTAAAAAAGATAAAGCGGCAAGCATATTAAAGAAATTGATTATATATTGCCTACGTAAGGCCGGAGCCACTTCTTGGGAAGTTCTATTAGCATGTTTTCCCCCTCCCAAACAATGGAACACAAAAATCCAAAATGATAAAACTAAGATTACTACTGACAACAAAATGATGATCGTTATCAACAGTGCCATCACGGAAGTTGATATATATTGTAAAAGTATTAACGACTTACCTCAGCTTATCTAGTAAAACGAGGCATCTTCAATTGCATTCCGCTCTTTCATATCATTAAAAATATCGATGATAGAATCGGCATCAAACCTTTTCGCGTTATCCCTCTCCATGTAAGTGATTTGGAAACTTGCTAAAGTTCATCCTCCATCGTGTTGCGGAGTCTAGTATTCACTCATTTCATAGTTACAATTTAGATTTCACCTAGATTACTTAGAGTTCTCAAAATCTCTTCTCCTATGTTCTTATTTTCTCGAAACTGCCTTCAAAGTTTTGACGATGTGGGATTCTTGTGCCAAGAAAGAGGGAGAGAGGTTTAGTGTGCCATGGAGAGTTTTTAGGCAGAGAGAAGAAAACGTATGAAATCCTCTTAACGATTAGGGATTTTTGTGGGTAAGAGAATTTTTCCCAAGTCCACTGTACCACTTTCAAAACCCACTAAGTCCATTTCTAAATTCTATAACCCCTTAGGTCCACTAACTTATTAGTAAGGATATAATAAACCTGGTTAGTCTAATATACCCCTGCTTCCAAAAAATCTTTTGTCCCGTTTCCTTTTTTTCCTCCATTCAGTTCCGTTTTTTCCTCCATTCAAACCTAACATCCCATTATAAAACCCATCACCCCTCCCCCCTCCCCTTTTCCAGACGAAAAAAACTCAGACAAAACACTAGATTGTCGTCGCCTTCTCCCACGTTCTCGTCGAGATCTTCGTCATCAGCCCTTCTTCGGCCTTCTCCCTTCTTCGGCGTCAGCCCTTCTTCGTCGTCGTCGGCCCTTCTTCGTCGTCGGCCTTGTTCAGTCGCGATCATTCACGTCGGCCCTTCTTCGTCGTCGGCCTTGTTCAGTCGCGATCGTTCACAAACGGTATCAACGGTCGAACCAGTTCACCCATGTTCGTCTCTGTCGCCTAGTCGCCTTTGATTCGCCCTCGCTTCAGTCCGACGCCGTCGCCGTTCTTCGCCTTCGTTTCTCCATCGCCTTTGTCAGATCCTACGTCACAATCGATAAACTTGGTATGTTTCTCTTCGTATATAGGGTTATATAAATGGTTTGGCTAAGTTAATTTAGGGTTTTGATTGTGAGTACATGTGCTTATATCAATTTTTGATCCGTTAGGGTAAATTCCCCTGAATTTCCCCAAAAAAATTCAGTACAGGTAATGATTTTTGCTTATATGTATATATAGTTACTGATTTAACGTTATAAATGATCTACTGTCTTGTGAGAAATTGTATATGATGTTGTTCTGAAATATATAGGGTTATATATGATTTTCTGTATAACTTTTAATAGTAATGCAACAATATATATGGTTATATTCAGGTTTATAAGCCGCTGCGCGGACCTATTCAATAACGTAAATTTAGTAGTTTATTAGTTTTCGTGTATAAATATATGTTATTTTTATTTGTACATACTAGAGGCACAACCAACAGTAAACCAGAGAACGCATTTTATGAGTCATGAGTACCACGAAAGAAAAGGACATGGTGAATGCATTTATATAAGACCAACAAATGCACTCCAGTAGCAAAAGATTAAACCAAGGTACATCAAGATACTCCCAGAAGGAACATTGCTAGTGGCAGAGTGAGAATTTCATAGTAGATGATCCTAAAGTCCTTTTTCGAAACGCTCTATAACCTTATGATGATTTACCGTGATACCATTCATGCATCAATCATCCAGTGCAATTAAGCTACAACAAAAACAATAAACATACATCTCGCACACGTTTCCTTTTTGAAGTCATCTACCATCATACTATTCAGCAGAAATTGCTCTTTCCATCTACTATATCATAACTCCCAATTAAAGTCTAGGTCCAGCCGGGAGCAAGTCCTATGGATTTGCCATGGCATGACAGTCAGAAGAGTGGACATAGTTCACATAAACCACCAGCACCCAAAAGAATAACAACTTTCCTCCCCAAAATAAAGGAGAAAGCTACATATGAGAAAAAAAAAACTTACAACAGAGGAACCTTTCGCACTTTCTAGAAGTTGGGGCAACATCCATCAAACAGTGCCATACTCTGGTAATCTTTTTGCTAATGAGGTACTCAAACTCCCATAGTGTCCCAGGTCACATTCCGTGAATCCAAAGGGGGTTTGAGCCACCATTGTTGATACATACATCAGCTTATGAGCTAGCAGAGTCAAACTAAAAGGTATACAAGTCACCTCTTTGATATCCGATAGAGACACTATTGCATTGAGGAAACCTGCACATTTTTATTTGTACATATAACCATATTCCCCTGATATATGTTAGAACTGTTGGTTTGATTGAGAATTGGGAAAATTTAGCCGTTCAAAGTTTCTTTTGTTTTGTTTTGGGGGATGAGAGTTCTCTTTCATTTCTCGAATTACAGGTCAAAGCTGTCTAAATGCCATTATGAAGTTAGAGATGTGTTTCTGTGATATCATAGTTATTGTGTCATTCTGGTTGAATGGATTTAACTAGTTGCTATTATGTATGCGGATTGCTGAATGAATCATGGGTTTTGTGTGCAAAGGTTGTTTTATGGCATAGTAATGGTAGTTTTAAGAATGAGTGATTGCCCTTGTGTGATCTTTACAGCCCAACTTGAGAGCGGACAGCTAGGGGGACAACGGGTAGGAGAAACGGAGGTTTATATGATTTTTTGTATAACTTTTAATAGTAATGCAACAATATATATGGTTATATTCAGGTGAATGTTGGATATATATGGTTATATATATTTGATAGGTTGGTGTATGGTATGGTTGAATTAAGTTTGTAATTCGATTGATAGTATATATGGTTATATCAATGTCAATTGACAGTATATATCAATGTTGGTTAAACTGTGTGTGAATAGATGGTTCTATGTGGTATGCTTTTTTTAATATGGTTATATGATAATACAGGTTATATAACCTGATATATTTATTCATAAAACTCCAAATATATCAGAAGCAAGTCGGAGAGGCCGCTGCGCGGACCAAATCAATAAGTGATTTAATATGGTTATATGATGATACAGGTTATATAACCTTATATATTTATTCAAAAAACTCTGATCGGTTACGTATTGGTTTAGTTAAGATAGGGTTTTGATTGCGAGTATATGTGGTTATATCAATCTTTGATCCGGTATGATATGGTTGAATTAAGTTAGGGATTCGATTGATAGTATATATGGTTATATCAATATTAGTTATATACTAATTTTGTTAAAGGCTGTTATTTGTGCAGTTATTCAAGGGGTGAAGAGTATTAAGTTACCTGTGAAGTCGACTGTGAAGAAAGCAACGGCGACGAAGGGAAAGAAGTTACGAGATCTCCTCTTTTTATTTTTTTAGAGTTAGAAAGGACAAAATCTCATGTATAACGTTTTTGTATTATTGTTACTAGAAGCAAGTTATTGAGGCCGCTGCGCGGACCAATTCAATAAAGTGAAAATATAATGGAAAGAAGTTACGAGATCTCCTCTTTTTCTTTTTTTAGAGTTAGAAATGACAAAATCTTATGTATAACGTTATAAGGTTGTATGTTTATTTTTTGTCACATGTATTACGTTTTTTTGTGTGTATTATTGTTACTAGAAGCAAGTCATTGAGGCTACTGCAATAAAGTGAAAATATAATGTTATATGAGAGTTTTTGTGCAGCGAAACTCAAAAAAAATTCAACAAAGCAGTTGAGATCAAGATGTAACTCTACAAAGCAGAATATATAATGTTATATAACGTTATATAAGTACAATAACGTTAGATACGAAACTGATCCAACGTAACTGTTATTTCCCGAGAATTTTGCGTGATTTGAAATGTATAAGGGATAATTGGAGATAATGGGCTAAACGGATGGGATTTGAATGGAAGGGTAAATCTGTCAGACACTATTTCCCTTTTTAAATGTAGTGGACTTTATGCCTTACCAAATACATATTAGTGGACTTAGTGGGTTAGAAACTTGATCAGTGGACCTAGTGGGTTAGAAACATGCTATAGTGGACCCTAGACCAATTTTTTATAAAAACTAGGAGTTAAATATTTGAGTACTCACTATGTTAACCCTCACTATGTTTTGTTTATTTAACCCGTAGCGTTTACAAAATTAACGTTGGTATCCTTGCATTTCAAATGTTACTAACTACTTACTACCATTTGATTTTTTTTCCCCAAAATACTAGAGGGGGCGAGCTTCTATACTTTCATAGAAATTTTTTATTTTACATATAATAAGTAAAGTTTTTTTTTCTTTTTCAGGAGCGACCGCCCCTACTGGCCCCTCCCTAGCTCCATCCCTGACTATACGACTTTCAAATTTCAAACCAACCAAAAACTGTAAAAGCCGTGAAGAAAGAGAACATCACTAATTGATTTGTCAAGATTCTAACGTGTCTTTCCTTCGTTTGTGTTAACCAAAACAAATTCAAATATTATATTAAATGCCAAACTCTTGGGCCTCTCCCTCAACAAAGTCGTTGTAGTATAGTGGTAAGTATTCCCGCCTGTCACGCGGGTGACCCGGGTTCGATCCCCGGCAACGGCGTTTTTCCTTTTTCTAATCATCCTTCTCTCTCTCTCTCTCATGCTTGTCTCTGTTCACATGGTAATAAAAAGAAGTTTTTCAGTGCCGGAGTGGGCAAGGGCCACGTGGTGCCAAGTACCATCTCGGTCGTCCAAACGTGTGTTTTGGACGGCCCAAATTTATTTGGGTAATTTTTTAAGGTAAAATTACCAAAACACCACCTCAAGTCCAAACAGATCTGGGCCGTCCAAAACACGCTTGGACAGTCGAGATGCGTGCTCGACACTGAAATTTTTTTCAATAAAAAGACTATCCCTCACCGTGCAACATCTTCCGGTTCGTTTCGGCAATCAATGGTCCGGATTTTTAAAAAAAAAAATCATGGAATACTTTTCTGGTATAATAAATACTCCACATCAAAACTCGTGTACTCTTTTCATCTATCAGGTCTACTGCTCTCGTGGGTTCCAATTGGCATTGACATTCAAAGTGACAAAGCTTTTTTTAAATACTAGAGTTGGGTTTCGTGGGAGTACCTTAATTTCTGGGTTGGAAATGCCAAAACCAATGGCATCTTCCTCCTCCTAATGCTACTTCTAATAAGCGTTTTGCATTTTTCATAAGGTCGCATGTTCGAACTCCACGAAAGCCAAATATTTTAAACCAAACCTTGGGGTCGAGGGTTTGCCCGATCGTTAATTTCGGTGCCCCGAAATTGGTTGAAGTAAGCGCAAGATGACCTGGACATTCAATTACCAAGAAGAAGAAGAAGAAGTTACTGCTACTGCAACTGAGGGTAGATTCAATGGAAACCACAATATCAGAATTCTCCTTCTTTTTGTTCTCTTTCTTGAATGGCTCTGATCATCCGTGTAGGACCCGGAACGGGTTCCATCGGTGAGAAACTCGTCTGTTCTGTTAGCTTTATCGTGATCAGTAATCCCAAAGGACTCGAAATTTTTTTTTTATCAGAAAGGACTTGAAATTGTTATTCAATTCTATGGACACTCTACATCCGTCCCATTAGTTCAATTTTATTTTTTTAATAACAAATTCGCATTATTTTTAGGGGAAAAAAAAACTCTCGTCGCATTATTTTCTGACCTTTTTCTAAAAACTTAAAAGATCTAAATTAGTTTTTCGAATTGGTGAAAAAATCGTTACATTATCCACAAACATATTTGATTTTTAATTCAAAAAATGATATGTAACTTACGAGGCAGAAATGGAGGGGTTTTCCAGCCGTTGAATTTAAAACATAAAAAAAAATTACACAATTCAACGGCCGGAAAACCCATCGGCATAGGAATTTTCGTGACAGAGGAGATCGGACCCCGTAACTTACCAGAAGGGTTAGCTGCTCGAAAACCATTAGTCCATGTCACAAACAAGTTCAATCTTTCTGCATTCAAGATGATGCCGGTCACCGCACCCCGTGCGGTGCCTGTAGACTTACAGCAAAGCAAAAGAATGAGAGCAGACCGTTTTCCATTTACTACAAGGATGCAAAAACTGATGAGAGCTAGGAAGTGATCTTTTTGCCCTGAAAAAACACTAAAATGGGAGCTTTACAGCAGCATTCCCAGGTGCCCGTTATCCGCAAAATACTTTCGTACATAGTGCACAAAGCTCCCGCGTACATACTGCCTACGAGAGAGTGATTTGGCAATCTTATAAAGAGGATGATTTCTATTATTTCCACTAAACACTTTACCAATGGAAAAGTACAAAAAAAACAAGTGAAAAGAACCACAATATCTCAAAACTTGAAGGATTACTTCATTTCCTTGACTATTGCCTAACCTTATGAAATATGAACAGTATTCTGTGTACATTAAACTTTCCTAAAAAGGTAAAAGTAAGAACAAATCGTGTCGCCTCCCTAAAGAATCACGGTCCCTGCATTGTACAAACCTCACAAACTAATCACCGTCTCTCCATTGCATCGTTAAGCAAACTAAAAGTCCTTGCACTTACACCCGAGCAATTGGAGAAAAGGGTGGGTTGGGTTTAAACGATGGTGGGATTTCTTCCATCTTCTTAACGACTTTTCTTTCTTCCTCCTTTGCAACTGCCTCGATTATGTTTTTAACTTCCTCCTCAATGAACACTCTTAGCGGATTGCATTGCAAGGATTGTTTGTCTCTCTCCCACCTGACGGCAGATGAGGCTTCGGTACAATGCAACATAGCTACGCAAATGGAGAACGCTTGTAACGAGGATAACTTTGCATGGAAGTCAACTGAATACCGTCCCTCCTCAATGACTTTCATGGTCAATGCCGGGGTATATTCTTTTGCTCCCTGTATAATGTAGGATGAAGTAACAGTTCGTGAGAGCCTAATTGGGGCAATTAAAACAAACTTCAAATTGATATCGATGTTGTATGGATACAGGTACATGTGTTGAGCATGGGTATGTGTCTAAGCGTCATGTTCATCTGTCCTGTATTTCTTTGGACACAAACACAACTTGGTATCCATATATCTTTTCATCCCTGTATTTTCTTGGGTTTGTGGTGTTTCGAAGTTGGCATAAACAATTTCATGCACTATGCGAGACTACTGCAAAACTAGTAGTAGTGAATCGTATCCCTAGCGACAATTTGTTAGTTGGATATGTGCTACATGTGTCAGCCACATTTCTCATACCCTAGGATACGTCTCATACATCTATCCGATACTTGCACACATTGAGAAAAGTGCATGTAGCATAGCAAAAAAATGGTCATATCACCAGAGTTGTAATTCCTCAGTCTCTTAAGTTTTCCTTCCTCTTGGAAAGTGGGGGAGACTTAAGGCTTAGACTCTTATGGCAACTACCAGTCATCACAACCAAAAGGGCTACAACTGCTAAGAATTACTCTACTTCATAAAGGTGGTTTTCTCCAAACTACATTGGTCTAAGATGTGCAAATACAAATATTGCAGAAGATTATTTGCATTGACTGGTACTTCATTTCTCGAGGTAATCTTCCGAGGAGTAACAAAACATGTTGCTCCGAATTACGAGAACCAAGAAAGAAAAGGATAAACATATTACAATCGAGTGGAACTAAAGGATAAACATATTGCCTATAAAGTCATTCAAATCACCAGAAATAAGAGACGATAACCAAGTGTTAGAATGGTCGCTCTGAGTTGTTAATGACCTTAACTTAGAAGAGCACGGTAAGAAGACTGTCAACCCAATCACCATATACGTGCACCAGGCCTTTGTTTCATTTTTGCATAAAAATGAATTGAATTCTGTGCTTTATATCAGCTATCTATTAACAAAGCTATGGCAACACATGTTATCAGGCCTCAGATGAGAAGCATACCTGAATGAAAAGTTCCAAAGGCTGCTGATTTTCAGCACTCTGAATACCGGGATTGCCAAAAACAGTAAGTGGGCAACCCATATCCCAACCACCACACTCACAACCTCCACCTAACCTGAATCGATCAAGTAATGGTGAAGGACCACAACTATCATTACCGCCCAAACTATGGTTTCCAGAAGTGGTGACCACATTTACCTTTGTGGGCCTAGAGCAATCAGGAATCCCTTCCTTTTTATGCTTATGCGAAGAGAGATCAAGTAAATTTCGATGTAGTTGATCGCTCATGGCATCCCCTCCCTTGTATTTCAAACTTTCCCTCTTTCCAAATGGTACTTGTATGACAATAGCTGCTATTTCAAGACCTGGATGCAAATCCGTAGGTACCCAAGGGCGTGGAGTCGACGAATCAAAATGGGTACTTTTGGTAGCATGTTTTTGTTGCAGATTGAGGTTTGATTCATCGGCAACATCATCTAATTCACGAGTTCCACTAAATGAATTTGGATTAGATACCTTGGGTGGTTTAGCAACATCAGGGGACCGGTTTAGGTTTCCTTGCACAGCATCACTTTGTCTTGCGCGCGCAACATCGTACAAAACAAATTCAGTCACCATATAGTTGTCAAAATCCCCCACATCTCTTAGCTCTGTACATAAATAGCAGGACACTTGCATCTGTCCCATTATTGAAGACTCTTTGTTTAAATCTTTCAATCCCCATCCACTAGCATTACTCTTCCTTCTGTTGTGAAGATTGTGAAAAGTGTACACCCAATTCAAAGCATTCTCTGCTTTCCACCTCCGGGTTACAAAAACGTCTTCTGGGAACTTTGAAGTGAACTCAAAAAATGGCACCCCTTGTTTGTTTTCCAACTTGAGGAAGCCATGTAAGTGAGCTGGTGAACGTGAAACAGCTGAATTAGAGATATCTTTTTTAACTGACGGAGGACTCAATTCAACACTCTGTGATACGTTTGAGAAATCATTCAATAGAGATTTCTGTAACGTCTGGCTTCTCTTGATGATTGGAGGCCGAGCTGGTGGAAGCCTTATAGAACCACCCGTAGAACCCAAAGGACTCCTCTGAGACTTGGACTTGGTGAATGGATCAAACATCTTTCTGAAAGGGCTGAACCGAGACTTTGAAGAATCACCTTCCGCTGGAGAAGGTGGATGGGGTACTGCCAATTTAGAAGATAATGACTTGTGGAAAGTGAGAGAACCTTCTCTTTCCTCAAGCCCATTACCATCATTAGTAGGACCAACAATTGGATCACATCTAAACTTCGGATCCTCTATTTTCTCCCTCTCTACATTTTCAGCAGAGATCTGTTCTCTGCTATTTGAATCCCAAGCGGTTTCCAAAAGCACATCAGATGAGACAACATTATCCTCATTGATTGCACACAAAGAATCAAAAATACCGGAGGGAAAAGTGATGGCATGGCTTCCGGATAATTCGATTTTAGTCCTACATTCCACATCTTCACCCTTATTCATCATCCTTACCTCTCTAGAGCTTTGATATACGGAACCACGCTTCAGTACTTCCTTCCTTTCGACCCCAGAAGTCCGAGATGGAGTATTTTTACAAGACGAACTGCGATAGCGGCGGAAGTTGATCTCCTTGATGTTATCCTCTAAGGTCAATAAACCATTTGCGCAATTGGGTTTTCCTTTACTGCTGCTTTTTTCTATTTTTGAAGGATGCCGCAGAGGTGGAAGAACAGTTTTCGGGCTCCCTCCAACTTTACAATATTTCTCAAATTCCAACTCCATGTCTAGTCCCATATGCAAATCTACAACCTAGAGAAAACAGTAAAATGCCAAACACAGATTAGTAACTAGAGGGTAGAGAAAACATTTTAAGTATTCTTCTTTAATAACACTGAGCTCAGAATCAGAATTAAACTGAAAATTAGATACGAAAATGATATCTACTAAATACAGTTCCTGGACCAAATTCATGGTAAAGCACAGAGCTTCTCCCTCAAAAAAACCCCAAAATGAAAGTTTTTTTTTTGTTCCAACTAAAGACTAGGAGGGATCTTGAAACTACTTCTAAGAACAAAGCCATTAAGATTGAAGCAAAAAATAGAAAATCATAACCTGTAATATGGAAATGCAAAAGCCTTCTATATAAGTTAAACTAGCCCAAAAATTGCTAGGATAAAGGACTATAAGTCTATATGTTTACAACAAAAAAACATAAAAATGCCCATTTTGTTGTCTAATTTGACACTAGGCAACTTGGTGAATCGCATTATCGAAGAGGCCAGTTAAACTCACAAGTGCTACACAAAACAAGATCTAAGAGAATATCCCCTAAGTAAATGAACATAATTCAATCACATGTACTTGTTGTGAACTGTATGCACTCACAATAACCCCTACCCATTTGCTCGATTCGGAGGAAAATGTCGTAAAGCAACCGAACAATACTTCAAAACCCAACTTTAACTTGATCTTCTTCACTTGAAGCATTAGTTTAAAGACCTTATATTCAGCCAAAAGCTAATCCATGGACCCTACTACTAATTAATCCAAACCTTGAGAACAGAAGAATTTCAACAAGTTATTGCTGGAACCATGAAACCAAATTCACAAAAATGGGTACTAGAGCAATAAAGAGATAATTATCATTAAAGGAACAATCTTTGCAACACACTTGCATTCTAAGCCAAAAAAGAAATGCTACAAATGCTTGTGAAAATGGACATACCCCACTAGATAGATCTCAGTGAAGTGTACTCAAAGAAATACCCAGCAAACTGTGAGCAGAACTAATCATATCTTTCAATCTCTTGAGTTCAAAGTCTTCATCTCTTATTCTGAACAACCAGTTCCTTCATCTGAAAATACCCATTTCACACTGGGATTAATCAGTTAAAGAACAGTACTCAGCTGAGACAAAAAGAGGTATAGATGCGTAAAAAGAGGGGTTTGGATCATTAAAATACCAATGTAAAGGAAAGTGATGACAAATACATAACAAAAAGTGAGTGGTAGGGCTAGAGAGAGAGAGAGAGCGCATGCCTTGTTGGGAGAGAGATGATGAGGGTTGATAGACAGAGAGCTGCCAAGGCTCTGTTCATGTCCACTAAAAAAGCCATTTTCATTCACAGTCATATCATATTGGTTGGCTACTATACTGTATTTTTTGTAGGAAGGTATGTGTCCTGCTACTCTTTCTCCCTCTCTCATCTGTCTCTCTCTAACTTTTCTTTTTGACGTTACCTTCAAGGCCAGTGCTTTGAACACTCCTTTGGATGCCCAACTCCGAAAAGACAAGATTACCCATTAGAGACAATTGTTCAGATGCATTTCCAGGGGCAATTTGGGCACTTTGCTGGCTCTGCTAAGAGATTACAGTAAAGAATCACTGACACATTGTATTATCTTAATGTTATGGGGAAACTGAATGTATCAATTTCTGTTTGCTTTTTCCTACAATAAGTGTTTGTTATAGTTTACTAACATTTTAACAAGATTCCTACATTGAATAGTGTTTTGATACTATCACCAACTGGCTGGCTTAATGAGTGACTATTTGGAGTTTTCAGTTCAATGCATTGGTTAAAGAAAGTATCTAAAACGAGAAATACTACAATACACGATACTATTAGGGAGAGCACGGTATGCACTCATTGAGTCGCTTTAAATTCATAATATTTTCACATGGAAACTCGTAACTTATTGTGTGAATTCATAGCATTTATAGAAAGATT
Organism: Rhododendron griersonianum; assembly: GCA_018127125.1. NCBI lineage: Eukaryota > Viridiplantae > Streptophyta > Magnoliopsida > Ericales > Ericaceae > Rhododendron > Rhododendron griersonianum. The sequence continues at coordinate 50,909,838 of CM030789.1, read as the reverse complement.
CACAACATTCATAGAATTGCATAATAATGCGAATTTAAATTTGTCATAGTGAGAGTATATTGAGATATTATGAATTGCTATCCGAAAGTTATAACTCAAGACTGATGTTATCTGCATTTGTGCTAGATGTTAAGGAGTCAAAGGCTATTCTAAGGGTGCATAACGTACATAACCTAATAAGGGATGTATTACAACATTTTCCCTCTGAAGCTCTTCGGTAACACAAAATGTACATTTATAATTACCGAATGCAATGAGATCGTAGTTTTGTTCTTGCATAACTACGGTAAGGTTTCCTCCACATGACTAAATGTAGCGCTGACCGTAATAGTCCAAAAAGATACATGGAGTAGTCTATCTGCATATGTTTTCCCGAAGTAAAAAAAATCTCAATATTGGATGAGAGGATCCTTTTCGATTACATTGACATTTAACCCACCAAAGATTCGAAAGTATGGTTGGGTTTCGAATAGACAAGAATGCCCATTATGGGTGACATTCAACCTATTGCTTGATGATCAATACCCTACCAGTGTTCACCATGGTCTCGAATGGAGTCACAGAATGAGTGGAATTTGTTAAATATTGATTGGCAAGAATCATGAGTAAGAATTTTTTTTTACCATCACGTCCTCTCAAACGTCATGACGAGACTCGAATCCTGACCTCTCACATGGAACTTGTTAAATATTGATTGGCAAGAATCACGAGTAAGATTTTTTTTTACCATCACATCCTCTCAAACGTCATGACGAGGCTCGAACCCTGACCTCTCACATGAGGAGGATCAGGAGATGCCAACTAGACTAGAGGCCCATTAGCAAGAAAGGTTAATTTGAGTGAAGGAGAAAAAGGTAAATGCAAGTGCATTGGATTTGGGTTTTAGGTTAGACGGGATGGGCGTTGGTCACATCGACCCCACGGAGCTTCCGATCCCAACGCCAGCATTGGAAGTGCACCCGCAGATCACGTGCTCACTGCCAAGCTACTGAACCCTAGTCAAAGCTAAAGCTATTGAAATGTTAGACCAAATTTCTAATGCAACTTTGACCCATAAACATAAACATAATATTAAGTACTACTACCCAAATGTTAGAGCCAAATTGATAAACTAATGCAACTTTGACCCACAGAAGATGATCACTAGTTTTGCCAAAAAACAAGATTTTGGACCACATTCAACCATTGCATCAATGCTGGTGTTTTGAAAGCTCTAAGCACATCGAGGTGCCATGATCCCCTGGAAGCCTAGGCCTGTGTTGATGTGCCGCCCGCCATGGTCCCCTGGAGCCTAGGCCTGAGTTTCATCACGACGAGGCGCAAGGGTAGAAACAAGTTAGGATTCTGGTATAGGCAAAATTTTCAACGTAAGCAAATACTCGAAGTTCAAATACCGTAGGCATATTAAGATATAGCATCCACATCTTCAAATAAGTCCGATCCGAACAAAAACATGACAATCCGCGGAAAAGGAAAAGAGCAGCAGGCGTCCGGCATTAGAGTAATTAGGAGTAATAGTCTCGGTGATGTAGGGAAAAAAAAACCCAGAACATTGAAGGAGAAGAACTGGAGAAGGAATAAAAATCTGAGCAGCTGATGTACTTCTATAGTGTTCAGAGAGCAGACCAGAGCAGAGAAAGAAGAAAAAGAAATACAAGAAGAAAACAGAGCAGACAAGAAGAAGAAGAAGAAGAAAATTGAGAAGTTGAAGACCAAAAACAAAGCAGAGGAAGAAGAATAAGAAGGAAGAAGTAAACTGGAATGGTACAACTCGGGCAGACCGTGAGGCGCGCGCTCAAGGGCCTCAATTTTGCTTCATGTACATGCGCCTCGCCTTGGGGTGTCGACACGCATGGTAATCTATGCAATAACAAATCTCAAAACAATATAATCCAAATCTCAAAACAATATAATCTATGCAATAACAAATCTCAAAACAATATAATCACGACTCTAAAGACACTCCTACGACCGAACACGAATTGAGATCGAAATTTTGGAGGATCAACAGCTTGTCACCTGAATGGTATTTCCCTATACTGTCATTTAGTTGTCCGGGTGGTGTTTACCGATACTCCATTCAGGAGGTGCCAAATGGATCGTCTCGAGCGACTGTCACGGGCAGTTGCTAGAATTCTCCCAGGACTCCACATAAAACTCTTACACGGTACGAATATCTTTTACATCGTGAGAAAATTGTGGAACTTTCCGAGACAATGTCTGAAGATATCCAAACCCTAGGGTTACCTGCTTATTAGACTGAGGTGCAAACAAAACATCGGATGCATAAGGTCCTGTGCAAAAGATGTGAAGCTATAATTCCAAGCACGGATTTACTCATGATAGAAATCTGGAAGGCAATTCTGTATACTGCTAACTAAATACTTCCGACTTTCCAACTTTACGCTCTGAATCTCCCAAGGTGCAGTTAGATGGTTAAAGCATCATACACTACGTAAAGATTTGTACAACTGCAGACACTATTAGCTATGCACATGAAGAAACCCTAAGGAAGTATTGACACAGTAATAAGCTACTCAGCATCTTCGGTTCTAGGCTTGTTAAATGATTTCTGGGTGTCCAAAACCGGCATATAGGCTTCGGTCATCTTTCTGAAAACATCACTGCCGGCGGCATTATCAGAATCCTTGGGGCTCACCAACTTCTTCTCAACATCTTCAAACTTGGCAGTTGCCCACGGTGCGGTACCCACGCTCCTGACAGTACTCGGGCCGTCAATTGTCAGCATTGATGCCTCGTCTCTAGAGGCATACCAAGTATGGCCGCAAGCTGTACACTCCAACTACAGAAAAACAACCAAAAAATGACAACAAAAGAAAAGTCAGTGGTAACCAGAAGAGATGGATCCTCGATACTGTTTCCAGGATTTGAGCTTTTCTTAACTAAACCCTGTTTTCATACAGTCGAAGGAAAATCTTGATATACTAAACCGACGGCAAACTGTACTCTCCTTTTCCAAAGAAAGAACAGAAAAATGAAATGAAACTGCCAAAGACAATGCATGATACCCTCTCTAAATCCAGAAATTCAACAACCAACCAAAACAAATCCTTTCTACAAGATTGTATCAGAAAATAGAATCCAAGACACTGACCATGAATCAAACATAAACAAACAAAAGTCCTAAATTTAATGTAAGAGATATAATGCAAAATTCCTTTTATCTTCCCTTTCGTAGCGGGTGGTGGAGTTAATAGGTTGAAAGGCTATAATCAGCCATAGATTTAACTTCTGGATGCTGCTTCTTAAAGCAGGTGGTGATAAATGGAAAAATCTATGCCCAATGACGAGAAGGTTCTTTACTCAACACGGCCTCATTCTTTTTAAGTTCCTGTTCTAAAGTTGTTCCGGGTTGTTCTGTGACTGCTTGGTTTGTCTTTTTCCCGTCTCTTTTCTTTTCTAGCGGTTGTATTTGGGTTGGGCGGCTTGTTCCCTTTAGCACTCTTTTTTTCAGTAACTACCCCTTTAGCACTCTATTTTAACGCAATCTCTCTTGGTGTATAATCTGCACAGTACCAGTTAATCAATACCCGTCACCCATGCCCAGTTTCAGGAGGGTGATTCAATCAGCAATTACAATTTACACCTCACTGGCTTCTCAGTTCTCGCTTCTGCACAATTTAAATTAGGACTGATGATACGAAATTCAGTTCTTTGGCATGCAACATTGCGACTTGAATAGACGGGGGAAAACATGGAGGATTACTTTTTTCTCTGAATGTGTTGCTTTCTTGAAAAAAAAAAGACATTTCCTGAGTAACACAATCACATTATGACACAAATCCAAGCATCGTGAATGTAAAAAAGCATGGTGAGACTGATGTAATACATTTCTTATGGATTTATTACAGAGCTTCAAGCCCTTAAACAAATCCATTATTAGCAGCATTCATTATGAGAGATCATTTCGCACCAGTTAAACCCCATATATATACTGGCATTTGATTTGGTACAGCATATTCATGGTAAGAGAGGAGGTGACAGCAACCAAACTTCCTAAAGAAGAGGGAAAGAATGTTAGAACCTGATAACGCTCTCCATGTCCAGCTTTAATGATATCTATTACACCCACTTTTCTCTCCATGCATCTCTTGCAGCGAGCATCAGTCATCTGATTCAAGATTTAAACAAGTAACTAACCATATATATCTAGTTTGCTAACTCACAATATCCCACAAGAGAAAGACTTGTGATTTGCACAATCCTGCTTAAATAGGGATGTGGTGAGTAAGCAACGCACAGCATACTATCAGCAAATGAGACCCCGATGTCCAACGAAGGAATACAAAAAACATGCCTCAGTTTGAGTTTGGATACTCAAAGAGAGTGCACACTGAAATTGTTTTGTATTTACTCATTACCTCTTTGATTATGTTGGTTTCTATGGTCTACCCACTTACATACATGACTTAAAATACAGTGAGAATGCTTACTAACTACAACTAATATTACTGAATTTTGCCAAGCAAAAAAGTGAGAAAGCTGATTATTTAATCATTATGATACGGCTTCCATATTGCCAGTCGCGGAGAAGAGTCCTCCAAAAGAGTAACGAGCTCAATATATCTGTAGCCACGTGATATGCTAAGCTTCAATCTATGTTTACTCATGTCCTGCATTTCTTTATAGGAAGTTGCATCGTCCAACACCCCTTGTTACTGTCAAATGCTTGAAAATTATCTTCCACATTGAAGAATAGCACAGGATGGAGAGGGAAAAACTATACCTGCACGCGCTTTGGCTCTTCAGGCTCCTTGCTTGCTATTTCATCCGTAGTTAAACCCTCCTGGAAAAGTAAATGAAAAAGTATAAGTTTGTTTTCTTTATCTCGTAACAACCAAGCACAAAAACACAAGAGCTGAACAGATTGAAAGAGCATAAGGAGTCGCAATTTATTTTGATTACTACTTGTATGCCTGCTATTCGAAGAAGTCACAACCACTCAACACTTATTATCTAGCGTCCCCAACGAATTGAACACAAAATATTGCAGTCAACACGACATTATTTGCTCACATTAGTCCTAGAAAAACTTCTGGAAAAAAGTTCCCAATTTTATCATAAACCTAAAAGAAAGGTAAAGAAGTGGCAGGGCCCCCCTTTTTTGTAGTGGTTGCGAGATGCAGTTCTTGGTGGTAAGGACACAAAGGAATTGTCCTGAAGGTGTGAATACTACTCTTTTTGTTAAAATAAAGCATCATAGAGATAAATGGTCATAAACAGACAAGGAATCTATCTAGAAATAAGTGCAAAGGAGCCACCAATTCTAGAAATAAGTACAGACCGTAGAGCTGCAACTAGAGGCCAATCATGCCCGAAAAGCAGGAGAGAAAAACAATTCCAAGAAGCACATATGATAAAGAGGATACCTTCAACTCATTAGGTGACATGCCAAGTATTTTCGACGGTTCCAACTCTCCGTTCAGTATACGTCTCGTTAATAAAGCATTGCTCTGCCAAGTGTTCAAGAAAGAAAGGGAAAGAACAAAAAGAACAAATATAAGACGTCACATGCTCAGCACATGTATATGAAAGAACGATACTTGACATATACATCATAGGAAGAACCGAAGAATTCTTATATAATCTACATATGCTGACGATTTCTTCCCTCTGGATACTAGAAATCAAAAGTTCTCTAGCTCTCAAACATACCAAACAGAAAAGCACAAAAATAAAAAATTTGCCTGTGTCGGAAGCCTGCTTACAAATCAGACATTAACTGATATTATGTGTTTCAAGATAACTCCACTACACTGAGAGGCAGTGCATGTGTTTGAGAGAAACGTCTTGTTACAAACCATTGTGACTCTGTAGACCATCCTGCTTAATTTAATGAAAGATAATAAACCCATAGGGATGCTTCTAAGTGAGTTTTCATTCCATTCCATTTATACATAACAAATACAATGACTAAACCAAACCAAACCAAACCGAGCCTTATCTCCCAATAACAAATACAATGACTGCGATAACAAAAATGAAATTCAGAGAGGATCATAATTCATGCATGTGTGACACATACTAGACAGACAGTGAGCCAGCTAACCTTAAGATTGAAGGACAACTGCCTCATCTTTTGGTTATATTTCTGAAAATCTGAGGAAAGCGTGTCATGCGAGGCTTGCTCAAGGGCAGTTACAGAGCGAACAGCAGCATCTGGCCATGCAAAAGTTGTGCCTCCCTGTAAAATGCAACCAAGACGCATCAAGTTCATAGAGTACTTCTATATTTGCGATGCAATACGATCATGCCAAAATCAGATGAAAAACCCCAATGCTTACAACTAAAATCTTCTCTTGAGATCCATTTGTACTTTTTGAGCAACTGTCACGTGCCTGATCAATGCCATGAGATCCACCTTTCTCCTTATCATCAGTCTGACCATTGTCCATCGAACTGAACCCGAGTTGAATTCCTTGTAGAAGTTTATCTAACCATTTGTCACGCTGTGTTTCACCAGTAAGGACTCTAAATTTTGCTAAAATGTTGTAGTATTCTAAACCATTATTATTACTTCTAACACTCCCTGGGGTTTCCGCTTTTAGAGATTGTCCAGACTTCGTGGTTGTCTCATTGTCCCTTGAGACATCAAGAGGTGAAATTTTTGGTCTTCGCATCAGTCTGCTATTCTTCAACCGATCTTCCTGATCAGCAACTGCATCGTCTGTCTCAATATCAGGAAGATCCCCCAGTCTTGATAAGGTTTTCTGAACAAGAAGATCGATTTCATGTTGTTTGTTGTCTTCATAGTCTTTGTCTGTTAGCTTGAACAATCTCCTTTGTTCGGTGTCATACACCTTTTGCACAATAAATCCAGGATGCTGTTTGCGATTGGGGATCTGTTTGTTTCGAGGTATAAAATGTGCCACACATTTGTGCATCACGGATTCTGCTGGAACCTCGTCGCGATGAAAACTGTAAAAGAGTTCTCTGGCATCCCTTGATTGCCAGTTGCCCCCTCCCTTTTTTTCTGCCTCCTCAGGACGGTAGAACCACTGTCCAGTTACCATCATGGATCCATCTCTTTTCTGACTAACATCCTATAAACAGGCACAAAAAAAAACCCCCAAAAATATAAGGTGGAAAAGAAGGAAAATAAGCATACAAAGGTGGTTTAATACTATGAAGTACACAATTTTTAAAAAAAAGTGCAATGCCACAACAAATTAAGTGTTGCCAAAAACTTATAAGCCTTGTACAATAAGAAAATGAATTCGAAAAGATTCCAGCACGGGTGGACAGACTAGAATCAGAGCATCCCTAGATGGAAATGCTTCACGGACCAACCCTAGAAACTCCAGTTCCTTGAGATCAAAACAAACTTGAACGTTTGAGGGGAGGCAGTAACTCGACAAGCTATGTTAGAAAGAAAGTAATTCCTCTTTCATTATACCCATTTTGCATCCACCTCAAACGAATGAGAACCGTGATGTGCTAAAATATAGAAACCAACTTCTTGTATGTAAATGAAAGTTAGGAAACATCCAGAGCATGTGATCACAACTTGTTGACATGAAAAGCAATGAACCTACCCAACCAAAATTTATTAGCCACAGATACAATTGGGAAACACTTCGAAGAGCCATTTATAAACAAGGAGAGTAATCGATATAGCGATTACCTTAATAATTGCCACATATGGCTTTTGATTTTCTGCCTCAGGAACTAAAAGCACAGGATCTTCCTGCACAAAAACCACACAAAGTACCGCAATGGATAAGCCAACAAGTATGATAAAAGCATGAAGAAATATGGTTTGCCACCTTTTAAACATCAAATGAAGTATTGTTCAAATGCAACACACAATGTGCGTGCGCGGGATCGCAAGGGTGAAAACATCTTTCAAAAAGATCCCAAAGTTGCGCGGGCAAGGATTGAGAGTGCAAGTGCAGAGCAAGGATTAAGTGACCAGGGAAATGACCTAATCAAATTTATCGATTACGAAACAAACAGTAAGCAATACTCGAAAGAAGGGGGAGGTGACTCACGAGATCGTATCGAAGCCCGTCGTACTCAAAAGCGTCGTAGTGGTTCCGCCTCCCTTTACCCTTGCCAGAAACCCTAATCACGTCACCGATCGGCTTGGCATCCTCCTGCACCTCCTCCTCCTCGTTATCGCTCGCAGGCTTCTCTTCTTGTTCTTCTTCTATAGCCTTCTTCTTCTGCTTCTTTCTCTCCCTGTCTTTTTCTTCTTCGTCGTCGTCGTCGTCCTTGTTGTTGAGCTTCAGCTTCTTCTTCTTCCTCTTCCTATCGTTCGGTTTCTCTTCGTCCGTCGTCGGTGAAACCGAACGCGGTGCTCGCGGCGGCAAGTCGTCCTCGTCGTCGCTCGTTGCCACCTGCGCGAACCGTCTGTTGCCTCCCATTCTCTCTCTCTCTCTCTCTCTCTCCCCTAGTATTCGGTGAGCTTTGTCGGTGAATTGGGCTTTTGGAAAATGATTTTTGCCCCGAAAAGAATATGAGTACGTACATAAACGTACATGCAGTGCGTATATACAAATTTTGGATACGTCTCGAGTAATAAAATATGATCCGAGCCGTTTATTTTGCTCAAAATAATTTTTTTAGGGTACTTGCAAAAAAAATCAACTTAATCGGATATGGGGATATTCGTTTACGAAATATCCAACTTACTTTCAAAATCTCAGAAGCCCTAAACAACTGTTTTGAACAAAAGAGCGGCTCAAATAATTTTATGGGACCCAGGACGTATCAAAATCCGTATGTACACATTGTAAGTACATTAAAAGAAGTATGTACCTATACCAGCTCTGTTTTTGCATACTCCTTCTATCATTTGAGCAAAAGAACACAATTTTAAAAATCTGAACTTTGGACGCTAGTCACTCACGTAATTGCTAATGCCGTTTGATTCGCGTGGTCTCACACGCATCGAATGGCTTCCAACATAGTTGTGTCGGGAAATCATGTTCCTAGACTTTTTGTTATTGTTTTTTATGCAGGTAAAATTACCAAACTGTCTTTACTTATTAGTAACTCACTTATCACAATGAAGGGTAATTGTGTCATTCCGTGATAATAAATAGGAGTACAAGAAAAGTAATGCAAAAGGAATTTTAGAAAATAGTGTAAAAAGCATTTCCCGTGATTTTTGCCCAAATCAGTTACCACGGTTTTTCGAGGAGCCGGACTCGGGTCCAGCATGTCCGCTCGGTTTAGTCCCCTAAACCCCACTCTCTCTCTCCATTATTGCCAAGTGGACCCATGACAGTTGATGTTTGATACTCCATTTGACCAAGTGGGCCCATGGCAGGATAAAGGGAAAACCTCGGTAAAGGTGTAAAACGAGCCAAGTTTGTCTCAGCTTGGCTCGTTCGAAACAAACATAATGCACTCGAGCTCAAACTTGATTGATATTTGAGAATTCGAGATCGGTTCGGGTACTAAACGAGTCGAGTTCATGTGTACTAACTTGAGCTCGGTTCGTAAACGAGACAAAAATTTTGTTCTAGTATCCTGTCTGCGGAACAAATTGAACCGAGCCTTTAATGAACCGCTTGCAAACAGCTCCATTTTAAGAGTGATTGAAATTTTAGTTGCATGGTCTAGAGAAGTCCATATAACGTAGTTACATGAATATTCACATCTCTACACAAGCTTGACTAGATAAAGATGATTTCGAACTTAAACCGTTAAGTTTTGTATGGGCCATGGGGTCATAAAAATCATTCCAATCTCGTTTTCTTTTTATTAAAGCTTGATATCCTGTCCAATAGACCGACTAATTGGGAGACAATTGGACAGACTAACCGAAAGACCAATCTCATTGCAACGAGGGATCCGTACTGAAAAATAATAACTTGATCGAATCCATACGGGAGTTAAACCGCAGACTGTCCAGTCTCATTTTCTTAGCTGCATTTTCTGCACCAACACCCCCCAGATTTCTAGTATCAACAGGTTCGATCTTGGTTCACTCTAATGCCTCTGTATGTTCCAACAAGGATAAAGAAACAAAAATGCTACATAACCAAGGCTACGCATCGAATAAAACATGGTGATTCCCGGAGCTTGCATCTGAATTCAATCTACAAATTACGAAAAGGAAAATCCTCATCCTAGGCGCAGATAAATCAACCTATTGCTCATGAAAATGAACGAGAACAGTTATTTTGCTCCTTTCTAGTCTCCAAAGTAGTTGAGCATTATGGACAAAATTGACCACCTTATATGAGAAATGGGATTGCTAAATGCCTGAGGCTTCGGTTGTTGCCACGCTCACTGTGCTCAGCAATTTCCTTCAGACTCGTCCAAGGTTTCTTCTTCCGTTTGTTTGACGTGCCGACAGATTTTTCTGCATCTAATGCAGCAGAATTACTTTCTGGTTCAGCTGCTTTCTTAGACGCAGATCTATTCCTTTTCCTTCTCTTTGCCTCCAACAAAGTTGTACAAGTGCTGACCGAAGGCGTTGCTGGAGTCTCTGTCACAAGATCCACTGTGGTCATTGCTGGCGAGGCAATCTCATCCGTCCTTTTAACCTCAGGGTTGCTCATTGTAGGTTTCTCTGAGTTGACAGACTTTAGGACGATTGGGCGTGAAGATTTCGATTTCATGGGTGGTTTGGCCTTTGGAGGACATATCTCTTTCGTATGGCCTCGAGGAGTCCCTCTCTTCAGGTTTCGATGCGAGCAGAAGTGGCATGAGTATACGACACTGTTTTGGGTGGAAATATTTGGCCTTTTGTGTCTACTACGCCTTGCTTTTGCTCTATTCTTTTCAATTCGAATGGTACAATTGTATCCAGGCTGAAGAATGGATTCACACCTGCAAAATGACACAAGAATTATTATACATCTGCTCTAGTCTAGAGAAACTCTCCCATGTACAACTTTCTGTTGACTAAGATAAACTCTGGTTAGGGAAAATAGGAGGTAGAACTGAGACATTCAAATTACGCCTTCCATTGCTATTGTGAAATGAGATTTTATAGACAAACATCAGCATATTTCCAAATCATTAGTGCCAACCAAAACTTGTTTCTGATCAGATTTCACAAAAACTGGTTGGAAGTCCTTCATAACCACAATATGCCATGTTCAACTAAGGATAAGAGTCTACATGAGTGATCTAAAGTCCTCGCCAATTTGCAACACGATCAGGTTCAGAACTGGCCATTAGGATACCATGACTGGTCATCTTACTTACCAAATAGTCTCATATTTGAGCCCACACAGCACTTCCCAAGGATGTACAGAGGTGAAAAGATATGTAGACGGCACAAAAAGGTAAACAGATGCAACTAAGAGGAATCGAGCAAACAAGGCAAAGAAAAGAAAAGAAGAAGAAGGCGAAGAAAGAAGAAGAAGATGCAGCCTAAGTATGGTAGACACTGTATGCAAAACTGTCCTTCTCAATTGCAGAATCTTCATATCAACTAGTTGCAGCAGATTACGAAGTTCTGCAAATGGTATTCGCCATGCAAAAATGTCCAAACAAAGAACCATAAAGCAAGGCATGTTGGAACGCTACCCAACTTTTTGTCTGAGAACCATAAAGCAAGCCAGTGTTTGGACTGTTTCTCATTGTGCTTTTGCTCCCTAGCTAGGTGTGATTTTCTTTTTTTCCGGGGCTTTCCCCTGTAGTTGATTCAGCAGGTCTTTTTCCCTGCTTCGTTCTAGTTGTAAGGGTTTGCCCTCTGATTTTTGTTTGTTTGCTCAATAGATGGTTTAATTACCAAAAAAAGAGTTAAGAAGTTTAAGATTCAAACTTTATTCCCCAATCCAAGCTTCATTAGAATGTTCATTGTATCGGGGGTGGGGGGTGGTTGGGGTTCCTGCACTTCTTGGTCCCATTTTCTTCTTTTTCCTCCCTTGAGGGGAAAGAGAATAGAAACTGGACTAAGAAGGCAGCAAAGAAAATGAACATTTGGCCCGTTTATCAAACCTTTAAAACTGCCAACAGGCAATCACAGAGCAATGCAAGCGTACTAGCATGCATATCGTAGCCGATAACACATGCAGCAGGGCTGCTAAATGATCCAAGCCACCCAAGTTTGAGCTTGTGGCTTGTTAAAAGCTTGTCCACACACAAAAAAAAAAAAAAAACTCGAACATATATTCTTATAGCTAAACGAACGAACATATATTCATATATTCTTACAGTATGTATGTGATCAAAACTTGTTTGAGATAGGCTTGTCTCATAAACAAGCTAAGCCATAACATATTTTGAACCTCATTAAATTTTTCACACCATGCTTGAACAACAACCCGCTTGGCTCGTTTATCACCCCTACACATGCATACACACATACATACTGTAACATACATACATACAAAAAATAATGAGAGAGAGAGAGAGAGAACCTCTGGCAAGTAACCAACGATAGGTCAGGCGGTGCTCCCAACGCCTCATGAACAGCAGCCAATCTGTGCCCGAAAAAGGCACCCAAAGAAGGTATAGATGCTTCGTCGCTGGCCCAAACAGCGAGGTTTCGAAGGTGATCTAGTTTGAGCATGGACTTGGGGTTCACACTGGTTTTCCTCTTCCCAATAGATTCCTCTCTCAGTGTCATTGAAGGCATCGATCCAGAAGGGTAATTGGGTGGCTTCTTGTTTGATCGTTTCTTCCCCATCTTTTTTGCTCTCTCTCTCTGGATTTTTGGGTTGAGAATTTCGTCGAACACCTTAGCTTTGTTTGGTAACACTGCCACTTTTCTGTTTCCTGTTTTCTATTTGTTGAAACCAGTTTCTACTTTTCCTAAAAAAAAAAAAAAGTGAAAGCGGAGAACATGTTTTGTCAACCTGTTTTTAAAAAAATATATATTTAAACATGAAATTTTTTTTGACTGAACAGCCGAAACTTCTCATTAACTTCCAAAACTCAAAAAGTCGGAATTACAGAGATTAGTAAGACTCCCCTATGAAAAGCTAAAGCTATCCAGTGAGCAACTCTATTACACTTCCAAATTATTCCAACAGCTTACGGATCTACTATATTCACATTGATCAACAGTCCAAAGAAAGCCAATAACTTTGGATATCTACCATGGACAAAGATATTTGCTCCTCTAGCTAATCATGTGACTGATTTTGACAAGTCACAGAGCCAAAACTGAGTCCACTTAGAAGGATTCAAATCGATTAGCAGTTAAAGAATATCATCAAATACGAATTCAAGGATTTGGATTCCGAATCCATTCGGGCCTGTGAAAGGAACAACCAAAGCCAACAACGAAGGGAAAAACAAGTACTTTACATCTCTTAATCCAGAGAAAGCATTAACTAATCATCATATTAGATTCAACCCGTCAAGTTTCATTCTTACAAAGATAATAAGGAAAACCAATCATGTTGCCTTTCTTTCACGCTTTGATTTCGCAGCCTCAAATGCTCAAACCAATGCCTTTTTCACACAAGCACAAATACAACAGTGATGCTTCTACACGAATTAATGATACCAAGAACAACATATCAAGAACATCACCACGCAATAGTACTCACAGTGCGTATTCCGGAGATCGGAATCCTTCGACGCCAAGCGTGGTCAAATAGTAGTGATACTTCTCTGGAATCAAACTGCAGCAAGTCATATATCAACTACCCCAATTCAATCCCAAACATGGGACTAATATTTCAGAAAATTATTGCCCAATAGTACAAATGATTTGAAAAGAAGCTGATTTCACAGGGAATGAGAAATCAAACAATCAGCAAAAAGGATGGATAAGCTGTTAGGGTTTGCAAAATCGCATCTACTAACAGAGTTTTAATCAGAGAGAGAGAGAGAGACCTAGAGAGAGAATCCAAGCCTTGTAGGAGTTCGTCAATCGATGGGTCGAGAGAACATATATATTATGTCGAAATCGTGTTCCGGAAAAACGCTATCAGAAAGAATTTTTTAACGTCCCAAAAAACACAAGTAACGCGTGCGTCCGAAGCCCGAGTTTGGCACTGAATGGATTTCTCATCTTACACCTGCGAAGTGTCAAAAAGAAGCCCTCTCCCCCTTTTCTGGGAATTTTCAAACTTATTTTGAAATTAATTTGATGATCCGATTTGTCCAAATTGTGAAACAGGTTAATTACGATGATTCTGAAAAGTATGAATTTAGTCAAGTACCAATTGGTTATTAATCGGAGAAGATATGTTGCAAAAAAAATTGAAGAAAAGTTAGCTTGACACACTTGATTATAACCTTATCAAGCTAGAAAAGAAGAAGAAGGCTTCCCTTGCCTTTTTTTTGCAATTTTTCACCCGACTTTGGAATTAATTTGATGATCCGATTTGTCCACACTGTGCAAATTGTCAATTAGAATTAGTCTGTAACAAATTAATTCAATCGGATGCCTCTTGATTATTAATCGGAGAAGATATATGTCAAAAAAAATTGATAAAAAGTGAGACGGGTACACTTGATTTCTCCTTCTCGTCGTCGTGGTCCGTTCACCGTTCCAAAAAACAAGTAACGCGCGTTTAGAAATCGCGAGTTTGGTCATGACTAAAATTCGCATCTTCAACCTGCGAAGTGCCAAAAAGACTTTTCTGTGAATTTTCAAACTTATTTTGTAATAAATTTTATGATCCGATTTGTCCAAATCGTATAAAAAGATAATTATGATGATTCTGAAAGGTATGAATTCAGTCGAGTGCCAATTGGTTATTAATCGGAGAAGATATGTTGCGAAAAAAATTGAAAACAAGTTAGGTGGCCACACTTGATTATAACTTTATCAAATTAGCCTTCTTCTCCTACTCTTTTTTGCAATTTTACACCTTACTTTGCAATCAATTGGATGATCCGATTTGTCCATATTGTGTAACTTGTCCATATTGTGTAACGTATCAATTCAATCTGATGCCTCTTGGTAATTAATCGGAGAAGATATATCTCGAAAAAAATTGATAAAAAGTGAGCCGGGTACACTTGATTACAACTCAAAAGGACTTTTTCCCCTTTTTCTCCCCTCCTTCCGGTCGTCGGGGTTGGTTATAACTGTGGCAAATCCAAAGTCGACCTACGCCGCCATTGACCCGAGTTCCGGTCGCCATTGCAAATCCCTCCGTTCCGAAATGAGAGTCCATCGGCATCCAAGTCTAACTCACCCACACGGCCAGAAATTGATGCAAGGTATATCATGCCTTCCACATGTTTGACATTTGGCTTATGAAGGAAGTTGTTTTTCGGCCTATGGTTTAATTGTGTGAAATCTTGATTCGAAAATAAGCAGCACAATCGGTATCCATAGCTTTGAACCCATTCTTTCATTTGAAGTTTTCTGGGTTCTCACAGATGAATGAGAAAGTTTTGGTTGATCCAACCATGCTTATCTCCTTATTCTCCTAAGCCTATAAGTGGTAAGAGCCGTAAAATCCCCCCTTGGTTCAGCCATCCAATTTGATTTTGCAGGTGCTTCTGCGTTGTTGTGATCGACTTTTTTTGCAGCTGTTTTTGATTCCTTCTATCATGTGCTTCTGATTTCGATTAACACAACAAGTCGATTCCTGCAAGTCCGAATGATCACGCAGAGATCCTTTCGGTGTGCCATTGTTTCACTTTCATCCCTTCCCCACTTTTCTTCGGTTTTTTTTATTTGCAATTAGAATTACTTGTGAAACAGTAGCAGGGACTTTCAAACTTTTTGCAAACTATTTACGGAATCTCTGCTTGCCGAGAATCTATCTCGGGGCCGCAATGTCCTAGTTATTTGCTTTTACTTTTGCTTTTGCTTACAGATGCTTAGCTAGAATCTGAGGAAAATTTGATGCAGGAACAATTATAATGGTGACTTCTCCGTACAGAACCTTTGTGATACCAAAATGGGTGTTAACGGCGAAACAGATGATACTAGTAGTAGCATTGATAAGTGTGGAAAACGCTTTGTCAAGCCTCCAATGTTTCAGAAAGGGGTCCTAAGAACCAATTGCATAGACTGTTTAGATCGCACGAATGTTGCTCAATTTGCATTTGGGTTGGTTTCTCTCGGGCATCAGCTGCATGCCTTGGGATTTACAGACGACCCCATTATTGGTATGGATTGCCCTTTGTCAGATGACATAATGAGGCTATATGAGACAATGGGTGACACGCTTGCGCTGCAATATGGTGGATCCGCAGCACACAATAAGGTAATCCTTCAAATGGTGGCATGATATATTTATACGTTTATGTGTCCGCGGAGCGAGTGATATGTCAAAACATATTTGCATGCCACAAAGCTAGAGAACCTCGATCAGTTGAAGTCCAGTAAGAATTGCATGAGTCACTGAACCTCAGTTGAAGTCCAGTAAGAATTTCCTTTCAGGGCGAGGCGAGCACCTGCACAATTTTAAGGTTTCAACTCCAAACTCCAATGTTCTTACACTTCCTTTCCACAAAAAAGAAAATATAGTGACAATAAAAGTAAAAAAAAAAAAAAGATCAGAAATATCACTCCTTTTCTATTGGCTCTCCTTTTATGTTTTGCCAGAGCAAAATCAAGTTACCGGTGAATTCTGGAAAAAAGAAAAGTGGATTGAGCGCTGAGAACCCATTTCTCCTTGCATATGAAGAAGCTTATTGTTAAGTAACAGTGGTCAAGTCTCCACCAGCTTAGCAGCCAACTCAGCTTCAACCAGCTCAGCTGCAACTACCAGCCTAGTCTCAGCTCATGAAGAGATTCTGGCAGTTACATGAAGAGATTCTGGCAGTTAAGAGTGTGAAATTCAAATAATTCGGTTGCAGTTCTTGATTTTCATTTCAGTTTAATTTCGGTTGTAATTTTGCGTAACAAGTTAAGGACCATTGGATCTTGAAGCACACAACTACACAGTCCCTTGTTCTTCACTGTCAGTCAACTTTGCTTCTTTTGTGTATATTAATGCTATCAACATGTTTCGGGAGTTCTACATCAAAGAGGATATTTAGAATTGCAAAGTACTGCCTTCTTCTGTTTTTCTTTTATGTCATCATTTTTACTTCTCTTTTGCATTTTAATCTTGGAGAAAAACTATGGTACACTCAGGTAGTGTACCATAGAAATGTTACGCAATAGTGTACCTTGGAAGTGTATGGTACGATAGTTATGGAGCATGACACGTACTTTTGGTGCATGGTAAACATAATTTTTGGCTATTACTTAAGCATTTTTATGGTATTACTTACGTAATTTTTTGGTCAAGTCACGAGTAGGGGTGTACTGTAAAGTATTAACCCCAAAATAATTACACAATCTTTTTAGTTAGTCACACGTTTTTTTTGGTATCAGTTACGTACTCTTGAGGTGTTAGCTACACATATTTTTGGTAACCAATGCAGCCAATTCTTTTTTTGGTGTTGTACCGAGGTTTCTCTGTTAATCTTTATCAGTATTGGAAGGATTTCCTGCGTAACAAGTCCAAGGACCGATGGTGTTTCTGGTCGTGGACTCTCCAAAGATCAAGTTAGGATAGGCAAAAGAGAGTACGAATAGCCACCAAAAAGTGTAATAGTGTGCGTACCTGTTCCATCCAAGTCACGGCTATATATATAGAAGTGCAGAGTATGTCTGGTTCATTAATGGAGTGATGGTACTGAGATTTGTAGGAGAACGCGGAGAGTGGTGATTCTAAAACTAAGGCAAGGCCTGAAACGGGGGCGCCACGGCGTGCCGACTGACCAATCGTGAGCCGAGCAGAATATGACTCACGCAGCCGACCTTGTTCGCCGAGCAGAAGTCCCTTGACACGTGACACATTTTCAGAGCCCGGCGAGGCGTGTCCAAAAATATACGTACTTACTCATCAGTAACTAATACCGAAGAAAGTACCAGACCAATGATTCAGGAAGAAATAGCCTTAATCATTGCCTTTAAGAAGTTGAGTGTTTGGATTCCCGTAATTTGCAGGGCTCATAAAGTAATCAAGTTATATGAGATCGAGTTTGTGTTCGATCTTCTATTGTTCAAGATCAATTTTGTCGCCTAAACAGACCAAGTTTGAAATTTTTTGAAGCTCGTTAAATTATGAAGCTAAGCTCGGAGAACTACTTCTCGATTGTTTGGTTTTTGACTCTTTTGAAATTTAAGACACTAGATATTGCCATATTGGCTCGTGTCCAATTCGATTAAAACTTATTTTAACCTAGTGTACACAAACATTAGTGAATAACCACCAACTCCTTATCTCCCCTGCTATTAGTGGCTCTTGCAAACAGTTGACTCACGCCAACGGCGGAGCAAGAATTTTTACAAGCGCACCAACATTTCTTCACTGAGGATAGGAGAAAGAATGACATAAGATGGGAAACCAAGGAAAGCAAGAACACATAGGGAATCTAGGGGGAAAAAAAGAAAGAACAAGACCACAGCATCTATTTCACACCAAATGACTAGTGAATAGAAAATCCCAAGCCCATGAATCCGATTTCTATCAAACCATCACACACACACACACACAAAAGAAAAAAAAAAGAAAAAAACAACAAGATCCATCACCTATTCACAGAAGAAAAATTAACTATAAAGGTTTTTAACTATAAAGACAAAAAACAACTAACAATTAGCCATCTGCATTCTGATCATTCTACTATACATCTGATTCCTCCTTTCCTCAGCTGCTGCACCATTGGTTTTACAGGCTTACTTGGCACAGAGTCACGTAACACTTCTCCCTCTGATGATTGGCCATCTCCTCTTCGGCATTGGTTCCAAACTTGCATAGTTGCACCTGAATTTGAAATCATTATTTTTATCTGTAATGATCCATTTCACTCACTTCAGCACCATCATTTGTATTCTCCATTCCCCTTTTAGCTTCAATACACAATTCAACCGAATCGACATCATTCCTTTTTCTTTTTTTTTTTGTGTTGTCAAAATCGACATCATTCATTTCTTGTTCATGGAGAAGGAAGCTGAACATTCAAATGAATTCTTTTGAATATTCAGCTTCCTCCACCAATGCCTCAGAATTGTCAGCATTTTTGTTCAGTGGTTGGTCTCTGCTATTGCCTTTTCCTTCGCTTTGTACTTTCTTCCTTGTAAGTGGCGCTTCAGATCAAGCTCACATGTGACAGCGACCTTACATAGAGAACAACTCCACAGTTTCTGTAACTTTTTACTCAAATTGACCGAGGGCGTATCGTTGACAAATTCAGTTATTGGTATCTCAGATTTCCGCTTTACCCCAGAAACGCTCGAGTCCAAAGGCTTTGCCTGCAGCAAAATAATATGCAGTAACCACGAAAATATATATAGATAATGAAGATAATCATGATGTGGGGGAGGGGCAGTAGAATGCAGATGTAGATTGAGTCTTCATATGGATGTCACTAGTCTCATGCCGATTAAAGGACCTAGGTTTTATTAGTAACTAGAATCTCATATATTTCTTCTCAGCCCAATGTGGTATGTCGAAATGGCAAAGCAGATTGTAAATTGCAAAATGCAACGGTGGAAATATGGAATCCCAACCCCATATTGGGTTCCAAGTAAATTTAGATCACAGCTAATGAGTTAAATATTAGGTCTCCATGCACTTCGATGCGTATATGACTCTTCAAACATAAGTTTGCAAGTGAGGCAGCATGAATATGAAACTACTGAAGTGTGGCTATCGTATCGTATCTAGCTCTATGAATCCCAACTCTTCAGATACGAGGCATGGAATGAAACAGACCCAAAAGCTGGGTATGTATATCTGTGCATGTCCCAATCCGACACAAGAAAATGTAGTCGTGTATTTGGAGCATCGTAATGAAAGAACATATGAGGTTATACTGTCAAGAAATCTAGAATTGAAACTAAAGGAGGTGGTGAATAAAAGGGGGAGAATGCTCTCAAAATAGGAATCAACAATAAGAGAAACACTCTCCTCTTCTTCTTCTTCTTCTTCTTTTTTAGCATGGAAGAAACTGTAAGCGTCGTCGTTGTCGTCTTGTTTTTCTTGATAAGTACTCATTTCATTCAAGACCAAACATACAAGTTCTTAGGGGCATACCCCAGATACAAACCAAGCCTGCCAAACAGCCTAGGCCCTCAACAGCTATACATCACAGGTCCAACAAAACACCAGAAAACAAAACTCACAGGCCACATCTAAGGAGGGAAGTAAAGAAATAAAAAAGAGACAATAAAAAACCCATACCAATGTGTTAGCAGTATTCCACTGGATAAACTAGGCATCACCAAAAAACTCGAAGCTTCTTTATGTTCTTATTCCACCATCAACCCAAGGATAAGAGGGTCCAATTTGCTTAAAACTTGGATCAACGATGTGAGACCCATACCATGCTTATATCCTGACTATATCCTCAAGCAAGTGAATGATGCAACCACCCAATGAAAGGTAGACAAGGGAAACTACATATGACATCCAATGGCATTCACTTGGTATACAGAACACGCGTATGATGCAACAGAATGGGGTAGCCCATTTTCCCCTTGTAGATCCAGCGGTAGTTGATGAAAATGCTGTTTAAATTTTCTTTATTTAACCTATTCTATAAGGAAAAGGAAGCTTCTATAGGGGAGGATATATTTAAGAGTCACTTTTCGTATAATTTCAGAAAAGTAAAATCTACTAGTTCTTAGCGTATGTTTCCCTAGTTGAATTAAATTAGGAATTAACATGACTAAACAAAAAGTAGCATACTGAAAGTTCGGAGAACTCCAAAAATCTCCTGCGCAATGAAGGTAAAATTTTAGACAAAAGATCTCAAAAACAGTAGGTTGAAATGGAACCCAATTGGTCGAAGTAAGCATGCATAAACATGAGCAGATGCAAAAGTACAAACAGTTACATAAGGCACGATAAAATAGAAATTAGGAGTCTAGACTCTAAAGTAATTCCCCACTCTTTCACTTAGTAGTCAACCATAGGGCATTTCCAATCCTGCAATATACTTTGTTACCAAAGTCACAGGGTATAGTACGAGTCAATTAAATACTACAGTATGTATCATCTTCTTAGGCCTCATAAACTTTAATCATCTTAACTTGGCATATATATTCTTTTGCCCTCATCACCCAAGAAGTCTACATTGCCCAATAGCTCACCTAATTTTTCAAGTAATCAACAACAAACCCCACTTTAGGAGATAGTTGCAACTTATAAGCAAATGACAGATACCGCACATTAGATACAAAGAGAGGCCACCTCATTACGAAATACTAAATGATTTAGGCCCCGTTCCACTAAGGTTCTTAGCAACTATCTATGCACGATATTCATCCATTTAGTAGAAATAGAAAACTTCAACATTCCAATTTAGGCTATGTTTATGACATAGGGCATCGTCAAATATTTGTTGGAGCAAAATAGTACCTTTCGTTCATGAGATGTTTGATAGCACCAGGAAAACGTGATCCTTCAAAATGATTCTCAATCAAGCCCTCATTGGGAGAGTGAGGCTGAGTCCACTGGCCAAAGAGGGGTCGCCGAGTACTCAGTTCCCAACCACTGGTATCTGTTTCACTAGATTTTAGTCAGGGACACCATCAACCTAAAGCACTATAAGAGCCAAGTGTAGTATTTTCTGAAGGTTGGAGCTCGTGAATTTCATGAGCTCAGACCTTTTTCGAAAAAACAAGAAGAAAAAGAAAATGTACATTCCTGCATGAATCATATGTGAGTGCATGATTTTCAAAGGAAAAGGGCACACTGCGATGGAAAATAGGTTGTACATGCTTATTATACATTCTAATTGATAAAGCAATACTAAACAGATACCATTTCAATATGAAACCAACCAACAGGCATAAAACCTCGATGACTAACCATGTATACCTCGCTATCCAGTTCAATATCATTCTAGCTGCTCGGGTCGTTCCGCAAAAGATCGGCTCATTCTATTGGTTCGGCGCGTTTCAAGAGACTCGTTAGGTAAAGTTAGGTAAATTAGATAGGTTCGACTTGTTTACAAGCGAGCTGAGCTCAAAACCCATTAAGTTACGTGGGTGGTTTATGTATATACATGCATTCAGTTAGTTTTTACGTGGTTCCTGTACCGGATTCATTGAGAACTTTAAACAAACACCTAAAATGCACAAAATGCCTTAACCCCAAGACCCATGAATAGATCTAGACCTCCAACGCTCAAGACACTCCAATACCTCACGCTCATGAATTTCATGACTCGTGATTTTTACTAGCTTCGAGCTCATTAATATCACGAGGTACACCCTCGTGATTTCTACTAGCTTGTAGCACTTGAAAATCACGAGCTCGAGGTTCCACAGAACTAATCGAAACAAGAGAAGAAATAACGCGAAATAGGATGTCGGGTATGCGTACAGAACCAGGAGGGGATTTGAATCGGCAAAGAGATTGCGGCTAGACCGGCCCGCAAAAAAAGTAACACGTGTGTATGAAACGTGAGTTTGTTATTGAATGGACTTCTCATCTTCAAATTGCGAAGTGACATAAAGAAGGCCTCTCTCCCTTTTCTGGGAATTTTCAAACTCATTTTGGAATTAATTTGATGATCTGATTTGTCCAAATTGTATAACATGTTAATTACGATGATTCTGAAAAGTATGAATTCAGTCTAGTACCAATTGGGTTATTATGGACAAAACTTTGGTCTGTCCCTACTATGCCCAAAGTGTGTCATTTCATGTGGAAAGTGGTTAAGAACTGGGTTGCGTGCAAAGCTAATTTGTTTAAAAGGAAATGCTCCCCCTCCCCAATCTGTCCACTTTGTAATGTTGCCCCTGAAACTATTGAGCATTCTCTGTTTCATTGTCCTTGGACTAGAGCCGTTTGGTTTGGCTGTGGAAAATCTTTTTGGACTACTAGTTTGGAAATCTCTTCAACTGCTAGATGGATGGAGGACCTTCTATGTGGACAGATGGCAAAGGAAACTACAATGGAGAATATGGCAGCAATTTTTCAGGTGTGTTGGGCTATTTGGAAAGCTCGAAATGCCTATGTATTCACCGGAAAGGTCCCACTCCCTGGAGATACTATTGAAGCTGCTTCTGTGGGTTTTAAGGATTACCTCCATGCACTCTCTCAGATTCCTAAACCAAATCCCCCCCATCGCCCGACGATCAGAAGTTGGATTCCTCCTCCCCCCCCCTCTTCTCAAATTCAATTCGGACGGAGCATTTAAATCCACTAGCAGCGCTGCTGCCTTTGGCGTGATCGCCAGGGATTGCGGTGGATCAGCTCAGTTTTGGCGTATGGGAAAGGTCATGGCTGCTTCAGCTCTCGCTATAGAAGCGTGGGCACTTAGAATTGCGTGTGGAATTGCCAAGGATATGGGTCTCTCTGAAGCCATTTTTGAATCAGATTGCTTGGAACTTATCAATTGTTTTACCATCCCTTCTGCTACTCGACCTTGGGAAATCTGGACTATAATTGAAGACATTGTTGACTGGGCTAGCAACAGAAATTGGTCTTTCCTCTGGTGTCCCCGAGAAAAGAACAAGGTGGCGCATTGGCTAGCAACTAACTGTCTTAATAGAAAAGTTATTTTTTCCTCGGGTTGTATTCCGCCTGATTTGCATTCTCTTTTAAACTCTGATGTACTCAGCTGATTCTGTTTTATGCGATTATGATCTTTTCAAAAAAAAAAATCGGAGAAGATATGTTCCAAAAAAAATTGAAAAAAAAATTAGCTGATCGCACTTGATTATAACCTTATCAAACTAGTCTTTTTCTCCTACCTTTTTTTTTGCAATTTTACACCTGACTTTGGAACCAATACGCTCCACTCGTTGCACTTTGCTTTCCGCTCTGCTCCGCTCCGGCATCTGGCCTTCTTTCTAGAACTCCTTAGTATCTCTCCATACTAACATATGAGCCATAGTTCTAACAAATAATTTAGGAAGAACAAGGCATATGTTTCCTGCGTGCGAAGCTCATAAACAAATCAAGTTATTTGAGTTTGTGTTCGCTAATTAAAAGATCGTTCAAGATCGATTTGTTACATTATTAAAAGATCGACCAAGTTTTTTTTTTTTTTTTTTAAGTTCGTTAAATTTTTAAACCGAGTTAGAACGAACTACTTCTCGACTTGTTTGGATAATAACTCACAAAAAATGTATGACACTCAATAATAGCTCGTGCTCACTTTGATAAAAATTTATCTGAGTTTGGCTCATCTCATTAACAAATCAAACTTGAAAATATTTTTCATGTTTGTTAAGTTTTTAAACCAAGCTCAAACAACCTCAAGCCACTCATTCGGCTCGTTTATCACCTGTATCCAGTGGCGGACCCAGGATTTTGACATAGCGGGGGCACCAATTTTCTTTGTAACACCGTAATATGTGAGTTACAATTAAACACATTCACACCAAAATAATTTTAGTATTCATGATAATATAATAATTTAAAAGTATATATGCATTTTAATAATAAGCTACTTGGATAAATTTGCGCACTTTGACTACATGTGTTAAAACAAAATTATCACATGTTCATCATCTATTTTTCTATTATTAACTCTACAAGTACAAGTTTCGGGGACCAAAAATGTAAAAATACAATATGCGAGTTCATATTGAGTACTACACAAATGATGGGAGACGTTGAGGAGTGGGGGAAACCTTAGTTGTGAAAGAGTTTTAGTGGATTTTGAAAAAAAAATACGGAGTAAAAAAAAAAAGAAAACTTCGGAGTGCGGGGGGAATTGAACTGTTTTAGTGGATTTTGAAAAAAAGTTAAAAAAACCCTTCAGAATGGGGGAGCGTGGGGAATCGAACTCCCGCCCATTGGTCCTTCAAGCACGTTGCTTACCATTGCACCAGGCTTCAACTTATTGCACATATTTAGCATATATAATATATATATACATAAAATCGGGAAAATTTTTTTAAAAAAAAGGGCGTGGGGGCACGTGACCCCACGTGCCCTATGGTGGGTCCGCCCCTGCCTGTATCTGTGTGCTATTGGATTGTTTTCGAAAAATTAAATTGTCTCAACAGTAGGCAATAAAAGAGTAAAAACAAATACGATTTAAAATTAAAAACCGTTCAGAAAGAAGAAAAGTTGGTTTTGGTTAATATTAATTTGGTTTTCATTTTTTATTTTTTAATCAAGAATATTTGTCTTTTAAGTAGTATTTTTGGTCATCGATGAAAAGAAATTGGAATCCATTTCGTAGAGAAGAATCGAGATTGGAAAAAGCAAAGTTGGGCCAAAACGCTACACCAAGAGGACGTTGGAAACGAATTTTAAAGGGAGAGCACATGTTTGGTGTAGATGAAAATGTGTCATTGTGACGAACTTTAGTTTTTCCCCAGATTACCAAAACAAAACACTTAATTCCACTTGAATTACCCTCACCTTTCTATAACCGTAAGGGTAGAAATGTCAATTTAATCTAAACACAATACACTCCACGTTCACAATAACTGTTCCACATCCACAAACAAAAACAGTTTTCTTCAAAATGATGGCCAATGTGTTCTGCTGGAAAAAAGATAGATTAAAATTTGAAAACTATTGTGCATGCATATTCCTACTCCTATAATTCGACTTGCACACGTATGGTGTGCACCCGACCTCTAGTTTACCATTGATGTGCGGATGCAATCACTATTGTTTAGTGCCGAATGTCAACTGATGGAAAGTGGACTCTCTTATTTTTATTTATATTTATTTTTGTGGTGAAGCTAAATAAGGGCTATATGCAACCTCAAGTTTCGCACATTCCTTATTATTATTGTAGCTAGCATTCGTTCAAAATATATTTTTACTACATATTTACAAAATACAAACTAGTTTATTATCAATACATGCATGCACTCTAAACTAAACTTCCATTCTTTTTAGAAGTAACAATGATTCAATAAAGAACTGAAAAATATTGACCATTTCCAATAACATACAACAAACTGAATACTCATACAACAAATACATGACACCCACAATGTACCTTACAAACAAACACACAAAGAATAAGCACAAAAATTACATAAAATACTTATATATGCGCTCACGTGAATGAATGATCTGATCACTTACATGGCACCGTAATCTTTACTAAGGATTGTTGACCACACCAGATTCACTAGTCTGCAGTATCCACCCTGGCTCCGCACATTTTGCCCTACTGGGTCTGGTAAAATTCCCCCACCACGTGATCTGATACTCTCTCTCCCCTCCGGCTCCCCCCCCACCCCGATGTTGGTAGCTCTAAGTCTAACCCCCCAGCTCAAACCCTACCTTTTGCCTTCCAACATAAATTATTAGCTCAGCCCATAGTTAATTTAAGTGAATCAGTTTCTCCCCTCTATAAAACCAGCCACTCAGACCCCAGTCACAAACCACAAAAATAACCACTAGACATACAAAAAATTGTGATGTACACAGTGAATGTGAGAAGCCATATTAAAAACTTGTTGGTGGCGGGGAAACCACTCAAGACCAGCATAATAGTGCACAACGATCCGATTAAAACCAGAGTGTTAACAAGCATAGAGTCAGCGAGAGGGTTTCTATTAGAGTTGTAATACACCGTAAAATGAGAAGTAGTGTCTAGAAAGGCAGTACCCGCACCTTGGCCCGTTTCACCGGGTTTTTCCTTAAGACGACTCAAAGTTTGGTTCCCTTTACTAGATTCTTGCCAAAAACCACCAGGTGAACTCAAAATTTGGTTCCCTTTACTAGATTCTTGCCTAAAACCACCAGGTGGACTCAAAATAGCTTGATAGGCCATAGTTGCTATTAGGGTGGCTGCTGTTATTAAATGACCGCATACCTGTTGGCATGGAAGATGAATTTATTTGAGATTTTGGGTCATGGTTACTAGGAAAAAGAACTAGTCGAGATTTTTAATTTGCTGTAAAAAAAACATGAAAAATCATGTAGGAAAGTTTTTTTTTTTTTTTTAACTCTAAAATTGCACGTCTTTTCGTAGGGACTATCATTTTGGGACGGAATGAGTAATAGCCATTAATTTTTTGAAGACTAATACTGGTATCCGACAATGTGATTTTTACGTACGAGTCAAAGTACTCGACTAGCCACAAAGAAAATAAACGATCCAGATCAGTTTTGGGCTCAGGATGAGGCACCTCAAAAAATGATACAACCACACACAAATCCACGCACAATTATACAACACATTGTGTGTGGTTGTAGAAGGACTCGGGGCACCACATGCCGAGTCCGGTGACTTCCACTTCGCAAACTCTAAATTTTGCTTTAAAAAGTAGTAGAAAGGATTTGATTGAATGATTTATAGCTATGCATATGTATGAGTACTGTAGTTGTATCAAACTGTGGAAACTCATTGGAATGAGAGGGAGAGAGTGTGTGTGAACCATCCGACAGTACATACCTCTCGGAGCCAGGTATGGTTAACCTTGAAATACTTGATCCAACACATATAAATACGTTGCAGTACTTCTCCAGCTTTGCTCCGACATTGAGGAGGATTATATTCGGGCAAGGAATTCGACCCACCGCAAGGAGGTCTATGAAGACCTGCTTGGAAAAGCAACTCTAGGATTTCCATGGTTTTTAGGTCTCTGTTAGGATAGTCCTCCACAAAATCCAAAGCAGTAGATCCGTTCCGGTTCTTGACATTGGTGTCATCATGATCTTTGACAATCTTTATTTCCAACATATATTTTATGGTCTGCACATCCAAGTTGTTCTTGATCAGATATTGACATTGTGAGGTTGAGATCGTTTACAAGTTGTCCTTGCTTTTTTCAGAGATTAATTTCTCTTTCTCCTTTTCAGTTAGAAATGTTCAAAAGGGGATAAAGGGATGAAAAATTGCAGCTTGTAGTGATGCAATATGAGTCAATTAAATAGTCTAAAACCTTTCATCTTTATTTCTGACGTAGTTTATTGGTTTTGTTGAGTTTGAAATAAGAACTTTCCATTATCAAAGTAGATCCGAGAAGGACCCATAAACGGACAAACTGAATAATTTAGTCCTCCTCATATCGGTGAGGGTAACTACATGCATGTATACACAAATACTTACATCCATTTGCTTGAGGGCTGCAGCAAGATGCAAGATAGTGTTGCCATCATTGTCTCCGGAGTTGAGAAGAGACTCCTTGTCATTAGCCTGCAGATATTGTACGAGTGTCTTTAAAGCTTCTAGCCTATTATATTTCACACACAAGTGCAAAACATTCTCTCATTTGTCTAGTTTCTCAAGAATCGACTCTAGTTTGGCTTGAAGCAATGCTGGTATCACCTCAACTCTCCCTTTTATGGCCACCAAGTGGAGAGGAATTCTACCTGTTGGAGTACATGTGTTTGAGAGTTATATACAAAATATATACATTCCTAGAAATGTATTAAAAATATGTGTTGTTCTGTATATGTGTGTGCGCGCGCATGCGTGACAAGTATACACAATCTCACACACACTAGAGGAAAGTTGCTATGAGCATCGGGTTATAAGATGTTGGAGTTGCTACTGTTTAATTTGTTGACGATTTAAAAAAAAACTTCTATAAGCAACTAATTATAGGAAAGAAATATAATTAGCTCGATCGCATATCATTAAGTGCCTTTTCCGAACATTATTATCGTGTTTTTTTCATGTCGTTCTGTGCCCGTGCTTTTTCTGTGCTTTTTTCATGCTCGTGCTTTTTTCGTGCTCTTGCCGTGTCTGTGCCACATTTTTTAAAACAAACACACCAACCATACTCACCTAAAGTGATTGGCAACTAGGTTCAAATTGCTTTGGATTTGAAGTAAACGAAGGTGTGGAAGGGAAGGAGTACTAGCAGGGGTTCAGATTCTGAATAACTATCACGTTTTTTTACCTATTTGAATTATAATCAAATTGCCTTGGGTCGTTTACCACTGTCAGTAATTGAAATTTTGGATTTTTTCTATAAGTGGATTCATCTTTTTTTGGAGTGTTCAATCAAGAACAAAAATTTAATACTGCATTGTAGGGAAAAAATTGAAAAGAACAAGTAGCATGAATGTGATAGACCACAATATGGATAAAAACTACACAAGCCACGGCTAGAGAGAGATAAGAATCCACGAGTAGAACTGAGGAAGAATTTAAGCATACCATTGAGGGACTGTGCGCAGCACGGGGCTGTGCGGGGCAAATCGCCGCCGCTCTGGTCTCGTTCCGATGATCGAAAACGTTCACTTCGTAGAGCTCGTCGAGTAGAACAAGTGTACCAAAAATTAGCTCGATCACATATCATTAAGTGACTTTTCTAAACATTATTATCGTGTTTTTTTCATGTCGTTCTGTGCCCGTGCTTTTTCTGTGCTTTTTTCGTGCTCTTGCCGTGTCTGTACCACATTTTTTAAAACAAACACACCAACCATACTCACTTAAAGTGATTGGCGACTAGGTTCAGAAATAACACATTCACCAACATATATATAGAGAGAGAAGGGTTTAGAGAAAGAGAGAGGATTGATTATCCAGGTAGAAATAGTTGCTCGAAAGATAGATTACCCAAAGGAAGCTGCCCTTGGTGCAAGCTAAGTGGAGGGGCGATGACCGTGAAGAGTCTAACTCGATGGCCAGTTCTGATTTCCGAGTTAGAAGGGCTTTTGCGAAGTCCAAATGACCGCGCAAAGCAGTTATGTGTAAAGGAGTGATGTCATTGATGAAGAAGCCTGTGAGGGAGCTAACTCGGTCGAGAATGAGTTCGTCCTCTTCGATCAATGCTTCTAGTGCTGCGACGCTCCCGCTCAAGCAGGCGTCTTTGAGCCATCTCCCCATGTCTTCTATCTCATTCATCATATCGAAATACGTAAGCTCTTCTTTAAGAAGAAGAGAGAATTTTACTAACTCAAAGAATGGTACAAGAAGTTTATATATAATGATCGAGGAGGTGTAAGGGAAAATTGCAATGAAATCGAAATGGCCTGCCATCTTATATATAGCTTGGCAAAGCCAACAGAAAGCAAACATCGATACAAAAGTCAAGCATTTGTGTAGGAGAATACTAACTTGTTCACGGAGCCTGCGTGAACAAGTTATTATAGAGCTCAATTTTGGCCGTCCAAAAGTGTTTTGGACAATCCGAATTGAAAACAATATCTATTACCGGTAATAGTATCTATTAGCGGTAATAGATTATTTTTAATCCGAATCGTTCAAAACACTTTTAGACGGTCGAGATTGAGCGTTTTCATGAATAACTTATTCACGGCTCCTCCGTGAATAAATTATTCTTGTTGGCTAGCGAAGATTCGGGTTAATAGAATACTCCATCCGTCCCAATTTAATTGTACTTTTTAGGAGTTCGTGAAATTTTAAATTGATTATATCTTGTAATTTATAATATTTTATGTGATTTCGAAAACATTGTATTATGGAACTAATTGAAATCTATCAAATAATATCCATATTTGGTATGAAATTTATTATGGATTTAAATATATAACTAGTTTTTTAATTAGCTGGTTAGAATAGAACGAAGGACAATTAAATTGGTCCCAAAACCCAACCCCTATATCTGCGCAAGGTCCCTCATAAGTTTTTCCTTCAATTATTAATCTCATTTTTCTTACTATCTCTCTTCTATTACCTACAAAACCTCCTTCAAAATCCAAATTAACCATGAAATTTCAAAATCTAGTTGTTCATAATTTGGCCTCCGCGTTTATAAAATCTTGGTTCCGTCTTGTCCACCACAAGAAGGGTAGAAATTAATATCAGTCTTTTGCTGTCGTATTTTATATGGTTGATTCATTTGACGCCTTTGCCCAAGTCGTCTCGAATTTGCGAAGATGATGAGAAATTTCACATCCTAGAGAGAGGAGGAAGCTATTGGGTCCAGAGCGTCATTTTCCTAACAAACTTGAGAGAGAAGTAAAGTGATTATGGCAACAATATCTCTTGGAGAGATAGAGGTCATTGTACACCTCTTAACTGGTTAAACTGGGAATCTTTGACACTCTAATATCAACACAAAATGACTTAACTGGTTTCACACTCCGAAACAGACGGTTGAGATCGCTTAGCTCCGTAAAGAGAGTTGCTTTGCAGCGGCTCTGTAAATAAGTTTCTCTAAAATAAAAATAAAAAGAGGTTCTTTTACCA
The DNA here is from genome assembly GCA_018127125.1 of Rhododendron griersonianum. Taxonomy (NCBI): domain Eukaryota; kingdom Viridiplantae; phylum Streptophyta; class Magnoliopsida; order Ericales; family Ericaceae; genus Rhododendron; species Rhododendron griersonianum. The sequence continues at coordinate 50,878,896 of CM030789.1, read as the reverse complement.
GTTTTCAATAGGCAAAACAAACCATTTTGTTCCCTTCCATTTAACAATAATTTTTTTTGTAAATAAACTTCATTAATTTCAATGAGATTAAATTATTTACGCCGCCGGTGTAAAAATTTATTTCCTCCAAATCAATTACATTGCGCCATGTCGCCATGTTTTATTAATTGAGACCACTGTTTTGACAACGTGCGTGGCGTAATATAATTGATTTGGAGGAAATAAATGTTTACATTGCCGGTGTATATAATTTATTCTCAACTCCAATAAATTATGTCTTCAAAATTGCCTACTCTTCCCCTCCCAAGTCAAACGTTGACAGCGCCACATCATTCTTCTACAATATTTTTTTTACTAGCTATTTGTTTAATCATTAGCAAAATGATCATTTTGTTTTGCCTATCTAAAAAAAGGTCTAAAAAATTATGACTTGATTAGAATTTTCCTGTCTTGTTTTTTCATTTTCAGTGAGCTTTTAATAATACAATCGATACCAGGGCGGTTCCGGGGACATCTAAAAAAACATCTCATAGATCCCAATCAAAATTTGATGATCCGAACTGCACAATGTGATCAGAATGTGATTTTAAAGATACAAGCGAGAAATATAAAAAAATGACCAGGAAGAACTTGATTTGAGCAGTTTTTAGCTCAGATTTGATGAACTGTTCAATTAAAAACTGCTCAAAACAAACACTTTCCGGACATATTTTTTGCTAATTTCTCGCGGACACCCATAAAATCACATTTTGTACACATTGAACAGTTCAGATCATAAAAATTTGATCCGGAACTATGAGATTGAGATTTGAGATATTTTTTTAGATGTTTTTTTAGGTGTCTCTGAAATCGCCCCGATAACTATATTTACGATTGTCGATTTTTTGTTTGTTTGAGACAAATACAAAAAAGTACTACAAAATGTTGACCCCATAATTTCTCGTTGCTACGAGTTGTTTATGTCGTTTGGACTAGTATGCTAACTAGTCTCTTGTGAATTCCGCTACGTCACCATGATACTGAGCAGTGAACCACCCGCTTGGGAATATATTGCTTGATTGTAGGTCTTTGATGCGTGAGCTTGATGTGGTCAACATCAAACATATTTACCGAAAAGCAAATCATTGTGCATATGCGTTGGCAAATGATGCCTCAGTGTCGATGGTAGATTTATACATCTACCTTTTCTTTCCTAGTTGAATTGCTGCTTTATTGTATGCAGATTTGATTAAGGTTTCATACCCTAGAATTGTAAACACTTAATTTTATTAATGAATTAATTACAGAGAGAGATAGAGACCTTAATATATGGCTAACGTATGAGGGACATTTTTTTGCCTCATCTTTGAATTGGTCATAAAAGGTAAAAACTAAAAAGAAAAACATATCTGATCAGGACCACCCTCACAAATAATATTCCATGAGGAGAGAGAGAGAGAGAGAGAGAGAGAGAGAGAGAGAGAGAGAGAGAGAGAGAGAGAGAGAGAGAATCAGAACTAGTCGCAATGTACTTCCTCATGATCTTCATTTACCTGAATCACTCCAACTTCATTTACAATAAATTTTTCACACCCTTTGCCCCCATGATCACTAATTTCGATCCCCAGAAGAAATGAAAATTGATTAACAATATATATTTTAATTTGTGTCTCAATTACCATAACCAAAAGTCAATCAATTAGTACTAATCCACCACTTTAAAAAAAAAAAGAAGAAGAAGCCCCGTAACCGAATTTGGGAATAATGGAATATTCCCAAATTCATTTCAGTATTCTTGGTGATTATTCCCACATTGATCCACTCAAATAAAGAATAGTATGCCGATTCCCACACCTTGCATCAGAATTCAATCTATATATATGTCGAAAAAATTGAAAAAATGTAACTTGAAAGGACTTTTTTTTTGCTCCTTCAGGTGTTATATAGTTCGTTATTAACCGTGGCGCGCAAATACGAGTCAACCTTCACCGCCGCGGATCCGAGTTCCGATCACCATTGCAAATCCAAGTCAACTCATCTAATTAATTCAATTTCTTTGGGCGTACAATATTAGAAATTGACGCAAGGTATATATGCCTCTCACGTACGTGTTTGACATTTGGCTTATGAAGGAATTTGTTTTTATGAAGGTATCCATAGCTTTGAACCCATCCTTTCATCTGAAGTTTTATTCAGGGTTCACGGATGAATGAGAAAGTTTTGGTTGATCCAATCATGCTAATATTTGGAAAGTTGAAAAGTTGGTTTTGGCTAGTATTTGGTTTTCATTTTCTATTTTTTAATCAAGAATATTTGTCTTTTAAGTAGTTGGAATCCTTTTCGTAGAGAAGAATCGAAATTGGAAAAAGCAAAGTTGGGCCAAAACGCTACACCAAGAGGACGTCGGAAATGAATTTTAAAGGGAGAGCGTATGTTTGATGTAGATGATTGAAAATGTGTCATTGTTTTCGGTAGAAATGCCAATTTAATCTAAACACAATACACTCCACGTTCACAATAACTGTTTTATTCTCCTCCCCACAATTGTCAGCACCCATCCAACAAAACCAAAAACATATCGTCTGATGCACTCATGGTTTCCTTCAAAATGACGGCCGGGCGGTGTGTTCTACTGGCCGGAAAAGATAGATTAAAATTTGAAAATTATATATTGTGCATATTTTTTTATTACAATTCGACTTGCACTCGCATGGCGTGTGCTTGACCTCTAGTTTACCATTGACATGTGCAGATACAATCACTATTGTTTAGCGTCGAATGTCAACTGATAGAAAGCAGACTTTTTTTTTTTGGGTGAAACTACATAAGGGCTATGTGCTACCTCAAGTTTCGCAAATTCCTTATTATTATTGTAGCGTTCGTTCAAAATATACTTTTGCCACATAGAATTGTCCCTTGAAGCCTAATATATTAGTTACATACAAACTATTAGTTTTTTATTTTTTTGGGTCAAACTTAAATTCAAAAAAACTAGTTTATTATCAATACATGCATTCACTCTAAAGTAACTTTGCGTTCTTTTTTAGAAGTAATAACAATGATTCAATAACAGTAGAAGAACTGAAAAACTTTGTCCATTTCCAATAACATACAACAAATTAACTGAATACTCATAAACCATACAACAAATACATGGCACCCACAATGGACCTTACAAACAAACACACTAAGATCATAAGCACACAAATTACATAAAATACTTATACATGCACTTAAGTGAATGAAGGGTCTGATCACTTACACGGCACCATAATCTTTACTAAGTATTGTTGACCACACCAGATTCACTAGTCTGCAGTATCCACCCTGCCCCGCAATCCACAAATCCTCAGCCCGAAATATAATGCCAAATACTTCCAGAACATGTTTTAACGAGGTCTCGATCCAAACTTGTTCCGCAGCCCTACGAGGTGATCTCCAAACTTGTTCCGCAGCCATTTGATGTTTACAAACTTATTCCACAGCCATACCAAGAAGTGGCATGCGTGAAGTACCAAAACAAATCCGCATAGCCCAATCCAGCCGTACCACAGTATTCCAAGCGGTAACGCATACTTTTCGAATCCAGTAGGGAATACTAACGCCATAGCCAAGAAATAACCACTAGACATACAAAAAATTGTGATGTACACAGTGAATATGAGCTGCCACATTAAAAACTTGTTGTTGGCGGGGAAACCACTCAAGGCCAGCATAATAGTGCACAACGATCCGAGTAAAACCAGAGTGTTAACAAGCATATAGTGAGCGAGAGGGTTTCTGTTAGAGCTGAGGTACCAAGGGTAATAAGTACTCCCATTAATGCCAGAAATGTTGTAATACACCGTCAAATAAGAAGTAGTACTGTCCAGAACGGCAGTACCCGCATCTTGGCCCGTTCCACCGGATTTTTCCCCAAGACCAGCATGCAGACTCATAGTTTGGTTCCAATTACTAGATTCTTGCCTAAAACCACCAGGTGGACTCAAAATTGCTTGGTACGCCATAGTTGCTGTTAGGGTGGCTGCTGTTATTAAATGACCGCGTACCTGTAGGCATGGAAGATGAATTTATTAAAGATTTTGGGTCATGGTTACTAGAAAAAAGAGGTTTTTTTTAAAAAAAAAAAAAAAACTCCGGATCCTACGTACCAATGTACCCCAACTAATTTGGGATGAATTCCACCGTACACTAATGAATGATCTACATATATATATAACTGGGGCAAAACCTGTATGAAATTGGCTCGACAAAGGAATTGATAATAGTTGATGTACTACAAGGGCTACTGTGCTTGTAGCAGAATAGAGCTTGTCATACTGGCCTGTTTTGGAACAAAAAATGTGATCCAAACCGTTTATATTTTTGTCTCGAGGTTGAGTTTGTCGTGCAATAAAAATTCACGCTGATCGGATGTCCGTAATTCTATGATTTAAACATGTTTGCAACTTTGCGTTGAAGTTTATTCTCAAAGATCATGTAGCTATGCATATGTATGAGTGTAGTTGTATCAAACTGTGGAAACTCATTGGAATGAGAGGGAGAGAGTGTGTGTGTGAACCATCCCACAGTACGTACCTCTCGGAGCCATGTATGGTTAGCCTTGAAATACTTGATCCAAAACAGATAAATACTTTGCAGTACTTGTCCAGCTTTGGGCCGCCAATCAAAAGGCGAAGGAGGAGGATTATCGAGTAGTGATTTGGGCTTCGGATTCGACCCACCGGAAGCAGGTCTACGAAGACCAGCTTGGAAAAGAAACTCCAGGATTTCCATTGTTTTTAGGTCTCTGTTAGGACAGTGCTCCACAAAATCTAAAGCAGTAGATCCGTTCTGGTTCTTGACATTGGCGTCGTCTTTGACAATCATTATTCCCAACAGATATTTCATGGTCTGCACATCCAAAGTGCCATTAGTGTGGGAAATTAATGCCGCAAAAACTAAAAGTAATTAAAGCCGGAGAAAATTTGACTAGATTTTCCTTCCTAGATTATTGTTTGTATAACTCGGTATCCTGCTCGATGTCTACGTACAAACAGTGGTCCACCACAAAATTGATACTAGGCTATTATTCTCTCAATAGGTCATAGTTAGGTCTAGGAAATATCTTTTATATTTGGTAATTTGTGAGATACACCTTCCTGTTTTGCTGATCTCTTTCCGACAATGCAATTTCTTTAACTTAATTTGTTTAGGCTTGATTGGCAAATATTGCCTTTTGTTATTTTATTTCCTAATATTTTTAGGGTCTCATGCATAGGCTATAAATAAGCATTGTAAGGCTTAGGACAAGGTGATTAAGTTTGAATGAAGAAAACATAGAGATTTCTTGACATTGTGACTTTGGGATTGTTTTCAAGTTGTTCTTTCACTACAACAAAAAGGAGATTTTGGGGCACTTTTTAAAGGGCACTTTTACAAAACTGCCTTATCAAATAGTTGACGAAGCATTCCCTTAGAAAGTGCCGTATTTTGTTAACCTAATGGGGCAGTCCAACTTAATAGCAGATTTTCGAATTATTATTTTTTACTTTTAATATGATAGGGCTGGTTTTAGTGCCCCAAAAGGTTTGTATATTAGGGCAGTTTTTACAACCCATCAAACACGTCACTCCGGTGTGCCTCAAAAGCTTGGAGAGTTGGAGGGAAATTGGAAATTTCATTCCCCCGCGTCGTTTATGTGTTTCCCTTCCCCCCCACCCACGAAAATTTATGCTCAATTAGGGTTCAGTGACTTCAGTCGTCATTCCCTCCCACTCCTCTCTCTCTCTCTCTCTCTCTCATGTGCACCAGTACGTTCCAGTTCCCATTTCAAAATCGAAAGCTTGAGGGGTGGCTGAGACGGCGAAGGCGAGGTAGATCTAGCGTAGTGTCGAAGTTCCGATCATCGTCGTCGAAGTTTCAATCATAATCGAACCGAAATTGGTCAGAACATTTACTCTCTATCTCCTCTTCTTCGTTGAAGGTTTACTCAGAAATTTGGGTTTTCTTTTTTATTGCTTTGTAATTTTTGGTATGGGTTTGGTTTGGAAAAAGTCGAACCGAATCTGGGTTTGGTTTGGGAAAAAACAAAACCAAATTTGATTTTGGTTTCAATCCAGTGGTTTAGGTTGATCGGCGTGGATGAAGTGGTGGGCATGGCTGGTGGTGGTGGTGAGATCCTTTGTTGATGTGATTAATCAAAAGAAAAAGTTTCTTCAAGCAGAATTCTAGTAGTGTGGGAGGAGTTTGCTAAAGTAGATACTTGTCTTCTTTGCTTTTGCAAGGAGCGATGCATGGTTACATTCTCATTTAGTTGTGTAGCTTTCTCTTGCTGTTTCAAACGGTTGATTTTTATATTTTCTGTAACTTTATTACTGCTAATTCCTTTCAGTTTTTGGAATATTCTTATACCTCAACTTTGTGTTATGCTTTATTCATTAACATGTTTTAGGTGATGGCCCCAACAATTCGTAATACAGGACAAGTCCATGTACAGCCTAATTCGTATTAGCCGCAGGAAGGAAGTATATATGGATGATGCGGCTATTGTTCAGCCCCTTAATGAACTAGGTAAATGACAATCTCACAAGTGCTTATCTCTTTGTATTTTTTTGTCTGGTTCTGCTTTTGTTCTTGCTAAGTATGGGGACTATCTTTTGCTAGTGTTGATTTAGTGCTAAACTAGATATTCCAAGTAATAAGATCAGTGCAAGCGTTTGTAGCATTCATTTGGTTTTTTGCGGGGGTAAAGTTAAGGCCTTGATTAATTAGATAGGCATGAGACCACTCTACAGGCTCATTGTGTTGGCTTCTCCTAAAGGGCCAGTGAATTGCACACCCTGTAATTGCAATACAGTCAGAAAAAGTTGCATGGTCACAAAGTTCTTTTGCCCAAAAAGCTTTTTCGATTTTTCAGGCGAGAAAACTTAGTTGATTGAGGACTATATTTTGGTATTGTCTCTCGATCTTCTCTCTATAGATATTTGGTGTGGAATTGCAGCTTCAACTTTTTAAGCATTGAAATCGTAGTTTTCTATGTTGGTTTTTTGTGTACTGCTAAAATTGTAGTTGGTACTTGGACTAATTGGCTTAATTACTTAGTTCATTCACATATCATAGGGATTTTTAGTTTGACTCATTTGAAGATTATGGCCTTAACGTGTCACATGAGTTGTTCAATCACATTGTTATTTATTTTATTTTTTTCTTTCTTTGACTCATTTGAACAACGTCTAGGGGAAGTTTGTGCATATACATGGCCACAGAGCACCAAATTCTATTGAAAGTGCTAATGGTGAGTAATAAGTCTACTATAACATACCCAGTTCCTATACAGTTAGACTAGTTAGTTTCTCTGGTCTATTAAAGTTCTCTGTTGTGAAATTATCTGTTTTGTATCCAAAGATGTTCTTATATTTCAAACAGGTATCACAGGAAACTATGGATTTTGGGTAAGCAACTCTCATCTCAATGTTTGATTGGAATTCTTTGATCATCTTCTTTATTTTCTCTAGATTCCCACTTGTTAAATTTACTTCAGCTCTTTACTTCTACAGATTCTTATGTAAGTATGTCCTTGTTTTTCCGATTCAGGCTTTGGATGATGGAGATGGCTTGCTGGGAAAGGATTTGTCAACCTTGTTTTGCAACTTCATTTTGTTCATATGCTGGTATAACTTGTCACTTGGCATGAATTCTTGTAAAAGTTTGTTAGTACGTTTTTCGTTTAATATGTTAAAACAAGGAGTTGGACACCTTTTTGTACAATTTGGACACCTTCTTGTATCACATTGTTCTTTTTTTTCTTCATGTTATTGACTAGAAAAGCCTGTAATTTGAGTGAACTCCATTAAATGTTTGAGGGACAAAGAGTCAAAAGTTTATACGAGAGGTACCCAAAGCAACATGTGTATTGTGATTTTGAGAGTTATATTTTTCTCTTCAATGTACAGTTCTTGTCAAATTTGACTACATCAATACTCAGAATTCATGGTATGCAATAGGTACATATGGATGTGATGATTTGCTTGTGGATATATTACTTCATGATTAACATGTATGTCTCTCTTGGACAAACGATCAATTCGGATTCTCATTATTATGTTGTGAAGAAAAAGCAGTGTATGACTGATTTTGTCTTTAGTTTTCCTGGTTTTTTTATTCTTGGCAACGATAATAGAACTCCTTAAATTTCCTTTTTTCTGGATGAGCGAGTGTTTCTTATTGTATATCATTGTTTGTCAATTCAGGTAGCGAAGGATAAAGGTAGAGATTGAGGGGAGGATGATGGTGATTGCGGTGTTATATTTTTTACCTTCAGACTTGTAAATACGGTTGATAGAATATTTCTCTTTATCTTAGTCGTAACTTAGTTGGATTTGTAGAATCTTGTATTTATAACTTCGATTAAAGTATTTGTAAATGTTGATTGGCAATAGAATATGTTTAAGAAGTTCGTAATTTTGGATGGTTGGTGAGTAGTATGGGATTCAAATAGCTAGCTGGTAATTTTTTTTTTAAAAGAAGAACTTCTTTTGGGGCAGTTAAAAGTGCCCTATTAAGAAATCTATGGAGGCAGTTCCAAGCGCATCATCAATCAAGCTATTGTAGCACCTTAAAATGCTGCTAGAGATGATTAACCATGGTTAAACATTAACGATGAACATGCTGTAGCAGCACCGTGAAGTGCCTTAATACATATGTTTATGTGGCAGTTTTGTGTGCCTCTTCAAACACTTCTTGCGGCAATTAAAAGTGCAGCGACAAAGAGATTTAGAGGCTCCATAACGTGCCCCATAAAAAGTGCCGCATTACATCTATAGCTGCATCAATACACGCGGCACTAAGGTGTAGTGCCTCAATAGCTAAACTGCCCTAACAGGTCCCTTGTTGGAGCACTTTTGAATGCCTCAAAATGTCATTTTTGTTGTAGTGTTGCTTTTTTCAATACGCTTCCCTACATCAGAGCTTAATTTCTCTTTCTCTTTTTCGATTAGAAATGTAAAAAAAGTGATAAGGGTTGAACAATTGCAGCTTGTAGTGATGCAATATGAGTCAATTAAATAGTTTAAAACCTTTCATCTTTATTTCTGACCTAGTTTATTGGTTTTGTTGAGTTTGAAATCAGAACTTTCCATTATCAAAGTAGACCCGAGAGGGACCCATAAATGGCCAAACTGAATATATAGTTTGGCCCTTCTTTATCCACATATCGGTGAGGGTGACTACATATATACACAAATACTTACATCCATTTGCTTGAGGGCTGCAGCAAGATGCAAGATAGTATTGCCATCATTGTCTCCGGAGCTGAGGAGAGATTCCTTGTCATTCTTCTGCAGATATTTTACGAGTGTCTTTAAAGCTTCTAGCATGTTATATTTCACACACAAGTGCAAAACATTCTCTCCTCTGTCTAGTTTTTCATGAATCGACTCTGGTTTAGCTCGAAGCAATGCCGATATCACCTCGACTCTCCCTTTTATAGCCGCCAAGTGGAGAGGAATTCTACCTGTTGGAGTACATGTGTTTGAGAGTTATATACATATATACAATATTCCTGTTTATGTATTCAAAATATATACAAAATATATGTTGTTCCATATATGTGCGCGCGCGCGCGTGCATGACAAGTATACACAATCTCACACATGTACATTGGAGGAAAGTTGCTTTGAGCAACGGGTTATAAGATGTTGGAGTTGCTACTGTTTAATTTGTTGAAGATTTAGAGAGAGAAAAAACTTCTATATAACATTGCGTACCGTCTTCATCACGACCGAGGCAGGCATTGTTGTTCACCCGTAACAACTCTTCTACGATCTCAAAGTGGCCCTCAGTGCAAGCTAAGTGGAGGGGCGAACACCGTGCAGAGTCTAACTCGGTGGCCAGTTTTTGTTTCCGAGCTAGAAGGGCTTTCGTGAGGTCCAAGTGACCGAGCGAAGCAGCTACGTGCAAAGGAGTGGTGCCAGTGATGAAGAAGCCTGTGAGGGAGCTGACTCGGTTGAGAATGAGTTTGTCCTCTCCGATCAATGCTTCTAGTGCTGCAACGCTCCCACTCAAGCAGGCGTCTTCGAGCCTTCTCCCCGTGTCTCCTACCTCGTTCATCATATCGAACTATTCAAGCTTATGCTTTAATAAGAAGAGAGAATTTTTACTAAGTCGAAGAATGATATCGAAACGGCATATAAGGCCTTCTCTTATATATAGTAGCTAGGCAAAGCCCACGGAAAGCAAACATCGATAACAAAAGTCAAGCATGACTACTATGTAACCACCGCACTGGCGATGTGTTTTTGTGGTCCTTGTGGACAAAGTCAAGCATGACTACTATGTGTTTTTGTGGGGTCCTTGTGGACAAAGTCAAGCATGACTACTATGTGTTTTTGTGGTCCTTGTGGACAAAGTCAAGCAAACTGTTATTATCATTCATGTGAACCCTTCTGCTACCGGAATCTAGGGGTGACAAATTAAATCCAAAATTACTAATCAACTCAAACCCACTCACTAATATATAGACCTAACTCAATCCATTTGTTAGCTGGGTTAGAATGAGTCCAAACCCATCTAACCCATTTACTAATGGGTCTTAATTGGATCTCAATTGGGCCAAGCTTGTAAAGTCCATATTTTGGCAAATCCCATGACAAATTCTTTTTTGATTTGTATCCCATTAATTATGTTGAAATTTATTGTTTTAGAGCATTTGTTTTAGGAAAGGCTATCAATTGTATTTTGTAATTGATGAAGAGAGGTTGTCAAAGGAAAGAAGTTCGGAAGGGAATCAGTTTGCATAAGAGGATTTCGTGCACATGTTCTATTAGAAAAGGAAATGAGCTGTCAAGAGAAATATATGGTCATAGCAGTTGTCTAAGGAAAGGGTATCTTGCAATCTGTCGAGGAAAAAGGGAACGTGGATCAATCCTGTGATTGAGCAATTGGACAGCTTTGCATTTATCTATTTATATACGGTTTTGGCTGGGATTTCGAGTTACCGAAAGATATTAAGAGCTCTTCACTTTTTGGTTCAAAACCGAAGGATTGTCTAATGGTGACTGTTTTTCTTACCTCTTGGAGTTACATATGATCCGATGATCAGAAAGCTTTCTACATAAACTCCTAGTGTTCTTTCCAACCATTGATCCAATTAGTTGAGACATTCTTCCGGTGGATTCTGGAAGTATCTCGGAGGACTTGTGGATTCAAGGCAGCGGCGGTCAAGCACTGGGTGCGGTGAACGAGTGATTCGGCAATCAACCTTGGTCAACCAAGAGCGATTCTAGGTTGTAAGTATAGGTTTGTTTGTAACCGTACAATGGTTTATAGTGTTTGATTTCCTCCCGTGGTTTTTACCCTTTTTAAGGGGTTTTCCACGTATATCTTGTGTTCGGTATTGTTCATCATTTATTGCTTTTCAATTCCTTTTATTTTGCTTGATTAAGTTTTGAGATAGCGAAAAAGGATTTTTCAATTGGTATCAGAGCGGGTCGCTCATTAATTTTTGGATTTCTTCCTAGAGCGGATCTATAGCAATAATGAACATGAACAATAACATGAATCATCCATCGAGTCGTACACCTATTTTGGATAGTGAAAATTTTGACTACTGGAAATCTAGAATAAAGGCTATCATGAGGTCTGTGGATGAGGAAATTTGGAATTCTTGCATTGGAGGGTATAGCCATCCCACGAAAAAAGTAGAAGAAAAACAAGTCCCTAAACTTACTGCTGAACTGTCTCGCGAGGAAAAGGCTGCTTTACAGGCTAATAATCGTGCCTTGGATATTTTATTTAGTGCTGTTGATGTTAATGAGCATCGTAAGATTGCTAATTGCGAGATTGCAAAAGAAGCGTGGGATATTTTAGTAACTTGTCATGAGGGAACGGATGTTGTTAAACAATCTAAGTTACAAAGACTCACTACTGAATTTGAGATAATCAGAATGCAAGAGGATGAAACTTTTAATGAATTCTACTCTAAATTGATCGCTATCGTCAATAGTTGTGAAACCCTCGGTGAGCCTATTCCTCCTTTTAGGGTGATTAAGAAAATATTGAGATCCTTGCCTGAACGGTTTAAGACAAAGGTCACCATGCTTGAGGGTAAACGTAAACTCAATGAAAAATCTGTTGAAGAAGTGGTAGGTATTCTCCAAACTTATGAAGCTGATATGTTACAACCTGAGTCTCTAAATTCTAAAGTTAAACCATCGGCTAAGTCGATTGCTTTTGCAAGCTCTCAAAGCGAGTCTAGGGAGTCAGATTGTGATGATGAGTATGACCTTGAAGCTATGGATATATTTACTAAAAATTTCAAACAATTTTTCAAGAAGAAAGTGACTGATAGTGATGGGAATAAGAAATTCGGAAATAGAGGAAAAAATGAGTCTTCGAGTGCTAAAGAAAAGAAAGGGATAAAAAGTACTCCCGCAGGCCCTAAATGTTATGAGTGTCAAGGTTATGGTCATGTTGCTCATGAATGCATTAATAAATTAAAGAAAAAGACTAACTTCAAGGCCAACATAACCTGGGATGACGATAGTGAGTCTGATAACTCCGAAGAAGAACAAGTTGATCGCACGAATTTTATGGCATTTGGGGCTTCCTTAAAGTCGAATCTTAGTGATCATGAATCTTCAGACGATAGTGAGAATGAGGGAAGTGATGAGGAGTTTAGTTTCGATGAGCTAAAACAATCCTACAATATGCTGTTTAAGGAGAGTATTAAGATTAATGAGTCAAATTTGAAAATGGCTGAGAATTATAATAATTCTAACAAGGAGTTAGTGACAGCTAAAAAACAAGTGGAAGAGTTGCAAGTTTCTTTGAGTAGTGTCACTAGTGAGAAAGAAAAATTGAGCAAGGAGGTTGAGAATCTTCGAGAAAAGAACAAAGTCTTGACTAATTTAAACGCTGCATCGGAAGATAAAATAGAGTCATTAAATATTGAAATTGATAATGCTAATATTCTATTTGAGCGTTTGAATACAGGTTCCAAGAAGTTAGACAAAATTCTTGATGTTCAAAGGCCAACGAGTGACAAAACAGGGCTTGGATTTTATGAAGCTTCGTCCTCAAAAATAGTCAGAGGTAAACCGAATGAGGTGGAATCAAATAAGGTAACGCCGAAACCCCATAGTATAGATACAACAAAAAATGTGATGGGAAAGACTCATGACATTAAAAAGGACAGTTTTACTAATTTCATTCCCACTTGTCATTATTGTCAGATTAAAGGTCACATTAAACCAAAATGTTTTCAATTGCATGGCTACCCCCAAGGTTTTCGACACTATAAAAATGCTACCATGGTAGGCAGTATTGGAAATGTTATGTCTAGTCTTGTTAAGAACAAAAATGTCAAGAGCTTATGGTTAAAACCTTTATCTGAAAATCAAAAGAATTTTGGTAAAATTCAAACTAGACAGATTTGGGTTAAGAAGTGTGATTTGGATTGTTTTGTTGCTCATACAACATTTAAGGCTAAGAACTCTCACATATGGAATCGTAATAGTGATTGCTCACATTTTATGCCTAGCAATAAGATTGGTTGGGGTATGTCTCATTGATTGAGTTGGTCCTTTTGTTATTGTTATTGTGATTGTTATTTTTTTTCTGGTCGAGTAGTCTATTTTGTTTTTTTTTTTTCCTAGTTTGTGTTTTTTTTTATTACTTCAAAAAAAAAAAAAACAGTGTTTGGACGTAGCATGTTTCTTCAATTGTGAGTAATCATCCATGGGCTACACATAAATGCACATTGTTTTTGAATGCATGCACCTTTCTTGTTCATTCCTCTCATGTGATACATTTGGAAATTAGTTGCACCATGCCTTATGACTCTATGATCGTCACATTTACACGTCAGGATTAGAGAGATTATTCAGATTGGATAGTTGGTTCTCATGTCCATTGGAATGTATCATTTTGTTTCTTCGGCGATTGACCTTTTGGCATCTTGGTTGGATACGGTGTTCTCTTGGTTTTGTTATTAAAAAAAAGGGGAAGAAGAACAAAAACATATAAAAAAGTCAAAACTATATTATGTGAGATCTTATTGCTTATCCGGGCGTTCATCGAGTACCGGACAATTGGGGTGAGGTACTCTCCCTCTGAGCGTTCGTGTCACAACATGGATAGACTTTGTGAATGCATCCGTGTTGGACCATTTGCTTAGTAACCGGGAATTGGGTATGAGGTACTCTCATTTCCAATATTCGTGTCAAAAGGCAGTGGGGTAAAAATAATATAACACGTGTATTGGTTTGGAGGATTACATACAACTTGATATGGCAAAATACTCATTGATTGAGGGGGAGTATTTTAATCGTTGAGGGGGAGTTTGTTAGGCCTTGAGGTGTCACTCGTGTCATCTTGCCTAGTTTGACTTCGTGGGAGAAAGGGTGGTTGCCATTCTCATGGAACATGAGATATCTTGTATCCACAGATGGTGGTCTTAATATTTCTGACGTGTCACACACCCACTTTTGTCATGGTCTCATATCGCATGGTGTACTTAATTCCAGATTTCTTCATGCTTGGGATACATACAAGTTCTCTCATGCATTTCAAGAACTAGTTGTGACGTTTATTGATTCTCATGGTTAAGTATTCATCTTTGGATCTATGTGTTGGTCTTCCTCGGATTTTTTTTTAAAAAAAGGGGGCAACCGAGTATTTTTTTGTCCGATAAAAATCTTTTATTTTTGTTTTGGGCTCTAAGGTAGTGTCTCTTTCATACTCAGCAGTTACTAGAGCATCCATATAAAACAAATAAACTCTTTTTTACTAATAGGCCATCCGCTTTTTGAACTCTACTTATTTAAAAGAAAAATGCTTCTTTTTTGAGCCTTAATTGTTATATCACATGTGCGGGACTTTCATGACCAAGATGAGGGTGCTCCTCACTCAATCTCGCTGTTCTCAGTAGTTCATTTTTACTTCAACTTATGATATGTTTGTGCGTATCCATACTTCTTGTTGGTGTTTGCCAGTTGTGGCCGTTGTTTTTTCTTCAGTGGGTGTTTTTGCTAGACTTAGGTTTTTATGGTGTTGCTCTCTCGACTTCTTTGGGTTAATTTAAAATGGTTTAAAATTTTCCATGGCTGTTATTATCTCTTGCTTCTGTGTTTTAAACGGTGCTCTTTTATATGTGCTCTACCTTTGTCATTCCGTGACAAAAAGGGGGAGTAGTTTATTGATTATCCAATTATCTTTTCCAGATTTGTGTCTGCAAGCTCTTCACAATTGTGCTCCATCTTTTATGGGATAGGTTAATCGTGCTTTGCTTGTTTTGTCATGGAAGTGCCAAAGGGGGAGATTGTAAAGTCCATATTTTGGCAAATCCCATGACAAATTCTTTTTTGATTTGTATCCCATTAATTATGTTGAAATTTATTGTTTTAGAGCATTTGTTTTAGGAAAGGCTATCAATTGTATTTTGTAATTGATGAAGAGAGGTTGTCAAAGGAAAGAAGTTCGGAAGGAAATCAGTTTGCATAAGAGGATTTCGTGCACATGTTCTATTAGAAAAGGAAATGAGCTGTCAAGAGAAATATATGGTCATAGCAGTTGTCTAAGGAAAGGGTATCTTGCAATCTGTCGAGGAAAAAGGGAACGTGGATCAATCCTGTGATTGAGCAATTGGACAGCTTTGCATTTATCTATTTATATACGGTTTTGGCTGGGATTTCGAGTTACCGAAAGATATTAAGAGCTCTTCACTTTTTGGTTCAAAACCGAAGGATTGTCTAATGGTGACTGTTTTTCTTACCTCTTGGAGTTACATATGATCCGATGATCAGAAAGCTTTCTACATAAACTCCTAGTGTTCTTTCCAACCATTGATCCAATTAGTTGAGACATTCTTCCGGTGGATTCTGGAAGTATCTCGGAGGACTTGTGGATTCAAGGCAGCGGCGGTCAAGCACTGGGTGCGGTGAACGAGTGATTCGGCAATCAACCTTGGTCAACCAAGAGCGATTCTAGGTTGTAAGTATAGGTTTGTTTGTAACCGTACAATGGTTTATAGTGTTTGATTTCCTCCCGTGGTTTTTACCCTTTTTAAGGGGTTTTCCACGTATATCTTGTGTTCGGTATTGTTCATCATTTATTGCTTTTCAATTCCTTTTATTTTGCTTGATTAAGTTTTGAGATAGCGAAAAAGGATTTTTCAAAGCTAAATGACCCAATAGGCCTAGACATGACCCACCACAGGAAAGAAAAAAAAAACACCACATAAATGTATGGATGAATGTATATCTAAAGTATATATATCTCATATACATTTAAATGGATAATATCAATTATACACGTAATCATGTATTTTAATTAATTAATCTAACTAATTATTGAATTAGTATTTAACATTACAAATTTGTATAATAAAAAAATAGGGCAAAAATCCGGATCGTTACAGGGGGCGTGACACGACCTCCTTATAGAAGAAATGGAATTGAACAAGTTTGCAAAGCTTCGGTTGCTGCCACGCTCAATATTGTTCTCAACGATTTCCTTTAGACTTGTTCGGCCAAGGTTTTTTTTCTTCGCGAGAGTTGTTTGATGCGCGTGTTGACAGATTCCTCTGAGTTGATTGACTTTAAGACGATCGAATGTGAAGATTTCAATTTCATGGATGATTTGGCCTTTGGTGGACACATGCATCTCTTTCATATGGCCTCGATGAGTCCCCATCTTCATTTGCGCCAAACAACGACTCTCGCGAAGAAAAAATGACATTTTTCGCTAAAAAGTGGTTATTTCTCAAAATACTTGGGTAAAAGTAAAAAAAATTTACTTTTCCAATTCCTCTTGTCAAAACGAATTAATAACAAACAAAAATTTGGCACAAAACTAACAAATTCAAATAATGACAAAACTCCCAAATTTAAGCTAAATTAAGTTCAAGAGAACGGGGCCTCAAATGAAATGAGAAATAAACATCGATCAGCATCTATAGTTCCAAATCATTAATTAGTTCTATGTTGACAATCCAAAACGGTACCGACAGGATACCAGAATAATACAAGCAATGGCAACCCCATCAACCCAAAAATTCATCTACATTCCAAGACAGTTACTTTCCAGAGTGGTCCAGGTCCAGACATGTCTATTCAGATACTGGTACGTGAGTCCATCAGTAGTGTTTTTAACTATTAGCATGACATTGCATGGCTTATTAGTGGCGGAGCTATGTTTGGGCTTGGGGTGCTCCCCCCACCCACTCCAAGCTTCTGAATTTTAAAAATTTATTTTGTATATATCTAATTTTGAATATAATTTAAAATTAGTTGTGTATAGATACATATAATTTTAATAGTTTTGGTTTGATTTGATAAAAAATCAGTTATTTTACATTCTCATTTCTTAATCCGTTGAATTTGCCTAAAGAAAAAAATAAAATGATTAGTATATTTTAACTGCATTAGGTTAGAATTATTTCATCGTACAAATGTAATAATATATTAAAAAAACAAAAAATTGATTATATAATAATATAAGTATACGTTCTGATAAAAATATGTCTATTAATCCGGCCCCCTGGGTCAAAAATTCTGGCTCCGCCACTGCTGGCTCATGTTCCAGTCAAGCCACAGAACTACCTCGTAACCTCTTGACTTAGTCTCTATTCACTAACCACATTATTGATAAATTGAATCCAAACAACGGCTGTAGCTGCCGTGAGAGTTGGGTTGGAGATGCTCTTGATCAATTAACGGTTGTAGCTGCCGTCAGACTTCTATTTTGTCCTGAACGCTTGAAACACTATCGTCTATCTAAATGCTGGAACAAAGGCTTGCACGGACTGCTGGTGTCCACCAGATCTTGTCATTTATGTGTTGGGAGTCTCTACTTCGAACCTCCACATCCCGAGATGGATTTGAATATATGTGCTGGACAGATTTATGTTCGTTAAAATTATCGGCTTCTTGTTATGGCCACTTGTAGGCATAGGAGTTTTGTCTACAAACAAGGAAGCTATAAGGAACGCAGTTATGAATCTCACTACGGGTTATAGGAAGTATAAGGTCCGCTTTGCCAGGGAACAAAGTTGGACTACATATTTCTTTTCTTGTCGACATTCTCCAAAGTTCTGGTTGCATTGAATTTTGCAAGATTGAAACACTTTGTTTTGGTTCTTTTGGACACTTTTTCATCCTCTCTTTCCTTTTTTCTTTTATCAGTACATCTTCTCTTTCCTTGAGTCTCATTTTCCTACGATTGCATGAATGTTTATGTTATTGGCAGGCAAAAGTACCCAAAATACTTGACGGGGATATGTTAGCTCAGTTCTTAGAGCTTACAAGTATGCAACAACAGGCGGTGCCAGAGTCACAACTTGGCTCACCAGATACAGTGATGCTGAGTTCAAAGCCACCTTCATCTACTGCACGGCCAATTATTGTTAACCAGGTGGTTCGACTTCTTGAACGGGTTCATTATGCCTCGCCTCTTCTCGGTTAGCACTCTTTCTCCTTGTTCTATTACCTGCTTTTCCGAAGAAATGGCTCTCCAATTCTCAAGGGAATGAAGTTTCTAAAAATACGGGATGGAGGGACATATCTTCGCTTCTTGCTTTTACAAGGTGAAAAAGTCCCTGCACAAGGTTCTCCAACCTGGTCCCTTGTACAAACAGGTGTGCTTGGAAGCAATCAGGCCAAAGCCGGAGAGATTGTCCTTCATGGGGCAAACAGCTTACTTTGACAGAGTGAATAAGTCCCTGCGCAAGATTCTCCAGCCCGGTCCCTTGTGTACAAACAGATGCGTGGTTGGAAGCAATCGGGCAGAAACCGGAGAGATTGTCCTTCGTGGGCAAACAGATTAAGAGAAGATATCTATAAAGCATAGCTTGAGTTGCGCTCCTTCACATAATTGATGGAATCGCCAAGTTCCATATGTACAGTACAGTTCCAAGAACTCCCACGATTAGCACAAAACTGTTTTGTGTTGTAGGTGTATTTACTTTTTTCTGTTTCTTTTTAACTAATTTGTTATTCCTTTAAAGCTCAAATAGATGCACGATTTTGTGGAATTTTCTCTTGCAAAGCAAATAAGGCAAGTAACATGTTTTGTAACATTATGTAGATGTGGATTTTTAAATGAGTTGAATCTTGGGCTCCATTTATTTCCGACAAGGAACATAAAAAGAAGCATTTCTCTTTTGTTTATTGAGCAACCTTTTCTACTACAAGTAAGGCAGACAACCGATGAATTTTTTTTTTGCTCAACAAGGAAATGTTCATAACCGACCAGCAGCATTGCTCCATAATAAGGGTCATCATCGGGCCGGGCCGGGCCAGCCCGCCGAGTTACTACCCAAGCCCGCCCGCAAGCTGGGCTGAGCGGACTTTTTCTTTTTGCAGGCCGGGCTGTGTTTCTTAAGTTGAAGCCCAAGCCCCCCCACGGGCTAGCCCAATTGTCGGGCTGGTGGGTCAAAGTTCGGGCAAGCTCACGGGCCGGGCCTCACAAAAAAATGTACATTATATTAATACGATAAAAAATGTATATAATATTAGTACCCTACACTCAATACAATCATACATATTATATATTGTATGTATATTATATATTATAGCATTGAGAGCATAAAAAGAACTCCTCCAGCCGACAAGACTTCTACAGCCAACCACAAATGCATAATGCACCTCATGCACCTCTCTAGTCTTTCAAGACCAGACTTTTGTTTCTTTTTCTCGGTAAGTGAACTTCTTTTCTTTATTTGCTTAGTGGAGCATAATAAATTAGTATAGTTGGTGGTAGTGAACTAAAGTGGAGTATAATAAATTAGTATAATGGACGGGCCGGCGGGCCGGCGGGTCAAGCAAAAATACTTAGGTCCAAGCCCGCCCATTGAAAACTACGGGCTAGGCTAGCCCGCTTGTTGGACGGACTCGGGCCGTGGGCCTTCGGGCTAAATAATGACCCTTACTCCATATCGAACTCCAGGAATATAATTGATCAATTCTCAGGAAGAAGTCAATCAAACTTCAGACGAGAATCTCAAAATCAGCAACCAGATTCATTCAGAAACAGATCTGACTAACTGAAAATAGTAGTTCGGAACCAGATTTTTCAGCCCACCCAATCAACCAAAATCAAGGATTAGATCCGCATCATCTACTTCAACGGCTAAGAAAACTGCTGTGCCGCAAAACCATTTCCAGAACATCTTGAGATGGCACCAAAATTGCACAGCATGAGAGGATTTGTGCAACTTTGAAACAGCTTCATCATAAATGCTTCTTCACTGCATAGCTTAGTTGACCCAGCCCATAGCCGGCCATATCAAAGAATCGAAATCCCCATCATCTATTGCTAGAGCTGAGAATCAAGATACATCACCACACAAAATCTGGAGATCTCATGTCATGATAGGTACAAGACACGAGACACACGTCAGAAACATGAAAAACCAAACCAGAACGGACCCAAAAGACCTCAGGAACCAAACTGACCCAAAAGCCGAAAACAAACCGGCAGACCAAAACAAGGAAAGCTAACCCAGCAGACCAAAACCGAAAACATGCCAACAAATCAGACTCACTACTATAGACACAACCAAAACAAACACAAAACCATCCAGACCACTACAAAAGGAAACCTAGAACCACAAAAGCCCAGCCCTGAAAATAACTCAAAACCCAAGAACCCTTGATACAATGAGACAGCATCATGGAAACAAACCAGGAAAACTACTGCATGGATATTCTATCCATTTTCAGTCTTCTAAATACCATGAGACACCTTTTGATTTCTTCCAAAGAGTACTCCTTGAGGTCATAGCAAGTCTTTGTCCACATAGCTATCTTGGTCTTTATATTATCAACTAACTCCTCCTCATCCAGCACTTTTATTTTTTAAACTGTGTCAAGGTGACACTCTACCGTTAAGTTATATTCCTATCCCTTTTCTACCTCCATCGAGAAACTGAGATGACTAATCCTAAGGTCGAGAAACTCAATGCCACAACATAGGCGCGAAGAGCATCTGAAGGGGAAAGAGTTTACAAACCTTCCCAAGTGGCAATTGCACGTTCCATGCCATAAATTAATCATGCCAATTGGTGACCACAATGAAATGTGTTTATTGATTATCCTAGCACCCCAAGAACACTTCAATTGCGTCAGCTCCATTGGTCGACTTCAATGACCGAATCGATCTTAATAATAACTAGGACAAAGACATTACATCAACATATATCATCAGTTAAGTAGTCTTAGAGATTGTGCCAAAACGACTAAATAACATAGACGAATAGGGAAAAAAATGACGAGTACATGCATAATTGGCCATTCCTTGTCCTAGCCACTGCACTATCAACCGACCTCTGTTATAGATAGGCCCTACGAAGCACCGACATTCCTAACTGTCCCGTGTCTCAAATTTGAACACGGATGGAAACACGGCAAGAACATATTCATAGTATTGCAAGCTTCTTTTGCAGTTACAATATTTCGTAAATAGAAAGAAAAAGTAGGAGTATGAACAAACTAGTTTTGACCCAAAAAAAAACTTGGAGTATTTAAAAAAGAAACAATAAGATTATAACCCTACCTATTAATTAGTTTTTTTTTTCCAGATGTAATGTTCATATTAATAACAATTAAATATCTATCATAATATATACTCATATTTTTGCTCATGTCTCTCGCCGTGTCTATATCCCTATTTATTTAAATTCCTGCATCTATATCTGTGTCAATGTCCATGCTTCTTAGATAAGTCTAACTTGACCAGATTCCCTTGTTGACACCATCCGCCGGCCGAATTCTCTTTGTCTTTAACCTCTAACGATTTCTTGCCTTACAAGTTTGGTAGCACGAAAATAAACCTGCTACAAGAGGAAAAGTAGAACTCTAAAAGACTTCCTAAAGCTTCATGGATATAATCCTAATCCTAAACTAAATCATACCGGAGTTATATCATTCGCTATAGTAATGAAATCCTAATTCACCCACGAACATTCCAAACATAGCCTAATTCAAATTCAAATTAAAATTAGCCCCCGATATTAAAATTACAAAAAATAAATACTCTATGAGAAACTGAACAGATGGTGAGTTGGAGAGGGGAGGGGACCGATAAATTAATTAAAGCAATTAAAGCTTTACACTGTAATCGCATTCCAAAGATGCGAATTTGGTTCCTGACACTTCAGCGACGACGTCGCGAAACAGTTGAAAGCTCTTACCCTGGGTAGTGAAATAGCGGCCGGTAGCAAATATTTGCGGCCAGGAGTAAAGAAGAAGCGTGTTTCCATTTCGCGCTTTCCAAAATAATTCCTCATCCAAAGGATTTTTCCCTCATTCAACTTCTTCAAACTATTTCCCTCATGTGACCGGCGCCAGCTGCTGCAAGTCGAGTCGGCGGGTGAGAAATGAAGCAGAAATTCGGAGGAGGGAGGCAGCCAATCGCCGATGGGTACTCCGTCGATGGTGTAGTCAATCGTCGTCCACAATATCTTCAGGCATATTTTGGTAACGCTGTTCCCTATTTACTTGTTGCCCATTAACTGTTTGATGAAATGTCTTACTTACTTCAACTCCAGTTAAAAGTTATGGGCTTATGTGTTGTTATGTGCAGACATTGCCGCCATTGCAACCGTAACTCTGATTCGAGACTAGAACCACTTGTTAGTTTCCCGTATAATAGCCTGGTATCCAAGCTCCTGAGCAATCCTTGAAGAGCCCTCCAAATCCTGCTTCTTTACCATTGAAGTCGTACCAGAAGCTGCCCGTACTGACCTTAACTTCCCCTGTACAAGGCAAATTCCAATGTATTAGACTAGGTTGAAGCTTTGTCACCGACTCACTGATGAAAGATGCCTCAACAATTTCCCAAGAGTAAGTAGTGATGGCCTTGTGGCTGAAAGGGATCGTAACCTCAATGTTGGCAAAGCTCTTTTTGTTCCTATCCTTCCTGATTCGCCAGAGGATAGAGGCAAATAGAGAACTCCGAGGCACATCATTACCTATTTCAGACATGTTTTTAGATTCAAGATTGTTGGTGATCCAGTCTGAGACAGGGCTTTGAGAGAGGTGTTATAATGTCATAAGTAGGATATTTTGCAAACTGGTTTCCACAAGTTGTTGTATTAAATGGAAAAGTTAATTGTCTTGTTCTTTTAATTGAATGTGAGGGTCCATTGAGTAGTGGATTATGGAACAGAATTGTCCTTAGTTGCTTCAGTTTGGTTTGTGTTTGAGACTGGAATTGTTCAGTGACTACTTTCTATAGGAAATTAGGAATCTCTTCAATCCGTTGCTATAAATGGTGGACCTTCATTTACCTTTTAGGCTTTGTTTGGATAGATGTGCATTTCAAATAAATGGATTAGACATTATTATACAGTTGATGGATACCTCAAATATGGATATCAACATTGAGATTAGGAGGTATATCATCACACGTTTCCTAGTGGGAAATCGATTTCAGCAATAACTGTTAATAGGAGTGATTGAAATCCTCCATCTTAATGATTGTAACAATACAAGGAGCATATGTTTTGCCTCTGGTCCATCTTCTACTCTTGTTTCGTATGATCGATTGAACCCGAACATAAAATCTCTTCATTTGAATTCCATGTCTATCCATACGGAGCCTTAAGTTTCCTGTTGTCTAACAGTTGCAGATGTGATGCTATGGACGAGAAAGCTCTTACATTGGAGATTCTGTAAGCAACTCTTGCTGCTTGGTTGGTGTTTGAGATATCTGGCTATGCCCTTCTATCACTTGTCTATAGTGTTCTTTTCCTCCGGGCTAAATCTGCAGAAATTCTAAATCGGTAACCTTCAATGATTTCTGATGTTTTTACTCTTCTTTTCCATAGTACTCCATACGTTTGATACCTGTTTTGTATGTCTTTCTGGAAGTCTTTCAACAATCGGGACCGTTTAGTTTTTAAACGTCAATTGAGTTCATCAATCAAGAAAAATTTAAAGTTCATCGGATATTGTTAAAATATTTTCGCAGCACATTTGTATTGTGGAGTATTGGAGAAAATAAAGTGTGCAACATCAAATCAAAACCTGCTTACAGTACAAAATGCTCGAGCATTTGCTTCTGTTTCTCTGAATCCTGCTTACAGTACAAAATGCGCGTTTAGTTCCTTGCAATTCTGTCTCTGTATGGATCCATCTCTATCAAAGTTTTCAGAGGCGAAAGCGCAAGGTGAGGCGCTTGACCCTCCATGGGGCGAGGCGTATGCCCCGAGGCATTGAGGTGTAAGCCTTTTGATTTTTTAAATTATTAAAATAACTTAAAATACAAAAAATAAAGATAGCATAAAGTAGATTATTAGTTAATGACTTATTATTACCTTATCAGTTAATAACTAATTGAGAAACCCTATAACATCACTTTATCAGTTATTAAATTTTTATCTTATTAACTTATCACTTTATTAGTTATTAACAAAGCACATCAGTTCTTCACTTAGTTAAGGAAAACAGGGCAAAACTGTTTAAAGAAAAACAGAGCACGATTGTAGATGACAATCGGGTTTGAATTACGAAAATTAGATTAGGAAAATTTCTCTTTTGAGACTTACGCCTCACCTATCGGGGCATAAAAGGCGACTGAGGTGTATGCCTCGGTGCTTCTAAGGAAATTAGGCGATTGCCTTTGTGGTTCACTGCCTAAATTTTCACGCCCTGAGGCGTTTTGGCATTGCCTCACCGCCCCAATGCCCCGAGGCGAGCCCAGAAAACGCCTTTAAAAACATTGATCTCTATACACTTTCAATGTTTAAATCAGGAAAATCATTGATCTGGGTGAGAGCCAAACTTCTATTGGATTTGATTTGGTGGTTTAGAGCCTGATTAGTGATTACTATGCTCATTCTTTATTAACTGAGATAGAAGTTAATTATCTTGTTATTTGTGTAGTGGATTATGAACGGAAGTTAACTATCTAGTTATTATAATTGAATGAGGGTCCATTGAGACTGGAATTGTTCAGTTTTTTAATTGTAAAGGAATGTATGTCTTCAATCTTTTGCAACTTGCTATAAATGGTGGAACTTAATTTACATTTTAAGCATTGTTTGGGGAGATGTGAATTTCAAACGAATGGGTTTTCCATTATTACACATTCAATGGATAGCTCTATACCTACTGAACTGGCAGGAAGGTTTATGTAAAGTTTATAAGTTTCTTATGGTTTGTGTTCCTTTTTGTTCGCATGCTAGATTTTGGGAAAGGGTGGTGCTTAATCTAGGGAGATCTCTAAGTGCTAAGGTTGAGTCTATTATGGACCATGGCTGTTGGAGATGAGCTAGACTGAGAATCAGGCAAATCCATCTATTATTGCTCAAATTCCTCCTCCTTTGCATCCTAAGCCTGACCTTTAGCATTTCGTCTTCTGGCTGCCCCATTCGAGTGGATCGTATACAGCTCAGTCTGCTTGGAATGCTATTTGAACTGGCATAGAGTGGTTTGGGGAGGGAACCATGATCCTAGGTGCTCTTTCCTTCTTTGGTTTGCTGTACAACAGAGGCTGAGTCGAAGACAGGTTGAGGCGCTGGGGAATGTTGCTTGATTCTTCTTGTTGCTTGTGCAGAAATGATGTAGAAACAGTCATAACCATCTCTCTTTCGAATGCTCTAAATCCTTATCCATTTGGAAGAGTTTGATGTCCAGAAACATGGTTCGAGGCGTGCCTTGGAAAATGGTGAACATTTCAGAATGGTTCAGCATGGATGTCAAGGGCAAGGGCCTCAAAAGTATTAGTCTTTCGGTTGCTCTTTGGCTGCTACAGTTTATAGCTTATGATGGAGGGAAAGAAATCCTTGCGTATTTCAAGGCAAATCAACTGAACAATCTCAGCTCTTGCTCAGAATTTTCAATGAAGTTTGGGACTTTCTCAGCTCTAGGAGAAAGATGAAGCCATCCCTGGAAGAAAATAGAAATTTTCTGTGGCCAATGGGTTATGTCAGAAGATTTTAGGGCAAGCTTAGCTGGTGTTGCCAAACTTTCTTTACTTAATAATAATAACTGGTTTTTAACTTCCCGTAAGCTCTTATCCAATACCCATCAGGCCGTCATTGAAATAGTGTTTGGGTAACCCAATTGACCACGACTGCAAATAACGCAAAATACTTTCTGTGTCTCTCTCATCCAATGCACCTTTTTCGTCTTCCTTGATTCTTGCGGTTGGATCTAAAGTAATGGCTTTCGATTGGCACTAACTTAAATTAACTTCCTTTCTATGATATTACTCGATACGTCTTTACTATATAGAGTAAATTTTTAAGGAAAAGATCAGACAATTTTCAACTGGGATTTATATATAATTGTTGATCGTTAGCTTAAATATATAGTTCAACTCGATGTTCATATCCCTCCGATAGAGACAGAGTCTTCGTTTGATTGATCTAGAGAGACAGTCTTTGTTTAATTGATCTAGTTCAACAAGGCAGTTGAAAATTGAAATTAAAGAATTAATTGAGATTGGAGAATGGAGAATGGTTTACTTCCCACATGCTCTTATCCAAAACGCATCGTTATACGTAATAGTTAATGTGGCTACCCAATTAACAATGATTGCAAATAATGCAAAATACTTTCTGTGTGTACATCATCCAACTGCACCTTTTTCTTCTTCCTTGATTCTTGTAAATTGTACTAAATGTATATAAGCAATGGTTTTTGATCGGCACTAAATTTTTTTTTTTTTTCAATCGGTAGAAGAGATCACAAAGTATAAACCACAGGACACAAGACTCATTAAGGGGAGAAATAACTCCAACAATACAAATGAAAGAAAACCCACACGCATGTAGGAAAACTCGAACTCCTGACCTCAAGCCCCATTAAGGGGAAAAGAAATAACCCCAACAATACAAAGGAAAGAATATCCACACACAGGTGGGAAGACTCGAACTCTTGACCTCCTAGTGAGATACAAGAGTCCTCCAACTGAGCTATCCCCAGTTGGTTGATCGGCACTAAAGGCCTCGTTTTGCTAAGGTTCTTACTTTTTAAGTACTATTTAATTTTCGCTTTACGAGACAGATCATTCTCTCACAATATATCAATTTTGATTTAAAAAATAATAATAAGTAGTTATTTTAGACTTTTTAGTTAGTGAAACACACCCTAACTGCCTCCGCATAACCCCAAGGGGTTTGGTCAAGTTAGTATGAGAAAATTATGAGGTCGCATGTTTGAATTTTATAGAGGTCAAACAATACTACCCTTGAGATCACTGAAGGGTTTACGAGATCGTTAATTTCAGAGCTCCGGAATTAGTCGAGGCGTGCGCAAGCAGACCAGGACATTCGGTTATGAAAAGAAGGAAAATGCTGTTAGGAAAAATTCGGCAATCACTTAAAATTCCAGAGAACAATTCCATTGATCGCGATACAATTACATGACTAAACAAGTTACAGATTACATAAGCAGTAGACAAAGAATGAGATACAAACATAATTTTTAGGATTGAAACTGAGTCTTGTATGATACCACAGTCTCCTTAAGAAAGATTTGCCGCCTACCGAGGGTGTTGTAGGATTCTTCGACGTCTTCCTTCCAGGGTTGGCTCGACTAAATCGCAAGCCGTTGGAGTACCACCGTTGACCGCCTTGACAAACTGAACAAACACCTATCTCTCTCTCACAAGAACGATATCAGAATCTATATTGCAGTAGTAATTTCTGGTCCCAATACAAGAATCTATATTGCAGTAGTAATTTCATGGGGAGGGGTTACAAGAGTTACAGAATCCACACATCAATACGTCTATTAATTGCGGTGCGTCCAAATACAATGAACCCAAAACGTGCACGGTTGCCTCGAGAGACCCTCCGATAGCCCCGATTTTATTTATCTGAAATTCTGTGAAAATTTCCAACAAATGCAAGTAACAGCCCAATATTGGCTGTCAATAAGGCAGGAAAATGACAAAAAAAACACAATTCTCTATGTGTTAAAGTGCTTTAACAAGTGTTACAAGTGTATGAAAAACTATATTGTTTTGTATTCTTCTTGCCTTATTGACTACTCACTTGTCAATAGCATAACCGATAAAAAGAAAAACACTTCTTTGGTATTCTATAGCATTATTAAAACGTACCTCAACACTCAACAGTGGCGTGCAAGTACCAATAAGACCGATCTTTTGTTGCATTGACGGCATATTTGATGGGTATCATAGAAGTGGTGTTTTATCTTATTATTTGTGTCTTTTTAGAAGGTTCAATTTCAATTTCTCACATTTGTTTGAATGTATCTTTCCCCATAATATTATAGTGACACCGCTTTTAACAAATTGCGCGCTTAAACTCTGCGCATCATACTATTCATATTTATTGTATGTAACTATGTGACGTGCCAATATGATATGCCTTGCCAAAGTGAAAATATAGTTGCATTGGGACACTTCAAAACATGTATAAAAAAAAGGTCTTTTAGAGTCAAAGATATTACTCCCTCCGTCCCTTTTTAAGTGTCCTACTTCGTAATTCCAACTTATTAAAAAGATATCATCATTATACCTTTCACATCAACTTTTTCCTCCACTTTCCCTATTTACCCATCATCATTACATTTTTACTCACTAACTTTTCAAAATGAAATCTACTTTTAGGGGCAAAATGGAAAATTTACCAACTTTTACCTACTAACTTTACAAAATGGACACTTATTAAGGGACAGCCCAAAATGGAATACCGGACTCTAAAAAAGGGACGGAGGGAGTATTAAATGAGGCTTTCAATTTCAATATTTGGATTTCATTTGCTAAATACTCTTCGAATAAAACCATTTAATAATGAAATATAGTTTACTACCTCCTTCCTATATTCTTTTATTTTTTCCATTATTCATACAATCTAATATGAGTTAATATCGATTTTCGCATTATACTCTATGTGTTAGGTGATGCCAGAGTTGGGGTGGAAGATATCAACTGCTTTGTAGTTAGACGATTAGTTTGGTTTTGTCTAAGATATTTGTAATGGATTCCGTATTCCGTATCGATTAGTTTGGTTTTATCTAAGATATTTGTAATGAATTCCGTATTTTAAGTGCTCGTTAGACTTACATCAATACAACTTCTTACTTTTGTCCAAAAAAAAAAGAATACATGGAATGCCGTTCACGCTTCACGGAGGAGATGATGGCGATATATTTAGTTACTTCAGGGGGTAGAGTGCAATATTAAAATGCATTAGTCAAATCTAGATGGGAGATTCTACATGCACACAATTGGCTCGGTGCACCCCATTTGATTGATTTGAAAACAGAAGAAAGTAATTTCGTGTATGATTTTTTAAAACAATTTTTTATTTTTTATTTTTGCTAAGATGATAAAAAATTTGTAACCGAAGTGTTTTCATTTTTTCGGTTTGGAAAGCAACAAGACTTTTTGTAATGAATCACTAACGGAACGAGTTTATCTTGAGGCTATTTACTTATAAGAGTTTGCAATAAACTAAAAATATATCTATCTCAACTTTAATGAGTTAGAATAAAAGTTTGAATTATTAAGCTAAATGTACTATTAATGTAATGTATATGTTATTATAAAATTTAAAAAATATCTTTGAATTAAATGCCTTTTCTTTGAATGTGATTTTTACATTTTTTAATAAGAAAAAAGGTTAAATTTAACTTAAAATAATATAGCTTTTAAAACTGAAAACTTATTATTAACAATTCAATCTATTATAAAGCACAAGTGAGTTTTTACTATTCACCAATTCATAAGCAAAATGTGTGTTTCTTTTGAGCCACCGTAAGGTAGGAATAATTATTTGATGATTTTGGAACACTATCACGTGATGCTATAAAATCTTTATCCACCACACATTATCGCGGGGCCAATACTATGTGTGGTGAATAAGGATTTTGTAGCATCACGTGGTAGCGCCCCAAGATCGCCAAATTTATTTTTCACTGAAAGGGTGGGTACTGAGGCCAAAATGGTGTTCATTTAGAAGCTTCCCAAATCAGACCATGAAGAAACCACATCACGGACACGTGTACTCGTTCCCTGTTGCCTTCGCCGGCAAGCGTGGTCATAAAGGCGGCCTCATTCACTCTCTCTCTCTCTCTCTCTCTCTCACCTCCTATAAACCACATACAAATTTCTTCTTTTGCTCTACAAAATTATTGTTGTCCTCAATCTTCAACCAACGGTTGGTTTCACCCCCAGGTTATTCTTCATATGCTTACATATTCTCTCTGTGAATACATAAATAAAGATTTCTATTTGGAAATTGCCCCCAAATTTCAGATTTCGATCTGTTTGTAAGTTCTGTGCTTTTTCGATTTCCTGAAATTTGGTGGGTATTAGCTGTAAAGATTATTTGTATCATCTTTCTGCCTTCTTTTTGGTTGAATTTAGCATTTGGGGTTGAACAAGGTTCCAGCTTTGTTGTTCGTTATTTGTGGATTTGGCTTAATTTGGGCGTTGGATGGATGCTTTGAGCTGATACTTTGATGGGTATTCAATAAAGTTGGGATTTTTCTGCTGGCCTTTCGTGGATTAACAGTATTCTCAGATAGAGATGGATCTCTAGGTTTAGGATTGTGTTTCTTTGTTGCAATTAGGTGCATATTTGGAAATTTGAAACTTTGGTTTGGAAATCTCCAGCTGGGTAGGATATATTGGGGTGAAAGTGGGCCTAGTTTGGTTGATTTTGAGGCTTTAATTCACTAGTTTTTGTGTAATTTTGTGGCACAAGTGAGGGAATTTGTGGGGCTAGGGTTTTGAATCCTCAATTGGGTAGGATTCTGAATTTGCTTCACTAAAAAAGGACTTCTTTTACATCAAAGTAGGTTTTTAAGGTAGATCAGCATTTGGGTTCAGCTGTTTTTAGTTGGTAAAGATGGTGGAGTCAATTGCTGCAACATCCCTTTTGGGTCACCGGCCCGTTTGTGGAGGATATAATTCCAGTGGTTTCTCAAGCACTAGGAAGCTATTCGGTGTGGGTCGGATTCCTGTACCAGATTTTATCGGTGGAAAGCTTGTTCGGACAAATTTTCGGAGGTTGGGAGTTAAAGCAATTAAGGCCCAAGCAATGGAACTGACTAAGGAGGTATATTCCAGTAGAAAAGAAGAGAGAACAATTAAGGGTTTTCAAGACGGGTTTGATATTGATGCGGATCGAAAACCAGGTTTGTGGCCACCGGAGAACAAGGCTGATAAACCTTCACTTCATAACCCCTTGCTCCGACAAGAAAGGATGGGTTGTGGGTGGTTAGGTGCCATATTCGAATGGGAAGGAGTCCTAATTGAAGATAATCCTGATCTTGAAAATCAAGCCTGGATAACTCTTTCTGAGGAAGAAGGACAATCCCCTCTCCTTGGTTACACGCTTCGTAGAATAGAAGGCATGAAAAATGAACAAGCCATTTCCGAAGTCTTCTGCTGGTCGAGAGACCCAGCAGAAGTCAAAAGACTGGCTTCTAGAAAAGAAGAGATTTACCAAGCATTACAAGGCGGGATATATACATTCCGATCCGGGTCTCACGAATTTGTCAATGTTTTGATGCATTACAAGATACCCATGGCATTGGTTGCCACCCGTCCAAGAAAAACGCTTGAGAGAGCAATTGGAGAAATTGGTATCAAAGGTGTATTTACAGTAATCGTCACGGCTGAGGACGTTCACAGGGGGAAGCCTGATCCGGAGATGTTTTTGTATGCGTCGCAGAAGCTGAATTTCATTCCAGAGCGGTGTATTGTTTTCGGAAATTCTAACCTGACGGTGGAGGCTGCTCATGACGCACGGATGAAGTGCGTGGCGGTTGCTAGCAACCATCCGGTGTATGAACTTGGGGCCGCCGACTTGGTTGTGAGTCGTTTGGATGAGCTTTCGGTGGTTGATTTGAAGAATTTAGCTGATATTGAGATGACTGAGTTTGGGTCCAGTGAGCCGGAGTTGGAGATGGAGACGGAGGAAGATGACGATGAGTCATACTCAGCTTCGTCCACGGTAGCTGGTGATGATTTCTGGTAACCTCTCTCCATATGTACAGGATGTTGTGCATTGTAGCTTCATCTAATTCATGATCATGGAACATTGATACTTGGGATCATATGTATAAGAAATAGGGATATTCGAAAATCAACAAAAATAGAGGAAAGAAAAAGGTGGTCGACATTGGACCATCACCTCAATGTTCTCGTATAATTGTTATCTTCAGAAGAAATGTATGTACATATATTTGGGACATGCTCATTGTGTTCTCTCCTTTCTCTTTTAACTTGATTCCACGTTATGAATTGTCATATCAGAAATTTTATGTAACAGTGTGGATGTTTACTATAAACTGGTATAGATAGTGAATATTCTCTGGGCATATATTTTGATGACTTATTATGTTAAACAACAATTGCTTTCGAGTGTTCTGATAGGGGTTTAAAGTTATAACCTCCATATGTAGCGAAAATGCTACACAACGAACTGTTGTGGCTCGATTCCCCCTAGGCATGCAGTGTGTGTTAGAAGTTGTGAGCTTTTGACGGTGTGTAGACAACATGGTTTAAGTTGCGACCTTTTGATGGCGCTTAGATGTTCAACACACTTACTCGGCGGATGCCACTAGACTTAGTTTGATCTGCATTTCCGAATTTCCACTTAGGCTTGCGTAGACCATGAACAGCTGATCTTGGCCAGTTGTCATAGTGTGACTCGACAGATCCATTTGGGAGACCTCGATTCCCTTTCATAATCTGAATGGAGACTGTCTTCATCTGTGAGCCTAAACTCTTTTGAGATCACTTAGATGGCTATTTTTGTGTCCGGAACGGGGGGAGTTACCCCACTTTGTGATTCAAACTTAGTATCAGTTTTCCCTGCTCCCTCTATAATGAGATATCCACCCGCACGACTTGTGGTGAAAAGGAACAAGCTTCATTCGGTTGGCCTTCCTACGAGAAGCTAGCCTAGCCAGAAGAAAGCTCTGACGGTTTGCCTGCGTATTCTTCGAATGCTGCATTTGTGTTATGTTGCTTTTCTGGTCTACTGTTGCTTCTTGCTCTCCCTTGTGTTTCTTTATCAAATTACCTAGGTTCTCCCTATTATTGGGTTTTGTTGGTGGGATTGATCTAAAATCTGGTTTTGCAGATTTCATACCACCTTTATTTCAACACGTCGTTTCAGTATTTATTTTCAGATTCTATTTAAAAATCCCCTGCATCTCTTAGCTCATGTTTTGAAGAATGTGTGCTCTGTTTGGTTGAGTTTTCATAATCAAGTTCGTAGAAATTCCTTTGCAAGTAGGGGTGCAAGTGAGCTGAGCCGAGCTTAGGGTATTTGAGCTCGTCTTGTTTAAATTTCAGTTAGCTCGGGCTCGTCTTGAGCCCCAATATTGTAGCTTGAGCTCAATTAGCATTTAATAACTGGAGCTCAGTTTGAGTACTAAACGTGCTTTTATATACAAGCCGAGCTCATAATACAGGCAAAATATATAGAAGCAGAGCTCCTATAAACGAGTCGGGCCCATACTCTGAGATCACTTATATGCCTATTTTTGAGTCTGGCCGGGAGACAGGGTACCGAACTCATGATTCAAACTACTATCCGTTTCCGCTGCCAGGTTCTGCACCCTCTATAATGAGCTATCCACCCTATCCACCCCTCGGGGTGAAAAAGAACGAGCTTTGCTGAGTTGGGCTTCCTACGAGAAGCTAGCCTAGCCAAATGAAAGCGCTAACTCGTGTTAGCGTGTTCTTCGAATGTTGCATTTGTGTTTTGTTGCTTCTCTGTTCTACTGCTGCTTTATTTTGGTAGGATTGATCTAATCAGTTTGTATGCAAATTTTATACTACTACCGATACTTCTACAGTTACTTCAGTAGAATTTACTTCCAGATTTTATTCACTAATCACCTGCCGTCTGGAAAGTCTTTCGCAAGTTGTGCAAGCGTGTCGAACTTCAGGGGTGTTAGAGCTTGGCTCGTTTAAAATTCAGCGGGCTGAGCTAGAGCTCAAATCGAGCACAAATATTCTAGCTCGAGCTCGATTACGATTTCAGAACTCAAGTTTGATTCAAGTACTAAACGAGTCTCTATGAATGAATCAAGTCCATACATAAAAGTCGAGTTCATCTACATGAGGTGAGTTATAAATACGAGCTGAGCTTATCTAAGAAAATCGAGCTCATACATGCAAGCCGTGCTTATCTACACATGCAAGCCGTGCTTATCTACATGTAGTGGCGGACTTAGAATTTTGTACTGAGGGGGCCAGGGTTAGGAGAAGTTTTTTTTTTATGTGACAATGTACTCAATATATCGTGTAACTTTTATAGTATAATTACCCACTGACAAAATAAGTACTTATTTTTTACCCAATAAGAATTCATGTTCTACTGACTTTTTACCTTCTTATTTCTAAAATCTGTGTCGTTTTTTGATCGCTTATATTTATCAATTTATAATGAATTTCATGATTTCACGAACTTTGTATAATAGAACTAATTGAGATCTATCAAACAAAATTTATATTGCATATTTTTTTAGACCCATATTGAAATATTTAAGCAATCAAAAATAGCACATCGAATAAGTACTTGTTTCTTAGGAACCCTTAGTGGAACAAGGGCTCGTATTTCCCCTTTCAAAAATCCAAAATAAGTACTCCTTTTTAGTGGAAGGAGGCCTTAGCGGAACGGGCCTTATCTATACTATATAGTACTAGTGTTTGCCCGTGCCTACGGCACTTGTTAGCTAGTGGCTCAAATACTAAATCGATTCATTAGTGTGTAGTGTATGATCATCCTTTTAGTGACACGAAAGAGAATTACCTGTGCTTACGGCACTTCCCCAATTAAACTTTTAAGTTAGATAAAGAACTATCAATTTGCTTATGGAATCCCAGTAAATACCAGGTAAAAAGTTAAAACCAAGCAGCAAACAGCAGCAACAAACATAAGCATATTTCCAATAGAGAGATGGAATTCCGTCAAACATGGGTAGAAATACCATCATATCACAGAGAAGCAAATTAGCAGTATAAATACACTCAACATAGAGTAGAAATGTACACCATCAGCATCAAAGATCTTCACAACACCCTGACTAATTCACTCCTTTTATATACAGTGAAGTAACATATTCAACTCTTTAAAATTTGTTCGTGAATACAGTCAATCTCATAGATTCTGCCTATCACTTTTCCAATCCAAGGGCAGAAATGCAACAATTGAAGTGCAAGTTAGGTACAATATACGAACGATGATGGACACATTAACAACTGCATTAACCTATGTCCTCGTCATATTAATATGCCAATCTAGCACAATGTACAAAAGCGAGGACACATAAATTGAACAAAGAACGTAGGAATCTTAAAGACAACCATGTTGGAAAATATAAATCGAAGAGTTGAGAATATTACCTTCTTGAAGGCACCCACTGCTCCTCATGCTCACACTTTCTTTTCCACTTTTCAGAATGATCTTGGCAAAAGAACACAAAGAACTCAATTTCCCTGTGTCACGCCCTCGATTTTCAACATAAAATATAATGCTTTCCAATAAACGATACCTCGCAATAATACAGATAATATCCCAAATCAAGGTTCATTCCCATATTTGCAATTTAAGTTCAAAGTTTCTTGTCAAGCTTGACGATCCAAATAACATAATAGAAAAGAAGTTTTAAGGTTTACAGTCCCCCGTGATCAAACGATAGTCATAATAGAAGTCAATATTACACTGCCAAGGAGTTTTACAAAAGATGCCAAAGTAATTTCCATATCAGTTTTCAAATGGATGATGTCAAAAATGCACGCCAAGCACTCCATGTCGCTATCTCCAAGTGTACCTGAAGAAGGATAGGGTTGAGCAAAACACGTGCCCAGTAGAGAGTTCTATGCTCAAACTATATGGAAATGAAATGAATCATGCATCGAGATTGAGTAAGCATAGACAGAGATGCCCAAAGTACGAATGATTACCAACGAGCTATACGCTTTGAAACAAGGATTCTAGACTCCACCGGAATGCCACTAATCGTTACTCCTCAGACTAGATACATCAATAAACTCACGTTAATCCACACTAGTCCATGCGTCATTCCAATTCATCATATTATTCTTTGTACGATGTCACAATCGTTCTCGTGTCTACAGTCATCATTGTCCAATCCCTTCATCACAGAATCTTTCTTTTCTTTTAATCAGACATTTCCATCAATAATCACTAGGGTCACCTCGTTTCTAGTTCCCTCGAGCGTAGGGTCACCCCGAGTCTATTCCCTTAATCAGTAATAATCATTTGGGTCACCTCGGGTCTATTCCCTCGAGCGTAGGGTCACCCCGAGTCTATTCCCTCAATCATAATTATCATTGGTTAGCGGAAACGCACATCGCTTAACCGACCATCTATCATTTCATAATCAACTTCGTCATCAATCTATCAGTTATACTACGATTCTTCAACCAACCATTATAAAACACTACAATACTCTATCCATTTGTTTCTTCGTTTGAACCTTTTAGGATGAGTTCCAAAAGAATTTGAAGGTTTGATGTGTCGATCAAACAATCACAGTTTAATTCTCCCAAACAGTTATTTCATGATATCGATTTCACTTCAAGCATTCTCAACGATCTAACGATCCACCACATGAATTACATTTCAAACGTTCCAAACTATTTACCATATCATGACCACATCTAATAATCTAGTACACGCCCTTCCCTCTAAGTACACCACAATACTACACGCAATGTACCAACCCATCACCACCGTACGACATACCTCTCGCTAGTATTGACACCTAGACCTCATGAAACGAGCATCCAGGAACAAAAGGAACAACGTGACGGATAATAAGAATACGAATTTCAATCTTACCCTTCGATTCACTAGACGGACATCCATCTATCCCTTTCACACTCACCACGATAACTCTCATAACCTACAACGCCCCTAAACAACCCTGCTTTACATTCTCCGTCTACAACGTTACTAGAATTTCGGTTATCGAGTATCCAAGGAAAGGAATCGAGTAATAAGACATTGAAGGACGAGCAACCAAGCTTAGAGATGGTTTAAAAGTATTTTAAAGGTGTTAGAAGTGATTGGAAACCAAAACGGTGAAGTACGAAGTAAAACAGCAAAAGCTGGAGATAAGCAACAGGTATCGATACCTAAGGCAAAGGTATCGATACCTTTTGGTTAAGAATGATTCCAGACGTAAGGGTATCGATACCCATGAAGAATGGTATCGATACCAGTGTGTTTTCTGGGTTTTTGGACATGAAGGTATCGATACCTAAGCAAATGGTATCGATACCAGCTCAGTTCGAGCAGATTTTCTGCAGATTACAGTGGGTTTCTCAACAACAATAACCACGATCAATAGCAAGAATCAGGTCATAAGAAACAAGTCATAAACATATATTGAGAGTTAGAACTCCCTACCTCAAGATTCAAGAACGAATTTGAAAGGATTTCCAAGCCCTAGCTCCAATCTTTGAGTTCGAACGAAAAGCACCTCCACCGAGCTCAAACCGGAGCAATATGCGCTGCAATGCGTGATGGAATGAAGGATTGATGGCTGTTTTGTGTGGGTTTGAGGTGGTTTTGGGTGAGAGCAAGAGAGAGAGTGAGAGTGAGGGATGGGAGCCGAGAGAGGAGAGAGGGATCGGGAGATGGAGAGAGAAAGGGTTGGGATTTCTAATCCCCTACACACACTTCCTCCTATATATACTCACACACACACAACTCACACTTGCACTCCCTCCACTAACAATCCTTTCACATTAACCCCAAATCAAATAAACTTAACAAATTCCATATTTTCCTTCAATTATAATATCGAATAAACTTTTTAATAACTTTTGAAAGTACGGGTCCTTACACCCTGGCACTCTTCTCCTCCACAAAGTCAAATTTTTTTTTCTAAACTATTTTTGAGAGATCATTTGATTGATCAAATCAAATACCTATGCCCCCAATCATGGAAATACGCTAATTTCCGTATGTGAAACTTTCATGCCTTTAATGTCTTATTTTTTATTATAGCTACATACCTAATTTAATCGCAAAATTCAATCTAACTCTATCACAGTTAATAGCTACATACCTGGTAATTCAGAGAAATCTCTTGGAGGCTTGGAGGTGTGTCTAGTTAGCAAGGCACCATCTTTTTTTCTTAACAGATGAGTTTACTCCCCCTGCTAGATTGAGGCAAAAGCGGAGAGTGTTGAAAGGTTCTTGATAAAGGGACAACTATTCAGAATGATCACGAAAAAAGAACACAAAGAACTCAATTTCCATGAAGGCAATAACAAACCCTAGCATGAATTACCCATGCCTACAGAACTCCTCCAAAAAGTACCAGTACAATTCATTAGATTGTGATGAACTCTCCCCGAAATCAAACTTAGTACTCCCTCCGTCCCCTTTTTAAAGTTCAGTATTCCATTTTGGGTTGTCCCTTAATAAATGTCTATTTTGTAAAGTTAGTGGGTAAAAGTTGGTACATTTTCATTTTGCCCCTAAAAGTATATTCCATTTTGAAAAGTTAGTGAGTAAAAGTGTAATGATAATGTCTCCATAGAGGGTAAATAGGGAAAGTGGAGGTAAAAGTTGATGTGAAAAGTGTAACGATGATATTTTCTTAATAAGTTAGAATTATGAAGCGGAACATTTAAAAAGTGACAGAGGGAGTAGCATGGATAAGGACTAAATTGGATATATGCTGTGCCACGATTGCGAAGAAAACAGACATACCGAAAAAAAGATTAAATTCGTAACGGTGCTTTGATGAAGATCTATAACTAAGGGTTGCTAGTGACTAACTGATAATTTAACACACACATCAAAGTTGTCTCATGAGAAAAGAATATCACACAAATAAGGAAAGAAATGATCCTTGGAAGACTGGTTCACTTAGCATTAGTATGGGAAAAAATTAATATTCACCTCAACTGAATATGAGGCCCGTAATCCACATTAAGCAAAAAGCTAAGCTAATCGGACCAGTCTAAGGAGGGACAGGTCCATGCCAAAAACCACTTACTTTCGGGAAGAAGCTGTCGTATAAAAAATAACCCACTGGCCAGAATTTCAATGAACCCATATATAAATTACAGTCAGAAACAGAGCAGATAATGTCAACCAGATGTACCCTTTGGTTACCTGGATGTACCCTTTGTCGAGTTTTAATAAAAATTTGTTGTTTATAAAAAAAAAAGGAAAAGAAAACCCTCCAATCCAAAAAAAAAAAAATAGTAGTACCTCGAATTTAAGTTCGAAGCAGGAATTCTCTAAATATATTTTTGCTGATCTTTCCTGCAGTAAAATATTAGAAAGTAAGAAGATGATAGAAGACCTAAGGTTGCCAAAAAAAAAAAAATTCCTCTCACACTCATATTTTTTCTCTCAATTTTCGGCAAAAGAAACCCAATATGAGTAAAAATTGTTCAAGAAAAAAATTGAACTTGCATGAGAACTACAAAAAATCCTTCGGTGTTTGAATCCCTTGCATGAGAACTGAAAAAAATCGTTCAAGAAACTCCCATTTTTTGGCAAAAGAAACCCAATATGAGTAAAAATCGTTCAAGGAAAAAATCGAACTTGCATGAGAACTGAAAAATATCCTTCGATGTTTGAATCCCTTGCAATTTTCTGACAAAGGTTATTTTATTTTTTGTGACTTGTTCCTTGAAACATAAGACTTCAAATTTAATTACGTAATTAATTTTATAGTTTAATCAGCTGTGAAAAAAATTATGTGATCACCCCTTGGTGTCGCAGAAACAATTTTCCCTTACCGGTAAAAAAATCATTCAAGAAACTCCCAATATTCAACAAAAGAAACCCAATATGAGTAAAAATTGTTCAAGAAAAAAATCGAACTTACATCACTATCGGTAATGGTCGTTTAGAAGTTGGAGGACGTGGAAAACCTATGCATGTGACAAACAAACCCAAAACATGTGAACCTTCTAAATAGAAGATATATTCAAATTTTAAATCTTATGTGATAAGTTGTTCGAAATCACAGGGAACCAATAAAAGGCTGAAAGTTTTAGGTTTCCTTTAGTCTGAAATAGTAGAAGGTATATTCATTATATAAGTTTCCTTGTATATAGGAGCCAAAAACGTTAGCCAAAAAAAAAAGGAGCCGAAAATATTTTTCCTAATGCCTACACAGGAGCCGAAATTGTGGGATAATCTTACATTGTTTGTAATTTGTCCAAACAATGTAAGTTATTTACGAAAAAGCTATTGGTCTGTATGTGAATGGTGGAGAAATCTGGACCGTTGGATTTGTTTGTATGGGTAGATAAAATTTGTGTCAGGGAGAAATCTGAACCGTTGAGAGAGAATATTCATTAGGAATATTCCTAAAGACCCTTGTGTTTTATTAGGTAGACTAGTGTTTGCCCGTGCCTACGGCACTACGCACCCCAGCTGAATTGCCTGTGCCTACGGCACTTGCTAGCTAGTGGCTTAAACAATAAATCAATCTATTAGTGTGTAGTATGTAATCCTCTTCTTAGTGACACGAAAGAAAATTACCCGTGCTTACGGCACTTTCTCAACTAAACTTTTAAGCTACTACAAAGAACCATCAATTTGCTTATGAATCCCAGTAAATATCAGGTAAAAAGTTAAAACCAAACAGGAAACAGCAGTGTGGGCTCCCGCGCCCGTTGGTGCGATATTATGACAGAGTCGCCACCCGGATTTTTGAGATGGATGATCCGAGGAACCGAGGGGTTTTGTTTTGAAAAAAAAGGCCTTTTGGTCTAGCGAAACTGTTTGAGATTTTGGATCCGGGAGCCAGGTTACGAGCGGGGAAGGTTTTGTTGAAAAGCACCCTGCTCGCCCGGTGAAAACCGGTCTCTACTAAGCATTTTAAATGGGGGATTTAATACCATTCGGAAAACCTCAAAAACACATAAAGGGAAAGGGGAACAAGATGAATCATAACACGTTGCCGTGCTAGTGGTGCTTGCTGTACAGAGATGATAAAGATGGCATGATGATAATATAAACAAGAAAGATATACAAACGGACTGTCTGAATCACTATCCTCCGTCAGGCGGCATATCGGTTTATAACGCGCGGCTTACCGATATGCCGTGCGTGGTTCCGATCTTGATACCAAACTTTTATTGTTTTGTAAAGCTTCGCACGGTGTACCCATTACATCGCACGGTGTTATTTTAAAACTTCAGACAACTCACAGCCGTCAGATCATCTCAGATCTGCACCATTCCTTCAAGCCATGGAAAGAAAACCATTTTTGATACGTTTGCCTGTTTTGAAAAGATCTATGGGGTTTAAGACATGGCTTGTAGATATGATCTCATTTTGGGACTGCTTTTTGGTATACAGAAAAGATCCAACAACAGACGATCGTGATCCAGACAGCTTGAACAAGAAAACAATATTATTTTGTTATGCCGTGCGTGCAGGCTTACTACGCCATGCGACGCTTCAAAGAGCCGCGCGGCGTAGCACACCTTTGCACAGAACACTGGTTTTGTTTTGTAAAAGAGGTTTTGGGTCAGATCCTAACCAAAAGGGTTAAGACTGAAAACAGAAAGGTCCCCTTAGGGCTAGGACAGAGCCTAGCCCAAGGAAACTTGATTTATACCTTTTGATCGAAGCTTGGATGTGCTTGAAGATGGAGGAATGGAGGTTGATTCGGACTGAGTTTTGAGAGACTTGTGAGCAAATGGGTGTAGAGAGAAAGAGAGATCAAGTGGGTTGATGTAGAGAGAGAAAGAGGTGTATGTAGTGGTGATGGATGTAAGGATTGTAGAGAGAGAACCAAGGGGGATTTTTAGAGAGAGAGAGAGAGTTTAGAAAATGGCAGAGTAACTCTATTTGGAATTGAAGGGGTACTTCTCAACTAGAGGGGGGGTGTATTTATAGGCAAAAAGATACTTGGAGAGCACCCAAAGAGGGGAGGTGGCTTCTGGGCCGAATAAAACTTATTTTATTGCCAAGACGCTCCTCCTGCAGGCGTGGCCGACAACTTTCTGCACCTGTCAGAACTTTTCCCAAAATGCCGTGCTGCCTATTGAAATACCGCGTGGAGGAGTGATTTTCTTGAATTTTTCTGAAATGCCGTGCGGTATCCGAGACAGCACAGCACACCAAACTTTGCAAGGGCGCCCCGGACACTCCCGAACTCGGATTTAGGCACGGTTCGAAGCGTTGGAAAGCTTGTCGAGTCATCTTTCTCTTTTGCAATTGAACCGAGGGCCACCCTATATGTTTGGGGAGGGATTTTCTTGAGGTTAGGGAAGGAGTAAGAAAGGAGCAACAATTAATCCAAGCTTTGAAGGTATAGTTTTCCTTATTTCATCATCGGGGAAACTTAAAGATTATTCGGAGGCCCGAATTGGGGTGTCTACAAGCAGCAACAAATCCAAAGCAGCAACAAACATAATCATATTTCCAATAGATATATGAGATTCGGTCAAACATGGGTAGAGACACCATCATATCACAGAGAAGCAAATTAGCAGTAGAAATACACTCAACATAGAGCAAAAATGTACACTATTAGCATCAAAGATCTTCACAACACCCTGACAAAATTTTGCAGAATTAAGTGATCAATACGCTCCAAATTCAAGTTCCAGTCATATACGCCGTTCAAAAAGGAAAAAAAAATTTGCAGAAGCCCTTTCAACCGATAGTAAGAAAACCCATAAAATACCTCTCATAAGCAAAATAGAAGAGGTACGAATTTTGCCAAACACATGGTGGGCAACAGAAAATACCTCTCATAAGCAAGTTTTTTTCTTCTTCTAATTAAACTATTTTTGAGAGTTCATTCGATTGATCAAATCAAATACCTATCTCCCGTACGTGAAACTTTCATGCCTTTAATGTCTCTTATTTTTGCTTATAGTTACGTACATAATTTAATCGCAAGATTCAATCTAACTCTAGCACAGTCTAGCACAGCAGGTAATTCAGAGAAATCTCTTGGAGGCTTGGAGGTGGATCTAGTTAGCATGGCACCATCTTTTTTTCTTGAAAGATGAGTTTACTCCCCCTGCTAGATTGAGCTAAAAGTAGAGAGCGTTGAAGGGTTCTTGATAAAGGGGTAACTATTCAGAATGATCATGACAAAAGAACACAAAGAACTCAACCCTAGCATGAATTACCCGTGCCTACGGAACTCATTCAAAAAGTACCAGTACGATTCTTCCGAAATCAAACTAAGTAGCATGGATACAGACTTACGATAAATTCAAATGAAGCAAATTAATGAAACCAAACAAATTCATAATTTTTTCATAACTAAACCGACTACTCTCACACAGATTCTAGGAAGTAAAACCAAGCCACCAACTCACTTAACACTAGTACCGTCATGACTATGAAAAACCTCCAAGCGAAACAATAATCACTATTGAAAAATCCCTAGCTCGCCTAGGTTTAAAAATTTTTGCTATGTTTTAAACTTTTTCAATATCAATCCACAATCGATATATCAACCCAATCAATCACCATAAAGCAATAACCAGAAGAACACCAAGATATATGTGGAAAATCCTAAACGGGAAAAAACCACGGGAAGAAATCAAACACTATAAAATATTGTGCGGTTACAAGTATTATTACCCTACGATTCTGAATTCTCACAAATCGCCCTAAGACTTACTTGCCGAATCCACATTCACCACACCCAGTGCTTGACTGCCGCTGCCTTGAATCCACAAGTCTTCCGTTTGCCTCCCGAAATCCACCAAAGGACTTCGTTAAGAGATTAACTGAGTTGATGTTGTAAACCTCTTGAAGTTGTATTGAACGCTCAAAGATCCATCGATCTTTTTACTTCAAGATTCAAAGCAAAAGACCATCTTG
This sequence comes from Rhododendron griersonianum, assembly GCA_018127125.1. Lineage (NCBI taxonomy): Eukaryota > Viridiplantae > Streptophyta > Magnoliopsida > Ericales > Ericaceae > Rhododendron > Rhododendron griersonianum. The sequence goes on along the minus strand of CM030789.1, from coordinate 50,835,137 downwards.
ATTATTTGAACTTCAAACCCGCGTCTACTTTTTGGCCGTTCCGTTCTCTTGTTATTTAATCTTTAAAGCATATGGTTTTGCTGCCTCAAATCATCTGTCACCGAGCTGCCAACTAAAGAATGCTATTTATAATAGCCAATTAGTCTCGTGCCCTAGCAGCCAATAATTTAGACAGGAGTCCTCGATTGATCTCCGATTGATACCCCGATCAATCCGGTCCAAATTAATTAGCTCGATTCACTCATTCTTAATTACACAATATTGATTTTCTTTCACTTCCTAAACAGACACTCTAGAAATAAAAGAAAAGAAAATACAACTCGATAAATAGGGATACAAAAAAATGTGTGTTTTGTCTTGGAATTTGCCAACATAGAGAGACCGTGGCCCGTGGTCCTAACAATCTCCCTCTTGGGCACCTCCATGACAAAACAAACTCAACACGGAAAACTTATCCCCTAATAGATTGAGGTCACGACCTGTGAAGCTACAAAAACACTAAAAGACATAATCTGTTATAAGCGAACAAATTTCTCCCCCTTTTTGTCATGGATTGACAAAGAAAGAGCAGGGATAAATGAACAACATATGCTAGGACACGCAGATATACCAATTAAGCGCATATAGACTAGGCAAAAACACAGATATATCGATGAAACCAAGATACTCCCACTCATCAAACAAAGAAATGCTCCCCCTCATTACAATCCGCCATATATACCCATAGAGAGGGATCTCAAAGAGACAAAAGAATATAACATGATTCACTCAATCACCAAGATATATCGCACACAAAAGAAACATCGCATGGTACCCCAAGTAATGATTGCTTTCAAAGGAGCTACCCTAAGAAAATTTCGAAGAACGACCATGGGTATGAAATCACGCAAGTGTCATAGTGAGTGTGTGCAATGATAGCCTTAACAATAGAATCAACTCATCCCTATGAGGTCATATCAACCAAGAAAGGACCAACTAACATCATTCTCCACAAGGGCGGCAGACCAACTCCAACCCGCATGAAGTATGATCATATCAAAATCGGGGTTAAGTGAGTATATAGAATGATATTCTCCCCCTCAAGAGATGCCAACCTTATACCAAATAATCACACAATATTTTTGCACTGTCATGAGCGGCTTTCACACATCTAAGGCCGTAGCTTAAATCCATGATGCAAAAAGAGAATACATGAGGTGCAAGTCAATGGTAGCTTACACATGCACATAGAGGTAGCCCCTTCCTCGGGTCTCTCAATTTTTTATATTTTCTCTTCTTCTTTTTTTTAAACCCATCAAACCGAGCCAATCAACCTCACATGGGGTATGCAAGCCAAAGATCAATACCCAAGGTGAATGACATAGGGTGTCCACCACAAGAACAAATACTCACCCAAAGAGATAAGGATCAACTTCTCAAGGCTATCAATGGGCGTGTACAAACACATGCAATGACTGCCATACACATGGTTTTTCGATGAAATTCTCATGAAAGTAGCTCTTGAGAAGGCATGCATGACAAGTACGAACCATGAGATGCACTAGGATGAGATATAGCAAAGACATCAAGAAGTGCAGCATGCTTAGTGCAAAGAAAATTTTGCCTTTTTTTAAATTTTTTTTCCGTATATGTGAATGTTTTTGTATTTTAAATAAAGAGCAAAAACAAAATCTTTTTGAGTTTTGAATAAATAATAGCAGACTAAGAACCAAAAAATACACCAATATAACCAAAGCGCAATGAAAAACTAAGCAACAAAAAAAGACAAAAACAAACCATAGCTCTAGGTACAAGATGGACAAGAAAATCAACCTAGACTTTGTATGCAATTAATTAAGAGCAAGCCTTTAAAAGGCAAGGTCTACTCCTCCGGATGATCCAGTATCATCTAAAGGGTTGGTAGATATATTCACTCGATGTTTCAAGTCTGACTTCCTCACCCAAATAAGTCTGGTCTTAACTTGCACAACACTACTTGGTTTGCTAGGCATACGTTCAGGTGTCATACTCCTAGTGTTGACATGATTAGTAGTGATACGAGCACGAGGAAAGTAACCATGCAGTTGGAAACAATTAGGTCTAGTGTGACCTTTTACACTACAGTAATAACATGTAGGAACAAATTTCGAAACATTAGCTTTTCTAATATAAAGAGGTTTCTTAGCAGGATTAATGCTATTAGGTTTAGGATTTACCTCTTTAGATTTTGCTTCATTTACTTTACCTTCGAGTTGTTCAGATGATGAAGCTTCATGAAAGCCAAGGCCTGACTTGTCACTTGTTTTTCTTTGAGCACCAAGAATGTCTTCTAATTTCTTTGAACCTGCATTCATCCTTTTAAAAATAGCATTGGCCTTGTCAAGCTCAGCTTGCAAATTAGCTACCTTTAACTCAAGTAATTTGTTAGATTCAAAAGAAGTATGCAAATCAATACTAAGTTTCACATTCATGCTTTTAATCTCCACAAGTTCATTAAATAAAGAGTCCCTATTATTCTCAACTTGACTCTCCCGAGCTTGAGCTTCCAAAAGCTCTTGCTTGAGTTTCATGTAAGACTCATCACTCATCTTCATTTCACTAGATAACTTAATGTTAGTCTTAGTCAACCTCAGACTTTCTTTGAAAAATTTATTGTAGGCTTTTTGCAAACTCGATCTCTTCCTCCTCACTTTCACTATTGCTCAAATCCTCACCATTCACTCTCATCTTCTAATTTAAACTTACTCACATGAGGATGCACAGAAGCTCCTAAAGCCATGACTTTACTATTTTCCCCACAATTTTCTTCTTTATTAGAATCATTATCATCTCAAGTCTTGACATTATAGGATTTATTTTTCTGTTTATTAGCACAATCTTGGGCAATATGACCAATCTTGGGGACCCGATGATTTGCTCTCTTTACCCTTGGAAGACCTACCATTCTTATCTTTCGAACTAGGTTTTATTCTTTTTAAAAAACTTTCCAAATTTTTTAACAAACAAAGCCATTTCCTCTTGATCCAATTCATCGTCATCACTATCCAAGACCTTGAAACTATCTTTAAAACTAGAAAAAGCTAAGGATTTTTCCTCGTTTTTGTTCTTCACTTTTTGAGGTCTATATTGAGACAATTTAGTTTCAAAAGTTAAGAGGTGGCCAACAACTTCCTCAACCTTCATGGAATCAAAATTAGGCAAACATTCAAGGACTTCAACTTCAGTAATAAACCTCTTAGGTAAAAAACGCATGATTTTCTTAACTATTTTCTCTTGAGAAATAGGCTCGCCTAAGTTAAAGCTTGAGTTCACAATTTCACTTAGCCTCGCATAAAAATCACCAAATGTCTCATTGTCACTCATCTGTATCATCTCAAAACCAGTGATAATACTTTGAAGTTTTTGTTGTCTCACTTGACTATTCCCCTCATTAGTGATGGATAAAATATCCCAAGCATCCTTAGTGTAGACACCTCCCTGGAGTGGGGCATCGCCATACAGATTGATCGTCGTTTGCTCGTTTGGTTGCTTGCTTCGTAAACCAAGATCGTGGACATTCCCATGGCTAGGAACATCGCCACACGATAGCGGTTATCATCAAAACAGAGTCGCCACCCAGTTTATTAAAACTAGGAAAATAGGTAGAGATTCTGGGTACGGGAGCCAAAAGTACAATAAAGGGGAAGGTGTTAGGCACCCCTCTTTCCCAGTCGTGAGACTGGCCCATAATTGCTCAACATAAGACATGTACTTTTCAATTCTGACACATAGTCCGTTTAATTAAGCCTTTAACAGTGAATAAGGTGAGCCGAGACGATAAATAAAACATGCATTAGAAAATAGAAAATAAACAGACTGTCCCAGGGAGATGGATCCCGCGACCGGTGAATGGATGTCATGGCCGAGGGATCCTCCTAGTTTGATGTACTGGTCGACGGATCAAAGCCCCGGTCGGTGTTCTTCCTCACACCAGACAGAAGGGTTAGCAGATAATCAAATTGCTACGATTAAGCATAAAAACGATAAGTAAACCAAACCAGAGGCCGTTGGGCCTCACCACCTTGATCCCTCAGTTGCTTGATTGCTTCGGATTGATTGTGATTGACTGATTTGCTCCTTTGAAAACCCTAGAGTTAGGTTTTGAACTTCGGGGTTTGATCGTCGGATTGAAGAGAGGGTTAGGGCTTTTGAAGAGAGGGTTTGAGAGAGTATTTCTGCAGAGTTTCGTGGCTTGAGAGGGTGTGAGAGTATGTGAATCTGATGTTTTTCGTGGTGTTTATTTCGGAACCCAAAGGCCCTTTATATAGGCAATTGGTGACTCACTCCGGCCAATCAAAACACACGATTGTAATTGCAATTGCAATGTAATGCAAACTCTTCGTGGTAATCTCTGAGGGTAGCCCGAACGCATCGGGGAGGTATCGTAGTTGGATCAAACAATCGACAGAAGGTTCCAGAGTCTGGAAAATAGACGATCTGGCGGCCGAGGAAAGGATGTTGCGGTCGAAGGATAGATCTTGCGGACGTGGGATTGATCTCTCAGGGAGATTTTCAAGCAACAGGTTGCTCGGGTGAAGAAATGATGTTAAGGCTGTGAGATCAATGTTACGGCCGACAGATGGATTCTCCTAGGATTCCGTATTTCTGTTTGAAAGGCTGTATGGCTCTGGATTGGGTCCTCTAGGTGGCTCAAAGTTCTTACCATAAGTCCATGGGTTCACAAGAAGTCAATCAGCAATCACTGTATCCATTTCATCATCGGGATGGTCCCCAAGGTGGGACTTGAAATAATCGTTAGGCCAAATTGGGGTGTCTACACTTAGCTATTTCACAAGTTGAAATACGTTGAAACTCAGATGTAGACACACAACCAAAAATAGCATTAAGGGCACATGAATTATGAGTCACTTTCAAGTGATCAGTGTTATCCCAAGACTCATCAGGCTTTCGGACAATTTTACCTTCCACAGTTGTGGTAGGCTCGGTATAGACATTAACAACCGAGAGCCAGACATGATTGTTTTGAGATTTCAAATAAGCCTTCATTCTGGCTTTCCAATATGCATAGTTAGGACCATCTAGGAGAGGAGGTTTAGCAACAAAGTTATTAGGGGCTTCCATAATAGCAAATAAGACAAAAAAAAAATTAGGATCCGCTCTAGGAATAAACCCTAATATTACGAGCGACTCGCTCTGATACCAATTGAAAAATCCCTAGCTCGCCTAGGTTTAAAAATATTTGCTATGTTTTAAACTTTTTCAATATCAACCCACAATCGATATATCAACTCAATCAATCACTAGAAAGCAATAACCAGAAGAACACCAAGATATACGTGGAAAACCCTAAATGGGAAAAAACCACGGGAAGGAATCAAACACTATAAAACATTGTGCGGTTACAAGGAATCAAACGTAGTGCGCCCTATGTTCAAATCTATGTAGAATCTGTGTTGGGAATGTCTGTGTCAATAGCACCATAGTAAGTCTGTCAACACAGACAGACTTACCAGCCGTTCTATCTGCTTACTTCGCAACCTAACCTCCTAGAAAGGTTCGCACCCAAGCATAGGGCTAGGTCGTTGACAGCATATATACCGGAAAGACCGGAATCGTTCCCACAGAGAAATCTTCTTTAGCGAATTCGGATTAGATGTAACATAAGAATTGCGGCGTTCAAGCGGCCAACTTTGGTGTTTGATTCAAATGACGATATTAAGCTTGGGAATAAACTAGATTAAGATGGTCGAGTCAAAGGGATTGATTTACCCATGACTTAGCCATCAAACGGTTTCTTCATCTAACTCATGAGTGGACCGAAACCGTCCGGATTCCACTAGAAGAATTAAAAGCTGAAGACTACTAGTAACTTAACTTAACTCAACTCAAAGCTCTAATTCAAATTGAACTCATTTAACGCAAGTGAGAGACGAAAAAGGATCGTTCGCACGCGTAAGATTATCAAGCACGTAGCACAAGGCAATAGACTTCATTGATCAAAGAAGCCACCGATCCCATAATCAACGCTAGACATCATAGGTTTAATTCATTCAAAACCTTGAGATTGAGCTAAAGTTTAAGCGAAACCATTTAAATGACTAATCCATAGGGTGAACCTTACCCCATGACCGAACCTATTAACTACTCACTCATAGCAAAAAGACTAGAAAGCATGCTAGGAAATGAAAACATGATTCACCGATGAAAACGAAAATAAACTTGATTTATATAGAGATCCAACTTGTAACTACAACTTTAACACTTGAGAATTAATCATACAACCATAACTTACTTGAGTTGTTGAGGAATTGAATGCAAAGCTTGAAAGAAATAACTATGGAGCTCTTGAAACATAAAAAGACTTAAAGTGTAGAAAGTTACATAAGGGCCAATAAAGGCTTACAAAGCTATTTATAGGCCTAAACAATCAGCCAAAAAGTTGACCAAAAGGTCCCTAAAATATCCCAAAATCAATCCAAAAGTGGAAATTTTCCATAAATGGAAGGTTGAAATGTTCAGCACAAAAATCTGGACGAAGGGAAAAGGTACCGATACCCAGCAACCTGTCTTCCTCTGCCAGGAAAAGGTACCGGTACCTCAAAATTAAGGTACCGATACCTTACTGTGAAAAGTGCAGAACAGGTGCAGCTTGGCCCATCATGCCTTGACGTGTCCCAACGGCCTCCCAACGCTTCATTGCTTGATCAATGGGACTTAGCGGAGGTGTGCCTTGTGACCTCGGATGTTTGGATGCCCTCGAGGGCCATCCCTTATGCAATTGCCACGCTTAAACCACCTTGGCATGCTCTCGCCAAACTTGACCTCCGGCCAATCTTCGAGGCTTCTTGTAACACCGTTAGGCTTTGGTGACAATGAAATGAGTACCGGCATCACTTGGACACTTAGGTTCATCCCGGAATGTCGCTTGGCATCTAAATCCACCTTGTTAGCACGTTTTACCTGAAACACTCACAAAAATACCTTACGTGCAATATTGAATAAAAACGACGACTTAAAACATATGAAAGCCACAAATTAGAGGATTAAAGCCCCAAGATCATACGATCTTGGGTGCTAATCACTATCCACATAGATTTCTGTGCACAGATTTCAATGTGGGGTCCACTTTGGATCCCACACAAATAATCCAAGCCGTTCATTAAATGTAAAACATTTTTTCAAAGGTCCACGTGAAAAATTAGCTCAATCCAATACTTATAGAGGCTTGATCCAATCATCTAACTTTTCATTCAGATTTCAGGATAATGAAAAGTTAGATAATTGGATCGAGCATCTATATATATCAGATTGAACTGATTTTTTGCAGGAGCCTTTGAAAAAAATATTTTCCATTTAATGAACGGTTTGGATTGTTTGTGTGGAACCCGTAGTGGACCTCACATAATGATTTGTGCATGATATGTGTATGAAAAATCTGTGTAAACAAACTTTCTGCATAACTCTCCCGCGCCTATAAATAACGCTCCATCAAACACACATTCAAACTCAGAAACGAACATCATGCAGAAACGAGCTAAATTCGAACTCCCGCGCCCCACTCCTTGCTGCCCCTTCAAGTCTCTCTCTCTCTCTCTCTCTCTGAGTTGAATTACGAAATGCATAGCTTCACTTTATCTGTATTCCAAATTTGATCTGGAAATTGAGCTGAATTCGATAGGATCAGAATTTCTCCGTACATCAATAAGCAGAGATTTGTTGAATTGAGCTGCTCTGTGTGTGTGTTCTACATTCGTATAGGTTCTGTACATGCAACATCAAATTTACCGGGAAAAAACAATTTCATACTTATTTCACCGATCTACATTGTGATCTCATTCTGGATCGATCTGGAAATTGAGCTGAATTCGATAGGATCAGAATTTCTCCGTACATCAATAAGCAGAGATTTGTTGAATTGAGCTGCTCTGTGTGTGTGTGTGTTCTACATTCGTATAGGTTCTGTACATGCAACATCAAATTCACCGGGAAAAAACAATTTCATACTTATTTCACCGATCTACATTGTGATCTCATTCTGGATCGATCTGGAAATTGAGCAGAATTCGATAGGATCAGAATTTCTCCGTACATCAATAAGCAGAGTTTTGTTGAATTGAGCTGCTCTGTGTGTGTGTGTGTGTTCTACATTCGTATAGGTTCTGTACATGCAACATCAAATTTACCGGGAAAAAACAATTTCATACTTATTTCACCGATCTACATTGTGATCTTTAGACTCTGTTTGTTGAAGGTACTCTTGTTCCGCAAGAAGAATTAGAAAAAAACAACAACTAAAAGCTTCTATTTATCTCATACTTTTTATCTTCTTTCGTTTTTCGGACTTTGAACTTCTATTTGAAATTTTATAACTTAACTTCGAACTACTGTATCCTACGATTTCTATGCAAAGACGATACGACTGTCGATACATATAGATTTCCCTACGATACGATACGATACGACTGTCGATATGATACGATTTCCCTACGATACGATACGACTGTCGATACGATACGATTTCCCTACGATACGATCTGTAGTGGGCCTTACGTTCAAATCTGTGCAGAATCTGTGTTGGGAATGTCTGTGCCAATAGCACCATAACTTCGAACTCCCGAGCCTATAAATAAAGACTCATTCAAACTTGCAAACTTTCATCACACTCACTTGCAGAAGACCATGACGAATCTTTTCGGGCGAATGACGTTGCTGCGGTTGTTCGGAAGGACAAAGCGGCTGCGGAAACAATAGCGGCCACTCACTCCACTTCGTCCTCGCTGCCCCTTCAAGTCCTCTCTCTGTCAAAATTTGTGTGAGATCCGTAGCTAACCCTACATTCAAATCTGTGCAAAATCTGTGTTGGGAATGTCTGTGTCAATAGCACCATAGTAAGTCTGTCAACACAGGCGGACTTAAACTCTCCCGCGCCTAAAAATAACGACTCCATTCAAACACACATTCAAACTCTAACTCTGACTAAATTAACTTGCAGAAATGACGCGGCCTCGCTCATTGCTGCCCCTCCAGGTCTCTCTCTCTCAATTTTCTGAATTGAATTACAAAATGCATCTGAAATTGAATTGATTTCGTTATCTTCACTTTATCTATATTCCAAATTTGATCTGGAAATCGAGCTGAATTCGATAGGATCAGAATTTCTTCGTACATCAATAAGCAGAGATTTGGACAATATTTTTGGAAGAGGAGGAATACTAAAGACAAGAGTGGGGAAATAGAGTATTTGCATTGCACTTGAACTCAAAACTTTTTTTTGGCTTGATACAAAATGGTTAGAACCCATTCCTATTTATACTACTCCATGGAAGACTTTAGTACAAAGATATTTTCATACAACGTAAACTTTAAGATAATTCTAGAATTACACATGGGGCTAATTCTCACAAAAAAAAAAAAAACCTCTAGATATGTCACAAGGATATTTCAGAGCTTCTAGAGCTAAATATTTTAGAGTTTTTAAAAACTAGATATTTATATCCTTTTTGATAATATCTATCATATTTGTGTTTTGTCAATTGAAGCTTTGTCAAAATACTAAATTTAATTTATACTTCAATAGCGTTAATCATAATTAATACAATATATAAGTGAAAAGTAGATACACCTAATAACACCAACAAACTATGCAGCTTACATTCAAAAAAAAATTAAAATATAAAATTTCAAGTCTGGGCCTATTACATTAAGGCTTTATGTTCCCTGGAAAAGTAAAGTCAGACAAAACACTATCGAAGTATGGTTCTTTTTTTTATACAAGTCCTACATTGAGGTTGAATTTCTATCAAATGGTTTGAAAGATGCCATAATTAGATCAAAGGGCTTAGATTAATGCATTTGGGGTTCAGCTTTTTGAAATAAGGTTCGATTTTTTTTGAATAAGTAATCGTAGGATACGCGTATAAATCATAGGATACGCAGTCGTATCGTAGGATTTCTATATAAAAAGGATACATGATGGGATACGTATCATTCTCCGAAGGAGATGATACAAATCCTAGGATACGTATTGTGTATTATAGGTTTTTAACAACTATTCTCCTCTCTCTCTCTCTCAAAATTTTCTGAGTTGAATTACTAAATGCATCTGAAATTGAATTGAATTTTGTTAGCTTCACTTTATCGGTATTCCAAATTTTATCTGGAAATCGAACTGAATTCGATAGGATCAAAATTTCTTCGTACATCAATAAGCAGAGATTTGTCTGTGTGTGTGTTCTACATTCGTACATGCAAGATCAAATTTACCGAGAAAAAACGATTTCGATACGAAAAGCACTTGAAATTCTCTTAAATTTCAAATTTGCTAGCCGCGCCTAGACTTAACGAGCCACCACGAGTAGGTTGGTTCGTTTGCAGCTGACTCAACTGCTCACTTGATCCGAGAATTTAACTTGAATTTAGGTTTAATTTTGAATCCATGATCGTGTTCTTATTTAAACTCGAATATATTCATCGATCTTCACATTGTGATCTCGTTCTGGATCGTTCTCGGAGAAAGTGTTGTGCTGATTATTGATGTATAGTTGTTTAGACTCTGTTTGTTGAAGGTTTTGATCGAATTTGATAGGATCAGAATTTCTTCGTACATCAATAAGCAGAGATTTGTTGGATTGAGCTGCTCTGTGTGTGTTCTACATTCGTATAGGTTCTCTACATGCAAGATCAAATTTACCGAGAAAAAACAATTTCGATACGAAAAGCACTTGAAATTCTCTTGAATTTCAAATTTGCGAGCCGAGCCGAGACTTAAAGAGCCGCCACGAGTAGGTCGGTTCATTTGCAACTGACTCAACTGCTCACTGGATCTGAGAATTTAACTTGAATCTAGGTTTAATTTTGAATCCGTGATTGTGTTCTTATTTAAACTCAGAATATATTCGTCGATCTTCACATTGTGATCTCGTTCTGGATCGTTCTCGGAGAAAGTGCTGTGATGTGCTGATTATTGATGTATTGTTGTTTAGACTCTGTTTGTTGAAGGTTTTTCATTTACTCTTGTTCCGCAAGGAGAATTAGAAAAAAACTAAAAGCTTCTATTTATTTTTCCACATGAAGTCGTGAACCAACCTGGCTAAGACACATATTGTGCGTGCGTGAGCTACGGGTGCGAGAATGAAAGCGCCTTCTGAGCCGCCGCTAACGAGCCAGGCCAAACAGTCTTAGTAGGGGGAGTCCTACCTTCCAAAGGATTACGTGACCTAGGGCTTGGTACTTCTTGAATTTCATTGATCATAAGGCACATCTCATACTTTTCATCTTCTTTCGTTTTTTGGACTTTGAACTTCTATTTGAAATTTTATAACTTAACTTCGAAGGTAGTTTACATTGGTGACTACTTCTATTTCATTGTATTTCCGTTTGCTACACGTACTGATCGGTGTTGTTTCTATTCTGTTTACGAAGGTCGGACAAAATCCCATGGGCAGATCAAATTGCCAAGTACTTGGACGGTGAATCTCTGGCGAATCTCACAATGACATGCAAGTGGTTTTGACAAGAAATGATGGATGACAGCATATGGAAGTTTGCTTGTTTGCGAGAACTGTACGTCCACGATCCTCAAGTCCCGATGGCTTTCACATGGAAGCAACTCTACGGTTCAATATTCGGTTACTGATCTAGGCTTTACAAGCTTTCTTACAGTTGCATTTGTAGAGCAATAAATTTAGATAAATTGGTGTGTTAATGAGATTCTAATGATCTTTCAGGTAGAACACCAACTTTACTACTGTACATACAACAGGAGAAAGTTCTTGGTAAATCTCTTACTCACGATCCAAGTAGTTCTGTACAGGACTTTTGTACTGCTAAACAAGGATTTGATTGGTGAAAATAGATTTATATATGTGGTCTCAGAACATACTGAGGGTGCTTTTAACAATCAATGCCGAGCAGAAAGATGGCCTAAGGTTACTCTACCTTGGATTTGATCCGTTCTCTTCTATAGAGAACAAATAAGTAGCGAAGTGACTTTATGTACTAAACATGGAGCTGAATATTCCTTTAAATTCTAATCTAAATCAATCTCCATTAATAAAAGTTAAATTACAGAGGTGCTGCATGAGGGGATATGAAATTAGTGGGGGATGTTTTTGTTCGAACTACTTCTCAACTAAACAAGAGCGAGTGACATACATGATCTATGCTGTAACTCCAATCTATTAGAAGGTTCGTAATTATATATTTATGTTTTGATGGCTGGATCAGATCTGAAGAGACTCGGAGGATTTATCTTTGAGTCACCAGTAGCATTTCTGATGGATAAGCTGATCTTTCCTGAGAGAATATCACAAGAAGAAACCACAAAGAGGTGGCTATTGCAAGTTAAACAACATTAAAACTGGAATCTGGATAGTTGGTAATTTTTCCAAGTTCATGCTACTACCTCCGCAACTTCTTAGTGGGCATTCAAAATTCCAATCACTTGTCCTAACTGCATATTCTCTTTGTTTATCTTTTCAGACTTAAAGGGCATCAAAAACATTGAAGGAAATACTGACTTATATAGTTTTTCTGTTGAATAATCTAGGAAAGATTACCGAAATTCTGTTGGATCATCTAGGAAAGATCACAGAAATTCTTTCTTATCAATCATAAACCAAAAAAAGTTGGTGGTTGTGGCTTGTTGTGCAACTTTTTTGTGTATGTAGCACGGCCCTCATTCCTGTATTTCCACAACAAAATTTCTTGTTTTTGAAGACTTTAATTATCTTGTTAGACTAGTTGCAAGTTCATTGAGCATTTGTAAGTAGGAACATTCTCTCACTAGTTGTCTATATCTTGTCCTAGAAATTAACCAGAATGTGACACGGTCTATGATTGATGCGTTTTGCAATGGCTTAAAAATATGTTAAAGGACTATAGTATCAAGTTGTTCATCCGATAGATATGCATTTAACCAGAGGAAATGTTGAGGGTTGAGCTGTTATATGTCCCGCAATTCTTAATATCCATCTAGTGAAATGGCTAGTTACTTCTGTCCATTAAATATACAAACTTCCTAATGCATTGGCAGAGGTATTTGATCTCAAATCATGGGTGGGGGAAGCAAACTTCAATGTCACAACTTCGCGCAAAAGACTTCATGGACTAGCAATCAACTCCAATTTGCGACCAAATCGACCAAATAACGGTAAAAGTGCCTCCTGAATTATGAATCTCCCTTTCATATATTATTACTTCTGCACAAAGCATTGCCAATGAATCACTGTAGTCGACGGCTCACTCGTATTGAACGTTTATATGCATGACACTTAGATCTTCCTGTTTGTATAACTCTACATGGCTAAACTGTGAAAGAATTCAGTCCAACATAAGTATGTCCATGTATGGTTTTGTGGAAGCAGGACACCGAACAAAAATCTATGTCCTGAGAGCTGGCAGAACTGATGTTGTTGTTGCAATTCGGATGATTCAGAAGTTAAATCTGATGCCTCTGCATTAGGATCTGCCTGCTGGAACTGATGGAGAATACTGTAAATCCGATGCCTCCGCCAATTGCATTACATTGTAATTTCCTTCCACATTCTGAATTTTCTCTACATAGCGGTTTACATCACCAGGCGTAGTTGTAATCAGTCAGTTAGTTCAGCGTAACCCATACGGAAATAACAATTAAGACCGGCAGGCTTTACTTTCCCTTTACAATGCAATTAAGGCTTGCTACGGTATTATAATAAAAGCCAAAAAATACCTGTTTGGTGCCATTTTGGTAGAATCTCAAAACAATGCTATTGGATTAAACTCATTTCATTTTTTTAGTGCAAATCTAATGGCTAACATGATGCGGGAAAGATCACAATGGCTTGGCAAAATCCAAATAAAAATTTGTGGACTTGGATTTTGGAGAGAGAGAGAGTCAATTTATGGCTTTCGCACCCCAAGAGGCTAGGTGGACTTACTCTAACGAATTCTTTTTCAAACCTTAGGTCCTATGATCAAAATTCACAAATTTCTTCAGCTTCAAATTTGTTTTTTGGCAAAAATATTTTATCTTCAAACAAACGGAGCCTTAATTTCCTACGCTGAATTTCTTACTTTAAAAATGTTACCAGGATACATGACTCTCGGTACATGAAAATGTCCATGAAATGAAATGAACGGTCTAGATTCTTCATTTCCTTTCATGGATAGTTTCATCTACGGAGGGTTATGCAGCTGACAAAAACAATGAACTAGTGTTTCGTTTTTGTTTTTTTTTTTCTTCTTTCATCTGGTGACCTACTAGAGAAATAAATGGATTCGAGTTTGTTTTTGTTCCTACGGCTGTTAGAATAATCAAGTATCTTCACATCCAATTCCTTTTCGTTTTTTGTACTATATAATCAAGTCCAAGATCCGCATAAATCTTTGGCCTTTAGCGATGAATTCTTTTCTAAGGCCATCAAAAGCTAATTATTTTTAAAGTTAATAATATTGGTGTAAAAGATGGTTCACAATGGTATAATCAAACTTAGCAACATCCTTAGAAATAATTAAATTTTGGGTTTTGGATAACCAAAACTAGCAACCTTTTTCAATAATAAAAATTTGTTGACCCCACCCCACATAAGTTAACTGATTTCAAAATTTATATACACATGTGTTTTAACGGATCTAAGGGTGCTGTAGTGCACCCCTGTATAGTGTATGTGTAGGGCGACACACAGCCATCGATCTCATCAATTAACGATTCAAATCAAAAATCAATTATAACCGGTAAACTGGTCATAATTAAAAATCATCTCTCATCCATTCATTGTTAAGATCGATGGCCCGTGTGCGCCCTACAGGGTGCCTTTGCAAGGCCTTGCATTACAGGATATCCCAATCCGTGTTTCAACTGGTATTTTCTTCTTCTCTCCTTCGCCTGCTCTATATTTTCTTCTCTTCACCCACACACTGTTTGACGCAGCAGAATTCACAAGACACTAGTTAGCGTACTAATCTAAATGAGATAAACAACTCAAGTCCATGAGCAAACCTAGTGCGCAAGGAAGAAAGAGAAAACTCTGCAATATTATTGATAAAAGCTCCATAATTGAATAACTTACATCCCTATTTATACTAGTAGGAGTCCTAACAATAAAGTAACTATTTAGAACGGAGACCAAGCAAAATAATACTTGGAAACCAAGACTAACAAAATTAAAAGACTAATAGGAATATGCCTAAACGAGTGGCATTAAAAGGGGAATTCCTAAAATGAATAATTCCTAGAATAGAGTTTCCATAAAATTGAAATCTTCTAAATTCTTGTCCTACATCAATCTCCTTTTCTTCAAAAGAACTCGACCTCGAGTTCTCGTTGGAAATCTGCCATCTTCCATGCCAAAGAAACAGATAGTTAGAATACTTCAACTCCTTTCTTAACTTGAAATAAAACTTCAAGAAAAAGTGTATTTGCAAAGATTGTTTCTCAGCATGCTTTAACTTGTTGACAAAATTCACTATATGAATGTTGGGAACCCAATCAAATTGTTGCACTCCAAGAAAATCGACAACTAGAACCTTATGTTGAAGTTGCTGGTTCTCTATATTTTGATTTATTATAGAGTTGGTTGGCACTCCTTTGTCAGAAAATCGGATTTCAGCAACAACCATATTTCCTGTAGCGTTGCAGTCAACTCCATTGTGGGTGATTTATCAAGCCCAATCGCACAAACCTCCAATGCAATATTCTTTTGGTCCTTTACAACCGCATCCGAAACAATTTCAATATCCTTCCTTTTTCGTTTCCCAAAAAAGTCTTTTGTTTAACCCCTAGCTTGCTCAATCAAATCAACAAAAAAGTCTTTCGTTTTTCTGCTCTTTCTTTTCTTTTCTCCGCGATTCTCTGAGATTTGGGCTAAGGTCTAGGAATAACAAACATACGGCAAATTGGGCAGAGGTCAACCAAGATCTTTTCATTCTCATTGCTACTACGTAAAAGATTGGGTTTTCTCGAAGATTTTTCTAACTTTCGGTAAAGTTCGCAGATCATGGCGATCCGTAGCAGTGAAGAAGAATTTCAAAGGGTCGCAACAGATTCCATGGCTTATGCTTGCTAAAGAGACCAACGACGATCAAACTGATGACAAAGTTGTTGATTACCGCTGTTTCGTTAGCGCTGCAGACGGAAACTTGATAGGAAAATTGATGCTACCAGAAGCAAGGGGAAAGCAGTGTTTTGAGTCACTAGGCTGGTTCGTAACCTTATCTGCAACAGGGGGTATATATGAATCTACTTCATCCATTAACCTGGGTTCAGATTCCTCTTCCACGTATCTATACTCTCGAGAATGATGAAGAAAGCATCAAGGTTAGTATCTTTCTTAAAATTCAAAAGGTTGTGTTGTCCTCGCGTCATTCTCCTTCATCGAAAAACAACTATGCACTCATAGTTACTATATTTACCAATGTATTGGCACCCTGGGTTTATGGAAACCCGAGAAGAAGGCCTAGACCACCATCAAGACCCGATATGCTTTTATAGATATCACCTATTACAAAGGCCAATTTTACGCAGTTATTAGACATGGAAAGATATTTGTTTGCAACGTTTGGGGACGTGATCCAACTGTGGCATGTATTGTTGGAGAAAGAATACCCAACGGAGTCCCCGGGTGCAATTTGGCATGGGTGGAGTTACAGAGTTTAGGCGACAATGCGCTATTGGTGGTGTACAATGCTTCCATCTCTGTTCAAGCCTCCAATTCCAAAGGGGTTAGGCGAAATTGTATCTTCTACTACGCGCGCGATTGTTGGCCAGGATACATAAAGTCAGCAACTCTTTATGAATTTGAAGTCACTATAAGAATGCAAAGTCAGTATTTCTCGACTCAATTCAAATAATTGCATTTACTGCAAATCTTCGATCTTTTTCGATTTTGAGAATCATACGGCTCTAATTTCAAAATGACTGCAACATTTAAATCATTTTAGCAAATTTCAAATTGAGTAAGGCAAATAATCAAATATAGGTGTGAGAATAAAATCCATGTAAAAAGGGTTATGAAAATCGATGAGGTGAAATATGGACCCATGTTTTGAGAAGAGAGAGAGAGAGGAGACTAATCCAGAGAGCATGAGGATGCTCTGTTTGCTAGCCTACCGCCCGGCCTTCCACCCGTCTTCTGAGCCCATTTGTATACCTAGGTAGCCTAAGTTTATGCACATAAGATACCTTAGGATTTAGACACTTTCAAAATTTAGAATTTTAGATATTTTCATAAAAAAAATTAATATTTTATTAATTGGGGATGAACCGGTAAAAATTACTTTTTATTTTCTGTAGCTACACGTAACATAGCCCATTATAGTATCCTATTTTTTGATAGTTTTATGTTGCTAGTGAGAAATGCAGCAAGAAAGCCCCGTCACGTCACGTCACCATAAAAAAAAGGCGTGCGCTTACTTTCCGAACTACTACCAAAAACCAAACAACAGAAAGTCTACAGCAATCGAACCCAAAACATGGTGGCCGGACATTGCACGCCATGAGGGCGCACTCTGATCCCGCATGGATGATTTGAGCTGTTCAATAATTTTAGAAAAAAAAACCCCAAGTCCGTGTTGCGAAAAATCAGCTGGATCCGATATGTGTAGGTGCTCGGATCAAGCTTTTCATCTTTGAAAAATTGGAAAACCAAACTTTCCATTTTTCCGAGTTTCTAAAGATGAGAAGTTTGATTCGAGCACCTACACATATCAAATCCCAAACGGCGTGTGATGGCCAGCCATCACATTTTGCCTTGGGTGACTGTAGCGCTTCTCAAACAACAAGAAGCACGTGGTTGCTTCACTGATTTCATTTCTATTAATAATAAAGCCCATTTTTTGAACTTTATCTTGGATATTTAAAAATATATTGGTGTATGAGTAAAAGAAATTTATTTTTTCGATTTCTCTCGTCGAGAAGATTTAATAATTCACAAGAGTTTGTTACAAAATGAACAAACGCGAAAAAAATATGAATGAGGACAAAAGAAACCCCCCCCAAAAAAAAAAAAAATATTCTTAAAGGAACAAGGCCTAAGATAGGACTCATTGTGTTTGATTAACAATTTTGGAGTGAAAATTTTGTGTTAAAATGTAAAAATATGTGATTAGATGTATCATCTCAAAGATGAGTGGGTCCACTTGACTCTCTCAGAAGAAAAAAGTCTGTTCTGATCTCGTTCCCCAACCCCTCTCTCTCTCTCTCTCTCTCTCTCTTCGATCACTCATTCCAACCCCCTCCACAGCTGCTCTCTCTCAGATCTCTTTTCAAAAGTAATCGACAGAGAACGAATCTCACGCCTCTGTCCGCCTCTTCCCTAGGTCTCTCCCAAACTGCGAATCTCTCCTGTTCACGCCTTTGTCCGCCTCTTCCCCAGGTTTCTCTTCTGTGAATCTCTCCTGTTTGTGGTTGGAATTTTTCGACCCATCTTCTCAAACCAGGAGGTAGCTATTATTATCTTCAAGTGGGAAAGCCCAAAATGTTATGTGTAGCATCAATAGGACAATTTTAGGGTATTTCTAGGTATCTTACCTGGTTACATCTTATTTGCAATTTCAATCTATCTTCAACAACTCCAACTTGCAAATAGGCTCTAGTCCAATTGGTATTTTTTGGTCCTCCCAATGTGTTAGATTAGGATTTGAGCTCCTGTGAGCGTTTGCGATTCAGGGCTAAAGATAGCCTCTAAATATCAAAGTAGACTAAACTACTAATATCCAGTGGTGGATCCAGGAATTTGACATAGCAGGGGCACCAATTTTCTTTGTAACGCCTTAATATGTGAGTTACAGTTAAACACATTCACACCAAAATAATTTTAGCATTCATGATAATGTAATAATTTAAAAGTATATATGCATTTTAATAACAAGCTATTTGGGCAAATTTGCGCACCTCGATTATATGTGTTAAAACAAAATTATCACATATTCATCATCTATTTTCCTACTATTAACTCCACAAGTACAAGTTTCGGGGACCAAAAATGTACAAATACAATGTGCGGATTCATATTGAGTACTACACAAATGATTGGAGACATTGAGGAGTGGAGGAAACCTTAGTTGTGAAAGAGTTTTAGTTTTAGTGGATGGGAGAAACTTTAGTTGTCAAAGAGTTTGAAAAAAGAATTGCTAAGAGTTCCTGATTTTGAAAAAAAATTAAAAAAATACCATGGAGCGGCAGGGGGAGTCGCACTCTCACTAAGAGTTCATTAGAGCATCTCCAATCCAATACTCCATTTGAGAGTATCAAAATAATATTTTTTACTCATAAAGTGATTATAGAGAAAATTACTATTTATGTTTACACCAACCACAAACCCTCTATGGCTCTATTTTTGTCTCTAAAATCACTTTATGAAAAAAAAACCTTTTTTTATACTCTCATGAGGATAAAAATTAAGTAAGAAAAGCAAACAAGGACAAAAATATCTTTTAAAAAGGTGAATAGTGTTTTAGAGATGGTCCTCTATATTTTCTCTTAGAGCATCTCCAACCCATGCTCTATTCCTCCATTTGAGAGTATAAAACTCCTCCAACCCATCCTCTCAAGCCTCCTCTATTTGAGAGGATGGGATTTTGATCCTCCATATTTAGAGGATGGGAGAAAATATGGAGGATCTCCTCTATAATACTATTCACCTTTTAAAATGGCATTTGTATCCTTAGAGCATTTCCAACCCATATTCTATTCCTCCATTTGAGAGTATGGAACTCCTCCAACCCATCCTCTCAAGCCTCCTCTATTTTAGAGGGAAAAATAGAGAGTTTGTGGTTGGAGTAAATAGGAATAGTGATTTTGTAACAACCCTGATTTTTGGTAAATAAAAATTTCGTTAAATATTTGAATTTTTATTTTAATTACTTGGATTGCTTTTAAAAATTCCTTTTAATTTCTAATAATCCGCCATAATTAGATTTGAGACTTATAAAATTATATCTTTTCGCATCGGACAATATAGTCATTTTCTAAAGACAAGTAAGCTTACAAAAGCACTTGTATATTTTTCTAGTATTTGAAATAAGGTCTTAAAATTTTATTTCTTGGCTAAAAATCCCACATGGCAAGTATAGTTAGTTTTTAACCGATTAATTGCTAACCAAACTACCGATTCACCTAGTTACATCTTCCTAACCCTTAAAGAGCCTTCTTAACCCCCTTTGAACCTTGTGAACCCTCCTAAGCCTAATTAAACCAATAGACCATTAGAAATAATCATTTGACCTTATGTTTTGTCATTTCAAAGCCTTATGTGGCATTTTCTTCCTTAACCTTTGGACAATAATTGTTAGGGAAAATTTTACCCATTAGGTAATAAAAATTAGTCATGGCCTAATCTCATCATTTTACTTCCAAGAGAAGCAACCATAGCCTTGCCATGCATGCCACTCTAGACTAAATAGCCCTAACCCTATTTAAGTTACTTTCCTAGATTCACCAAGCACATGTATACTTAATAGTCCATTATCCTTTTAACCATTGGTCAATAATTGCTAGGAAAAATATTATCCATTGAGTAATAGAAAACCTAGCCTTATTTGTCATCTCTTGCATGCAACCCTAAGAATTCTAGCCTTAAACCTAAGTATGCTTAATTGTATATATTCATAGCTATCATAGCCTATTTTTAAGCATTGTCTAAATATGCCTAGGTTTACTTTCTAGGAAAAATCTTAACCATTGGATAATATTTGTTAGGGAAATTTTGATCCCTTGGACAAAAGGAATTTGACTTGCCAAGGAAAGTCATACCAAAGGAAGTCATCATTTTGCTTCCAAAGGAAGCAAGACCAACCATGCCATGCATGCAAACCTAGGGTTATAGCCTTAAGCCTAATTATTTAGAGTTACTTTCCTAGACTTTGAACCTAAAATTGAATGGCAATGCATGGCATGCTTAGAGAAGTGATTTGACTACACAATGGAGCAAATCCATGGGAAGGAGAGAGAGAAAGAATTTCGGCCAAGAGGGAGGAGAGAGGCCGGATGGAGAGGGAGAAAAGTGGAGTATGTGCATGTGTCTTGAACAAGCTAACAAATAGACTTAAGCCTAAACCCATTTGACAACCCATCCTAGCCAACTTTAAACATAAAACCTAGCTTATCATTGTGTTTCCTCTTACAAGTAAGCTACTCAAGGACAAGGTTAGGCTAAAGACCCTTCATGATCACCTAGTTTAGGGCTTAAAGATGAAGTGACAAATGGAGGAAGGCTTGGCATGCTTGCATGCTTGAAATGACAAGCCATTGGAACAAAATCCATTGGACAAAGAGGGAGAGAGAGGCCGGCCAAGAGGGAGGAGAGAGAGCCAAGGTCTTGCCTATAAATAGCACCCCATGCTTGCCATTCAACTCACACCTCACTCCTTTGCTCTCACTTCTCTCTAGAAACCATTTCTGTTTTTCAGGCAGCTTACTGCCCTTCACAAATCCTCATTTTGCTCCTGCTTAGAGTAGTCCTTAGGACCAACTCCCTTCGGTAAAGTTGTAGAGCACTTCGAGCTCTTCAAGTTAGACCCAAGAACCACCCTAATCGGTCAAGAAACGACAAAGATATCGACGTCCAAAGTTCAGTCAAAATTCGGATTCCAGATTCTGGACAGCAAACTGTCCCTCCCTTTATCACCATATTTCTCCTACCTAAAGTAGTTTCTAGGATCAACTTCCTTCACAAAAGTTGTAGAGCACTTCTAGAGCTTCAATTTCAACTCAAGAACGACCTTATTCGGCCAAATATTGACCGAGTTACTACCATCCAAAGTTTGGTCCAGATTGCGAGTTTCACCACCCGTAGGATTTTTCAACTAGCTTATTCGGCCCCGACTAGTTTCGGATCAAGGTAGATTAATCTCTACTCATTTCCCCTATTATATCTTTAGTTATGTTTGCGTATGATAAGGCTAGTTAAAGTATTAGAAATTTCTCGCAAGCTCGCTTTACTATTTTTTTGAAATGAAGATACAATCTTGTAAACTTTCCTATACTTTCTATCTCGAAGCATATCGTATGATTCTTGATACAATTGAGGAAATTGAAAAGTATTTTACTAAAAGAAATGAAAAGGAAGGGGAGTATGTTGAAAATATCAACCTTATTTCCGAGTAAACATGTGTTGTTTTAAACTTCCTTAAAGGAGGAAAGAACGGATTTTCAAAATATTAACTTGATTAGAAGTATTCGCATTTCGATCCTTAAAATGATTATAAGTTTGTATACATGTTGCTTGTCTTACTTGTTACTGATAAAGCATAAGTGGTTTACCACTCCAAAGGTGTCCGTCCATGTGGCACTATGCTTTAGTTTGTATGTTAATTGCTTGAGCATGATTATGTGAAATCAATGATAAAATGAGCATGCTAAATAAAATAGAGTTGGATGATCTTGCTAGTTTAGTTTCAAGATTTCAAATTAAATGATTTATGTTAATTATGTGAAAAAAATCTCACCGCGGAGTCTAAGCATGAATACGAGACACGAAGATCGAGAAAATTGGAAACATGACACCTAGGGTGATTAAAAGCATGACTTGGTAAAATATTTTTGAAATTACATAATGACCAATGTGGGAGTCATTATGTGAGTCGTGTGTGTTTTGAAAAGGAGAAAAAGCTTTGAAATGTGATTGTGTGCCAATGGGAACCCGGTGCGGCGGAACCATTGTTAGGATACTCGGGAAGCCGGAACAGCGGAACCGAGGTTGGGTGTGTGGCTTGGTTATCCGTGGAAAGGAGCCAATGCTAATGTGTGCCAATGGGAACCCAGTGCGGCGGAACCATTGTGAGGATACTCGGGAACCCGGAACGGCGGAACCGAGGTTGGGTGTGTGGCTTGGTTATCCGTGGAAAGGAGCCAATGGGAACCCGGTGCGGCGGAACCATTGTGAGGATACTCGGGAACCCGGAACGGCGGAACCGAGGTTGGGTGGGTGGCTTGGTTATCCGTGGAAAGGAGCCAATGCTAATGTGTGCCAATGGGAACCCGGTGCGGCGGAACCATTGTGAGGATACTCGGGAACCCGGAACGGCGGAACCGAGGTTGGGTGTGTTTTAAACCCTCATGTGGCCAAACGTGGCAGCTCATTTTGTGGATAGATTTTGAAAGCAGCAAAGTGACCAGACTTGCCCATTGTGTGGTGTCTGGTCGCCATTGTGTGTGTGTCACCAATGAAGCCGGACGTGGTAGCTTCATTGGTAACCTGATTTATCTATACACACAATAGGGACCTGGCGTGAAAGCTCTTGTGTGGATTTTGAAAATCACGATGTGGCCGGACATGGTAGTCCATCGTGTGTGGTGTTTGAAAACCACAATGTGGCCGGACTTGCCCATTGTGTGGGGTGTGTGTGTTAAAAACGGATTTTCGAAATGTTGATTTGGAAATGAAAAGTGAAAGGGTGACACGGTCTACGACGAGTCGCGTAGGAGAAACTCAGAAAAGTCACGGACACCAACGATAGATGAATAGTGAATGTGTCATTACAAATTTCTTATTATTTATGCTTGTGTTGTTTTACACGAGATAGTATGCTACTTCTATGTCCTGTTGCTTTAAATTATGGGCTAATAAGTGAGGAACATGTTCTATTTGAAAATCGTTACCTATATGATCTATTGTTTGTAAGTTATGGGTTAGCGGGTATGGGATTATCCTGCTGAGCTTTTGTAGCTCACGGTGTTACCTTTGGTGACCCTGACATATTATATCGGTGGCGACGCTGGTATAATGTGTCAGACCTGATAGATGAACAGGGAGAGCTGTATACTTTGGAGGCTTTTGGAGCCGAGGAGCTGGCCATGATGGAGGAGCAGGCGGAGCCGTAGATAGGAACCCTAGATTTTCCTTCCCTTATGTAATGAAAGCACTCTGATGAGAATTATGATGTAATAACGAGCCAGACTCCATTTGGTTTTATCAATAAAGTCTTTATTTAACGTACCCGGAAATTGGGGGCGTTACAGATTTCCTCTAAAATCACTTTATGAATAAAATAGAGTATTTTGATACTCTCAAATAGAGTATTGGATTGGAGATGCTCTTACCCTCTAAATATAGAGTATCAAAATTCAATACTCTCAAATGGAGGAGGGTTGAGAGGATGGGTTGGAGTGCTTTGATACTCTCAAATAGAGATATAGAGTATAGATTGAAGATGCTCTTACACATGGTTGCTAAGAGTTCCTGACTTTGAAAAAAGAGTTCATTACACATGGTTGCTTACCATTGCACCAAATGGTTACTTACTGAAAATGTTAGCACATATAATATATATATACAAAAAATTCCGGGAATTTTTTTATAAAAAAAAAGGCGTGGGGGCACGTGACCCCACGTGCTCTATGGTGGGTCCGCCCCTGCTAATATCTCGCTAACCTCTGCTACTGATGTACTCAATATTGGAAAAAATATATATATATACTCCCAACTTGGTTGTGTTTCGGTCAAGACCTGTATCTGATGTTCAACTTCCAAACAGAACTTATCGGTTTTAGTAACCACCGATCAAATACTCATGTAATGTCAAAAAAAATTAAAAAAATAGAATTTCCATAACATTTCACGGGTATTAATATAAATTTATAAAATTCTACATACATATTTTCGCAGGTATGTTTAACACGTTTTTGCACGTATATTATCCATTGTCATATGCACGACCGTAAGCATTTTTTTATTTATTTTGAGAGATAACTGAGGGAACACCTTATAGCCGAGTTACAATTGGACCCGTATGCGCAATCCAAAATCTCGGGGGAACTAGCACGGCCACACCAGTCACAGCCCCCGACTTACTATCAGGGTACTCATCCGGTGGGGAATCGAACCCCTAATCAAGGGGAGTTCTCCCAAAGTCAGTCATTCGCCCTTACCACTGGTGCAAACGTGTGACCGTAAGCATTATGTAAAGATGTATGGCTTTACAAAGGGTGAACTAATCCTACATTCACACTCTCTCTTGTGATTAGGGGTCATCATCGGGTCGGGCCGGGCCGGGCCAGTCCAGTCCGCCAAGTCACTGCCCAAGCCCGCCCATGGGCCGGGGCGACCGGGCTTTTTCTTTTTTGCTGGCCGGACAGGCTGGGCTACCTACCATAAATTGAAGCCCAGGCCCAGCCCATGGGCTAGACCAATTGACGAGCTGGCGGACCAAAAGTCGGGCAGGCTTAAATTTCCTTGGGCAGTAACTACACCAAGGGAAAAAAGAAAGGGTTTTGTGGGATTTCGGGCTAATGGGCGGGTACCACGGGCGGGCTTGTGGGCGAGCTCACGGGCCAGGCCTACGGGCGGACCGAGTAAAAATTCATAGGCCCAAGCCCGCCCATTACAAACTACGGGTTAGGCCAACCTGCCCGTTTCACGGGCTCGGGCTGGGTAAAAACCCGATGGGTCGGGCGGGTTGTGGGCCTTCGGGCTAAATGATGACCCTTGTGATAGTATTATCTAGAAACTTAAACCCAAGCGTGACTTTCCTGGTAAGTGGATTATCAATCTATATCTGTAAGGGCTCGTCTGTTTGTTTGTTTGGAAATATAAGTGCAAGTGGGAGTTAGATATAATTATCTAGAAACTTAAACACAAGCGTGACTTTCATGGTCTAATTAATTAATTAGCAGTCCATTCATTAATTAATACGGAGTATCAATATGCACGCGAAAAACAAAATGAAAAGTCACCCCTAATTAACAACCTAGGCTCGAGCCTCACGGTTTATTGTAATGACTATCCAAAGATTAATTAATTGGTTAGATTTGACGAATGAAACTAATTAAAGAAACGGATGAAAATCGTCCTAATGGGATTTGCGAGAAACTAAACAAAGAGCCCTCCTACGGCCACAGATGGTGACATACTGACCTTGCACCCAGGGCCGGCCCTGATATTTTGGGGCCTAAGACGAATGTAGATAATGAGGCCCTTAATAAAATTTATGAAAATAAAATAATAAGTAAATAAATGATTTTTTTCAAAGCCAAATGCATGTATTCGACAAGGAAAAAAACCCATGCAAATACTAATTTCTGATCCTGTTTTCTCTCCTTTGATCTCTAATTCATCTTCTCCATTTTATTGTTTGTTCAAGGAGATTAGAGCTGTAAGGGTAAAATATGCATAAAACTTATCGAGAAACCCACCACATGGAACCATTTTTCAAGGGGCTCTACATGAAGAGATAGTCGCCAGTGATCTGCATTTTCTTTTTCCTTTTTTGTTTCCTCTGATTGAGCAAGTCAAGTTGGGCCCAACTATTGGGCATGTGTCCCTTAAGTGAAAAATAGGTGGTTTGGATATTAAAATGGGCCTTTAGTGTTATTATACCTAAAAAGATTGGATATATATAATGGGTACCCAAAAAAGTGGGAGGCCCTAGTTTCTACACATTTTTGGGGGGCTTAAGGCGCGGGTCTCTTGGGCCTTAGCCCAGAGCCGGCCCTACTTGCACCGACAGCTACGCAGGGTCTATGGAGGGTTCCGCGCGAAAAATTCGAGCCATTCAATGATTTTAAAAAACCGAGCTCCAAGAACTCCCGGGGGATGGGCGGAATTTGTCTTAAGGAAAGCATGATTCACGTGCCATCTATATATTTTTTCTGTAATTCGTTTTCGTTTCGGTTTTTCCGTAATCAGTCAGTTTCGATCACTTTGTTTTTTATACTGTGAATCTGGACCATCTATTTTCTTTCTCGGGCAGACAGTGGATACTAACACTTTTGCTATTTAACTCCCCGTCCAGAGCCTCAAATCACCAACGCCTTATTGCTGTCTGGCCGGCCACACCGAATAAGTAAAGACAGCCAGCATCTTTCAGAAATTTCCATTCCTAGAAAGCAATTATACTCCAGGTAATCTCTCTCTCTCTCTCTCTCTCTCTCTGGGTCCCCTAACTTAGATGAATTAGTAATAATAAGTCTGGGGTATTTGACCCATACAAAGTCTTCATGAAATTGAAATGACAAACAAGAAGGAACAATAGTAAAAGAACAAAAGCCAAATGGGTGATCCAAAGCTGTCTTAGCTAAGATGTCGGCTCATTTGTTGGCCTCCTGGAAGACATGGTTGAGTGACGTGGTTGTGAAACTCTCCATTAGGGACCTGCAGTAAGATCGAAATTAGATTACTCAAAGGATGAGTAACGTCACATGTTCGGTCTCGGATGAGGCTAACAACAGAGACAGAATCAACATTAATACGAACGCAATGATAGTCAAGATCGATCCTTTGCCAGCTTGAGACCATCTCTCAAACACCACAACTCGGCTGCCAAACCTTGAACAAGAACCAATCTTCCGTTGGAAACCCACCAAGAGATTACCACAGTGATCTCGGATGAGCCCCTGGATGCTGCATTATCCAAATGATCCAGTGTTGCATCCGTTTTGATACTTATGTTCCAACCAGCTAGGATTAGTTCAGTTAGTCACCTCACTCACCCTTGTACATTTCGGAATGGGAGTGACCTCGGAATGGGAGGTCACGGGTCAATTCTTGCTGGGAGCAAAGATTGATTATGTCTTCCCTTTGAATGTGGGTTCTTTGTTCACTTATTTGTCTCGTTAATGGGGCTATTAGTGGGGCTTAGTGTGATTGTCGGCTTATGCTTGGTTTAATGTAATTCAAATATTTGTATTTTCTTAACGCTTGTAACAATAATATAAAAGTGATACGGATGTTCTTGTTACTTTCAAAATTTTGGTAATTGTGAGTATGTACGATCTATATTTATTTTATTTTATTTTATTTTTTTGAAATTTTGTTGTCAAATGGTAGGAGAAATACAAGTATAAGAGTTACATAAAACCTGAAACAATTCTACTATGGGAGTGTCTTTTTCACAGAGTAGTTCAATCTTGTGCATCCATTTCGGTTTTGAACAATCCAGATTTTAATGAAACTTTTCTGGGGAAAAGTTAATCACAATCAATTATGACCGGTCATAATTAGTTTTCAATCCGGATCGTCCAAAAACACTTTGGACGGTCGCGATTGAGCTCCGTAACTTCTTCTTTACGGAACAGCCGTAAAGAAGATTTTCTCTTATACTATTACCATAAGTCAAAGCCAACTACTAGGCCCCATAGGGGGAGACAAATAAATCCACAATCACTATAAGCCCAACCCGGCCAACTACTAGTTCCATTATGCGGATAAATAATCCCAACAAATACAAAAGGAGTAACACCCACAGGCAGGTGGGAGGATTCGAAATCTTAACCTCCTAATGAGATATAAGAGTCCTAGCCAACTAAACTGACCCCGGCCAGGCAGCCAGTTGGTTTTTTTTTTGGGAATCTAGATGATATTACGTACCGCATGCAATTACTGAGGTCTAGTTGTGCAATGGCTAGCTGAATTCCACTGGTAAAATAAGCGTGGATTTGATTCATGTCTCAATTGGTTTGAGAGAAATACTTGTTGCTCAACATTTATGATCATTTAACTAAACTTGGAAATCAAAAACCTTTTCCTAGCTAGCTGGTAAAGTGGTAAGCAACTGATCGATTTTCTCTGCGAAGTGTGAAGGGCTAAAGATTTCGCGCGCGCTACAAATTCATTTCGTGTCTGTATGTTGATTTCACAGGGGCACACCATGTCAGAACTTCTGTCCCACGTACGGGGTCCATCGTATTGCATTCGCTCCGAGAACGTCAAATGTATGGCGGACTGCAGCAGTTTTGTTTCCAACATAAGTTTCCCGTCCTTAACATTAAAGACGACAACAAGGATGATCATGCAGAGATTACATTTAGAGAGTTCTGGTTCTGGTGTGCAGTGCTACAAACGAGGGCACCGTGTCATTGTCGGTGCGAGCCCTTCAACGGAGGATGCTGTGATTGCTACAGCGCCACTGACGAAAGAGGATCTTGTCGCATACCTTGCTTCTGGGTGCAAGACTAAGGAGAAATGGAGGTTCAACTTCTAGCTCTTATTTTGGTACTTTTGCATTCAAGTGGCATCTCTCAGTTACAAATTTACTCAGCATAATGTTGTTTTGTTTGTTCGTCATAACACGACTAGATTCTTTCTTAGTAGTAAGTGAGACAATTGTTTGGAAAATAACAGATTTCTAAATAACAATTTCATTGACAATCGCGTAAGTACAGATTACATAAACAAAAGAGATTACAATGAACGGATATACAAACAGATTTACAGGAATATAAATCGAGTTATGTGTGATACCACAGTTTCCGAACCGAGTCTTGTGTGATACCACAGTCTCCTTAAGAAAGATTCACCGCCTACCAAGGGTGTTGTAGGATGCGTTGGCGTTTTCCTCCCAGGGTTGGCTTGGCTAAACCACAAGCCTCCGGAACACCTCCGTCGACTGCCTTGGCCGGTGAACTGAACGAACGTCTGCCCCTATCACTCTCTCTCTCTCTCTCACAAGAACAATATATCAGAGTGACTTTAGGAATTCGTGAACTTTTGGTACAGAATGAAGAACGGACTGCCCATTATATACACCTCTGATAGCCTTTGTAACAGCCAGGATTGAATTGGGGAAAATTGCTGTATTGAATAGGAGCTTCAATTCTGTCATCAACCATACATTATGGGGTATTAAGCAGCTCAAAACTGCTGGAAATTGAAGGGCATCGTCCAAATACAGTGTATCAACGGGAAGCCTTTCGGTGCCTCAGGAGACCCTCCGAATGCCCTTATTTTCATTCACAATCTCTGGAAATTTCCCAATAACAATCACATGGTTAGGTTGTCACCCCTCTTATCTTCGAGACGAATCCTGAGGGTCATGACTCGTGAGCATAGCCTAAGGCTTCTACCTATTGACTATTGCTAGACCAATTTAAGGGCGGAACCAGGAATTGATTTTGCTCTGAGCTAATTCAAATTTTTTTTTCGGTGGGCAAAAACAGTGTAAATAATATGCATACGGACCTCACATATTGTGAATGCATGTCCAGATTGTAACGATTGAGGATATCAGATATCTATTTCTTAAGAGTTAATGCAGTGATATCTTTAACATGCACAATATAAAAAAGCGCTCCCGTAAAAGCCCTTGGACATCAACTAATCTCATAACAAATCTTAAAAAATACTCCAGATTTTTTTCCATGTTCCATTGTACTCCTATTTTAAACCTGAAAGAGTAAAATTTTAAAATCAACATTTTAAATTTAAGCACACCAGCAGTGTTATGTATCAACTAAATGAATAAAAATCTAAGTACGTCAGTCAGTGCTCTGCATTTAAGAATATAAGAGTAAATCTAAGCACATCAGCCAGTGTTTCATTTAACAACATAAATACAATTCTAAGTACATCAGCCAGTGCTCTACATAATACGAAAATACTTATGAATCTAAAGCCTCACAATTCGACATACTTGAATTGTATTTCTGCACAAACGTAGAAATTAATGGGTTGGTGACTTGGTGGGTTGGGCTAAATAAATAAATGAGTTAGGCTAAAATTAGATGGACTAAAATTTTACATAAAATTTATTTATGAAAATTGATTTTGGCGCTCCACTTTGTACATGAAGTTACTAGTAACTTCACCTTAAAAGTGGAGCGCCTACTTCCAAAATAGAGCGCTAAAATCAGCATCCTTTATTTATTTATTTATTTTTTATTTTCTGAAGTGGACCTGGGCTACATCCCAAACCCATGGTGGGTGTACTTCCGCCCCGAGACCATGAACACTCTCAGAAAACTCTCTCTCTCTCTCTTACACACACGTACACTAGAAAAACTTTTTTTACAGAGATTTCCGTAAATATGGTTTTACAGAGTTGAATCACGTGCAGACGGTCCAGATTTAAAAAAAAAATCTTTCAGCGAATAGAGTTCTTTTAAAATCCGGACCATTAATTATCGAAACAAACGGGTGAGATTTGCCGCCTCTGTGAATAACGTGAATAAGTTATTCTCCACGTACACAAATGCTCTTACTTGAATACCGCTTTCTAGCGCTTGGTTTGTCATCAGTTTTAAGACCGTTGAAGTAGATTTTGTTAGATTGTATTGGCTTAACTTGTAATGAGACATGTCTCAATTGGTTAGTTTGCTTTAGCTAGGGTGCTATTTGTTAGATTCTTTGTACAAAAGGGTTCTTTAGTCATTTGTATTGTAGGGTTGTATATATTCCCCTTTTTCCCTGTTAATGAAATCAGAAGAGGAATTCTCACGTTCAATTCTCTCTCTCTCTAAATTCGTTCATGGTATCAGAGCATCACGATCTAGGGCACCAGATTTTTTCCCACCTGGACTCTCGCCGACTACCAGCGACCTCCGGTGAACTTCGGCGAACCCAGGTTGTTCCCGTTTGAGGTCTTTCTACCTCCGGTTGGACTCGTTTTGAGTGTTTTCTGGTGCCGATTGGGTATTTTTTCTGCTGCCCATTGCTTCCAAGATCTGGTATGTGCTCGTTTTTTATGTTTGTTGCTGTTGATCATCTCTGTAAGCTTCCGCTACCGCCTCTTTGCTTCTGAAAGTGACTGGGCCTAGTTATCCGAGGTCCCTTTTTCATGTGTTTCAAAGCCTGTGGTTAGTTTACTCGTAACCCACTATTTAGGGGGCGTTTTATTGCCATTTTCGATCAGTTTGGTGTTGCTTTTGCTGAGCTGTTTGAGTAGTAGTTCGCTGGGTTCTTTTGATTGCCTGTGAGTCGACATTTTTTGAACGTACAAGAGGATTTTTGGACTTCATCTATAACTTGCAATATAGTCTGAAGGGTTTGTGCCTGTATGTATTCGGGGTTTACAGTTTATTGTTAGGGCAATTTCGTAGTCCCTGTTTGGGAGCTGTTTGGATTGTATTTGCCTTCCTCTGCCACTGTTGGGTACCGTTTTGCACTATACGTACGGGATTGTTTCGAGCTATTTGGCAATTGACGATATGTCGGAGGATCACAAGAATATTCCTGTTGGTACTCTTTCTCAGGGGGAGTTACAAACTCTCAGGCGCCTACTGGCTAAGCTTGATACTCTGTCTTCCATAGCTTCTATTTCCACTACCTCATTTGCTCACACAGGTATCCAACCTAGTGCATCTACCGCCACGTCTTCTCTTCCTTGGATAATAGATTCCGGTGCTACGGATCATATGACAAAGTTGCTCATCCTTCTTTGACTCCTACTCTACATGCTCTGGTAAGGACAAAGTTCGAGTAGCTGATGGATCCCTGTCTGCTATTTCAGGAAAGGTTCCATTCACTACTCACCTACCTTACCTCTTTCTTCTGTTTTCCATGTTCCAAATTTTACTACTAACCTTATATCATTAGTAGTCTCACACAATCTTTGAATTGTTCGGTAACATTTTTTCCCACTCATTGTGTTTTTCAGAACTAGGAACAGGAAAGACGATTGGTACTGGTAGAGCTCAGGATGGCCTGTATTTTTTGGAGTCTGTGCCTTGTTCATCTCTTACACCTTCACCCTTGGGTCATGCCCTTGAGGCGGATACGGGTTCAGCTCTTCCTCTATTGCATCGGTGGCACCGTAGACTTGGCCACCCTTCTTTTGGTATTTTAGAGAAACTTTTTCCTACTTTAACTAAACGATGTTCTAGAAGTAGGTTCTTTTGTGAAGCTTTGTGAGCTTGCAAAACATAGACGTTCCTTTTATGCTCCTGTTCATCAGAGGAGTGCTTCTCCTTTTATGGTTGTCCACACCACACTGATGTCTGGGGTCCTTCCCCCATTACCTCTATTTCTGGTTATCGCTATTTTGTTACCTTTATTGATTGTCATTCTCGTATAACTTGGGTGTATCTACTCCGAGCAAAGAATGAAGTTTTCTCATGCTTTCAGTCTTTTCATAAGATGGTGCACACACAATTTGATACCAACATCAAGATACTTCGTTGTGACAATGGGACTGAATATATGAACGGTCCCTTCAAGTCATATCTTGATGGCAATGGCATTCTTTTCCAAACTACTTGTGTGGGTACACCGCAACAAAATGGAGTTGCGGAAAGGAAGAACCGGCATCTTGCTGAGGTGGCTCGTTCTCTTATGTTTACTATGAATGTTCCTAAACATTTTTGGGGCGAGGCCATCCTTACAGCTTCTTATCTTATTAATCGAATGCCCTCCAATGTTCTTCAATTCCGGACTCCCTTGGATTTCCTTCCTGGTAACTTTCGGGTCTCTACTCTTCCTCCTAAGATTTTTGGTTGTGTTTGTTATGTGCATGCCCCTTACCACCCCGGTGGAAAGTTAGATCCTAAAGCTCGTAAATGCATTTTCCTTGGCTACTTTCCCACTCAAAAGGGGTATCATTGCTATGACCCTCTTTCTCGAAAGAAATTTGTTTCAATGGATGTCACCTTTTGGGAACACCAACCCTTCTACCCTCTCTCGTCCCCATCTCTTCAGGGGGAGAGCTCTAGAGGGGAAGAGATGTTGACTAGAGGGGAAGAGATGTTGACTAGAGGGGAAGAGATGTTGACACCTTGTGATTTTGATTTGTGGTACTCTCCCCCATCTGTTGGTGAGAGAGAGAATGTTGTTACAGGAGAGAACATTGGTGAGGGGGAGGAGGCATCTCCCAGCCTTAGTAATCCTGAAGGGGAGAGAGAGGAACCTGAATCTGGAGAAAGAATAATGCCGGATGCAAGAGAAAGATTGGACAGACCTGATTTACAAACTTTCACTCGCAAGAAAAAGGGCCAACCTGGTGCATTACCACAGTACCAATCATCATCACCAGTCCTAGTTCCTGACGCTTCAGCTGAGTCTTCTGGTAATTCTCCTTCCTCTATATCTCTTCCTTTTGATGATCTTGATGTGCCTATTGCTCATAGGAAGCCAGTTCGAACACATAAAGTGCCGGCTCGATTATGTACCCAACATTCCATTTCGCAATTTGTTTCATATTCCCGTCTGTCACCTTCGTACTCTACCTTTCTATCTTCTCTTTCTTCTATACCTATTCCACAGGGTTGGAAGGAAGCTTTTGAAACTCCTAAGTGGAAAGAGGCTATGGTAGAGGAGATGAAGGCCTTGAAGAAAAATGGCACCTGGGAGTTAGTGTCTCTTCCTCGGGGAAAGAATGCAGTGGGATGTAAATGGGTGTTCACGGTTAAGCATAAAGCTGATGGCACTGTTGAGAGGTACAAGGCAAGATTGGTTGCCAAAGGCTATACTCAGACATATGGCATTGACTATGAAGAAACCTTTGCTCCAGTGGCCAAGATGAACTCTATTCGCACCTTATTGTCCTGTGCTGCTACTCTAAACTGGCCACTTCAACAGTTTGATGTGAAGAATGCTTTTCTTCATGGTGATTTGGAAGAAGAGGTGTATATGGATATACCACCTGGTTTTTCTTCCTCTACCACTGAGGGCAAGGTGTGTAGGTTGAAGAAGGCTCTCTATGGCTTGAAACAATCACCAAGAGCGTGGTTTGATAGATTTCTCAAGGCCATGTTGAAACTTGGATACACGCAGAGTCATGCTGATCATACTATGTTCACCAAGAGGAGTGATGGTAAGATTGCCATCCTTATAGTTTATGTGGATGACATAATTATGACAGGTGATGATGTGAATGAGCTTCAGATGCTTAAAGTTCTTCTTGCCAAGGAATTTGAAATTAAGGAGTTGGGGGCGATGCAATACTTTCTTGGCATGGAGGTGGCTAGATCTGAGAAAGGGATCTTCATTTCCCAAAGGAAATATATTCTTGACCTCTTGGAGGAGACAGGGATGCTGGGGTGCAAGCCCGCTGACACTCCTATTGAGGTCAATCATCATCTTGGCAGCGTGGGAGAGCATGCGGATAAGGAAAGATATCAGAGACTTGTGGGTCGTCTGATATACTTATCTCACACACGTCCAGATATTTCTTATGCGGTGGGAGTTGTCAGTCAATTTATGCATGACCCTCGTTCTTCTCACCTTGATGTTGTTTATCGTATCTTGAGGTACCTAAAATCCTCTCCAGGCAAAGGTATTTTGTTTTCAAACCATGGTCATTTGAGGTTGGAATCCTTCACTGATGCAGACTGGGCAGGATCTATTGATGATAGACGTTCTACCTCTGGCTATTGCACTTTCCTTGGTGGGAATTTAGTTACGTGGAGAAGCAAAAAGCAATCCGTGGTAGCGAGGTCAAGTGCAGAAGCCGAGTACAGAGCCATGGCACATGGTGTTTGTGAGCTTTTATGGCTTCAAACTTTTTTGCATGATTTGGGAATTGTTGATCACAGTCCTATGAAGTTGTACTGTGATAACAAGGCTGCTATCAATATCGCTCATAATCCTGTTCAGCATGATCGGACAAAGCATATAGAGATTGATAGACACTTTATCAAAGAGAAGCTGAGTAGTGGTGTAATATGCATGCCTTATGTGAAATCTGAGGACCAATTAGCTGATGTGTTTACTAAAGGTCTTAGTAGTAAGGTGTTTCATCGTATCCTCTCCAAGTTGGGCATGATTAATATCTATGCACCAACTTGAGGGGGAGTGTTAGATTGTATTGGCTTAACTTGTAATGAGACATGTCTCAATTGGTTAGTTTGCTTTAGCTAGGGTGCTATTTGTTAGATTCTTTGTACAAAAGGGTTCTTTAGTCATTTGTATTGTAGGGTTGTATATATTCCCCTTTTTCCCTGTTAATGAAATCAGAAGAGGAATTCTCACGTTCAATTCTCTCTCTCTCTAAATTCGTTCAGATTTAATTAGGAGGTATTCGGCTGCCAGGAGTCATAATTTCAATCTCACAATTGGTAAGTGTTAAGGGTATGCTCTTTGGGGTCTTGCTTCTAGATCCTATTTCATTGTTTGGTGCAAAATAGCGGTGAAAAGAAAGGGAAGTTGGAAAATTTTCCCTTCCATTGTTTGGTTGGAAGAGAAAGAGAGAAGAAAATAAAATTTTCAAGTTGAGTGAACAGTCAATTTTTCCTCTTATTTTCCGCCCATTTTCTTTTCTTTTCCTTTCCTTTAGGTTCCAAACAGAGCTTTAGTCCTTGTAGCTGACATTTCCCACAATCTATTTTATTCTGAATTGTTAACTTAATCATGTCCTTGCAGAATAGGTACAGAAAATGAAAAGTTTGGCTTTGAGATAAAAACTTTGAGGCCAATGAAGTATGAACAAATAGCAAATTTGCTAAATGGTATTGCTGAGAGATTTGATTGGGAGAAAATAATGGAGGGTGACAACATTATTGGACTAAAACAGGTAAACTTTTATTCAATTTTGTTTATCAGAATGGGAAAACTTTTCTAGCTGGTGAATACCTTTCTTTGTTGTGGATGTTGATGCCTGACATATTTGGTTCAAAACCAATGAACATGTTTTGCCTTGTTATTTCTGGATGCATTTCTGTTCTTGAAGTAGCACTTGACATGTTGATCTCTTCTACTTTTGGCGGATTCTCAAGAGCTTCTTCACATTAAATGTTGTGTAGGGAAAGCAAAGCATATCATTAGAACCTGGAGGCCAATTCGAGCTCAGCGGCGCTCCTTTGGAAACGCTACATCAAACATGTGTAGAGGTTAATTCACACCTTTATCAGGTACGTCGAAGTGTTTTACTCTGAGCATGTAGGTAATGTGCAGTTGTTCTATCGACGAGTCTTCAAAGATACATGCTTTCATGTCAAAATGATTAGTTCTTTTTCTTCACCTTCTTGATGAAGGCATCTATTCTATGCTAGTAATTGCTAAGCATTTGGGTTTATATGATGGTTATGGACTTTACCGGCTAGGCGGCTAAGCAACTTAGTAATTTGATCACATATGATTATAATTAAGGAACACTGGACAAACCCTATTTCAGGATCATTTGCGAGGTCAAGAATAGACGACATAGGCAATGATATATATCCTCACAAGTTGTTCGTTTGGGTTTGTATGGTTCGCTTGTTAGTGACGCCGAAGCGGTAATGAACTTTTCCATCCTTGAGGCTTAACCGTACCACAGGGTTATTGTACTATCCAAATAAGAGCAGTGAGAGCGTTGGATGCAGAAACAAAGAGCCGACTATACTCGTAACTCTCTATGAAGCATCAAGCAGATATCTAGGGGCAAATATCTGGTGGAACCCAATAGGGTGACACAAACCCTTAATGGAACCCTAAGAGATGAACAAAACCCTAATATCTAAGCCCTTGAACAAAAGAACCATATTCCTAGCAGCCCCCAAGGTCTCTATTTATAGGAAAGCACTAAAAAAACCTAAACCGACTAAGAATAGAAATTCTAGTCAAATAAGCCTAAACCGACTTAATATAGGAATTCTAGTCACTTTCCAACAATGTCTATCTGCATGCAGAGCCCGAATTTAACCCCAACATATCGAGTTTCCTGTGCCAGTTTCTTGTGTGAATTCTCCAGTCTACCTTCTAATAGTTGAAAAGGCAGGAATGCTGTCATGAATCATTTCTACGTTTTTCTGGTGCTTGTTAGCTTTTTTTCTCCTTGCATTGTGCAATACTAGTATTTTTAGGTTGATTTTGGAATTTTATTCTTCTTGTTGATTACACAGCCATATTATTTTATGCTTCTCCTTAGATGCATGACAATGCTCTCTTACTCCCTCTTGCCGGAAATATTTCCCTGCACCATTGTTTAAGACAGAAACATGTACTGAATTGGGTAACCGGTGCCTTTTCCATTACACTGATGAGCAGGTCAAAGCTGTTGCAGAGGAAATGGGAATTGGATTCCTGGGAATTGGTTTCCAGCCTAAATGGGGCGTAAAAGACATACCTATAATGCCCAAGGTATCACCTCTTGGTCCTTCCACCTTTTGGGTTAGGATATTTATCGTGTGCTGCAGGATCTTTTACTTCTCAGCACCACTGTTATGTTTAACTGAGGTTGGGCTGTACTTTGGATAGGATACTGGGAGACAGGTTAGACAATAGTTTTGGGTTCTTGTTGGGTATGGAATGTAATGCTAACTGTTGAATTCTATCAGAGGTTGAAAGTTAAATCTTGCAACCAACAGTGGCTGGTAAGGAAGCATCAAGGAAAATAGGCAAAGAAAATAGTTAAGAGGAATATGAAAAAAGAGGGAGAAAAGGTGCATCACAGACCACATATAATAGGGAGCCAAACATTTGTCGTTCATGATCCCCAATTAGCTTAAGCAGCACAAATATATAGAGGGCTAATGGGTGGCCAAGAGAGCTTCCAAACTGAGAGCATGTGAGAATTGGTGGTTGTATGCGGGGTTTTATTTGGTGTCTCTAGTATTGTTGACCAATGGAATACCCTTGAAAAATTGCATCCATTTTATGCCAAGTTCCGAGAAAGTTGATGATAGAGATTTCTCAGGACTTAGGGCATCTAGATTGCGAAATTCTTCGGGCTGGACATGAAATAGGAAGGAGAGTACAAATAAAACACATGCCTGACAGATACAGATTGGACTGGCTGACCACAGAAGTAGTTGACGTTTCCTTGTGGAAGTTAGTTTTACACATATCTCTCAACCCTGCATCTTTTTTTATCTATACCAACTTTATGTTCTGTACTCTCTCAGCGCTATCAGGCTAGAAAGGAGCCATTATCTTAGCTTTTTTTTAATAGGTGAAGGAGAAATTGTCTTTCTCATTGTATAAAACCTGTAATTCTTGGTGTTTGCTAGAGGTTAACTTTAGTGAATTGCCAGTAGAGACTCACCTTTACGCTTGCCTTCGACGAAGTGAGAAACTCTGAGCCATTTAGTAGTCACATTAAGTTTTTTATTTTTCTTTCTGTCTTGTATCTAAGGCTTTTGTTGAAAAAACCATATCATACTGTTTTCTTCGATCTTTGTTTTTTTTAATATATTGCATTACATCTGTACAGTCTAATTCCATCGGATCATGATTCCTTCATCATTTGATCATCTTATTTTCCAAGTGTTGAATTTTTATGCTACTTCCCATGCCATTTTGTCCTACAAAACTATTATGATGTTTGTTTTCTTTTGCCATTTATTCAAACGTAGAATACCTCTATTACCTGTGTGTACTGACATAGTTTTTTGGCTCAGGGAAGATATGAAATAATTAGGAATTATGTGCCTAAAGTTGGTTCTCTGGGACTTGATGTGATGTACCGGACATGCACTGTTCAGGTATGGGAAATGTAAATGTAAATGTAACAGTTTTTGTGTGGTGGTTTTCTCAAAATGAAGACTCTTGAGGGCACTGACCATTTTTGTTTATCCTAATAATAGGCTTGTTCTGAATGAGAAATGATGGATATCTTTTCTGGCTTTAATAGGTCAATTTGGACTTCAGTTCTGAGGTCGACATGATCAAGAAATTTCGTGTGAGTCTTGCCTTGCAGCCTGTATGAAACCTTTCTCTTTCTTGTTTTTCCTTGGAGTTTCTTTGGTTCCCTAGAATCTAATGAGCATAGTTAATGAAACAGATCGCAACAGCACTGTTTGCCAATTCGCCTTTCACTGAAGGAAAGCCAAATGGTTATCTTAGTATGAGAAGGTTATTATAACTTACTTTCTACTCATCAATTTTCACGTTGCAGAAATTTCTCACTGGGTTTAACAGTTTCCTATATGTATCACCAGTCAAGTCTGGACTGATTACGATAACAATCGCACTGGCATGCTTCCCTTTGTTTTTGATGACTCCTTTGGGTAAGTTTACATTTTCTTTAGAATATTGTACTGTATGTGTTGATATTTTCTGGGGTCTCTTGTAGAATGTAGAATGGTTTTGTAAAGCTGGGTTGATGATTAATTACCAAAACACAAGAGGTGTTATGCACAAATGTTGGATGAATGAAACTCTTTTTTTCTCTTCATAATCCTAAGTAGGGAATATTTGTTATGGTGAATAAGTTGATGGCTTTGTATCTATCTGTGCTCTATCATTGGGAAAGATGAAGATTGGATCAGCCGTGGCCCATGAGAATACTCTGTCATCCATTTGGTTTAGTTTTTTTTATTACGTGTTCCTTCCAGTTATGCGCGCACTAAAAATTTTAAAGACTTATATTGTTTCTTTTAGTCTCTTTAAATAGTCTAACCAATGATAGCAATGATAAACCCTCAAATTTTCTTTTCTGGGCATAGGTTTGAACGGTATGTAGATTATGCGCTTGATGTGCCGATGTATTTCGTCTATCGGAAGAAGAAGTATATTGATTGTAGTGGATTGTCCTTCCGGGTTATCATCTACCTTTGTTAATTTCTGAACTGATTTTAGGTTCTCTCTATATATCAGCTTGGCGATTTTGGCCTTATACTTTTTGCTTAATATATCTTTAATGCTTCGCTTGTGATGATGTTGCAGGACTTCATGTCCGGAAAACTTTCTCCTATTCCCGGTGAATTGGCGACCCTCAATGATTGGGAGAATCATTTGGCAACAATATATCCCGAGGTTTGTGGTTGCTAAAGAGTTAACTTTAGGAAAGTTCCCAGTATTTTGTTATGTTTCTCGCTAAAAGCCATAGTCTTCTTATCCCATGCAGGTCAGGTTAAAGAGATACTTGGAGATGAGAGGAGCTGATGGGGGCCCTTGGAGGAGTTTATGTGCATTGCCTGCATTTTGGGTATTTTGCCTCTTTGACCTGTATACTCTTATAATAAACACATTTTGTGCAGAACTTCTCCCCGAATTAAACTTGCTGCTATCAGGATTGTTAAGAGAATGATACGATGTGTTGATCTGATTTCTTGGTCAATGCTAATTTAGCCATTTTGTCAGGATTATGAATTTGCATACCTTAATTTTTTTTGTAGGTTTCATTGAGTACATAAGATTAGATAGAAATGAAAGCATTAATTGACTAGTACCATACTACCATACATTTCGAAAAATCTATTCATTGCCATCTCATTCCATTTGTTAACTTTTGTTTCTTATCAAAACTCTATCTGATACTTGACACCTGTCTTTTTTAGCTTGCATTTCTGAAATGATGATTTCTCTGGTTAGATGTAGTTACATATGATGTGGATTTATATATTTCAGGTGGGTATATTGTACGATGAGGTTTCTCTACAAAGTGTGCTAGACATTACAGCTGATTGGACCCCAGAAGAACGACAAATGTTGAGAAATAAGGTACATAAGCATAAATCCATGCAAAAGGCCGGTACTGCTGCTATGGTCTGCATCTTAAATGTTTATGCATTTCCGACTATACAATAAAAGCCATTGAGGGGTTGAATGATGAGCAAGAAATGTAGGATGTGTGGTTTGGACCTTGCAGTTTATGGAATTTTGACAATCAAGTGGTAAATTAGGATAGAGTTGTATATCTGAGATGGGATTCAACTCCATCTGATATATGTGTACATTATGAAACTTACATTTGTTTTGATTTCTGTAGTAGTGTGGTTGACCCCTTACTATTCATTAAGAAAGAACACAAGTGTGATTCCAAATGGTAATTCATAGGTACCAAAGAGTGGCCTAAAGACTCCATTTAGAGATGGATTGCTGAGGCATGTAGCAGAAGAAGTTGTAAAGTTGGCAAAGGTGACTTGGGATACTTGGGCTATTTTTTTCATAGATGCCGATGATATTACAATACACGGTTTATGTATTCTTTTGCAGGATGGCTTGGAAAGGAGAGGCTTCAAGGAATCAGGATTTTTAAATGAAGTGGCTGAGGTGGTTAGAACAGGTAAAGTACTTAACCAGGTCTATTAAAGATGGCATACTAAAATATCCGTCTTTCGAGTTTTCATGGTGTTGGGAACTTGGGAGTGGGTTGGTAGTTGGGGGAAGATGCCAACCACTTATTTGAGATCTGAGAGGTGGACGGAAATCATATGCTTTGTATTCTATTTCTTTTCGCACCCGAGAAACTGGTTAGTTGTGCGCTTGCTTGCGGGGGGTGTCATCACCTAACTGTCCTCTCTCCTTTTTGTTCTCCAGTATTCGTTGTCTGTTGATCACATAACCATTCTCGAGGTGCCTTTGGATATAAATATTTGTTTTTGTATGTTTGTTTCCAAATGTTTTGATGTATATGTGTGCTGCTTGCACATTTGCAAGATAGGGAACATATCGAAAACGAGGAAAAAAGGGTTGGATGCAGCATGTGATCTGATAGCGGTGGTTGTTTAAGTGAACTGGATAGATGGATAGAGGGATAGATCTGGACATGGATAATCGTATATACATGAGACACAGGGAGAGGAAGCGGGTGAAAGACATGAGAAAGAGAAAGGGGGATGGCATTCGCGTTGGATTCAGCAGTGGGAGGTGGCAGCCACTTTGGTGGATTGATGATTGCAGGGATGTGTGTACGAATGAGGTGGAACAAGTTTTCGATCTAAGTGATTATCCTCATCAACCGTATACTAGAAAGACATTTATTAGTTACAAAATTCGTAACATCATCATAAGTAAAAGAACCATCTCCGCAGGTATAAGTTGCACCCCGGCCCTTGCTGACTGTCATCATAGTTTTACTATATTTGCTTACTGTAGGAGCGGTCAAAATCTGGACCGATCTACTCGGGGTTCAAAATAGAGCCCAAAATATTCATGAGAATAAAATGTGCTGGAGAGGTAAAGAATGGTTGGTGTTTAGAATGAAGGGGTGGAAGAGACATAAAACGTGCGACCGTGCCCGAGTCATCAGGGCTGCCTACGTATCCCGGTGTACAGGGAATCAGGTCAAACGTAGTTCCAATTTCCTTCTCGGGGAGATGGTCTCTCCCTCTCTCTGAAAATCTATCTTCTTTCTCTAGAGGAGATGGCTCTCTCTCTCTCTCTAGAAATCTGTTTTCCCTCTCTAGAGGAGATGGCTCTCTCTCTCTAGAAATCTGAGTCTCTCTCTCTGTCTCTCAAGGAGAGGTCCTCTCTTCTGAATACCAGCACTGGTATTTATAGGCAAGGAACAAAAACCTCCGCTGGACCCATATTGTCGCGGGCCTCGCCCTTCCGCGGGCCTGTCGCGGCCTTGTCCGCGCTGCCCTCGCTCGCGATGGCTCTCGCGGGCCTCAATACCTCCGCGAGCTTGTTCAGCTGCGCGGGGCACATCTTGCCGCGAACCCCACCCGTCCGCGGGACTACCGCGGCCCTGCCAGCGGGACCTTGGCGGGCCGACTACCCTCGCGATGACTCTCGCGGGCCTTTTTTACCCTCACGAGTTTATTCAGCTGCATGGGGCCCCTCTTGCGTCAAGTCTACGCATCTTATGCCTCGTGGCACCAAGTCTCTCTGTGGGCAGCTGCTTGCCACATGTCAATCTCACGATCTTTCCACGCGTCAACATGTGAGTGGTAGGTCAAACTTCTTCTGGGGACAACGGTCATAATCTTAACCGCACCTACATATGCCCCCCGCGCGCGTGCGACATTCATGTTGTCGTGCGCGTGCGTAATGTCTTTGCGTCTGAGCGAATCCGATAAGGATACGTACTGCTGCTTCCTTCTGCTATTGCCATTGAGGCGTCTGGACCTTTACTTTCTTCGATGAGTTTGACCTCATGATGCTCACCCTATATCAGGACTAGCGCTAATTCCGGCACCTGCCCGGTGCATCTCGCGCTACTCGCCTTTCAACAGGACTCGCACTAACTTCAGCACTTGTTCGGTGTACCTTGCGCCCCTCGCCCTTGATCAGGACTCGCGCTAACTCTGGCACCTGTTCGGTGCATCTTGCGCCCCTCGCCCTTGTTCAGGACTCGCGCTAACTCTGGCACCTGTTCGGTGCATCTCGCGCCCCTCGCCCTTGATCAGGACTCGCGCTAACTCTGGCACCTGTTCGGTGCATCTCGCGTCCCTCGCCCTTGAGAACAGGACTCGCGCTAACTCTGGCACCTGTTCGGTGCACCTCGCGCCCCTCGCCCTTGAGAACAGGACTCGCGCTAACTCTGGCACCTGTTCGGTGCACCTCGCGCCCCTCGCCCTTGATCAGGACTCGCGCTAACTCTGGCACCTGTTCGGTGCAACTCGCGCCCCTCGCCCTTGATCAGGACTCGCGCTAACTCTGGCACCTGTTCGGTGCATCTCGCGCCCCTCGCCCTTGATCAGGACTCGCGCTAACTCTGGTGTCTTTTCGGGTTACGGGATGTTCTCCCCCCTGGACACATTAAACCACGCAATGGCTCTCGCGGGTAACTCTTCACCTGTGATACTCCCCTTTG
The DNA here is from genome assembly GCA_018127125.1 of Rhododendron griersonianum. Lineage (NCBI taxonomy): Eukaryota > Viridiplantae > Streptophyta > Magnoliopsida > Ericales > Ericaceae > Rhododendron > Rhododendron griersonianum. Next base: position 50,791,133 of record CM030789.1, on the reverse strand, counting down.
TAGGGGATGTCTTGCTTTCAGTTTTCACCTCCGCGGTGGCTCCCGCGGGGTGACTATTCCGACATGTTCACCAAGAATTAATTCCGGCATTCGCGGTGCTTTTGCCGTTGGTCTATTATTGTTAAATCCGCAACGTAGAAAATGGTAGGAAATGCTACCGGCGGCATGTTCGCCGCTACGTTGAATCCACAAGTACAGTCTACTCTGGTGGTGGGTTCCCTTGAATAGTGTTAATACGAGTGGTGATTCCATTGATAGTTTTCCGGTCCGCGGCCATGTGTGACTCGTACAGCATTTTTCGTTGCTACTGCGTCATGTGAACTTCGCAGGGATGAGTGACGAGTCGTGCGGCCACAAGCTCTTCTCCGCAGTGACTCCCGCGACAAATGTGAATTAAAGATGGTTTCGCGAGTACCGTCATACCCGCGGCATACATCTCGCGGACGTGGTCTAGCTAGTCCACTTCGGAGTGACACCCTCTCCAAGTGACGCCCGCGGAAGGTTTGAACCATCAATAGTTTTGGCTTTGTGTCGATGATCCTCCGCGGCTCAGACTATTTCTCCTGGAGGGTTCTCCTCAGAGTAATCTCCATGGCTTAATTTGACTCTCACGGCACGTCGGCCGTCGAGATTCTGTAACTCGCCGACATGTGAAGCTTTGAGGGGGTAAACAGTGGATCTCGTGGCGGCAAGTTTCCTTCCGCGGTGGGTTGTAGCGGAGGTAATCTCTCTCGTCAATTGCGCGGCTCATGCAAAGACCACATATTTGTGATTAGAATAGAATCCAAAAAATGTGGAGCAACAACAAGTGTGAGTCCGCGTTGCATAGAAAGATGCATCAAAGTACATACAGATTTAAATATAGATATGAATCAGGCCAATCTTTCAGGCTTCTCTTTCTTTTCTTTTTCTTTTTTTTTTATAAAGTAATCAGGGGATAGATCTGACCTCTCCCTCTTGATAGAGAGTTTTGATGAGTGGTTCCAAGACAAAATTCAGCACGAGAATCTTTAAGTGTCGATAAGCGCAGAGATCTTCAACCATGTTGCCCCCATAGATTTTTGTGGTTGACTGGGATGCTGAGGCCTTCAAGGCCGTCTCTCTCATTCTTCTGTTCTGGATATGTAGATCTGGGCCTGTTGATTCTTATCCTCTATATTTACAAGTGATTCTTGCAAAACAGCTCTGAAACCAAATAGCTCTGAAACTAAACAGCCAACCAATCCACCTCCCCAGCAGAGTCGCCTAATGTAGGAGCGGTCAAAATCTGGACCGATCTCCTCGGGGTTCAAAATAGAGCCCAAAATATTCATGAGAATAAAATGTGCTGGAGAGGTAAAGAATGGTTGGTGTTTAGAATGAAGGGGTGGAAGAGACATAAAACGTGCGACCGTGCCCGAGTCATCAGGGCTGCCTACGTATCCCGGTGTACAGGGAATCAGGTCAAACGTAGTTCCAATTTCCTTCTCGGGGAGATGGTCTCTCCCTCTCTCTGAAAATCTATCTTCTTTCTCTAGAGGAGATGGCTCTCTCTCTCTCTAGAAATCTGTTTTCCCTCTCTAGAGGAGATGGCTCTCTCTCTCTAGAAATCTGAGTCTCTCTCTTTGTCTCTCAAGGAGAGGTCCTCTCTTCTGAATACCAGCACTGGTATTTATAGGCAAGGAACAAAAACCTCCGCTGGACCCATATTGTCGCGGGCCTCGCCCTTCCGCGGGCCTGTCGCGGCCTTGTCCGCGCTGCCCTCGCTCGCGATGGCTCTCGCGGGCCTCAATACCTCCGCGAGCTTGTTTAGCTGCGCGGGGCACATCTTGCCGCGAACCCCACCCGTCCGCGGGACTACCGCGGCCCTGCCAGCGGGACCTTGGCGGGCCGACTACCCTCGCGATGACTCTCGCGGGCCTTTTTTACCCTCACGAGTTTATTCAGCTGCATGGGGCCCCTCTTGCGTCAAGTCTACGCATCTTATGCCTCGTGGCACCAAGTCTCTCTGTGGGCAGCTGCTTGCCACATGTCAATCTCACGATCTTTCCACGCGTCAACATGTGAGTGGTAGGTCAAACTTCTTCTGGGGTCAACGGTCATAATCTTAACCGCACCTACACTTACCAAACCAAACCGAGCCTAGCTTATGTGCTTCGTTTTCTGGACCATTATCCTAATACACGCATTACTGAGGTAGCTGATTTGATTTTTGTTGTTTTGGCAGGAGTAACACCAGCCGAGAAGCTTTTGGAGATGTATCACGGAAAGTGGGGGGGACAATCCGTTGATCCTGTTTTTGAGGAGCTGCTATACTGACAGGTAAATTAAAATGTATTGTCCGGCCGGCGCTTCATGGGCAAGGTTCATCCCAATGTTTAGGTTGTAACGTCGATTGTTGTTGTCCTGACAGAATCATTTTCGGTCGACACCGTCCGGCGCTTCATGGGCAAGGTTCATCCCAATGTTTAGGTTGTAACGTCGGTTGTTGTTGTCCTGACAGAATCATTTTCGGTTGACAACCCACGGACCCCGATTTTTTAGGAATAATCTGGATGTCTATCCTTGGCACGAAGCTAAGCTTTTCATGCAACCCATTTTCTAAATGTTCGTTTTCGGCGGTGGCGGAGCCAGGATTTTGACCCGAGAGGAGCCAGCTTAATAGACTCTTATTTTTTTTATCGGAATGTGTATTTCTTATATTATAAAGTTTTTGCTTTTCAATACATTATATTGGCAGATTGAGATGATTCTAGCCTAATGCAATTAAAGTAAAACAATCATTTTGTTTTTTCGTCTAGGCTGCTTCAATAGTCATGTGTTTATTTTTCATTTATGAAAGAAATTGAGAAATGACAATACAAAAGAACCGGGTTTTTTTTATCGAATCAAACCAAAGTTATTAAGATTATATAAAGTTATACACAAATAATTATTAATAATACTCCAAATCAAGTATATACAAAATAAAAATTTAAAACTCGGCAGCTCGGGGGAGGCTGGGGCTCCCCAGCCCTAATATTGCCCCGCCCCTGGTTTTTGGTTGGCCATATCTAGCAAGTGACTAAAATTATCAAACCATTCTTAGGAATTGCCCGTGCCTTTGCGCAACGTAATACTCCCTCAGTCGATTTTTAAATGTCCACTACTGTTTTGCGTATCATTTTCAATTACATATATCTCTCAATATATATATTGCTGAAGATATACAGTATGGATTTTGTTTGTAGAATTCAATTATTTCTATAAGACAATAATTTTTAAAATATAAAACATAGTACTCCTTCCGTCCCTTATTTACAGTCCAGTATTCCATTTTGGGCTGTGCCTTAATAAGTGTCCATTTTGTAAAGTTAGTGGGTAAAAGTTGGTGCATTGTCTATTTTGTTCCTAAAAGTAGATTCCATTTTGAAAAGTTAGTGAGTAAAAGTGTAATGATGATGGGTAAGTAAGGAAAGTGGAAGAAAAAATTGATGTGAAAGGTATAATGATTATGTCTTTTTAATAAGTTGGAGTTACGAAATAGAACATTTAAAAAGGGACGGAGGGAGTAATATATATCGAGATATATAAGCCATTGAAATTAGCACGCAAAATCATAATGAACACTTAAAAAAGGGCAGAGGGAATAGTGATTTTGTAAGTATTCAGAATTACTTTTCAAACAATTTCAAAGCTACCGCATAATAACCATAAGTTTTCCATGATGAAAACAACCTTAGTAATCAAACACCATGTGCAAGATGGATCTTTAATAACATTGAGCTAGTATAATAGCATGTCATGGTTTAAACATCAATTCCAATACTTAGAGCATTCTTATCAGTCTCCACAAATTTTGGACCAAATTAATATTCAAAATTCACTTTTCTACTTTAGCTAGTCACTTTTACATAATTACGCAAAATCAGGCTTTTTACTCTCACTTTCTATTCAATTAAATATTCATATCCACCCGGACCACCCCAAAAGAGGAGGGAGAGAGAGAGAATAAAATAAGGAGAATTGAGTGAATAGTGGCTAGTCTAATTAGACTAGTCACTGTAGCAAATGTAAAAAAAATTCAGAATAACGAGGGAAGAGCTGAGCCTGATTTTGAGGTGTTTTGGGTTAGCAGTTTAGTTTAGAGAGGGAAGAGGTGAGCTTGATATTGATGCTTTATATATATCAACTTGAGCATCCTAGCTATTACTTTCAGTCAATCTTTCAAGGCTACTTTAAAATTTTCAACTTTGAAAGTTTAAGCCCGGCTAATATTCCACGACTTCACGTTATAGCAACTAAAGCATGATCTCAGCTATTGTAAATATAGAAATGACACGTGCCTGAAGACACGCGCGAATGTAATTCAGCTTCAACTTAAACCGAGAAACACCTAATCGATCAACTTGAATTTACTGTAAGTACCATAAAGAAGAAGAAAATAACTACTGGAAGTGGACCATCTGAGTTGAAACAAAAGAAAAATATCTCTCTGTGCACAAAAAAAAAACATCTATCTTTGCAAGAAAAACCGAAGTCTCCAATCACGTTATAAGAATTCAAATTCAACCAAAAAAATATATACTCTATATGGGGTCAACATTCGTATAACCCAGCCCAAAAAAAAAAGGCAACGTCTCCAATCACGTTATAATCAGTCTTGTAAAACAATGATACTTGGAAGAAAACGCTGAACTAATAAGGACCAATCTACATTTATACTAATTCACACCATCAATCCTACTAACTCTAAAAAATGAGAATATATTATAAGATGCACCACAAAAGACCACTTCAGAGTCAAAACGCATGAGAAAATGAATGGAAAAAAAAAAAAAAAACTTACACAAAATCCCCACACTGATACTTCGAAGCTCCACTTCTGGTTCAACCTTCAAAATCAAACAAACGAACTGCGAAATTTCACCAACTCATAAAAGAAATATAAAGCATTAAGAGCGAAACTCAATGAATGACAAATTAGAAACTTAAGAGAATTCTAAGAGAGTCACAGAACCTAATGAATATAAATCGCCATAATTTGAAGTTGTTCAGTTGCTTGCGTGCTCTGTTCGGTTCTTTTCATGGGCCTAATGAATATAAATCTCCCTATTATTGGGTTATTTTGGTGGGATTGATCTAAACGCTGGTTTTGCAGATTTCATACCACCTTTATTTCAACACGTCCCTTTAGTATTTATTTTCAGATTCTATTTAACAATCCCCTGCGTCTCCTTAGCTCAAGTTTTGAAGAATGTGTGCTCTGTTTGGTTGAGTTTTCACAATCAAGTTCGTAGAAATGCTTTCGCAAGTAGCTAGAGGTGCAAGTGAGTTGAGCCGAGCTTAGGGTATTAGAGCTCGTCTTGTTTAAAATTCAGTTAGCTCGAGCTCGTTTTGAGCCCCAATACTGGAGCTCGAGCTCGATTAGTATTTAATTACTTGAGCTCAGTTTGATTACTAAACGCGCCTTTATATACGAGCCGAGCTCATACATACAAAGATTAGATATATAGCACATCACTTCTCCATCTCACCCCATTTTAACTTCAACTAATCTTCTTACAATTCAAACGGAAATAAAAGCAGTCAATGGGACAAAATCAAGAGGATCATTTTTGTGCTTACTAATGCACCAATGAGATGAATTCAACTCAGCATTTAAACTTCCAAGAGCCCAACTGTATAATCTTTGTTTATTCTTTTTCTACGTTATTTTTCGAAACACAAAAAGATACTCCCTCCGTCCCTTTATTACAGTCCAGTATTTCATTTTGGGCTGTCCCTTAATAAGTGTCCATTTTGTAAAGTTAGTGGGTAAAAGTTGGTGAATTGTCTATTTTGTCCCTAAAAGTAGATTCCATTTTGAAAAGTTAGTAAGTAAAAGTGTAATGATGATGGATAAGTAGGGAAAGTGGAGGAAAAAGTTGATGTGAAAGGTATAATGATGATATCTTTTTAATAAGTTGGAGTTACGAAGCAGGACATTTAAAAAGGGACGGAGGGAGTACATACAACTAAACTCCAACTTCAACATTAACTAATTAACTAAACATAAATGTACTTAGGGAGATAAGTTTTAACTACCTCTCTTTCCGAAGAACAAGTGGTGGGTTGAAAAATGGAGTGAATCGGTGGTTCGGTGACGACTCAGCTGCGGCCAAAATTTGGAAGTGCTTGGCTGGAGATAAATGGTAGCTAGTGAGTGATGATTTTCTTCTTGATTCTCTGTCTCCTCTTCAATCCAATATGGTGGTGTCAGGAGAGTAGGTGGAGTCCTCTCTGAGGGTTAGCCCAAAAAAATTGGGAAGAAAGGAAACAGATTTGGGGTTTGTTTATTTAATGAAGTTTAGACCATTACATCAATTGATCAACATTCTACTAAATTCACATGTCCCACAAATATGCAAACAAAACCATTCGAAAATAATTGTTATTCTATTGTGCAAAATGATAACAAAATTTTGGCTCAACTAAAATAAAGGCTATGGAAAATATGGGGTGTTACAACATGTTAATTCAATGTTCAATCAATTTTATTTTAGCTTGTACTAGAAAGGAAAAAATTAGATGTAAAAGAAATTACAAAAAAATATACTATTCTTTTTTAGGGAGGTATCTATTATTATTATAAACCTCAGGGGATGTCAATAAAGGGGTAGAAATGGAAATTCACACTTTCCGTTAACAGAAGTTAGCTGACAAGACTGACAGGGGAGGCAAGTGCAATTTCAGAAATGTGAGGGGAGATGTCTGTCATTGTCAGAAACCTCAGGGAAAAATGCTTACGCCGAAACCTTGCCTTCAAATATAAGGTTGATAGAAACCCGAAGCGTAGGGTTAGGTCGTTGCACGCATAATATCTGGAAGTCCGGAATCGTTCCCTCAAAGAATCGAATATAGCTTGAAATGGATTGTAGGTTTTATGGTAGGATTTCGGCCTTTAAGGCGGTCAACTAGGTTTTGCTTTAAACGGAATGACTAAAATGAAAACTAGAATTGCGCTTGATTAACTAATAGAGGCAAGTCTCGGGATCTTCTAACCCTTGAAAAAAGGCCGTTACCGGTTCTCGATTATAACTCAGGCGAGAGTCACGATCGCATGCTCACGCCCAGAGGATTTCACTTTAAAAGACTACATTTAACGAAAGGTGTGATTTTCCAGAGGCGAACCAACTTGTTTTTAATATTTATCGAACACATAAGAGGCCTCGGTATGCTACTTGCCAAGACCGCTTGACTAAATACCATGCCGAGGGGTTAACACCCCTTTGCTTAGACCAAAATTGCAAGTCAAGCTCTATTCCGGAAAACATGCTTTATAGCTCGATGGCTCGAGAACCAAATAACAACCTAAGTCCTCGGGAAAGATTATCCCGAGACTTAGCCAAAAGACTACTCACACATAACTAAAGCATAAGCTAAGGCATAAAAACGAGACATAACTTTTAACCAATAGATTCGAAAACAAACTTGATATTAATAACAAACTTAACCGTACGAACAACTTTAATAAACGAGAAAATAACAAATGACAACAACTTACCAAAGTTCTTAGAGAAATTAAACTAGGAAGCTTGGAGCTCTAATGGAGGAGAGACAAGAAAATAAAAGACTTGAAGTAAAAATGGAACATAATATCCTAGGGAGAGGGAGAGAGACTATATATACAAGGTGGCCTAATCTCTCACAAAATATCCCCCAAAATATTCTAAAAGTAGCTAGGCACAAAAATATCCCAAAAGCAAAAAGGTGAAAAAGTAGCAGATTCGGGCAAAATTTACACAGCATGAACCGGTACAGCTTATTCCCAGTACCGGTTCATGGGCTTCAAAAATCTTCCAAAAAACAAAATCTGGACTTGGTGAACCGGTACAGCCTATTCCCAGTACCGGTTCATGGTTGACAAATTCTTGGGCAAACTTTGCGGGCTCGCTCCGGACACTCCCGAACTCAGATTTAGGTGTTCTTTGGACCGTTGGAAAGCTCGTCGAGTCTACTTTCTAACCCAAGTGGTTTACATAAAAAGTTATGACAATTCTACCCTCAGTTGGTCGGAAGATGAGTAGCTTTGGTAAAATCCTCACTTCTCCTTCACTTCCCTTGACCCTTGGGCAACCCGAGCAACCTCCAAAACATCTCTTCATGACTCCTCGGGCACCACAACATGGTGGCACATGGCCTTGAGCACTTGGTTGCATCCGGAGCATTCCTTGGCGTTCAAACGCGCCTTATTAGCATGTTTTACCTAAAACACACAAAAACCTACCTTACGAGCAATATCGTTATAAAAGCTAAATAAGCATAAGTTAAACCAACATAAAAAGGGACTAGTCGCACCAAATATCTATAATATTGGGTGCTCATCAGAGGTAAGTGAAATTTACCCCAAAAAAATCTTTTTCGTTTTGTGTATTTTGTTCGTCTTTTCTGAATTTTTGTTAGATTCGCATCATATTTTTTGGATTAATTATTCGTCTCGACGAGAGGAATCAAAAAAGTATAAAAATGTAGACCGATGTTGAAAAAAGTTCATGTAAGACAACACTTTAGACTAAAAAGACAGCTGTTTGGTATTTTTTTTTTGCTTTTGGTCATAGTTTTTTTACTTTTTAGACTCATCTCGTCAAGACGTATAAGTAATCCCAAAAATCACAATAAAAAGCTCAACAAAAAGTTACGAAAAGTAAAAAGAATACCGAAAAAAAATTTAGACAAATTTTTTACAAGAATGCAAAGTGGTCAAGAGTTCGAGTCTTCCCAATTGCGTGTAGTGTTCTTCCCCTTGTATTTGTTAGGATTATTTTCCCCCCTAATGGCCCATAATGAGGCCTTATTGGGTTGAGTTTATAGTGATTGTGATATCTTTATAGACTTATTATCTTGTTGGTGACATTTTTTTACTAAAAAGTGGTTATTTCTTAAAATACTTGGGTAAAAATTTACTTTTCCGTTTCCTCTCGTCCATACGAATCAATAACCCATGAAAGTTTGGCACAAAACTAACAAATGAGAAAAAAATTAAAATAAGGACGAAACTCCCAAATTCAAGAGAACAGGGTATAGTATAACTTTTAGGCAAAAGTACATAAATACTCCCTCAACTATCACTTTTTCCCACGGAGATCCCTCACATTTAAAATTGCCTAGACAAACCTCCTCAACTATTGAAAATGAAAAAAATGTTAACTCCATTAACGGAATGGAGGAAATGACTAAGATACCCTTTTTTATAAGGCAAAAGTATATAAACACCCCCTCAACTATCACTTTGTTCCACGAAGACCCCCTAACATTTTATATTATACACTTATTCTATCAATCGTTGTTCTAATCATTTTTTTTTCGTTTTATACAATTTCTTTTTTCCTTACATCAATCATTTTTAAGAGAATCTTTTGTATATAACCCTAAAATTGCATATTCACTTATTTCATCCATAAAAGATCAGATTCTACCAAAAATAGCGTAAAAACCGTGGTGGGACGACGGCAAGTGCCGCGGTGGTTCTTTTGCTAAGAAGAAATGGGAAGGGAAGAAGAAAAGGGAAAGGAGAGAGGTGTAGGAGAAGAGAAGTGGAGAATAATGGTGGTGGCGGCCATGGTAGCTGCTGCGTTGCTTTTCTCATCTCTTTTTTTTGTAACTTGTTTAGGTTCGTTAGATAGAGAGAGAGAGAGGGGGGGGGGGGGTATGTATTGAAGGAGAGAGAAAAGAAGGTCGCCGGAGTGGGATGAAACCAGTGGTTAGTCAGTGATGGTATAGAGAGAGAATAGCTTAGATGGAGAGTGAGAGATTACCTGTGATTGAGAGGGGGGGGTGAGAGATTACATGTGCTGGTTTTGGATTTTGACTGGAGGCTATTTGTAGAGGAGAGAAAGAGAAGGGTTAGAGAGGGTGTATGTATGTAATGCAACAATGGTATTTTTGTCCGATTTATGGATGAGGGGGTTCATCACAAACGGTTTTGAGACGGAAGGGTTTCACTTGGGTAACGGAGATTAGTTAAGGGGGTCTGTCTAGGCGATTTCAAATGTAAATGGATCTCCGTAGAAAAAAGTGATAGTTGAGAGGGTGTTTATGTACTTTAACCTAACTGTTTTTTTTTTGGATGACAGATTATAGTACAATTCATATCATAGTTTTTATGTTTGCTGGTGAGAAGCAGCCAGAAAGCCCAGTCACGTCCCCCTAGAAGCACACGTGGTTACTTTCCAAAAAACTACAAAAAAAACAAGCAGCACACGGTTGCTTCATTGATTTTCATACTAATAATAAAGCCAACTTTTTAGGTTTTATCTTGGATATTTTTAAAAATATCAGGGTAAAAGTCAAAAAATTTATATTTTTAATTTTTTTTGTCGAGACAAATCAATAATTCACAAAATTTTATCGCGAAACGAACCAACGCAAAAAAAAAAATTAAATAAAGACAACAAAAAACTCAAAAAGAACTACTTTGAGGAACAAGGCCTTAGGTGGTAGTATTATCTTCAAGTGGGGAAGCCCAACATGTTACATGTGTAGCATCAATAGGACAATTTCCGGGAATTTCTAGGTATCTTACCTGGTTCAAAGTTATCTTATTCGCAATTTCAATCAATATTCAACTTCCAACTTGCAAATGGACTGCTCTAGCCTAGTTGGCATCTCTTGGCCTCCCATATAAGATTCGAGTCCCGTCGTGGGCGTTTGGAATTCAGGGCAATGGATAGTCTCTGAAATCTCTTGTGGACTAATTTACTAACACCCCGCTAACCTCGCTGGTTTACATAAACAATTTGGTTGTGTTTGGTCAAGACCTATATATGATGTTCAAATTCTAATCACAAATGATCGGTTTTACTAGCCACCAATCAAATACTCATATCATGTCAAAAAAGTTAGAATTTCCATGACATTTCACGGGTATTAATATGGATTTATAAGATACAGAACTGGCCCTGAGCTAAATGAAGTGTTCCGGTCGCTTTAGGCCTCTAAAAAATTTCAAATTGTAAGGGCTCATCTTACTTTTTTTATCCCTTATTATAGTCCAATAAAAGAGGTCCTATTTTTAATTTTTGCTTTAAGCCCCCGAAAAGTCAGGACCGGCTCTGATAAGATACAACATACATATTTTTGCAGGTATCATTGATACTTGTTTTGCACATATATCGTCCATTGTCATATGCACGACCGTAAGCATTTTGTAAAGGTGTATGCAAGGGCGGAACCAGAAATATAATCTGCACTCGGCCGAAATGGATTGGTGAGTGGAATGGGTTGGGTTAAAATTATTTAGGCTAAATTTTACGTACAATTTTTTTGTTTTATTTCAAAGTTGACCTGGGTTATAGCCCACCCTTTTATACTCATAATTTCGCCCTTGGATGTATGGCTCTTCCAAGGGTGAACTAGTTAATCCTATATCTCTAAGGGCTAGCCTGTTTATCTGAAATAAGTGCAGTGACGGAGTTAGGATTTGTACATGGGAGGGGCCAAACTAAGAGGAAAAAAAGGGCAACAGAAATAATCTTTTGAGTATTTATTTAAGTTTATTAAAAATAGAGTTCAGAATTCAATTAAGTATATTTAAAAACGAAAATGATATTGGTACCGACGGGGTCGGTACCGAAATCGTAGGGACGGCCGCGCCGGGCTGTCTCTGGTCACCGGACTGCCGATCCGAGCCGTCCAAAAATTCTTTAAAAAAAAACGAGAGGGCTTACGTGAGAATCAACGGCATCCGAGGTGTGTAGGATGCTTGATCCGAGCACCCCTACACGAAAAAGGGGTGCGTAACTAGGATTTGTCTTTGTCGGGGAAAAAATTCACATGCGTAACTAGCTCCGCCCCTGAATAAGTGGAAGTATGAAATTCTTGGAATACGAGTGATAAAAATTTATAGGGCAGTGTTTGTTTCAATTGGGATTGTGACACACATTTCTTATTTTGTCTTCATGGCAAAACAAGAAGCTCTTAATGTACCAAGACACAGGCCATATATGTTGAGACATGAATTCCCATCCGAAATGACATCATCAAACAGTACTGGACTTTCATGTCGATCCCACAATATTACTACATGATCTCCAATTCCACCATTACCGGGTTTAATCCCCAGGGGTGGCTTGACTAAAGTAATACTAAGTGTTTGTTCTTTATAAGGTCGTATGTTCGAATTCTACGGAGGCCAAACATTTCAAAACGGTATAAGAGGGTCTATCCGGTCGTTATCTTTAAAATCCCAGAATTAATTGAAATGCGAGCAAGTTGACCCGAACATCCGGTTAGTGTTAAAAAAAAAAACACCTACCAGGTTTTGTTTTGGGGTTGTCACTTGGAAAGATGTGTGTAGTGCATAATGCACCTAGTCGTCATCGCATGTGGTTCTTGACCATAATGATTGGAGCATCTTTTGGGGGCCACAACATTTTGTTTTGAATCATTGCCCGGCACTCTTCTGGATTTAGGGGGTGTTTGGCAACCCCATTTTTTCATTTTTGCATTCTCATTTTCCCATTTTGGGTGTTTGGCAAGCCCATTTTGAAAACCCATTTTGCAAACCGCATTCTCGGATTCTCTTAAAGAAGCAAAAACGGAGAATCAAGGCAGGAGGCCCTTTTCGGTTTCCCATTTTCCCATTTTCCGTGCAATTACCTAAATATCCATACTATTATTACCTATTCACCACTTTTGCTCTACCTTTAACACTTCTTATCTACTTCCTCACCTGTGAGAGCTGACGTAGTACAGAGAGGGAGAGACAATCCGAAGATTTTTTATTTATTTTTACATCTTTTTACACAATAATAAAGGCCAAACGCAAAAAAAATAATTATTTTTACACCTTTTAACACAATAATAAAGGCAAATGACAACTTGGTAAAAAACCAATCCATAATTCATTTTCATCATTCATCTACCAAACACTACTATAGTTTCAAAATACATTCTGCACATATCTCCCAAACACTTCTACCATACACAAATACATTTTCGCCATAATCCAAAAAGCCAAAAAGCTGAAAATAAAAAGCCAAAAAGTAGGCTCCCAAACACTCCCTTAATTAGCACACGGACTTCTTTTTAGTAGTCATTGATTACATAAGCACGCCAAAAAATGAATGAAAAGTCACCCCTATGGCCCTATCAACCTAGACACGAGCCATGAACCTCGTGGTTTATTAGTACATCGTTTTATCCTGGGAGACACACGTCCAAAAACTCCAAGGCACCGTGGGAGGGACAGAATTTGTCGAATTTGTCTTAAGGAAAGCACGATTCACGTCCAAGAATGGAACCAAGGGGGGTCTAGTGGTGGCTGGCGGCCGCCACGACAAGAATTTTAAAAATTACAATTATTATAGGTATAACAAAATTTTTATCCCCAACATATATAGTCTCGTTATCGCTGGATTTTTTTCTTTATTTATTTTTATATACTAGTCCTAAATCTTCTATTTTTTTTTCAAGAAAGGAGATCCAAAAAGTATTCCAAAACTGAATTCAATGGGCCAAAGTGAAATAATATAAAGGATGAGGTATAATTAAGGGGAAAAAAAAAACTCCACACTTTTTAAACCCTAAAACAACTTAACCGAAAAAATTAAAGTTAGTCTTTTTTCGTACTCCTTGTGCAAATGACAAATATTATTTACTATAGTTTTTGTTATGTTATTTTAAATTTTTTTTTTAGAGTTGATGACTATTAATATTGTAATTCATCTTTTTATTTTTTTAGTATATATTTCGTCACTGCTAGGATAAAATCTTGGTTCCGTCCCTGTAATCACGTCGTGCCTCACTCTATAATATTTCTGTAATCCATTTTCGATTCGGTTTTTCCGTAATCCGTCAGTTTCGATCGCATTTTTTTTTACTTGTTTTGGTAAGTTATAAAATTCAATTTGAGTTTGAATTCTTCAGTTTTTAGAAAAACGTGTTTACAACATCCTTAGCACCTGGGTGAACAGTTTTATCCATTTCAAACAATCAAACAATCTGGGAGAGGTGGGCTTGGCTTAACGGCGAGACTATTTTCTAGTGTTTTGTACGGCGATGGTGACTAATGTGGTTTGGGTTTGGGGACTGATTTGAGTGGGCCGGCCCAGGTTTGGGCCGGGATTGGGTGTTCCGGGCTTTTCATCGTTTATTTTGGGGCTTCTTCCTGGCCGGCCCCAAAATGTCAACACGTACCCATCCAAGCCCACCACTTGTTAAGCCCATTCCCTATAAGTCCCGTTTTAAGTAAACTACCAAACATACCCCTGCTATAGTCGAACGATACATAATCCCAAAAAAACACACTTCGCCCATGTCCTTTTCAACTTCCAACAAACCCTAAACCCTCAACGTTCTTCAGTTCTTCAAAACGTTGATCAACGTCGTCAATCCTCATCAACGTCGTCAATCCTTCAACGAAACCAAAAAACCTCATCAACGTCGTCAATCTTTCGGTAATCACTTTTTCTTCTTCTTCTATACTTTTTCTATACTCTCGTATTTCACATCATGTGAATTCTTGTATGTTGCTTCTGTTGCCTGTGTATCATAATCCACACACCTTAGATTTGACTTTCTCTGACTTTTTGTTCATATATTTGCCTGTGTGAGTTGTGTTTATCTTTTAAGCTATGATTTATTCTTTGTTTTGTGGATTTTGATTTTCCGAGATGTGGATTTTGGGGATGTGAATTCGTTTTGTGAATTTTGGGGCTGTGAATTCTTTCTCGAAGCTACGAACTCTTCATTTTTTGTGTAGTAAGCTCTGAGGTGTGAATTCACAAAAAAACATACTTCGTTTTGTGAATTTCCATTTTTTGAGATGTGGATTGTTATTTTGGGGATGTGAATTCTCTCTCGAAGTTGTGAACTCTTCATTGTTAATTCTATTATGTTAAAAAAATAGCAAAATCCACAAAAACTTGACACAATTCACACACTATTGGAAGAATTCACACCCAAATTGGCAGAATCCCCACAAAAATTTGACAATTCACCCCCAATTTGACACAATTCACATGCCATTTGACACATGCACCATATGCACCATTGGCTTAATTCACACGCACCATTGCCTGAATTCAGAGGCTATTTTGCAGATTCTGATATAGACAATGATTAGGGGACTTGCTGACATTTTGGATTAGAAATTTATTTTCTGCAGTTTTGATGCTGTTTTTTGGGTTTGCATGCTGTTTTCTGCAATTTAGAAAGGCTGTTTTGTGGCAATGATGACAAAATTTTGTTCAGAGGCTATTTTGCAGATTCTGATATATACCTGTTTTCTGCTGCTGCTGCTGCTGGTTCTTGTTTTGTAGGACATTGTAGACGCTAAGGACCAAACCAAATTTTGTTCATTTGGCTTTCATTCCAGAATCCATTCTCTCTCTCGCTCTTGGAAGGTGAACTGTGAGTCATTGACTACCCAATCTCTAGTAGTTTGTGTTAGTAGCTCGTATTTAGCTTGGTGGATACCTCTAACCTGGTTTTATACCAAACCCGAGGTGTAACGAAGCCAGGCTAAATATTGATTTTGTTTTTTGTTAGTATAGTTAGTTTTATTTGATTGCGTTGCTTAGCTGAGGTGGTGGCATAACCCCTCGCATATTCTATTTGCTGAGTTGAGGTGGCGGCCTAGCCCCTCCAGTCTGTATTCACACCCAAATTGGCAGAATCCCCACACCATTTGACAGAGTTCACCTCCAATTTGACACAATTCACCCCCCATTTGACAGTATTCACATCCCCATGACAGAATTCACCCCAATTTGAAAGAATTTTCACATCAAGATGACTGAATTCTCGGAAATCACACCCTATAACAAAGAAAAAATGAACACACGAAACTCAAAAAATCACAAAAACTACACAATTCACGAACCAAAAATAACAATTCACACCCCTTCCCCTGCACATACTCTCCACCATAACACACAATCCAAGATTAAAACAACAATTCACACCAACTCCATGGCACAATTCACACCACCTATTATCCACAACATATTACAAACTAGCCTATAACACAATTCACAACACTATAACAAACAATTCACATCACCTATTATCCACAACTCACACCAACTGTATACTCATTCTGGCTTAAATTCACACCAAACGGTAATTGATAATACATAATACACAACTACCATCCCTTATAACACACATCAAATAATCCAGCTTAACTTCAAACCAGAACTCACACTGACTGTTAACAAAAACTCATTCTAGCTTAAATTAACATCTGTTATCCAAAACGTTAACCAAATTTCATTCCTTCTTTCCCTTAGCATCTGTTGTTTAGTACAGAGAATTCATATCTTTGGTAACCTCAACTCGTTGTATATAATGGAAACATCTGTTGTTTAGTGTAGAGAATTCACATCCCTACATGGAACAAAAAATGAAGGAAGCTGAATTGAAGAAGGTACCACTAACCAATCCGGCTACTGCTCCTAGATCCAAGAGGCTACCACCATGCAAGGTACAGCCAATCAGGCTACTGCTCCCAAATACTCAACCAATCCAGGAAGTACCAAAAAAAAAAAGGTCGGCAAGAAAGTCAACAGAAAATCAAACCCAACCACCACCAGAAACGCAGGGAAGGGAAAAAAGAAAACGAGAAGTCCAAACCCAACCACCAAGTCCATCATTTGAGGAACAACAACCCAAGAGAACAAGAAAAAATCCATGCCGAATTCAATCAAAAACCGCATCCCAATCCTCTCTGGCATTAACCTACCCAATTACAACAAGGACAACAACAGCACAAACAGCTCAAACTTTTCCGACATTGACATACCCACAACAAGGGAGAAGAGCAAACACAAGGACAAGGACAAGAACAACACAAACACAAACACAAACAAACACAAAAAACAGATCCAACCTTCAGTTGACAGTTATGTTTCTGCAAGATCTGAGTCTCAGAGGTGACCACCTCAACCTGCTGAAAAAAACACCATTCTGGCTGATCATTGATGCAATCATCTCACGAACATTGGATGCCGATAAATGCATCAAGTCAGACATGGTTCTCACAAAACTTGTTGCTGCATACAATCCACAAACAGATTCCTTTACAATAGCTGGGAAGAATGTGAAGCTAACGGCAAATCATGTAAGGTTAATTTTTGGAATATCTTGTGGTACGGACCGGTTTGCAACAAAATTGAAGACTAGAGAGCAAGTTGCATTTGCCAAAAGACATAACATTCAACAAAGACTGACAAGCAAAGCCATATCAGATATGCTGAAAGAACTTGCCCAAGAGAACAAAACCAACATTGAAGATGTGCAAGATGTTGCACGGTTGGTCTGCATGTTTCTCATCGTCAAACTTTTTTTCCCAACATCCGGTATAACAGTCTCATGGAAGCACGTTGATGCAATGGAAGACCTGACTAAGATGAAGTCATACAACTGGGCAGCTGAAATACGGGATGAGCTTGTTAAATCAATAAAGAAATCCCAACATTCACCGAAAGATGTGAAGGGCTGCCAATTGCTACTTCCAGTAAGTGAAGTGATTCAAATTTGTTTTTACAATTGCATGACATACAACACTTCCAATACATCTGCTAATCAATTATATATTTGCAGTATTGGCTATGCGAACACACAAACGTTCTTGAACAAGAGCTGTCAGAACATCAAGTGCCCAGATTACTTATTTGGAATATATCCACACTTGAAAATGCGTTACAAGCCATTCCAAACATCGTGAACGCAAGAAAAATTAAGGTAAACTCAATTATCGCCATAGGGAAAGTGAGTACTATCCTTTTCAAATATATCAGTTCTTCATTTGGCGTGCGCAATATATCTAGTTCGAAGTTGTGAATTCTGCCAAATGTAGAATTCATATGCCCCATATGTATTATTCACCCCCCATTTGACAGCATTCACACCCCCATGACAGCATTCACACCCCATTTGACACAATTCACACCCCAACTGACAGTATTCCCACCTACATTTTTAATTGATCACGTAGCTAGATGTTTTGTATGTACTATTAATAATGTCTTATTTATTTGACCTGCACAATATATCTAGTTCGAAGGTATGAATTTTGCATCAGGGAATCTGAATTCTGCATTACGGGATGTGAATTCTGCATTTCACGGCCTTTAAAATATGTATCCTCCTATTGCTGTTAGAAATCTATTTAACATATTCAATCATTGCCATAGGTACGAGTTACTGAACTTATTGAAACGGGTCAAGAACACAAACTTTACACAATGGAATTCCCTTGTATTCAAAAAGGAGGAGAAGAAGAAGAAGAGGAAGAAGTAGAGGAAGAGGAAGAGGAAGAGGAAGAGGAAGAAGAAGACGCAGAAGGAGAAGGAGAAGAAGAAGGAGAAGGAAATGAAGATGAAGATGAAGATGACGATGATGGCGACGGTGATAATGATGATGCTGCTGATGATGACAGTCCTTGTGATGATGGTGCTGGTAATTTTTCTCCGGTTAATGCTAGAGAAAATGACGATGATGCTGCTGATGACGACGATAGTGATAATGATGCTGCTGCTGATGATGATGATAGTCCTGGTGATGATGGTGCTGGTAATTATTCTCCTGTTAATGCTGAACACAAAGATGATGATAATGCTCATGCTGGTGATCATGATTATCTTGGCATTGAGGACATTTCACAACCCAACCAGCATTTCCAAGCACCACAACCACAGAGCCCTCCTCAGGCGAATGAGTTGGAAGTATCAAAAGCGCTGCTCCACATATCCCAAAATCAAAGTCAAATCCAAAGATGGATCTCTGATCAGGATTCCGGATCAACACTTGTCCCTAACACGTACCTGCCAACAAGTGCAGCGGTGTTTCCACATCTTGTGTTATCCCCTCTGCCAGCATACATCCATCCTGATGAAGATGAACCTCAACCAAACCTTGAATTTCTGTGTTCCTCTGCAGTGCAAAGAGTAACTGAACCGCTTGTTGAGCAGCTCCAAGAGGTAAACAGGCAACAAGAAGTTATAATTGACACGCTCAAGGAACAAAACAAAACCAATGAGGTAAAAATGGCAGAACTCCTTCAAAAAGTTGATTTTTTGTACAAGGAAGGAAGGAATCGAAAAGGGAAAGACAAAGAGGCCCTTCTCTTGGCCATACAAAATATCAAAGAGTCACACACGGCAATCAGTGAGGAAAAAATGCAAATGGAGCTTGAATTCAAAGAAGCTGCAGCAAAACAGGAGCAGCAGCTCATAGATGCAAGAATGGCATTAATCGAGGAGAAAAAGATCTCACTTGGACTGAAAGAAACTGTAGGCAAACAGGCTCAGGAACTGGAAGATGCTCGAATGGAAAAGATGCAAATGAATCTTGAATTCAAAGAAGCTGCAGCAAAACAGGAGCAGCAGCTTACAGATGCACAACTGGCATTAATTGAGGAGAAAAAGATCTCACTTGCAGAGAAGAAGGCTGCAAAAAAAAGGAACACCAATTGCAAACTGAGAAAACACAGCTGGAAGAGGAGAAGATGGTTTTCTTTAAAGAGGTGGAAGCTCTGCAACAACACAAACAGGAGATTGAAAGGAACAACGCAGAGCTTGAAAGGGAAAACAAAGAACTCAAAAAAGAGCTGCAAGAAACCAATCAAATGAGCAAAGGAAGTCCCCAACTTGAACCCTTCTCGAACGAGACCGAAGAGCAAAACATAGAGCAACAAGTCCATAGTATAACACAGAGTGCTCATGTAAAACCATACTCAACGCAAGACACTCTGGACTTTGTGCACACTGTTACACAGGCTACTAACAAAAAACCCACTCCACCATCAAAATATCGAAGGATTAAGGAGAAAACAAGCCAGGGGACAAGGAAGCTGAATGTCGATCCCATGTACACATATCCCTTACTTGACAAGAAAGCTGACGAAGAAATGAAAATGGAAACAGATGGACCAACAGACAGCAAGAAGCTGAAAAAACTCAACAGCCATCATATGCAAGTTTTAAAGCTTCTGCCGAAACCAACATTGCAACTCATCAAAGAAATGTGGGCAAATGCATCTCCAAAGTAAGAATTCGCCGCCCATTTGACATAATTCACACCCCATCCAAAAGAATTCACATTCCTGAAAACAGAATTCACCCCAATTTGACAGAATTTCAACTTACTTTATGAGATAGAATAGTGATAGTTTTGGGATTCTGAGATAGAGGAGTAACAAATGTAAAATTCACATGTCCCATATATATAATTCACCCCCCATTTGACAGTATTTACACCCCACATGACAGAATTCACCCCCCATTTGACACAATTCACACCCCATCTGACAGTATTCCTAATTTCATTTTTTAATTGATTGCATAGCTAAATCTTTGTGTGCACTATTAAAACTTTGTCTTCTTCAAACAGCAATGTGGCCTATACTGGAGAAAAAGGCTTTGTAATGGTTGAAGACATCCAAGAGATACTTCGAGATGGCGAGCTTGGCCACGAGGTACATACATTCACCCACCATTCGACACAATTCACCCCCCATTTGACACAATTCACACCCCATCTGACAGTATTCCTAATTTCATTTTTTAATTGATTGCATAACTAAATCTTTGTGTGCACTATTAACACCGCATGATATATAATAAGTTAATCCATTACGTTGTGTTACAGACAATAAATGCCTATGCTGAACTTCTGGTCGAGGACTACGACAACTTGCCGAGTTTCGAATTGATTGAATCACAACCGAAGAGGTCATACATCTTCTCTGGCGACCTGATGGTAAGAAACAAAATACTGTATTGTTTTTTTTAAAAAAAATAGCCTATTGTATTAACTCTCTTAACAAAAAACCAAAATCTTTTCCTTCAAAACAGAGCATGTTTGAATTCAACAACCCTGAGCAGAATGAACAAATGTTTCAAGAACTACTGCCAGAGGCCATGAATTCAGCGTCATATCTGATCTTCCTAATATTGTGCAAAAGCCACTGGACACTGCTCATCCTTGATACTACTCGACCAATGTGGTTATTCTACAACTCACTGAAAATCCAAGGGAGGGACAACTACTTTGATGCATCGACTCCATTGGTTAACTTTTCACTATTTACTTTGTCTTCTCTCTGTATTAGAATCCAATTCATTTATTTTTTTACTAATTCATCCTCTAAATTCATCAGAGGCTGGCAATCACCAAACACATCTGTACAGAAATACACGCATCCAGACTAGAAAACTTCTCATCAACTGCTTGCATGTGTCCGACACCAAAACAAAGCAGCCCAATACGTATGTCTTAAAACCACTTCTCTGTCTCTACAAACCTAGACCCTAAAGAAAAAATATAAGCATTCAACTAACATATTTATTTTATTTGTTACTGCAGACTTGATTGTGGCCCAATTGTGTGCTACATCATCCAACATTATATCAATAATGATGTAGATGGGATTGCACAAAGCCTCACAAAGCATCAAGTCAGAAAGATAAGGGCAGATATCACACACAAGATACTAAGCCGGAAATCAAGGTCATGGACGTTGGAGATGCACAAAAGTGAAGAGGAGGCAAGGAGAGTCCATGCCAAGTTGTTGCATGAGAAAAGAAAGTCAAATTGAATGAGCCGTGAGGACTAAAAGCTCATGTTTTTATGGATTTCTAGTCATTTCACTCTTCTCATATATATGAACTACAGTGTCATTTTGCCAAAACAGCTTGACTATTGTCATTAGTCTGAAGTTAAAAGAAATTAGTGAAAACATACCCTTAAAGTGGTGAAGAATTGTGCAGTATTCCAGTAAGCTCTTCATTTTTATTTAGGTGATGTGAATTCTCTCTCAAAGCTATGAACTCTTCATTTTTCTATCTAGTAAGCTCTGAGGTGTGAATTCTACTTCGTTTTGTGAATTTCCATTTTTTGAAATGTGAATTGTTATTTTGAGGATGTGAATTCTCCTTTTCAAAGTTGTGAACTCTTCATTTTTTGTGTAGTAAGTTCTGAGGTGTGAATTCTTAATTTGTTGTTGTGGAATTTGACAGAGTTCACCCCCAATTTGATACAATTCACACGCCATCTGACACAATTCACACCCCATCTGACACAATTCACACCACATCTGACAGTATTCACCCCCCCATGAAAAAATTCACACGCCCTAAAAACATATTTCACACCATCGGTTAGACGTAATTCCTGAAAACCGAATTCATTCCTAAACCAGATGAATCCCACCCATTCACAAACAATTCACAATCCCATTTGAACACAATAAAGATAAACCATCATTTGACACAATTCACACCCCATCTGACAGTATTCACTCCCCATTTGACAGTATTCACACCCCCATGACAAAATTCACCCCAATTTGAAAGAATTCACACGCCCTAAAAACATATTTCACACCATCGGTTAGACGTAATTCCTGAAAACATAATTTATCCAATTTCCACTATACATCCCTGAAAACAGAATTCACACACACCATTGCCTGAATTCACACACACCAAAATTGGCAGAATCCAAACCCCATTTGATAGAATTCACCCCCAATTTGACCATTCTTTTATTAATTCAAATCACACAAAATAATTTTTTCCTTTCTTTAATTTCTTTTTAATGATTGGACTTAGCGGTTTGCATAGGAATGTGAATAATAATAATAATTATTATTATTATTATTATTTGAGAAAATTAACATAATAATAAATTGAACACATAGGGATGTGAATAATAATAATAATAAAATAATAATTATTATTTTAACCAACCACCATACACCTTTTCACCTCCCACCCTACACCTTTTCACCACCATATATACCCAACCCGTAGGCTTTACACAACCCCGCACTACACCACTCCCCTTTCCCTTTCTATCCCCCACTCCCCTTTCCCTTTCCAAAGCCCTAAAAAAATGGCTACCGACCCCCTCAGCACCATGGCCAGAGGAGTCCAAGCACTCCAGCAACAGAACGACGCCATGATGGCGATGGCGTTGGAACAGCAACAGCGCATAGAAGAACTCCAGCGCCAGATCCAGATAGCGCAAGACCGGAACTATGCTCTGTTGCTGGAGGAGGACGACTCAGACGAAGAGATGGATGAGGACTATGAGGCCTTTATTAACAACTTCAACGGCGAGGACGACTCAGACATGGAAGATGAAGATGACTCAGACACAGAAGATGAAGATGAAGATGAAACCCCTCCACCAAGCCCTCCACAGTCCCCTGGACCAAGGGTTGATTAGGGTTTCACTAGAGGGGTTCACGATTAGGGTTTTTTTTGTTTCTTTAATGTTGTGGGTTTTTTAAACTCTAATATCTTTTGAAACTCTAATCGTCTTCTTCGTCTCTTTCATGAGTAGGGATTTTTTTTGAGAACCACAGTTTAGGGTTTCAGGAACCCTAATTTCATATCTTTTGTAACCCCAATTGGTTGTATATAATGCAAACATCCGTTGTTTAAAACTTGTTTGTGATTTTTTTTTGGCTACATTTTTTCTATTCTATGCTTCTATGTGTTAATTTCTGCATCTGTTGGAGGCCTGTGGAAACGACATTTTTCTGGCAAAACAGAGAATTCACATCCCTAGAAATAGAATTCACCCCCTTGTTCATCGGATTTCACACGCACACCCTAAAAACAGAATTCACCCCTGTTGTTAATTCTACTTCGTTTAGACTACTGTAATATACACTATTGAATTTGCCGTTGTCGTTGGTCTAAAACCATGGAATTTGGTTTGTTTCTTTCCCTTGTCGTTGGTCTATTGGAAAAAAGTTGTGCTTTTTGTGGACACTACTATGGTTGGTTTTAGAAATATAGACTATGTTCTTATTAGCTTCTGTGACATTTTTCTGGCAAAACAGAGAATTCACATCCCTAGAAATAGAATTCACCCCCTTGTTCGTCGGATTTCACACGCCCTAGAAATAGAATTCACCCCTCTATTTGACAGAATTCACACACCCTAAAAACAGAATTCACACACCCCAAAAAACAGAATTTACCCCTGTTGTTCGCACGCCGCAATAAAATCACACTATACAAATATACGAAATAAAAAATTCACAAAAAACAGAATTCACCCGCTGTTGAATTCACTCCCTTGTTTAATTCACTCCCTCTATTTGATAGAATCCACAACCCCTGTTCAAAACAATTAATACAAACCATTTTGAAAAAAACCAGCAAAATCCTCAAAAACTTAACACCAAAAATAACCAAATCAATAAATCCTCAATCAATTCAACTCAATAACAATTCAACTCAATACAATTCAACTAAATCCAAATGAAAACTTATTTCTCAATATCCACACAAATCAGAGCCTGTTATGAAATCCTGGCAGTATTTAATTGATAGCCTCCTTACAACTCCTCCTGTTATGAGATCCTCTCTTTCCACACCTAGTACATTTAATGGGTCTGACCTTCTCCCCAAAAGACCGTATCCTCTTCTTCTTATTTCTCCCTGGTGGCTTTCTAGAAAGAGGAGGTAATATCACAGCATCGCCGGAAACTTCTGGTTTCCATAGCGTAGGGACAGGCATAATAGGTCTAGAATATGCCTCCCGATAACATTCCACGTGGAAGTAACGTTCAACACATGCATTCAGTGACTTCCCACTCTTTTTAATTGCACAAACTGCATGCACACAAGGTACACCATTCAATTGCCATTGCGTACAAGTGCAACTATGCCTCCCAATATCCACCTTGACAGATGGATTGCATAAAACTTCAAGCACATCTGGTGAGGAAAATCTTACTTCCCAGGCCTTGGACTCCTGAAAAGCAATTGCCAAAGCTTCATCCATTGTAGGACAAAGCACCTGACGCCACTTCGCTGCAGTTTGTTTCCTACAACACATCTGTTCCATAAGCTTGATCTGTACTCGATCAACAAGTTGTGTGATCGGTAAGTGCCTCTCCTTCTCTATCCAAGAATTGAAGCACTCAGTCAAATTAGACCACATCTCTCCATAGCGCTGTCCCGGGAAAAAAGCATTAGCCCAATGTTCGTAAGGCAAATCAGCTAAGAAATTCGTAATCCTTGCTTCCCCACCTGCTTTCTTCAACCTAGCCATTTCTTCATTAAACTTCATCTCATTCGGTGCATAAGCACATAAACTGAACAGACCGACCACGCGCTCTTTATACTTGTTCCTTCCACCTGTCAATCGACCATGAAGGTTGTTCTTCAAATGGTATAGACAATACCCATGAAATCCCGTAGGGAAAACCCTAGGAACTGCAGCTTTTATTCCAGCATTCCTGTCAGAAACAAAGACAATGCTTCTTGTATCTCCATCCAAAATATCACGCAACTTCTTCATAAACCACAACCAATTCTCATTGCTCTCCGAATCAGCCACACCAATACACAATGGAAAAAGTCCTGAAAAAAAATGTGTATGGTACAACAATTAACAACTCTCACACAGAATGTTCAAAAATGATTACAATTCACAACTCACACGTAATTCACAATCCAAAAATAAATCACTACACAAAAATACTTTACAAAATTGTACCTTTATCACCATCCTTCGCACTCGCCGAAAGCAATGATCCTTTGAAGTTCCCCTTCAAAAATGTTCCGTCGACAAACAAAAGGGGCCTCAAATGTTTAAAACCATAAATACATGCACTGAACGCGACAAACAACCTCTTAAATCGATTCGTCTCAGTGTTTACCTCTATTTCAAACACGCTTTCAGGATCAGAATTCTTAACAGCCTCACGATACCAACGTAGTTCATCAAAGGATGCATCATAATCCCCAAAGGCTTCAGACCTCCCCTTCTCAACACCCTTCCAAGCTCGTTTGTATGGAACATCCACCCCATACAAACCCTTCAGTGAACTAACTACATCGATCGGACGTTTCTGCGGTGTGGTTCGAATATCAGCACTCATTAATCTTCCAATCATACTGGACGAAGCCCGTGAATGCTTTGTAGTAAGGACAGAAGCACCACACGAGTGGATATCATCAAAACTACGTATATAAAAATAACGGCTGACCTTGTCCAACCTCGCATGCACTCTCCACTTACAATCTGCATCCTTACAAAATGCAGTCACCCTATCCGTTTCATTCTTTGCAAAACTATACTCAAAACCATAAAAAATTGCAAACTTTGCCAATTTATCACGAAACTCAACTGCACCGCCCTCAAACTTCTGGTTAACTTCTTTGATATAATGACGCCAACCGTCAGACAATAATGCACGATCCTGATGCTGACAAAATGTGGGTAGTAAGTCTCTCTCTTTCTCAACATCCAACCTCCATTCCGAACGAATCACACCTAAACCTTTCCCTTTCGAACTGCTGCAACTTCCAACATCAGTACACAAACCATCACTGCTTCCACTAGCCACAACATCACCCAAACAACTAACACCTGACCCTTTCCCTTTTGAACTGGTGAAAATACTACCATAACTGCCACTACTACCACCACCAAGTCCATCAGACCCAACATCAATAGTCAAACAACTACTCTCACTACGATCAACTCCAATAGCCACAGTATTACTCCCAAAACAACCACTACTGCCACTAGAATTCACAACTGTAACGTCAATTACTTCAACACCATAACAACCAGCTAAAGAAAACATTACCTCCAAATCATCATCATTTTCCAAAACATAGCCATCATAATCCCGCAGATTATAAAAAAGCCTCACTGAATCGAATCTAAACCCACTGAACTTGAAGCACAATTTGTCGACCAAATCCATGTACGACGTGAAAGACCGGCAACACTTTATTGGAACAGTACGCGAACCGCATTTACACATCAAGATGACTGAATTCTCGGAAATCACACCCTATAACAAAGAAAAAATGAACACACGAAACTCAAAAATCACTAAAACTACACAATTCACGAACCAAAAATAACAATTCACACCCCCTCCCCTGCACATACTCTCCACCATAACACACAATCCAAGATTAAAACAACAATTCACACCAACTACATGACACAATTCACACCAGCTATTATCCACAACATATTACAAACTAGACTATATGACACAATTCACTCCATGACATAATTCACACCACCTATTATCCACACAATTCACACCACCTATTCTGAATTTGCATGCTGTTCTAGAATTAGAAAGCTGTTTTTTGGGTTTGCATGCTGTTTTCTGCAATTTAGAAGGCTGTTTTGTGGCAATGATGATAAAATTGATAATACATAATACACAACTACCATCCCTTATAACACACATCAAAAAATCCAGCTTAACTTCAAACCAGAACTCACTCTAGCTGAAATTAACATCTGTTATCCAAACGTTAACCAAATCTCATTCCTTCTTTCCCGTAAATACTAACGAGAAAGACAAATAATCAAAAAAAACAATCACAAATTGCTTATAATTACTCACCATTGCTTACGACTGTAAAATATTCTATTCGATAACCGTCAAAATCACCTTCGATCAACTCCTCTCGCTGCAATCCTGCAATCCTCTCTCCTCATTGCCAGCCGTCCTCGTTGCAATCCTGCAATCTTCTCTCCTCATTGCCAGCCGTCCTCGTAAGTGATCGACTCGAGTTATAAAACGAAAGAAAAGAGGCAAACAATTAAAACGATGGGAAAAGGGGTAAAATTGTAAAACCACACCTAGAAAGGGGCTGCACGGAATACAAATTACAAAAGGGGGTTTGGAAGAAGCCCTAACTAAAAAACGGGGCCGGCCGGTAATTTCCTGTTTATTTTGGGTATGGGTTGGGCTTTAGTATTATTTTCGTTGTGGACCCTGTAGATCTTCGGGTGTTTCGGGCTTTTGCCCTTGTGATGTTCATTCCATGAACCCCAAAGAGGTTTGTATGGTCAAGTGGTTGCGAGAAAGCAATAAGTGTTCTTTCATGAGGGTGGGTTCCATTTTCACAGAGGCCAAACATTCTAAGTCTTTAGGGTCCCGAAATTAATCAGGGTGCGCGCAACTGACCCGAACATCTAGTTATTAAAAAAAAATTCAAATTCCAACACTATATAAAGAATTAGAGCACATGATTCGTCATTACATACCTCATCATGCTTCAATCGAAATTATGAAAGTTGGATTAGTGGTTTGTGCAATTATGGTGTATTGCCTCTCGAGAAGAAAAAAAAAGGTAGGGTGCGACTATTTGCAGCCCCGTATTTTCTCCCTTAGCCCATTAAAAAATTTCAATTACCGAAATATGTTTCGACAGTTAGTTACCGAAATTAAAATACAATTTCGACAGTTAGTTACTGAAATTGAGATACATTTTCAGCATCCAATTACCGAAATATATGTTTTTTGTGCATTTCCGACATGTAGTTACCGAAATATAATCTTATTTTCAACAGCTATTTACCGAAATGTATGTTCGACAGTTGTTTACCGAAGGTTGAACATATTTTCGACATATAGTTACCGAAATATAATTTTCGAAAATTTTTAACGGGTTATGGGAGAAAATATGCAGCTGCGAATAGTCACCCCCAAAAGGTAATACTTCAATATTGTTTTTGGCTTACTTAATTACTACTTGTAATTTGCATACTTTTTAGGCTGCTAATTTTGCCACTTCCTTTTTTTTGTTAACGCCACTCCTCTGCAAGTGTATTTTTGCACAAAAAATACACTGGTGCAAAAATACATTTGCAGTGGAGTGACGTTAACAAAAAAGGGAGTGACAAAATCATTTCCCACTTTTTAAGGGGTCAAATCTCATCGATGACACCAAATTGATTATTAATTCTCATGTACAGGAGTATTTTGTTACTAATTTATTTCTTTCTCGTATAGAACTAGAGGAAGAAAGTGTCACCAAAAAAAAAAACACAGAGTCGGAATAGGAATAGCTACAAGTTGAGGGGGTACCCATAAAAATTTCACCAGAATCTGACATTGCGCTGACGTGTCATACACAAGGCCGGGGGACCACACGGGAAAAGGTGGGACAGTGCCGCACTATTAAACTCCCCCTCGAGCCCCGTCGAGGGCCTCAAATCCCCAAGGACCCCAACGCCTTTTGCTTCAGAAATTTCCCCTCTCTCTCTCTCTTCCGCTGATTGATATTCTCTTCCATTTCCAGAAAGCAAATACTCCAGAAGATAAGCACAATCGAAACAATTTCTAAGCCCTAGAATTCGCTCTCTCACTCAATCAGGTACTCTCTATCTCTCTCTGTATAGTTTGCGTATTAGTTTTCAATTGCTCGTACAGTATGATACGTATACGTGGCTTACGTGTATGCGTACGTTTGTATGGTCAGGAGTATATGTATGTGCATTTGTTGACGTTGAAAGTGATACTCATGTTCAAATCTGCTAGGATTAGTTCAGTCGGTCACCCTTGTACACTTCGGAATGGGAGGTCACGGGTCAATTCTTGCCGGGAGCAAAGATTGATTATGCCCTTCCCCTTGAATGTGGGTTCCCTGTTTACTTATTTGTATCGTTAATGGGGCTATTAGTTGGGCTTAGTGTGATTGTGGGCTTATGCCTGGTTTAATGTAATTCAGATATTTGTATTCTTCTAAAGCTTGAAATAATAAAAGTGATACGGATGTTCTTGTCACTCTCGAAATTTTGGTAATTGTATATCTTTATTTATTTGAATTTTTTTTTTTTAAATTTTGTTGTCAAATGGTAGGAGAATACAAGTTTAAGGATTGCATGAAACCTGAAACAATTCCACAATCACTCTTAAGTCAAAGCCAACTACTAGGCCCTATAGGGGAGAAAATAATCTCAAATAAATCCACAATCACTATAAGCCCAACCCAACTACTAGCCCCACTAGGTGGAGAAATAATCCCAACAAATACAAAGAGAATAATTCTTGACCTCCTAATGAGATACAAGAGTCCTGGCCAACTGAGCTAGCGAGCTCCCAGTTGGTTTTTTTATTTGATTGATGTATGGGATTCTAGATGATATTACTGCAATTACTGAGGTCTAGTTGTGCTATGGCTAGCTGAATTCCATTGGTAAAATAAGCGTGGATTTGATTCATGTCAATTGGTTTGAGAGAAATACTTGTTGCTCAACATTTAACTAAACTTGGAAATCCAAAATCTTTTCCTAGCTGGTAAAGTGGTAAACAACTGATTTTCACTGTGAAGTGTGAAGGGCTAAAGATTTCGCGTTACAAATTCATTTTGTGTTTGTATGTTGATTTCACAGGGGCACACCATGGCCCTTCGGTCCCAGGTGGGTCCATCATATTGCATTCGCTCCAAGAACATCAAATGCATGGTGGACTGCAGCTTTGTTTCCAACATAGGAAACAGAATGGATGCATCCAAAATGAAGGACACCCGTGTTAATTTCCCGTCCTTACCGTTAAAGGCGACAAGGACAATGCAGAGATTGCATTTAGGCAGTTCTAGTGTACAGTACAAACGAGGGCACCGTGTCATCGTTGCTGCGGGCCCTCCAACGGAGGATGCTGTGATTGATACAGAGCCACTGACAAAAGAGAATCTTGTTGCATATCTTGCTTCTGGGTGCAAGACTAAGGAGAAATGGAGGTTCAACTTCTAGCTCTTATTGGTACTTAGATTCAAGTGCATCTCTCAGTTACATATTTACTCAGCATACAATGTTGTTTTGTTTGTGCGTCTTATCTCATATACAACACGACTAGATTCTTTCTTAGTTAGTGAGACAATCACATGGCTAGGTTATCATAGTCCGTTCATCCTCTTATGCTTGCTAGCAACATGCCACCTTGTCACCCCTCTGTCTCCAAGACGAATCTTGAGGGTCATGACTCATTAGCATAGCCTAAGCAGGGGCTCTATCTATTACCATGACCATGATCTCTCTCTCCCTCTCACACACACACATGCTCACTCACACAAACACACATGCTCTTAGTTCTCTCTTCCCCCTTCACTGGCGGTAAGTCCTTGCGATTGAATCGCTGGGCATCTTCCTAGAAGGACATGTCAAGCCCTCTCCAACACCCCTACAGATCATAGTATGTCATCAGATTGAATACCGCTTTCTAGCACTAGAGGAGTCTTGTGCACTTGGTTTGTTATCAGTTTTAAGACCGGTGAAGTAGATTTAGGAGGTATTCGGCTTCCAGGAGTCAGAATTTCAATGTCACAATTGGTAAGTCAAGGGTATGGTTCTTTGGGGTCTTGCTTCTAGATCCTATTTCATTGTTTGGTGCAAAATAGTGGTGAAAAAACATTGAGTACTTGTAGCTGACATTTCCCCCGTCTATTTTATTCTGAATTGTTAACTTAATCGTATTGTTCTTGCAGAATAGGTACAGAACATGAAAAGTTTGGATTTGAGATAAAAACTTTAAGGCCAATGAAGTATGAACAAATAGCAGATTTGCTAAATGGTATTGCTGAGAGATTTGATTGGGAGAAAATATTGGAGGGTGACAACATTATTGGACTAAAACAGGTAAAATGTTACTCAATTTTGGTTTTCAGAATGGGAAAACTTTTCTGGTGAATACCTTTCTTTGTTATGGATGCTGATGCCTGACATATTTGGTTCAAAACCAATGAATGCTTTGCCTTCTTGGAAATTCTGAATGCATTTCTGTTCTTGAAGTAGCACTTGACAAGTTGATCTCTTCTACTTTTGGCGGATTCTCAAGAGCTTCTTCACATTAATGTTGTGTAGGGAAAGCAAAGCGTATCATTAGAACCTGGAGGCCAATTCGAGCTCAGTGGTGCTCCCTTGGAAACATTACATCAAACGTGTGCTGAGGTTAATTCACACCTTTATCAGGTATGTCGAAGACTTTTACTTTGAGCATATAGGTAATGTGTAGTTGTTTTATTGACAAGTCTTCAAAGATATATGCTTTCTTGTCAAAATGATAGTTGCTTTAGTTCTTTTTCTTTACCTTCTATGAAGTCATCTATTTCGCTATGGACTTTACCGGCTAAGCAACTTAGTACTTTGATCACATATGATATTAAGGAACACTGGACAAACCCTATTTCAGGATCATATGTGAGGTTAAGAACAGACATAATTAATGATATATATCCTCACAAATTGTTCGTTTGAGTTTGTATGATTCGCTTTTTAGTCACACCAAAGCGGTAATGAACTATTCTCTTTTGGAGGCTTTAACCACAGGTTTATTGTATTATCCAAATAAGAGCAGCGAGGGATTGTTGGATGCAGAATAAAATTTGAGGTTGGAGATGAGTTTCTGGTGCTGCAGCTGAGTTTCCAGTATTTAACAGGTCGCGGGTTGTGCTCTGCAGCCCTTATTGATTGAAAAGAATCATCTACTATTCAAGTGATTAGTAATGGATTTGGATTTATGCAAGAGTATATTGAATTATGTCTATCAGCATGCAGAGTCCAAATTTAAGCCTAACATATTGAGTTTCCTGTGCAAGTTTCTTGTGTTAATTCTCCAGTCTACCTGCTAATAGTTGAAAAGGCTGGAATGCTGTCATGACTTAGTTCTATGTTTTTGTGGTGCTTGTTAGCTTTTTTCTCCTTGCATTGTCTAATACTAGTATTTTTAGGTTGACCTTTGAATTTTTTTATTCTTGTTGATTACACAGCCATATTATTTGATTCTTCTCCTTAGATGCGTGATAATGCTCTCTTATTCCCTCTTGTTGGAAATATTTCCTTGCATTGTTGTTTAAGACAGAAACATGTACTAAATTGGGTAACCGGTGCCTTTTCCATTACATTGATGAGCAGGTCAAAGCTGTTACAGAGGAAATGGGTATTGGATTCCTGGGAATCGGTTTCCAGCCTAAATGGGGCCTAAAAGACATACCTATAATGCCCAAGGTATCACCTCTTGGTCCTTCCACATTTTGGGTTAGGATAGTTTACGTGTGCTGCAGGATCTTTTACTTCTCAGCACCACTGTTATGTTAAATACTGAGGTTGGGCTGCACTTTGGGTAGGGATGACTGTGAGACAGGTTAGACAATAGTTTTGGGGTCTTGTTAGTTATGGAATATAATGCTAAATGTTGAATGCTATCGGAGGTTGCAAGTTAAATCTAGCAACCAACACAGTGGCTGGTAGGGAAGCACCAAGGAAAATAGGCAAAGAAAGTAGTTAGAGGAATAGAAAAGAGAGGGAGAATTCCAGGCACTCTCACTAAATTCTCAAGCAATCAGACCCAAGAAAAGGTGCATCACAGACCACAAATAATAGGGAGCCAAACATTTTTCATTCATCATCCCCAGTTAGTTTAAACAACACAAATGTTTAGAGGGCTAATTGGTGGCCAAGAGAGCTTCCAAACTGATAGCATGTGAGAATTGGTGGTGTATGCGGGGTTTTATTTGGTGTCTCTCGTATTATTGATCAATGGAATACTCTTGACTAATTGTATCCATTTTATGCCAAGTTCCGAGAAAGTTAATGATAGAGGTTTCTCAGGCCTTAGGGCATGTAGAGTGCGAAATTTTTTGGGCTGGACATGAAATAGGAAGGAGAGTAAAAATAAAAGACACGCCTGACAGATACAGATTGGACTGGCTGACCACATAAGTAGTTGACGTTTACTTGTGGAAGTTAGTTTTACACGTATCTCTCAACCCTGCATCTTTTTTGTCTATACCAATTTTATGTTCTGTACTCTCTCAGCGCTATTGGGCTAGGAAAGAGCCATTATATTAGCTTCTTTTTTTTTTCTCATTGTATAAATTGTAACCTGTAATTCTTGGTGTTTGCTAGAGGTTAACTTTAGTGAATTGCCAGTAGAGACTCACCTTTACGTTTGCCTTCGATGAAGTGAGAAACTCTGAGCCATTTAGTAGCCTCGTTAAGTTTTTTTATCTTTCTTTCTGTCTCGTATCTAAGGCTTTTGTTGAAAGAACCACATCATACTGTTTTCTTCTTTGTTTCCTTAACATATTGCTTTACATCTCTACAGTCTCATTCCATTGGATCATGATTCCTTCATCATTTGATCATCTTATTTTCTAACTGTTGAATTTTTATGCTAATTCCCATGCCATTTTGTCCTACAAAACTATTATGATGTTGGTTTTGTTTTGCCATTTATGCAAACTTAGAAAACTTATATTACCTGTGTACTGACATAGTTTTTTTGGCTCAGGGAAGATATGAAATAATGAGGAATTACATGCCTAAAGTTGGTTCTCTTGGACTTGATATGATGTTCCGGACATGCACTGTTCAGGTATGGGATATGTAAATGTAACGGTTTTTGTGTGGTGGTTTTCTCAAAATCAAGACTCTTGAAGGCACTGTCCATTTTTGTTTATCCTAATGATAGGCTTGTTCTGAATGAGAAATGATGGATATCTTTTCTGGCTTTAATAGGTCAATTTGGACTTCAGTTCTGAGGTCGACATGATCAGGAAATTTCGTGCTGGTCTTGCCTTGCAGCCTGTATGAAACCTTTCTCTTTCTTGTTTTTCCTGAAGTTTCTTTGGTTCCCTAGAATCTAACTGGCATAGTTAATGAAATAGATCGCAACAGCACTGTTTGCCAATTCGCCGTTCACTGAAGGAAAGCCGAATGGTTATCTTAGTATGAGAAGGTTACAATAACTTACCTTCTACTCATCAATTTTCACGTTGTAGCAATTTTCCTTTGGGTTTGATAGTTTCCTGTATGTTTCACTAGTCAAATCTGGACCGATACCGATAACAATCGCGCTGGCATGCTTCCCTTTGTTTTTGACGACTCCTTTGGGTAAGTTTACATTTTCTTAAGAACATTGTACTGTATTGTTGATATTTTCTGGGGGTCTCTTGTAGAATGTAGAACGGTTTTCTAAAGCTGGGTTGATGAATAATTACCAAAACACAAGAGGCGCTATACACAAATGTTGGATGAATGTAACTCTTTTTTTCTCTTCATAATCCTAAGTAGGGAATATTTGTTACGGTGAATAAGTAAATGGCTTTGTATCTATCTGTGCTCTATCATTGGGAAAGATGAAGATTGGATCAGCCATGAGAATACTCTGCTGTCTATTTGGTTTAGTTCTTTTTATTACACGTTCCTTTCAGTTTTGCACTAAAAGTTCTAAAGATCTATATTATTTCTTTTAGTCTTTTTAAATAGTCTAACCAATGATAGCAATGATAACCCCTTACCTTTTTTTTTTTCTTCTGGGCATAGGTTTGAACAGTATGTAGATTATGCACTTGATGTGCCGATGTATTTCGTCTATCGGAACAAGAAGTATATTGATTGCAGTGGATTGTCCTTCCGGGTTATCATCTACCTTTGTTATTTTCTGAACTGATTTTAAGCTTTCTTTATATATCAGCTTGGCAATTTTTGGCCTTTTACTTTTTGCTTAATATATCTGTAATGCTTCGCTTGTGATGATGTTACAGGACTTCATGTCAGGAAAACTTTCTCCTATTCCTGGTGAATTGCCGACCCTCAATGATTGGGAGAATCATTTGACAACAATATTTCCCGAGGTTTGTGGTTGCTAAAGAGTTAACTTTAGGAAAGTTCCTGGTATTTTGTTATGTTTCTCGCTAAAAGCCATATTCTTCTTATCCCATGCAGGTCAGGTTAAAGAGATACTTGGAGATGAGAGGAGCTGATGGAGGCCCTTGGAGGAGGTTATGTGCATTGCCTGCATTTTGGGTATTTTGCCTCTTTGACCTGTACTCTTATAATCAACACATTTTGTGCAGAACTTCTCCCTGAATTAAACTTGCTGCTATCAGGATTGTTAAGAGAATGATACGATATGTTGATCTGATTTCTTGGTCAATGCTAATTTAGCCATTCAGTCAATATTACGAATTTGTATACCTTAATTTTTTTTTGTAGGTTTACATAAGATTAGATAGAAATGAAAGCATTAATTGACTACTATATTACCATACGTTTCTAAAAATCCATTCATTGTCATCTCATTCCATTTGTTTGCTGATTAATTGTCACTCTATCTGATACTTGTGTTTCTAATCAGAACTCTGACACCTGTCTTTTTTAGTTTGCATTGCTGAAATGATGATTTCTCTGGTTAGATGTAGTTACATATGATGTGGATATTTATATTTCAGGTGGGTATATTGTACGATGAGGTTTCTCTACAGAGTGTGCTAGACATTATAGCTGATTGGACCCCAGAGGAACGACAAATGTTGAGAAATAAGGTACATAAGCCTATTTACATGCAAAAGGATGGTGCTGCTGCCATGATCTACGTCTCAATTGTTTATCCATTTCCGACTAAAAAATAAAAGTCAATTGAGGGGTTGAATGATGAGCTAGAAACGAATGATGTGATGGTTTGGAGTCTGGTCCTTGCTGTTTATGTAATTTTGACAATGAAGTGGATAGGATAGAGTTATATATCTGAGATGGGATTCAACTCCATCTGATATATGTGTACATTATGAAGCTTACATTTGTTTTGATTTCTGTATTAGTGTGGTTAATTACTAGAAATATCTATTCATTAACAAAGAACACAAATGTGATCCCAAATGGTAATTCATAGGTACCAAAGAGTGGCCTAAAGACGCCATTTAGAGATGGATTGCTGAGGCATGTAGCAGAAGAAGTTGTAAAGTTGGCAAAGGTGACTTGGGATACTTGTGCTATTTTTGTCAAAGATGCCGATCACCATATTACAATACACGGTTTATGTATTCTTTTGCAGGATGGCTTGGAAAGGAGAGGCTTCAGGGAATCAGGATTTTTAAATGAAGTGGCTGAGGTGGTTAGAACAGGTAAACTCAACCAGGTCTATTAACTATGAAGTACTAAAATAACAGTTTTCGTGGTGTTGGGAACGTGGGAGTGGGTTGGTAGTTGGGGGAAGATGCCAACCACTTATTTGAGATCTGAGAGGTGGCTGGAATCATAGGCTTTGTATTCTATTTCTTTTCACACCGGAGAAACTGGTTAGTTGTGCGCTTGCTTGCGGGGGGTGTCATCACTTACTGTCCTCTCTACCTTTTGTTCTCAAGTATTCATTGTCTGTTGTGATCACACAACCATTCTCGAGGTGCCTTTGAATATAAATATTTGTTTTTGTATGTTTGTTTCCTAATATTTTGATGCATATGTGTGCTTCTTGCACATTTGTAAGATAGGGAACATATCGAAGACGAGAAAAAAAAGGGTGGATGCAGCATGGGATACGATAGCGGTGGGTGTTTAAGTGAATTAGATAGATGGATGGAGGGATAGATAGGTATACGGATAATCGTATATACATGAGACACAGAGAGAGGAAGCGGGTGAGAGACATGAGAAAGAGAAAGGGGATGGCACATGAGACACAGAGAGAGGAAGCGGGTGAAAGACATGAGAAAGAGAAAGGGGGATGGCAGTGGCGTTGGATTCAGCAGTGGGGGGTGGCAGTCACTTTGGTGGATTGATGATTGCAGGGATGTGTGTACGTATGAGGTGGAACGAGTTTTCGATCTGAGTGATATTATCCTCATCAACCGTATAGAAAGCCATTTATTAGTTACAAAATTTGTAACATCACAAGTAAAGAACCATCCCCACAGGTATAAGTTGCACCCCCTTGCCATCTGTCATGATTGTTTCAGGTGGTGTGCTAGATCTCAATGATATCTATCAAACCTTGCAGAAAAAATTGAAAAATTATTTTCGTAAGCCCATTAATTTTAAACTTGAAAATAGGTCCTTATTTTTTAATTACTTATTTGAGAATTTGGAACGGACCCTCAATATATTGCTTACCTATCAAAGTGAAAGAACCATTTCCTTAGGTATAATGCCGTTTCTCCAAAACAGATTTCAAGAATATTTGTTTCGTCGCAGGAGTACATGTTTTTGCCGTGATTCTATTGTCTAAAACGGGGGATCCGAGATGATGTGCTTCGGTTTCTGGACCATTATCCTAATATATGCAGTACTCAGCTGATTTGATTTTTGTTGTTTTGGCAGGAGTAACACCAGCCGAGAAGCTTTTGGAGATGTATCACGGGAAGTGGGGACAATCTGTTGATCCTGTTTTTGAGGAGCTGCTATATTGAGAGGTAATTTTAGTGTCTCGTTCATCGGCAAGGCCTCATGGATGTAAAAACTCATCTCAATCTTCAGGTTGTAACTTCGATTGTTGTTGTCCTGAATTATTTTCAGTCGACACCCACCGACTCCGATTTTAGAGGAATAATCTGCGATGTCGATTTTAGAGGAATAATCTGCTATGTCTATCCTTGGCACGAAGCTTTTTGTGTAACTCGTTTTCGAAATGTTCGTTTTTGGTTGGCCATATATAGCAAGTGACTAAAAATATCAAACCATTGCATGTTGCAAGTGAAGCAATTTAAACCATACGATTACAGGTAGTAAGATTAGAAAAATATCTGGAAAGAATGGGCGTGCGATTGTGTAGGGATTATTATCCCCGTCTGGGCAAAATTTTAGATTCTTTTTATTTGTTCAACCAGAATTACGTTATTGACGCCCTCAATTCTTGATCCTTTCATGGATTTTTTCCCATGCTATGATGTTTGTGTCTTATTGAAGGTCATAACCTAAAAGTCACATACTTAATTCTCTGATAAAAAAAACCCCAGAAGTCACTTAATTCTCGGGCGTGTACGTGAGTAGGAGCGATAGCGTGAAAGCGTCTCTGAAACACATTCTAAACTACTAGTAAAATTTGCGAGAGCGCGAGTTCAATGCAGTGATTGAGAGCGCAAGCGCAGGATATGTTGAAGGAAATCATCGATAAACTTTAGCGACACCCCCTCATTTTCACTGAAATTCACACCTTGTTAGATATATCCCCACTTATTCCAAATTAAATTTATCTTGATACTAACTAGAATATGGGATTTAAAAAGATTTTACTCTAGTCACTTCAAACAAACTGTAGAGACCCGAGAAATTTTAATATTTGAAATATCTATTAATTGCGAATTGAGAAAATATGGTTTTATCGGTGGATAATTGACTTGAGAACTTAAGTGATAAAATAGAAGTTTGAGGGAGTAAATGTGTAATTTGGCTTTGAGGTGGTATAAATATGTTGGATGTGTTGTAGGAGATAAAAGTATCTCCATACTCCTCTCCCTCTCTCACGCCGTTCTCCTCTCTCTCCCACCGACATCTCTCTCTCTCTCTCCTTCTCTCACACTCAAAGCTCCACCTCTCACCCCAAAATCTTTGAGATTCAACCTCCCACCGGCCTTGCAATCACGTTCATAAGCTCGGAAATCTTTGGGTTGAGTTCGAATCGAAGTTTCAAGGTTCGAAAGTCTAGGGCTCGTCCAATAATGCGTGGATCTCGTCCATTGTCTCGAGGTAGGAACTTCTTGACCTCTCTTATATGTTTCCTTGTTGATTTGGTGTGAAATCGAGCTATTGGTTGTTGAATTTGGTTGAGCATTGAGTTCTGAAAATCGCTACCCGAAGCCAATCCGTATCGATACGGTTTTCGTGGCGTATCGATACGGGTAGCTTATCTTTTTGATCAGTTGAATGCGTATCGATACGGATTTTATGCGTATCGATACGGAAAGCTTATCTCCAGATTTTGTTCATGTTGACCATTTATTGATTGTTTTGGCTCTCTATCACTTCTAAACCCCTTGAAACACCTCCTAATTGATCTCAAGCTCGTCCTTTTGGCTTCTTGCAACTTTTCAATGCTTTCCTTGCCCGTTGGTCTCCCGTTGACTCGATTGAACATGGAACTACATGGTTAAACGTTGTTAATTGCTTATTGGTATACGTGATCGGTTGTGATGCACTTGTGATGGTGTTGGCATGTTATATGACATTACGCTTAAGAATGTGATCTCGGAAAGTCATAGTTCGCATGTTAGTTGAGAATTGGGTCGTTTGAGGTCGGATGGTGGTTTCGGGAGTCCTGTGCGCAAGGGGTGGTAACACGGTGACACACAAGGGTTTCGTACTCAAGGGGTGGTAATACGGTAACCCGGTGTTCTAGGGATCACTGTGACGCAAGGGGTGGTAACACGGTAACCCTCGTAGTGGTGTACGGTAACGCAAGGGGTGGAAATCTCGATGATGGGAATTTGGTTTGGTGAGTTGAGTTGGGATGTCTAAATTGCTGAGTCTCGTAATTGATGCACATAGTCGAGGTCGAGGTTTAGATTATGGATCGATTGATCTTGAGTACTGAGCTTTGTTTCCATACTTTCTTTCTATTGCATCAATCGACATGCGTGCATATAATTTTGGTTAAGATTTTCCTACTGGGCTTCGTAGCTCAACAAAATCCTTCTTTTCAGGTACCAATGCCAGACTTTAGCCTCATGCGTGCATTCTTGGATCGTGAACAAGATTTTGGAAGTCTATTGCACTTAGTTACTTTTTCATCTTGTAATTAGTTTGGCTTTTGGGTCAAGATGGCTATGTAACTAAGAATTCAAGAACTATCTTTTGACTAGATTTACAACGGTGTTTAAGCTGATTTGGGCTGTGATGCCAAGGCATACTTTCTTTTGAATTGGGGACTTGTCTGTAATTTAACAGGTGGGACATTATTTTGGGATTACGAAGGAAAGCGTAGCACTTTCATTTAAAACATATTATTTACTTTATGTTGAAAATCCAGGTCGTGACACAAACCCACCACCCACTGCATATTCAACAATATTACGAATTTTGATTGTATTTTTCTCTCTCTTGAATTTTTTTTTTCATTTTTGTAATACCGTATTACTTTCCGATTCATCATGATTAGAGCAATCTGAAAAATACTACTCTTCCGTCTCCAATTAATAGTTTAATACTGGAGTATTTCATTTTGAGTTGTCTTTTAATTAATGTTCATTTTGAAAAGTTAATGGTTAGAAGATTGTACAATTATTATTGTCCTTTTGAAAAGTTAATGGATAAAGAGTTAATAGAGAAAGTGGAGGATAATTTTGAAAAATAGAGATAAAAGTTGATGTGATAGGTGTGTGAAATGGTGGTTTATCCTTAATAAGTTAGAATTACAAGACTAAACATTTAAAAATGGATAGAGGGGGTATTACATATTTGTAGGTACTCCTATATTATTTTGGATTTCATGGGGTTACATGACCCCACAATGTTGGAGTAATCATTCAGTGGTTTTGGGGCACCCACCACTAGTGCCCCCACCACCCTTCTCGAGCATTTTTACGGGGTCATGCGATCACGAGAAGTCATGTTGAGTCGTTGACTCAACATTTTTCACACCTAATATTCCTCTATGTCCCAAGGGTGAGTCCGGTCAGTCGGTCGATTTGTTCCCCATACAATTGACCAGGGCTCTATACTTGAGGTCATCTCACAAAGAAAGTGATTTCTTGTAAATTTCTCAGACCACTTGGCCAAATCCCTTGGCGTTGCAAACAATTTTACACTTGCAAAGGGTCTAATTAATAGTCAGAATGAGAAGCCCGAACTCTCCATGGGACGGGGTCACAAATTCATTTTTTTATTATTTAGAAATTTGATCTCACCCGTGGGAGTGGACAGATGTGACTAAAAGATCCACCTTTATGGCAAGGAGCCAAGCTTCGATCTTCCATGTTGTAGATGCCTCCTTCTCGCTTGAAAAATTGGGATCCACATATATACCAAAAATCGCCCGTGTAGTAGATACAGTTTGGCCTAATTCCTTGGAAATTGGAGGCTCGTATAGAGATGGAAGAATTGTGCCCCACGAACAGGGCATTGTTGCCTAAGCTGTGTAACTCCACACATGCTAAATCTTTTAAAAACACCTTAAATACTCTAAATTCATTAGTCCTGTAATCAAGAACGACTAGCAATAGCTCCCCTTCTGATTCAACTATGTATGGGTGCTCGCTCGGGCAGGTTATATCCGGTAAAGTACGTCCAACTATCGTTGCTACGGTTGGATCACGTCCCCAAACGTCGCAAACAAATATCGTTCCCCCTAGACTGATCGAGTAAAATTGGCCCTTGTAATAGGTGATATCCGTAAAGAAGTATCCTCTGGTTTTGATGGTGGTCCAGGCCTTCTCCCCAGGTTTCCATAAACACAGGGATTTATAACCTTTGTAAATAACCATGAGTGCATAGTTGTCTTTCAATGAAGGAGAAGGACATGAAGTCAGGACAGCCTTCTGAATTTGAAGAGAGATACTAGTCCTGGGAAAGTCAGAAGCAGAGATATGGGGAAGAGGAATTTGAACCCGGGATAATGGATGAAGTAGATTCATATCCCCAGTTTCAGATACAGTTATTAACCAACCTAGTGGCATCAATTTTCCAATTAAGTTTCCCTCTGTGGCGCTAACGATCAAAACGAAGTTGGTTTCTTGTTTTTCTTCAGTGAGCATAAGCCATGGAGGGTGTTGAGACCCTTTGAAATTCTCCTTCACTGCTACGGATTGCCATGATCTTCAAACTCTACTGAATGTAAGAAAATCTTCAAGAAAATCCACTCTTTTCGCAATAAGAATGAGAGGATCTTGCGGGAGCTCTGCCCAATTTGCCATATGTTTGTTATTCCTAGACCTGAACCCAAATTTCTGAGAATCGTGTAGAGAGAGAGAGAGGAAAAACCCAAGACTTGGTTTTGTTGATTTTATAGAGCAAGGGGTTAAACTTAAGCCTCTCTGAGTTTGATCCAACTTAGGAATGCTGATCCAACTTAGGAATGCTAAGTACAAAGAAAATATACCCCGTAATCACTCAGAACTATTAACGGTCATAAATACTTCTAAAAGTCTATTCGGGGTAATTTCGGGATATATTTTCTTTGTACATGCACTTTTGTTTGGGAAACGAAGAAGCTAGGAAGGATTCGGTTATGGGAAAGAATCCTAAAAGCACCAGAATAACATGTAAGTACCTTCCTTTCCAAGTTATCAAGGTTTTCACACAGTTTTCGTTTATGGTAAATGCTAACCAATGCCCCCGGGCCCTGGGACACAAATTAAGTTGTAATATATACAAAATATTTTTCAACATTTAATGTCATCTTCTAAAAAAATCTGCCCCCTTTTCGCGTTTTCCATTTCTGAAGCTTTCCAAAAAAATCATGCCCAACCCATTCCTAATTTATATCATGCCCAACCCATTCCTAACAAGGTGTAATGTATATGGAATGAAGAAGGAACACGATTTCTTTGTGCAGATTTGACAACTTCATTTCTTTGTGCAGATTTTGGAGGGAAAAAAAGAGTAGAAGATGAAGGAATGATTCCCACCCGACGAACGCGTAATCTTTTGTTCAACATTTCCAAATAAAAATTCTACTTCCCGCGAATCCCGCCCCTACTATGTAAGGGTGTTGGCTTTACTACACGGTCCAGATAAGGAAAACATTGTGTGTTTTCGAATGGCTCGCAGAAGAAGAAGAAAACTTCCCAAATATAGGTTTTTGTTTTTGGGTAAAAGGGTGGGTGGTTTGGCATGGGAATTGTGCGGGGTCTCTTCTTATTAATGTCCTTGTTGACTTTCTTTTTGCAAACTCACGTTAATATTAATGAAATCTTATTGTTGGAGAATTTTTCATATTTAATGCACCTTAACTTGTGCCACGGAGGCACTTGTTAGCCGGACCGTTCTTTTATAATATGTTTTCACTTTCTAAAACTCACCTATGCATGCTAATACAAAACAGAAGAACACGAAATCTTAACTTACAAAAAAAAAAAAAAGGAGCAATTAGAAAGAAAAAAAATAGTGAACATGCCTTCTTCATTTTGACAGCTAGAATTAAATACTAATATAATTAGGGGCTAGTTGAGTTTTAGGGTGTTCGAGCTTGACTTGTGTTAATTCAATGAGCTCAACCTTGAATTGAGCCCAAATATTCAAACTCAAGACGGTTGAATTCACTCTTCTGACTGAAGCTGTTGGAGTTCCTGGAGAGCAAGCTGGTGATGCTCATGATTCATTCCGTGATGACTAGCTTTGGTGGTGTTAATATCCTAGTGTTTGAGAACTCGAGCTTTGTTCGAGCACTAAACGACCGGAGCCTTTACTCTTTTTTTTTTGAAAGACAGCGGAGCCTTTACTCTCTTTTTTTTGAAAGTGTTTATGCCCATTTTTTGCACATAATCTCGGACCAGCGCTGGAAGGCCATTTAATTAATTGTTAATTAAATTGGGCCGATATTCAAGAGTTTCTCGGGCTAAAAATTAATGGGTTGCATTAATTTTGTGATTTGGAGCAAGCCCGATAAATTGAAGCCCAAGTGAAGCGAGATACGCCGAATAAATTCCATGGAAGTTATTATTCGGAGCTTTGGGTAAAAATGTTGGCACGCGCTTATTGCTGCCGAAGTGGAGTGCCCCACGATGTAAAAACAGTTGGGTTTTTACTTGATATTGGAAGCAATTAAGACACA
Organism: Rhododendron griersonianum; assembly: GCA_018127125.1. Classification (NCBI taxonomy): domain Eukaryota; kingdom Viridiplantae; phylum Streptophyta; class Magnoliopsida; order Ericales; family Ericaceae; genus Rhododendron; species Rhododendron griersonianum. Next base: position 50,746,924 of record CM030789.1, on the reverse strand, counting down.
TGGCAACCCATGGGAAGATATTAGCCCATGATCTTCAACTGCTACCCATTATCGAAAGATGCTGGAGAATGGCCTGACTTCATGGGATTTTCGGGACACATGGCAGCGCATGGGAAAACATTAGCCCATCATCTCCAACTGCTACAAACCAACGTGGGACACTTGGCCAACGTGGGACACTTGTTCAATTCAAAGGAGGCAGTTGATTTCCGAAGCTCGGCAAAACCGTGAAGCCTCTTGCCTATAAATAGAGGAACTCAAGAAGAAAAAGGGGTCCAACACCAATCAAGCTCAACGCTTAAACAAAAAGCCTTCCCAGCGAAGCAAACACTTTACTACTTTCAGCAAAGTAGATTATCGAGTACTACGTGCTCAAACCCCATTCAAACACACTTCTTTAAGTTGTTTGGATATTTTACTTTCCTGTACCAACTTTATTATCCCGGTGTAATAGAGTTTACGTTTTCACGTTTCTACGTCCATTTCCTATACGACTAGGAAATATTAAGTCCACAACCGTGTGGCAAACCACGAACCATTCTGTGATCTTTAACCTTTGGGTTACACACGATCGCTCATACGATAGAAGTCAAGATTCACGGGAATCTTCACAAGAAGTTAGGCGCTACAAGTCTTGGCACGCCCGCGCTCATCGCATCCACACCTTGTGTCAAAAACGAGAGTTTTCAGAAAGACAGCGGAGCCTTTACATACGAGCCAAGTTACGACCAAGTTGAGCATTGTTCTTAGTGAATGGAACTCTAACTCAATTACTAAACGAATAGCGCCTTGTTCTTAGTGAGCCAAGCCTCAACATATTCGCCTAACAGAGACATGAAGTACTACTCCCTCTGTCCCTTTTTAAGTGTCCTACTTCGTAACTCCAATTTATTAAGAAAACATCATCATTACACATTTTACATCAACTTTTTTCTTCACTTTCCATACTTACCCTCTATGGAGACATCATCATTTCACTTTTACTCACTAACTTTTCAAAATGAAATATACTTTTATGGGCAAAATGGAAAATGTATCAACTTTTACCCATTAACTTTACAAAATAGACACTTATTAAGGGACAACCCAAAATGGAATACTGGACTTTAAAAAAGGGAGGGAGGAAGTACTTCTTCACAAAGAGAGACTGGTTATTTTTTGGGCACACAGGTAGCATGCTTGTGATATCTAATCACCAACATTTTCAACATTCTAATTAAGCACTCCAATTATTAAAGTCTCTGTTTTTGGGCCTTTTAACCTCTGTTTAACCTCTCACAAGAGGATTGTGAAAGGGTGCTAAATAGTAAATATAGTGCTAAAACCAATGCTATCTTATTTTTTTGGGGATCATAACCCATTATATTGTCCTTTCTTTTTTTATTTTTTATTTTTTATGTCATTCCTTCGTAAGGAAAGAAAAAGACGGAACACTCGCGTGTGTAATAGTTTAAGTCACATAATTCTCTGATTAAAAAAAGCCCCAAAGCCACATAATTCGCGGGTGTGTACTTAGCGAGAGTTCGAGGGTGAAAACGTCTTTAAAACACAACCTAAACTACTAGTAAAATATGTGAGAGCGAAGATTGAGAGCGCGAGTTAAATGCAATGATTTATAGCTCAAGCGCAAGATATGTTGAAGGATTATGTGACTAAGGTCATAACTCCGTAAAATCATGGATTTATTTTAATAAAAAAATTCAAAGATTAATAAAAAAAATTCACCGTTCAAAAAAAACAGAAAGATAAAAATTAAGTTTACAAGAACGCAACCTTAGTCGCATACTAAGTGAAGATTCTTCATAGGGAAAATAAGCATCAGCTGAAGATGCTTAGGACCCGTTTGGTAATATTTGTATTTTGAACATTGAAACATTTACTCCTTAATAAAACCCGTTTGGTAATATTCGTATTTTGAACATTGAAACATTTACTCCTTAATAAAATATTAAATTTTAGCCAAGGAAAGTTGGAAACATTGATAACTTGGAAAGGAAGGTGAAGCATGATGTTATTCGGTGCTTTAAGGACTCCTCCCCATTACAAAATCCTTCCTTTTTCCCTTCCCAAATCCAACTTGGAATCAAACTCGAGGGGTTAATTTATAAGTTTAACCCCTTTTGCTCAATCAAATCCACAAAAATCAAGTCTTTGGTTTTTCTGCTTTTTTTTTTTTTCTTTCCCCTTTTCTTTTCTCTGGGCTAAGGTATAGGCATAAATAACAAACATATGGCAAATTGGGCAGAGCTCAACCAGGATCTTCTCATTCTAATTGCTAAAAGAGTGGGTTTTTTAGGAGAATTTTCAACTTTCGGTAGAGTTTGCAGATCATGGCGATCCGTAAAGGGCCTCAACAGGTTCCATGGCTTATGCTCACTGAAGAGACCAACGACGAAAAAACCGATAAAAAGTTGCTGATTATCATTGTTTCGTTAGCGCCGCAGACGGAAACTTAATCGGCAGATTGATGCTACCAGAAGCAAAGGGAAAGCAGTGTTTCGAGTCGCTAGGCTGGTTCGTAACCTTATCCGAAACTGGGGATATGAATCTACTCCATCCATTATCCCGTGTTCAAATTCCTCTTCCACATATCTCTGCTCTCGAGAATCGTGATGAAGTCAACGCAGATAGGCCGTTCAAAAAAAAGAGATACTTCACTAAAATTTATAAGGTTGTCTTGTCTTCACGTCCTTCTCCTTCGCCGGAAGACAACTATGCACTCATGGTTATTTACAAGAAAGGCACCCTGGGCTTATGGAAACCGGGGAAGAAGGCCTGGACCACCAACACAATCCATGGATACATGGTTATGGATATCACCTATTACAAGGGCCAATTTTACGCGATTACTGGTTGGTGGGGAAGGATTTTAATTTTCGACGTTTGGGGAAGTGATCATCCAACCTTTGTTGGAGAAAAAAGAATACCGAATCTAAACGACTTGGGCAAGAGCCTATACATAGTGGAATCAGAAGGGGAGCTATTAATAATTGTTCGATATGTCACCGTGTTGATTTTTGATTCCAGTGGTGAGAGGGTGGGCAGAAGCAAGGGGAATAGCGTAAATATCAACGACGACGAGACTAGGTTTGGAGGGACTGAGGAATTTAGAGTATATAAGGTGGATTTAAGCAACTCGGCATTGGCGGAGTTACAGAGCTTAGGCGACAATACCCTGTTCGTGTGGTACAATGGCTCCATCTCCGTTCAAGCCTCCAATTCTTCGAAAGGAATTAGGCCCAATTGTATCTATTATGCGAACTTTTGTCGGATAGGTGCGACAGCATTCAGATTATTTTCCAAGGGAGAAAGACGGGTGGTTGATGCGGGAATCTACAACATGTATGATCGAAGCGTGGCTCCTCGCTATGAATTAGGCGGGTCTTGTAGTCGCATCTGTCCACCTCTATGGGTCAGACTCTAGTATTTCTGACGTGCTGCATTGCTACTTACGTATGGTTTGTACTATTTTTCTTGCTTTTTCTAGTTTATTAATAATACACTTAAATTTTGAAAATACACAACCGGCCAGACAAATTTATTCCATCACTAAGTTATCGATGCTCGATCTACAATTTGACTTTTTCAGATTTGTTTGGTGTTTGTGAAGCTTTACAAACATCGAGTAAATAAAAACATTAAACTAGGCATAAGCTAACAATCACACAAAGCCCACCTAAATTAAAATGTTCAATTTTAAATTTTCCAATTCTTCATTACATATTTGAGTTGGTATAAAACTATTTTAAACTCTTACACACTCGAGGGTTCTTATTTTATTTTATTTTATGCAGGACTGAAATAAAACAATGGAAGGACTGAAATGAAAATATATATATATATATATATATGGACCGTGTAATGGGTTCTGATTGTATATGATACTTTCCATAAAAAATAAGTTGTTTGTTTCCCTAAAACTCGGCTAGCTGGGCTTCTTTATTTTGGATTCTAATTTCCAAAATGAAGAAGGCGCGTTCATTATTTTTTCTCTCTAATTTCTCGTGTTTTTTTTTTCCCTAAGTTTAGATTTTGTGTTGTTTTGTATTAGCACCAGTGCTCAACATGTTTTTGAACTCGACTAAAATGAATTATCGAGGAGTGTGTATTCAAATTCTTAAAATGGTCCAACTTCGAAGGTTTGAAATCTGAAGAGTGTAACTATGCCTATGCCTGAAGACACTAATTCAAAAGCAAACATAAAATAATAAAAAACTTTCATGCATCTTGAATACTAAAACTGCTTAATCTCAATAGAAGATATTACCCAGGAATCAAAGGAAATGCAAAATTGTTATTAAAAAAAAAATTAGGGAGCTGTTATTCAAGATTACATCAACAAATCCGCTATTTTTTCCCGTAAACGTGTCAACAAATTTGTACATGCAAGGAAAACACAGTATATATTGAAGCTTCCTCCTTCATCTTCAAAGCACCAACTTAATCACATAATAAAAAATGTGTCGTGAAAAAATTATAGATTCTAAACACAGTCTAAATGGTGGGAACTTATGCCAAAGTAAATTTTTTTTTGTCGCATCTTCGGATCATCTACGAAATTCTAATACTAGCATATACGATTTTTTTCGTTGTCTACCCTGCGAAAATAAGAAATGGAAAGGAATGATTTGCAATGTTGCTCAGGACTCAAGAGTCATGCATATAAAAAGGAGCTCTATTTTTTCCCTAAAAGTTTGGAACCATGGATGGAAGAATTTGTATTCAGAGATACAGTTCAAAGTTTGAAAACTGATGAACGGAGTACCCAAGTGGCCATAGAAATCACATATTCAACTTCTAAGCAAGTTCTGATCCCACAAAAAAAAAAACCCTTCTAAGCAAGTCCAATAAATGATATGGGAGGAAATTATAAAGGGGAACTTAAATAGGGGTCATTTTCTATATAAATACTTAAGTCCTCATCTTAGCGGGTTTAAAAACTTATATTTCCATTCTCAAATTCAAATAAATCCTAAACTACCATTTCTCTCTCCTAGTCTTTAATAATCCTAAACTAGAGTAGCCATGTGGATGAAGGCTAAGTTTGACATTAAAATTTATACGGTGGAGGATTTCAAAGGTTATTTGGATGGAATTCGAAAAATGAAGGTGTAGAGCTAGTATGTGAGGTGTTTTATCCAACTTTGGTTGGATAGATCTTTTGTACTTTTGGTTTCCTTATCGATGTACCCCTTCGAGTTTAATAAAAAGTTCCATTTTGCCGAGCAAAAAAAAAATCTTTAATAATCTTTCACTCTCCTTATCTTTTCTAAGTTATCTCACTCTCTCTCCGATCTTTTTCTATTCTAATATTCTCTCTCCAATTTTCTCTCACCTAAAATCTTAAAACAACATTTAAAAATAAAACTAATATCTACCAAACTTGAAATGAATATTCATAAACAATAACTACAGATGTACAATGACAATAAATAATATATTTTTGTAAAAATATCATCATAAATTTTCTTGACATATTACTTGAAATCCTCCATGAATTCATTAAACTAAAGTCAAGACAAAATTTGGAGAAATTGAAACACAAATTGAAATAATGAAAAAATTTATGAAATCGCCATGAAACAAAAAACTTTATGAATACGTATCATAAAATTGTGCCAACGAAACTACACTAAACGAAATAATGACAAAATTCGGAGAAATCAAAACACCCATACTGAAATCATGACAAAATTTGTGAAATCGTCATGAAACAAAAAAAACATCGTGAATACGTATCGTAAAATCGTACCGACGAAACTACAATAAATAGAAATCATGACAAAATTTGAAGAAATCAAAACACATACACCGAAATCATGACAAAAAGTAGTGGCTTATCCACCGGTCTTCGAAATGGTGGGCGTGATGCAGCAACTAATTTAGTACAAGCCGAACATAAACAGCATCACTGAACAAAATAGATCTCGAATGGACGACGAACGACTCATTTGAAGATCGAAAACGGGGGCGGTGGCTGGAAATCGGTTAGAGTTTCATGGTAGACTGGTTTTGTTCGCCGGAGATACATTCTCGCCATGCATCGCCCCATCTCGCTAGGCATCGCTGATCTCGTGCATCTTTAGCGCCGCCGCCCAATCACCCATCTAGAGTCCGATCTAAACCTAAACCTTCGCTCGGATTCTCGTCATTGTCATGGTCTGGCCCTGCTAGGTTTTCGAAGCCGTCGTTCATGGATTTGGGGTCTGATTGGTGGGGATTGAAATCGTTAGAGACAAAGAGGGAGGAGAGGACTAATGGTCAAAGAGAGAGGATACTTATGAGGGGATTTCTCGAGAAGCTGTTTTGAGTTTTTAAAACTCAGGATGAGGACGTAACTCTTCCATTCATCTCGGTTACCTACAATAAAAATAAAAAATAAAAACTACGATCCCTCAAATGTATTAATTTGGTAGACATAAGGGTATAATGGCGAAATAATGTATTTTGAGGATGTGAACATAAGTATTCAAATCTATTAGGATGGATACCTAAATAAGTCCCTTAAATAAGATGCCTTTTTAATTTCATCAACTATAAAATGCTCATTATAAAATTAGTCCAACTATACTTGCCACGGTTGGATCACGTCCCCAAACGTCGCAAACAAATAACGTTCCCCCATGACTAATCGAGTAAAATTTGCCCTTGTAATAGGTGATATCCATAAAGAAGTATCCACTGGTTTTGATCTTGGTCCAGGCCTTCTCCCCATATTTCCAAAAACACAGGGATCTAAAACCTTCGTAAATAATCATGAGTGCATAGTTGTCTTGAAGGACATGAAGTCAAGGCAGGCTTTAGAATTCGAAGAGAGATACTAGTCTTGGGGAAAGAGATATGGGGAAGAGGAATTTGAACCCGGGATAATAGATGGGGTAGATTCATATTCCTGGTTTCAGATACGGTTATTAACCAGCCTAGTGACTCGAAACACTGCTTTCCCTTTGCTTCTGGTAGCATCAATTTTCCAATTAAGTTCCCCTTTGCGGCGCTAACGATCAAAACATCGTTGGTTTCTTCTTCTTTTTCTTGGGCGATCATAAGCCATGGAAGGTGTTGAGACCCTTTGAAATTCTCCTCTACTGCTACGGATCATTATGATCTGCAAACTCTACTGAATGTGAAAAAATCTTCGAGAAAATCCACTCTTTTAGCAAGTAGAATGAGAAGATCTCGGGGGAGCTCTGCCCAATTTGCCATATGTTTGTTATTCCTAGACCTGAACCCAAATTTCTGAGAATCGCAGAAAGAGTGAGAGAAATTTTTTTTTTTGCAGAAAAAGCGAATACTTTGGTTTTGTGGATTTTATTAAGCCTCTCGAGTTTTGATTCCAACTTGGATTTGCAAACGAAGAAGGAAGGATTGGGTTATAAATGGGAAGGAATCCTTAAAGCACCAGAGTTACAATTCACGACGGAGTGGGGACCACGTATCTCTACATAAATCAGAGCTATCATGCATGGAATCTCTCCTCCACTCTTTTAAAAGGCCAAATCATTTCACGCATGGAATGATTTCCGTTCCAATTTCTCAAATAAGTACTTAAATAATAACTTATTTTCAAGTTTAAAAATAATGGGCTTACAAAAACAATTTTAATTTTTTTTTAAAGGGTCCATATTGCATATTTTTTTATTTCAGTAAGCCTATTATTTTTAAGTTTGAAAATTACAATTAAGTACTTATTTTTTAATAGGGAGAACTGGAATGGCACCGTCATAAGGAATTGGGATCATCTATTTCACACATGAAAATGGAAACAGTAGAAAATTCAAGTTTTCTTAATCATTAAGAATTGGGGATTTTAATCAAGAAGACAGATGTCAATGTTGGTTAATTGGGTTTCATTCTCCCATTATTTTGTTTACTTATTTGTCTTGTTAATGGGGGCTATTAGGTGGGCTTAGTGTGATTATTAGCTTATGCCTAGTTTAATGTTAGTATTTAGATGTTTGTATTCTTCTGATGCTTGTAATGAGGGAAAAAAAAAGTCACTTCGTAAAGCCTCACAAACACAAAACAACTCTGAAAAAGTCTGCAAGTAGATCGAGCATCGATAACTTAGTGATGGAATAAATTCGTCTGGTTGTGTATTTTCAAAATTTAAGTGTATTATTAAACTAGAAAAAGCAAGAAAAATAGGACAATCATACGTTACGATTGTAGCAATGCCGCACGTCAGAATTAATACTAGAGTCTGACCCATAGAGGTGGATAGATGCAACTAAAAGACCCGCCTTCATACCAAGGAGCCACGCTTCGATCATACCAAGGAGCCACACTTCGATCATACTTGTTGAAGATTCCCGCGTCTACCACCCGTCTTCCTCCCTTGGAAAATAATCCGAATACTGTCCCACCTATCCAACAAAAGTCCACGTAATAGATACAATTGGGCCTAATTCCCTTCGAAGAATTGGAGGCTTGAACGGAGATGGAGCCATTGTACCCCACGAACAGGATATTGTCGCCTAAGCTCTGTACCTCCGCCAATGCCGAGTTGCTTAAATCCACCTTATATACTCTAAATTTCTCAGTCCCTCCAATCCTAGGCTCGTCGTCGTTGATATTTACGCCATTGTCCTTGCCCCTGCCCACCCCCTCACCAGTACGGTAATCAGAAATAATCAAGGTGACATATCGAACAATTATGAATAGGTTCCCTTCTGATTCCACTATGTATAGGCTCTTGCCCAAGCCGTTTAGATTCGGTATTCTTTTTTCTCCAACAATGGTTGGATGATCACTTCCCCAAACGTCGAAAATTAAAATATTTCCCCCACTATCAGTAACCGCGTAAAATTGGCCCTTGTAATAGGTGATATCCATAACGATGTATCCACGGGTTGTGATGGTGGTCCAGACCTTCTTCCCTGGTTTCCATAAACCCAGGGTGCCCGTACTTTTGTTGTAAATAACCATGAGTGCATAGTTGTCTTCCGGCAAAGGAGAAGGACGTGAAGACAAAACAACCTTATAAATTCTAGAAAAGTTACTTTTTTCTTTTTTTTGAATGACCTATCTGCGTTGACTTCATCACTATTTTCGAGAGCAGAGATATGTGGAAGAGGAATTTGAACACGGGAAAATGGATGGAGTAGATTCATATCCCCAGTTTCGGGTAAGGTTACGAACCTGCCTAGCGATTCAAAACACTGCATTCCTATTTACACCATATTTCACCACTTGTCGATGATCGACCGAAATGTGACAATTATGATAATGCTTCCTATTTTATTATTTCATATTAATAATATAACTAGTTTTTATTTCTTTTATTTGTTTGTATTTTAATAATGTGCAGGACACTTCTCATGCTCCTACACACTTTGAAGTTGAAGAAAAGTTATTTGAACAAATGGAAGCAAAGGAGAATGAAGAGTATTGAAGAAGTTAGGAAGTTATTTCCTGCACATCTTTGTTTTCCTGTAAATAGCCTTTTTAGGCCTCATTGTAAACTCTCCAACAAATCAAAGTCTTTACTTTGTTCTAACTTAATTTTCTTACTTTCAATGAGGATCCATTCTTCTTGATTGTAATTCTACCTTGGAAAAATAACGTCGTCCATTTGTTTTTTGATTTTTTTTAGCTCCACCCCACTTCACTAAACCATCAATCCACTCCGCCCAATCGATAGGTCGATTCCGTTCTTGAAGATTGGCGGGTGACAATCTTCTTTTACGAGTCGATTCATCACTAAAATAGCATTTGATTCATTTGCCATTTATCTTCCGGTGAAGTCTTGAAATACGACGTGGAACCTCAAATCCATTTGTGGAGACAAGCCGCATTCGCCCTTATTTTGATGTTGGCATTGTTTCCCGAAATCTCGGTCGATTTCGATCGAAGGAAAAATTGGTAAACAATTCCCTTTGCTTCTGGTAGCATCAATCTGCCGATTAAGTTTCCGTCTGCGGCGCTAATGAAACAACGATAATCAGAAACTTTGTTATCGGTTTTTTCATCGTTGGTTTCTTCAGTAAGCATAAGCCATGGAACCTGTTGAGACCCTTTGAAATTCTTCTTCACTGCTACGGATCGCCATGATCTGCAAACTCTACCGAAAGTTGAAAAATCTTTTAAAAAACCCACTCTTTTAGCAATTAGAATGAGAAGATCCTGGTTGAGCTCTGCCCAATTTGTCATATGTTTGTTATGCCTATACCTTAGCCCAGAGAAAAAGAAAAGGGGAAAGAAAATAAAGGTAGAAAAACCAAAGACTTGGTTTTTGTGGATGGTTTTTGGGGATTTGATTGAGCAAAAGGGGTTAAACTTTGAACCCCTCGAGTTTGATTCCAAGTTGGATTTGGGAAGGGAAAAAGGAAGGATTTTGTAATGGAGAGGAATCCTTAAAGCACCGAATAACATCATGCTGCACCTTCCTTTCCAAGTTATCAATGTTTCCAACTTTCCTTGGCTAAAATTTACTATTTTATTAAGGAGTAAATGTTTCAATGTTCAAAATACAAATATTACCAAACGGGTCCTAAGCATCTTTCAGCTGACGCTTATTTTCCCTATGAATCTTCACTTAGTTAAGGCTGCGTTCTTGTAAATTTAATTTTATCTCTTTTTTTTTTTAACGGCAAATTTTTATTTATTAATCTTTGAAGATGTTACAAAGATTAACAAGAGCAAGTCTATGGACAGTCTTTGAACCCCCTGTGGACTAACTTACTAATTTACTAACTCTCCTAATCCCGCTAATGTATACCATAAAAAATAAAATAAACATTCTCTGCCAAACAACTTGTGTTCAAGCTCGTATTTAATCATTAAATTTTGTTCTAGATCAATTGGTTACATTTAAAAAAAAAATTTGATCGACGAAGTTGCAGATTAGAGAGTGACAGATGGTTTTTTTTTTGGCCACATTTTAGAGTTAGTTGTTAGTAGTTACAACGGGAGTCGAACACCTCTTCCATGAGGACTCGAACTCAGGACTCTCCCTTAAGAGGGAGAATGTTGGGAAAATTTCGGCAGTCACAAGACATTCCAGAGAACAGTTTCTTTATCAAAGATAAAATTACAAGAACAAACCAAATTACAAGATACAAACCAGTTTACAGAAAAACGAAGAACGAGATACAAACAGAATCTTGGATTGAAACCGAGTCCTGTGTTGAACCACAGTCTCCTTAAGAAAGATTCGCCCCTACCGTGGGTGTTGTAGGTTGCTTCGGCGACTTTCTCCCAGGGTTAACTCGGTTGGACCGCTAGCCGTCGGAACACCACCGATGACCGCCTTGGCGAACTGACTACCGCCTGCCTCTCTCTCTCAAGAACGAAAATCAGAATATGATAGATGGTTGCGAATTTGCTTGTGATTTCTCCAAGAACATGAGCCCCCTTTTATAGAGTTAGGGTGGCCTATGAGAGGTGAATGCTGCCATGAATTCAGCCATTAAATCGCCATCAAAAGCTGATATGAATTCAGCCATTTGAATGAGGGAGGTTACAAGAATGAATGTCCATCATGGTGAGGGGTTACAGAAGTTACGAAATCCACACATCAATACGTCTATTGATTGTGGTGCGTCCAGATACAACGAATCCGGGACATGCACGGTTGCCTCGGGAGACCCTCCGGTAGCCCCGATTTCATTCATCCGAAATTCCGTAAATTTCCAACAGAGAATAGGAACCCACTTCTTTACACTCATTCTTTGCACCAAGCCTTAGACTAGTGCTGGAGGGTCATTTAATGAAATAGTATTAATTAAGTTGGGCCGATATTTATGAGTTTCTCCGGTTAAAAATTGATGGGCCACATTAATCTTGTGATAGAGTATATGTTCCATTTGGGCCTGTGAAGCCTGATTTTGGGTAGGGGTTGGACTTGGGGTTCAACCTGCCTAGTCAGGTCGTAGGAGCTCAGGAAGAAGTACCCATGGGCCCTGCGTATGGTTGGTACGTATGATTTGTGTGCTTGGGTCGGTATCCGTAGCATCCTCCTTTCCTATTTCTAGGCTATCAAATGTACATCATGGAAATCATAGAATTTTCTATACATTGTTCATATGATTTTCACATTCTTCTTCTTTACTTTCTCTACCTCTCCCCTCTTCTCTCTCTCTTGGGAAGTTCAATACCACCAAAATCTACTTCACCGAAACCACCGAGGTGAGTTCTTCCATTATTTTTTGTATATTTGCTACTCATTTCCTTTTCATTAAGATTATGATGTTTATTAATGGATCGATATGTTGCGTTATTGTTTATAGCATAGTTGAATTTGTTGGACACGGGTTGGTATATTGCATGCAAGTTCAGTATTAATTTGCGTGTTGTGATTGTTTGAGCCGTATATTGCACGCGAGTTCAGTATTTGTTTCCGTGTGCTAATTGTTCGAGCAGTGCCTTCAGGCACGGGCATGCACTAGTTTACTGAATACTAAAGCGTAGAGTTGCTTCCATGTGAAAGCCATTGGGACTTGAGGATCGTGGACCTTCAGATCTCGCAAACAAGCAAACTTCCACATGATGTCATCCATCTTTTCTGGTCTGAACCACTTGCACATCCTTGCGAGATTCGCCAGAGATTCACCGTCCAAGTACTTGGCAATTTCAATCCATGGGATTCTGTCCGTCCTTTGTAAACAGAATAGGAACAACACCGATCAGCACGTGCAGCAAATGGAAATACAATGAAACAGAAAAAGTCACCAATGTAGACTACCTTCGAAGTTGAGTTATAAAATTTCAAATAGAAGTTCAAAGTCTGAAAAACGAAAGAAGATGAAAAGTATGAGATGTGTCTTATGATCAATGAAATTCAAGAAGTACCAAGCCCTAGATCATGTAATCCTTTGGAAGGTAGGACTCCCCCTACTAAGACTGTTTGGCCTAGCTCGTTAGCGGCAGCTCAGAAGGCGCTTTCATTCTCGCACCCGTAGCTCATACACGCACAGGTTGGTTTAGTTCACGTAATCCTTTGATTCCTTTGATAGGTAGGACTCCCCCAGGTTGGTTCCCACATGTTTAGTTACAATCACTTATTTTCTAAGCAGTTGCAAAAGGAAAAATAAATAGAAGCTTTTAGTTTTTTCTAATTCTCCTTGCGGAACAGGAGTAAATGAAAAACCTTCAACAAACAGAGTCTAAACAACAATACATCAATAATCAGCACAGTACTTTCTCCGAGAACGATCCAGAACAAGATCACGATGTGAAGATCGACGAATATATTCGAGTTTAAATAAGAACACGATCACGGATTCAAAATTAAACCTAAATTCAAGTTAAATTCTCAGATCCAGTGAGCAGTTGAGTCGGCTACAAACGAACCGACCTACTCGTGGTGGCTCATTAAGGAGGCTTGGCTAGGTTCGCAAATTTGAAATTCAAGAGAATTTCAAGTGCTTTTCGTATCGAAATCGTTTTTCTCAGTAAATTTGATCTTGCATGTAGAGTACCTATATGAACGTAGAACACACACACAGAGCAGCTCAATCCAACAAATCTCTACTTATTGATGTATGAAGAAATTCTGATCCTATCGAATTCAGCTCGATTTCCAGATCAAATTTGGAATGCAGACAAAGTGAAGCTAACGAAATTCAATTCAATTTTAGATGCATTTCGTAATTCAACTCAGAAAATTTTGAGAGAGAGAGAGAGCATAGTTGTTAAAAACCTACGATACATGATACATATCACACCTTGTATCTCTTTTTTGTATAAAAAATCCTACGATACGACCGCGTATTCTACGATTTATACGCATATCCTAATTCTGTACATATTTTGCGATTACTTATTGAAAAAAAGTCGGACCTTATTTCAAGAAGCAGAACCTAAAATGCATTAATCTAAGCCGTTTGATCTACTTATGGCATCTTTCAAACCATTAAATAAAAATTTAACCTTAATGTAGGGCTTGTATAGAAGAAAGAACCATATTTCGATTTTGTTTTGCTTGACTTTCTTTCCATAGCAAAGAGAACAGAAAGCCTTAATTTAATAGGTCCTAGAGACTTGAAATTTTGCATTTTAAAAACTTTTTTTTAAAATGTAAGCATTGTTTTTTGGTGTTATTAGATGTATCTACTTTTTAATTGTATATTAATTATTATTAACATTGTTGAAGTATAAACTAAATTTAATATTTTGGCACAAGAAAGTTAAGTCCAAACAAGTTCAATTGACAAAATCCAGTGATGGAAGATATTATTGAAGATTATATAAATATCTTATTTTTAGAAACTCTAAAATATCTAACTCTATAAACTTTAGAATATCTTTGTGAAATATGTAGAGTTTTTTTTTGTGAAAATTAGTCACATGTGTAGTTCTAGAATTACCTCAAAATTTATCTTGTATGAAAATAGTTTTGTACTAGAGTCTTCCATGGGGTAGTATAAATAGGGATGAGTTCTAGCCATTTTGTACTAAGTCAAAAAAAAGTTTGAATTCAAGTGTAATACAAATACTCTCATTCCCTACTCTTATCTTTAGTATTAAAAATTTTCAACTCAAAAAACATTCATTATCTCTACTTCCAATCATTACTCTCATTTCTCTCCCCACTTATTACCGTATCTCTAATCATTATTCTCATTTCTCTCCACTCATTACCTCTATTTCCAATTATTACCTTAATTTCTCTCTTCACCCATTACCCCAAAAACCAAACTAAAAAATTCTCAAAAATCCATCCAAACACAGCAAAAACTCCTACTCTTCCACCAAACGTATCTTAAGATACGTGATACGTATCCTGATACAATCCATACAATTCAAAAAACGATACACGATACGTATCCTGATTTGAAAACACTGAGAGGGAGGGGGACCTGATAATCTGGATTATCACCCACTCAGTAACATCATCTTTGATTGCAGGTTCCTAGTGGAACAATTTGAAGTCTTAACTATCAAGCATGTTCACCGAGAGGCGAACAAGTGCGCGGATGCTCTCGATCTCCAAGGATGAACCGATCTTGGTAAGAGTTTTTCATGTGTATCTTTACATTCCTAGTAGTATTTTTAATTTACGGTATGAAGACTCTATAGGGGTTATGTCCCCAAGACTTGTATTGGTTAAGTTTTCTTAATGTACCTTTGATTACAGAGGACCTAAAGGGGCAGCAAGGACGAAAAATTGGAGCGAGGAGACGTGGAGGAGAACATGGTTGTCGTTTCCGCATGGTTTTCCGCTTCAGTATTAATTTGCGTGTTGTGATTGTTTGAGCCGTATATTGCACGCGAGTTCAGTATTTGTTTCCGTGTGCTAATTGTTCGAGCAGTGCCATCAGGCATGGGCATCCATTAGTTTACTGAATACTAAATCGTAGAGTTGCTTCCATGTGAAAGCCATTGGGACTTGAGGATCGTGGACCTTCAGATCTCTCAAACAAGCAAACTTCCACATGGTGTCATCCATCATTTCTTTCGGGGCTTTCTTTGTTTGTTTTTTCTGGGTTTAGGGTCGGGTTTTTTTGCTTATTTGTTTGGACCCTTTTAAACCTTTGGGTGTTCCAGACTTTTGCCCTTGAGGTGTATTGTCCAACTCTCTGTTGGATTCCCTTCCCCTTTTCCCCGTTTTTTAATAAAATTGAATTTTGCCGATCAAAAAAAAAAAATTGACCCGAAGAGATGCTTGTGCACTCCACTACCGTCCCATTGGGCTGACCTTAGATTTTCCATTACGAATATAATACATACACACCCAAAATACATAGATCCGACCACTCACTCTCACATACATGTGGACCCCATCATATGGATCCCATTTGTAGGATCCACATGTATGGGAGTGAAATTAGTCAGATCTGTGTATTTTTAGTGTGTATGTATATACATGAGAGGGAATGATCGAATCTACGTATTTTTGGTGTGTATATTCCATTGCTCTTTCCCATAACATATGAACAGAGAGCGTGGAACCAGGGAGTAATAATTATACCAATAATTCTAGAGTCACAAACACACACACACTTTACACATACACTCACAATTTTTGGTGGATCCCATGTACAGTGGAGGTGTAGTATGCATGGATCCCAATGTAAATGTGAGTGTGTTTGTATAAATGTTTGCATAAGTATTTATAATTATAGAATGATCGTAATTAAAAGCTAGGCTTCACTAACACTTTATTTTGGGTGTTAAGTTGCGTTGCTCCCGGACCTTCAACGGTGTTTCTTTACTAATTTCATAATTGGGTCAGTTTCGGAAGAATAAATGGAAATACAAATTCACCCTGGTACAAAATTTCAAAAATGTAACCTTTTATCATCACCAACTAAAGCAAACTCCAAACTCGCATCAACAAAAGGATGCACCTTTTATAATTCAATTTGCAAATAGAAAATACCATCATTCCTACGACCCGAATATTGAACTTACAACGTGCAATGGTCTTACAATACCTGCCCAGCAAGATCAAGTGCTCCACTCGATTTGTAGATCAAGTGGAGATTGTAAGCTGCTTCTCTTACAAGGTCACAGTAATTCTTCTTCTGATTATCCATACCATCAGGGTTCTCATTGGGAAGCTTTGGGATTGGATAATCCTTCTCATGGATTGCAAGAACCTTTTCATAATAAGCAGCAGCGAGTGTAACAAGACCGAGATGATGATATGCCCGAGCTATGTTATATAGTGCTTCCTGCAAGAGTTATCATCACAATGAGTTTATTATCCACTGCATACCATGTTTGGAATGATTGTCTATTCACTACGGGAATAAGTGATTTAATGAAATCAGTCTTGTGATATCATTCACGATATTTGCATCCGTCATTGACCATCGTCTGACTATTGAAATATATCCTTTTACTGTTTGATGATTGGTACTGGGGAGCTTTTCCTCACAAGTGGAGTCAAGGTTTATAGGTGTCTACTGGAGCGAATCATCGGGTTTATACCCACTCTATATCTCCCATACGCCATCACTGAAAAATAAACTCAGGTGTGCCGTTTTTAGATACGAGAATTATGAAAAAGGGATACTGTTCAACCACCAAGGATTATTCAAGTATGAATTCATGCATTTAACAGTCCAAATCATTGAAAAGCCATCATCCAAATAAGAGCCTCAAATGAAACCAAAAAAATAAAAAATAGTAAAACCTGGCTGCTTTCACAAAGTCGCAAATTGTTGTAGAGGAAAGCTAAACCTTGCAGCAGGCACCGATGCTTGTTCTGAAGTCTGAGCCCAAGTGCTAGGTTGATCAAGGCAGTTCCTAAAATGAAAAAGAAAAATGATTACAATAAAAAAAAAATGTCTTAGCAACTTCAAATAGACAAAATGAAAGGGGAAAAAAATCATACCAACACACAGATTGACCAGGGGACTGTCTGGCATCAGTTTAAATGCTTCTAGGTATTCTCTTGCAGCAGCTTGATGCTGGCTGATCATGTTAAGCTGATGTCCAGATATGATAATGGGAGGAATGCTATCTATGTGTTTGACTCACATGCCACGCAGGAGCTTGTTATGTTTTGAATACCGATTCCCCAATCTACAAATAAAGCAAACCAAAAACTACACCAGTTAAAATACAGTGGAGTCAGTGGACATTTGCAGAAAAAATCCCATGCATGATATTATGCTCATGATATGTCAATGATACATATCTATAACCTGACATTTGGCAGAGCCTTGAGTTAGCCAGCAGGCTGGAAACATAGTATCTTTCAGCTTACATTATTACCATAATGATACCCTCACGGCTTCACGAAATGTTTATTTGAACCAAAGCACTCAGTGCCTTGGCCTTGGATGTATACAAAGAAACTTGAAAATGCTGAGAGGACTAAGACTAGGAAGAATGGCTGGGAGAGTAAAGGTTATGGGGTATCTATTCCTAGCCAGTTCTAGACACTGATTTCCCCAAAACCCTCTAGATGCGAAGACCGTAGAATCACACATAGTTCATTCCTGCAGATGAAGTATGTGGGCTTCTAATGGTTTTTTCCTTCAAATATGTAAGGCGTCACCCCTGTTCACGATTTCAGGGTCCTAAATCCAAAGGGGAAACCTGATTCCCCTCCCTCCCCCCTTCTGTCAAGCTGTCCAGTTTCTTGCATCACCCTACAATTCTCAGCCAATATGTATTCCCAGACCTCAGATGCAAGTAATTATCTAAAGATGATATGTAAGTGAAATATATAGGGGAAAAAAAACGAAATGAATTCTGTTATATAAGAAACAAGGTATTTCCTATATGCCGACTTACATGGCTAATGTATAGTTTTGCCAACCTAGTATTGATACTCAACTTCAACCGTCACTACTATGATAGCTATTTGTTGCTGGCTTCTTTTGGGGAAGGTCATAGAAAGAGTGTTTTCAGGGTTCAAAGGCTGCACCATTATGCCTTTTGTGGAGTGATGCTGTAGGTTTAAGGGTATGTATGTCATTTTGAGTCCTTTGTAGTAGAGGGTCTATAAATAGGAGTCTAGAGTGCCCATTAGGGAGTTTTTGATATTTGAATAAGTATGTTTTGATTGGTTTGCATCATAGAGTATGTGGGTAGGATTCATAGGAATCCAACAGGTTCCTGTGACAGTTACTTACTAAACCCAATATAATACTTCCATAATGTGGCTAATGTGTGCTTGGCAAAGTGTCCTGAAATTTTCCTCGTCTCAGCATCATGTCATGTGTCCCTTTCTGTGCAAGCTTAAGCTAAATGTCTGTCTCTCTAATCTCAATGAAGCTCTCATCTGCGATCTGTCTATCCCAAACACATCCCATTTATTTATTCTTTTCATGTATTTCAGCATGTCCTCGCGAATAAACAGAAGAGGCAATGTTAGACAGAGATTAAACTTCAATATATGAACTCAAATGAGTTAGAAAAAGAATACAAGATTCAACTTGAGAGTATTGTCCCTAAGATTTTCAACTAGAGAGTACTGTCCCTGAGATTCCAAATATTTAGCCTAAACCAACCTTCTCCAAAAGTGCAAGAGATTTTACCAAAGAACTACAAAAGGTAGCACCAATTCAGAACAATCTTATGCAACTCAAAACACAGATATATTTCAGAAGAAAGCAAATCGATGTAACGAAATGATGTAGTTTTCTGATTGATACTAAGGTGTTATATTACCAAATAGCATAGCAAGGTACTAAATACCTTGAAACTACTTTGTAGTAGCAATTCCAGGCAGCAAAGCTGTAGGGATTTTGATTAACTATGTGCTGTGCATAATCCCATCCATGTGAAGGATCATTAATATTGTAAGCTATTTCTGTAGAATATTGAAAAACAATAGAATGCTTTAGCGTCACAGAAATTAGTAATGATTTCTACTGCAAGCAAGAATACATAATCTGAAGATATTTTGAATGCACACTTTAGGAAATTCAGGACAGCAATTTTACTGAACAAAGGTTGCATTGGATGATGGTGACAACAAGAATAGGAATATTTAGCACTTCAACCCATTACAAAACACTTACGAGCTCCAAGAGATTGAAGCTCCTCCCTCTTCTCAACAGACAGTGTCTTCGAAGCAAGTTTCAGTGTAAGATTGATAACCTCTATTGCTTCCCAATATCTTTTCAAGGACGCCAACAACTTACATAACTATGAAACATCAAACAAATGAGGTGTTAAGCTTGACAAAGAATTAGTGATGATTATAAAATCAGTAACGACACAGAAGATAGTAGAAGCGTTGAATAAGGAATTGCATTGCACTCCCAAAAGGAAAACCGAAAAAACCACATGGGAACATTATCATATTAAAGAGGAAAATTACAGAAAACCAAAAGGGAAAGTAGTTGCCATGAGGCTTCAACAGAATAGATTGACTAGTAGTAGAATAATTCTATTGAAAAACGTCAAGTTTTAGTAAGAAAGTCTACTAACATCGATAATCAGATGGTGATGCTCCTCATCTTTCAGAAGATTAGGCAAGGGTGGATCTCTCATTGCTTGCTGCATATATACGACATGAAATTCAGATGCTCAAGTAATATAGTTTCTCCTACTGGATACAATTGAATTCTCATTGCAGTGATACAACAAAAAGTGTTTACCAGAGAATCTTCATCGGAATTTTCACTTTTCCAATCAAGCCCAGCCTTCTTTTGAAGCAATCTCTTGGCTCGGGAAGCTTTTGATCTATAGAAAAGCATAGATTAAAGAGAATTAAGAACTTGGCTTCAAAACTAACAAGATTTAAACACGGAAGATGACTATTGAAAAGTTGGTTTGTGGCTTTCTTGCAAACTCGTCTTTGGAAGATACAGACATATATATATGATTCCGATCAGATGACTAAGTAAATCATCAGGGTAGGATTCATCTCTTTCTCACATCTAGAGGTGCACAGGCACCGAGCGAAAAACATTCATACTCTTCAGAATTCCTATTTAATTCTCCAGAGGTAAATGTTATTACAAGGTGACATAAAGCATTCCATGCAATACATGGAAGTCTCGTGCATATATTAAACTAAACCATAATTTGTTAATCTAGATTCCAATTTTAAATTCAAGTTCTATTTTAATGAAGCGTTAGCTATGTTACCTGGATTTGGATACGGGTGTCGGCCCTGTCGGGTATCTGTCTGTGTCGGATTCTTCTAATTTTCTCCTTAGCAATTGGGAACAAGTGAAAATATTCCTATTCCTAGTATAGTACTTTTATAATACAGGCTAAATAGTATTTACAAGGCCTTGGGACAATTCAAATTCAACACAGGAGTTTGATTCATGGTTCATGGCGAGTTCGAATACAAACTATTGTCATGTGGCCGCCCCCCCCCCCCCCCATATGCAGTGTTGAGTGTCCGACACAGGAACTTTATAGTTCATAAAATAAGAAAAGAGATGGTGACAACATTTAACCACGGACCGTAGAAGCAAAGACAATTCAAAAAGAGATGTAAAAACACAATGATCTTTGTTGAGATTAAACCTAAATGTGGAAGCAAAATATCAGGCATAAAGCCAGTAAAAAATTTAATGTCGTGACATTTAATCGTCAGATCCTTCTTTCGTCATAAGGCACCACTTTGCAACATTGTTCCAACTATTTTCCATTACCCATATCAATTCTATTCTTCCATGTCACTCTACTAATGGCTTGAGAATCAATTAGACCATAACAACCATGCATTCTCATAATTACTTAACCAGTGTTGAGTTCAATCATTCACTTCTTTAGCATTACCCTGCATGTCGACAATGTTTATCTTTATATATTGGTGCAACTATCAACCTCCATCACACATGGCTAAATTATACCAACTAATCACTTTATTCGTTCGTCATATATACCTTGGGGCTAACGTGGGATCTGCCCAAGGACCTACCGGTTTAGGTATATTGTGATACATAACATATTCTGTTACAATGACTTCTGAATGTAATATGACACGTTACTCAAGTCCCAAGCAAGTACTCAGTTTATATATGGCCACACATCAAATTAGATTTCACAATCATTTTACTAAAATTTGCAGTCTCAGCCTACAGCCATTACTACACGCAACTGTATATATGTATAAAACTCCAATAATCAATGAAAGGAACATCTACAAGACAGCAATTACTCTAAGAACTTCATAACTTGGTTAAAAATTCAAGACAATTGAAGTTTCGTTAATCAATTTCACCAGAGTTACACCACCCAAATCTCTATTTTTACAAAGAGTCGCACTTGAAATGTATTGTGAAAAAGGAAAGATTAGTTGCATGTTAGAATGCGTGAACAAGCCTATTTTTATTTAGGATCTATCCGGATAACAAAACATTGAGCTTCCAATCTCCAAGACAACATAAATAGATCTCCCATAACCTAGAAAAGGATGAAGAAGCATATACATTTTAAGCTTAAAGGTCTTAACAAACGGGTATTAGCCGAGTTGACCACAACCCATTTCCTCAGTAAACAGAACCCTTTCACCTCATTAAAAGGTCAACGAGTTTCAAGGGATTACTTTGTAGCATTCAAAATCAGCACAAACGGCTAAGCTTGCAAAAACAATAGGGAGGAAATAAGATTCCATGTGCATAAAAAGTGGAATGGAAAAATCAGCAGGCATCTATAACTTCACTTTATTACTTCAGGCACTGAAAACAAAAAGAATCCCTTACAATCTAAATGGAATACTCACAAATCTGATGCTGAACCTACAGCTCTGAATTGTTGAAATAAATTACCGGCGTGACAAGCATCCAATACCTTGTCTCTTTCGAAAAGATCACTTTTGGGGGGCCTTTTTCTCCCTCTAACCTAAATTAGAATAATGTAACCTAAATTAGAATAATGAGCTGAGACAATGGTAATGAGACCATTGCGACGTGATGACTGTTCAGTACCAGTTGACAAAAAAGATTCTCAAAAAAGGTTATTCATTTACCACATGCTTGCATCTACCATCATTCCTTCAAGTGATACAAGGTTTTAACACCTAATTTCATGTGCACATATAAGCTACCTTGTCCAACACCAGATAAGATCATAAGACTAATAACCATATAACTTACCAAACATGATTTGTGATTATTGGTCTTGTTAGAACTTGTCCCAAAGTGGGTAATTTCATCCTCCAAATCTGCATATAAGCCTAGTAAGCCTCTCCACCAATTGCCAATTAGTTTTGAGTTGGACGCTTCAACGTGGTATCAGAGCTAAGCTTTCGAAAGCTTTTGGACATGATTCACTTGATTGGTTTCCAATTGTATGTTAGAAAATAGTAATTCCTAAGATACAGATCCTTTCTTTACAAGTAAAGGGTCGCTTGTGCGGGAGAATGTTAGCATTTTGCCACATTGATTCATTCTGAATTCCAGTGCTAGTATATGAGCCTAGGCGGCATCTCTATTCATTGCCAACTGGTTTTGAAATTCCCTCCCCTTTATGTCCCATGAGACAAATTTTGTTAGAAGATTGGACAATCCAGACAAACTAGGCATCTTAGTGTAGCTTTTTCTAATATTTCATAGGCACAACATTACTACCAAGGCATGCCATCATGCCGTGTAAATTGTTGTTGATTTCGACCTTGGATACCACCATATCAACAGTGGGAAAAAGGGAAAAATGAAAATGAAAAATACTTGTGCAAAGGTATAATACGAGCTATTTGTTAGTGCCGTCATATGGCAAACTAATATATCATCCCATCCCTAAAGAGTAGGAAACAAATTCTTGCAGAGTTCTTTTGCCTCCCAAGAATATTTCACCACTCTTTGGACTTGAACAAAGGCATACTCAGAATCAAAAGAACACGGCAGAGAGAACCTAAATTGGAAGGAAAATCTACTTCTTGACTTATTTGAAGTTCGACCATCTATCATCCAGAACCTAAGCTATTTCCATATATTATGCTGAATTTTTATTTCATATATTGCCAGCTACAAAAGTTGATAAAGATGAATCGGTTCAAAGCATACATCTGTCAGGTTGGTAGGAAGATGCTTCAGAAGAATATAGGAGATAGAACAAAGAGACATTAGTTGGACTAACCAAAGGTTCTTATTGCACATATTATACTAGTTGGTATGGAAGACCATCAACCCTACAAAACCTAATGAGAATTGTGGAAACTTTATATCCAACCCAAAACCAATTGGCAATGAGTGGATAGGTCCCAACATTATATTAAGTGACCACCCATTCCACTCCCAAGCAATGTTGGACTAGATTTATTTGGGTCTTTTCTCTGGACTTTACTTTGGACTCGCTGTAGCGGTTGAGCTACTAAACTTTCTCGAGCCCACATGGTCATGTAAACCTGAAATGCCTCATGTAGACCACTGACCCAATAACTTGTTGGAGCCTAACAACATGACCCAAAATGCTTAAGCCCAAGTTACAATTAGTAGCTTACATGGTTCCTTATATACCAAGGATCACCCATGTAGACTTCTGATGTGGTATGGGTGGTTACAGTATATATTCCTCTCTTCATTATATTCCACCACAAAGAAAGATTCATTTGGCCTGGGATTCTTCTAGTATTATCCATTCAGTCCAAAACAGATCACTACAACTCTGGGAACCAGTTGACTACTTGATTCTACATTATTCAACGTAAAAAAATACACTTCAAAAGAAAATGTTACTCAATTTCAAGAAAGAACTTTAATATTTCTGGTCTTTTAGATGTAGGGTTTCATGCGGATCACACCTTTGTTTTCACATCCTTGTAACATACTCGATCACGACTAAGAAATGACAATAAACTGTACATCAGTTAATCTGCCCCTCTAGTTGAGATAAATTCTTTTGTAGCAAAGATGCATTTTTTCCCCTCCTCTTGAATCTTGTGTATTCCTTATCATGATTAATAAAATTTCATTTTTTGCTGTTAAAAAAGAAATAAAGAGTACATAGCGACCAATCTAATTTAGACTAGCCAAGTTTACTTGTTGACAGTGGCGGACGTATAATTTTTGTCTAGCAGAGGCCCGAATCACGTGTATTTTCATATTGATATAAAAGATATATTTTGCGAGTATATACTGCTACATGCAAGGTCCGAATAAGAGACGATATTGTGTGTATGTGTGCAGCCACTATTTAATTTTATACATGCAACCTAAAAAATGATTGATATCTTGAATTTTGGGATTTTTTGGCCCCCATATAGAAATTTCAAGAAATTATTTTCACTCAAAGAACTTGTAGGGGCCAATCCCATAGAGTTTTTTTTCTAAGTAAACTAAAAATTAGTACAATACGCAAGTGTATTTGGAGTAGTGCAGGGGACCGAGTCCTCCTTGCACCCCTTGGGGCCGTCCTTGCTTGTTGGTACACATGCTTCACTTTTGCACATGCATCACCCACACAAGATTACCTTTGGTCTTGTAGCATTGTGACCAAAAGGGTGTGTGTGTGTGTGTGTGTGTGAGAGAGAGAGAGAGAGAGAGAGTTGCAGAATTACCTTTTGTTGAATAGTTTCAAGAAACAATGGCCATGTTCGTTTGGGTTATTTGGGTATTTTTGTTTTGGTAGTGGGTGGAGAGAGAAATAGGGTAATGATTGGAGAGAGAGGTAATGAGTGGAGAGAGATAGAGAGAGAAATGAAATTAATAATTGGAGAAATAGGGTAATGATTGAAAAGAGATATAGGGTAATGATTGGAAAACAAAGTTAAAACAAAGTAAAGTATGGAAACGAACAAGGCCAATAATTCTCGAACAGAGGGAAAGATAGCATCAACAAAGGCCTCTGTCATTCCTTTGGTCTTGTAAATGCGACTAAGCTTCAGTTTTATTTTCCAATTAAGCCACCACGGCTTGGTTTTATCAGAATTTAGTCCTAATTGTGAATCTGGAGAAACAATAAGGAGATTATAAAAACTAAGATACAAAATATGCAGGTATAGAATACTCCAAGTAAGCTCGCAATAATAGCTATCAAAGATACCTGTACTTTTGCTGGGAGAAAGAATTGAAATGGCTTCATCTTGTTTATCATCGTCAAGAAGAAGTGAGGCCAGAGTTAACCGAGCATCAACATTATCCTCCATTACACATAAAGCTGAAGACAAAATCCATATAAATTTTGAAGAACGATTTATTCTAACTTAAGGTATCAAAAGAACTTACAAACCACTGACCAATACACGTGTTAGGTAAACACATTCTCATAAGGATGGTGGTTTCATAGTCCAGTTAGCAAGCTTGCTCAAAATGCCCCAATCAAAGCACCATGTACAAGTTCTCATAGTCTAAGAGAACTGCACTATATTTTGATTTCTCTCTTCAGGTAGGAAAAACGCTAATGCAATTACAAATGTCTCATAGTTTCTACAGCTTGAAACTTGATCTTCCCTCAGATGATAACAAATTCTAACTTGATTTTGCTTTCTGCTTACAAATAATATTATGAACCATACTATTTCTTGGTAGCTTAAGTTACAAAATCATATTCACTAGTACAATAAGTCCCTTAAAGTGAGCCAAAGTCTGGTCATAAATACAGAGCAAAATATATTTACCATTGTCATCAAGTCAACATCAAAGGTTTACATGTTCAATCAGCAATGGATATATTGGAAATCGGAAATTCAACTTCATGGAAATAATCCATACGATTTTAGTATCACCTCCATAAGCATGAATTGAAGTAGATTTTCTTTGCTGGTTTGTGATTTGAACGTGAAGGTAATCCAAAAGATTTCAAACTTTGAGTCTTTTGGTGTTGGTAGCATTCGGTGATCCATTATATATCCCTCACACTCTCCAACCCACCAATATGCAAAAACCATGGGGTACTGAACGATATGCTCTCTTCTCTCTACTCATATTTGCTTGCGTTGCTTGCTTATATTTTTACTGTCTGCGTCATTTTTTACTGTTTCTACAGTATTTCCCCTCTTGCCATAATCATAAGGTGATTGATAGAAAAGTTAATTGCTAAGAAACTAGCTTTTATTGATATGTCATTGATTGTATCAAGAACATAACCCTAGCATGCCTTTATATAGGCTACAAAACTTGATGACTAAGAAACCTAAACGAACTAGGAAAGACTCACAATAAAGAAACCAAGACTAGCTAGGAAACATGAATAATTGCCAAGACTAAATAAGAAGCATAATAAAACCTAGATTTCATGGTAACATAATATTTCCTCATATTATGCTAACAATGATTTCTTTTGGGCAAAGAGTTTGTGTATCTCAACTGATTTTTTCACTCTCTTTCCCTTTCTTTAAAAACTAGTTAAGGAAAAAGAAAGGTAAGAAGTAGATGCCATACCTGTGTATAAGTATTCAATTGCTCTTCCTCTATCACCCACGAATAAGTAGCATTGAGCAATGCTTACATGTAAACTACCCTAAGAAGAATAAAAAAGGCACGATTTAGTCATGAAATAGCCATGGTATATTGACCACCCCTATGAAGGTAAGAACTAATGTTTCATTGTGACCATTTCACGACAATAACAAGCAATAAAGGTATTAACTATTAAGTCTTAACGAGGTTCATGTAATCTAGCAAACAAAGAAAATTGCAAGCAACAACATTAAAAACCTCTATCCCTGATGTCAACAGCCACTTTTGTGTATGATCTTCCAGGGTGAGTAACTACTTAGAGTTCCTTAACATGCACGGTCCGCTTAAAAGACTGGAAAGAGAGAGAGAGAGATGGAAAATCAAATAGGGTTTTCGTAGGACATAAAAAGCCCATCCCAAAACCAATGCACTTAAATTCAATAATCACAAAATTACAATATTATTCTATCTCAAAGAAATTAATAAATCAGCAAGCTAACGCCTCCCTCTTTCCAATCTTCCATTGCCCAACTCAAAAAACATAAGGCGAAAGACATTACACCAAAGTCCTCTTAGTGAATACATCCTCCAGGATATTCAAATCACAAAGGGCAGGCAACTGAAACTATTGTTTTATTATTAGTACAAAGAAATATCTAAAGAAAGATGATAAGGAAATTCAAACCATATGGATACAAAGGCTACCACCAAAATAGCCAAATACAGATTATGAATAATGTCGGAGCTCAGTGAGGGTCCGCAAAGACTGTCATTTACCGAGCTAGGGTCAATAAAGGCTGTGCTTGCAGTTTGGTTGACGATTTGTTCAGGGTTATGCTATTAGGGTTGCAGACAAAGGGGGAGAGAGAAGTTGTATTGGTCATGCAATTAGGGTTGGGGAACAAAGGGAGAGAGAGAGAGAGAGAGAGAGAGATGGCTGGTGCAAATGGCTTCCACTGGCGACATGCAAAGCCAATGTGGGTCCGATACCGAGTCAATAGTGCGATTAGTGAGAGAGGCAAAGGATAACTTCTATTACTGAATGATCAAATGCTACAAGACTAATGATTAACCAGCCAACAAAACAAAACTAATACAACCAACGATCTTAGGAGCAAGAGAAGGGGGAGCCCCATGAAGAAGCTCTAAGGCTATGTTTGGATGCCCATCATCTTGGGTAAGAATGGGAACCTTATTACCAGGAATCAAATACCGACTAATTAAATACCTAGGGTAATTTCATTTCCAATGTTCAGTTAGTCCAGCATCCAAGATTTATTTAATTAGAAAATTTATAAGAGTCAATATTTCCTTTATTTACAGCCTGAGCCAAAAATCTAGGATTACCATAGAGGAGGGGAGGGATAGATTTCCACTATGTTTGGGAATGTGATACCTGGTTAGATATGTCATCACGAATCGCATCCCTATTCCAATCTGTTCCAACAGTAGAATCATGGGCCATGGCATCACATTCCCATTCCGTCTTGGGATTCTTGCCATCTAAAATGAGCCTAAAGGAGTATTAAACAGGAGAACAAAGCACAAAATGTTTGTAATGAGACAGATGCAGTAAGAATAACCTCGCCTCAAAGGTTTACGGGATTCAATAGTCAATAGGGTAAAGAATTGTTAGCAACGGGTCAGAGAATGGTTATGCTAGGTAAGTTCACAAGTATCAGAATCTATTACTCCTAAAACACTATATCGGTAGACTAGGAATGAATTTTCTAAGCACCAAAAGAAGGATGGCCTTAACATTCTTCATTATTGATAAAAAAAGATCCCAAAAAAACTATGCCACAGATCCAATAGTTGAAGTGCAGATGCAGCAGATCCATCATCAGCCTGAAAATCCGGATCAAAACATAACAGCTAAGAGGAAGTTTTGATTTTGAGAAAGCAAAGACCACTATGAGCGGTTCCAATACCAATGATTCTACCTGTTTCCAGTCCGTGAAAAACTAAGTGCACCGGTGAGAACATCGCAAAACAATGCTAAATTGGTATTACTAAAAAATATAGTAGGGAACTTCTAACAAAAAAAAAAAGGTAGATTAGTAGGGAATTCTGGAACATGGGGACCATATATGAGATAGATATAGAAATAGAGTAAGAGACAAAACATTACCGGTTATAGGTGACAAGGAACCATCAGCCACTCTTCTTTCAACCTTACAACGACTGCGCGTGTAGGTGTACAAAAATTGGAAAAGCCTATCATAAGTTCAGCAGGTCCAGCATCTACTATATAGTGACTATAAGAGGAAGAAAGAGCAATCGTGGAGCTAAAAAAGGCCAAGGCTGATGAAATATCAGCTGTATCTTGTACCCCTAGCTCTAGACCAAGGTGGAACCTGAAGCATCAGAAATATGAGCATGGGATTGCTAAGTAAACCTATTTATTTCCAAGAAAAACCTCTAGTAGAACGGTCTTTAAACAGTAATCAATATGCTTGGACTGACCTGGTCTACCACTCCTTGTAGTAAGGCTAGGAGTAACAACAAAAGCAAAGCAATTCTGAATAAGTGTATGCTCAATGGCATTTCTCCTAAGCTAGACTCTTTGTACCAAAAAATGTTTCCAGGGCCTTAAGATTCAGACTTCGATTCACCTAGAAAAAGTTCAATTCACCTAGAAAAATGCATACAGATTAAGGCTTAAAATCTCCACATATCTTCATCACAAGAAGCAAGCAGGTATATGCAATGAATTTGCTTACATATTTAATCCTTGAAGCAATCCTAATAGTGCTATATTTTTTAGCAAAAAAGGAATAATGCTAATCAACTGATAATCAAAAGGACCTAAAACCTGAGACCATGACAGATGACAATCGGCTCCCCTAAATCAATTTGATCATGGAGATATATCAATTACAGCACGCAGGCAGAAAAGAAAGGAAATGGTATACCGTAATAGTTTGAAATCAGAAAATGCAGATAAAAACACAAGGACAGTTTCCTACGAGGTAACCAGAAACAGATTCTAGTCAAAGCAAGCAAAAATAAAATGCAAGGTCATTTTTCTTACATCCTTATCTTCACCAATTCCCTCTAACATCATATAGTACTTCAGCGCATATTTGTAGTGCCCAAGTGTCATTAATGAGTCTGCAACTTCACGAACAAGATGAGGATGTTCATACACATTCTCCCATTGTAAAACACTGAAGATACTCTGTAAAGCATGACAACATCACTGAAATTATAAGTACTTCAACAACAATTTAACATATATGCATACCCAGTAAGCCTGCATATGTCATAATTGTACTCTTATCGGTCACACATGGCCAGTCCAAAGCCCGGACAAAGGAGGAAGGTTGTGTGTTTCCAGCACGTAAAAACCCCAATCGTCAGACCTTTTATGAACATGAATCCAAATACGAAGACAAACGATCATGTAGCGAGTCCAATTGACAGGGACACAATGCTTACTTTGCTTTTATCTATCTATCTATCTATCCATATATACACACACACATATGTGTGTGTGTGTATAAACACACACACGCACATACATACATACATATATGCACATGCATATGATATATACAGTGCATGCTTGAGAAAACCCACGATACAATAACTTTAACAAACAGAATCCCAATGCAAACTCTGCCCTGTTATTCTTACCCAATATAGAAAGGAGAATGCAATTGTCATCAATCCGTGTTCATACAAAAATGAACTAACAATTCTGCAAGGCTAAATGGACTCGTGTATGGTATGTGCAAATACGTATCAAAGCACCACATCGTCTAACTATTTCAACGTCATAAAGACACTATCCTCCTTTAGTTTCTTAAAGGGTAAATGGTGTTTATAAGGTGACTTAGACATTCAATTGCATGTAAGAGATGTTCTGCATAACTTAAAGGAAAATCAACATCCTCCATTGTTTGGGTGAATATCAGCTACACCCAAGTGTCAAGTGTCCAACACGGGTATTTGCAGACCTTCAAAAGCATCCGTGAAACAAAGCCACCGCATTTTAGCAAGAACAAAAAAAAAACCATAGAGAAGTAACCCACCTCTGCCTTTTTATCATCTCCGAGATGAACATGGCATATGCCTGCTCTGATACTCAAGTAAAGAGGCAATTCTTTCCCAGCACAATAAACACGATGTGCATGCTCAATATGCTGAAGAGCTTTGGTATGTGCACTATTATTCATGCATGTTGAAGCTAGCAGATCAACTACACCTAAATCGGCGTCACTTGGATGACTTTTAAGATAGTCCTCCAGAATGCTAACAGAACGCTCCTGCTGACCGCATTTTTGGTAAAACTAAAAAGATAGGCAAGAAATCAGTTTCCTCGATAAAGTGAAGTGCACATCAGCAGAACTATCACTCACACTCGGTATGAAACAAATAAAAGAAAATGGGGAAAAAAAACCCAGCCAGAATCTGTGATCGGGAAGAAAAAAATAATCAACAAGAACAAAATGCAATGAAATCAAAATCAAAATTCTTATATAACCAATCAGCAAGTAAAACACACCGATTAATATGGGTTTCAGAAGGAGAAAACAATTTAGTCAGTGAAAACAAACACATTTAGATAAACGTATTCAATCCACACTTTATGGAGAGATGATAACCACAAGGGCAGCTTTTTCTAAGATAGCAAAATTCTCAGCTAGATGGGCCTTGATTAGGAATAAAAACCTAGAAGAAAGTATTGAGTGGAAACATGTTTCTTTAAGAGAAAAACATGGGTTGTGTTTGGTTGGCATTTTAGTTTAGTTTAGTTTAGTTTTGGTAGTGGGTGGAGAGAGAAATAGGGTAATGATTGGAGAGAGATAGAGAGAGAATGAAATTAATAATTGGAGATATAGGGTAATGATTGGAGAAAGATATATGGTAATGAAGCTCGAACCAAAACTAAAACTAAAAATTAAACTAGGAACCGAACAAAGCCATGATCTCTCTTCTCATGATAACATCATCATAACAACAACAAACCACCACATCCAGCAACAGGACCAGTGTCACATCCAGCACTGGAAACTGCCAACAAAACCACCGCAACTGCCATTCCTGGTGATGTTGAAGTTACCAATCATCCCAAAAGCAAATAGACGCAATTCACATCTGTAACTATACAAAACACAAGGCAGCAATCTGGGAAATGATTATTAAACCATTCTGAGATAAGACTACAATGTTAAGTGATGCAAGATCAAGTAAATAGTTAACTGAATAGGCAAGTAAAACAGATGTGACAACCATTGTGGCTGTCTTGAGTGCTTCAACATTCTCAGGACAGAGTCGTGAAATCTGCTCATATGATTCTGCAGCTTTCTGATACTCCCCAAGCTCAACATACAGAGAAGCACGACTAAACCTAAGACTCATATCTGCAGGATCTGCTGTTATAGCTTTCCAGAGGCAGTACCTTGCCTGAACAGCATTTCCTTGCTCTCTGCATAGTGCAAATTTAAGAAAATCACAACATGATCACAAAATCACATCTTCTGTCATCCATATAAGAACCACTCGATTAGTGAATGAATATCTATGAAGCACAGTACTCCAAGAAAGTCCCCAGACATATACGTGATAAGGATTTGGATATGTATACAGATAGATGTTGATCACTCTATATAAAGTATCCAAATTTATTTTTTATTTTTTGCAATGGCGAATCCAGCACGGAAACCAACAACAGGGGAAGGATACATTTTGCATAGGCCTCCATAACAACCCTCTTTCTCTCAAAATGCTTAAGCTCTCTCCTTCCCCACCCTTAATGATCTTTGGCAAGCTTAGTACCCTCCATCTTTCCTAAAGGCCCACCCCGGCCACCTCAAAAACCACCACCCACACCTATGGAATTCTCCGTTCACTTCAAATCGCATGCTCCATCTAAACACTAATCGTTTTTATGCATAATGCTCTCAGACTATAAGCCACATCTTGAATCTCTGTTTCATAAAGATAATTAATCTAAAACACCGGAACCATGTAACTTTGCCATCTCGGAATATCAATTTCAATTAATCCTCAGTTTCAAACTAGTAGGTTGTATGAGTCATACCTAACTAACCTAACCTTTATTCCAGATCAACAGTTGATTTGTCAACAAAATATGTTTGCAAAGGTGTGTAGTAAGTTCATCCATGCAGTTGTTAAAGAGAAGGACTTGATGACAATCTTTGGATAAGGCATTGCATCTCCTTGTGAAGACATCACACACATAATTTACTTTTGACTTTCCAAAGAGATCAATACAAACACCAACTAATATCATACAGGAAAATTACTAATTTCAGGGGAAGGAGGTTTGCTTATTTTTGGCGATAAGACGTACCATAACACAGAAGAAGAGACAAACCATATTGAGTAGCTTCTGTGAGTTACTTTATCGGGAGGAAAAAAAAACTTCAGCTGTAAGATATTGTCATAAAAAAAGATGAGGTAAAAAGCCTTGGCAAAACTCACATGGACCAAGTCACGAGGAGTTTCCAAAGTGATGAATCATTTGGTGTCAAATGTGCAGCAAGCATGTAGAAATTCAAAGCTTTCTTCTTGTCCCCAATCTTGCGGTAGATAAGGCCAAGGGTATGATACGGATCAGGCAAGTTTGGTGCAACCCGAATAACTTCTTTTAACACACATATAGCCTACAAATCAATTGACGAGAATGGTTGAGCAAAACATCTATAAAATGTCATAAACAAGATGGCATTTCTTATCCAAGATGCAGTAAGACTATTTCCCGCGAATCTAAGTTCGGGAGCGTCTGTAAACATATACATGAATATTATAAAGAATATGAGCTTCTTGTTAGTCTTAGTATACATGTCAATTGGTTATCGGTGTAAATGTTTTAAGTATTTTTTTCTTTCTAAGTAATTGACAAAATTTGAGTCAATGTTTTTGTAGTGTCTTGTCGTCACTTCATATTTTCTCCTGTTTGGTTGCTTTTCATTGATTTCTTCTGGAATCATCTACTTGAGGGATTCTATCCTAGTTGGGAAGCGCACTCCTTTCTCGATGGGAGAGAGGAACCTAGGAGATTCTGAATTGGGAGCACGGGAGCGAGGTTCTAAGGTGGATTATTGACCCCGATACGAGGATCCTGCAACTCAGGACACACACATAATGGTGAATAATTCAGTAAAGGCAGTTTTTTCCTCTCATTCTACATATCGAGTCCTGTTTTCATTCAGCCAAAGCAAGCTGGTGTATCAGCTCTTTTGAGTTTTTTAGTTCAAAAGAATATTCATGGGTCTAAAGTTTCCAGAGTCAACCACATAGTCGAATCTTCCAGCAATCCTTCCCCCATTTTCTTTGCCTTCAAGTCTTTAAACTGCCAGATTCAGCACTTTCCTCTCATCTATAGAAGATCCATCATCTTTGAAGAGATAAAAATGATAGCTAAAAACAAAAGTGAGAATGGTATAACATCTGAGTGGCAACCAATACCTAATCTCCCAAAATCTAAGTGGCCAATCGGCCATTGATATTTGTACAACCTTGAAAACTCCAACTATATACAGTAGCAGAAAGAAAGAATGCATCAAAAAAATTGGTGACATTACCATTTAATCCTATCGATGATCCATACGTGAAGGCATTGCAAGATAATAGAGCAAGATTTATATCGATAACCCAGGCATGAGATGATAACTTGGATCCTGATGATACCTCAAAACATTCACTTCATGGTGGAAAAACGTAAGAAAGCTTAGACAACCTATCGGTTAAATCTGATATCAACCAGTATCTTAAGGAATCTATCGCCAATAGTCCTACTCATATGTGTCGATTCCACCTTGCTAAGCACAACCTCTTATTATTGGCATTGCACCTACTAACACTTTTTTTTGATAAGTAATTTATTAACAAAAAGGCATAAAGGGAATGCTGCCCGTATACAAGAAAGGCCACAAGACAAAAAGGCCCTATACACTCTCCTATGGAGGGAGCAGTTCAAACCATTCTAAAAATTGGGCAATAGAAAGATTACAATCTCTCTTGTCCCAACTATACAAGCTATTCACCAAAAGCTTTTAAGTCTACACAAAGGCTTTTTAACCCCTTCAAAACATCTCAAGGTCTCAGGTCTAACGCCAAGAGTATTATAGTCATCAAAACAATATTTTAACTCCCAAACATGAATACCCGCAAGAACAAATGTTCAACATGCACTCATTTTGGTCGGCTTTTACTCAAGGGGGTGCCCTTCCCAAGCGAATATCCCTTATTTTGGTACTAATCAATTGTAGTACTGTCGTAAATATCGGCTAACGCACTAGTGAAGAAATTTCAAATTAGAAACGATAAAAACTAAACTAGTAAGACAATTGTACATTGTACAACATTTACAATTATTCATCAGGTCCTCAAATCACATGTTATTTGTTCTTTAGGTATCTGCCATTAGGATTAAAAAAAAATTGACCCCAATCAAGCTTCTAGATCTAGCCGGTATTGGCCGGGTATGGACTTTAACAGACTCGTAAGGCCAATATGACAATATCGCCAGCTCTGGTTTTTGATAACTATGGTTCTAACAGTCCATGGTTTCTACACTGACAAAGATTCATATGGCAGATACAATCCTGGGACAGGTTTTTGCTATTTTTTATGCTCCTAACATCAAAGGCAAAACTGTAAAGAAGATATGTACTTCGATTTAATACTCTTAGCCTACATAGAAAATAGGTGACTTAGCCTTCAAGTAATTTATCATGAAGTAGCTTTTCTAGTAGTTGCTCGGTCTAATGGGTAACTAGCGTGTATGAAGTCATTTGTCCAGCATGTCTTTAGCCCCTCTCTCTTCCTCATCTTTTCTTTTCCACTGACTTCCCGGTAAGTCTACCACCCTCTTGAGGAAACTGTCACCAATATCAGTAGTAAAGCAAAACCATGCAGATAATTATCATGTAGTACACAAGTTCTCAGGTTCACCTTCCAAAAGCAGATCCAACAAAAGAAATCCACTAAGGTACATATATGGAAGATTGTAAAAGCCCTTCCAAGGTAAGAAAAAGGCTCATATTCAACCGATTCTAGGCTTGACACTTTGGAATATAAGCTTCATAAAACTCTTGAAAAACTGAAGCATCGCTCTGTTCATAATCATGAAACAAGTTCTTCAGTGCAGTGCTAAACCAGATTATATATCCTACACAACCAAACTATCCGCATCTTTGAGCATGCCTCCACCATTCTCCAGGATTCAATCCCCCCATCACCTCTCAAGAAATTCTTAAAAACATAAAATTATGGTTCTAGAATCACTGTTACTACTCGAGGGGGGAAATAAGGTTCTTTGACCTACTCTTGGCAACCTAACCACATTCTTGTGACTGCATACCAGCCATGCATAGGCAGATATGAGGATTTCTC
Source organism: Rhododendron griersonianum (assembly GCA_018127125.1). Classification (NCBI taxonomy): domain Eukaryota; kingdom Viridiplantae; phylum Streptophyta; class Magnoliopsida; order Ericales; family Ericaceae; genus Rhododendron; species Rhododendron griersonianum. Next base: position 50,710,853 of record CM030789.1, on the reverse strand, counting down.
GAGGAATATCAATACTGAGGTGCCATAAGTTCACTGGGATGTGATCTCGATACTTATCTAGATTGAGTTACTGTACACACATAATATTCGGACACTATTGAAACTATAAATTAGATACTATTAAGATCATGTCTACCCTAGAAACCATAAACAATAACCTATTCGATCGGTGTCAATCTACCACAAAAGCTCTCTAGCCTTTTCCCAATAAGCACGGCTGTCAAAAGGGTTTTGCTACAATCCATTTGATATGGAGAATAGATATAATCTAAGAGTCAGACACATCAAATGTAGCATTTGAGGATTCGTAGATATGGATACTGATACGAATATGGTATGGCAATCCGTGCACTAAATATTTAGCATTACATTGTCTCATAAACTAAGAGTTCAATTTTGGCCAAAAACTTTTTCTGTATAAAATTTGTTAGACCTTAAACATAGATAAGCCAATTAAGGCTCCAAACTTCCATAAAAGATAGAATAGCACTGCACCTCTTCATATCGACCATGTGCATAGTGAAGTGTAGCATCACCAAGCTTTCGTGTTACTTCTGGATTTAGTTTATTCTTTGATCCCTTCCGCCTCCCTCTCTTCCTAGACTGTACAGGAAAGAAAATCAAGTAGTACGTAGAATGAGAACAGAAGGTGATATAACATGCATTGTAGATGTCACATGCCAACTATCACCAAAATAAGTAAGTTGGATGCAATATTTAACAACAGGAAAGAGAAAATTATGAAAGGGGTAAGGCCACGGTCTCGATATTAGTAGCAAGGAGCTCCTAAAGTGGTGTCACTTCCACCTTAGGAGCGTGCTCCTACGCTCCCAACAAAGGAGCTTGACGGGAGCCCGCTCCCACTAAGATGAGAGCACGCTCCTTGAGAAGATGGGAGCTTTTGTACGATCCTTGTGTCGAAAAATAGGGATTATCACTTGACTTTATTAATTGGTCTTTGTTGAACTCGTACATCTAGCCAAGTGATGATATCTGGAAAAAAAAAAAAAAAAAAACCAGATATTGTAACACTAACCCATTTCTTAACTTATGGTGGACTTGGCCCATATTTTTACTCCCTAAAACAGTTGCACTTTTAAATTTTATATTCTATGCTACATAATTTCATAATATATGTACAAGTTTCTTTCACACTCACAACCTTGGGAGTTTATATATTCCCCCGCTCTGTGCAAAAAAGGTCTGGATGGGTTAACCTTCAATTGTTGGAAGGTTTTCCAGAGAGATACTATGGAACTTTGAGCTGAATTGCACATTTAACTCCCAAGGGGAAGAGTTCTTTGGAAACTGGGAAATGGCCACAAGTTTAGTAAGCTCCCCCCGTACAAATTTTTTCCTAGGGTTTTTGTCAAAAAAAAACTTTTTAGAGCTGATTCCATACCGCAGGATAATTGATTCATATGATTGCTTGCAATGAGGGAATTAAGTGTACATATCTTAATCTGTGGGAATTGGTAGCTGTTCCTTTTATAGAATATATATTCCAGATTACAAGGAGAAGGTCTGAGGAAATAAAATTAGAATTTTTTCCAGAAAATATCCTTACTCTCATAGACTTGTCAGTTTTAACTAAGGGACGGAAAACCATGTTGGACGATATTCAATGAGTTGAGACTTGAGAGGCATGATAGTTTGGACGTTGCACTAAGTCACTGACAATGAATGAGGTGGTGGAGTAGTGATTTATGTAACGAGGAACAAACTATTTTCAAGGCAGACTTTGAGAAACCATTTAACCATGTCAATTGAAGATTATTGGGTTTGGGGTAAAAAGTAAGGTTTTGGAGAGAGAGAGGGATTGCATTAGTGGGGTTGCATTCTAGGACCTGTTTAAAGCTACTGGACGCCTCAGACAAGTGAGAAATCCCCAGTATACCAACATTATAGGCGGATATGTAGGCATAGTCTTGCTGATAAAGCCAAGAAGTGGGCTTAGTTAACGCTCTTGGTAGGGATTGTGTTTAAGTTTCACATTACAGACAGTAACGATACCATTTTTCCCTTCTCGCAAGAAAGCTAAAATGGTATGCCAAGATATCTGAGTTTACTGCCGATCAAAAAAAGAAATCTAAGTTTACCATCTATTAATTCTTAAAAATCTGATATCGTAGAAGCAAAATGTTTTGTCCCCTTGTAAACACCAACTAAGGAAATAAATAAAAAGATAAGGAAACGAAAATATTTGTGTCCTTGAAAATATTAATTGGTTGAATCAAACGCTTTAAAACGTACCAACATTTGACAAAGGTATGTGGGTCTGTAAACACCATGTGAGAATATGGAGATGAATCAATAGTTGTTGAAGTGCTTAATAATCTCCACGAGGATCTTAAAAAATGCTTGAGAGCTCTTGTGAAGCGTTTGCCCAAAGAACAAGGTAACATGGAAACCCCTAAACTTGAACTTTTCAATTGATGAGATTCCCAATTCCAATATAAAATAAAATGTCCCACTTCAAGAAAAAAACATTGGATTTGATTAATCAAATTCATGATCCCTTGTCAACATTTTCAGATGTCAGGGACTCACACCCATAAGTTGATCCAATCCACCCATATTGTTAAAGACTTAAGTGGTCCATCCATGTTTCTTGCTTCAGGGTGACCATTTCGACTTTGATAGACCAAGAAACCTTGTTTATCCTTACTAAATAGATGGAAAGTGGGTCGTCTCAAAATTAGTGTCTGCAAGAAAACTTACTAAGTCGTAGCATAATCGTCTTGATAATTGCTTCTTCTTTTTTGTCTTCCAACTCTCACCTTTTTTGTCTTCCAACTCTCACACTAGTAGGTTTAGTGGCTACTACAGGCCGAGGAGGTTAACTAACTATGAAGTTCTAAACTATAGCTGTGAAGAAATGACCAATAATCACAATACCTTCCTTGATTTCTTCCGTCGACCATAGTTCATGACTTCCATTATTTCTTCCATGCTCGCTCCATAGAAACCCTCTTGCCTTGACTTATTAACTGGGCTTTCACTACCAAAGAAACTTGATAAAATGAGAGTACACTTCAAGTTTGCAATGAGTATGACCAGAACACTGATCATTAAGAAGTATTCATCCAAAAACGGACACAAACACCAGCCAAATTACAGGAGCACTAAGGCCAAGATAAACTAATGAAAATAATACTTTGCAAAAATAAGATGTTGATTGGGAGCTGTGTGCCTGCTCGAAATCCAACCAACAACCGCCAGCTATGGAGTACCGACACTCCTAAATGCTACCATATCCAGCGACACGTACGGGACACGCCAAATGGACGCCAACAATGGATTGAAAGATCGTGGCACTCAACAATGTGCACAAACAAATCCATACACTAGGCATATAGCACATGGATGTTGTGAGTTTCCATTCTCTAGTGTTTCTCTCTGCTAATCATTTGATTGTGAGATTAACCTCCAGGGATTGGACAAATTTGAAATAGTCTGGCCCAATCCGTCACTTCAGAATGAAAAATTGGGGTTAGGGTTATCCCTCCAAATCCAGAACTACAATCAAAAGATTCAGAACAGCCAATACTAGCACCAAAGCGCTGTCCACATGTAAACTTTCAACGAAAGAGCTATCCACAAATAATGTTTCAACGAAACAGCTATCGCCAGGTAACGTTTCAACTTTTCAGTAACCTCAAAGGAAATTGAATGGGCAAGTTTATTTGGTTTAAATTGTTGCCGTCTTTTTTGTTGCTTGCTCTTAATTTTTACAAGACTGGGGCCAAATATTTACATTGCATCGTTCGGAATAGGAAAAGTATAAAAATATAGCCCTAAGTGAGCTAAAGGCATCTTTTTAGCGTCATCTTATATGAAGTATTTTTTTTTTCAACTTTTTGGGTCATATTTCTATATTCTTCCGATTGCTCTCGTGCTCTCGTCAAGCCGAACTATGTGATGACCGGAATCTAGTAAAAATTAGGAGGGGAACAACCAACAAGACAGTACAAAAAAGACGGCAAAAATTCAAGCATCTTACTGTTTCAAGTATGATAAGGGACCATCGTGAAACCCTAGGGTGAATCAGGCAGACGACTGCAGAAGAGAGCAAAACGAAACAAAAATACAAAGCAGGAGAAGTAAATGCCGAAGTTACCGCGGGGGGAGGAGGTGGTGGTGGGAAAGAGATTTACGCTTTCTCTCAGCCAAAGCTCCATACTCGTGCTCAAGGCGCTCAAATTGCTGATAAGGCTGGACTCCGAAAGTGTCGTCTTCAGGGAAAGCCAGAGGATCCATCTCCCCCTCGAATCTGAATGCATACGCACCATCACCGTCTTCTTCTTCGTCTTCAGTTTCATCCTCGTATTCACCATTGCCATCCTCATCTCCCTCTTTCTGTTCTTGGTCGTCTTGTACTAGTTCCATTCTGCTATCATCACTAACTCTTTCGCGGGTGTCAATGGAATTCAAATTGGAGAATGAATTACTTTCACCCATACGTATCCTACAATTTTTATCGTGTCGTTCGGAGAATGGAATCCAAATTGGAGAATGAATTATTTTCGTCCATAACTATTTGTTAAAAATTTACCATACACGATTTATATGCGCATTCTAATTTTATACATATCTTGCGATTATTTATTCGAAAAAAGTCAAATCTTATTTTAAGAAATCAAATGCAATAATCTAAGGTGCCGTTCCGGATGTACAGTAAAAGGAAAAAAAGGTTTTTCAAGCTCAAAAATCATGTATTTACGCAAATAATTTTTCTACCAATATGAATCTTATTTGACCGATCTCATTGAGATCTTTTAAACGGTGCAAAAAAATTAAAAAATTATTTTTTATTTTCATTATATTTGAGCGCGAAAAACCTTCCTTTTTTTAAAATTCCTTTTACTGCACATTAAGAACGGCACCTAAGACAGTAAGGCCATCCACAGTGGTATAATCAAAATAGGATAACTAAAAGTTGACACATCAGCTTTTGATTATTCACTTAAGAGGTTGCTAAGCTTAACACAATGGTCGCTTCTATTTCATAACCAAACTAAGGGGTCCACTACAATTTTCTCTCTCTCTCGCGCGCGCGCATTCACTTCTCTCCATTTATGTTTTTTGGGGCAAAAATATATTGATTTTCTCTTTTAATTTTGGGAAAAAATCGGTGACTTTATTTCCTCTTATTATTATTTTTTTATTTTTTATTTTTTTGGGGGGGGGGGGGTGGGCGGGGGTAATAAAAACGATAAAGAATAGTGAAATACCTTAATCCGGCGACGATAGGTTGGATTGTAGATGATCGAGAGATATAAGTTTCACTTTTGGAGGGAAAAGAAAGAGAAATAATTTGTCGGTGAAGTGAAGAAGATATAGAGTAGGCGAGAAGAGAAGAAGAAAATACCAGTTAAAACACGCGTGTATACAAATTTTGGAACTAGTTAACTTATGTGGTGTGAAGTCCACAAATTTTGATTATTGAAAAAAGTTGCTAGTTTTGGTTATCCAAAGCCTAAAATTTGATTATTTTTAAGGATGCTGATAAGTTTGATTATACCATTGTGAGCTATTTTTTGCACCAACATTGTTAACTTTAAAAACAATTGGCTTTTGATTATACCACTGTTAAGGCTAAGTTTTTTCTTTTTCTTGTTGGTTGTTTATTTTTTTATGACATGTAATCTCCGTAGATAAAATCGGAACCAATCCATGACTCACGAATTAGATTGGAATCGAACCGCGTGACTTTAGATCCGAAGAATTAATTTGCGACTTGCATTTTAGAATCGGATTCATAGAAATTTGATCCGATCCAGACCGTGAATAGCCCTACTGCATATTCCTTGTTAAATTTTCAAGGGAGAAAAACCCTTGACGCACGCTCCTCCCCTCTTTATCAAAGTAATAACATAGGGTGAGTTTTCTTTACTTACTAGACTAAAGAGATTCGTTCCTGGGCCGTGGTACTATTTTACCCTAATTGTTATTTGAACAAGTCAAATATAAAGTCTTGCTCTGAATGGGGATAGTCTTTTAATTCCTTTTATGCATGTACATGGAGTATTGAAAAATCCAAACATCACATGTAGGAATTTATTGAACGTACCGCACTCCAAGGAGTTTTGAAAAATCCAAACATCACATGCATGTAGGAATTTATTGAATGAACCGCACTCCTTCGTACATGTTAGGAATCCATCGATGAGAGAGGTGTAGAGAAAGCTTGAACCCGACTCTTACAGTGATGAATATTAGCACAATTAAAATTTTAGAAGCCATACAATTGTGAATTCATAAGATCACTGAGCATATCACTATTTTTTGAAGATCTTTTTCTCGTGTGGAATCTATACAACAAAATAGAGCAATATTTTTTAAAATTAGAGCAACATCGACAACCGTCCAATCACAATTAGCAATAGAGTTCGGACACACATATATAATGTGTGTGCAAATCAAATGTTAAAAACATATGCATAATAGCTTCCGAGTACGGAGAGAAAGAGGCCTTGGCCAGCACTTTGCGGTGCCCAAGAAAACCGAGCACTCAATAATCTCTCGAATTTAATTGGGATAGAACATGAATTTCATTCCTTTCTTTCACTTCGCTATTTTTCTTGGTGGAAGAGCTCCTACTATATATACTCGTAGATTTCCCAATTTAGGTTGTAACGTCGATTGTTGTTGTCCTGAATTATTTTCAGTCGACACCACCTACTCCGATTTTAGAAGAATAATCCGTGATGTCTATCCTTGGCATGAAGCTTTTCATGTAACTCATTTTCGAGATGTTAGTTTTCGGTTGCCCATATATATATAGCAAATGACAAAACCTATGAAAACATTGCAATATTGCATGTTGCAAGTGAAGCAATTTCAAATCTTACGATTGCGATTATAATCCCCGTATTAGATTTCTTTGTATTTGTTCAGCGAGAATTAGGTTTGTATTCTAAGCACATACTACAGTATAATGCACATAGCCATGGTTTAGTCAATTTTGAATTTTTGAACAGCATGCATTATAGAGTTTCAATTAGTGGGCGGTGGCTAATTAGCATTAAACATCTGCCCATGCGAGCTTGTTCAGCTCGCACGGTGAACTATGGAGTCTTCACTCGATAAACTCTACACAATCTAGAGTCTCATGACCTCGAAAACCCTCACAATTGGCTCTCGCGGGTCCATTTGCTCGCGCAAGCCTATTCAACTTGTGGGCCCCATCTTGTGCCACGTGGCAGCAAGTCTCTTTCTACGTGGTAGTTGCTAGCCACATGTCAATCTCACGACCTTTCCACGTGTCGTAGGGTGAGTGGTCGATCAAACTTCTTCGCAAGTCAACGGTCATAATTTTGACCGCACCTACAATTACCCCCCACGCGCTTGCAGTGAACGTGTTGGCTCTGCCTCTTTACCAGCCCTGTCTGTTCGACTTCAAGCAAGCAACACTACTATGCCTCCTCCCACGTCTTTTCAATCTCCCGCGGAGTGTCATTGTGTAAACAAATCCATGGGGCACTCCGGGCTTAACAATTTACCTGATTGTTTTGCCCATGGCTCCAGTGATAAAATAACGAGTTTTGTTTCGTCAATTGCGCGTCACTAACCCACAACACCAACACGACACTTTAGAAGAGTTTAAAACTGATTAAGCCATTAAGGGATGGATTTAACACAATGACACACACGTGATGTACTTCACATGATCAAAATGAACATGTTTGTTCTTTCGTTGACAAATTCAATCGAACAACAAGAAGGCAAGTGAAATGCGAGATAGTGGATCAAACAATTAACGAATGAGTGGCGCTTCATATCAAACAACTGGAAGGCGCCCTAATTCAGCAAAAGGAATGATTCAAACCTATATATGAGCTTTTCATAAGTTAGAGGCGGTTAAGTACAAACAATAACAATTTGAGGGGATAAAGTGTTCTCCAAGCATAACTTGGGGGTTTAATTGTAATTTATCCAAAAAGAAAGGAGATATTTGGGGGTCTATGTGTTAAAAATGGGTCAAGCTTTTCCCCCAAACTTCATTACGGTCAAGAGAGAGCGTTCGAGATCGAGAGAGAGAAAGCAAATGACTAGCGACTGGAGAAGAAGATCGAGGAATTGAACTCGCACACTGTAGACACCCCAATCTGGATCTCCGAATGATCTTTAAGTTTCCCCAATGATGAAATAAGGAAAAATATACCTTCAAGGCTTGGATTGTTGCTCATTTGCTACTCCTTCTCTAACCTCAAGAAAATCCCATTTTAAACATATAGGGTGGCCCTCGGTTCAATTGCAAAAGAAAAAGATGCGTTTACTTTGTCAAAAACAACTTTTTTCATGACACTGAGGGTAAAATGGGCACACATTTCAATGTATAAAATACCTTTGAGTGAAACCAATTGGGTTAGAAAGAGGACTCAACAAGCTTTCCAACACTTCGAACCGCGCCCAAATCCGAGTTTGGGAGTGTCCGGGGCGCCCCCGCGAAGTTTGATGTGCTACGCTGTCACACAAAACCGCACGGCATTTTAGAAACGCCACGCGGCATTTTAGAAACGCCTTGTGGCATTTTAGAAAATTCCAAAAAATTGCTCCATCGCTCGAGATTTCAATATACAGCATGACATTTCTCTATATGTCGCGCGGCATTTCGGGGAAAAGTTCTGACAGTTGCAGAAAGCTGTCGGCCATGCCTGTAGGTGTAGAGAATAAATTTTATTCGGCCTAGAAGCCACCTCCCTTCTTTGTATTGATCATCCTTGGTCCTCTTGCCTATAAATACACCCCCCCCCCCCCCTCTAGTTGAGAAGCACCCTTTAAACTCTAAATAAAGTTACTCAGCTATTTTCTAGACTCTCACTCTCTCTCTCTCTAAAAATACCCCCATTCTTCTTCTCCTCTTAAGTTTAGTAAACTACTGACTTAGGAGGACCTCCACCTCAAAGCATCCAAACAACCTCACATCCTTCAATCCCCATTCAAGCATTCCAAGTCCAAATCAACTTCCATTCCTCCATCTTCAAGCACATCCAAGCTTCGATCAAAAGGTATAAACAAGTTCCTTGAGCTAAACCACGTTTAGCTTTGAGGGGAGCCGATCGAGGCCCTTCTCGGTCTTTCTATACTGAGTTTGGGTCTCAAACGAGCTTTATATTCAAAAGCGCAAAAAAATAATTTTTGCACTGGATACGCTATATCGTGCGGCATTTTACAACACCGCACGACGTAGTGTATTATATCGTGCATTATTTTGTTTCTTGTACATACTCCTTCTTATGTTATTTTGTTTAATCTGTTTATTGCTTTTTTGTGCGGGAAAATTCCATAGTCAAGTTTCATGTTAAAAGTCATTTTTATTTTATTTTATTAAATCTTTTAACATTTCAAAGAGCTTTTAACATTGCTTTACATGAGGAGATGAACAAAAGGGTCTCGTAAATCATTTTTCAGAGATTCGGGAAATCTAAAAAACTATTTTGCGGACATATGGTTTGTTTTGTCATGTAAAAGCGAACTGGTGCTGGAATGCGTACGCAGGTTCACCGCATGGTGTTTTAGTTACCCCGTGCGACGTATCCGAGTTGTCGTGCGGTGTTTCACATGATATTGGCGGACTGCTGTAATGCTATTATTTCATTTTCCGTACATTGCTCATCCATTTCATACTGTACAGTTTGCACCACAAGCACGCTAATGTGTTATATTTAATCCCGTGTCCCTTTCCCGTACATGTTTTAAAGTTAAGTTTTTCAAATGATATTAAATCCCCCATTTAAAATGCTTAGAGACCGGTTTTTACTGGGCGAGCAGGGTGCTTTTTCAACAAAACCTTCTCCGCTCGTAACGTGGCTCCCGGATCCAAAATCTCGATGTTTTCGCTAGACCAAAGCCTTTTTTTTTTTTCCCTCAAACAAACTCTCAGTTTCTCGGATTATCTATCTCAAAAATCCGGGTGGCGACTCTTCGATCGCGCCGGGCGGGAAGCCCACACACACGAAGCAGAAGATCAGTCCGAAAACAAGGTATCTCTCTCCCTCTGTCTCTCTCTCTCTTTGGAATTAGTTAGGGTTCCATTTGTGATACAGGAAGCAATTAGGGTTTGATGGAAAATGCCGCAAACAACAACGATAACCAGGGGAACACGCCTATTTCTGTTATCACTGTAACAAGTCATTACATAAATTTAAAGCCTTGGATGATCACAATAGAGACACACAAATTTTGGGAGCATACCTGTTTTCCGTGCCACAATAAGTTCCAATATTTTAGTCTACTTGTTGATCACAACACAAAACATCATCATTAAGGTACTCCTGACCTTTTTTTGTTTATCCCACTTGTTCTAAATGAGAATGAGAAATGATTTGGATATCTTTTCGTAATAGGTCAATTTGGACAGTGCTGAAGCAAACATGATCAAGAATTTTCTTGCTAGTCTTGCCTTGCAGCCTGTATGAAACATTTCTCTTTCTTGTTTTTGCTAGAGATTCTTTGGTTCCCATGAGTCTAACTTGCGTAGTTAATGAAAGAGATCTCAACAATATGATCGCAATCATATTGTTGCGATCTCTTTCATTAACTACGCAAGTTAGACTCATGGGAACCAAAGAATCTCTAGCAAAAACAAGAAAGAGAAATGTTTCATACAGTATTGTCCAAATTGACCTATTACAAAAAGATATCCAAATCATTTCTCATTCTCATTCAGAACAGGTGGGATAAACAAAAAAGGCCAGGAGTACCTTAATGATGATGTTTTGTGTTGTGATCAACAAGTAGACTAAAATATTGGAACTTGTTGTTGCACGGAAAGCAAGTATGCTCCCAATATTTGTGTGTGTCTCTGTTGTGATCATCCAAGGCTTTAAATTTGTGGAATGACTTGTTATAGTGATGGTAAAAACAGGCGTGTTCCCCCTAGTTATCGTTGTTGTTTGCGGCATTTTCCATCAAACCCCAATTGCTTCCTGTATCACAAATCGAACCCTAACTAATTCCAAAGAGAGAGAGACAGAGAAACAAAGGGGGAGAGATACCTTGTTCTCGGACTGATCTTTTGCTTCGTGTGCGAGTTCGGTTCATCGATCTTCTTCTCCAGTCACTAGTCGTTCGCTTTCTCTCTCTCGATCTCGAACGCCTCTTGAACGTAATGAAGTTGTGGGTGGGGAACCTTAACCCGTTTTTAACATGTAGACCCGCAAATATCTCTTTTCTTTTTGGGTAAATTATAGTTAAACCCCAAGTTATGCCTGGAGAACACTTTACTCCCTCAAATTGTTATTGTTTGCACTTAACTGCCAAGTTATGCCGCGTACTAAAAGTTGTTTCCTTGAAAAACGACACTTTTTTTTAAAGCAAACTTTCTTAGTCGTTATACGATACTTACTATGGTCCAACTTGAATGCGAGTTGAAGAGACTGAACATGCAAGAGTTGCCTAGCAGAGAAATAAACATCGTTCCGCTCAACAATTTGGCCACTCTTACTTCAATATCATCACGACTTGGTTTGGAATGCACCTAGGAGGGTGCACATGGCCCTAACTCTAGTTCTATAATTCCAAAAAACAAAGTCATCGATCTTCATGGTCAAGGGGGGAAGCTAGACCTCCTAATCAAGATTCTGGGCAATGAAATGGTATGGCCGGTGAATGTGGAAGTCATTGTTGAAGATACTAGAAGGTTGACCCAACAATTTTAAAATTGCAATTATCATTTTGTTTGGCGATCGGCTAATGTGGCTGCGCACGTGTTAGCAAGTTTCAGAATGCAAGGTTCTGGTAAAATTTGGGAAGCTAGACCTCCTGTTTGATTATTATTTTCTTTCGGGAAAGATAATCGTCTTTGTTAATGTTTGGGGTGGATTGTTATCAATAAAATCATTCTACTGTTTTGGGAGGTGGTTTTTTTTTTTGGCTTGGTGGAAGTTAGTATTGTTGTGTGAGGATTGGCTCACAAACCAAGGACTTACCTTCTGGAAGCTCAAAGTTGCAATTGCTGGTGTACGCAACAGGAATCAGACCAAAATAATGGATGGAGTAGATTCTTGCATATCCCCGGTTTCGGATAGGGTTACTAACCAGCCCAATGTCTCGAAACCGCTTTCCCTTTGCTTCTGATAGCAGCAAGTTATCAATTGGGTTTCCATCTAGTGCACTAACAAAACGACGATAATCACTGTCGTCGTCTTCGGCAAGCATAAGCCATGGGAGTTGTTGAGACCCTTTGAAATTCTCCTTCACCCCTACCGATCGCCACTATCTGAAAACTCTACCGAAAGACGAAAAATCTTCCAAAAAATGCACTCTTTTGGCAATCAGAATGAGAATATCTTGAGCACTGCCCAATTTGCCATAAGTTTGTAACTGCAGAGCAAAAGATAAAAACGGGTGCAGATGAAAGACAACAATGGAGGAATGACAGACTTGTTTTTGTGAGGTTCGAAAAGGTTCCGTGAGTTTGAATCCAAAATTTGGACTTGGAGAAAAAAAAAAGAAGAAGAAGAAGAAGGTATAGTCCACGTAGTACTCAAGCGCGCATTCGAGCCGTCTAAGCGTGTTTTAGACGGTCAGGATTAATTTAGTGGCCAAGAAAGAAGAAGTTTTTGGGTGGAAATAGGGTATAGTCCACGTGATACCCGAGCATGTATCTGAGCCGTCCAAACATATTTTGGACGGCCATATTTAGAGGTTGAGAAAGAGGAGAGTGGTTGGCTAAGTAAGAGAGAGAGTGCTCGGATTTGAGCCGTCCAAAACACAGACGGCTCGGATACGCATTGGGTACCGCCACGTGCTACCCAATTTGCACCCAAAAACTTCTCGGAGAAAGGAAAAAAGGAAACCTGTACACCATCTTCTCTAAATTTGTTAGCCAAATTACCTATTCAAAATTCGCTTTTCTATTTTAATTAACTACGTATTGTTTAGACACACCGCATCGGTCTTTCTATTTTACCTTTACCCCCTTTGAATTACTCTTTTCATTATTTATTTATTCGTCAAGCAATAAAAATAATATATTTCAACCATCACTGAATGTAACCCGAACCAACGACAACGTTATCAGAACTACGGTCGTTAAGGAAGATCATCCATGAAAAAAGTCATTTTGATTTGTTATTTTGCATGGTACCACCAAGCGAATGATCGGGATCATATTTTGGTGCACAATTAAAAACCTCTAAGTTGCAATGTAGCACATCAGAAATACGGTCTGACCCATAGAGGTGGACAGAAGCGACTAAAAGAGCCGCCTTTATAGCAAGGAGCCACGCTTCGATCTTCCATGTTGTAGATACCCATGTCTTTTCCTCCGCCTCGCTTGAAGTGGGGGTATGATGGTGAACAATCGTCCGTGAAATAGATACAGTTAGGTCTAATACCTTGGAATTTGGCGACTCGAACAGAGATAGAAGCGTTGTCCCCCACGAATAGGGCATTATCAACTAAGCTCTGTAGCTCCACCCATTCCCTGTTTCTTAAATCCACCTTAAATACTCTAAACTCCGAAGTCCCGTAATCAATCCTAGACTCGTCCAAATCACTGTCTTCGTCCAAATCCTCATCACCATAGTCTCCCAAAAAAATCAAATCGTACCCATCTCGAACAACTACCAGTACCTCCCCTTTTGATTCAACTATGTAGGCTCTCTTGAACCTTAGTATTCCACGAGGTATTCCTCCAACCAAATGTGCCACCGTTGGATCACGTCCCCCAACGTCGCAAACAAATATGTTTCCTGCAAAATTAATTGCGTAAAACTGGCCATTGTAATATGTTATATCAACAAAGGCACCCGGACGGGTTTCGATGGTGGTCCAGGCCTTGTCCCCAGGTTTCCAAAAACCAAGGTAACCGCAGCCTTCGTGAATAACCATGAGTACAAAGTTGTTTTCTTTTGATGAAAGACAAGGGTGTGAAGACAAGACGGCCTTTTGAATAAAGGTGAAAATGTTAGGCACGTTACCTTCCAGATAATATTTGAAAGTAGAGATATGGGGAAGAGGTATTTGAAACCGTGATATAGGATGGAGTAGATTCATATCCCCGATTTCGGATAGAGTTACTAACCAGCCCAACGTCTCAAAACACCGCTTTCCCTTTGCTTCTGGTAGCAGCAAGTTATCAATAGGGTTTCCATCTAGTGCACTAACAAAACGACGATAATCATTGTCGTCGTCCTCGGCAAGCATAAGCCATGGGAGTTGTTGAGACCCTTCGAAATTCTCCTTCACCGCTACCGATCGCCACGATCTGCAAACTCTACCGAAAGACGAAAAATCTTCCAAAAATTCCACTCTTTTGGTTATCAGAATCAGAATATCTTGTAGGAGCTCTGCCCAATTTGCCATAAGTCTGTAACTGCAGAGCAAAAAACTAAAACGGGTGCAGATGAAAGACAACAATGGAGGAATGACAGACTGGGTTTTGTGAGGTTCAAAAAGGTTCTGTGAGTTTGAATCCAAAATTTGGACTTGGAGGAAGGAATGTGTATTTAATCCAAAATTAAATGGAGAGGATTTTGACGAGGTTGGTGCAGCATGAATTTTGAATTTTGCCTCTTCACTTTGCCGAAAATTGCACTTTGCCTAGCCTTGTGCACTTGCTCTTAGAGCCTGTTTGGTTAAGATAAAAGGGGAAGGAAAATAATAGAAAGGAAAGTACAAAACAATACTAGAAAGGAAAGTATAAAATAATTTGGTATTTCTCATCGGATTATCAATCTAAATAATGAAAGAATTCCTTTTTGAATTTATTTTCTTTTTCTGTCTTGCTTAAGCTTAACAAAAGAAGGAAAATTCTAAAATCAGTGTAATGGACTGACAATAACAAATGTGTGAATGTGTATTAAAAAGTGTAAAAAGTACACAGGAATACATGTTTTCGTTATCTTCTTGTGGGTTTATTGTCAGTCCAGTGGGTTAACAATAGAAAGACCGACAAAAGAAAGCCTTCAAGAATGTGAATGTATTTTCCTTTACTGCCCTATTTGGTAAAACAAATTGCTTGTTTTCGTGGGGGAAGAACTCCTATTATACTTGTAATCTTAGGCTGCGTTCTTATGAACTTAACTTGAACTCAAGTTAAATATGAGAATTTTATCTTTATTTGAATTTTTTTTGCATTTGTTAATTTTGTGCCAAATTTTTTTGGGTTATTGATTCGTCTCGACGAGATGAATCGGAAAAGTAAAAAAAAATTCACTTTTATCCAAGTATTTGGAGAAATAATCACTTTTTAGCACAAAAATAAACAAAATTCTCAAATTTATATTAAGTTTATAGTTGGAACTACCCGTAATAACCAATTTGCAAGTTATCATAAAGAGATTCGTTCCTGGCACTGTTTTACCCCAATTGTTATTTGAACCAGTCAAATATTCGTACAAGTCTTGCTTTGGATGGGGATAGTCTTTAGGACTTTGTCACGCGGGGCCCACTTCGGCCACCGGACGGTTGATCCAAGTCGTCCAAAAATTTTAAAAAAAAAAGATAAGTGGGCCCTCGCGAGAATCAACGGCATCCGATATGTGAGTGTAGGTGCTCGGTGGCTCCAATCGGTTTCCTTAGCATTAGCGTAGTCTTTAATTCCCTTTATTGAACGAACTGCACTCCTTCGTACACGTTCAGAGTTTATCGATGAGAGAGGGGATAGGGAAAGCTTGAACCCGACTATTACAGTGACGAATATATCTAAATTTTGGAAGCTACACAATTGTGAATTCATAATTTTACCAGTATTATAAATATTTTTAACAATTTTAGTATTTACCTTAATGTGATATAATATATTTTATACAGAAAACTTCAGGTAAAGGCGCCCTTAACTTATTAAGTTAAGGACGTCCCTTTACCGACCAATTTGCGATGATCTGAGCCGCTCAATATGTTCAGAACGTAATTTTATGAGTACCCGCGAGAAATCAGAAAAAGACCGGAAATGGCTTGATCCGAACAGTTTTTGTTTGTATTTTATCGAACGGTTCAAATAAAAAGTGCTCAAATCAAGCCATTCCGGTAAATTTTTTTGCTAATTTCTCCAGATACCCTTAAAATCACGTTCTGAACACATTGAGCGGCTCGGATAATCAAAATTTGATCGGAAAAGGGGAGAAAATGGAACGTCCACATTTTATTTAAAATTAGAACGCCCTCATAGGAAGGGGTGTCACGTCCTCGATTTTCGACATAAATATTCATAACTTTGCATAATTGAAATCCTCGCGATAATATAAATAATACCCCAAAAGACATTACAATTTTCAACATTTAGATAACCAGATTAACCGTTACAACATCTCTAAAAAAAAAAAAAAAAACAATACAATGGAATACTGTTTAATTTACAAACATAAAAATGGCTCCTGAAAAACAACATTTAAACGAGACGCCTGTCATGCACTTCATGTCACTGCTTCTGTGGTGTACCTGAAATGATAATAGGTTTGAGCAAACACGCGCCCAGTAGAGAATTCTATACTCAAACTATATGGGAATGTGATGAATCGTGCACCGTGAAAGAGTGAGTAAAGACAGATACGCCCAAGGTACGAACGATTTCCAACGAGCTGCACGCTTTGATCAAAGGATTCTAGACTTCACCGGAATGTCACTAACCATCTACTCCTCAAACTAGATACATCGATATACTCACATCAATCCACCTTAGTCTATAACCAATTTAAAATCATCTTATAGTTCTACGTGCGATACTACAATCCTCCTCGAATTTACAGTCATCATTATCCAATCCCTTCATTACAAAATCCTTCCTTTCTTTTAATCAAATATTTTCCATCAATAATCACTAGGGTCACCTCGGGTCTACTTCCCTCGAGCGTAGGGTCACCCCGAGTCTATTCCCCTAATAAAAATTATCACTTGGGTCACCTCGGGTCTATTCCCTCGAGCGTAGGGTCACCCCGAGTCTATTCCCTCAATCATAAATTGCTCATTTGGGTCACCTCGGGTCTATTCCCTCGAGCGCAGTTAACCCCGAGTCTGTTCCCTCAATAATAATTATCACTGGTTAGCGGAAACGCACATCGCTTAACCGACCATCCGTCATTTCATAATCAACTTCATCATCTGTCTATCGGTGGCACCACAAAACCTTAATCAACCTTCACATAACTCTACAAATATTCATGTTCATGCCTTTTCATTAGTCTTCATATCTGTATCTTACCTAATGTACTAAGCTCATATACACAATTCATGCTATGCTCTATCCATTTGTTTCTACGCTTGAACCGCATAAGGTGAATGCCACAAGAATTTGAAGGGGGTTCAATAAGCTGCAAGGACACAAGTTATTATATCATCTTAAACGGTTCTCTCACAACATCGATTTCATTCCAAGCATTCTAAACAACCAACTATATCACAACATTGGCTAATGAACAAACACATACCATTCCCCACGTATGTCACCATACTCTAAATACTAGCAAACCCATAGTAGCTCTACGGCTTACGACTCGTTTGTACCGACATTAAGGATGCAAGATGAATAGGTTCAGCGAGACGGCTCATGGGGGAACGAGTTACTAAGTTACCCATCGGATCGCTAGACCAGCTCACACCTACCAAACACACTTATCAGAACACCTCGCATTACCTACGGTACTCCTAAGCAACCTTGTGGTAGTTTATTCATCTCCAACATTATCAAAGTTATGTTCTATGAGTGACTTGGTAAGGAAAGAGATCGATAAATCATCAGAGGATGAGCAACCAAGCTTAGAGATGGTTTAAAGAGTGTTTTAGAAGTGTTAAAGGTGGTCGGGACTCAAAGTAGAGGAGTAGGGATCAAAATCAACAAAACTTTCCGAGTACAAGGTGTTATCGATAGCACAAATTCAACTCATAGACATATAGGAAGAGCAAGAAATCCCTACCTCGAAGTTGGAGAGCAAACACGAAAGGAGATCGGGCCACGCAAGCCCTTGACTCCAAAATCTTCAAAATCAACCGAATGATCCTTCTCCAAGCAAGACCCACGAAATTTAAGGTTGGAATCGCGTATGGAAGGTAAATTGGAAGTGGGTTTGTATAGATTTCAAATGGTTTTGCGAGAGAGAGGTTGCCGAGAGAAAAAAGAAAGAAAAAGGAAAGTGGGAGAAATAATTCTCTCCTCGAGAATTATAGAGTCGGGGAGTTATCCCATGCTTCTCGCGCCACACACTCACACGTGCACCTCTTGTGTAATTACGCTTATATCCTACCGTACATACGCCCCATCGTATATCCACACCGTCTATCTCGACAAGTCGTACGTTTACAAGAGAAAAATATGGCCTCAAAAATACGGGTCTCTACAAGGGGACTCATACTTTATATTCATATAAAACTTAGGGGTAAACTGTTATTCTTATCCAGTTATCTGTAAACTACTACACAATCGTCCAATCCGAGCCTTTTATTTATTTTTTTCATAAACACTTTCATATTTTGTTGTCATGTTTTCCAACAATTTTAAAAAATCTAAATCCTACTTCCATACCTGCATCTCAGTTTGGGACTTAGCCAAATTTTTTTTTTTTTATCCCCACTTAGCCAACTTGACCCTACATATTCTCAATCAAATACACCAATCATTATACAAAAATATTCTATATCTCTTCCATTTTCCTCTCTTTCTTTTCGAACACTATTTTCTAATAAAAAAAATATTTTACTAAATAATTGTTTTTTTTTAGAAAACAGTTTTTTAAAAGTAGTTTTTTTCCAAAAACTATTTTGCATTTCTAGTGAATAGTTTTTATTAGTTTCACAACTATTTTTAGAAAAATTATTTTCTAGTGTTCACAGTTTTAAATTTTTTGTTGTTTGAAAAGAACAAATTGAGCCCATGGCCAGCCATTTTCAAAGGACGAGTACCACGAGCTACTAAGCAAAACTAAATGTTATTTTCGTCTCTAAAACTCCAGCAAAGCCTCTCACAAAAATCCCACTTAAAGTCACTCAAACCACTTGGTTTTTGGCTTATTCGAGCCAAGAGCTCTCTTCCGCAGTTGCACTCACCCTTCCTAGGGAGACTCTTAGTGTTCTTTTTTTTTTTTTTTTATATTTTGGTTTTTTTTTTTTTTTGATATAACATGTTTTCCTGTTTTCTTTGAATATATTTACTCGAGACACGCATTTTCGGTGTTATGTATAGTTTTTTTTTTTTTTTCATTGGTGTTTGGATAGTGTTTTTTGTTTTATCAAAGTTTTTATGCGTTTGAGTTTGTGCATGCAAAAGTTAGGGATTGAAAAATTGTTTGTTCTTTATTTGCTGATTCAAGTTAAACAGGTCAATGAATATGCTTGGGTTATTGTTTCTACAAAATTGAATTCATTGGACTGGGATTGATATAGGTTTCAATGTCCAGTATTTATTTGCGTGTGCTGACCGTTCTAGCCATGCCTTCAAGCACGGGGATGCACTAGTCAGACTATACACGAGCAAAAGACCCCATCCAGATACAACTGTGCTACTTGCACAGATTATTTTGCACATATCTTGCACATACATTTTTGTGGGGCCCATATCGGGGTCCCACAAAATTCTAAACCGCTCATTTTTTTAAAAATATTTTTTGGAGGGTTCTTGTAAAAAATTAGCTCCAATAAATATCGGTAAGGGCTTTCTCAGAATTCGTAGGGCGAAACAGAATAATTCGCCCTACGATTTCTGAGAAAGCCCTTACCGATATCCGTTGGAGCTGATTTTTTACAGAAACCCTTCAAAAAATATTTTTTTAAAAAATGAGCAGTTCGGATCATTTTGTGGGACCCCGATATGGGCCCCACAAAAATTTTTGTGCAAGATTGATATGTGCAAAATTATGTGTGTGAGAATCATTACTGATCTAGATAGGACTGAGGTACACCTAGATCAGCTGGCAGGACTTAGAGAGCTCTTCAAAGCCATGCACCCCTACCAGGCTACCATCTGATCGATCGTCAAAAACCTTTACCTCTCCAATTTTACTTCAACCTTTCACGAAACTTAGAATACACTTCCTCTCGCAGCATGTTTAATCACATGTATTACAAGGATATAAGCATATTACCAAAAAAAAAAGTACATCATCTTCAAAAGTGAACAAATCAAAATATCAGCATATAGTCGCCACCTCGGAGCAATTAAATGGTTTCACTAAAATAGGATGCGAATGCACTATAGGATTTTCGGTTTCCGTTAAGCTAGGTAGTGCAACTGCGCTATAGGATTTCCGGTTCCCATCAAACTAGTAGAGTACTGTAAAGACTCTGAGTTTTTGGCCTCTCAGATACCCTTCATATCTTGGAAGACACCATGTGACCAAAAAATAACAAGCCCTAGGGAAAAGTGAACGATTTTTAGACACACAATGTATAGAAGAAGACCCCGAATTGCAATATTTCCAGCTCAGAAGCTGAATGAAATCACCCAAAAAAGCTGCTTCAGAATAATCTTCCACCCAAACTTTGCAAATCCATATAAAAGCTCCAAATATAAATCCACATGCAATAGATCATATTGGACCCAAAAAAAATATGGAAGGAAAACAATCCACAATAAGAAAACCTAACCACACACAAATCAGTTCGCTCCACCATCTTGCGAAAACAATTTTAGACAGAACTGTCTGTTTCAATTATTGAATGATAGGTATATGGGTACCAATACCATCAACATGATTTTGCTCACAATCAAGACATTCCAGCGCAAGGATCACCTTTGACTACTTTAGCATGATTTTACGGGCCAGGATTGGAGAGAGTTTACGGGTCAGGATCGGAGAGGAGCCCGACTCAAGAACTCCTATTATACTCATAATCTTAGAAGGATGAGAACTAACTACTTTAGCATCTACATTGGGAATGCAAGTATTTCTATCGATCTCATTAGTCCGATCCTTGTAAGAACTACCCGTAATAACTAATTTGCAAAATGGATCTGGTTATAAACTTACTACAATAAAGAGATTCGTTCCTGGGCCGTGGTACTATTTTTCCCTAATTGCTATTTGAACAAGTCAAATATGAAGTCTTGCTCTGAGTGGGGATAGTCTTTTAATTCCCTTTATCCAAACATCACATGCATGTAGGAATTTATTGAACGAACCGCACTCTTTCGTACATGTTAGGAATCCATCGATGAGAGAGGGGTAGAGAAAGCTTGAACCCGACTCTTACAGTGATGAATATCAGCACAATTAAAATTTTAGAAGCCATACAATTGTGAATTCATAAGATCACTGAGCATATCACTATTTTTTGAAGATCTTTTTCTCATGTGGAATCTATACAACAAAATAGAGCAATATTTTTTAAAATTAGAGCAACATCGACAACCATCCAATCACTATTAGTAATAGAGGTCGGACACACATAATGTGTGTGCAAGTCAAATGTTAAAAACATATGCATAATAGCTTCCGAGTACGGAGAGAAAGAGGCCTTGGCCAACACTTTGCGGTGCCCAAGAAAACCGAGCACTCAATAATCTCTCGAATTTGGGATAGAACATGAATTTCATTCCTTTCTTTCACTTCGCTATTTTTCTTGGTGGAAGAGCTCCTACTATATATACTCGTAGATTCCCAATTTAGGTTATAACGTCGATTGTTGTTGTCCTGAATTATTTTCAATCGACACCACCTACTCCGATTTTAGAGGAATAATCCGTGATGTCTATCCTTGGCATGAAGCTTTTCATGTAACTCATTTTCGAGATGTTAGTTTTCGGTTGCCCATATATATATAGCAAATGACAAAACCTATGAAAACATTGCAATATTGCATGTTGCAAGTGAAGCAATTTCAAATCTTACGATTGCGATTATAATCCCCGTATTAGATTTCTTTGTATTTGTTCAGCGAGAATTAGGTTTGTATTCTAAGCACATACTACAGTATAATGCACATAGCCATGGTTTAGTCAATTTTGAATTTTTGAACAACATGCATTATAGAGTTTCAATTAGTGGACGGTGACTAATTAGCATTAAAAATCTGCCCATGCGAGCTTGTTCAGCTCGCACGGTGAACTATGGAGTCTTCACTCGATAAACTCTACACAATCTAGAGTCTCATGACCTCGAAAACCCTCACAATTGGCTCTCGCGGGTCCATTTGCTCGCGCAAGCCTATACAACTTGTGGGCCCCATCTTGTGCCGCGTGGCAGCAAGTCTCTTTCTACGTGGTAGTTGCTAGCCACATGTCAATCTCACGACCTTTCCACGTGTTGTAGGGTGAGTGGTCGATCAAACTTCTTTGCAAGTCAACGGTATAATTTTGACCGCACCTACAATTACCCCCGCGTGCGCTTGCGGTGAACGTGTTGGCTCTGCCTCTCTACCAGCCCTGTCTGTTCGACTTCAAGCAAGCAACACTACCGTGCCTCCTCCCACGTCTTTTCAATCTCCCGCGAAGTGTCATTGTGTAAACAAATCCATGGGGCATTCTGGGCTCAACAATTAACCTAATTGTTTTGCCCATGGCTCCAGTGACAAAATAACGAGTTTTGTTTCGTCAATTGCGCCTCACTAACCCACAACACCAACACGACACTTTAGAAGAGTTTAAAACTGATTAAAGGGATGGATTAATATAACACAATGACACACACGTGATGTACTTCGCATGATCAAAATGAACATGTTTGTCCTTTCATTGACAAATTCAATCGAACAATGACAAGGCAAGTGAAATGCGAGATAGTGGATCAAACAATTAACGAATGAGTGGCGCTTCATATCAAACAACTGGAAGGCACCCTAATTCAGCAAAAGGAATGATTCAAACCTATATATGAGCTTTTCATAAGTTAGAAGCGGTTGAGTGCAAACAATAACAATTTGAGGGGGTAAAGTGTTCTCCAGGTATAACTTGAGGGTTTAACTGTAATTTACCCAAGAAGAAAGGAGATATTTGTGGGTCTACGTGTTAAAAACGGGTCAAGCTTTGCCATGTTCAGGAGAGAGCATTCGAGATCGAGAGAGAGAAAGCGAACGACTAGCGACTGGAGAAGAAGATCGATGAACCGAACTGATCTTCTGCTTCGTGTGCGAGTTCGGTTCATCGATCTTCTTCTCCAGTCGCTAGTCGTTCGCTTTCTCTCTCTCGATCTCAAACGCCTCTTGAACGTAATGAAGTTGTGGGTGGGGGGAAGCTTGACCCGTTTTTAACATGTGGACCCGCAAATATCTCCTTTCTTTTTGGGTAAATTATAGTTAAACCACAAGTTATGCCTGGAGAACACTTTACTCCCTCAAATTGTTATTCTTTGCACTTAACCGCCAAGTTATGCCGCGTACTAAAAGTTGTTTCCTTGAAAAACGACACTTTTTTTTAAAAGCAAACTTTCTTAGTCGTTATACGATACTTACTATGGTCCAACTTGAATGCGAGTTGAAGAGACTGAACACGCAAGAGTTGCCTAGCAGAGAAATGAACATCGTTCCGCTCAACAATTTGGCCACTCTTACTTCAATATCATCACGACTTGGTTTGGAATGCACCTAGGAGGGTGCACATGGCCCTAACTCTAGTTCTATAATTCCAAAAAACAAAGTCATCGATCTTCATGGTCAAGGGGGGAAGCTAGACCTCCTAATCAAGATTCTGGGCAATGAAATGGTATGGCCGGTGAATGTGGAAGTCATTGTTGAAGATACTAGAAGGTTGACCCAACAATTTTAAAATTGCAATTATCATTTTGTTTGGCGATCGGCTTGATAAGAGAATACGGAAAAAGAGAGATCGAATATGGAGAAAGTGAATATTGTATTGAATTATCATGTACATAAGCCCTACTATTTATACAAGAGGGAGAGTACTAACTATGGAAAGTCAATCCTAATCAAATCGTGATAAGCTCCTAATTACAATCAATCCAAAATGTTCTACATTATTCTAACATCCCCTCAAACTTAAGGAGGTAGTGCAGAGACCAACTTGAGTTTGGAAGCTAAGTCATGGAAACGGCCAGAAGGATGAGCCTTGGTGAAGATGTCAGCTGTCTGATTAGAAGAGGAAATGGAGACAAGGCGAATAATGCCTCGGGCAACATGTTGTCGTATGAAGTGGCAATCAATCTCATCAAATAGCAACTCTACAGAAGGATCAGTAAAGAATAATGAAGTGGAAACAGACGGTAAATAAAACTTTGACATGGAGGAAAACATCTTATGTTCCCAAAATATGACATGATGAGAAATACGAAGACGCTTAGAAAGTGGATCCCAGCATCTATACCCCTTGTGCTCAATTCCATAACCTAAGAAGCAACAAAGACGAGCTCGGGGTTCTAACTTTGTACGCTCATGAGGTTGAAGTAAGACAAAACAAGCACAGCCAAAGACTTTGAGATCATATGCAGGCAAAATACCATAAAGACGTTCATAAGGTGATTGATTCCCAATAATGGGAGAGGGGACACGGTTAATAGTATACACTGCGGTTAAAGCTGCTTCTCCCCAAAAACGTTCTGGACATGAGGAAGATATAAGAAGTGCACGAGTGGTGTCTAAAATATGTCGGTGTTTACGCTCAGCATGCCCATTTTGTTGTGACGTGCCAAGACAGGATCGGTGAGGTAGAGTTCCATTTTGACGAAGAAAGTTCAAAAATGATGTTTCTCTGTATTCCATGGCATTATCAGCACGAAAAACTTTAATAGTACGAGAAAATTGAGTTTGAACCATTTTTGCAAAATCAAAGTAAATTTGTGGTAGCTCGGATTGTCTACGTAAAAGGTAAATTCATGTAAAACGGGAGTAGTCATCAACAAATATCACAAAGTATTTTGATCCACCCATGGTGGTGTTGGGGGAAGGTCCCCAAATATCAGAGTGAATTAAATCAAATGGGGCAGACGAAACAGAATCACTTTGGGTAAAAGATAATGCTGGTTGTTTAGCGAGTTGACACGAAAGACAATCAATATGTTCATCTTTAACTGATCCTAGATAACCACTCGAAACTAAAGTACGTAGTCGACCAAAAGAAACATGACCTAATCGAGAATGCCAAAGACCTATAGAAGTGGAGGCATTGGAGGTTACAGAACATTGTAAAGAACTCACAGATTGAACGGAAGATTGAACGGAAGGAACAGAAAGATGAGACTGAGCTATAGCAGAGAGCTGAGATGGAATGTGAAGATTGATGAGCTCATATAAACGTCCAACTTTACGGCCTGTCCCAATCGTCTTTCCTGTCCGAGGATTCTGCACCTGACAACCAGTAGAAGAAAAGGTGATCGTGAGACCGAGTTCACATAATTGACCAATAGAAATTAGGTTCAAGGTAAGGGTAGGAACCAAGTAAGCATCAGAAAGGGACATGCTAGGAGTAGAAACAGTACCGACATGAGTAACAGGCATCATAGAACCATCAGCAGTATGAATAGATGGAGTCCGAGAATTAGTAGCTTTTGTGGAAAAAATATGTGGATCAGATGTTATGTGTTGCAACACGCAGAATCAAAGAACCATGAGGATTTACCTGAGGTGGCAGACAAAGCAGTGGAAGAATGCTTACCGGAATGGGAGAGCAATCCAAATTTAGAGAGAATCTGTGTAAATACATACGGGAGATCGCTTTTGAGGAAGCGTGTGGAAGATGGGTACTGTTTGAGGTCTTCCAAGATGGCGTGAGCATATAGTGATATGTCAAATTGTTCCATAGTAGCAAAGCCAAGTTGCAGCAGCTCTGTAGAGAAAAATAAATAACAATACAGTGGGTAGGAAGAAAAAAAATTAATGATGGTGAGGCCTAGTTTGGTGTGGGACGCAGGTTGACTGAATGAAAAATTGGTTTTAGGTATTGGTTTGGGCCTGACTGTTTTGGGTCTCCCCCTTTTCTTTTCTTTTTTGTGTTGTTGTTGTAGAGTTTACTGGGCTTAGAAAATTGGGCTAGGGAGTTGGGCCTGTTTGGTCTAGGTAAAGCCGGAAGTATATTGGGATTTTAGAGAGAAAGGTATGGCGATCTGTATTGCGGCAGTGGTTGACGGCGACGAACAATGTGAAAGGACAGCGGTTGAAGGTGGTCGACGACGTGGAGTGTGGGCGAGTGGCAATAGCTGGGAAGGTTTATGGGTCACAGAATTGATGGTGCAAGTGAGCCGCAAGTCGGACAAGTCACGGCAAAACAGAACCGGTAGTGCGACCGTGGATACTGGGTGGGTTTGGGATATGGAACGCAAACTTATTCTGGTTTTGCGATGAGAGAGATGATTTAATGGAGGTTGTGGGTAAGAATTGATTACTGGTTGCTGATTTTCTGGTAATGGGTTCGGATGATGAAGGCGATGATCGGAGCCGTAGCTCTGATACCATGATAAGAGAATACGGAAAAAGAGAGAATATGGAGAAAGTGAATATGTACATAAGCCCTACTATTTATACAAGAGGGAGAGTACTAACTATGGAAAGTCAATCCTAATCAAATCGTGATAAGCTCCTAATTACAATTAATCCAAAATGTTCTACAATCTTCTATATTAGTCTAACAAATGTGGCTGCGCATGTGTCAGCAAGTTTCAGGATGCAAGGTTCTAGTAAAACTTGGAAAGATGCAAGGTTCTAGTAAAACTTGGGAAGCTAGACCTCCTGTTTGGTTATTATTTTCTTTCAGGAAAGATAATCGTCTTTGTTAATGTTTGGGGTGGATTGTTATCAATAAAATCATTCTACTGTTTTGGGAGGTGAATTTTTTTTTTGACTTGGTGGAAGTTAGTATTGTTAGTTGTGTGAGGATTGGCTTACAAACCAAGGACTTACCTTCTGGAAGCTCAGAGTTGCAATTGCTGGTGTACGCAACAGGAATTAGACCAAAATAATGGATGGAGTAGATTCATATCCCCGGTTTCGGATAGGGTTACTAACCAGCCCAACGTCTCGAAACACCGCTTTCCCTTTGCTTCTGGTAGCAGCAAGTTATCAATTGGGTTTCCATATAGTGCACTAACAAAATGACGATAATCACTGTCGTTGTCTTCGGCAAGCATAAGCCATGGAGTTGTTGAGACCCTTTGAAATTCTCCTTCACCCCTACCGATCGCCACGATCTGAAAACTCTACCGAAATACGAAAAATCTTCCAAAAAATGCACTCTTTTGGCAATCAGAATGAGAATATCTTGTAGGAGCACTGCCCAATTTGCCATAAGTTTGTAACTGCAGAGCAAAAAATAAAAATGGGTGCAGATGAAAGACAACAATGGAGGAATGACAGACTCGTTTTTGTGAGGTTCGAAAAGGTTCCGTGAGTTTGAATCCAAAATTTGGACTTGGAAGAAAAAAAAAAGAAGAAGAAGGTATAGTCCACGTAGTACTCAAGTGTGCATTCGAGCCATCTAAGAGTGTTTTGGACGGCCATGATTAATTTAGTGGCCGAGAAAGGAGAAATTTTTGGGTGGAAATAGGGTATAGTCCACGTGATACCTGAGCGTGCATCTGAGCCGTTCAAACATGTTTTGGATGGCCAGGATTTAGAGGCTGAGAAATAGGAGATCGAGTGGTCGGCTGAGTAAGAGAGAGAGTGCTCGGATTTGAGCCATCCAAAACACAGACGGCTCATATACGCATTGGGTACCGCCATGTGCTACCCAATTTGCACCCAAAAACTTCTCGGAGAAAGGAAAAAAGGAAACCTGTACACCATCCTCTCTAAATTTGTTAGCCAAATTTACCTATTCAAAATTCGCTTTTCTATTTTAATTAACTACGTATTGTTTAGACACACCGCATCGGTCTTTCTATTTTACCTTTACCCCTTTGAATTACTCTTTTCATTATTTATTTATTCGTCAAGCAATAAAAATAATATATTTCAACCACCACTAAATGTAACCCGGACCATGTATTTCAACCATTACTAAATGTAACCCGGACCAACGACAACGTTATCGGAACTACTCATATGGTTGTCGTTAAGAAAGATCATCCACGAAAAAAGTCATTTTGATCTGATATTGATAACTGATAAGTATCAAACAACATAACACTTGGATTATTATTATTATTTTTTTGTTTAGACACCTATGGATTTTCGATGAAGATAATTTTCAACCCTACAATTAATCAGTTTTGTTAGTTTCCGGATGGAATGTTCATGTTAGTAACATTTGAATATCTGTCCTTGTATATATTTTTTGGTCTGGCTTCCGGCGTGTCCGGCCGTATCCCTACTATTGAAATTCTCGTATTCGTGTCAATGTTCATGCTTCTTTTAACAAGTCTAACTTAACCAGATTTTCCCTTGTTGACACCATCCATCGGCCGGATTTTACTGGTTGGTATCCTCTAACGGCTTTCTGCCTTACAGGTTTGGTAGCACGAAAGTAAGCCCGTTACAAGAGAAATGTTGAACTCAAGACTTCCTAAAAGCTTCATGGATATATTTCTGATCCTGAATTAACTCATACCGGAGGTATATCATTCGTTATAGTAACCCAAGATTTCGAACATTCCGAACATAGCCTAATTCAAATTAGCCCCAAACTGTTAAAATTTAAAATAAAATAAAATAACTTCGAAAAACTTAACAAATGGTGAATTGGAGAGGAGAGGGGGCAACGGAAAGATGCGAATTTGGTTCCTGAAATTTTGGAAACGGCATCATGGTTTAGCAATCGAAAGCTCTTTTCTCGGATTGTGGACGACCAATGTAAGCATAACTTGTGTTTCAGAATTGCGAGTTCCCACTAATCAAAATGGTGGGTTGCAACATTCCGCGGCCAAGTGCAAACAAGGGCGGCCAGATGCAAAATTACGCGGCCAAGTGCAAAATAATGCGGATAGAAATCATAACTCGTGCTTCAGAAATGCGAGTTCACTCTAATGTGCAACATTAAGCGGCCAAGAGCAAAAAATCGCGGCCAAAGTTTAAGAAAGAAGCGTAACTGCATTTCACGCTTTGTGGAATATCGTGCTTCACAAATGCGTGTTTGTGGTTTCACGAATCTTCTTCTCGCACAGAACAGAATCACAGGGCTCCAGAGAACACCGATCGAGCATCGAACTCGATCAGGCAGAGGCAGGCAGCATAATTAATTCCTCTATATCCATCCAAAGTATTTGTATTTGTATTTCCCTCAGGTCAGTTGTATATAATATGGAGTACCTTTTACTCAGTGGATGAAGATGAGACTGGAATTCTTCAGTGACTACTACTTGTATTAGAATGCCTGTCTTCAATCCGTTGCACCCAACTAGTAGCCGAGCTTCATTGTGTTTGAGTTCGGCTCGTTTACCGAACAAGCCCAAAACTCAAGTTGAGCTCAGCTCGTTTGACAAACGAACTAAGCCTGGATAATTTATTGAACGAGCAGAGCCGATACAAACGAGCCGAGCTTTTGAGTGTCGAGCTCGGCTCGTTTAGTAAACGTGCCCAAAACTCGAGCTTGAGCTCAGCTCAATTACTAATCAAATCGAGTCGAGCCGAGCCTTAACGAGCCTAGCCACGAGCTGCTCAATCAGCTTGGTTTGTTTGCAACCCGGGACTGTTGCTATACTGATGCACATTGGGCTGGGGATTCATTTGATAGAAGATCCGCAGGTTGTTGTTGTGCGTACTTAGGCCCTAACCTCATCTCTTTAGTCTGCGAAGACACAAGCTACTGTGGCCAGGTCTTCTACTAAAGCTGAGTACAAAGCCTTGGCTAATACAATTGCAGAATTGTGTGGATTAGTCAACTTTTGAAGGACTTACGTATCCCTCTTTCATGTACTCCCATCATCTCGTGTGATAATGTTGCTGCCATTTCGTTGGCTTCCAATCCTGTTTTCCATGCTCCAACCAAGCATGTTGAAGTGGATTTCCATTTTGTTTGCGAAAAAGTTTTTCACAAACAGTTACTTATTCAGTATGTGCCTTCTGCCTACCAAACTGCTGATGTGCTTACTAAACCACTTGCCATTTCACATTTTCAATTCCTTAAGTCCAAACTGAGCTGTCAGTTCTGCCAGCATCAGTGGAGTTAGCTCAGGCTCCCCCTTAAGTCCAAACCCGTTTGGTTCGGTTATGGTTCACCAGTCTTCTCCCCGTTCGGGTATTGGGGCGGATATGGTTTCGGTTTCGGGGATTGGGTACGGATATGCCAATATCCGCCCCGATCCGCCCCGTTGCCAAGGCCCCCTCTGCGATCACTTGGTTAGTTCTTCACTATTAGTTATGTAAATGCCAGAGGTTTAGTTGAAATTTCCTTAGCTTTATGTTTCGCATAAATGTTGGTTGAAGTTCGATACAAGGGGAATGTTTCATAATTTCACGTCTCGTAGTCTTTGAACTTAGAGGAGGCAAGAGCTAAGCCTCATGAGATTTGGCCCATGTATAAAAATGATCAATAAAATAATCTAATGCCAATATTAAGTTGAAGGAGAGTTTGAGAAATAGTTTTGCTGAGGTTTGCTTACTGTATTGCTCTGCACAAGAGATTTCTTAATGCTTGATTTCTTGATACCTGATTATTCAATCCTTAATGCTTGATTTCCTAATACCTGATTATTCAATCCTTTACAAAAATGCACAATTTGTTTAAACTACTTCAATTGAGGCTCTCTTTGGTTGTAAATTATAATGCTTCTTTGATGCTTGATTTATACGTGCTTCCTCTTCTTTCTGCACTCCTTTCTTCGTTGTAGGCGGTCTACTTTCTCTCCTGTAAATGGAAAATGAGGCCAACAATCAGCAGGCTGCCAACAACAACAATTAGCAGGCTGCCAACAACAACAATTAGCAAAACAACGGACCTGCCCACATTTGCCACCACTGTAATAGGATCTTCCCAAGGGCTAATGCCTTGGCTTCACACAACACCTCTGCTCATGGAAACTGGAACTACAATTGTTTCCCATGCAGAAACAAGTTCCAGTTTTCAGATCAACTCCATTATCACAATGAAAAATTCCATCTCTGAGGTAAACCATTTCTCTTTATTGGATGCAAAAATTTTCTGAAAATTTGAGGTTGGAGATGACTTTCTGGTACTGCACCTGAGTTTCCAGTATTTACCAGGTCGCGGGTTGTGCCCTGCTGCCCTTATTGCTGGAAAAGAATCTACTATTCAAGTGATTAGTAACAGATTTTGATTAATGCAGGAGTATACTGAATGATGTCAATCTGCATGCAGAGCCTAAATTTAAGCCTAACATATCGAGTTTCTTGTGCCAGTTACTTGTGTGAATTCTCCAGTCTACTTGCTAATAGTTGAAAAGGCAGCAGGAATGCTGTCATGACTCATTTCTATGTTTTTGTGGTGCTTGTTAGCTTTTTTCTCCTTGCATTGTCTCATACTAGTATTTTTAGGTTGAATTTTTTTCTTCTTGTTGATTACACAGCCATATTATTTGATTCTTCTCCTTAGATTCATGACAATGCTCTCTTATTCCCTCTTGCTGGAAATATTTCCCTGCACCGTTGTTTAAGACAGAAACATGTACTAAATTGGGTAACCCATGCCTTTTCCATTACGTTGATGAGCAGGTCAAAGCTGTCGCAGAGGAAATGGGAATTGGTTTCCATCCTAAATGGGGCCTAAAAGACGTACCTATAATGCCCAAGGTATCACCTCTTGGTCCTTCCACCTTTTGGGGCCATTGTTACATGTTACATCAAAAAAGCCACTTCGGCGGGTTTCAAGGGTGGTCCAAACCTTGTCCCTATTTACCAAAAACCAAGGAGGCTGCAGCCCTCATGAATAACCATGAGTACAAAATTGTAGTCTTTTGATGAAACACAAGGACGTGAAGACAAGACAACCTTTTGAATAAAAAAGAAAGTAATTAGCCATGTTACCTTCTAAGTTATACTTGAGTGTAGAGATACGGGGAAGAGGAATTTGAACTCGGGTTAATGGATGGAGTAGATTCGTATCCTTGGTTTCAGAGTCCGTTACTAACCAACCCAACGTCTCCAAACATTGCTTTCCCTTTGCTTCCCATAGCAGAAATTTGCCAATTGGGTTTCCCTTTGCACTAACGAACTAACAATAATAATCACAACTGTTGTTGTCGTCTTCTTCATCGGCGAGCATACACAATAAAAGTTGTTGAGACTCTTTGAAATTCTTCTTCACTACTAACGATCACCTCGATTTGCAAACTCTATCGAAAGATGAAAAATATGTTGAGTTTGGTACTCACTTGTACACACGAGTAAGGCCCCGTTCCAGTTTCGAAAAAAGAACTTTTAGAAAAGGAATGTAATTTCAAGCTCAAAAATTATGTGTTTACGCAAATAATTTTCTTATCAATATGGATCTTGTTTGATAGATCTCATTGAGATTTTTTAAATAGTGGGAAAAAAATTAAAAAATTAATTTTCATTTTCATTATATTTGAGCTTGAAATTACCCTGTTTTTGAAAAAGATAGTTTAAAAAGAAAGCGGAACGGCACCTAACTCTCTCACTCAATACACCTTACAGTGACCGCACACTAATATAATTGTGCACTCACTCTTTGCACACACTTACAATTGAGACTCACATTCCTATTTATAGACACCATTAGAGCATTCTAGATTAGGATTCCTAGACATAATACAAGAAAGTTCTAGATAAATGTGGATGGTGAGGGAAAGACGATGGTGGAGAAATCTAGGAAGTTTAAAGAATTGGTGGAGTCCGGAGGCTTCTATCGTAATCCGGAAGGTTCTGGAGGGATGTCCCAAAGCTTTCTAGAGGAGTCCGGAACATTACGGCAAAATCTGGAACATTCCGGAGGAATGCAAAAACTTTCTAAATCATATGGAAAGACGGTGATGACTTCTAACACCCCCCCTCATCACCGACTCTACTTCCATCCGCGCTTGAAGGTCATTGCATAAGCATTGTCGACTGGCCCTTGCTTCCATCTTCTGGATGAACATCATTTGCGTAAATTAGGTTGGGCTTTGGTCAACTTGTGTAATGTCCCGCACCAGTTGACTTGCTAACCCTTAGTCTAACCGCGTGTTCATGTTACATATGAGTGTGTAATGTATTTGCTTAAAATTTAACATCTGACAAAATTAGACGTCCTACGCTTTTTGCATACCAAATTGGAAGCCCTTGAGTAGTATTGTAGATATCTCATGTCCAAGGCTCCAAGCAATTAAATTGGAAGCCCTTGAGTAGTATTGTAGATATCTATCTATCTATCTATATTACTTATTACTAAGCAAATGTATTTTGCCTTCAAAAGCATCAAAACTCTCAATTCTAATTTTCTAGAATTTTTTTTTGAGAGAGAGAGAGACGTGGGAAGTGGGGAAGAGAGAGCGAGAGAGGGGGAGTGGGAAAACGTGGGAGAGTGAGGGAGAGAGAGAGAAAATAATTCTATGCTCCTGGTCATCGTCACGTGGTACCCCAAATTCAATTTTCACCACATGTTTTTCAGTGTATAGAATGAAACCAATGTTAGCGTGCATCGAACACGGGACCCAAAAAAATATTAAAATGTCTTTTTTATCGACTAGTGTTTGTGCCTATTCGATGTACAGAGCCAAAAAAAAAAAAAAAAACCAATGTAATTTTTGTGTCTCATACATTGAATATATAAGCACAAACGCTAGTATTGAACTGTGGAGATGTATCCAGCCATACCCGTGCCATACAGTTGTAAGAATTTATGCTTATTGATTAGGACAGCATACTGCCACGAGATCAATGTTCAAATATCAAAGAAACACCAAGAATTTATGTGATCTATCATAAAACAATTAACAAAATCTGGAGCATCATAGAAATGGCTCCTCAAAAACGCACTTAATCGCCCATGATGCACGCATTAGGTCAAAATTCCTCTATTTTTGAATTGTTGTTTAGGTTTTAAGAATCCAGTTGATAAATCTTATGGAAATAGAGAGTTTTTATTTTTTATTTTGGTTGGGTAAGTTAAAATTTTATAGCAACAAACCACAGGGAAACCCCCAGGAGACAGAGAAGTAGAGAGATTTTTTGTTTTGTTTTTGAAAATATAATTTATCTATTTTCCATTTTATTCGTAACAAATTCATAAAGGGCTCATCTTTGATTTTCGCTGTAATTTCCGAAGAATCAAAACCGGACCAGTGCAAGGGCCAACATATATTTATGATGAGAATAAATTCTTTACGCCGCCGGTGTAAACATTTGTTTCCTCCAAATCAATTACATCGCGCCGCGTTGCAAAACAGTGGCCCATATCTATAGAACATGGCGACGTGGCGCAATGTAATTGATTTGGAGGAAACAAATGTTTACACCGTGGTGTAAAAAATTTATTCTCATTTATGATCTCGATAATTTTTCCACCTCTCTATGGAATTTAATTGCTAACAACATAGAGATTAAATTCT
The DNA here is from genome assembly GCA_018127125.1 of Rhododendron griersonianum. Lineage (NCBI taxonomy): Eukaryota > Viridiplantae > Streptophyta > Magnoliopsida > Ericales > Ericaceae > Rhododendron > Rhododendron griersonianum. The sequence goes on along the minus strand of CM030789.1, from coordinate 50,676,591 downwards.
TTACACCGCCGGGCCGGTGTAAACATTTGTTTCCTCCAAATCAATTATATTGCGTCACGTCGCCATGTTTTATTGATTGGGACCACTGTTTTGTAACGTGACGCGATGTAATTGATTTGGAGGATACAAAAATTTACACTGGCGGTGTAAAGAATTTATTCTCAACAACATATACTAGTAATCTTATTCACCCTCCGCTAGAGTACGAAGAGGGCATTTCGTTTAACTTGCCACATGTGTCGCGGAAGGTATATTCAGTGTGAAATTTTTCTTTCTTGTCCAATTATAGATTTTGCAAAAGAGCCATAATGATAATAATCCCAAAAATTTCCTTCGAATTCGAAGGTGATTTTAAAATTTTGACTCCATTTTATTTTTCAAGATGCATAACCGTAAAATACATTTTATAACTTGCTCATAAGCACCTAAATATTGCATAACTGCACATAGCAGAACCTATAATCTGGACTCTAAAACAAGCCCATCTCACAGCAGCGTGCAGCTACACTAAATTTCACCATCCAAAAGTGTTTTGGACGGTTTGGATGGTCCTACTATTTATTAACGCTAATAATATTCTATTACTGGTCATAAATTAACTCTTTCCTGGACCATATTACCGGTCATAAATTAACTCTTTCCTGGACCATTAATTACTGAGACGGACATAAAGATTAGAAAAGCTGCACGCTATTGTGATCAAGATGGGAAAATAAATGTTTGTCTTCTATGATGTCATATATTTGAAATACAGGAGGCCAAACATTCCAAACATTTGGGTTATTGGAGGATTTTGTTTGGTCATTAAAACTTTAGGCACCTAGAATTAGTCGAGATTCACAGAAGCTGGCCCGGAAAACTATGTGACTTAAGTCCAGTGGATTAATGAAAATGGCAAAACACCAATGGACGTCAAGCCAGCTTAGCTTTGCCATTTTAGGAAAGCAGGAGTAGCATTTAAGTCGAATAATAATAATTCATTGGTCCATGTTCCATCAAATTAAAAGGAAAGCCAACTCGAAATGTGACAATTTCACTGCTAAAAACTATTTTCCATAATTGATAAACGAGCTGAGCTTATTTCATTTGAAAAGTTAACTTCTTCAAATTAAGGTTGCTAGGAATTGACATTCTTTATCCAACGATTCAATCTTGAACGAGTTTTTAACAAGTCGTCGAACATTAAAACTTATCAAGCCGACTAGTAGTAGATTGTTTGAAGACCAAAGTACTCCGTAACAAGTCCTAAACTTGTGTTTGAGTTTGACTTGTTAATTAAATTAAACGAAACTACCTGATCGAACATGAATCACGAGCAAACAATTTGGTTATTTAACAGCCATACCTCGAGAAACCACAGCTTGTCAAGTTGGTTGTCTTCTCTCTCCAGTGGTGACCTGAGTTCGAGTCCCACAGGAGCAGATTTGGGGTTCAGGGCCCACTAACCCAAGGATGGAACCAGGGGGGTCTAGTGGCAATGGCCGCTACGACAAGAATTTTAGAAATTGCAATTATTATATTTTATAAAAAAAATTATCCCTAACTTATATAGGCTCGCCACCGCTAGATATATATATATTTTTTTGGTTATATACTAGTCCTAAATCTTTTATTTTTTTCAAGAAATGAGACCTTAAAAAGTATTCCGAAACTAAATTCAATGGGCTAAAGTGAAATAATATAAAGGATGAGAGGTGTAATTCAGAAAAAAAAAAAAAATCCACCCTAAAACAACTTAGCCTAAGTCTTTTTTCGTTCTCCTTGTGCAAATGACAAATATCATTTTTTTTGGTCATATGGCATACATCAGCGCGGGGGGAGAGAAGTGAGACAACCAATTTGACAAGTTTGGTTTCTCTAAATGACAAATATCATTTACTATAGTTTTTGTTATGTTATTTCAATTTTTTGTAGAGTCGATGACTATTAATATTATAATGCATATGTTTATTTTTGTAATACACATTTCGCCACTACTAGGGTAAAATTCTGGTTCTGTCCCTACGAATAACCCCACTGTATACCTCTGAATATATATCATCGATCTCTAAAGCAGGGTAGTTCTTGTGCAATAGAGGAATAATCATTCAGTACCACATGCCTGGTACATGCCTGCGTCCATAAGCTTGGGCCTAGTTTGTTAATTTAGTTTAGTCCTTAATATTCTGCTTTTTAAATTCCTTTCGTCAAAATAAATTAATAATTCATAAAAAAATTATCAAACACTATTTTTTTCTTAAATAAAGACAAAAATATAATCCAACGAATCATGAATCCAAACAAGACCCTTTTAAGAATGAGTGATACTTATTCACGGCGCCGCTGCAAAAAGGTTATTAACGGAGCCACACGATCGCAGCCGTCCAAAAGTGTTTTGGACGGTCCGAATCTAAAACCGTCCAAAGCCGAAACGGACCGCCGTGAATCACCCCCGTAAACAACTATTCACGGAAATAGCTGTAATAAAGTTAAAGTTTTTCTCTTTAATAAGAAGATGGGTTTTGATTTTAGCGCTCCACTTTAGTATGTGAAGTTCGCTCCACTTTGTACGTAAACGTGAAGTAATTTCACGTTAAAAGCGGAGCGAGCACGGAGCGCCTGAGTACAAAAGTGGAACGCTAAATCACTTTCCTTAGAAGATTTGTGATATTAAAGGGTCTTTTAGTTACCACGTGATCACTCCTCCAAACCCACCAGCTCTCCCCGTTTAAAAGAACGGCCAACTCAAAATGTCACCATTTTCGTTTCCCTCTGCTCTCACAGTCCTCACTCCTCAGTCTCCCTCTCCATCCAGTTTGGAAGTTTCCCCAGTTGGGAAATCTTCAACATCTCAAAATAAATGGGTTCCTCCTTCTCTTCAGAAACAAGGCAAGCCCACCAGAAATACTCAGCCCTTGGCACAAAGCTCTCGCAAGCACGAGCGGTTAGGGCGATTTGGCGGGGAAGTCTACTCTGGTAAATTCTGGTTCGATTTTCTCCTTCTCTTTGCCTAAATTCCATGGCGTTCAGCGAATTTGGTTGTTGGTTCTTTCTGATTTCCGTGTTCTTTGATGGATCTGGTAGAACATTTTCCTGTTTTAAGTTCTTCGTTGATGGAAAAACCCCTAAAAAACTTTCTTTCTGGTTTGGAATGTTCTCTGTTGAGATTTGGGTCTTTACTGATATTGTGTAGGAGGCGGTTGCTCTCTGTATTGCTGGTTTTGGTTGGCTTGTTTCCTGCTAGTACGTGCAGGTAGGTGAGTTGTGTTGATGTCTGTTGTGTATTCTGTTCTCAGTGGTATTCCCCGTTGGGTTTGCCCCTGTTTTGGATAATAAAATATTATCGTACCCAAAAAAAAAAAACTAAAAATGGAAAAACTCCTAAAAAAACCTAATTTGTTCATTCCTGTGAATAATTTTGTTGCTGAAACTTCTTTGCAATCGGTTCATGCTGTTAGTGGGGTCGTTGAACCTGGTGTAGTTCCTACTCTTAGAATTGATGGTGCTAACCCTCTTGTGTGTAAAATTGCGATGTCAAGCACTGGAATTAGGTCTGTGACTAGTGAACCTGGAACCAAACCTGTGGCTGCACCTCTTCAGTCAATTAAGGTTCCTGTTAGTCCTAAGTGGTCTGAAATTGTTGGCGCGCATCACATGTCTCTTACTTACTTTCCTCCCTGTATTCGTGATTCCAAAGTGGTGGTTCGACTCCTCAAGAGGTTGAAGAAGTTGGCTCTGAGCAATGGGTGGAGTGCGTTGTTGGTTATTTTCTTGACAAAAAGGTGCCGTTTCCAGTTTCCAGTGTATTGGCATGAAAATTTGGCAAAAATTTGGCATATATGAGGTTTTAGCCAATGATCAGGGCCTTTTCTTCTTCAAGTTTGGCCAGAATGGTGCTCATCATAAGGTGATTGAATCTGATCCATGGCATATTGCGGGTAAATTGCTGATTTTGCAACCTTGGAAACCTCAAATGGTGTTGCAGAAGGACAAAATGAACTCTATTCCTATGTGGGTTCAGTTCGCTAATGTTCCACTTGAATTTTGGATTGCTCAGGGCCTTAGCTACATTGTTAGTGCTGTGGGTAAACCACTGACTAAAAAGGGCAAGGGGCTAAGTTTCGCAAAGGCTTGTATTGAAATTGATGTGGAGTCGTGGACTCTCCTCTGTTGGACACTATAGAGGTTGAGTATGCTAATGGGCATTCTGCGCTTGTTGATGTTAAATATCCATGGAGCCTTCACAATGCTCAAGTTGTCCTACTTTTGGTCACTCTGAGGCTAGTCACAAGGTTGTACAAGCCACCTCTCCCCCTAAGCTAGAAATTAATTAGAGACCGACCTCTCCCCCTATGCTAGAAAATTATTAGATGCCGAGAAACAGGCAATGCCAGTGCAAGTCAAATTTTGACATGATATACACAATAGTTTCGACAAAATATGCAAAATTTGAGATACACACGCATCGCATGTGCCCCAGCCTTTAGCATTCTGTTACGTGAAAAATCACCATAAGGGTTTCCCACAATATACGCACATTCACCTTCTTCGTTATTTTTCCCAATATAAATTGCTCTAATTTTGATGGGTTTTGAAGATATTTGTTCCTTTGTTATCTTGGTAGTCATGAAAATTAAAGAATTGAACCCAACTTCCATAATCTTAGTCCTTATTTGAGTGTGTGATCTTTACAGAAGAGTTTGAAAATGTGCACGTATGGTTTGCTTTGGTACATCTGGATACTTGTTCTCTGGGCGACGTTGGCTTCTGGTCAGGGATCAAGGAACAGAACCAGTTTCAGGCAGACATTGCATGGTAACTCTCTTTTTCCCCTCCTCAATTTTTCTTCTTGTACTGCTCTCTTGATCTCTGTTTGGCTGCCGAGAAACCTCTTGGATGTCAATACTGTTATGGGTGAAGCCTGCTTGGGCTCGAGCCGGGATGGCTCTACACGAAAGCCAGGCCGGGATTGGGCCCAAGGCCGGGCCAGCTCCTGACATGAAGTCGGTTTGTTCACCTATAAATACGTTCCTAAATTGTTCTTAGGGTTAGAGAGCGCCCGAGAGACTTCGGAAAACGAGAGAAAAACTGTTGTAACTCTTGAGAGAGCTTGAGAGAGAACTTGTAAGGTTTTTCCATCAATCAATAGTGAACTAGTGTGGCTCCCGAGGGCGTAGACAAGTTGCCGAACCTCGTATATCTTGTGTCTTAGCTTTCTTTTCTTGCTTTTGATTTCTCTTGCGTATTTATTCTGTGATTCATAGCATCCAAGATCCTGTTTTTGTGTTTGTTGGTGAGATTAAACGCGTAGTTTAATCCGTTGTATTCCCAACAAATACCAAACTCCTGCCGATCAAAAAATTTTGATCCAAATTAAAGCAAATGTATGACCACATTATTGACACCAATATCAACTAAAAGAGGATTTTGAGGTTGGAAGTTCCAGAAGAAAAACTATGAACGGAGTACCGGTGCAGTCGGTACTGTCACTGGTAATTGTTGGGTTCAAACCAATATTAAAGAAGATGTTAGCGTGCAAGGGTAGGGAGAAATGCCAAATGCTACGCGCACAACCTACACAACGGTTGTGTAACTAATTCCGGTCGTTCAGATGTGTTTGGACGGTTCAGATTTAAATAATAATAAAAAAAAACTCTTTCAAAGAAAAGATAACTTTTTCAAGGAAGAGTTTAAGCGAATCCTGACCATTAATTACAACAATGGACGGTTAGATATTGGTCGTGTTTCTTGTTGTGCACGTAGCACTGTTGGGGAGAAATGTGCAATGGGTAGTGATGGTGGCATGCGGTGTGCATGGGCAGACTAAAATTAGGTTTAAGGTTAGAGTAAGCTTGAATGATGAGGGTATTATTGAATTGTTGACAAGAATTATTTGAATAGGTATACTTAGAGATTGGGGCTGAGAAATTATCGTTTTTTTTTTTCAAATAAATTCACTCATTTTTAGAATGAAATAGATTATGATCACTGGACGTATGTGGCATGCAAATTTTGTAGAATGATTTAGCAATTTTACTTTTAAGTATATCACAGAACCCATCTTTCCTTAGTTACAGTTATTTTTCGTGTAAGGGTGTTTCTACATTAATTAGGTTGGCTTGCAATAAGGTGGGGACCATATTACAATATGGCATTCCATCCAATAAGCAAATAAGTCGGCCCAAGTATTTTATTTTATTTGTAATTAGTGTCCTGGGCTAGCTTCCACGCACTTCTACAGACCCTCGATCCCATGCCTTTGAACACACTTACGGGTGAGGGTTAGATGGCCTCAAGATTTGCTGGAAGGGGGATCTGAGAACTGGAGATCTTAAGTATTGGCCGGGAGCAAATCCCTGCAGTTTTCCTGTAACAGTTTCCTTTATGATCGTGCGCTTGTCGACTATTGTTAACTATTATAACACTTGATAGTATGCATACTAATACTGTTTTTTTTTTGTTTTTGTTTACTCCTAATGGCCTAGCTTCAGGAGAGGCGTCTAAATCATCTCCTCTTCAGTTTGGGTCCACAACTCCAGTTTTCATGAATGGAATCCAGGTGGTTTACTATTCTCATCATGCTCTTATTAACAAATTTAGTTCTATGTTTGGTTGCATTGTGCTAATTAACGTTTTTATTGGTCCTTAGTTTGTTTTTAAATGGTTTCCATCAAATTCAATTTGTTTTCAGATACCAGCTGCCCAGGTTAACAAAGCTCCACCGAATTTGGATGAGCAGCACGACACGGTGAGTTTGTCATCCTTTGTTGCCAATACTTATACGTACGTGCATGTTTGATGGTTGTTAATTAGTTTCTATTAGATGGTTCATAATTGGTCCCGTTTGCGACCCAATTGATAATCAAAACCATCAAGTAATGTTTACCCATTAATTTTATAATTACGTACCCATAATTGAATATGGATGGATTTGGGCGGGTTATAATTGGGCGGTTATGGGTGGGTAAATGGATTTAGATTGACATTGCCACCTCAAATTACGATACTGAGAGAGTGAAAAAAAGAAAAGAAAAAGAAATAACGCCCCACGTGAAATTGATTTGGCTTTGAACATGTCATGTTAAGTTTTTGGATTTGTATACTTTTTCAAAACAAAAAAACATTCTCTATTTTATCCACTCTTAAGCAGTTAGCATGCTAATTAATTGTGGTTCCCCAACCCATCTCCAAATTAGTACTTCTCTTAAACAGTTGAACTGATGTGTAGTTTCACTACAATTATGTTGGCTGGTAGAGCCACTTTTATTGGGACAAAATCTGCATGTAAGTCGCATATAATTCATAGTAAATTCCCCAGACTTTGAATTGGGACAAAATCTGCATGTAAGTCGCACAAAATCTCAGTTTCTATAACTTTCGCGTTTTGCATAAAGCCTAAATACGTCGTGACGTGAGGTAAAAACGAGTTTTAAGACAGTAGCACAAATCTGCCTAAAATCTGCACATCACAGCCCCTTTGAAAAATCATTAAAAAAATTTCCGATTTTGGATTAGATAAACTTTATACCAAAGTTGCTTATAATTTAGAGGGCTACAAGCTAGTTTCCCTGTTTCGGCTCCTAAGATTCCCGAAATATCCAGACAGAAGTGAAAGTAGTTTTACATTGTTCAATTCGTATCCATCTACATTTGCATTATCGGGTCGGGTCACTATGATCCGGGTCACTATGATCCGACACAAACTTAATTTGTGTAAAACTAAACCGTGTAAAAATAGAAATTCTACAAATAGATTTGTTAGAGTATTAATTTGAAGCATAAAGTTGTTGTCTTGTAAAGATATTACCTACTTATTCACTACCTATAGACTTGTAACATAAACTTTTTTTTGACCGGAATTGTAACACAAACTTGTGTGCTACCCAATTCTCTCATTTTTTATATAGTAGCTCCGATTGTTAGCATTTTGGTACTTTTAGGATGTTGTTATTGTTGTTGGAGGATGTGCGCAAATGATAATCCTGAAGAAGTAGCTGACCCTGAGCCAGAAGTTGAGCTAGTCGTGGCAGAGCCAGTCGGGGCAGGGCCTGCCGTAGTAGTGGGACTTGATCCAAACGTGATTGATCTATTCCCACTACTTCCTTTTATGATCGACGGACCAGTTGGTTTTGGGGGATCTGAGTGCCAGATATGCTTGGAGCAATTTGTGCGCGGGGAGAATGTAAGGGTTCTCCCCACATGTAGGCATATATTCCATGATCATTGCATCAAAACGTGGTTGGCCAGCCAAACAGAATGCGCTGTTTGTCGCCACGAGTATTTAGGTTGGGAAGCCGAAATGGTGCCACCCGATGCTCCTTGACAACCCTAGATGGTTTGAGCCATTTTCTCAAATCTTAGGAATTTTTATTATTTTTTTTCTACTTGGATAAATTGGTATGAAATGGCAATTAATGTAGATGCATCATTTCTGAACTCAAGTTTGGCTAAAGAAATGATACAGACTTTTCAATTGGTGATTTGTCTAGTTAAAATGGAACGCATGGGAGTTGCTTTATAATGTAAAGACAATGACACAACCAGAGAACCAAATAGTAATTCAAATGGCATTCATTATATATCTTTTGGATTGTGGTTCACTTATTTTATTGGCAATAGTAAGAGAGTATCAAAAAAATAATTCAGAAGCACTTCAGCCTGAAGGAGGACTAGGAAAGCCTCCATACACGACCAAATGTCTCAAACTAGAGTGTTCTAAATCAAAAACTTTATATTTGCTATTGTTGTCTGCAAACGGCTCTGTGTTATAGGCGTCGATATTTCGCCCGCCACCATCAATGACTTCCACATTTTTTAAGTATGAGTCGAAATGTGTATCATCTATAGGAAAAGCCCCATTGCCCATTCCAGGAGTAGGTGTGCCCGGGGGACCAAACACCTCTCCTCCCCATTCGGCATAGGAAGCCATGTCCGCTAGTCCGGTGAATATTCTCTTCGGCCAAAATCCAACCTGGGTATTGTCATCTCCAACTAAAAGCCACCAGTTTCCATTAGCTAGGTCCTATTATGACAAAAAACCTTAATAAGTTCCTTACTGCAAATAATTGTCTATTTCCTTTTTCCCAATCAAATAAGAAATTGAGAAGCGCGACGAGGGATAATTAACCTTACCCGGTCAATGTAAAGTTGCACTTCATACACTTCTTTTCCGGGAATAGAAATTTGTGGATAGACTAAGTCCAAAGGTATATCCGATCTCACATGAACGAATCCAGGACATCGAGTGTTGAAACAATGAGATTGACCTGCCTGTTGGTACAAACAAACAAAGAATTAATATGTGTAACAAGGTGTAGCACATCCATTTAAGAAAAGTAGAACCAAAACAGAGAATGTTACATCCAATCGTATAAATCGTCTAGTCTTAGAATCACCATACAATGTTGGATCGACCTGAAACATAAAAATTTGCTTACGATGAGAACTCTTATATGATGTTAAAATCGAATCTTGACAATTCGCAAACAACAACAGTGACTTACCCTCCACCCTACTTGTATGGTATCGGCCCCGTTTTGAAGCATGAATCTTGCTGCACTATATTGTCTTCCGGAAACACGGGGATTATGTAAGCTAAGTGTAGCTCCAGCTCCGTTGAACTTGTTTTGGCCACCTCTTGTTCGAACCACGGCGTACTGAGCAATATGAAAAAAAAATACACACTATAAATGTAAGCTAGATTGATCTACCCCTCCTTTCCACCACAAAATACTCCAAATAGGCTTGAGCGTTTCGATTCTTAAGAAAAAAGGAAAAGAAGTCTTGAGGAATTTCAGAGTTGGTAATGCTTTGGAACGTAAGTACACGATTAGCTTTATAATCCTTACTTTCCACGCATGTATGATCTATATCGATCGATTTAAAGTACGGGACAGTAGCCTACTTTCTTTTCTTTCTTTTTTTTTTGGGTAACCGAGGAACAACCCTGCAGCCGAGCCACTCTTGGACCCGATTGCGCAATCCAAACCTCGGGGGAGACTAGCACAGCAACCCACCGCCATGGCCCCCCACTTAAATCATAGTTTGTCTCCGGGGGAATCGAACCGTGCTATATTGCAAGCGCAGGTTCGCCCTTACCTTGTTGACAACCCATGGGTTATTGCTTTGTAATTTCGATCATGCATGCTACTCCCTAGGGATGTCATTATGTCAATATTTTTTCCCGATAACATGATGTCCGAACCAATTTGCGAACGCCTCGAATTAATAATTCCAAGGCCCTCAAATGAAACCAGGCAAACCAAAGGAGTTTATAGCACCTTGGAGAGACTTCAAAGAGATATTAAGACGGAACAAATTTACTCTTAAATCTCAAGTTTTTGACTACCAGTCCAACCCTTTGGGTTAAGAGTAATAGTATAAATATTGCTCTGATTGCTTCTACTAACAACAGATTCAAACCTACCCATTTCAAAAGAATTATTTTAAGAATAGAATGAGAGTAATACAAATGTTGGTATATGGAACCTTGTGAATGAACATTATGTTCTAAATTAAAACTGAGAAAGGTGCTTTGTAAAAACATACATATGACCAAAAGAGAAATAGTAATAGCAATGGCACCATATTAATTCACAAATTACTTAGATGTGGCTAAGGATAACTTACATGAGCACCGAGAGTATTATCTGCAAAAGACATTACTTTCGAAGCATTTCTCTCTCTGATGAGATCTTCCTTTGTGACTCTTCTAATAGGAACTGTACCAACAGGACAACCTCCACCAATCAACCCTATATGTATGGGTTCTTTATCTTCAGAGGAGACTTGATCTCTTTTTCTTTTAGGCAATGAAGAAGTAGGTTTCATCTGCAGTTCAACAATACATGTGCATTAAATAAGTTGTATTTCAGTCTTAGATTAGAGACGTGAGAATATATAGATACAAACCTCAAAATGAAAACTATGATTCTTCAACAAAGGATGATCAAATGCCGGTTGTTTGTAGAAATCCACGCAATCATATATATCCCCATACTGCGTCTGCAAACATTACAATCTTCTTAAATTTTGAAGAGGATTTGAATGTAACCAATTACCCAGTCGAGAGTGATGTCCAATTCGTGAAAAATGATGTTTTGACCAATTAATAACTTGCCATTTTCTAGGCCCATTGCTGTCCTAGAATTCGGCCTTAATAGGAGACATATTACCCAGGTGGGCTTTTTTTGAGGCCCAATTTGTTGGTCTGGATGTGCATAGATTGGACCACGAACCAAAGGGGCAAATACCGATACTTTTGGGCTCAGTTTAGATTAAGAAGCCTCAGAAGGCCCATTGGGATTCACATATTTGTTTGCTTTTACATAGGAATCTCGGCAACAATTTGTCTGAGTAATTAGGTTGATTCCTTATTAGGAGGAATCTCAACAATTTATTCTCGCCAGAAAATAATTAGGTTGATTCCTTATGACTTCTATATTGGGATTGACATATTTGTTTGCTTTTAAACCTATACATGGTAATATTGGGTTGGACCTACAAGTTAGAAAGAGCCAATAAAATATCGAGGATTTATCACTCCTACAAATTTGAAAGTTGACTCAGTGTACGTCATAAGCTATTGACCGTCACATTATATACCTTTATAGTCTTAACTGCTGGCTTGTTCATAACCTTAAGTTGCTTCTCCAACTCTTGATCTTCTCTTTCCAATAAGTCTCTCGTTCCTTCAACTCCACTGTAGCCGAGAAGTTGAAGCAACAATAAGAGAACTAGGAGAAATCTACGTAAACCCGTCTGTTGATCTGGATAGCAAAAGCAGAGTAGCATTATGCTAATTATATTTTAGAAACTATAAACATGTTAGGAACATACACAATATTACTATAATTGAACACTTTATCAAAAAAAAATGTGCACCAAAACGCAAGTGATCTAGCACTATGAGAATGATGCTGGTTGACCTCACTATGAACTAAACGGCCGGGGTGTGGTTGATTAGGTTTGGTCATTAATTAGTGGTAATGATGGGATTTTAATTAAAGTATATTTGCCTAGAAACACTGTTTTTTAGCATTACTAAAAAAAAGTATATTTGCCTTCACTTTATAAGACATTACACACGTCACAGAAATATTTCTACCTGGTATGAAATGTAGCAACGACGAGAACGAAGTGCATTTGCGCTTGTGTAATTCACTGCTAAGAAATTGTTCCTTCCTCTCTCTCCGGTTTGGTTTACGGATTTTAATGTTTTCTAGTCTAAAAGAAAGCCGTAGAAGTTTTTACAAAGAACAAAAGTAAATTGAAAACATGTGAAAATTGCTAGATTCAAGAACAGACCTGACATTTCGTATACGGTGATAGCACAAGAACAGTGTTCTTGAGAAAAAGTTGTGCGGATAAATGTCCTATGTCATTGGAGATTATATATATTTATATTGATTGTCTCTCATGAATTGCCCATTAAGAATGCAATGCTATATATGGTATCTATGAAATTCATATCTTCAAATTAATTGGTAACATAAATACGTGCGTTGAAGTTTGACCAGCAAATTTCGGTGATTGACAATTGAATTGATTCTCCTTATTTTTATCAAAAGAAGGGGTTGATTACATGAATGATTTGATTATGCATGTAGAGAATCTTCTATTTTGTTCCACTTGTCTAGGGGAGACAGTGCCCATTTTGTAATTAACCTCTTCAAGTTAGCACTTCTCACTGTTCTTCTTTTAATTTATCACTAACCTAGCTAAGCAAATATAATTCACGTGGTTTTTCAAAAAAAATATATAATTCACGTGCATGACGACACCTTCTATTTTTTTAGACATCTATATTATAAAACAGAACGGTTTTTGTCTGTCCATATAAATCCAACTCCCTCTACAACCATCGGATCGAATTTTCAATAGATCATATCCGTCCAATTGAGAGCATGCTTCCTAATATAAACATCCTAACTTTGTGACTGGAAAATTCTTTCAATTGATTGCTTTTAGATTGTTTCCTTAAAAAACTTGATTATCTTTTTGAATTTAAGTCAACTCGATAATTGATTTCTGTCTAAAGTTGATTCCCTTACATTCAATTTAATATTTGCTTTTAATTTGTTTCCTTTTAGATTGATTTCTCTACAGTCATATACGAAAAGAAAATAACATAGACAGAGCGGTTTTGTCTATCCATACAAACCAACACCCTCTACAAGCATCGGATTGAATTTTCAATAGATCATATCTGTCCAACTGAGAGCAAAATGACGTGCGTGCACGTCGTCACCAAACACCTAAATTAGACCGGGGCCGGAGCTCACGATTCATGGGCTTGCGACTTGTGGTTCGAGGTCTGTGGTCTAGTCTAGATTAGTTTGGAATTGATTGTGCTTTATTGGGTCTAAAATATTCGTGTTTGGATGGTCCAGTTACAAAATCAGTTGTGCGCAGCTGATTAAGACTGGGTAGAATGTCCAGAATAAAACTCACGATTTGATTATGGAATCAATTGCTGGATTAATGACTGTAGCAGTTTTTCTCCAGAAATTGAATTCTTCGTATTCAATTCCCTATATTCAATATGAATATTGAATTGACTCTATTGAATGGGTAGGCTCCCCCTATTGAATTTTCGTATTCAATGAGAAGGCTCCTCGGCTATACAAAGAGAGCCTCTGCCTTTGTTTCGATAGACCGAAAATCCAGAGCTTCTTTACTTCTGCTATCCAATTTTTCTTTTAGAGAGAGAGTATAGATGCAAGTTCGTTCGACGGGAAGTCTATGGCGGTGCTCCGGTGGCTGAGTGGTAACCGATTCAACCCTGGGAGACAAACACCGGCACAACCTCCAGCATCGGTGAGGCGGCGAATTTGTCTTAAGGGCACCATTGAATAAAACTGGTCTTGGTTTGCAATAATTCTATACCTTGCTTACAGATTATGTTTATGTTTATATTTCATATCCTGTAATTCCGTTTCATGTAATTTTCTGTTCGATTGTAAAATTTCAGAAATTAGTACTGTTTTCCACACTATATTTTCCTACAAATGATGACAAAAAGAACACCAAAGTTATTCAAATGGGTATTTTCAGTTACCCAAAAACGCAACCAAAACCTTGCAACAAGATTCAAGTTCGTTTTGCTGCTCATAAGAACAAATTGTCAAGGATTGGAAAAAACCCACCAAATTACAGGAGCACTAAGGCCAAATTACAGGAGCACCAGCCAAATTACAGGAGCACTAAGGCCAAGATAAACGAATGAAAATAATACTTTGCAAAAATAAGATGTTGATTGGGAGCTGTGTGCCTGCTCGAAATCCAACCAACAATCACCAACTATGGAGTACCGACACTCCTAAATGCTACCATATCCAGTGACACGTACGGAACATGCCAAATGGATTGAAAGATCATGGCACTCAACAATGTGCACAAACAAATCCATACACTAGGCATATAGCACATGGATGTTGTGAGTTTCCATTCTCTAGTGTTTCTCTCTGCTAATCATTTGATTGTGAGATTAACCTCCAGGGGTTGGACAAATTTGAAATAGTCTGGCCCAATCCGTCACTTCAGAATGAAAAATTGGGGTTAGGGTTATCCCTCCAAATCCAGAACTACAATCAAAAGATTCAGAACAGCCAATACTAGCACCAAAGTGCTGTCCACATGTAAACTTTCAACGAAAGAGCTATCCACAAATAATGTTTCAACGAAACAGCTATCGCCAGGTAACGTTTCAACTTTTCCGTCTTTTTTGTTGTTTGCTCTTAATTTTTACAAGACTTGGGCCAAATATTTACATTGCATCGTTCGGAATAGGAAAAGTATAAAAATATAGCTCTAAGTGAGCTAAAGGTATCTTTTTAGCGTCATCTTATATGAAGTATTTTTTTTTTCAACTTTTTGGGTCATATTTCTATATTCTTCCGATTGCTCTCGTGCTCTCGTGAAGCCGAACTATGTGATGACCGGAATCTAGTAAAAATTAGGGGGGGAACAACCAACAAGACAGTACAAAAAAGACGGCAAAAAATTCAAGCATCTTACTGTTTCAAGTATGATAAGGGACCATCGTGAAACCCTAGGGTGAATCAGGCAGACGACTGCAGAAGAGAGCAAAACGAAACAAAAATACAAAGCAGGAGAAGTAAATGCCGAAGTTACCGCGGGGGGAGGAGGTGGTGGTGGGAAAGAGATTTACGCTTTCTCTCAGCCAAAGCTCCATACTCGTGCTCAAGGCGCTCAAATTGCGGATAAGGCTGGACTCCGAAAGTATCGTCTTCAGGGAAAGCCAGAGGATCCATCTCCCCCTCGAATCTGAAAGCATACGCACCATCACCGTCTTCTTCTTCGTCGTCAGTTTCATCCTCTTATTCAGCATTGTCATCCTCATCTCCCTCTTTCTGTTCTTGTACTAGTTCCATTCTGCTATCTGTTGGAAAAATTTCGGCAGCCACGTAACATTCCAGAGAACAATTTCATTTCCAGTGATAAAATTACTAGAATATATCGAATTACAAGATACAAAACAATTTACAGAATATGAAGAACGTGATACAAACTGAATCGTTAGGATCGAAACCGAAGCCTGTGTAATACCACAGTCACCTTAAGAAATATTCGCCGCCTACCGTGGGTGTTGTAGGTTGTGTCGGCGACTTTCTCCCAGAGTTGGCTCGGTTGAACCATAGGCCGTCGGAACACCACCGAAGACCGTCTTGGCGAACTGACTACCGCCTGCCTCTCTCTCTCAAGAACGAATATTGGAATATGCTGTAAGATTGCGAATTTGCTTGTGATCCTCCAAAACGTGATGCATCAATTTATAGGCAAATGGAGATCTTCACAAATGCTGAAGAATAATGCTGTCATTCAATATGAGTAACCCCCAAATGAATTCAGCCATCAATAGGAGAATATTGCAGCCATCAAGGTGAAGGATAATGTTGCCATCAAGGTGGATGGGTTACGGGAGTTACGAAAACCACACATCAATACGTCTATTGATTGTGGTGCGTCCGGATACAACGAACCCGGTACCGGTTGCCTCGGGAGACCATCCAAAGGTCCCGGTTTCATTCATCCGAAATTCCGTAAATTTCCAACAATCCCCCCCATGAATGGAATTGGTAGGCATACTGGTGCAGAGTACAAAGCTGATTCGAGAGAGCGGCAACGGATAATTCCTGCATAGGATAGGTGGCTTTTGGCCTGGAACCTTCCCTTGTGATAGCCTATCGGGTTTACTGGCAGACTAGTGTGCGGTCCCGCTTTGAACTATTCCGCCGCCGATGTAAACCGAGACAACAGACGTCACACAGGACTTCTCCTGACGTAGTTCAGTTCTCACTGTTGGGTTCATTTTGGCCATGACACCCCTTTCCTGGTTCTGCGAGTATTTTCTCGAAAATTTTGCCACAATTCTCAAAGAAGCGGCCCCACTTCATACTAACATAGGTGACCTCCCTGTAAGGGTATCCTGCTATACCCTGCCTGGCAACCCAGCGCATAGGAGTCATTAAAAGCAATGCTTAACCTCTTTCCATTCGCAGGTATCACTGTTCTACACCATAGGAGTGGGCAGGAGACCGAATCTCCTCAGTGATCATTCTCGGCTACTCGCGAAAGATAGTCTCATTGAACCTAGATCTTGGGATCTCCAGTCAACTAGGTTGGCTACCTCCACGGTAACTATGAGCGTAGTGGCTTTAGCCCCATTCCTTTCGATGCTTACTCAACTAACTCTCGGTTTAACCCTTTGGTTAGCGGATCCGCAATATTATCCTTTGACCTCACATAGTCAATAGCGACAACCCCACTAGAGAGTAGTTGCCTAATGGTATTATGTCTACGTCGAATATGTCTAGACTTACCATTATACATATTACTCTGTGCCCTACCAATTGCAGATTGACTATCGCAATGGATACTAATTGGTGGCACAGGTTTCGGCCATCTTGGAATATCCTCCAAAAACTGACGGAGCCACTCGGCCTTTTCAGATGCTTTATCTAGAGCGATAAACTCTGATTCCATCGTTGAACGTGCTATACACGTCTGTTTGGAGGATTTCCAAGAAAGAGCTGCACCACCAAGTATAAAGACATATCCACTTGTGGATTTAGAGTCCTTCATATCTAATATCCAGTTCGCATCACAATACCCTTCCAGTACTGCTGGATATCTGGTGTAGTGCAGCCCCAAGTCACGAGTATACCTCAAATAGTGCAGAACCCTGACTATTGCCTTCCAGTGATCACGGCCTGGATTACTCGTGTATCTGCTCAGTCTGCTGACTGAGTAAGCTATATCGGGCCTTGTACAACTCATTAAGTACATCAGGCTCCCAATTATCCGAGAATACTCTAATTGAGATATGCCTTCCCCCCCCCCATTCTTGGATAAATGCAGACTTAAATCCATAGGGATTCTTGCGATACTTGAATTAGACGAGTTGAACTTCTCAAGAATCTTGTCAACATAGTGTGTCTGAGACAACGCAAATCCAACAGAAGTTCTAGTGATCTTGACACCCAGAATGACATCTGCAAGGCCCATATCCTTCATGTCAAACTTCGAGTTTAACATATTCTTGGTAGACTGAATGACCCTTTCATTGCTACCAACAATGAACATGTCATCATAGTAAAGACACAAAATGACATACCCTTCGTCTGTGTCTTTGACATAAACACACTTGTCACATTCGTTGATCTTGAAACCACTTGACAACACAGCATTGTCAAATTTCTCATGTCATTGTTTTAGTGCTTGTTTGAGCCCATACAAAGACCTAACAAGCCTACATACTTTCCTTTCTTGGCCCGGTGCGAAAAAACCCTCGGGTTGTTCCATGTAGATCTCTTCATCTAAATCGCCGTTCAGGAAAGCTGTTTTGACATCCATTTGATGTATCTCAAGGTTACGCAAAGCTGCGATCGCGATGATCATCCGAATGGAAGTAATCCTTAAGACTGGTGAGTAAGTATCAAAGTAATCTAGGCCTTCTTTTTGTCTGTATCATTTGATAACAAGCCTAGCTTTGTACTTATCAATTGACCCATCTGCTTTCATCTTCCTTTTGAAGATCCATTTGTAGCCGAGAGGCTTACTGCCTGGTGGCAAATCCACCAGTTCCCACGTATGGTTTTGCAGTATGGAGTCAATCTCACTCTTAATGGCCTCTTTCCACAAAGGACCCTCAGGGCAGCTTACAGCTTCCTGGTATGTCCGAGGCTCATTTTCTACAAGATAAGTCAGAAAATCTGGACCAAAAGATGTTGATGTTCTAGCTCGCTTGCTACGTCGTGGTTCAACATCAACTTCCTCTTCTTGGTCTTGTCTGCTTTCATTAGCCGGATGCAAAGTCCGTTTAGCAGAACTTGACTCTCCAATGGATCTATAAGGAAATATGTGTTCAAAGAACACTGCATTCCTAGACTCCATGAGAGTATTCTTGTGAATATCTTGTATATCTGACTCATACACAAGAAAACGATAGGCACTACTATCGTCTGCATAACCGATGAATACACAATCAACGGTTTTAGGGCATATCTTCTCCTTCTTAGGAGGAGGTACAGCCACCTTTGCTAGGCATCCCCATGTTCGTAAGAATGCATAATTAGGCTTCCTACCTTTAAACAACTCATACGGGGTTTTACCAACGTCTTTGTGAGGTATTTTATTGAGGATGTAATTAGCAGTGAGAACAACATCTCCCCACATGTTCTGAGGCAACCCAGAACTGATCAACATAGCGTTCATCATATCCTTCAATGTACGATTCTTGCGCTCAGCAATTTCGTTAGTCTGAGGCGAATAAGGTGCTGTGGTTTCATAGATTATTCCGTGTTGGGCACAGAATTCTCCAAACGGTGACTGAAATTCACCACCATGATCACTTCTGACCACCTTAATCTTTCTGCTCAGTTGATTCTCAACCTGAGTCTTATAGTGAACAAACTTATCCAGGGCTTCATCCTTGCTTTTCAGCAAATACACATAGCAAAACCGAGTGCTATCATCGATAAAAGTAATGAAATACTTGTTACCGGCCCGAGTTTGGACATATTTCAGATCACACACATCAGTGTGGATTAAACCTAAAGGTTCTGTGCTTCTTTCTACTGCTTTGAAAGATGCTCTGGGCATTTTAACCTCTACACAGGTCTCACACTTGTGTTTTTTATCCATTTGGAAAGCTGGAATATGGCCCAAGTTAATTAATCTACGCATAGAATCATAATTAACATGACCTAGTCTACCATGCCACAAAAAGGAAGACTCAAGCACATAAGCAACAGGGGATTTCTTTTTATTGATAGTAGGGATAACAGTCATTACATTCATCTTAAAAAGACCATTGGTCATGTAACATTTCCCTACATACATTCCAGCTTTAGTCAGAGTGACCCTATCAGCCTCGAAAACCAGGCGGAAGCCGTGCTTGCTCAACAGCGAACCAGAAACCAAATTCTTGCGAATATCTGGCACGAACAGCACATTATTCAGAGTCAACTCTTTTCCCGAAGTCATCTTCAGGACCACTGCTTAGCTCCGTAAACCTTGCCTTCGATAAGGTTTTAAACCCCAAGCGTAGGGCTAAGTCGTTGGAAGCATAATATCCGGAAGTCCGGGATCGTACCCACAAGGAATCGAATTCAGCTTAGATTGGATTGAAGGTTTATGTAATGGATGGTGGCGTTTGAGACGGCCAACTGAGTTTTTCCTTTGAGCGGAGTAAAAACTAAAACGAAAGACTAGAAATGAGTTTTAATGAACTTAAAAAGGCAAGTCTAGGGATCTTCTTTCCCGTGACTACGGCCGTTATCGATTCCCAATTATAACTCAAGTAAGAGTCACGATCGCGCGCTCTTGCCCGGAAGATTTAACTTTAAAACTATGTTTGTCACAAGATGAGATTGACCGGAGGCGAACCAACTTGGTTGAAAACTTTTATCAAACACATAGGAGGCCACAATCCCTTGGTAAGCCGCTTGACTAAACACCTTACCAAGTAGTTTACACCCCTAGTTTAGACCAAAAAAAATACAAGTTAGGCTCTATTCCGAAAACCATGATTTTAAGCCCGAAAATTTGAGAATCGAATAACCACCTAAGTCCTTGGGAAAGATTAGCCCAAGACTTAGCCAAACGACTACTCACACATATTGAAAAGACTAGAAATTATGCTAGGAAAGGTAAACATATTAAACCGATAGAATTGAAAACGAACTAGATATTATAAAGGATCTACACCGTAGCAACAACTTTAATGCTTGGAAATTTAACAAACAACTTAAACTTACCAAGGTTCTTAAGGAATTTAGGCTAGAAAAGTTTTGAATCTCAAAAAGACATTAATGGAGGAAAGTTTAAGGAAAGTAATTAGCTAGATACAAAGGAGGGAGAGAGGTGGTCCTATTTATATACAAGATGTAAGTGCAGAAAAACTAAGAGTAGTTTTAACAGCACAAGAACGTAATGGCTACTTCGAGGTCCTCACCGGAACCCTAATTACGACGCCGGAATCTTTTATCTGCAAAATAGACAAGGGGTGAGTGCACCTTTGCCTCTCGTGGCAAAGGCCCTCCGATACCTAAGTTAGTATCACGTACTAAAGGGAAACCCTAATTAATCATAAGAGAAGACGTATAATTGCAGTATATTATGTACCTTTCTCCTCTCGGTTTGCCTTGTATTTATAGGTTTATGGATGCTTGCTGCCCAAGTATCCATGTTGCCCTAGGTTTCCTATCTCGTATAGGAAACCCAGAATATCTCGGATTCTCGTTCCCTTATCAGTTCATTACCTTAGTCCGTTTAGGACTCCGATCCACAGCTGGCCGAACTTCCCATTCCCGTTGGGTATCTCTCCAAGATCCTATCTTATTGGGATCTTATAGTAATCACGGAATATCCCTGTCACCAGATCCTTCTGGAACGTTTCCTGCGCCTGGGACTGCTCTTCGTACAAAACCCCATCCTGTTCGGCTCTTTTATTGCCGAACAGCCTACTTGGACCAATGACTTCGCATGTCATTGCTCTTTCGTCAATCTATCGGTCCAATACTCTCTCGTGTTACTGGACCTTGACTCAGTATAGACTCCCTGGACCAATGACCTTTCATATCACTGGTCCCTATCGCCGATCACCATTTCTGCACGGCGACTGTTCTTAATGTAATTATACCATGGTCCCACGTACCACGTGTTCGGGCCCTATTTGTGCTTGTTCGGGATTTGCTCCTTACAATTGCTCCCCAGCTTTACTTGTTATTTACTCTTAATATGACGAGCAAAGCTTCTCAGGATCCGAGCAACATTTCTTTTGCTCCTATACCCTTTATTCCTTAAAGTTGGTGCAGAGATCATCATTAGTTCAAACAAAACGTCTAATCGTTTGGGCTCTCCAAGACGTTTCCTGCCCCTTACTTTACACATGGCACCTATCGTACCGTTCGCCTTAAATGAGGATGCACACCCTTTGGGGAACGGAAAGTCCAAACGGCGTCTGGGACGACGTTTCGCATACGTCACCCTACTAATTGGGGTACATTTGGGTTTTCACCCCATTTCGAAACCCCCTTTCTCTATCTTGATTCCCTCTGCCACCAGAGCTCTCAAGCGCACCCGCCATTGGAGCCCTGTTCACCATCTCGAGGTTTCTTCCTTGTGCATCTAGGACTCTGATCACCATAATCGTAAGTCATCATTCCTTCTTCCCTTATCTTTCGTCGATATAGGGATTTGTCAGGGTCTCTTCGTACCCATATTACTCGTCTATTTCACTCTCGTTCATAATGGGGAGGTTTAGGCGCCATTGCAACACCCCTCAGACCATGGCTTCGTTTAGATCTCGCTATGAGATCCCTGACGATGTGGCCATCAGTTTGGCCCCTGTAGATGCCATACACCAGAGCCCCAACAACGACACTCTACACATTCCAGTGGTTGCCGTCGTAGAGGGCGGTGTTAGATTCCCCCTGGCGCCACTACTCCGCCAGGTTCTGGCTTACTACAGGCTATCTCCCATGCAGGTGTCTGCCAATTTTTTCCGAGTCGTTATGGGTATCAACACCCTAAACCAGATGTTAGGCACATCTTTAGGCCTACATGATATTCATCACCTGTACAACATTTCTCGTACAAAAGACGCCCTCACCTACTACCTAAAGAGTAGAGATTCCAGAAGGCGACTGGTGCTTGAATTGCCCGACTCCGCTCGAGGAGACGATGACGATTACCTCGTCGTTACTAGAAATTTCGAGCCCAGAAACGAGGACGGCCAAGTGATAGGCTTTCACGCCCCTCACAGATTTGGGCAACCACGTCAGTTCTTTCTTCTTCGTAAAATTCATTCACCGAGCAATTTATTCGTATTGCGTTTTCAATTTTATCCATTTTCTGACTATCAACTTCTCGTGCTGCAGCTGAAAATATCAACCAGGGGTACGCTATCATTACCCCCCAAGTTCATGTAGCACATATCACTCAGGCCCTAAATTTCAACGATGAGGGCACCTATCTGGCTGGCCGAGCAAGAGCAGCACAAGTGCTTCTGAGTTACAGGGCTTCATACGGGGGCTTTATCGACCGGCACATCCGTGCAGCCGACGACCCACCAGTTCCTGGACCCGCTGCTGCACAGCCCGCTCAGCCCGAGCAAATAGAGGAGGAGAGGCGTTCTCGGACTCCTCCGTTCCGTAGTGCATGTGTGGAAATTTGCGAGGAAGCATCCACATCATCGGACGGTTATCCCCCACATTCTCAAGAGATGAACCAGTCGATCAACCTCGAGAGCCTCCTTATAATCCCAGGAGCTGGCCGAGGAAGAGGCCGCGGCACTGCTCGTGGCTGAGGTCGCTCCCCAAGTCCGGCGCCTTCGCATGGCCGCCGAGGAACAACACAACTTGACGCTCCCCCTGGATTTTCTCCCGAGGAACTTGAGGCTAGCCACAGGGACAAGTGCCCGCGCTTAGAAGCGCCTGGGGGATCCTCGACTCAGACACCCATAACCCAAACTCCAATCTGGGCCCCCCAATTCACTCATGGCAACAAGACCGTCACTGTGCGGGACAGTGTGGAGTCTGAAGGGACTACATTGGCACTATCCAAGGCTCTCATGCTGTCGGGGGACATGCAGAAGGAGGTGGTCAATTCTCCGGACAACCTGCTTGGATCTTTCATGGTGCACAGTTTTAAGGTAAAGTTGTTGTCTTTTGTTCTTATAACTCGGCCCTTTCTCAACTGTGTTACTGAGTTAGTAAGAATATGTTTAGGCTACGCAAAAGATGGTGGCTATGGCCCAAAAGCTGGGCCACTCAGAGCCCCAACGTGCAAAACTGGCTAGTGAAAATGCCAAGTTGTTGACCACTGTTGCCCGGCTTGAGAGAGAGAGAAACCAGGCTCGAAATGCAACAAACGAGTTGAAGTCTAAACTGGACGGTGCTGAAGATAGCCTAAACCAGACCCTGATTGAGCTAGAAACGAGCAAAAACGAGGCAAAGGAGGCCTACCAGCAGGGGTATAATGAAGGGATCAATGTAGCCACTGACAGCTACAAAAATCAGATGCCCAAGATCCAAGATCAGATATTTGCTGCTGGGTGGACCGCTGGCCTCAAGAAGTCTGGTACAGCTGATTCTTCTCCTCTGTGGACGGAAATTGATCTTCCGAGCAATATAGTGGTCCAAGATGAAGATGAAATCGAGGAAGAAGTGAACAATCTGAATGAGGAGCTTAACGTGGATGTCTCCGAGCAGCCCGATGCTGGTGCTGTTGCCAACGATGAAGCGACCAACCCTGGCCAAAAGGAAGCCAGTGGTGGTCCAACCGATGGGAGCGTCGCTGCAGAAGACATCCCCGCAGAAACCCCAACTCCTGTTACTCAAGATTCTGTTGCGGAGCAATAGGTATGCATTCTAACTCTAAGAACAATACAATATTCGAAATACTGTGGTGGCCCTGCGTGGCTGTGAGCTTGCCCTGTGCGCGCCGCACAGATACATTTCAGCACTTTAACTTAAGTGTTTGGCCCTTCGTGGCGTTTAACTTTGTTTTGCTCAGCCCTTCGTGGCTTCTTTAACATCGCTAGTGGCCCTTTTCATGGCCAATCGTTTGATTTCAATTGCCCAAGTATCTCGTACTTAGGTGTTTTGAGTGTTTTTGTTTTCAAATCTTGCTGGGGTGCATATGCTGCCCAGGTTTATTCATACTACTGAGCAGTATGTTTTCCAAGTTATCCTCGTAACTGGAAATAGTCCTAAGTGTATTCATACTACTGATCAGCACCCAACAGAAAACAACCCGGAGCTTCCGTCGTGGCAGACCCAGAAACAGACCCACCCAAATCTTCTTACAGGCAGATCCAGCGGACGTTCCCAAGTAGGTTTGGCTCTTGATTCTGAATACGTACGGTGCGATGGCTTGACAGTAAAGTAGAAGGGCTCAGTGACAGCCTGCAGCAATTTTATTTGAAAGAGAGAATGAAAAATGCTCAACGTCGTCGGTGTCCTCCTAGATTCTAGAACTAGCAGAAAAAACCGTTTTATGACAGCCGGACGCTGCCCAGGTCCTCGGATTTCTTTTTGACGGTGTACCTTGATGGGATCGCCTAACACTAAAAGATGTCGAGACACCCTAAGTCTTTGACTATACCGCTCTCGAAGTTTCAATGTTGGAACGGAACAACTCGGTGTTGATGACATGATACTGTAACCAAGAGGGCGTAAGCAGCACTGTGCCGGAGCCTTGAATGGTGTAAGTGTTTAGCACTTTTAACCTGGGTGGTATGAGTATCATGTCATGTCTCCCGTTGTTCCTAGCTTTCTGTTTGAAACCTCGATTGGGTTTTAGACAAGGACTTAGAAAGTCTCGATTTCCCAAAGTCTCGTTGACCCAAGGATTTGGAAAGTTGATAACGTGCACCATCACGATGCACGACTCGTCATCGGTCCAGGCAGCGCCTCAGCAGGCATAAAACGGGTTTGAAAGAGAGAAAACCCTAAAAGCCGCCCTAGCATGCTCCTACGCAGAACGGTATGAATGTATGTACAGGCATGCGATAAGGAAAGCAGTAACACGTAGACAGTTTATGGGGGTTAGATGCAAGTAATCCTACCCTGTGGGTTCCTGTCCTAGTTTGAAAGGTTCTATCGCTTTGTACGCGTGACGAGGCTGGTTTTGGCTTAAGGGGGTTCCTCAGGCTAGAGATGTTTTATACCTCCCATCACAATGCGTGCAGCAGAGCAATGGTCAAACGGTAATACGTCTCATCATCGTCTAAGGTTGTTGGGCATTCGAGGACCCCGGGCTCCAGTAAACTATGCCGGTTACCCAAAACGCCTCAACGGGGCTGATAGAATACCGATGCAAATGTACGCGTGCCAAAAGAATGATCGAGAGAGAGAAAATTGCAAATGCTTTTTAAAAAAAAACGCCTTTTGAAGCTTGGCTCACTTCATTAATCGACACTCGGAGAAAACTACACAAGCGAACAATAGTAAAAGCCCCAGTTCGGAGTGGTCGGATGTAGAATCCTGTTACGTTACCATTCCGTTCTTCAGCAGCGCGGAGCGTACTGTTTTGACAGACTTTTGAAAATTGTTCATTCATGTATTAATTTCCGAATGTTTGATTAATGTAATGTCCCCAACAGAGTCGCCACTGTGGGCACACGCCCCAAAAACTCCCGGTGCCTTAGGCACAAAAATTCCGGGTGCGCCCTTCTCGCGGAAAGCGCGGCGAAACGCTTCGCGAATCAGAGAGTCGCCACTCGGGTTTTGTGGAAAGTACCCAAGAAACCGTGCTTTTGAAAACGTTTGGATTGCGTTTGTTTGTGTTTGAAAAAGGCTTGTAGGCTGGTCCGTCGTTACCTTTGAAATCTGAGGTTCGGGAGCCAGGTTACGAGAGAGGAAGGGTTTTATGGCACCCCCTCTCGCCCAATCCGGAGATCGGTCTCTACTCAGGCATTTTATAAAACATTTGCATTTCTCTCTTTATTTGATCATTTTCTTAGCCAAATAGGGCGGGGGAACAGTTAATGGGGATTAAAACTGTAACACGTTTGCAGTTTATGTACAAATATGTGACAAAATATTTATGGATGATTGATGTTTGATCTAAGCAAGTATAATAGATTGAGAACAAGCTACTGTGAACATTTTGAACAGACTAGAGCACACTAACTGTGCAGTGGTGCACACAGAAGCAAGCCTGCATGCACTGGCCAAGCCACTGCATGTAGCCCTGACCTGCGTGTGCCACACCACAACTGGAGTGCGCCGGTAAACTCAAGTTCACAGCTTCTGTTATCAATCCTCTGGGCTCTGTAAGGGACCAGTGCACACCCAGGACAAACCACGCAGTTGATATAGATTACTAAGCTATTACAGAGAGATTAAAGGGCTAAGAAGCCACCAAATGAACAGAAAACCCCTTAAACAGTGAGGGGAGAATGATCAAAGGCCTGGATGGAAGATCCATGCAACGGGCAAGCCACTGGATGCTAGACTACTACCGTACGCCAGTAGTGTACGGCCATACGCCAGTTGTCACTTTGCTCCAATGCTTTGGCTTTGCAGCATCTGGGCTCTGGATCATGACCAGAAGGCTCCCAGAGGCCAGACTACACTAAGATACAGATGGAAGAGAAAGCAGTTCTAAAATACAGTAAGCAAAAGTTTGGTTTTAGCATGCATCAGGGTGATCATAACATAAATAAAGCAATAAAACAATGATCCATGATCCCCACGCCAGTTTTGCACATACTACCATGACTGGCGTACGGCTCAAAGTACTGGCGTGCGCCACTGATCACTGTATACGGTTTTGAAACCTTGCTAGCATTAGGGCCAGGACTGGTATAGATTACCAGCCTTGACCCTGCTAGCCCCCTAAGGGGTCAGAACAGAAGACAGAAAGCAAAGGTGGTATACCTTTTGCTTGTGAGTTTTGATGGATGGTTTGAGCTTTGAGCTTGAGAGTTGAAGGTTGGAGGATGATTATGGTGGGTTTTTGGACTGAGTTGAGTGTTCTTTACTTACTCTTTCTATGGGAAAAGAAAGGAAGCAAGAACACTTAAGGAGAAAAAGACAAGAGAGCTTTAGAGCCTTGATGTGGTTAACCCCTTGCAAATGAATGCAAGGGGGGGTATTTATGGTGGAAGGAGTGACTGAAATTAGCTGCCCCATAGGGCTTGTTTGGGGTGGTAAGAGGAGGGGAGCCTCCCATGCATTAAATGCATGGGACTTGCCTTGAAAGGCAATGTAGGAGAGAAGGGGACATTTCTGGCCGATATAATCATCAGGAGCTGCCAGCTGACGTCAGGTGGTTACAAAATCTCCCGCGCGTCTGACCGAAAAAGGTTGATTTGACTGGCATTGACTGGCGTACGCCCCTTGTTGAGTGGCGTACGCCAGTAACTGGCGATGACTGACACGTGGTAGTGCTTCCTGCGCACGCTAGTCAAGAACCAGCGTACTCCAGTAGGGTTTTGCTGAGGCCATTTGGTTCTGGCTTGAGGGTTCGACAAAGGTTTGAGAAAGGCTCGGATGAAGCTCAGGACGCTCAAAGCTCAAACTCATTCACAATACTCAGGATGTTCTTGACCTTAATCATCATCGGGGAATCAAAGACCGTAAGTAAACTAATCTGGACAGTCCAGAATAGGGTGTCTACAAGCGTCTTCTCGTTCCCAGGTAAATTCCTCAATTCCTTGATGTCTCCATAAAACTCACACCAACTTGATTGTTTTGCCTCGAATATTCTTTTCGCTGTGATCTTGAATCTCTACTGCTTGCTCCTCGAAAATTGCATCCTCGTTTAGGGTGATATCCCCCCAGTTGATGACATGAGTGGGAAGGGCAATGTACTTGCGAAGCATCGACACGTGAAACATATTGTGAACTCGATCCAGCTGTGGTGGCAGTGCTAATCGGTAAGCCACATTCCTAATCTTTGCCAAGACATCGAATGGCCCGATATATCGTGGAGACAATTTCCCCTTTTTCCCAAACCGAATATTTCCCCGACGCGGTCTGATTTTTAGGAACACATGATCGCCGACCTTGAAAGATAAGGGTCTGCTCCTTTTGTCCATGTAACTTTTCTGACAACTCTGGGCGGTAAGTAGTTTCTGTCAGATCACCTTAATCTTTTCAGTCTTATTTCTGACCAGATCTGGTCCAATCAATCCGGCTTCTCCAGCATCAGTCCAACAAACCGGTGAGCGACAGGGTCTTCCATACAAAGCTTCAAAGGGTGCCATCTCGATGCTTGATTGATAGCTGTTGTTGTAAGCAAATTCGATCAGAGACAACTGTTGTTCCCAGTTTCCAGAGAAATCAAGTGCACAAACCCTCAACATGTCCTCCAGAATCTGAATTGTCCTTTCTTTCTGTCTGTCCATCCGTCTGTGGACTGAGTCGAATGTCCGTTCCCGAAGTGGTTCGTATGTTTCCGTACCAGGCCGCTGGAGTTGGGCTTTAACCCATCCCCATTCCCAATGGCAGACAAAGAGTTTGCAGTCTTTGTTTGGTTTCCATCTTTCCGTATTTTAGTTTTGGAAGTGGGTAGAGAGAGAAATAAAGTAATAATTGGAGAGAGGGATAATGAGTAAAGAGCGATATAGAGAGAAATAAAAGTAATAATTGGAAAAATAGGGTAATGATTGAAGAGAAAAATATGATAATGATTAGAAAACAAAAACAAAACAAAATTAAAATGGAAAATGAACAAAGTTATCTAAGGGCTATGGAGAGTTCCTGCTGACCTCAAAGGTGGACAGTCCATCTTGATAATTAATAATCCAGATTTCTAGAAAACTCTTCCATGGAAGAGTAATTCTTCCCTGGAGAGTACTTTTTTTAAATCCTAACCACCCAAACACTTTTAGACGATCCGGAAGGGAGACAACACCCATATTTTGTTTTTTGAAGCTGTGAGAAAAGGTACCGGAGAGAGAGAGAGAGAGAGACGAACACAACAGGGATGGGGGTGGACTGTGAGATTGTTTATACCCGTTTTTGACACCGCGGATCGGGCTAGTCGTGAATGGCCATTTAATTAATTTGTTAATTAAATTGGGCTGAAGCTATGTAATTGATTGGTTTTTTAAGTGTATTGGGCCTTGGGTTTTCTAATACATTTAGGCCCAAGAGTAACGCAGCCCACAAGAAGAACGTAGCCCACGGTTCTTGGGAAGGATAGCCCATGGTTGGGCCCATGAAGAAAGGAGCAGATCTGGCCCATGAGGTGTGGCCCACGTTTTTAGGAGTTTGGTTGCTGCCGAGGTGGTTATTTTCCTCCGAGTTCAAAGGCCAATTGACTTAGTCAATTGGCCATGTGTCAAGCTAGCATAAAAAGGGGGGAAGTGGGGAGTTATTGCCACCTCACCCATGATTTGTTAACTGCCAGAAAACTGCCCATTACCTTACTCCATGAAAAGTGGAGCAATCATGGGACACGGGTCAGTTTATGGTGCAAGCAGAATTCGGATTCAGGTCTGAATTAGCTTGCTGCTTTGTCTATAAATACAAGTTCACAAGGCCGAAAAAAGGGTCCAACACCAATCAAAGCTCAACGCTTAAACCAAAGCCTTCCCAGCGAAGCACAACACTTTACTACTTTCAGCAAAGTAGATTATCGAGTACCTCGTACTCAAACCCCATTCAAACTTACTTCATCAAGTAGTTTGGATCTTTTACTTTTTTTGTACAAACTTTATTATCCTGGAGTAATAAAGTTCACATTTCTACGTCCATTTCCTATACGACTAGGAAATATTAAGTCCACGACCGTGTAACAAACCACGAACCTCATTGTGATCTTTAACCTTTGGGTCACACGCAATCACTCATACGTTAGAAGTCAAGATTCACGGGAATCTTCAACCGAAGTTAGGCGCTACAAGTCTTAACACACCCGCGCTCAACGCATCCACGCCTTTACCAAAAACGAGAGTTTTCAAAAATACAGATGAGAAAGAAAGGGATATACTATATAGATTGGTGTGGGCACATGCCCCAAAAATCCCGTGCCTCTTGGGCATAAAATTCCGGGTGTGCCCTTTTTGCGGGGAGCGCGGCGAAACGCTTCGCAGTTCAGAGTTGCCACTCGGGTTTTGCGGAGAGTACCCAAGAAACCGTGCTTTTGAAAACGTTTGGATTGCGTTTGTTTGAGTTTGAAAAAGCTTTTGTAGACTGGACCGTCGTCACCTTTGAAATCTGAGGTTCGGGAGCCAGGTTACGAGAAGGGAAGGGTTTTATGGCACCCCCTCTCGCCCAATCCGGAGATCGGTCTCTACTCAGGCATTTTTTTACAAAACATTTGCATTTCTCTCTTTGTTTGATCATTTTCTTAGCCAGTTAGGGCGGGGAACAGTTAAGGGGGATTAAAACTGTAACACGTTTGCAGTTTATGTACAAGTATGTGACAAAATATTTATGGATGGTTGATGTTTGATCTAAGCGAGTATAATAGATTGAGAACAAGCTACTATGAACATTTTAAACAGACTAGAGCACACTAACTGTGCAGTGATGCACACAGGAGCAAGCCTGCATGCGCCACACCACAACTGACGTGCGCCGGTAAACTCAAGTCCACAGCTTCTGTTATCAACCCTCTGGGCTCTGGAAGGGACCAGTGCACACCCAGGACAAACCACACAGTTGATATAGATTACTAAACTATTACAGACAGTTTAACGGGCCAAGAAGCCACCAAATGAACAGAAAACCCCTTAAACAGTGAGGGGAGGATGATCAAAGGCCTGGATGGAAGATCCATGCAAGGGCCAAGCCACTGGAGGCTAGACTACTACCGTACGCCAGTAGTGTATGGCCGTACGCCAGTTGTGCCTTTGCTCCAATGCTTTGGCTTTGCACCATTTGGGCTCTGGAACATGACCAGAAGACTCCCAGAGGCCGAACTACACTAAGATAAGATACAGATGGAAGAGAAAGCAGTTCTAAAAAAAACAGTAAGCAAAAGATTGGTTTTAGCATGCATCAGGGTGATCAGAACATAAATGAAGCAATAAAACAATGATCCATGATCCCCACGCCAGTTTTGCACATACTACCATGACTGGCGTACGGCTCAAACTACTGGCGTGCGCCACTGATCACTGCATACGGTTTTGAAACCTTGCCAGCATTAGGGCCAGGACTGGTATAGACCCTGCCAGCCCCCCTCAGGGGTCAGAACAGAAAACAGAAAGCAAAGGTGGTATACCTTTTTGCTTGTGAGTTTTGAGGGATTGTTTGAGCTTGAGCTTGAGAGTTGAAGGTTGGAGGATGATTGTGGTAAGGGTTATGGATTGAGGTGAGTGTTGTGGGCTACCACAGCCCCGGGTTGAGATCGGGGCGGCCCAATTTGAAAAATCGCGCGCCTCGTGCCTTTTTGAAATCGATTCGAGAAATCGTTTTGATTTGAAGAGTCGCCACCCGGATTTGTGGTATATCACCCGAGAAATCGTTTTGCTTAAAAGTCGTCGATTTGAATTGAAAACCAGAGATCGTTTTGAGGGTCCGGAAGCCATGTTATGAGGGGGGAAGGGTTTTACGGCACCCCCCTCGCCCGATTCGAAGTCAGTCTCTACTAAACGTTTGTGGGATTTTTCAAAGGGATTTTGTTTCATTAAAGCGTTTAGCAAGTATCCACAGTTATAACGCGTAAGGAGTGCATGCATGTGCAAGTGTATAGTGGATGACAAAATGGTAAATGAATAAGATGCATGATAATAGAAACTGATGATCTGCCACTGACTGCACTCTCGAGCGCTCGGGAGTGGTCCCGAGCGCTTGGGAGTTCTGATGCCCAACCTGCAAGCTTTCTTAGTCCAAACAGGAAATAATGCTAATAACCACAAATTGAAATGATTTTAAACATACTAAAGGCTCAGCAGAGGGCTTGATAAACTGAGACAGGACCTTGAACTCTCAAGCCATGCTTCCCTGCCTCAACAAGACTAGATCTACAAACTCAAAAGAGCAACAGGCTACACTTATGCATACAGAAATCAGCGAACATAGCAAACTAAGGAAATGGGATGAAATCGCATGCATGCAATCCCGAGCGCTCGGGAATGGTTCAGAGCGCTTGGGAGTGAGCTGCATGTCAGCTTACTCTCAAATGGGAAAAAAAAGTTGCTTTTATCATGCATGAACTGTTATTTCTAATCTTTCCCAGGAGAAGATCCTCTTTTAACTTTGGAAAAACTGGATTTTTACATAAAAACCTGTGAGGAATGTTTCTGTTTTAGGGGAAACTGATTTATATGCTTGCATGCCATGATAAAAACATCTCACTTAATAATGCACCTCACCCCCAGCCTGCTGTATGACAAAGAATCATGCATTAAATTGGGAACAGTCCCGAGCGCTCGTGAGCACTCTCGAGCGCTCTAGAGTGCTTCCAGTAAGGGTTTTTTGAAAACATTTTTTTTGTACCCCTTTGCTCTTGTTTTTACACTAAGGTCTCCCAACCATGCACCCAGTATTGAAGACTGGGTCAGGATGAGAGACCCCCCTCAGAAGGGAAGAACAGCCTCTTTGGTTTGAGATCAAAGGTAAAGATTTCTACCTTTTACTTGAACTTTGCTCTTTGGAATAGCTTTGAAATGTGGATGGAGAGAGAAGAGTGCAAGAAATCAGAAGCAGAGAGTGTTCTGGATTTCTTGCCCTTTTCCTTGGTGATTTCTAAAACCTTTGGAGTTTGAAAAGAGATTTTGAGTTTGGAAGATCTTTGCCTTGAGCAAGAAAGAGAGAGAGCAGAGAATAGGGTTCTCCAGGAGAAGGATTTTTCGTGGTCCCTGGCTCAGCTGAAAACCAGTTGTATTTATAGACAAAATAGCCTATGGTTTTTTTTAAATCAAATGGATTTGAAATAAAACATTTTTAATGGGAAAATCATTTAGTCTGAAGATCTCTGACTGTGATGAGTGCTTGCCGTAAATCTCAGCTGGCTCAAGGCGACTGTAATGATGGCTTGCATGGGTAATGAGGAGCCCTGCCATCCATTGGGCAGCGCAGGAGGCTCAAGCGCTCGAGAGTGAGCCAGGCCAGAGGTTTTGAAAAATGGTTTGGAGCGCTCGGGACTTCTCCCAAGCGCTTGGAAATGATTTTGACCATTTTTAATTCCTTTTCAAATCCTTCAAGGAGCAAAGCTTCAAACGGTACGAGGCTTGTTTCGATCCAAATTCATCATCGGGGAGCCTCTGGGCCACAAATCAAGGAAATTTGAAGAGTTCAAATTGGGGTGTCTACAAGTGTGCTCTTCTCTTACTCTTTCTATGGAAAAGAAAGGAAGCAAAGAACACTAAAGGGGAAGAAGACAAGGGAAATTAGGCCTTAATGGAGCTAACCCCTTGCAAATGAATGCAAGGGGGGTATTTATGGTGGAAGGAGTGACTGAAATCAGCTGCCCCTTAGGGCTTGTTTGGGGTGGTAAGAGGAGAGGGAGCCTCCCATGCATTAAATGCACGGGACTTGTTGATGGAGGGTGTAGGAGAGAGAGGGGAACATCTCTGGCCGATATAATCATCAGGGGGGCTGTAGCTGACGTCAGGTGGTTACAAAATCTCCCGCGCGTCTGGCTGAAAAAGGTTGATTTGACTGGAATTGACTGGCGTACGCCCCCTGTTGAGTGGCGTGCGCCAGTAATTTGCGATGACTGACACGTGGCAGGGCTTCCTGCGCACGCTAGTCAAGAACCAGCGTACTCCAGTAGGGTTTTGCTGAGGCCATTTTGGTTCTGGCTTGAGGGTTCGACAAGGGTTTGGAAAGGGTTCGGATGAGGTGCAGGATGCTTGTAGACACCCTATTTTGGACTTTCCAGAATAGTTTATTTACGGTCTTTTGATTCCCGATGATGATTAAGGTCAAGAACATCCCGAGTTTGTGAATGAGTTTGAGCTTTGAGCATCCCGAACCTCATCCGAACCCGTTCCAAACCCTTATCGAACCCTCAAGCCAGAACCAAATGGCCTCAGCAAAACCCTACTGGAGTACGCTGGTGGTGGACTAGCGTGCGCAGGAACCACTGCCACGTGTCAGTCATTACCGCTCTCTGGCGCACGCCACTCAACAAGTGGCGCACGCCAGTCAGTACCAATCAAATCAAACTTTTTCAGCCAGATGGGCGGGAGTTTTTGTAGCCGCCTGACGTCAGCTGACAGCCTCCTGATCATTAATTCGGCCAGAAACTGTTCCCTTCTCTCTCCTACACTTTCCATCAACTAGTCCCATGCATTAAATGCATGGGAGCTTCCTCCAAAGCCTTACCACACCCAAACAGCCCCTAAGGGCAGGCTGATCAGCCCTCTCCCTCCTCCATAAATACCCCATTTGCATTCATTTGCAAAGGGTTAGCCTCATTAAGAAGAAGGGTTAGCTCCATAAAGACAAAAACCATCCTTTGTCTTCTTCTCCTTCATTGTTTTTTTTGCTTCCTTTCTTCCTCATAGAAAGAGTAAGTGAAGAATATACTCTCCACAGTCCATAACCATCACTACATCCATCCCCCATCCACCTCCTTTCAAAGCTCAAAGTTCAAACCATCCATCAAACTCACAAGCAAAGGTACAATACCTTTTGCTCCTGCTTTCTGTTCTGACCCCTGAGGGGGGCTGGCAGGGTCAAGGCTGGTAATCTATACCAGTCCTGGCCCTAATGCTGGCAAGGTTTCAAAACCGTGCACAATGATCAGTGGCGCACGCCAGTTATGAGTACCGTACGCCAGTAATGGTGGTATGTGCAAAACTGGTGTGGGGATCATGGATCATTGTTTTCTTGCATTATTTAAGCTTTGATCACCCTGCTGCATGTTAAAAACAGTTTACAGCTTTCTGTACTTAGAACTGCTTTCTTTTCTAACTGTGTCTATTGCTTAGTTTGGCCTTCTGGGTCCCTCTGGTCCTATTCCAGAGCCCAGAATGTGCAAAGCCAAAGCATTGGAGCCAAGAGATGACTGGCGTGCGGCCCTTCATTAGTGGCGTGCGCTGGTGATCCATGTTCCAGTGACTTGGCCCTTGCATGGATCTTCCATCCAGGCCCCCGATCATCCTCCCCTCACTGTTTAAGGGGTTTTCTGTCTATTTAGTGGCTTTTCAGCCCTTTAATCTGTCTGTAATAGCTTAGTAACCCCTATTTAACTGCGTGGTTTGTCCTGGGTGTGCACTAGTCCTTTCCAGAGCCCAGAGGGTCGAGGACAGAAGCTGTGGTCTTAGGCTTACCGGCGCACGCCAGTTGTGGTGTGGCGCACGCAGGACTTGACTGCATGCAGTGGCTTGGCCAGTGCATGCAGACTTGTTCCTGTGTGCACCACCTCACAGTCAGTGTGTTCTAGTCTGCTTAAAGTGTCTACAAAAGCTTGTTCTCAACCTATTATACTTGTATAGATCAAACATCAAACATCCACAAACATTTTGTCACATCTTTTTGTACATAAATGCAAATGTGTTACAGTTTTAATCCCTATTAACTGTTCCCCCGCCCTAACTGGTTAAAAGAATGATCAAATAAAGAGAGAAATGCAAATGTTTTATAAAACGCTTGAGTAGAGACCGGTCCCCGGACTGGGCGAGGGGGGTGCCATAAAACCCTTCCCCTCTCGTAATCTGGCTCCCGAACCTTAAGATCGAAGGTGACGACGGTCCAGTCTACAAAAGCCTTTTTCAAAATCAAACAAATGTGGTCCAAACGTTTTCAAAAGCACGGTTTCGTGGGTACTAACCGCAATACCCGAGTGGCGACTCTCTGATCTGCAAAGCACTTATCCGCGCTTTCCGCGAGATAAGGGCGCACCCGGAATTTTATGCCTAAAAACACGGGATTTTTGGGGCGTGTGCCCACAGTGGCGACTCTGCTGAGGACATTACATTAATCAACATTTAGAAATTAATACATGAATGAACAATTTTCAAAAGTCTGTCAAAACAGCACGCTCCGCGCTGCTGAAGAACGGGATGGTAACGTAACAGGATTCTACATCCGACCACTCCGCACTGGGGCTTTGCTATTGTTCACTTGTGTAGTTTTCTCTAAAGTGTCGATTGATGAAGTGAGCCAAGCTTCAAAAGGTGTTTTTCGAAACAAACATTTGCGTTTTCTCTCTCTCTCGATCATTCTTTCAACAACGCGCTCATTTGCATCGGTGTTCTATCAGCCCCGTTGAGGTGTTTTGGGTAACCGGCACAGTTTACTGGAGCCCGGGGTCCTCGAATGCCCAACAACCTTGGACGATGATGAGACGTATTACCGTTTGACCATTGCTCTGCTGCACGCATTGCAATGGAAGGTATAAAACATCTCTAGCCTGAGGAACCCCCTTAAGCCAAAACCAGCCTCGCCATGCGTACAAAGCAATAGAACCTTTCAAAACTAAGACAGGAACCCACAGGGTAGGATTACTTGCATCTAACCCCCATAAACTGTCTATGTGTTACTGCTTTCCATATCGCATGCCTGTACATACATCCATACCGTTCTGCGTAGGAGCATGCTAGGGCGGCTTTTAGGGTTTTCTATCTCTCAAAACCTGTTTTATGCCTGCTCGGGCGCTGCTTGGACCGATGACGAGTCGTACATCGTGATGGTGCACGTTATCAACTTTCCAAATCCTTGGGTCAACGAGACTTTGGGAAATCAAGACTTTCTAAGTCCTTGCCTAAACCCAATCGAGGTTTCAAACAGAAAACTAGGAACAACGGGAGTCATGCCATGATACTCATACCGCCCAGGTTAAAAGTGCTAAACACTTACACCATTCGAGGTTCCGGCACAGTGCTGCTTACGCCCTATTGGTTACAGTATCATGTCATCGATACCAAGTTGTTCCGTTCCAACATTGAAACTTCGAGAGCGGAATAGTCAAAGACTTAGGCTGTTTCGACATCTCTTAGTGTTAGTCGATCCCTTCAAGGTACACTGTCGAAAAGAAATCCGAGGATCTTGGCAGCGTTCGAACGTCATGAGATGGACTTGTCTGCTAGTTGTAGAGTCTAGGAGGACACCAACGACAACATGTACATTGCATTCTTTCAAATAAAACTATTGCAGGGACACTTCCTGAGCCTTCGATTGCTTTACTGTCTAGCTTTGGGCGTTGCACCGTAAAGGAAAGTACCGAAAAGAAAAGCTCTAGGCCATCACCTTCCTTGATCATCAATCCGAAATGGCAGCACAAGCAGAGCTGGCTGAGCTGAAGAGGGCTGTACAAGAAATGAACCAGAAAATGGACAAACAAATGGTTATGGTCCAGGGGCTGTTTGACCTTTTCACCTCCATCATGTCAAGGCCGGATCTGGGGCTAGTCAAAGAACCTCTTCAGGCCTGCCACACTCCTGCGATCGGAATCAAGCCGTGCTCGAGAGACATGTTCAAAAGTCTGGCCGAGTTCCATGAGGTTAGAGTTCACCCAAAGGAGGATACTGAATCCCTAATCAAAGTCACCCCCAAAAGCAAAAGAATCCACCCTATCGAAGGCGCAGTGTTGTACAAAGCAAGCAAAGGCTCCACCTTGAGCCCTCAATCCCGTCACCGGAGCCAGCCAAGGACCTTCTCATGCTTATCTGCACCTCTGGCCTCAGTTTACGAGAAGCTTCTCGATGCCGGTTCCATCAGGCCTCTAACCCCAACTCCACTGCCCAAAGTTCTCCCTGCTAGCCACAACCCTAATCACTTCTGCACCTACCATCAAATGCCCGGCCATTACACCGACTCTTGTTATCGCCTCCGTCACGCGATACAGGATTTGGTGGACAATGGGACCCTTCCTAACCCACCGTCTAAACCCAACGTCATCTCCAACTCCCTCCCGAAACACCATAACCAAGTTGGCCAGATATCCCTCAGCTCCACTCAAATCAACCCAAACTCCACCATACTCAACCCAACCCTCTGCACTGTCCCAGAAACTCAACCCAAACCAGCTGTGTTTAGCCCTTCCGAATCCGAGGCTGCAGGGTGCGGAATAGAAGATGGGGCTGAAAACTGGAAAGCACTGGTCGAGGACCGGATCGATCAAGCAAAGGAACAGACTGACAGTCTGAGGTCCTTCACTCAAGGGCATTTGGAGTTGCTGTTCTCCCAAGTGGGTTTAATCAAAGAAGCTGAAGAAGCTGAAGTGCTGTTGCTTGGGCCTGACATCCTCTAGATCTCACCTCTCTGTGAGGAAGCCAAGGGTAACAATAAAAGTTGCATTTTCAAATCGCGTTTAGCTTGCATTGCACACTTTTGAGTCTGAGTCTGACACGGTGTCTGTCAAGTCGTCTTAGTCTAGCTCTGAGTCGGAGTTCGCGCCTCTTGGCCTTCCATGTCGTAGCTTCTATTCTCAATTCGAGTCTTTTGCTATACTTGGCAACCCCGTGGGGCTTTCTTTATGATATGCACTATCTTGCTTCTAAGTACTTTGTTGGCTTTTGAATAAACTGTGTCGACCCTGACGACGAAGGGATAGATTTCGATGGGGTCATCCCCAAGGAAATGTGTTCCCTCGCCGAAAGGGAAGACGAAAGGCGTGCTCGGCCTATTAAAAGAAGAAGTAGTTTCAATAAACTTGAAAGATGAGGTAGACCCCCGGATGACTCAAAATTGGCTCAACGCTGTCCCCAAAGGAACATTGCACCTAGTCAGACAGGCTCGAAGAACCATCAACATTTTGGCATGGTTTCACAAAAGGCACGCCTGACATCGATCATGAGATGACAAAGTATCAAATCTCCTGCCACCGGATGTCAAGCTAGAAAGCGGAAGCTCAGAATGCTCTAGGCCTCGTACCATGTTCAAAACAGCGTTAGCAGCATTCCATCAAGCGCACATTAAAAAGGCGCAAAAGTGGCCTGGAGCGAGGCATTTTCAACTGAAGCAGTCAGGACCCTGCATTATCAAAAGCCATCTTATCTGGGGCTGCTGCCAAAGATCATCGATCCCGACGACAACAAATTCAACACTCTAGTCAACCTGGATCAATTCAAGAGTCACTTTTCCTTGAGAGAAGCTCGTTGGGCCGAAAACCACAAGGGTGGGCGGTGCCAAGCAAAAGTTAGAGCAGCCTGCTAGACCGAAAACCTAAGGAGGTGGTCTAGGCAAAAATAAATAGGCAAAAGTCGAAAGCTCGCTAGGCCGAAAACCTGAGAAGGCGGCACTAGGCAAAAGTTAGAGCGTAAAAGGAGAGGTAAAACACACGAGTGAACCTTGGCCTGAACTACGTTTTGACCTGATTCCCCAAATGTGAGATACGTAGGCAGTCTCTCTTCAAGACTCGGTCATATTCTATCCATTGGATCCATGGTTGACTTTTTGGTACACATCAAGGGCCGAAAAGGGTCAAGAACAGAACAAGCCTCATCAGAAACAGAAGAGGGAACCCTTTGTCTTTCAACCTTATTTCAAACTACTACTTCAATTTCAAAGCTGAGCAAAAGCC
This sequence comes from Rhododendron griersonianum, assembly GCA_018127125.1. Lineage (NCBI taxonomy): Eukaryota > Viridiplantae > Streptophyta > Magnoliopsida > Ericales > Ericaceae > Rhododendron > Rhododendron griersonianum. The sequence continues at coordinate 50,637,207 of CM030789.1, read as the reverse complement.
TTTACAAAAAAAAGAAAAAGAGAAGCATAAAAAACAGAACGAAATGCTTACGAGGCCCCAACGGGCTCACAGTTTATTCTAAGATCAGCGAAGTCTAGTTTGCGCAGCTTTTCAGTCGTGCGCGCTGGTTTGAGACTCACGCACGTTTGCTCAAAGTGACACGCGTTGGCCTCAAACCTGCGCGCGCTTCTCCAATTCCCGTAGCATACAGCGGTTGACAGCCATCACACCTAACAACGATTTTGAACCCCCGGTGGGAATTTCAAGTTAAAACCAAGGTTTCGGTGCCTCGAAATTGGTTTTAAGGGCTCTTGCCAAGTTTTCTATGCCGTGCAGGTCATGTGTGCCTAATGTGACTGTGCGGGGGTGTCGGTTTCAGTCCGGGCCTATATGAGTCATCCATTTGCGTCTTTTGTCCATCTTTGCGACGTTTTTCTATTTTTCGGTCTATTGCCTATTCCGGGGCTTTCTTCTCTGTTTCATTTATTCACACAGGTCTTTATTTGACTTTGTGTGAGTGCCAGTTTCACCTATCTAGGGATATTTTGGATTTTGTCCTGTTAATGCCCAAAATTTCATTATTGCCCATGTGTCGGAGAGTCTGCATTGTATCCTAGGACTCTTTTTCCTCATTCTTCCGAGCTAGGCAGTCTATACGTGTGCATATGTCTATGTGTCAACTCGATTCGCTCGTCAATGCAAGTTGGATATTAGCGATTGGTTTATTCTCTATCTCCAATGAACCGAGAATAATGCAACTTTTACAGCACCACTACGGCATCCATGGTCCAAGCAAGCAACAAGTCATCAAGAACAGAGGGATACATTGGCCCAGCGCAAAATCAAATCAAAGCAGTAAAGCTCCGACCCACTCGAAAGTTATCTACTTGGGCACACAGGCCTGCACCTCAAATCAAAGCACTGCAGGCCCGCAACTCAAATCAAAGCAGTAAAGCAAAAGTGTGGCTCAGTGGTAGCCCTCAATCATCAAAATTGTCCTGGTCGTCGTTTGTGTCGTCCCATTCTCTAGAAGCCGCCCTAGTCTGCCCTTGCATTTTCAATTTATACATACGTGTTTAGCATACGTTATCGTTGCATATTGTATATCAAATGTCAAAAGCAGGAAAGTGCTTCAAATCAAATCAATCCAAAGCACGTGGAGGCTTTCAAATCAAATCAAATCAAGCCCAAACTAGCGGTGAGACGTTTTCTATCGTCGGTGTTGTGGCATTGGCAAACCAAGTCAAATCAGCGTTGAGGCCCATTCCCAACAGGCAGCTCATGTTGCCCTGATCCATGTTTCCATCCCGGTTTGCTATTTCCCCAAGCAGATCCCGTCCAATTTCAAAATCAACGACGATCTATCCGTCCAACTCCAAATCAAAGACGATCCATCCGTCCTATTTCAAATCAACGACGATCTATCCGTCCTATTTCAAATCAACGACGATCTATCCGTCCTATTTCAAATCAACGACGATCTATCCGTCCTATTTCAAATCAACGACGATCCATCCGTCCTATTTCAAATCAACGAAATCAACGACGATCTATCCGTCCAATTTCGATCAAAGACGATCTACCCATCCAAAATCAAATCAACGACGGTTTGTCCGTCCAACTTCCAATTCAACCGTTAGCGTATCTTCCGGCAGTCTTATTGCTCTGTCTCGGATGGTCCTTGATAAGGAGATTGGCTCTGATTCCCAACGTATGGAATTTAACCTACCTGACGCGACCTACCCGTGATTTGTTGGAACTATCCGTGCCACGGTTAGCTTTATCCTCAACGACAGCCAATCCTGTTCAAAATTCAACGATGATCAGCCATGTCATCACCGACGATCAGCCATGTCGTCCACTCAACGATGATCAGCCATGTCATCACCGACGATCAGCCATGTCGTCCTCTCGACGATGATCAGTCATGTCATCACCCCGATCAACGGCGATCAGAACATTGCCCGCGTTCACCCCGACCAACGGCGATCAGAATATTGCCCGCGTTCACCCCGATCAACGGCGATCAGAATATTGCCCGCGTTCACCCCCGATAAACGGCGATCAGAACATTGCCCGCGTTCACCCCGACCAACGGCGATCAGAACATTGCCCGAGTTCACCCCGACCAACGGCGATCAGAATATTGCCCGCGTTCACCCCCGATCATCGGCGATCAAAACATTGCCCGCGTTCACCCCCGATCAACGGCGATCAGAATATTGCCCGCGTTCACCCCGACCAACGGCGATCAGAATATTGCCCGCGTTCACCCCTGATCAACGGCGATCAGAATATTGCCCGCGTTCACCCCCGATCAACGGCGATCAGAATATTGCCCGCGTTCACCCCGATCAACGGCGATCAGAATATTGCCCGCGTTCACCCCGATCAACGGCGATCAGAATATTGCCCGCGTTCACCCCGATCAACGGCGATCAGAATATTGCCCGCGTTCACCCCGATCAACGGCGATCAGAATATTACCCGCGTTCACCCCCGATCAACGGCGATCAGAATATTGCCCGCGTTCACCCCCGATCAACGGCGATCAGAATATTGCCCGCGTTCACCCCGATCAATGGCGATCAGAATATTGCCCGCGTTCACCCCCGATCAACGGCAATCAGAATCTTGCCCGCTTTCACCCCGATCAACGGCGATCAGAATATTGCCCGCTTTCACCCCCGATCAACGGCGATCAGAATATTGCCCGCGTTCACCCCGATCAACGGCGATCAGAATATTGCCCGCGTTCACCTCCAATCAACGGCGATCAGAATATTGCCCGCGTTCACCCCGATCAATGGCGATCAGAATATTGCCCGCGTTCACCTCCGATCAACGGCGATCAGAATATTGCCCGCGTTCACCCTCTCAACGGCGATCAGATTATCGTCCGATCGATCCACGACGACGGTCTGCCCGTCCAATCAGTCTACAACACCGTTCGCCTATCCTAGTCCACATCGGTCTACAAGTAACGCATCTTCCAGCAGTCTTATTGCTCTGTCTCGGATGGTCCATGATAAGGAGATTGGCTCTGATTCCCGACAGATGGAATTTAACCTACCCGACGCGACCTACCCGTGATTGTTGGAGTTACTTATGCCGAAGAAGGTTTGATTCCCAACGGCAATGATCTATCCGCAACTGATTATTCCCCAGGAGAGTCCGCCTCAGCATTCAATGATGGTCCACCCATCCCTATTTTCCAGCAGAGTTCAAACTCCCTTCCAACGATCTTCAGATGGTCCGCCCGTCTTCAATCTTTCAATGGACGGTACATTTAAATACATGTCCGCATTTTCTATTTCTTCTGGATAGCCTTGAGATGGTGTCTAGAAACCTTTGACGTTACTTGTACCAAAACAATGGTGCTCCAAGTGCCGTCAAAGGGGGGCTACTGTAGACACCCTATTTTGGACTTTCCAGAATAGTTTATTTACGGTCTTTTGATTCCCCGATGATGATTAAGGTCAAGAACATCCCGAGTTTGTGAATGAGTTTAAGCTTTGAGCATCCCGAACCTCATCCGAACCCGTTCCAAACCCTTATCGAACCCTCAAGCCAGAACCAAATGGCCTCAGCAAAACCCTACTGGAGTACGCTGGTGGTGGACTAGCGTGCGCATGAACCACTGCCACGTGTCAGTCATTACCGCTCTCTGGCGCACGCCACTCAACAAGTGGCGCACGCCAGTCAGTACCAATCAAATCAAACTTTTTCAGCCAGATGGGCGGGAGTTTTTGTAGCCGCCTGACGTCAGCTGACAGCCTCCTGATCATTAATTCGGCCAGAAACTGTTCCCTTCTCTCTCCTACACTTTCCATCAACTAGTCCCATGCATTAAATGCATGAGAGCTTCCTCCAAAGCCTTACCACACCCAAACAGCCCCTAAGGGCAGGCTGATCAGCCCTCTCCCTCCTCCATAAATACCCCCTTTGCATTCATTCGCAAAGGGTTAGCCTCATTAAGAAGAAGGGTTAGCTCCATAAAGACAAAAACCATCCTTTGTCTTTTTCTCCTTCATTGTTTTTTTTGCTTCCTTTCTTCCTCATAGAAAGAGTAAGTGAAGAATATACTCTCCACAGTCCATAACCATCACTACATCCATCCCCCATCCACCTCCTTTCAAAGCTCAAAGTTCAAACCATCCATCAAACTCACAAGCAAAGGTACAATACCTTTTGCTCCTGCTTTCTGAGGGGGGCTGGCAGGGTCAAGGCTGGTAATCTATACCAGTCCTGGCCCTAATGCTGGCAAGGTTTCAAAACCGTGCACAATGATCAGTGGCGCACGCCAGTTATGAGTACCGTACGCCAGTAATGGTGGTATGTGCAAAACTGGTGTGGGGATCATGGATCATTGTTTTCTTGCATTATTTAAGCTTTGATCACCCTACTGCATGTTAAAAACAGTTTACAGCTTTCTGTACTTAGAACTGCTTTCTTTTCTAACTGTGTCTATTGCTTAGTTTGGCCTTCTGGGTCCCTCTGGTCCTATTCCAGAGCCCAGAATGTGCAAAGCCAAAGCATTGGAGCCAAGAGATGACTGGCGTGCGGCCCTTCATTAGTGGCGTGCACTGGTGATCCATGTTCCAGTGGCTTGGCCCTTGCATGGATCTTCCATCCAGGCCCCCGATCATCCTCCCCTCACTGTTTAAGGGGTTTTCTGTCTATTTAGTGGCTTTTCAGCCCTTTAATCTGTCTGTAATAGCTTAGTAACCCCTATTTAACTGCGTGGTTTGTCCTGGGTGTGCACTAGTCCTTTCCAGAGCCCAGAGGGTCGAGGACAGAAGCTGTGGTCTTAGGCTTACCGGCGCACGCCAGTTGTGGTGTGGCGCACGCAGGACTTGACTGCATGCAGTGGCTTGGCCAGTGCATGCAGACTTGTTCCTGTGTGCACCACCTCACAGTCAGTGTGTTCTAGTCTGCTTAAAGTGTCTACAAAAGCTTGTTCTCAACCTATTATACTTGTATAGATCAAACATCAAACATCCACAAACATTTTGTCACATCTTTTTGTACATAAATGCAAATGTGTTACAGTTTTAATCCCTATTAACTGTTCCCCCGCCCTAACTGGTTAAAAGAATGATCAAATAAAGAGAGAAATGCAAATGTTTTATAAAACGCCTGAGTAGAGACCGGTCCCCGGACTGGGCGAGGGGGGTGCCATAAAACCCTTCCCCTCTCGTAATCTGGCTCCCGAACCTCAAGATCGAAGGTGACGACGGTCCAGTCTACAAAAGCCTTTTTCAAAATCAAACAAATGTGGTCCAAACGTTTTCAAAAGCACGGTTTCTTGGGTACTAACCGCAAAACCCGAGTGGCGACTCTCTGATCTGCAAAGCACTTCGCCGCGCTTTCCGCGAGATAAGGGCGCACCCGGAATTTTATGCCTAAAAACACGGGATTTTTGGGGCGTGTGCCCACAATGCTCAAAGCTCAAACTCATTCACAAACCCGGGATGTTCTTGACCTTAATCATCATCGGGGAATCAAAGACCGTACGTAAACTAATCTGGACAGTCCAGAATAGGGTGTCTACAATTGGTAGGTTAATGATATAAATAACATTGAACAGTTAGTTACCTATTCAAGGTTGGGGGGTTAAGTTTTCTGTTTGGGATGGGATGAGGAATTAGATGGAAAGAGTAGCGATTTGATAGTTAAAAAGGAAAGTGTGATCAATTAATAATTGAAGAGGGAAGTAAATAAAAGTTTCTTAGAGTATCTCCATCAGCCTAGGCTGATGCTCCATTTCACTTGATTCCCCGAGTAAAGCCCAAAAATCCCAGTCCCAACAACCTCGCTTCCCACCTCGCTAAGGCCAGCGAGCCACAGAAACCTCGCCCAAGCCAGCGAGGTACGGACCCCTCGCCCCCAGAGTATTTTAATTAGGGCTGTCCATGGGTCGGGTTTGGTCGGGTTCAGGTCGGGTTGGACCCGACCCGACTATTGTCGGATTATGAAATATGCACCCAAAACCGACCGAAGCACTGGTCGGGCTCCGACCGAAATGAGATCGGGTTGTAGTTGTCGGGTTCGGTAGGGTAAAAAAAAAAAACTTCATAGTTCATACAGAAATCAAGAGAAAGAGATCGAGAAACCCATATACATACAGATCGAGGAACACATCAGTATCATTAACATCACTTGCTATTTCAAAACATAAATACACTAATGATCAAGAACATCAACCTTCAAAAACAACTGGTCGAACAAGTGCACTGAGAACGCTGTCGTCGTCAACAGAGTGCCGCCGCCGCCGTCGATCAAAGAAGACGAGAATGGCGATGAACGAATCCCAGGAATCCATGCCCAGATCTTGCGATTTTTTAAGCGAACGGAGGAATCTTGGTGAGAGAATTTGAAAACCCTAGGTTTCAGTCAAGGTGGAGATTGAGAGTGTGAGGGTCGATTGGATTGGGAGAGAGAACTCAGAGAAGGGGGAGGGGAGATTAGGGTGGGGGCTGGGAGCCTGGGTGTACTGTACTAGTTGATGTAGAGAGGGAGAGAGAGAGAGAGGGGTGGCGGAACCCAGGAACTGGAAAGGAGAGGAACAAGGTAGAGTATTAGGGTTTTTTTCGCTTTTATAATAGATAGATATATCGGTCGGATCGGGTCGGATGGAAAATAATCTGCTGCATCCGACACCCGACCGACACACACATTTTTTCTCAGATTTGGACCCGAACCCGACCCGATCACCCGATCAGAACCGTCCGTTAGCTGTATTTTACGTTCAGGTCGGGTCGGGTTGTCGGGCGGGCCGGGTTGGTGGACAGCCTTAATTTTAATCTTTTCTACTTTGCCGGTGTGGGCAGCATGCCCTTGGAAAAAGGATTCCGTTCCTTTCGCCATTGCGGCCCTTTTTTGAAAATCGAGGGAGCGCGAGCGCAGGTGGCAAGCGCTCAAAAATACAGAGTCGCCACTTGAGTTTTTGAGGGTCCGACACTCAAGAAACCGTATTTCAAAGCACCTGTCGCGCTGTTTTTGTTCGAAAAAGTTAAGGAAACCAGTCCGTCATAACCATATCTGGGTTCGGGAGCCAGGTTACGAGAGGGAAAGGGTTTTATGGCACCCCTCTCGCCCAATCCGGAGATCGGTCTCTACTTAGGCGTTTTTATGAAAACCTTTGTGATTCTTCCTCTTTTAATTAATTTTAGCCAATTAGGGCTGGGGAACAGTTAATCGGGGATTAAAACTGTAACAATTTGCAGGATGTGATCAAATGATAGCATGGATGGGTGGCATGATGAATATTAAATGGGATGAACTTGAAATAGCGATCAGATGCCAAAACCAGGCTCGGGACAGATTTGCCCTGCACGATGGCCAACTTGCATGCATGAACAGATCTGCATGCAAGACAACCATCGCGCGAGACACACGAACCCTCGCGCGAGTGTTCTCATCTCACCACAGTTCCAAGTTCATCCCCTTCTGGGCTCTGGAAGGACCAGTGCACACCCAGGAGGCAAACCAAGCAGTTTATTTGGATTATAAAAATACTAATTATTACAAACGACTTGAAAATGGAACTGAATAAAGGGAAACACAACCCCTAAACAGTGGGGGGATAAAAATGAGGCCAAGGGCCTAGTTGCCCATGCAAGGGCTATTCATGGAAATCACAGAACTGTCGCGCGACAGAGGGTGAGTCTCGCGCGACATTCCTGACTGGACTTCCAGGAATTGCTTTGCATGCTTAGGGTCCTGAGACAGATTCAGGGGATCCCAAGGGCATTCCAAACTATTTAGAGCAAATAAACTAGCTACTGTATTTTGTTTTTGCATTCATAACAGTGATCTAAAAATCAAAATAAAGTACAACATGCATGAATATATTGCAAAACAGACAAGGGCTAGCCTCCCTTCCCCACGAGGTCCATTCTCTTGCTGACACAAGTGTCGCCCGAGCATGGTGGACTATCGCGCGAGGGTGTAACTGCCACGAATTCTTGTAACTCTGCTGGCTTTAGGACCAGGACATGGTATTAATTACCAACCTTGGCCCTGTCAGCCCCCCTCAGGGATCAAAACAGAAACAGGTTGAGTGTTATACCTTTGCTTGGAAAGGGTTTGGAAATGGATTGGATTGATTGGTGTGGCCTTGCAACTAAGTGTATATGGACACACTAAGTTCAGGAGATTAGGAAGTAGTTTAGGTTAGTAACTTTATGCTAGCTATTGTTTGCCTTGTAAAATAACAAGTGAACTTCTTAGTCAATTTCTTGGAACCCTTAACATGGAAGATGAAGGGGGGTATTTATAGGGGGAATGCAAGGGCTAGTTAGTGACCAAACATGGCCTTAGGACTAGCCAACAAGGCTGGTCACAACTTGGTGGTGAGGCTAGCCAACAAGGTGAGTGGGAGTGGTTGTGAGGGTGTGAGGGTGTAGCCTGCCAGAACCCTGTTCAGCTGAGGAAAATGGGGTTCCAGCCCATGTGACACCCAATCATCACAAGTCCAGCTGGATTCTGTGAAAGGGACAGGGGGGAACTGTAGCGCGAGTGTTAGAAACTATCACGCGACGGTCAACAGTCAACAGTTTGACTTTGACCACACGTGGCAGGCCGAGTACCGCGCGAGTAACATGAAGGATCGCGCGACGGTCAAACCTAAACCTAGGGCTTGACTGAAGGTTCAGAGGGGGTTCAAAAGGTTCAAGCGGGGTCTAGGACACTCCAAGCTTAATCCATTCCCAATCCAAGCTCGTTTGATCCGATTTCATCATCGGGGAAACAAGAAAACCGTAAAACAAAGTAAAACGATTGGGAGATCCAGATCGGGGTGTCTACAGTAGTCCCTCTTTGACGGCACGCGGAGCACCATTGACTGGTACGGGTAACGTCAAAGATTCCTAGACACCCACCAAATCCGCCCAAAAGCCGATTAAATGGAAAATGCAGACGAGTATGTAAAAATACCGTGCACCAAGGGGAAATTGAAGATCGGACGGATAGATCGTCGCTGATTGATGATCGGACGGATGGATCGTCGCTGTTTGATGATCGGACGGATGGATCGTCCTGTTTGATAGGACGGATGGATCGTCGCTGATTGATGATCGGACGGATGGATCGTCGATGATTTGATTGATCGGACGGATGGATCGTCGCTGATTGATTGATCGGACGGATGGATCGTCGCTGATTGATTGATCGGACGGATGGATCGTCGCTGATTGATTTATCGAACGGATGGATCGTCGATGATTTGATTGATCGGACGGATGGATCGTCGCTGATTGATTGATCGGACGGATGGATCGTCGCTGATTGATTGATCGGACGGATGGATCGTCGATGATTTGATTGATCGGACGGATGGATCGTCGCTGATTGAATGATCGGACGGATGGATCGTTGCTGATTGATTAATCGGACGGATGGATCATCGCTGTTTGCGGGCGGACCACTGCTGGGGATACAAAAATCTTTGGGTTTGAAGACAAAACTTCCAAAATGACCCTCAAATTTTGTCATAGAGCACATCAAAAGTTATGGACCCCCAACGGTGAGGCAATTTGAGATTGGGCCAGACCCCGAACCTGGATTGGGCCTGAGGCCCAAACTGAAGTGTCGCGCGACACTTGGGAACAATCGCGCGAGGGTTTAGAGTTAGGGTTCGGATCTGGACAGGCCCAGACCCGGCCCAAACCTGTTCCATTCGTTTAAAACCCCGCGAGACGTTACAGAAACAGTGATCAGCAGTTTCAAAATTTCAAAACTCTCATCTCTCGTCTCTCCTCTCAAACCTCTTCTAACTTCGATTTCAACCACAAAATCAACAAAGCCGCTCTTGATCATCCATCCATGGCTGACCGCGGGGATGGAGGAGGTAGGGGAGAAGTCGTCGATCAGTTGGAGGATCGAGGAGGTCCAACGAGCATCGAAACGGGAGATCAAGCACCGGCGGAGGCCACCGCAGGGGCCGGTGCAGTAGTCGCAGGCGGCGGAGATGGCGAAGAAGGTCGCGAGCAAGCGACTGGTGGCGGCGATGAGTGTCGCGCGACAGAGCCAGGGGCTCGCGCGACTGTTGATATGGGGGCCGTGGGCTACAGTGTTGAGCGGCTGGACCCTAGCGCGGCCGTAGAAGGGTCAGTGGTGGCCGGAGTGGGTCCAGGGGACGCCGGAGGTATTGGTACTGGAGAGCACCCTCGCGCGACAGAGGAGGAGCCTCGCGCGAGGGTCGATGCTGGAGGAGGCAGTAGCAGTGGGGGAGGAGATGACACTGTTGAGCCGTCCGGGTCCCCACCGAGGGATTCGGCGAAGGGCAAAGGCGTTGTAGATGTAGAGGAGGAGGTCACAGAGACTCCGGTTGAGGTCCGAGAGGAGGACATTTTGTTTCGGCCCGCGGTGACGTCATCGAGCCATAGATCGATTACAAGACACGACGTCGCCGAGTTCTTGCCAGACGAGGCACTGGCGAGGCTTCTCGAGGACAACCCCCTGGTCGGGGAGTTGGTCCTAAAGGCCAGAGAGGATCGTGCCCGGACCATTGAGGCGTCAGAGGCCGCTGAGAGGGCCGAGAGAGAGAGACAGGAGAGAGAGGAGCTCTTGAGAGATGTAGAGGCCGAGGAGAGGGCCAGAGTCGAGGCACAGGGGCCTAGGGTTACGGCCGTGACGGAGGCGAAGAACACGAGTCGGCCGGGCTTTTCAGCGGAGGCATACGTGCTTCCTACGCCGCACCTCTTTGTGCCGTCGGGCATTGCGGCCCGCGTATCGTCGCAGAGAGACTACAACGACGAGTTGGTGTTGAGAGATCCCCGGGCCCACATTGCAGCGACGTGGATGGAGGTATATTCCCAGAAAACACCCTTTGTAACTTGATTTCGATATTCTTGCTTTGATAGTTCACATTCGATACATACTTGAACTTAGAATTGCACAGATAACTCGCGAGCCAAAGCATGCTAAAACCACGTACTTTCTGTAACGTAGGCCCAATATGTAATAACTTGAACCAACCATCCGTTGTAGGCTTCATTGATTACCTAGAACTTGAAAATGAAAACTCCGTATGCACGGGAATCTAGAACAGCACACCAAACTCCCAAGTCGAGCCATGGCATAGAACTAAAGCCGAACATGTGTCCTAGGCTTCATTGATTACCTAGAACTTGAGAATGAACTTTCTGTATACTGATGAACCCTTTTGCTGCTTGTCTTTGTGTTTGAAACAGGCTGGAGCAGGACAGAGGGATATTCGCGGCTTCGGGGGCGCGTGCATGTCCTTGCAGCTGTACGAGGGGCTGCCGGAGAGAGTGAGGCGGCTGGTGGACGAGGCAGGCTTCGGGGAGTTCGTGCGGATTTTGACCCCGGCATGGATTGACCATGCCGTCCTTGTTGCACTTGCTGAGAGGTGGAGGGATACCACCAATACCTTCCACCTACCTCCTGGGGAGATGACAGTGACGCCTGCAGACTTCGCAGCGATCACGGGGCTGAGGGTTGGAGGTGAGCCCATCCCGTTCGACTCGGGGATCCAGGAGGATCGGGCCGCTCTGGAGTGGTTTCTGGGCAAGGCGCCCAGGATAGAGGAGGGGATGGCGAGGTACGACCAGTTCAAGGACTACTTGAAGAAGGAGGTGACGAGTGACCGGGAGGCGGAGCAGATGGCCCGGGCGTTTCTGCTATACCTGTTTGGTGCCACTCTGTACCCAAACAGACGAAGTAAAGTCCACCTTTCTTACTTGCCAGCGTTAAGGGACTTGAGGACGGCCTCACGTTTTGACTGGGGCGGAGCTGCTCTTGGGACGGCCTACCACTTCTTTGGCCACTCGTCGAGGACGGGTAAGAGCACGGCCGGCTACTGGAGGGTCTGGGAGGTACGATTCTAACCCTTTATTAAGCATGATTTGATTATGCTCGTCCATTGTTTAGTCTGCTTGACTATTTCGATTTCAAATACTGTATGCCTTGACTAATGTTTGAACTTGTCTAAACATTGCAGCTTTGGGCCTACGAGGTTTTGCGGATGTATCCGCCAGAGTGCAAGCATCCAGACTTGAGCACCCTCCCTCGCGCGCTGAAGTGGAGCAAGGCAAGCACGGGGAACAAAGAAGGGAGAGGCGAGCTCGACACCTTCAGACTGTACTTGGACGAGCTTAGGGCCTCACAGGTATGAACACGTAATCATAGGCATCAGACATGTGTCCATTTCCTTGCTTTAATGCTGTTGCTGATCAATTGTTCACATTGCTTGTTCACCTTGAATTGCAGGTCAATTGGGATCCCTGGAGGAGAGCGGGACCAGAGCCAAAGTACTTGGCCCGGAGCAGGGTTGTCACAGCCAGTAGGGTGTTACTGGAGTCGGCCTTCGGTTGGCAGTGGTACTTGGGGGATCGAGTGACGCGCTAGTCGCTTGGTTACCCTAAGTTCTGGGTGCCAGGGCCGCTCCCACCTCGAGCTTCACACACGGGAGAGTACACACGGGCTGAGCTGGAGAGGTACACGAGGCCGGATACTGAGCTTGCACGCTACCTGCGTCCTGGTGTGGGCAGCATGCCCTGGAAATTCCGGTTTCCAAAATGCAAGGGCCCGGATCGAGGGAGCACGAGCGTAGGTGACAAGCGCTCAAAAATACAGAGTCGCCACTTGAGTTTGAAGGTCCGACACTCAAGGAACCGCATTTCGAAGCACCTGCCGCGCTGTTTGATTTGAAAAAGTTAAGGAACCAGTCCATCATAACCATATCTGGGTTCGGAAGCCAGGTTACGAGAGGGGAAGGGTTTTATGGTATCCCTCTCGCCCAATCCGGAGATCGGTCTCTACTTAGGCATTTTAAAAACATTGCGATTCTTCTTTTATTAATCAATTTTAGCCAATTAGGGCGGGGGAACAGTTAATCGGGAATTAAAACTGTAACATGTTTGCAGGATGTGATAAATGGCATGGATGAGCAGTTTATTATAGGATGAGAACAGACTCCTGTGGGAGTTTAAACAGACTGGAAAGCTCCTGTTTTGGAGTGTCGCACGCAAGAGGTAACCAGTATGCACTGATCAAGTCAATGCATGCTGATCATACCTGCGCGCGCTACTACAAGACCTGCGCGTGCCAGTAAGCCTAAGCCCACAGCTCTTATTCTCAAACCCTCTGGGCTCTGGAAGGACCAGTGCACACCCAGGACAAACCAAGCAGTTTAAACTCTCTGGGCTCTGGAAGGACCAGTGCACACCCAGGACAAACCAAGCAGTTTATGCAGTCATAATATACAGTTTAAGAACTGAAAAGCCTAATAAATAAACAAAAACACCCCATAAACAGTGTGGGGACAAAATAAAAGCCTGAAACCAAGTTAAACATGCAAGGCCAGCCACTGATCGGGAACAGAATGGAACCGTCGCGCGAGGGTTCCAGACGGTGCGCCCGGGAGCGCGATGGTTGCGCCTGGCGCGCATCAGTAGGGCGCACTGGTCAAATAGAGCGTTGACCATCGCGCGATGGTTTGGGTGCAGCGCGCGCGGGTTCGAGCCAACTTTCCAGTGTCTGGTTTTGCTCGTTCCAGGTTCTGGGACAGATCCAGAATGATCCCAGGGGTACTCCAACAGAACAGAAATGAATATTGAAGTGCGAAGCTAGCATTTTTAAGCTAAAGAAAGCTGTAAAATGGTTATTAGCATGCTTCACAGTGACCTATATCAAAATAAAACTATATAACAGCCATGAGCATGAATAAGACAAGAAAATGCTAGCATCCCTTCCCCATGTGGACCAATCTCATGCAGACAGAAGTGTCGCGCGAGTCTTTGGGTCCATCACGCGAGGGTTTGCTAGGCCACGGCTTTTGAAACCTTGCTAGCTTTAGGGCCAGGACTGGTATTGATTACCAGCCTTGACCCTGCCAGCCCCCCTCAGGGATCAGAACAGAGAGCAGAACAAAGGTGAGATATACCTTTGAATTTTGAGGTTTGAAAAGTGTTTGAGCTTTGAATTGTGGTTGAGGTTGCTTGAGAAGTGACAATGGGGGAGGAAGAACAAGCTTTGTTCTTAGGGTGTCTTTGTATCTCTTTTATTAGCTTAAAAGAGTACAAAGCAAAGACCCTTTGATTGCCAAAATTTGTTAACCTTTTGAAAGAGAACAAATGGGGGGTATTTATAAGCTTAGCACCTTCCATTAATAGAAAGGTAGTTCTGGTCCAAAGAATGGAGGCCAGTCAGCCACGAGGCTGGCTAGGGGTTACTTGGTGAAAGGTGATGGGGACAGGTTCTGACCGTCGCGCGATGGTTCCAAACTGTCGCGTGACAATGCGCCCTGGCGCGCTGGTCAATGCTCCGGTTGACCATCGCGCGATGGTTGCGCCCTGGCGCACGATGATTGCGCCCTGGCACGCAATGATTGTGCCCTGGCACGCATCAGTAGGGTTTTTTGGCTTTTGGAAGTGGCTTAAGACTAGGTTAGGTTCAAGGGTTTTGCAAACACTCAAAGCTCAAACACTCGACATTCCCGGGGTGTTCTTGATCCGTTTCATCATTGGGGAATCAAAAACCGTAAGTAAACTAATCTGGAAGCCCAGATTGGGGTGTCTACACCTGGTAGGGACTATGCTGTCTACAAGAGAGACTTCCTGGCGGGTCCACTGGGGATCCGTGGCCTGAGAGAGGTGTGAGGCCAGGTTGCAGGGGCTGCTGAAGAGAGGAGAGCAGCTGGAGAGGGACGGAGAGGAGGTGAGAGCCGGGCAAGGCGAGCCCCGAGCGGACCGGCAGTTGGTGGACTTCCTGCGCTGCTTTGGAGGATTCCTGTGGTTGACAGCCAGGGGAATCCTACAGAGTTACAGTTAGTGCCCGCGAGAGCGGAGCCCACTCCTGTGACTGTTTCGGTAAGACCCATCTTCCAGTATTGTTTTTCAATTCCCAAATACTCGAATCATATGCTGAATAGCCTGATGAACTTGAATTGCATGCAGGTGCCAACTGAGTGGGTGAACGAGGCCATTCGACGCATGCTGGCGTTGGAGAACGTGGTGAGAAGGGCGGCGAGCGGCATGCCATTGGAGTTGCAGTACCAGGTGCCGACACCACAGCCGACTCAGCCAGCCATTGTTCAGAGGACCCAGGTATGAAAAACGATACATTCCTGCTTTCGATACATTTCTGCTTTTGATACATTCCTGCTTTGATAGCTTGATAGACTGTACCTGTTTTCAATACAGAAATGCAATATGCACAATAGATACTCATGCTTTGAAATGAAATGCCAATGCAGGTGCAGGGGAAGATGAACCCTAGGAGGAAGAGCGCGCGAGATCCGCCACCAAAGAAGGCGGCGGCGAAGAAACCCACACCTCCGGCCACTACTACGCGGCGACAGATGAGGGGCTTACAGACGGCGCACGCACGCGAGGAGGAAGACAGACGAGCCGCGAGGCAAGCTGAGCTTCGGTACCAACTCAAGAAGCGCGAGAAGCCGACATTGGAGGAGCCGAGTCGGCGGAAGCGGCTACTCTTGGGTCGTACTTCCGAGGATGAGGAAGAAGGAGAGGAAGGAGAGGACGAGGAGCACTCGTCCACTAGCAGTGGCTCCGACGACTCCATCGACGATCCGGGGTACAGAGACGATCCCCAGGAGCTACGGGACAATGCGGGTAGCAGTGACGGGCTTTGAGTGCACAGAGGGCGATGACAAAGGCTCCGTTACTCTTCTGCACGCTGCTTTTGCTTTTGATTCCGGGCCTGCGTGACCAAGTAGATAGCTTTTGACAGATACTCTGAGGGCCTGCGTGCCTTGACCAGTGGGCGCATGTGCCCTGACTTGACCTGGCGTTTTTTGACTGGCCGAAGTGCAGTTGATATAGCAGTTGACATGGATAGACCAAGGTTATTCACAGAAATTTGCATTTTTCAAGTTTATTGTTTCTCGTTACGAATAAGAGAAAGTAAAACCTGTCACTAATACCAAACTTGCATTGACAACACACCGAGACTATTCATAGACACATATGAGCGTAAAAACTGGTCTAGCTCTGAAAGAAATAGGAAAGGTACCCTAGGATACGGCCAGGATACGAGGATACGAGAAATAATGAAATTTTGAGCATTGATACGCCAAAACTCACAATATTCTGCTAAAGACAAAACTGACACTCCAGATAGGTCGATGATGGTCAACATGACCTGTACCAATCAACGGGACTGAACAAAACGCCCCCAGAAAAGACTTTTACCGAAAAACGCACAAAATGACGCAAAATGGCATAAAACGTCCAATAATGACTCAATTATGTCCCGGACTGAAACCGACACCTCCACACAGTCACTTAAGGTCCAGTTGACCCGTATGGCATGACCGAATTGGGCTAGAGCCTCCATGGCGAGTTTCGACCTCCCGAAACCTCGATTTGAACTTGAAACGGGCCTCAGAGGGTCCAAAATCTTCGTTGAGCACGGCATTTGGAATCCGATGCTTGGATACAGTCGTAAATACTTATAATGACTTGCTGGAATCATTAAAAGTGCAAAAAGACCCTTGGAATGAAAATCGACCAAATTGGACAGTAGCTGTTGGAATCTGTCAATACTGCAGATCAACCATCGCGCGATGGTTTGGAACTGTCGCGCGAGCAATCTCTGTCGCGCGATGCTTTGAAAGTGTCGCGCGATAGTCAAATCTTGCTAAGCTGCCTTGTTTTGACCAAATTATTGCCATCATCCTGTTCATTGTTCCACGTCTTGAGAGTTGTTCTGATGTTGCAGAAAGAGGAGAGTCCTTGCATGGCAAGGTGGTAGGACACCTAAGCTTGTATTCCACCACCTTTGGCCTATAAGAAGGGAGGCTCCTTGGAGGAATGTAGTGTATGCCCTTCTTTATTATCAAAATGGGAGATGCATTGACAGAATTACTCAACTTTTGGTTATTGAGAGAAGAAACCATAAATTAGGCGAGCCCCCGGTCTCGATGCTTGTCCTCAATTCGAGACCTCCGATACGCTCGACCGTGCGTCGAGTTCCTCCAAGCCGCATTACCTTTTTGGGATCCAATCGTGCATGTCTTCCGATTCCGTCAAGATGAGATGTGCCCTACCGTAGAAGAATTTCAAGCGTACGTGCCAGGCTTCGCCAACCTAGACGTTCTTGCGGTTCCGCCCGTTCACGAAGACATGGAGCAAATCCTACGAGAGAGACTCAATATTCCAGAGGCGCTGACGGCCAGCATTATTCAGAATGGCGAACTCAACATCTTTCGCCTAATTGAGCTGTATGGACCCGAGGGAGCCCTGGGAGATTATGTGGGGGAAGCTTACAGACGCTTCGTTTTGTCCATATGCGCACTGGCCGCGTATATGCTGATTCCCATTGACGGAGGAGCAAATCCCAAATTAGTGAGCATCGCCTTGCAAATGGATGCTCGGAAGAATATCATGCCGGTGATTTTAGCGGAAACGCTCCTGGGTTTAGACATGTTGAAACTTGAGCAAGCTGACTCCTTCAGCGGATGCCCTATCCTGCTCCAGGTAAATTCCTACTCAGCGCAGTTTCTTGCATCTTCATTTTTACCCCAAACAATTAGACTGTGTTTGATTTCTGATCTGTCCTCTGTTCCCATGCAGCTCTGGCTGGCGGACAAAGTGGGGGTTTTAGAAGAGCCACAGGCTGGCTTTGAAGAGTTCCCCAGGCTTTTGGTCGAAAGACCAATGTTATTCCCCGACCTGACGGTGGACATATGGTTTGCATTCCTGAACGATCTGCAATCTGAGGACATAGTCTGGAGATGTCTCTGGTTAAACCTTCCAGCCATGACGCTTAATTCAGCTGGGTTCAAGAGAATGATAATCGCCGGCCTATCGAGCTTCACATTTTACGTTCCAGGGCGTACACTCCGACAGCTCGGAAGAAGTCAAGGGTATAAGCGTTACGGGGCGGAAGATTTCGACATTCCTGTATTTGACTCGTGGCAATTGGGTTGCTACAAAGATAACTGGGGCGATAGGACGTTGAAGGAGCCAATCCCAGAGTTCAGGACATGGCTGGAAAGTCGTTACATAAGGTGGCTTCGGGTCGAAGTTGAAGCAAGGCTGAGGGGATATTTTTGAACCCCGTGGAAAAACCCAAGCTGTAATTAGTAAAATCAGCAGGCTGCCCTTCTGGCTCTGCTTTTCAATACTCGCTTTGTAAACTGCATGACCCTTTGCCCGGCTTGATCGGCTAAATAACAACTTTAAATTATCCGGCCGTTATTCATTCGAGGGACTGAACTCGTCACCGATCGTGTAATTTGAACAAACAATGCTTCGACGTAGTCATAATCACCCATAATGATCTACTGGAAGCATCGGAATTCCAAAATCTGGCCCGAGTCAAAATCCAGAAAATAACCCCAAAAAGACAGTAGCCTGCCTTACTGTGCCGAATCTAAGCTTAACCCTCGCGCGAGCAAACAAAACCATTGCGCGAGTACAAACAATCGCGCGACACTTCATGACTATCGCGCGATGGAGAACTCCTGTTACAGTGGCCAGCCTTGACCCATTCGGAAAGAAAAAGGTGGCAGGCTTTGTCAGCAGGTCTGGGCATGCAGGGGCTTCTGGCTCCTCCCAGAGGTGTTCCCTTGATCTTTAGTAAGTGGAGGGACACCTTGCATGGACACCTCATCCAAAGGAAAGATATTACATCCTTGCTTGGCTTATAAAGAAGGAGTAACTCCCTGAACGAAGGGTGTGCTCTCCGTGGAAAATTTCAGGCACTGTTCCCCAAATGGCAAATCATCTTCCCACATTAATCAGCCCGTGGCTCAAAGAATTTGTCGCGAGCGATTGGCTATGCTTCCGTTCTCACGGGCTGGCCGCCTTTCGCTTCTTAAAAAGTGTAAGGCTCCGCCCCGAAATCCTGAGAGCAGCCCTGCAGTTTTGGGACCGGGACGTCCATGTGTTCCGATTCGGGGACAACGAGCTGTGCCCGACCGTAGAAGAATTTCAGGCATATCTCCAAGGCTTGGCATCGAGCGTGATTGTCGTGCCACCTTACAGGCAAAGCATGTCAAAGCTGTTGAAAACCTGTCTGAACATTTCCAGGGGTGCGGCGGAAGGCCTACTGATTGGCGGACAGATAAACGTCGTGCGCCTAATGGAATGGTACGGGCTTGACGGCGACCCAGCGGATATGGTTCTGCAGGCTCGATGTCGATTCGCCATGTCAATTGGCATACTGGCCGCATACTTGCTGGTGTCTCCGCATGGACGGCCCGACCCCTCACTGATTTACGTGGCTACACAAATGGGTGTTCGGAAGAACGTAGTTCCCCTGGTGCTTGCCGAAACGCTCATTGGTTTGGACTTGGTGGCCACAGGTCAGACGAACACGTTTGGTGGCAGTCCACTCCTGTTGCAGGTAAAATCTCACTCAGCTCACCTTTTTCTGGCTTTCACACAGTTTGCTTTTACCTCAACTCTCGGCTAAGGCTATATAGAAGCTTCTTACTTGTTTTCTTTCGCTCAGGCTTATGTGGCTTCTTACTTGTCTTTTCGCTCATACAGTTGTGGCTGTGCGACAAACTCTGACTAATCTCGGCTCCTGGAGCGAACTGGCCTCGTCTACCCGGGCGGATGCACCAAAGGGGAATGTTGTACCCAGAGATGTCTGAGGAGGAGTGGTACACCTTCATGAGAGAGATGTCTCCGCGTGAGATCGTCTGGCGGCATGGAGCCCTGAACATCCCGGACATGGCTTTGCACTCTGCAGGTTTCGAGAGAATGGTGATTGCTGGGCTGTCCAGTTTCACGTTTTACATTCCAGGTCGTATCCTGCGGCAGTTAGGCATGAGCCAAGGCTTTCATCGGGCTGGGATAGAAGATTTCCAGATTCCAGCCCAACATCTAGCAGGGTATGAGCACAACTGGGGTTTGAGAGAACTCGGAGGAGTGGAAGACGACTTCAGCACAAGACTCAAACGCCGCTATATAACATGGCTAAGAGAAGAGGTTGCAAGGAGACAAAACACAGACTGACTCCTGACACAACTCCAATGATCTAGAATAAACTGTGAGCCCGTGAGGGCCTCTTAGCATTTCGTTCTGTTTTTTATGCTTTACTGTTTTTCTTAGGGCTCTGCTCAGCCTATGTAATAGAAATAATAGTTTTGAATAAAGGTGAAGGATTGAAAATTTTCCCCTTTTTGGTCCAAGTGTTGAACGCCACGCCGTTTGAGTGTCGAGACACACCCTGGAATAAAAACCCTTGATCGAGTTGATTGATTGTGACCGAATCTAACAGAGAGACTGCCTACGTATCCCAAGCTAGGGAATCAGGTCAAAACGTAGTTCAGGCAAAGGTTCGCTCGTGTATTTTGGCTCTCCTTTTGCGCTCTAATTTTTGCCTAGAACTGCCCTTGCAGGTTTCCAGCCTAGCGAGCTTTGATTGAATGCCTATTTATTTTTGCCTAAACTGCCCCCTTGGGTTTTCAGTCTAGCAGGCTTGCTCTAATTTTTGCTTTGAACCGCCCACCCTTGTGGTTTTCGGCCCAACGAGCTTCCCTCAAGGATAGTAACGTTTAAGTTGATCCAGGTTGACCAGAGTATTGAACTCGTTGCCATCCAGATCAATGAGCTGAGCTGCCCCACCCGAGAGGATGGTCTTGATAATGTAAGGTCCCGCGCGCTTCGGGCGGAACTTACCACGTAGATCGAAGATGGGAGCCCGGATTTCCTTTGTGACCATATCCCCTTCAGCCAAGTCACGAGACTTCACTTTCTTGTTGAATGCCCGAGCAATTCTGCGCTGATACCCCTGAACATGATACAAGGCACGAAGTCTTCTCTCATCAAAGAGCATAAGTTCAACAAACCTCCCACTAAGCCATTCGGACTCCGTGAGTTCACATTCAGCCATGATCCTCAAAGTCGGTACTTCAAGCTCGATAGGAAGGACAGCTTCCATCCCGTAAACTAGGGAAAAAGGGGGTGGCCCCTGTTGAGGTTTGAATTGACGTGCGATACCCCCAAAGAGCTAGAGGCAACTGCTCGTGCCAGTCCCTGGCGGACTCTGCAGACCTCTTGATGATAGTCTCAATGTTCTTGTTGGCCGCCTCGACCGCTCCATTCGTCTGAGGGCGATAGACCGTTGAGTGATGAACCTGAATCTGGAATTCCTCGAAAAGTTCTAACACCCTGCCTTTGAAATGGACCCCATTGTCAGAAACGAACGCCTGAGGAACCCCATACCGATAGATGATGTTCTTTCGGATGAACTGAGCAACCTGAACCGCTGTAGGGTCTTGTAAGATTCAGCTTCGACCCACTTGGTGAAGTAATCTATTGCCACCAAAATGAACCGATGCCCGTTCGAAGCAGAAGGCCTGATCATGCTGATAACGTCGATACCCCAAACAGAAAAGGGCCAAGGCGATGTCATGCCGAATAGTTTAGAAGGAGGGACGTGCATGAGATTGGCATGGGTTTGACACCTATGGCAGCGGCGCACATAATCTACACACTGGGATTCCATGGTAGACCAAAAGTATCCTTGTCGCAGGATTTTCCTGGCGAGCATGACCCCGCTCATGTGAGGGCCACAAACTCCCTCGTGAATTTCCTCCATGATTTTGATGGCCTCCGCACCACTGACATAGAGCTTGTGCATTCCTTCAGTGAGATCTCCGATACAGGTTCCCTCCACAGATAATGTATGGAGCAGCCAATCTTCGCAGCGCTGTTCGATCCTTCTTAGTGGTGTCAGGCGGGAACTGACCACTTTCGATGAAATTCCAAATGTCATGATACCAGGGTAGGCCGTCATCAACATCATCGACGGCGTTGACGTACTGATAAGCGGGCAAGTCCCGCTGCTCAATGAGAATAGGTCGAAACTTGACACCAATCGGAAGCTCGACCATGGAAGCCAGAGTTGCTAGAGCATCGGCGAACTGGTTCTTCATCCGAGGGATGTGCGTAAATGTGACTTTGTTGAAACGAGGAATAAGGTCCTCCAGATCTTGGTGATAAGGCTTTAATCTGTCCTCTCGAACTTTCCAGTCCCCGTTAGCCTGAGAAACGACAAGGTTGGAGTCACCAATGACTTCAAGTTTTTCCACACCAAGCGTAAAAGCGGCTTCCATGCCAACAATGCAGGCCTCATATTCAGCTTGGTTGTTCGTGACATCGAAATTGAGTTTGAACGCGAGCGGAATATGAGCACCATCAAGGGTTATCAGCAAAACCCCAATCCCGTATCCCTTCTGATTGGCTGCCCCATCAAAATAAAGAGTCCAGGTGTCTTCGACAACCGCCATCACTCCTTCATCCGGAAATGCAAAATCCGAGTCCTCTGGCCCATTGACAGGATGATCAGCCAGGAATTCAGCGACCACGCGCCCTTTGACAGATTTCCTAGTGACATATTCGAGGTCAAACTCTGCGAGCAAAAGCAACCAACGTGCTAGCTTACTAGTAAGCGCAGGCTTCTCAAACAGATACTTGAGAGGATCCAATCGAGAAATCAACTTCACTAGGTAAGCCAGCATGTAGTGTCTTAATTTCTTGGATGCCCAAACAAGAGCCCAACACGTCTTTTCGAGAGCGGTATAGCGTTCTTCAGCACCAACCATCTTCTTACTCAGGTAGTAAATGGCTTTTTCGACTCCCTTTTCTCCCTCTTGAGCTAGCAAACACCCCATAGACGAAGGATTTACAGACAAGTAAAGTATCAAGGGTTTTCCCGGCACTGGTGGCATTAAAATCGGAGGATTCTGCAGGTAGGTTTGAATGGAGGTGAAAGCCGCCTGGCACTTGTCTGTCCAAACAAACGGAGTATTCTTCTTCAATAGACAAAACATCGGCTCGCAAGTTAGTGTCAACTTGGCGATGAATCTGCTGATGAACTGTACCTTTCCCAAAAAGTTTCGCACCCCATTTTCAGAATCTGGTGGCTTCATCTCAAGGACTGCTTTGATTTTAGACGGGTCGACCTCAATTCCACGAGAAGTGATCATGAAACCAAGCATCTTGCCAGCTGTAACCCCAAAGGTGCATTTCTGAGGGTTTAGACGCATACGAAACTTTCGTAATCTCTCGAAGAATTTCCTAAGCACAGGAACATGACCTTCTCGAGTTTTGGATTTGGCAATCATGTCATCGACGTAGACCTCGACTTCTTTGTGCATCATGTCGTGCAGGATGGTGGTAGCGGCTCGCTGATAAGTGGGCCCGGCGTTCTTCAAGCCGAAAGGCATGACCAGATAGCAATAAGTCCCCCATTCAGTGATGAACGTGGTTTTCTCGCGGTCCTCGGGCGCCATGAGAATTTGGTTGTAGCCAGAGAAGCCATCCATGAATGAGAGCAAAGCGTGCCCCTCAGTATTGTCCACAAGCACATCGATGTGTGGTAAGGGAAAATCGTCTTTGGGGCTCGCTCTGTTCAAGTCCCGAAAATCAACGCAAACTCGAATTTGGCCATTTTTCTTGGGAACAGGGACAATGTTGGCAACCCATGTGGGATACTGAGAGACCATGAGAAAGCCAGCGTCAATCTGCTTGGTAACCTCCTCCTTAATCTTCTGAACCCAATCCGGCCTCATCCGTCGGAGTTTCTGCTTCACGGGCTTGGCGTCCGGAAACAAAGGAATGCGATGCTCCACAATCTCGGGATCGATTCCGGGCATATCTCGATGAGACCATGCAAAGACGTCACTGAACTCGGTGAGCAGCTCTTTGAAATCGCGATGCTCCTCTGGTGAAAGTGTGGAGCCCACTTGAACCATCCGGGGATCGTTTTCATCTTTCAAATTTATAGAAACTATTTCTTCTTTTAATGGCTGAGCATGCCTTTCGTCCTCCCTTTAGATGAAGGCACGGATTTCCTTGGGAATGTCCCCATCGAAATCTATCCCCTCATCGTCAGGGTCGACACAGTTTATATAAAGATCATTGAAATAGTCAAAAGATGTCTCGTTCATTTCACAAGCCCCTGAAGGGTCACCAAGTACAAGAGAGTCAAACTCGAAATAAAAGCTATGACGTGGAGGGCCCAGAGGCACAAACTCCGACTCAGAGCTAGACTTAGAGGACGAAACAGACTCCGACTCAGACTCAGACCCAGACTCAGACTCAGACTCAGAAGTGTCGTCAATGCAAGTCAGGCGTGGCTTGAAAATGCAATTATTTAAAGAGCCCTCGGCTTTCACAATGAGGGAGGTGGGATCCTCGAGGGCGTCGGGCCCGAGCATGAGCTTCCCCAGCCAAACCCACTTGGGAGAATTCCTGAAATAGCAGCTCCAAATTTCCCTGATTGATAGATCCCAGCCAGTCAGTCTTGATCTTCACCTGATTAAGCTTCCTCTTGAATTATTCATTTGCTGGTTCATCATCACTGCTTGACCAGGTGTCATCAGCGAAAATCTCAAACTCAGGCAGCAGCTCCCCGGTTTCGGAATGAATGAAGGGCTCAGCCTGCCCAGTGTAAGCGGCGTTTCCCACCTCTCGTACAAATTTGGGACCGCTGGAGAGGGTCCGAGGTTTTCCCATATATTTCCTCCGCTTGGCATCTTTGGCAGAGGCGATATACCCCAAACCAAAGCGGCCCTCGTTGAAAGGAAAAGTAGGGAATTCTGGGACCCCTTGACGGCGAGAACCCAAACCAATGCCCGAAAAATAAGACATCCTCCTCATAATGTCCAGTGCGACAGAGCTTATGAGGAAGTTCCCGTCCACATTGATAGCCATCACGGTGCCTGAAGTATCAAAAGAGAAACCCCCAAGATCGGCGTCTTCTTCGCCGTGCTGAATTCCCAAAACAGGAGTCCCATCCTCCTTGAGCAGGCAGATGCCAGAATCCCCGTAGATGGTTAAAGTACCGGTAGGTAGTCCCAGAATAACCTTTTGGTGGAGAGTAGATGGCACAGCCATGATGTCGGACCGATGAAGCCACGGCCTGCCCAACAGAAGATTGAAAGTCGCAGGAATGTCCACAACATGGAACTCCACGTCCATCTCAAAACCCTCAGCATCGAGTTTGAGCTTCAAAATACCTTCGACTACGCGACGGGTGCCATCATACGCCTTGACGGCCAGATTAGAAGGTGCCAGATCCTTCTTGGTGAGTCCCAAACGATAAGCAACCCGCAGAGGGCAAACGTTGATAGCAGAGCCATTGTCAATAAGGACAGTCGGGACCCAGAGTCCTCGACACTTGACGGTAATGTGCAAAGGGCGGTTGTGGTCGACTCATTCGACTGGCAGATCCTTGTCCGTGAAGATCACTATATGCTTGAAGGTTAGAGGGAGGATGAGACATATCATCGCCTCTGGTGTGACGTCGGCCTGGACTTCAAGGTGGGATAGGGCGTGACACAGCCTCTGACGATGCTCTTTGGACGAACAGATCAGTCCCCAGATAGAAATTGCAGCAGGGATCCGCTCAAGTTGCCGCTAAACTAAGTCAGGAATCGGATTGCCAGCCGATACCTCAAAATGTGCAGACCTTGGGAAAGAAACAGGTTCGTTCCTTTGATTAGCAGGATTGGAAGAATTCCCGGCCTGCAGATTAGCAGGCTGAAAAATTCGTCCACTCCTTGTAACATTGTGAACGTTCCCCAAAGAGGGCACGACTTGAGGGTTTTCCTTCACATCCCAGAGATCAGCAGGGACATCTCCCAGTTTGCGTTTTCCCTTGTCAGTAGTTGGTGCAAAGACGGGTACTTCCATGTCTAAGCCCAAATCCTAAACCAGATCTTTCATCAACAAGGAGTCCCAGAAGCTCAAGTCTTTCACAGCAGCAACTTCAGCAACGGGCTCCGGATTTGCAATAAAAGGAACATCCCAAAGACCAGTGTCAGCCAGGGTACGATTGACAGCCCAGACTTCATTTCCAACTTGGACGTCCACTATGTCGTTCACTTCCCAAAGATTAGTAGGCGGAGCGCGGTCCGTGACCATGATACTGCAGTCCCTGTTGTTGGGGTAAGGCACCTGAGGGCGTGGATTTTCCTCGTTGACAATGTAGGAACAGGGGTCATGATCAGCGTCGGGATCAATATCACAAACTGAATCAAAGATCGAACCAAAGAGGGAAATATGGTCTCCTAGACCCCGTGGATCTTCTTGGACAAGTTCGTCTTCTGCATAGTGAAGCATGTAGTCCGGCGTGGCATAACCTTGAAGAGGGTTAGGATCAAAGTCTATGGGAGCAAACCAAGTTGGCTCGGGGTCCCAATAGTACTCAGCTTCGGGAACTGGAGGCTCAATTGGGTTGAACAGCATGTATAAGGAGAAGCCATCCAGAGGATCAAGCAAGGCCGCTTCATAACCAGCCAACCAGCCATCATACCAGGCTTGATCAAACGGGACATTTCCGGGCTGTGGAGGAATCCCGTCCATTTCAAAGCTTGACCACTCGTTGAACAGAGGAGTGGCATAGTCCCAATTGTGTGTTATGGCCCAGCCAGTGGCCTGCATGTTATTATCTGAGGGAGGCACCCAAGGCTGGTAGGGATCAGGAAACGGGCCAGCAATGGTTGTGTACGGGCTGTCAAGCGACGAGGCAGAATTGATCTGCACAGCAGGGATTGATTGATGAAAAAGAGAGCTGACAGATTCTTCAGAAACAGGCGATCCAGCTTGTAAAGGTTCTGAAGGCGCATCAGCGTCAACAATCTGGCCCTCAACCACCTGTATATAAGAAATCTCGGTGGACGATTCGAGTGGGAAAGGCACGACGGGCCTGGGTTGATCGGTTGAGGCTATATAGTCAGTGAGATTAAATATGGTGGAGCTAGGGTTGATATAAGTGGAGCTGAGAGATATCTGGCTGATGTGTGGTACAGCGTTGTGCTTGGGGAGAGAGTTGGCAATGACATTGGGTTTTTGAGGTGGTGGAGGGGTTTCCAGCGTGCCATCGTCGATGAGATCCTGGATTGCATGACGGAGGCGGAAGCAGGAGTCAGTGAGATGACCTACGCCTTGATGGTAAGCACAGTAAAGGTTAGCTTTGAAGCCGGGTGAAGGGTTCTTGGGTAGAGGAGTTGGATCCAGGGGCTTGAGATGCCCTGATTTGACCAACTTTTCCAAAACCGAGGATAGAGGTGCCTCGATAGCGGAAAAGCTGCGGGGTTGGTTCCGAGGTCGGTTGTTCTGTGGATTTTGAACTTGATTGACCTCCGCAATGTGATTAGCAGTGCTGGAGGAAATGGCGTTGGTACCGGCGGTTGCCGTGTTGGAGTAAGTTCCCGTTCCGAACAGTGCATTTGCGTTCCCAGAATAAGCCCGAGGCTTTGACTTGGTAGCATGCGAGGATTCACCCTTTGATAGAATTCCACTATGCAGAGCATCCTCGATGGCCAGGCCAGAGTCGAAGAAGGTTTCAAAGTTAGCGAATGCCTGAGCTAGGACCAAATGCCTGGCATAGTCCGGTTGGAGATTGCCGGAAATGATACGGAGCTGATCCTTCTCACTCGGGCGATCAGTCATCTGCGCAGCTTTAGCTCTCCACCTTTTGACGAAGTCCGCAAAGGACTCCTTAGCTTCCATCTTGGTGGATTCAAGTTCCCGGGTAGTCATTTTCAGCTGGGAGTTGTAATTGTACTGCAAAATAAACGCAGTCCCAATGTCCTCCCAAGTCCTCCTTTTGGCAATGTCGAGTGACAAAAACCAATGGAAAGCAGGGCCTGAAAGGGTCTGAGGAAAAAGCTGTGACATGGCCTCGGGCTCGACAGAAAGAAGTTTCATAGCGGCATGGTAGCTGTAGAGATGAGTCCTGGGGTCGCCGCTCCCATCGAACTTAGCCAAGCCCTGCATTTTAAACTTTTCAGGAAGTCTGGCATTGGGATACAGGCAAAGGCGATCCAGATCGATCCCTCCGGCACTGATCTTTTCTGTCTTAGCAATGGATTCCTCCAGTTTGGTCATCTTGGCCATGAGCGCGACCACATCAGGATTCTGAGCTGGTTCTTCTGGGTTTGGAGGCAGTCTGCCACCCGCGAGGTTTGCAGCGGGCCTGCGACCTTCCCTCGGGTTCAGCACCATTAGACGTCCTGTGTGAAGCGGATCTGGAACCAAGATAGGTTGCTCTTGGTCAAACTCGTCGTCCTCACCTTCTTCCTCGAGAGGAGGTGGAAGGCGAGTGTGGATGAGGTCGTTCAGGCGGGCAATGTTAGCGTCGGTCTGGGCTGCCCTCTGTTGCATGGCGGTGATGCTGTCCCGAAGGTTCATGAGCATGGTTTCTAAGGTAAGGGGTTCTGGTTGTGGCCGTTCCATCGTGACGGGTGGTTCAGAGCTGCTTGATGCGGATACTGGGGTAGTCGGACGCCCTTCCTGTAAAACCGGCGGTGAACCTGCCTGAGAATCTGACTGTAGAGCAGTCAACAGAGTGTGTGGAGAGTCTTCCGTGGCGACTGACTGGGATTGTAACCTGACGAGCCTTTGAACCGGATTCAGATGCAGACGTTCCCAAGCGGGTTTGGCAACTGGCCTCGATACTTTCCTTGGTGGTGCAATGATTCAGATCTTTGCTTGCAATGCAAAAGGAGGTTTAATAAGGGTCCTGCAGTAACTTTAATCTAAATAAAAGACTAAAGCGGATGCAGCCAACGTCGCCAGTGTCACTGATGCAGGGAGGCGTGTTGGAAAAGAAGAACGTGCAACAAGGACAATCACGAATAAGTATGAACTAGAGGTACTCCCTCTACGAACACACAATAATGAGAAAAACTCTCAATTTTCATTAATTCATTCAAAAAACAACTCCTTAACCCTAAGGCTTACAACCTTATTTATACTAATAGAATTCCTAAACCTAGCTTTCTTAAAATCTAAAAAGGAAAATAAATATAAGGAAATAAAATCAATCCTAATTTTCCTTGACCAAGAAACCTATTCAAAATAGGAATACTAGATCAAATCAAACTAGGAAAACTAAATACTTATAAATAATCTTGACTAAAATAAAACATTCCTACTAAAATGCTAAACTCAAAATAATAAATTAAGATTCCTATATTTCTAGAATAATCAAAATATCAGCCTGCATCATCCTCCCCCTCTTGAGAAAACTCGTCCTCGAGTTTCAATTGTTTCAAATGGTTTGAAACGCCTGCATTTGTCTGCATCAATCTTATACTTCAAATTTATTTTTCCAACTTGAAATTGTAAACAACCCTTTAAAAATAACAGAAGAACTTCTGTCAGAAAATTAAATCTATCAATAGGCTTCAGAATGAATAGCCACGGGCTCTTGCTCGAGTAGTCTTCATAAGGTTCCCAAAAAGGATCTTGATATCTGATGTTGCCATAAAGGATGCTCTTTTCATGTTCTTGTGCACCTTTAGTGATAGTGAGGCTTTTCACATAGGATAATTTGGCTTCATTATTATCAACTGCATACACCAAATTTCGAATAATCAAATCCATTGGATCTTCATCATCTACTAATCCCACATCAGATGCAAGAAGAGTATAATGATGCACCCAAACTAAACTCCCTACTGAAGGATCTATCTTTATCACCCAATTAGAATTTTGGATGCACACTTCCTTCTCACTGCTTGTTGCGTGCTGTCCTAAAAACACTCCATTTATGGATCGCAAGTTACTAGTTGGGAAAAAAGTATCATCAGCAACCGGATTAACTTTTCCACCATCACTTGTTTGAGTAACTTCTTCATCGACAAATGGTTCTTCATCGAAAACAGGTGGAATATTCCAATCCACAATTGGATCGGGAATAATTTTTGATGTGAATGGGCCGAATGGCCAGTCAATGGTAGCTTCATCCACCATTGTCCTCTCCCTTGACTGATGGTTACCAGCCAAAAGTTTGGTGATAGAAACATCATCCAACACCTCCTCCTCTTTCGGAAACCGAGGTTGAATCGGACGACGGCGAGGCGGGTTTCCACCAACAAACAAGGCAGCAATCTGATCGGCAAGCGCACCAAACGCCTCCTCCATCCACTGCTCAAGTTGTTGAAACCTCTCCTCCATTCGTGCTTCTCGTGCAGCTTTGCTTCGTTCATACACATCTTCGGCAACATCATAACGACCATAACGAACTCCTTGTCGCGCCATGATCCGGAATCGAGCGCAAGCTCTGATACCAACTGATGCAGGGAGGCGTGTCGAAAAAGAAGAACGATGCGACAAGGACAATCACAAACACAATGTTTAGAGAAACTCTCTCTAGACTCTTTTTTATTAATCAATAATCAACAACCCTTTGCCCTAATGGCTACAATTTTATTATATAGTAGTAGCCACCCTAGAATTAAAAAGGAATAAAAATATTAGGAAGCAACCCTACTTCTTGTAAAACAAGAAAACATAAAATAGGAAACTGAATCAACCTAAATTAAGAAACTAAATAATTCTATGTTAACAATCCTAAATTATAAGATTCCTAGCAAAATACTAAAACTAAAGCCGTAAAATAAAATACTAATAAAATACTATTTTTCCTAAAATCCAATCTGCATCATCCTCTCCGGCTTGAAGAAACTCGTCATCGAGTTTATACAGTTGAATACGCCGAACCTTGTCTGCATCAATCTTGAATTTCAAATTAATTTTTTCAAACTTGACTTTAAATGAAAAATCTTCAGTAATTAAAAGAATAGTTCGCTGCTTTAGAAACGAAATCCACGGCCCCTTACTTCTCTTGGCTTGATGTGGGTCGGAAAACGTGAATTTTGTGCCAATAGCATCTCCACTGACCTTGCACGTAATGCCATCAACACCTTCCATGCACCTAGCGCCAGTTGACACCACCACGGTTGCAATTCCTTGGTTCTTTGCATTATTGTCTAGTTGGAATCCAAGCGTTTGTTCTTCAGCCACTTCAACTATACATCCATCAGTGAAAACATTATCTTCTTTGCAAGTGAAAAAACAATCCTCTCCGCCAATGAATGGTTCTTCATCAAAAATTGGCAGCTTACTCCAATCCACAATTGGATCTGGAATAGACTTTGATGTAAAGGGCCACTCACCAATAGTACCATCCACCATTTTCCTCCCCCTCGACTGATGATTATCAGCCAAAGGTTTGGTGATAGAAACATCATCCAATACCTCCTCCTCTTTTGGAAACCGAGGTTGAATCGGACGACGGCGAGGCGGGTTTCTACCAACAGACAAGGCAGCAATCTGATCGGCCAGCGCACCAAACGCCTCCTCATCCACTGCTCAAGTTGTTGAAAAAGAATCTGGTACGAGCACAATGATTGTGCTATGCAGGTGGTATCAGAGCACAACCCTGGTCTATATGGTGGGGGCCACCTCTAGAATCTGGTACGAGCACAATGATTGTGCTGTACAGAACTAAGTGCCACACCATGGCCACCAGGGGAAGGTTGCTGGGCCTGTGCAACGAGGACGTTGCATCCCTAAGGAGGGTAGATTGTGACACCCCGCTTTCCGATGGCCGGCGGTACTGCAGGACGGCAGGCTCCGTCCGGACGGGAGGGGGCAAGTTATAGTTTATAAGAAAAGATCCCTCCTACTTGTACAAGGCCTTTTAAAGCCGTGAGGGCGGGCCAAAGCGCATAGGAACTTCACAGTTAAGCGTGCTCATCCTGGGGTAGTCCAGGGATGGGTGACCTACTGGGAAGTCTATGGGGTTTGGGCGTCCAAAGCGGACAATATTGTACAAAGATGGAGCGGGTCGTTACAGGGCACCAACTGATGCAGGGAGGCGTGTTGGAAAAGAAGAACGCGCAACAAGGACAATCATGAATAAGTATGAACTAGAGGTACTCCCTCTATGAACACACAATAATGAGAAAAACTCTCAATTTTCATTAATTCATTCAAAAAACAACTCCTTAACCCTAAGGCTTACAACCTTATTTATACTAATAGAATTCCTAAACCTAGCTTTCTTAAAATCTAAAAAGGAAAATAAACATAAGGAAATAAAATCAATTCTAATTTTCCTTGACCAAGAAACCTATTCAAAATAGGAATACTAGATCAAATCAAACTAGGAAAACTAAATACTTATAAATTATCTTGACTAAAATAAAACATTCCTACTAAAATGCTAAACTCAAAATAATAAATTAAGATTCCTATATTTCTAGAATAATCAAAATATCGGCCTGCATCAGTCACCCTAGACTCTAGAACCAGAAGACAAGTCTGTCTCACGACACTTCGGACACTGTTTCAGGCCCTCAGAATTCTTTTCGAAGATGTATCCCTATTTGGAACGAGTGGTCCTAAAGGATGTCAAAAGGAGTCTAAACCTTTGTCCCTTTCGATGTTCGGGGTTTCAAGTTTCTGAAGCCAGAACAACTCGGTATGAATATCATGATGCCATAACCAGGTTGGCGTGAGCAGTACTGTGCTATTAGCCGGGCGGCGTAAGTGACGAGGCACTTGTTACCTTTTGGTGTAAGCATCATGGTATTTTACTCCGTGGTTCCTCGTTTTTTGTTTGAAACCCTAAACAGGTACACGGGCAAAAGTTGTAGAAAAGCTTCTGATTTCCTAAAGTCCCACCGTAAAAGGACTTTAAAAGACGATAACGCGCATCACTGAGATGCGCGACTCCTCATCGGGCCATGACAATGTCCTACCAAGCCTAAAGACAGACTCGGAACGGATTGAGAACCTAGGAGCCATCCTAGACATGCTTCTACGTTGAACGGGATGTATGCACAGTTCATGCGATAAGAAAAGCAGTAACACGTAGGCATTTAGGGTTAGATGCAAGTAGATCTTAACTTGTGGGTACCTGTCCTAGTTTGGAGAGTTCTAATGCTTTGCATATGCAAAAAGTCGGTTTTGGTTCGTAACAGGTTCCTCGGACTAGGGCCACAGATATACCTCCCGTTACCCGCGTATTCGCAGAGTAACAGTCGAACGGTAGCATGACCCATCATCGTCGAAGGTTGTTGGTCATTCGGGGTCCCCGGGCTCCGGTAAACCGTGCCGGATTGCCAAAACGATCCAACGAGGCTTATCCCACATCGATGCAAATGAGATGCTAAAATTTGAAAAAAAAGAAGAAGAATCACAAAGTCGTAAAAATGCCTTTTCAAATTTGGCTCACTTTATTTAGTCCATCTTTAGAAGAAATTACGCAAGTGAACAACCGGAAAAGCCCCAGATTAGAATGGCCGGACACGAGGTCCTGTTAAATCACCGTTCCAACCTTCGGCAGCGCGAAGCTCACCGTTTTGACAGGCTTTTAAGGGATTGTTCCCAAGTGTATTAAATTCTAAGTATGAATTAATATTGGTTCGATTTTCCCCAGCAGAGTCGCCACTGTGGGCAGCATGCCCTTGGAAAAAGGATTCCGTTCCTTTCGCCATTGCGGCCCTTTTTTGAAAATCGAGGGAGCGCGAGCGCAGGTGGCAAGCGCTCAAAAATACAGAGTCGCCACTTGAGTTTTTGAGGGTCCGACACTCAAGGAACCGTATTTCGAAGCACCTGCCGCGCTGTTTTTGTTCGAAAAAGTTAAGGAAACCAGTCCGTCATAACCATATCTGGGTTCGGGAGCCAGGTTACGAGAGGGGAAGGGTTTTATGGCACCCCTCTCGCCCAATCCGGAGATCGGTCTCTACTTAGGCATTTTTATGAAAACCTTTGTGATTCTTCCTCTTTTAATTAATTTTAGCCAATTAGGGCGGGGGAACAGTTAATCGGGGATTAAAACTGTAACAATTTGCAGGATGTGATCAAATGATAGCATGGATGGGTGGCATGATGAATATTAAATGGGATGAACTTGAAATAGCGATCAGATGCCAAAACTAGGCTCGGGACAGATTTGCCCTGCACGATGGCCAACTTGCATGCATGAACAGATCTGCATGCAAGACAACCATCGCGCGAGACACACGAACCCTCGCGCGAGTGTTCTCATCTCACCACAGTTCCAAGTTCATCCCCTTCTGGGCTCTGGAAGGACCAGTGCACACCCAGGAGGCAAACCAAGCAGTTTATATGGAACTATAAAAATACTAATTATTACAAACGACTTGAAAATGGAACTGAATAAAGGGAAACACAACCCCTAAACAGTGGGGGGGATAAAAATGAGGCCAAGGGCCTAGTTGCCCATGCAAGGGCTATTCATGGAAATCACAGAACTGTCGCGCGACAGAGGGTGAGTCTCGCGCGACATTCCTGACTGGACTTCTAGGAATTGCTTTGCATGCTTAGGGTCCTGAGACAGATTCAGGGGATCCCAAGGGCATTCCAAACTATTTAGAGCAAATAAACTAGCTACTGTATTTTGTTTTTGCATTCATAACAATGATCTAAAAATCAAAATAAAGTACAACAGGCATGAATATATTGCAAAATAGACAAGGGCTAGCCTCCCTTCCCCACGAGGTCCATTCCCTTGCTGACACAAGTGTCGCGCGAGCATGGTGGACCATCGCGCGAGGGTGTAACTGCCACGAATTCTTATAACTCTGCTGGCTTTAGGACCAGGACATGGTATTAATTACCAGCCTTGGCCCTGTCAGCCCCCCTCAGGGATCAAAACAGAAACAAGTTGAGTGTTATACCTTTGCTTGGAAAGGGTTTGGAAATGGATTGGATTGATTGGTGTGGCCTTGCAACTAAGTGTATATGGACACACTAAGTTCAGGAGATTAGGAAGTAGTTTAGGTTAGTAACTTTATGCTAGCTATTGTTTGCCTTGTAAAATAACAAGTGAACTTCTTAGTCAATTTCTTGGAACCCTTAACATGGAAGATGAAGGGGGGTATTTATAGGGGGAATGCAAGGGCTAGTTAGTGACCAAACATGGCCTTAGGACCAGCCAACAAGGCTGGTCACAACTTGGTGGTGAGGCTAGCCAACAAGGTGAGTGGGAGTGGTTGTGTGGTTGTGAGGGTGTGAGGGTGTAGCCTGCCAGAACCCTGTTCAGCTGAGGAAAACGGGGTTCCAGTCCATGTGACACTCAATCATCACAAGTCCAGCTGGATTCTGTGGAAGGGATAGGGGGGAACTGTCGTGCGAGTGTTAGAAACTATCGCGCGACGGTCAACAGTCAACAGTTTGACTTTGACCACACGTGGCAGGCCGAGTACCGCGCGAGTAACATGAAGGATCGCGCGACGGTCAAACCTAAACCTAGGGCTTGACTGAAGGTTCAGAGGGGGTTCAAAAGGTTCAAGCGGGGTCCAGGACACTCCAAGCTTAATCCATTCCCAATCCAAGCTCGTTTGATCCGATTTCATCATCGGGGAAACAAGAAAACCGTAAAACAAAGTAAAACGATTGGGAGATCCAGATCGGGGTGTCTACAGCCGGACTGCCGGAGCTTTCGTCGGGAGGGAATTCATCTTGTCAGACCATTAATTACGAAATCGGCGGAACCAATTTCAGAGCTTTTCATTGGTTTCAGTTGGAGAGAAGATTTCACATAAGAGGAATTTGTGGGTTTTCAGTTTGGGAGAAGAGGA
Organism: Rhododendron griersonianum; assembly: GCA_018127125.1. Lineage (NCBI taxonomy): Eukaryota > Viridiplantae > Streptophyta > Magnoliopsida > Ericales > Ericaceae > Rhododendron > Rhododendron griersonianum. Next base: position 50,601,851 of record CM030789.1, on the reverse strand, counting down.
TTTGGGGGTTTTGGTTCCAGATCCGGTTGTGTGTGTGTGTGTGAGAGAGAGAGAGGTGGGTTTCACTTCCATGTAGAACACAGAAGTCGGTGCCGGAGCCGGAGAAGGCAAAATTGTGGTGGCGGTGAGTGTGGATCTGGTTTGGGAATTGTACGATTATATACATATACTCCCTCCGTCCGGATTTAATTGTCCCTAGTTCTATTCTAACCGGCTAAAAAATGGGTTATATCTTTGAATCCGTAATGAATTTCATATCGAATATGGATCTTGTTTGATAGATCTCGATTAGTTCTATAATACAATATTTTCGAAATCACGTAAAATATTATAAATTGGAAGATATAATCGATTGAAAAATGACACGAACTCTAAAAAAGGACTATTAAATCCGGACGGAGGGAATATATGATATATGATGTGTATATATGTTTATATATATAATAATGTTAATGGGGTTTGAATAGCCTAAAAAGGCTAGGTTGTTGGGTACTGCAAAAAATTTAGGAGCTAACTGAAGGAGATAAATGTACTTTTTCTAGTTAATTTGCTTAAAATTTTGTTGAAGTTATTGGAGATGCTCTTAGGCTCCGTTCCAGAAACCTTCTTAAAAAATAAGCAGCTTATTTCACATTTTCAAACTAAAAAATAATGTAAATGACAAAAAAAAAAAAAAAATTTACACCGTATTAAAGATCTTGATGAGATCTATCAAACAAGATCCATAGTGGTAGGAAAATTATTTGTATAAACACATTATTTTTGAGCTTAAAATTGTCTTCTTTAGCTTATTTCCGTTCTGGAACGGAGCCTTAGTTTAACCCTTTTGAAACCTTATCTAGGCTGTTCTGTGACCGACAGCACACAGTCCGGATCCATCCCGGTTTCAGCCGTAAATTCTCTCTCACTCACTATATATTGGAAATTTGGAATCATCCCAGAAAGACCATGAGAGACAGTCTCTCTCTCTCTCCCAGCCCCAAATCGAGCAAAACTCAGCAGCGACAAAGACCATGAGTCTCTCTCTCTCTCTCTCTCTCTCTCCTGTGTGTGTGTGTGTTCCGGGGGCCTGAAATCGGTGTGGCCCTGCTTCTTTGTGATTGAGATTTTGACGAACCCTGCAGTTATAATATTCTTTTAAAAGTTTTGATCTTTTTTTTTTTTGGTAAGTGAATTTTATTTCACCATAAAAAACGCCGGAAAGTTTTGATCTTTTCATGTTATTGGCTCGTTAATTTCAAGCGAAAAAACAGAACTCTTATCTACAGTTATTTATCCCAAAAATCCGTGAATCTAGAAGCCAGTCATCACGAAAAGTTTTGATCTTTTCATGTTATTAGAGAAGATATACTTAAATAACGTCTATCGATTGTGGTGAGCAATTGTAATTTAGATTCCCTCATGTAGGAATTATTTGGATGAGCCATTATCATGTTGGATCCGTCATTATGCTTTCTTATATGGCATCATAAACCTATACATAGCTGCGTCCCTGGTTGTTCATGTCAATTTTTTGTTAGCAGTCACAATCCCGGTACGAAGACCTGTGAAAATCTATGTTCAGTTTGTTTTTTTCTTCTTTCTGTTGATCTCACTATCGATTACTCCAGCACTTATCAGTTATCATCACACTAAATTGGTCATTGTTTTTAATCCCTTGTAGTTATTGCAACTTTGTAACAGTCTTAAACTATAGTATGACTTTGTTCGAGAAGAAATTAGTGTTACAAAGAAAAGAAAAAGCCATTTAAGTGAATGTTTTGTAGGTTTCAAATGTCAGTTGTCGAGATCATGTACTTAAGTTGACCCATTGATTTTTAGTTATATACCTGGACAAGGACATAGTGGTGGTGTTTCTTAATTTCTTCCATTAAGGGGCCCTTATTGAGAGAGTAGATGTCAAAGATTTAATTTTGTGGCACTAGGAATATGTTTTTTCGCATTATCAGTTAATATAAAAAAGTTGTCTTTAAGCTCTAGAGATTCCCCTTGTTTATAGCAAGCTCTCTTTTTGCATATGAACTGGTTAATATGTTGGTAATCACTCTTTGCTGCAGCACGACGTCACCGTCACTCGAGGAAACAGGCGCTGCGATCTTCCGTCTACCTTAAACACCAGGTGAACTCTGTTTAGTGAACTTTCATATTTAACAATCCCCAGGCATGCTGGTATAAGATATTAAATTAGGAGAACAACAAAAAGCTTGATTTGCTTTGAGGTCTGTTTGGTGGGGTCATGCTGAAAATGGACGACTTTTGATTTTTTTTTTATTTTTTTAGAACTAATTAAACCTACTTTTACTCAACTTGATTGTTGGTAGATGGATAAACATTTGGAGGATCGAATCAGCCAGCTGCCGGATGGAATTCTTTCCCACATTTTATCTCTGCTGGAAATTAGAGAAGCTAGAAGAAGCAGTGCGCTTTCACATAGATGGAGGGATTTGTGGAAATTCACTACCAATCTGAACTTTGATTCATCGAAGACAATGTGGAGACTGATTGTTAGGGAAAAGGACAGCAAGACAGTAGAGCGAGAAAGGTCAAAGTACGTGGCTTTGGTGAATCAAGTTTTGAAGTTCCATTTGCGCCCTTCTTTGGACAAGTTTAGAGTTAGGTTTTGCCTGGGTAGCAGCACTAGCTGCGATATTGACGAATGGATGAACTTTGTGATGTCAAAGAGAGTAAAAAAACTTGAGATTGACTTGCGTCCCTTATCTTTTGAAACACCCTACACGCCTTCGCAGGAGTGTTGTCTCAGCTTCAAAAGCCCATCTAACTTATCCAGCATTAAGTGCCTAACAAGCCTTTCGTTGATGTATCTAAATCTAAACGGAGAACTCATCGAATACTTTATATCCAATTGTCCAAATCTGGAACAGTTACTGCTGGAAGGTTTAGAGCAAATTGTTAATCTAAATATTTCTGGTCCTTCACTCCAGTTGAAGCACCTTGAGATACTTGAATGCAGATTCTTGGAGAGTGTCGAGTTTTGTGCTCCCAAGCTTGTGACCTTCAAGTATTTTGGGAAACCAATAAGATTCATGGGGAGCCTTCCTCTTCTTGCTGAGTTAGATATTATGCATGATGATGATGATGATGACGACGCCATATGTCCTCTTGTACCTTTCTCAAGTTATCTTTCACAGATTGAGACTTTGAAATTAACCATGTGGCTGTCAGAGGTACAATTTCCCAGGTTGATTTATTTTCCTTTGTTATTCATTGTCTTATGGCTGTTTCTCTTTTTCAGGATTACGAGGAGATCCCACGAATTCCTGAATTAACGAACCTTAAGAATCTTATATTGGATGTCACAAACCTTTATTGCTCAAAATTTCCTTCTTTTACTTATCTAGTAGAGGCAGCTCCGTCTTTGCATAAACTTACATTCAAGGTGATTTTCTTAAAAGATGCCTTGCATGTTTTTATTTTTCATTTGCTTTTGGTTTTAGAAATTCTTGTAATTGAATTAATTTTGTTTGCGCCTACATTTTCACTTTTGTACAAGTATTGACCTTAGGTGTAGGGATAGTTTAAAATGCCCCCACTCCTGACGAAGGAGCGCAGATTTGCGCTCCACAGTGAGAAACATGACTGGAGCGCGATCCAACTACAGTCCGGAGTGTGTGGTTATGGATTGGGGTCTCTGGCGACTTTGATTTTGTGGAAGACACCCATCAATTCTCCAACTGGCACGCCATTTACTGAGAAGGCCGATTAGAGGTATAACCATATAAGAAAAGAATGTCGGAGAGCGTATTTGTTGAGTAGAACAGTTTTTTTTTGTTGGGGAGATCAATTGCTACTGCTCTTTTTGGAACTTGTGGAAAATGAAAGGAAAACGGAGGGGTTTTTTATAAGTAGAAAGGAAAGGAAAATAGTGAATATGGAAAGTTCGAAGAAAATAAAGAGGGAATTTTACTGTTCCTACAGTCCTACTTCTCTATTTGGTCGTTTTATCTTCTTTTTCCCATGAAATTTTTTGAACTATTCTTTCTTTTCTTTTTCTTTCCCTAGGTTCCAAACAAACCATGCAGTTGTATAGCATACTAATGTTATGTATTTAATAAGTGGGCTACTGAAGGATAGATATAGGCAGCCCCCACATCTCCTAGGGTGACTTTTTTTAATTAGTTTTAATATTCTTCCCATCTAAATAATAAAAAATTTACTCCTCTCACGATCCTAACCTTAGGAATTAGGATCATCTACTACTCCCCGCGCCCACTTCGTGCAACTAAGCTATTGACATTTTAATGGAGTTTAGATAGTGGACTTCGCGATCTATTGGCTTTATCTTTTGTAGCAATTGTTTCAAGATTTATGATCAAGGAAGCATTATGATCTAGGAAGCATTCTAATTTGGCTTACAAATGTATTGGCTTTATTTCTGTTAATTGGCTTCATCGTTAATATTTTCAATGAGTTGTTGACTAGTTTGACGAGGGTGAAGTAGTGGCAAAACAAAGAAGAAATGTATATAATCAGCATACGCTGAGCATTTTTTATAGGTGGAAACTCTCTACAAGATGTATTAACATGACAATAACTCGACTCAGTTACATGAAAAAGAGTATTGGTAGTGTAATACCCCAGTCCCACGTCAGGGAGCTATTGAAAGTTAGATTGTTATACAAGGAAAGCACCACAAGCTTCTGTTAACCCTAGTTATAACTTTTGAGCCGCGTGGTTCGGCTAAGGAATTAATAGGTCAAATGGGTTGGGTTGTCATCCTCCGCCCCACCCCCCTCCCAACACGACCTGTGTTTCATTATGCTTGCGCGGCTGACAGATATTGACATCTTATGTTTATTTAGTATGGCTTTGTCTATTGTCCAATTGATTTTTAATGTTGCAGCTTGTGGCTTGTTATTTCCTATTTGTCGAACCATGATATCCGTCCAATGGAGCTGTTTCCCTAGACCATGTTTTTGAACCAGATTATTTTTACCAGTTAACTCCCAGATTATGATTTGCGTGTTTATAATGATACAGAGATGATAGCATAATGATAATCTTCTACCCCTTTAAAGAAATTGATATTCTTCTGCTTAGTACTTGGGAGAATTGTTTGCTGTATTTCCAGTTCCCTTACTGAATATCAGCAAGGCATGATAAAGCCCTTTTTCCCAATCTTTCTTTCTTTTCTTTTTTTTTGCAGTTGTTTTCGCCTATCCGCTCAACAGCAATACTATCAAGCACGCTAGCTCCACGTCCCCATGAGTGCCTCAAGGATGTGGAGATTTTTGGGTTTTGTGATCAAAAACTTGTGATGTACCTACTTCAGAATGCTATCAATCTTGAGAAGATAATTTGCAATCCTTACAGGGAAAGAGGGGAAAGTGAGGAGAAAGAGAAAGCACGAAAATGCGCTTGCCAGCTTCGGGAAAAATTACCTTCTGGATTTAAATTAATTATTCTTTAATTCGAATGACAGTCATTGCCAGGTTGAAGTTGTTCTCTTAGTGTCTCCATTCTGTTTCAAGGCAGCTTAGTTATCTTTGTAATGTTGGTTATTTAATGTTTGCATAGTGTTTCCTGGCAACTTAATTATCTATGTACTTCAAATGCAGTCTTAACTTTCTGAGGCTTTTAACTTTCAAATGCTATCAATATTGTTAGGGGTAAAATTCTTTCTGTGATGAGAATGGTACTAGTTTGGATGATCCAGTGGCTGTCAAGGATGAAATTTTGGGTTTTTGGCGAAACACTGTTGGTGTACTATATCGCATACTTTACAGTCTGTTGCATTAAGCCACACCCTTTATAGACATGTATAGTTTATATGGTGCTTAACTATTTATAGACACACCTAGGAGTTATTTGTTTTTTTCGGGTACTCTAGTACATGTTAGTTTGTATTAGTAAAATAGATTTAGGGGTAATATGGCTAGCAAAATCTTTGATGTATTCTGGACCTGTAGGTTTTTTAACTGCCTTGTGCTTGCTGAATTATGTCAACGAATCTACGCACATAAAATAGGTGAAGATAATTACTGAGTATGCGTTTAGACGTAGACAATAAGCTGTCCTTTTGGTATTAGTTTTATTAGATTAGCTAAGCTTAGATGCCTAGATTTGATGGAACAAGTGTACTATTTTGGTAAACCTTGCAAGTTCAGCCACTGTTGCATTCCTCTGTGTTCAGTCAATAGGATAAAAACAGTACTAATGTGTATAGTTGTTGTATGTCTTTGGAATTGTACAGTATGTTATTCAATCCTCCTTTGGTGTCGTCCAGGTTTACCTAGTACAATTTGTGATTGTATTTGCAATTTGTGATTATATTGGGAAATCTTCAAGTACAATAAGTATTCCTACTTCCTGTTATCAGTCAAAACAAGGGAAACTGTAGTGATGTCATAACTATGGTAAATTGCTGCAGCCAGAAACGCAGCAAGGACTTCATAAGGGTAGTTTTTATATGGTGGAAATTCTTGATTTGAAAATAAGGAAAGCTTTATCAAGACGTCTGCAACGTGGGGTAAGATTCAGTGTGTTGGGCTGAATTTGAAGATGGATCTTGCCACTTTATGGAACTGGAAAAGTTAATCCCTGACTACATATATAAAATTGCGTGTTATTTGGTACCTAGATAGACATTTTATGTAGCAAAGGAACTTCGTTGAATACAAAGGCAGTTTTCTACATCATTTTTATCTCTTCATGACACAACACAAGTGCTTCGAAAGTTAAACGCGACATTAGTAAAACCCAACCAAGAACTCCAAGTTCGTTTGACACCTATAACCAGAACAAGGGATGAACCATTCATGCATTGACATCTAGGCAAATATAAACTTAAACTGCCTCTAACAGAAAACTGTAGAAAAGAAAAAGAGATTAAAAGCTCGGTTGCAGAGCTTGAAGCAATGAAGGGACCCGTTTAAGATTGTTGAAAGGTATTACGTTAAATGGTGCTACAGGGAATTGGAAGAAGACATTAGTGGGATATCCAAACAACTAGTAATATTTTTGTGTGTGCCAAGAGTTTAGCAACGTAGGTTCTTGGTTGGTTGAAAGTGAAGAGGGCCATTAATCAAGGATAAGTAGTGGTGAATGAAGATGTCCCAAGCTTAGTGAACAAACAAAAAGGAAAATGTCATGACAAATAAATGGAGGCTTGTTTAAAGCATATAGTCACCTTTACAGTGATTGAGTAAAATCATGTATGAATTTGCCTACACGGGAGGACGAAGTAAGATTGTTCAAGCAAGGTTGAAGACCACCTTGGATTTGGTGGATGGTGGTGGAGAAGAGAAGGGTGGTGTATTGGTGGTAGAAGGTGGGAGAGGTGTCCAGAGATGTACGCCCATGTTTTTGTTTTAGTCAAAGTAAGAATTTTTATTCTGGTCAAGTAACTTACTCCCTCTATATTTTGTTTGAAATATTTTTGCCAAACGATTTGTTTATTTTTTTTTGGTGGATGCAAAGCCTTTTTCACCGGAGGCTGATAGGTTGTTTTAATTTTAAAATCCATATTTTGTTTGAAATATTTTTGCCAAACTATTTTTTTTTTTTTAGTGGTGACCGGAGGCTGATAGGTTGTTTTAATTTTAAAATTACTATAATAAGATGGGCTTTAGGCCTTGGGCCGGCCCAGTACATTACAAGGGTTAAGAAGTTAGTTTCCCTTCTATTGTAGTACAGTTTTACCACTTGTTTTTTTTAATCCGCTTTTTACCTTCTCTCCCTAAATGCCAGCTCAGCAATCCGCTTTTTTACTTTTCATCCAAAGGGAAATCGGAGGAAGTTCTTTTGTTAGTTTCATAGTTTCAGTTCAAAACAGATTTGAGTACGCCAGATCAGCAATCCTGTGCGTTTTGCTTCATCCAATGGGGAAGCGGATAAAAAATTGTGTTTCTGTGTTAGTTTCAGTTTCAGTTCAAAACAGATTGAGTGGGGGTGAGTTTAGGCTAAATTCCAAATTAATTCCAAATTTTCTCCTATATATATCCAGTCCTCCACTATACATCTCCCTGTCTCATTCTATCCATCTCTCATTCCCTCTCTAACTTCACCATTCCAATGCCGAATTCTTCTGGTTCTAATATCGCTCTTAGGCAGTTGATGAAATCATCTCAGTTGGTTGAGAGCCTTGGGCTTAGGAAACCCTCCTGATGTCTTGCATAACAAAGCTGAAGGCAAAGAAGGAGGGTGCGGACGGAGATATCGCGAGCCAACTGTCGAGGCTGAAGAAGAAGTCTCTTCCTGAGGACCTGCTGCTTGAAATTGCAGAAGGATTGCATGTCTCTGTCCTCGCCATCATGAAAGCGGAAGAGTGGCTGGCGAAAATTGCTGGAGATCTAGAGAAGCGGATCAGATGGAGAAGGCTAAGGCAACTCTGAAAGACAAATGGGGGCGGTTTGACAGATGCACCATCCTTTCTGTCACACCCCAAAATGAGAAGTGACCGGCCATGAACCACAAGACCAAAACTCGTAGAACATGCAGCCTAAAAAGAAATTTTTATAAAACTCCCAAGTAAAGATCCACCAAACAGTCAACCATTTTTTATTTATTCAGAACATCCACAACCAATAAATTCCACCAAAAGAATGGGCACAAACATCCCATGAACCAAATAATATCCAGTGATTCAACAGTAATAAAAGAATTCGAATGTCTGATAAAATGTTTCAATGCGGAAGCGATGAAATAAAACACTAAGCTAGGATGAGACACCCTAAGGAGGTCAACAACAGAAACCCTGAGATGCCGCCAGAGTCCATGCCTAAATCCCCAACTTGCCTGAAAAATGAGTTGGAATAAATCCGTCAGCTGACGAGCTCAGTGAGTAGCAAAGCATATATATTACAATAAGGTTCTGAAATAAGGATCAAAATAATTTACCATGTCAACATAATTTGGCACATGCGGTGAACCACAAAATAATCCATTAATCCAATTAACGATTCATCCGATAAGTCTTAATGGTGTTCTCAATCCAATCTCCAACAACAATGGGGAACCACAACCAAAATCAATAGTACCAAGTGCCAGTGAATAAATGTCTCAAAATTGGATCCAATATCGAAACTTAGAGTCACCACGAGTAGGCAGCCCGTGGAACTTTTCCCTAAGAACGATCCGGTCAATAATAACCGTTGAGCATTAGGGTCACCGGCCTAATCCGGTTTCTTCCCTAATAGCCAGAGTCACCCGCACATAGAGGATTAATTTCCCTGGACTTCCAAAATATGTTCCCATCAATATCCACAAAGTTCTCACCAAAAGGTTATCCAAACAATAAATAGTTTCACCAATCCGCATGCCAATTTCAAGAACCAAATAAAACAAATACATGTTCCCAATTTCAATCATAAATTTTCTAAAACTATAATTTAAGGAATATGGGGAAGTTCGAAAATACGTAACATGCTTAACCACTCACCTAGGTCCAAAGCTAATGTGATCAAACAACTCGAAATCAAGTTAACCTGAACGACAAGATAATTCACATCTTACAAGACCCGATTTGTTTATCCCAAGTCCAAGAAATTATTCTCCCACGTACACACCACCCGTCATCATCTAAACTCCTTAACCAACCATCCTCAATCTATACAATATAAAACTAGTTCCTACATATGCTATGACCCAAAATATGCATTCACCTTCACACCACCAAATCTCCACGACAACAGAGCACCACCCACACACACCTCACAATTAAACTCCCAACCCGATTAACGTCCAAACTCCATGGTCCAATAGCATGATGAAATGAAACTAATTCTCGCCAGAGAACTTGTGCAAAACTTCAAACAAAACCCATTTATCCTATTGTTAACTCTATTGATCCACACCACCAATAAACCCAAGTTTTGTTTTCTAGTTAAACCCATAAACTACTGTAACAAGGGAAAAGGAAAAGAAGGAAAAGAAGACAAGAAGGAAGAGGAGCAAACCACCTCGGCAAAACTTCCGCTAAGCGAACCCTTGACTGCGGCTCTTTGTTCTTCTCTCTCTTTTTCTTTTTCTCAGAACGTTTTAGTTCTAATAAAGAACCCTACTTAGCGTATAAACATATATCTTTCAGTATTACTCTTAAAAACCACTCATTACTAATGCTGCCCCCTATACAATTTATTAAATTATTAATCGGTACCACTATTTCACCCAAAATCAATCTCATACCCCAAACAATACAATCGTGCCAACAATACCCATACTGTCAGCAAAATAATTAATTAGGACACAACCACAACTCCAATTAATAAACGGCCAATATAATTAATTAAATAAATAAAAATGCTGGGCCGTAACATCCTTCCCTCCTTAAAATAAATTTCGTCCTCGAAATTACATACTAACTTCAATCATACAAATGTGGGTACTTCTCGCGCATCTCCTCATCACGCTCCCATGTAGCTCTTCAATCACGTGATTGCGCCACAATGCTTTGACCAATAAATTCGTTTGTTGCGAAATACTTTTCCCTTCGTATCTAGAATCTCAATAGGTTGCTCATCATAGGTTAAATCATCCCGAATATGAAGTGACTCGTAATCAATAATATGGGACAGACTATGCACATACCTCCTCAACATCGATACATGAAAAATATTATGAACTTCAGCCAACCTACCGGCCACCTCATCAATCCTTTCCAAAACCTCAAACGGTCCAATATAGCGAAGACTCAACTTTTTCTTTTTGCCAAACCGGATAACATCTTTCTATGGGACACCTTAAGAAGTACAATATCTCTAGTTACAAACTCCAAATCCCTCCAATGACTGTTTGAAAAAGTATCTCCTACAATGTGACCAGAAATTAAACTAGCCCAAATCTATCAAAGACGAAGTTAATCAACCAACCTCGTCAATCAAACTAAGACTACCAGAATTGTAAAAGAATGTCAAAATAATATATAGTCACTAGATTTCCATCATTTCAAAAATATTCATAGGGCCATCTAATTACTCCAAATCCCTCCCACGATTATCTGCATAACTTTTCTACCTATTTCGAGGAGTTACAAACCTTTTCCAAATAGTTTTTTTTTGCATCCTCCGCCAAGTCAAGTCCTAAAAGTCACCTTTCTCCAACCTCATACCAACAAACAGGAGATATACACTTCCGTCCATACAAAACCTCATACGGAACAACTCCCAAACTCGAATGATAACTGTTATTGTACGCAAATTCCATTAGCAGCAATTGATCATCCCAATTTTCTTTTCACTCTAAGGTACATGGTCTCAATAAAGCCTCCAAAGTCTATATAGTCCTCTCACTTGATCATCGATAAGCAAAACTAAAAAAAAATATGAGTATCCATCGCTACCTTTAAGGCACCCAAAATTTAGATACAAAATGGGGAAACGATCTGACGCCATTGACCATTGATACAGGTGCATCATGGAGTCTAACAATCTCCCTAACATACAACTGTGCCAAACAATCCAATGTATATGTCAGCTTCTACAACCCCTAATTCGACATTCATGTAACCGTTCCAATATCTCCACAACTCCATATCACTAACATCGAGATGAAAAAAAGAAGAAGAAAGGTAAGTAGTTATTTAAAACTTCGAAAAGAATCATGCCTCCATAAGATTGAATATCTCGAATATCCAAGAACTCCAAAACTTTGCCAACCATTCAATAGTTACTGCCCCAGTACTTATTTTCCAATGCACATCCATGATTTCGAGTAGGCAATCAAGCATATCACAGAACCTTAACGAAACTATTCCATAAGACCATTATAATGCTACCATACTTGCAAAACTCCAAATTCATTATCTCAATCCATGGTGCATCCCCCAATCCAAATTTTAGCACTTAATAAACTACCAATTCTTTAGTGTCGTTCCACCTAAACATTAACCACCCTTCTGCAACGTAGCGTACTGCATACACTTCCAGAACCACCAATCAATGAATATATGTTGCACCGAGTACTTATAGCTCTCACAAAGATTATTAACCAAAACAAAAACCAAATCCATAAAATTGCTTACATCTATCAATCCTAAACGTATAGCAGTATTGCTGTAAGACTCCATCAATAACACACACACACAAAAAGGAAGTCTAAAAACACATCACATTCTTCTCTTTTCTGTTCCTTTTTTTTTTATAAATGAAGTGATACGTATAGATCCAATATCACTCTAACTATCAAATTTTCTATTCCCACATTCAACTCCATTAACAGTTAAGTTCCAAATACGTATTAGTCTTCATAACGTCTTACTACCATCCATAACTACTAACCAACAGGAATACTTCCACAAAAAATCTCTCTGATATTATGTTCCAACTTCACCTAAAATGACTGTCCAAAACCAACAGAGAAGATAATTAACCAAGTCATCGGTGCTCAAGTTAGAATTAGCAGTTATAGAAAGAATCAAAACAGTTCTAGCCCAAACCAAGTAAGTCAAGCTCTAAGTATCCGACATCTACAATTGATTACTATTATCCGTACAACCTCAAAAATCCAAACTTCTGCTATCCAACTTCTTAATCCTCAAAGATATTAATATTTACCTTAGTATCACAGATCCTATAGTGACCATACTGTCCAAATAATTTCGTTGAACCATTCTCAAATAAATCTTCAGGAGATTCCAAACAGACTTTGAAATCCAGAATAAATTTTAGAAATCAAACAAGGCTCCCAAACTTCTCACTATATTCCAGATATTCAGCAATGGTGGCAAAACCAAACTTATTCAATAAATGCTTATTCGATCACCTCAAGCAAAGTTCAAGACGGGTTCCACTGATGCAAAGGAAAATGTCAAGGGTCATTGTACACATATATGTGGCCTTTATCAGTTACCCAAACTCAATAGTGTTTTCTAAACCAATAATCGAACTGATTAACCTCCAGTCTGACTTCCCAAAAGAACATATAGTATACATCACCACCTAAAATTTCTTAAATTGATCACCTCGCATCTTGGAGACTAACTCCATGTACTAACCCAAAATATAACACCACAGAATCCTGAATTATAAATTTTTCCTTGTCATTTCAGACTACGCCTCAAAATTATCCCACAAAGTAAGAGTTTTAACCTTTCTCAGCAAATAAATTACGAACCCCAAAACTACTAATGATCAAGTCGGTAATACTCCCATATTTACTTTTACGGCACAATAAAACTCTAATCTCATAAGTTTATCCAATTAAATTTCCTCTTTCCTAACTTTCCCATAATTTCACATCAGCGATACCGTAAAGCATTAAAATTTCAAATTACCACCAGTGCACTCCATAACCTCATTGTCTAAACACCAAACATACTGTAACAATCCCTTTCCATAGACTCAAACCAACCCAAGCACTCACATGTACAACCATAGCCCAATGCATGCCAATACCAATCAAGCAATCATACCCTCGCCAAAGCCTATCTATTTACGGTCAAATTCTCGCAACCAAACAATTAGTACTACGGTTAGAAAAATCCACTTTCAACAATCGACTACTCCCATTCTATACCCACCTGGTCATCTAAGGTTTTTTTTTTTTTTTTGGGATTGAGGCAACGAAACATAGGAATCCTAACCATCAATGAGTTCATAGGGTATTCACCTAATAATCATCAAGGAATTCATGGGGTAGTTCCTCAGGTAAGCATAACTATTGACCTCTCCTAATAGAACATAACCAAATCTCTACTAGGATCTCAAGCATAGGAACGAAGGACCGATCAAACAACAATTCAAAACTATCCGGGATGTATTGAGTATTACAAGTAAGAAACTCTTAGCACCCTCACTCAATTAAACTAGCTCATCCTCAATACCAAATTGAAGCAATCCTCTAAGTTACATTCTTAAGTCAATATTCTCCAAGTAACTACCACCAATACTAATTCTTCATATTCACTAATATCATACTCCAACTACATTACATCACCAAAGTACTTGTAAAATAAGGGCGACGATCCAAATAACGAATAAAATCACATATGCCACATTCTCCTCTAATACCCTATCCAAAGTCCATAGAAAAATAATGTTCCCACCGAATGACTAGTATCTCCATAATACTATGCGGGTACTGATACACATCAAATAACAAACACTCTCACAAATGGCAGTAGGACTCTGGGGACTCAGACCTCCACTAAATGAACACGATAAAAATGAATGCAAAAGTAGTTTTTTTTTTTTTAAACCTAGGCTCTGATACCACAATTGTCACACCCCAAAATGAGAAGTGACCGGCCATGAACCACAAGACCAAAACTCGTAGAACATGCAGCCTAAAAAGAAATTTTTATAAAACTCCCAAGTAAAGATCCACCAAACAGTCAACCATTTTTTATTTATTCAGAACATCCACAACCAATAAATTCCACCAAAAGAATGGGCACAAACATCCCATGAACCAAATAATATCCAGTGATCCAACAGTAATAAAAGAATCCGGATGTCTGATAAAATGTTTCAATGCGGAAGCGATGAAATAAAACACTAAGCTAGGATGAGACACCCTAAGGAGGTCAACAACAGAAACCTTGAGATGCCGCCAGAGTCCATGCCTAAATCCCCAACTTGCCTGAAAAATGAGTTGGAATAAATCCGTCAGCTGACGAGCTCAGTGAGTAGCAAAGCATGTATATTACAATAAGGTTCTGAAATAAGGATCAAAATAATTTACCATGTCAACATAATTTGGCACATGCGGTGAACCACAAAATAATCCATTAATCCAATTAACGATTCATCCGATAAGTCTTAATGGTGTTCTCAATCCAATCTCCAACAACAATGGGGAACCACAACCAAAATCAATAGTACCAAGTGCCAGTGAATAAATGTCTCAAAATTGGATCCAATATCGAAACTTAGAGTCACCACGAGTAGGCAGCCCGTGGAACTTTTCCCTAAGAACGATCCGGTCAATAACAACTGTTGAGCATTAGGGTCACCGGCCTAATCCGGTTTCTTCCCTAATGGCCAGAGTCACCCGCACACAGAGGATTAATTTCCCTGGACTTCCAAAATATGTTCCCATCAATATCCACAAAGTTCTCACCAAAAGGTTATCCAAACAATAAATAGTTTCACCAATCCGCATGCCAATTTCAAGAACCAAATAAAACAAATACATGTTCCCAATTTCAATCATAAATTTTCTAAAACAATAATTTAAGGAATATGGGGAAGTTCGAAAATACGTAACATGCTTAACCACTCACCTGGGTCCAAAGCTAATGTGATCAAACAACTCGAAATCAAGTTAACCTGAACGACAAGATAATTCACATAAGGTTATTACTGTATCAACTAACGATTACCATTACATCTTAGATTAAATCTAAAAATTGCAATGAACTAAACCTATAACTAGACCCAATCTCAATCACCAGAACTTACAAGACCCGATTTGTTTATCCCAAGTCCAAGAAATTATTCTCCCACGTACACACCACCCGTCGTCATCTAAACTCCTTAACCAACCATCCTCAATCTATACAATATAAAACTAGTTCCTACATATGCTATGACCCAAAATATGCATTCACCTTCACACCACCAAATCTCCACGACAACAGAGCACCACCCACACACACCCCACAATTAAACTCCCAACCCGATTAACGTCCAAACTCCATGGTCCAATAGCATGATGAAATGAAACTAATTCTCGCCAGAGAACTTGTGCAAAACTTCAAACAAAACCCATTTATCCTATTGTTAACTCTATTGATCCACACCACCAATAAACCCAAGTTTTGTTTTCTAGTTAAACCCATAAACTACTGTAACAAGGGAAAAGGAAAAGAAGGAAAAGAAGACAAGAAGGAAGAGGAGCAAACCACCTCGGCAAAACTTCCGCTAAGCGAACCCTTGACTGCGGCTCTTTGTTCTTCTCTCTCTTTTTCTTTTTCTCAGAACGTTTTAGTTCTAATAAAGAACCCTACTTAGCGTATAAACATATATCTTTAAGTATTACTCTTAAAAACCACTCATTACTAATGCTGCCCCCTATACAATTTATTAAATTATTAATCGGTACCACTATTTCACCCAAAATCAATCTCATACCCCAAACAATACAATCGTGCCAACAATACCCATACCGCCCGCAAAATAATTAATTAGGACACAACCACAACTCCAATTAATAAACGGCCAGTATAATTAATTAAATAAATAAAAATGCTAGGCCGTAACACTTTCTGTTTCAACAGAGGAAGAGGTGCAGTGGCTGGTGCGAAATGGTGTTTTCCGCACGCTGCAGGTATGCAGAGAGCACGTGGCTTTTATGTCAAGCAGATCTAAAGTCTGTGAGTCAGTTAATGAGTCAATAGATTTGAGTCAGTTTGAGTCAGTTAAATGTTGAGTCAGTTTGAGTCAGTAAATTTGAGTCAAGTCTGTTGAAAGATGTGTATCTTTTGGATCTGATAGTTAAGTTTTGCGTATCTTTTGGAGCTGAGAAATGTTTTTGTTCTTTCGTCAGCTATTGATTTGACATGGTTATTGTTGTGTTAGTGCAGTGTTTTTGTCATACGAGAGAATGTTGTCATATCAAGTTTGACATGAAATTTTTTGACTTGACTGCTCACTTTATCCACGACTAATTTTTGTCATACGAGAGAATGTTCCTTCTCTCAGGCTGCCTCCCATTTTTAGATCATTCGTATCGAACGAGTCTCAGAAAAACGATTATGAATCCATCGTGATACCTTCATCATTCAAATCTTCCGAAACAACCTCTACTACAAAAACTGATCAAATTAAAACATGGCAGTGTACTAAATCTTGGGAGTTCACGTCTATATGTCACTGCATCATCAAATCCGTGTCTTGTGACCATACCCGTGCAGCAGTTAGTACTAGTTTTTTAAAACTAGCTTACACAAATATGAATGCTTAAAGCATTACTTTTATCATGGAAATACGCATACAGATTAATTATGTTTACTTATGTACGTTTAAAGTTGCTCGAATTGGAAACACAAGGGCACCGGATCCCCTGTCCTAGTTTGCCTGTCTCACTCCCCTGTCCCACTCCTCTCTTTTGCACAATACGTTTTTCTTTTTCTCTGGTGTGCACTATTCATACTATAAACATAGTATAAACAAACATTAAGACCAAAAGATATAGAATTTGAAAAATCAACGTGATAAGTTAGATTTTTTTTAATCGAAGTATATTTCATTAAAATGTGAAATGACACTTACAGCGATTCCATCAAAAAATAGTGACAAGGAAAAACAATACCAACCTATCACAGAGAAATTACACATGAAAAACCAACAATTTGTCCCTTTTTTTAATTGAAGTATATTCCATTAAAATGCCAAATGACACTCCATCACAAAGAAATTACACATGAAAAGCCAACAATCTGTCCATCTAGCTGCCTCGGGATGGCGCGAAATCCAAATCAGAGACTGCAAAAACAAAACCGATGGAAACAGACAAAAACGAGCAGAAAACGTAGGCGTGCTTATTGGAGTAGTCCTTATTGGAGTGGTCCTTGATTTTGTTCTACGTTTTTTGCTCGTTTTTGTCTGTTTCCATCGGTTTTGTTTTTGCAGTCGCTGATTTGGATTTTGCGCCATCCCGAGGCAGCTAGATGGACAGATTATTAGCTTTTCATGTGTAATTTCTCTGTGATGGGTTGGTGTTGTTTTTCCTTGTCACTATTTTCGGATGGCATCGCTGTAAGTGCCGTTTCGCATTTTAATGAAACATACTTCGATTAAAAAAAAATCTAACTTATCACATTGATTTTTCAAATTCTATGTTTTTTGGTCTTAATGTTTGTTTATATAGAAAGTCTGCTTGCACATACAATCTGCACAGATTTTGTTGTGGGGCCCACCACAGGTCTGACACAAATCATCCGAGCCGTTCAGTAAATGTAAAACATTTTTTCAAAGGTCCCCGTAAAAAATAAGCTCAATCCGATACCTATAGGTGCTCGATCCAACCATATAACTTTTCATTATCCGGAAATCTGAATGAAAAGTTAGATGGTTGGATGAAACACCTCTAGGTATCGGATTAAGCTTATTTTTTACAGGGACCCTCAAAAAAATGTTTTACATTTAATGAACGGCTCGGATGATTTGTGTCGGACCCGTGGTGGGCCCCACAAAGAAATCTGTGCACAGAAATCTGTGTGTGTAGCAGGACTGTTGTTATACTATGTTTATAGTATGAGTAGTGCACATCAGAGAAAAAGAAAACATCATGCAAAAGAGAGGAGTGGGACAGAAGAATAGGAGTATCTTGGACAGGGGAAGTGGGGGACGTAAAAGGGAATAGGAAAGAAGTTAGAGATTAACTGGGCAAGTAACTCTGGAAAATGGGGTATTTATAGGGGAGGGGAAAATGAGTTTGAAACTTGAAAAATAAAAGAAAATCAAATGGAAAATGGTTTTGGGGGAAAAAAGGCATGATTATATTCTCTGCCAGAACTGCATACTCAGGCAGGCCTCTGCATGATAGGTTTGAACGTTGAATGTTGAATGGACTGAAAAAGGTCTGAAAAAGGTCAAGCTCAACATGCATTGGTCTGTCAGCACCCCCAAGCGCTCTAGAGTGGCACTCCCGAGCGCTTTGGAGTGTTCCCGAGCGCTTGGGAGTGGCTGCCCAACTTCAGCGGGCCGCCACGGGCACTCCCGAACTCGGATTTGGGTGTTTTTCAAAGTGTTGGAAAGCTCGTTAAGTCCTCTTTCTAACCCAATTAGTTTCATTCAAATATATTTTATATGCTAAAATGTGTGCCAATTTTACCCTCAGGGTGTCGGGAAAAAAAGAGTTTTGGTTTTGAAAAAAGTCCAAGAAGCATCGTCCAAGTTTTTCAAGGCCTGTTTTGACCCTATTTCATCACCGGGGAGCCTCGAGGGCACAAATTAAGGATAGTTAATAGGTCCAAATTGGGGTGTCTACAGTTGCCCCTCTTTGGACGGCGCTCGACATCATGTTTGGATACGAGTGACATCCAAAGATTGAGACAGCCCAATTCGAGCTCTACTAAATCCTTAATTCAAAATCAAATGCAAGTAAAGATGTACAAGCATTCGAAACATGAGGTCGTGCTCTTTCGAGCTGCCTACGTACCCTTTTCTACAGGGATCAGACCAGCGTAGTTCTTCGGGGCAAATGCAAACATGCAGACATGCAAGCAAATGATCGACAATATAGATTGATTCGAGGAGCGCCCACCGATTGCTCTGTCTCAGTGGGTGGCAAAATTAAACATGCGAATAGGTTGTAAATACACCACGAGGGGTGTCATCCAACGGGACAAGTTAGTTTGTCTCGAAGGAACTAAAACCAAATCTATGGCGGGATTTGATTGAAAGGTGTCCCTCAGGACAATGCCAAATCTATGGCAGAAGATGATTGAATGACGTCCAAGAGGACAATGCCAAATCTATGGCAGAATTTGATTGAAATGATGTCCCAGAGGACGATGCCAAATCTATGGCGGGAGTTGATTGAAAGATGTCCCAGAGGACGATGCCAAATCTATGGCGGGATTTGATTGAAAGGTGTCCCTCAAGACGATGCCAAATCTATGGCGGGATTTGATTGAAAGGTGTCCCTTAGGACAATGCCAAATCTATGGCAAAAGATGATTGAAAGGTGTCCCTCAGGACAATGCCAAATCTATGGCATAAAATGATTGAATGATGTCCAAGAGGACGATGCCAAATCTATGGCAGAAGATGATTGAATGATGTCCAAGAGGACGATGCCAAATCTATGGCAGAAGATGATTGAAAGGTGTCCCTCAGGACAATGCCAAATCTATGGCAGAAGATGATTGAAAGGTGTCCCTCAGGACGATGCCAAATCTATGGTAGAAGATGTTTGAAAGATGTCCCTCAGGACGATGCCAAATCTATGGCAGCATGTCAAGCAGTCATGTTGACAAATATGAAGGCGACCATAAAAGGTCGAGGCAAGAAAGTGAGACCCGTGTTTCGACATTTGACAACAACGATGATTTTTTTTTTGAAAAAACAAAGGACATATCCGAGTACCCTTTCTGTTTTACTGTTTTTGGCCAGTGGGCTGGTATTTTCAGGACCTTGGGATTTGGGATGGAGTTTGATGGAAATTGGGTTTGAGCTGGATCCAGGGCTTGAACTAGAGTTGGTTTGAGTTTGACTTTGATCAGGGCTTGAGTTTTGAGCATTCATGCCCCAGTCTCGATGTTGGCTGTATGCTTGCTATGATTGATGACATTGGGCTGATGTGCCTCAGTTCTAATTCTTTTCGCTTGATTCCACTGACAGTTTCGGCTACCAGTTTTATCATGAGCACAAGCGTGGGTTCTTCCATGCATTGGAGTTTCTCTCACGAGTTGGGGTCTCAAGATCAATATGACTTGACTAGACTGATGACCTTGTGTGAATTTGGACAAGGCCCAGATGACTCAAAAGACAAGAAAGACCCCTTATCAGAGAACTGACTCTCAATGATGACCTTGACTTGATGAGGAGTTTGATTTGACTGGACGAGGAGCTTGATTACTTGAGGATTTGATGTTTGAAATTGTCATGATAAAATCAAGTTTCGATGATTTTCCCATTCGGGGCTTTGAAATTGTTTTAGCTCCATCAAGTGATGCTCATTTAGAATTTTTTGATCTTGTTTTGTCAAAACACGAGGGTTTTACCATGAACCATGCCCCAAATTGCTGATGACAATCCATGGATTTTGAAAATGCCCCAGCTCGGATTTTGCGGGATTCACAAATTGCCTTGCCCATCCTTCTTGTTTTCTCCTATTGTCTAGGATTTTTGTTATCAAGTTGTGTTTTCCAATCTGAAAGGACTTTATTCGGGTTGTAATGTGGCCAAGGTTTGGCTTAACAAAGAAAGGATAATAGGCTCAAAAATTTTCATTTTCTTTGGGTTTCGAGAGCTAGCAGCCATCTTGAACATTTTTGTGCCTTTTTTGCTTCTGATGGGCGCCTTCTTTCACTTGATTTGCTTTGCATTTTTGTTGTGCCGATGTGTTTGGCACTGTCGTTGATTTTGAGCTTTTTCTGATTTTTCTTCGAAATTTTGCATCTCATTGTGCCCATGTATTTGGCACTTTCACGCTTTGAATTCTGATGCGCCGATGATAACCATGTGTTTGGCGCTTTTGTCTTCCTTATTTCACCCCAGTGTGGGGGATAACTGCCTAACTGGGTTCTTTCAAAGAAATTGATTTAGGCTCAAAGGGGGTTATCAATGGATATATATCTCCAAGCGTTTGATAAAAGAAAAGAATGCCTTTCTTCATTTTGAATTGCACAACTTGATAATTGGATCCTAGATGCAAGTTAAGAGATTTGTGTGCTCTAACTTTTGCCTAGATCACATTTTGAGGTTTTGATCTAGCGAGCTTTTTCTCAGGCCAAGGCGTTGCTTCTTGACGGCGTCAGGGAGTGGTCCCATGAAATTCTTCTTCTTGCAAAGGCAAAATATCTCGTGTTTTAATTCCTCAATTGATGGTGAAAAACAATTCCAAGTTAAGGGATTATCACAAAACGCGAGTTTATTATCACAATTTCGACACAAGTTTGAGATTGATTTCGAAAGACGGGACAGACCGACGAAGGATTGACTCGAAAGATCGTGACCAAATTTTGGGATCGACTCGAATGGACATGACCGGGCCTTAGGATGAGGCTGCCTACGTATCCTTCTTGTTAAGGAATCAGGTCATAACGTAGTTCGGGACTACGAAACTGACTCTCTTCTTGGTTTTTCTTCTTTGACTTCAAACTTGAATTTGAAAACATACAGACACGAAAGCATGAAAGACTTGAGGTACAAACTGACTTGAAATCGAAACGAAAACTCGACTTAAAACTCAGAAACTTCCCAGACTCCTGAGAAATTCCATTCATCGATTGACTTTACTACATTCATCATTCTTCTCCAGATCTGAGGTCTGGCATTGGGATGGTTTTCTCGCCATCTCGGGCATCATTTGGATTTTGATCCACCCTCGGATTCTGTGTTGGCTTGGGGCTTGTTATTGAGGCATCGAGCTTGTTAGGGGTTGAAACAATGGGTTCTGGCAGCCAATTGTCGATAATGCACTGGTGGGGATGGATTTTTATGCCATTGAAGATCCCGTTGATGGTTTGGTCGCTTAGAAGTTGTCCAAACGAACCGTGTCCCACTGATTCATAAGCCGGTCCAGCCTTGAACTCCTCAAAGATCAGAGGATAGTTTTTCCCAAGCAATCGCCACCCATCAGGTGTTGACTCCCATACTAGGTCTATGCTCTCAAGTGTGAAAATCATGACTTCCTCAGGTATATTGACGGTGGGTTTTTGCTCGGTTGTGGGTATGATGTATTGGCTAGGGTCGAATGAGATTGGGTTGAGATTGATGAGGTTGACACGGGGGTTTTGCGGGTGATTTGGTGGAGGGTTTATGATAGTGTTTGGTTTTGAAAGTGGAGGTGAGATGGTTCCATTATCGATGAGATCTTGGATTTTGTGGCGGAGACGGAAGCAGTTATTGGTGAAATGGCTGGTATATTGGTGGAAAGCACAGTAGGCATTTGGGTTGTGGGACGCCGGGAGCTTTTGAGGTAGGGGAGTTGGAGGGAGTGGCTCGATGAGGCCGGCTTCGAGGAGCTTCTCATAAATTGAGGACAAAGGTACCGGAAAGCGGGAGAAGATCCTTGGTGGGATTTTGCAGCTGGGTTGAGGATTCATGGTGGTGCCGAGTGGGCCTCCGATGAAAGTTTTGCTTGCTTTGCAACTGCATAACACTCTTTTGCTTTTGGGGTTGATCTCATCAATGTGCGTATCTTGCCTTTCAGCACTAGTTTCAGGCAAGGATCCAATATCCTCCTTTGAGCGATTCTTGGCGTCATGGAATTCCACCAAGTCTTTGAACATGTTCGAGAGCTTCACTTTTGAGCATGGTTTGATTCTGATTGTTGGAGGGTGGTAGATCTGTGGAGTTTCTTTGATCCTGGCATCATCAGCATTTAGTCCCAGATTTGGATTCGACATGGCAGAGATGAAAAGGTCACCAGCCCTTGCAATAGAGTCATCTGCTTGTCCATTTTCTGACTTATTCCCTCTATAGCTTTTTTCAGCTAAAACAGCTCTGTTTTGCCCTGTCATTTTGAGGTAGTCGGAGAAGGTGGTATGGCTTTGTGTAGGATGGGTGACCCAGTGCTGACAGTAAAGTAAAAAGCGAACTCAGAATGTGCCCCTGTTGTGGTTTATTGAAAAAATTGTGTATGAATAAAAGAATTGTTATTCGCGTGTTGTCATCGTCGACTCAAGGGATCAAACTTTACAGATAGTTCCAACAGTCACGGGTAGGTTGTTGTCAGGCAGGTTAAATTCCACACGTTGGGAATCAGAGCCAATCTCCTTATCTAAGACCGTCCGAGATAGAGCAATAAGACTACTGGAAGATGCACTTAAGACTAGACTGAACTAGAGGGAGCCGTTCGGGCACGGCGAACACCGGAGTTATCCCAAACTTCATGGATTTATGGTCTCCTAGACCCTGACTCAACAAATAACAACCTGCGAAGGATTGCCTTAGTCCTCAGAGATTCTTTCGAGTGTGTATCCTTTGATTAAGAATGACAAGACTTGGAAGATATCAAGACAAATTAAGTCATTAACATTTTTCATCCGAAGTTTCTGTTTTGGTTTCAAAAACCGTTTGGCGTAAATGGCATGATACCGTAACCGGGGTGGCGTAAGTGACATGGCGCCATTAGCCTAAGCGGTGTAAGTGACTTCGCACTTTAACCTGGGTGGTGTGGTATCACGACATTGTAGCCTAATTGTTTCGTTAATCTTCATTGAATCCATGATTGAAAAATGTATTGAAGACTTAATGAATTTTGATATCCCCAAAAACCTCATCGTTCCAAGGACTAATTAATTTTGACAACGTGCCCTTTAAAAAGCACGACTCTTCATCGGTCCAGGCAATCCAAGCCACGTGAGCGAGTCTAAGAGTTCTATACGGGACTGTAGACACTCTATTTTGGACTTTCCAGAATAGTTTATTTACGGTCTTTGATTCCCCAATGATGATTAAGGTCAAGAACGTACCGAGTTTGTTAAAGAGTTTGAGCTTTGAGCGTCCCGAACCTCATCCGAACCTTTCTGAACTCCTTGTCGAACCTTCAAGCCAGAACCAAATGGCCTCAGCAAAACCCTACTGAAGTACGCTGGTGGATGACTAGCGTGAGCTGGAAGCACCGCCACGTGTCAGTCATCCCCAGTTACTGGCGCACGCCACTAACAAGGTGCGTACGTCAGTCAGAGCCAGTCAAATCAACTTTATTCCAACTGAGCACGCGGGAGTTTTGGCGCCACCTGGCGTCTGCCAGCAATCCTCTGGTGGCTGATGCCGTCCTCCTGTTCCCTCCACTCCTACATCACCTTTCAACCCAAGTCCCATGCATTAAAGGCATGGGAGGCTCCCTCCTTGGCCTTAACCAACCAAACACCCCCTTATGCCTAAACTGATCAGCCCCTTCTCTCCTCCATAAATACCCCCTTGCATTTATTTGCAAGGGGTTAGCATCATCAAGGTAGCCCAAGCTTTGGTCTTCCTCTTTTTCCCCTATTTTCCCTTGTTTCCTCTTTCACCTATTGAAAGTCAAGGCTAAGAGAGTGATACCCAGTCCATAACACTCAATACTCACCTCTCAAACCCTCAAACTTCAAGCTCAAGCTCAAATCATCCACAAAACTCACAAGCAAAGGTATAATACCTTTTGCTCATGTCTTCTGTTCTGACCCCTGAGGGGGGCTAGCAGGGTCAAGGCTGGTAATCTATACCAGTCCTGGTCCTAATGCTGGCAAGGTTTCAAAACCGTATGCAGTGACCAGTGGCGCACGCCAGTAGTTTGAATCGTACGCCAGTCATGGTAGTATGTGCAAAACTGGCGTGGGGACCATGGATCATTGTTTTATTGCTTTATTTATGTTCTGATCACCCTACTGCATGCTAAAATCAAACTTTTGCTTACTGTCTTTTAGAACTGCTTTCTCTTCCATCTGTATCTTGCTGTAGCTTGGCCTCTGGGAGCCTTCTGGTCATGTTCCAGAGCCCAGATGACGCAAAGCCAAAGCACTGGAGCAAAGGCACAACTGGCGTACGGTAGTATCCTGGCTTCCAGTGGCTTGGCCCTTGCATGGATCTTCCATCCAGGCCTTTGATCATCCTCCCCTCACTGTTTAAGGGGCTTTCTGTTCATTTGGTGGCTTCTTAGCCCTTTAATCTGTCTGTAATAGATTAGTAATCTATATCAAACTGCGTGGTTTGTCCTGGGTGTGCACTGGTCCCTTCCAGAGCCCAGAGGGTTGATAACAGAAGCTGTGAGCTTGAGCTTACCGGCGCACGCCAGTTGTGGTGTGGCGCACGTAGGTCATGGCTGCATGCAGTGGCTTGGCCAGTGCATGCAGGCTTGCTTCTGTGTGCACCACCGCACAGTTAGTGTGCTCTAGTCTGTTCAAAACGTTCACAGTAGCTTGTTCTCAATCTATTACATTTGCTTAGATCCAAACATCAATCATCCATAAACATTTTGTCATATATTCTTGTATATAAACTGCCAATGTGTTACAGTTTTAATCCCCGTTAACTGTTCCCCCGCCCTAACTGGCTAAGAAAATGATCAAATAAAGAGAGAAATGCAAATGTTTTATAAAATGCCTGAGTAGAGACCGATCTCCGGATTGGGCGAGAGGGGGTGCCATAAAACCCTTCCCCTCTCGTAACCTGGCTCCCGAACCTCGGATTTCAAAGGTGACGACGGACCAGTCTACAAGCCTTTTTCAAACTCGAGCAAATGCAATTCAAAACATTTTCAAAACCACGGTTTCTTGGGTACTCTCCGCAAAACCCGAGTGGCGACTCTCTGATCTGCGAAGCGTTTCGCCGCGCTTTTCGCGAGATAGGGTGCACCCGGAATTTTCATGCACTAAAACACAGGAGTTTTCGGGGCATGTGCCCACAGTGGCGACTCTGCTGGGGATCATTACATTAATCAACATTTGGAAATTAATACATGAATGAACAATTTTCAAAAGTCTGTCAAAACAGTACGCTCCGCGCTGCTGAAGAACGGAATGGTAACGTAACAGGATTCTACATCCGACCACTCCGAACTGGGGCTTTTACTATTGTTCGCTTGTGTAGTTTTCTCCAAGTGTCAATTAATGAAGAGAGCCAAGCTTCAAAAGGCGTTTTTAAAAGCATTTGCATTTCTCTCTCTCTCGATCATTCTTTCGGCACGCGTTCATTTGCATCGGTGTTCTATCAGCCCCGTTGAGGCGTTTTGGGTTGTAGACACCCTATTTTGGACTTTCCAGAATAGTTTATTTACGGTCTTTTGATTTCCCAATGATGATTAAGGTCGAGAACATACCGAGTTTGTTGATGAGTTTGAGCTCTGAGCGTCCTAAACCTCATCCGAACCCCTTCCAAACCCTTGTCGAACCCTCAAGCCAGAACCAAATGGCCTCAACAAAACCCTATTGGAGTACGTTGGTTCTTGATTAGCGTGCGCAGGAAGCACTGCCACGTGTCAGTCATCGCCGGTTTCTGGCGCACGCCACTCACAAAGTGGCGCACGCCAGTCAATACCAGTCAAATCAACCTTTTTCAGCCAGACGCGCGGGAGATTTTGTAACCACCTGACGTCAGCTGGCAGCCCCTGATCATTGCTTCGGCCAGAACTGTCCCCCTCTCTCCTACACCCTCCATCAAGCCAAGTCCCATGCATTAAATGCATGGGAGGCTCCTCCAAAGTTTTGCCACCCCAAACAACCCTTAAGGGCAGACTGATCTCAGTCCACTTCCACCATAAATACCTCCCTTGCATTCATTTGCAAGGGGTTAGCTCCATTAAGACACCAAGTCTCTTTGTCTTCTTCTTCTTAAAGTGTTCTTTGCTTCCTTTCTTCCTCATAGAAAGAGCAAGTGAAGAACACCCTCTCCACAGTCCATAAGTCATCCCTCCACTCATCCTCCAACCCTCAACTCTCAAGTTCAAAGTTCAAACCATTTACAAAACTCACAAGCAAAGGTATAACACCTTCTGCTTCTGTTCTGACCCCTGAGGGGGGCTAGCAGGGTCAAGGCTGGTAATCTATACCAGTCCTGGCCCTAATGCTGGCAAGGTTTCAAAAACCGTGCACAATGATCAGTGGCGCACGCCAGTAATGAGTGTCGTACGCCAATAATGATAGTATGTGCAAAACTGGCGTGGGGATCATGGATTATTGTTTTCTTGCATTATTTAAGCTTTGATCACCTTGCTGCATGTTAAAACCAGTTTACAGCTTTCTGTATTTAGAGTTACTTTCTCTTCCATCTGTACTCTTTGCTTAGTATGGCCTTCTGGGTCCTTCTGGTCCGCTCCAAAGCCCAGAGTGTGCAAAGCCAAAGCACTGGAACACAGAGACAACTGGCGTACGGCCCTTCATGAGTGGCGTACGGTAGGTGTCTGAACTCCAGTGGCTTGGCCCTTGCATGGATCTTCCATCCAGGCCTTTGATCATCCTCCCCTCACTGTTTAAGGGGTTTTCTGTCTATTTGGTAGCTTTTAAGCCCTTTATTTTTTTGTAATAGCTTAGTAATCCATATTTAGCTGCGTTGTTTGTTCTGGGTGTGCACTGGTCCTTTCCAAAGCCCAGAGGGTTGAGAACAGAAGCTGTGGTATTGGGCTCACTGGCGCACGCCGGTTGTGGGTGGCGCACGCCAGTCCTGACTGCATGCAGTGGCTTATCCAGTGCATAAGCCACTGCATGCAGGCTTGTTCCTGCGTGTACCATTGCACAGTCAGTATGTGCTAGTTTGTCTAAAACGTCCACAAAAGCTTGTTCTCAATCTATTATACTTGTTTAGATTAAAACATCAGACATCCATAAACATTTTGCCATGTTTTTGTACATAAACTGCAAACGTGTTACAGTCTTAATCCCCATTAACTGTTCCACCACCCTAACTGGCTAAGAAAATGATCAAATAAAGAGAGAAATGCAAATGTTTTATAAAATGCCTGAGTAGAGACCGATCTCCGGATTGGGCGAGAGGGGTGCCATAAAACCCTTCCCCTCTCGTAACCTGGCTCCCGAACCTCGGATTTCAAAGGTGACGACGGACCAGTCTACAAGCCTTTTTCTTTCAAACTCAAACGAATGCAATTCAAAGCGTTTTCAAAACCACGGTTTCTTGGGTACTCTCCGCAAAACCCGAGTGGCGACTCTCTGATCTGCGAAGCGTTTCGCCGCGCTTTTCGCGAGATAGGGCGCACCCGGAATTTTCATGCACTAAAAGCGCGCGGCGGTTTTCGGGGCGTGTGCCCACAGTGGCGACTCTGCTGGGGACATTACATTAATCTACATTTGGAAATTAATACATGAATGAACAATTTTCAAAAGTCTGTCAAAACAGTACGCTCCGCGCTGCTGAAGAACGGAATGGTAACGTAACAGGATTCTACATCCGACCACTCCGAACTGGGCTTTTACTATTGTTCGCTTGTGTAGTTTTCTCCGAGTGTCGATTAATGAAGTGAGCCAAGCTTCAAAAGGCGTTTTTCAAAAAGCATTGCATTTCTCTCTCTCGATCATTCTTTCGGCACGCGTTCATTTGCATCGGTATTCTATCAGCCCCGTTGAGGCATTTTGGGTAACCGGCACAGTTTAGTGGAGCCCGGGGTCCTCGAATGCCCAACAACTTTGGACAATGATGAGACGTATTACTGTTTGACCATTGCTTTGCTACATGCAGGGCGATGGGAGGTATAAAACATCTCTAGCCTGAGGAACCCCCTTAAGCCAAAACCAGCCTCGTCACGCGTACAAAGCACTAGAACCTTTCAAAACTAAGACAGGAACCCACAGGGTAGGATTACTTGCATCTAACCCCATAAACTGTCTATGTGTTACTGCTTTCCATATCGCATGCTTGTACATACATCCATACCGTTCTGCGTAGGAGCATGCTAGGGCGGCTTTTAGGGTTTTCTCTCTTTCAAACCCGTTTTATGCCTGCTAGGGCGCTGCCTGGACCGATGACGAGTCGTGCATCGTGATGGTACACGTTATCAACTTTCCAAATTCCTTGGGTCAACGAGATTTTGGGAAATCGAGACCTCCTAAGTCCTTGTCTAAAACCAATCGAGGTTTCAAACAGAAAGCTAGGAACAAAGGGAGACATGACATGATGCTCATACCACCCAGGTTAAAAGTGCTAAACACTTACACCGCTCAAAGGCTCCGGCACAGTGCTGCTTACGCCATCCTGGTTACAGTATCATGTCGTTAACATTAAGATTGTTCCGTTCCAACATTGAAACTTCGAAGGCAGAATAGTCAAAGACTTAGGCTGTTTCGACATCTCTTAGTGTTAGTCGACCCCCATCAAGGTACACCGTCGAAAAGAAATCCGAGGACCTGGGCAGCGTCCGGCTGTCATAAAACGGTTTTGTCTGCTAGTTGTAGAGTCTAGGAGGACACCAACGACAACATGTACATGGCATTCTTTCAAATAAAACTATTACAGGGACACTTCTTGAGCCTTCGATTGCTTTACTGTCTAGCTTTGGGCGTTGCAGCATCAAGGAAAGTACCGAAAAAGAAGAGCTCTAGGCCATCACCTTCCTCAATCATCAATCCAAAATGGCAGCACAAGCAGAGCTGGCTGAGCTGAAGAGGGCTGTACAAGAAATGAACCAGAAAATGGACAAGCAAATGGTTATGGTCCAAGGGCTGTTTGACCTTTTTACCTCCATCATGTCAAAGCCGGATCCGGGGCTAGTCAAAGAACCTCTTCAGGCCTGTCACACTCCTGCGATCGGAACCGAGTTGTGCTCAAAAGACATGTTCAAAGACCTGGTTGAGTGTCATGAAGCTAGAACTCGCCCGAAGATCGCTGGTTCCTCGTTCAAAGCCAGTGCCGAAAAGGAGGATATGCGCAACAAAGAAGTCATCCCTAGTGCCGAAAGAGTGCATTCCCTTGACAGCACAATGCTATACAGCAGCGGAGTGAGTAAAAGTTCTGACAACCCTCAATCCAGTCGCCGGAACCCACCAAGGGTCTTCTCGTGCATCTCTGCACCTTTGTCCTCGGTTTATGAGAAGCTCCTTGAAGCTGGCATCCTCAGGCCACTCCGTCCGACTCCTCCACCTCGAGCACTCCCGGCGTCTCACAATCCAAATGCCTATTGTGCTTTCCATCAAGCGCCTGGCCATCCCACCAATGCTTGCTACCGCCTTCGACATGCCATTCAGAATCTCATCGATAATGGCACTATTCCACCCCCACTCCCATCAAAACCCGACGACAGTTCTAGCTCCTTGCTCCAACTCAAGTTTGACACTCTGGTTGGTCAGATATCTATCACCTCCACTCAAAACAACCCCACCTCCACTCAAATCAACCCGAGCTCCACCATACTCAACCCAACCCTCTGCATTGTCCCAGAAACTCAACCCAAATCAACTGTGTTTATCCCTTCTGAATCTGAGGCTGCAAGGCGCGGAATAGAAGATGGGGCTGAAAACTGGAAAGCACCGGTTGAGGACCGGATCGATCAAGCAAAGGAGCGGACTGACAGTTTGAGGTCCTTCACTCAAGGGCATTTGGAGTTGCTGTCCTCCCAAGTGGGTTTAGTCAAAGAAGCTGAGGAAGCCGAAGTGCTGTTGCTTGGGCCTGACATCCTCTAGATCCTACCTCTCTGTGAGGAAGCCAAGGGTAACAATAAAAGTTGCATTTTCAAATCGCGTTTAGCTTGCATTGCACACTTTTGAGTCTGAGTCTGACACAGTGTCTGTCAGGTCATCTTAGTCTAGCTCTGAGTCGGAGTTCGTGCCTCTTGGCCCTCCATGTCGTAGCTTCTATTCGAGTCTTTTGCTATACTTGGCAACCCCGTGGGGCTTTCTTTATGATATGCACTATCTTGCTTCTAAGTACTTTGCTGGCTTTTGAATAAACTGTGTCGACCCTAACGACGAAGGGATAGATTTCGATGGGGTCATCCCCAAGGAAATGTGTTCCCTCGCCGAAAGGGAAGACGAAAGGCGTGCTCGGCCTATTAAAAGAAGTAGTAGTTTCAATAAACTTGAAAGATGAGGTAGACCCTCGGATGACTCAAAATTGGCTCAACACTGTCCCCAAAGGAACATTGCACCTAGTCAGACAGGCTCGAAGAACCATCGACATTTTGGCAAAAGACACGCCTGACATCGATCATGAGATGACAAAGTATCAAATCTCCTGCCACCGGATGTCAAGCTAGAAAGCGGAAGCTCAGAAGGCTCTAAGCCTCGTGCCATGTTCAAAACAGCGTCAGCGGCATTCCATCAAGCGCACATTAGAAAGGCGCAAAAGTGGCCTGGAGCGAGGCATTTCCAACCAAAGCAGTCAAGGCCCTGTGTTATCAAAAGCCATTTTATCAAGGGCTACGGCAAAGCTCATCAATCTCGACAGCAGCGGATCCAACACTCTAGTCAACCTGGATCAATTCAAGAGCCACTTTTCCCTGAGATAAGCTCGTTGGGCCAAAAACCACAAGGGTGGGCGGTGCCAAGCAAAAGTTAGAGCAGCCTGCTAGACCGAAAACCTAAGGAGGCGGTTTAGGCAAAAATAAATAGGCAAAAAGTCGAAAGCTCGCTAGGCCGGAAACCTGAGAAGGCGGTTCTAGGCAGAAGTTAGAGCGTAAAAGGAGAGGTAAAATACACGAGTGAACCGTGGCCCGAACTACGTTTTGACCTGATTCCCCAGAATGGGATACGTAGGCAGTCTCTCTTCAAGACTCGGTCATAATCTATTCAATTGGATCACAGGTTTACAGCTTTGGTACACCGCAATGGTCGCCTAAATGGGGTACGTAGCCAGTCTCTCTTCAAGACTCGATCACAATCCATCAATTTGATCCGAGGCTTTAGTGCATCACCGTAGTCGGAACAGGACAAGCTTCAGCAGAAACATAAGGGGGGAATCCTTTCATCTTTCAACTTATTTCAAACTACAACTTCAATTTCAAAAGCTGAGCAAAAGCCCTAAAAAAATATATATATATTTAAAGCATCAAAAGCAGAACGAAATGCTAGAGGCCCCAATGGGCTCACAGTTTATTCTAAGTTCAGCGAAGTCTAGTTTGCGCAGCTTTTCAGTCACGCGCGCTAGTTTGAGACTCATGCACGTTTGCTCAAAGTGACACGTGTTGGTCTCAAACCTGCACGCACTTCTTCAATTCCCGCAGCATACGGCGGTTGGGCAGCCATCACGCCTAACAACGATTTTGAACCCCCGGTGGGAATTTCAAGTTAAAACCAAGGTTTCGATGCCTCGAAATTGGTTTTAAGGGCTCTTGCCAAGTTTTCTATGCCGTGCAGGTCATATGTGCCTAGTGTGACTGTGCGGGGGTGTCGGTTTCAGTCCGGGCCTATATGAGTCATCCCTTTGCGTATTTTGTCCATCTTTGCGACATTTTTCTAGTTTTTTGGTCTATTGCCCATTCCGGGGCTTTCTTCTCTGTTTCATTTATTCATACAGGTCACTGTACATCTATTTGACCTTATGCAAGCGTCAGTTTCACCTATCTAAGGATATTTTGGATTTTGGCCTGTTAATGCCCAAAGTTTCATTATTTTCCGTATGTTTAAGAGTCCGTGTCAAATCCTGGGACTCTTCTTCCTCATTCTTCCGAGCTAGGCAGTCTATACGTGTGCGTATGTCTGTGTGTCAACTCGATTCGCTCGTCAATGCAAGTTGGATATTAGCGATTGGTTTATACTCTATCTATCTCTAATGAACCGAGAATAATGCAACTTTTACAG
The DNA here is from genome assembly GCA_018127125.1 of Rhododendron griersonianum. Classification (NCBI taxonomy): domain Eukaryota; kingdom Viridiplantae; phylum Streptophyta; class Magnoliopsida; order Ericales; family Ericaceae; genus Rhododendron; species Rhododendron griersonianum. The sequence goes on along the minus strand of CM030789.1, from coordinate 50,569,060 downwards.
CGCCACTACGGCGTCCATGGTCCAAGCAAGCAACAAGTCATCAAGAACGGAGGGATACATTGGCCCAATGCAAAATCAAATCAAAGCAGTAAAGCTCCGACCCGCTCGAAAGTTATCTACTTGGGCACGCAGGCTCGCACCTCAAATCAAAGCAATAAACCTCTGACCCGCTCGAAAGTTACCAACCTGGACCTGCAGGCCCGCAACTCAAATCAAAGCAGTAAAGCAAAAGTGTGGCTCAGTGGTAGCCCTCCATCGTCGAAATTGTCCTGGTCGTCGTTTGTGTCATCCCGTCCTCTAGAAGCTGCCCTAGTCTGCCTTTGCATGTTCAATTTGTACATATGTGTTTAGCATATATTATCATTGCATATTGTATATCAAATGTCAAAAGCAGGAAACCGCTTCAAATCAAATCAAGCAAAACCAGCAGTGAGGCGTTTTTCTACAGACAGTGTTGTGGCATTGGCAAATCAAATCAAACCAGCAGTGAGGCATTTCTATCATCAGTGTTGTGGCATTGGCAAACCAAATCAAATCAGCGTTGAGGCCCATTCCCAACAAGCAGCCCATGTTGCCCTGATCCATGTTTCCATCCCGGTTCTCTATTTCCCTAAGCAGAGCCCGTCCAATTCAAATCAACGACGATCTATCCGTCCAACTCCAAATCAACGACGATCTATCCGTCCGAAATCAAAATCAACGGCGATCTATCCGTCCGAACTCAAAATCAACGACGATCTATCCGTCCGAAATCAAAATCAACAACGATCTATCGGTCCGAAATCAAAATCAACGACAATCTATCCGTCCAACTCCAAATCAACGACGATCTATCCGTCCGAAATCAAAATCAACGGCGATCTATCCGTCCGAACTCAAAATCAACGACGATCTATCCGTCCGAAATCAAAATCAACGACGATCTATCCGTCCAACTCCAAATCAACGACGATCTATCCGTCCGAAATCAAAATCAAAATCAAACGACGATCTATCCGTCCAATTCCAAATCAACGACGATCTATCCGTCCCAATTCAAATCAACGACGATCTATCCGTCCAACTCCAAATCAACGACGATCTATCCGTCCGAAATCAAAATCAACGACGATCTATCCGTCCAACTCCAAATCAACGACGATCTATCCGTCCGAAATCAAAATCAACGACGATCTATCCGTCCAACTCCAAATCAACGACGATCTATCCGTCCGAAATCAAAATCAAACGACGATCTATCCGTCCAATTCCAAATCAACGACGATCTATCCGTCCCAATTCAAATCAACGACGATCTATCCGTCCAACTCCAAATCAACGACGATCTATCCGTCCGAAATCAAAATCAAACGACGATCTATCCGTCCAATTCCAAATCAACGACGATCTATCCGTCCCAATTCAAGTCAACGACGGTCTATCCGTCCAATTCCAAATCAACGACGATCTATCCGTCCAATTCCAAACCAACGACGATCTATCCGTCCCATTTCAAATCAACGACGATCTATCCGTCCAATTCCAAATCAACGACGATCTATCCGTCCAATTCCAAACCAACGATGATCTATCCGTCCCATTTCAAATCAACGACGATCTATCCGTCCAATTCCAAATCAACGACGATCTATCCGTCCAATTCATATCAACGACGATCTATCCGTCTCATTCCATATCAACGACGATCTATCCGTCTCATTCCAAATCAATGACGATCCACCCGTCCAAATTCAAATCAATGACGATCTGTCCGTCCAACTTCCGATTCAACTGTTAGCGCAACTTCCAGCGATCTTATTGCTCTGTCTCGGATGGTCCTTGATAAGGAGATTGGCTCTGATTCCCAACAGATGGAATTTAACCTACCTGACGCGACCTACCCATGATGGTTGGAGTTCTTTATGCGGAGGATAGTTTGATCCCTAGCAATGACAGCCCATCCTGTCCAAACTCAAACGACGATCTATCCGTCCAATTCCAAATCAACGACGATCTATCCGTCCCAATTCAAATCAACGACGATCTATCCGTCCAACTCCAAATCAACGACGATCTATCCGTCCGAAATCAAAATCAACGGCGATCTATCCGTCCAAACTCAAAATCAACGACGATCTATCCGTTCGAAATCAAAATCAACGACGATCTATCCGTCCAACTCCAAATCAACGACGATCTATCCGTCCGAAATCAAAATCAACGGCGATCTATCCGTCCGAAATCAAAATCAACGACGATCTATCCGTCCAACTCCAAATCAACGACGATCTATCCGTCCGAAATCAAAATCAACGGCAATCTATCCGTCCGAACTCAAAATCAACAACGATTTATCCGTCCGAAATCAAAATCAACGACGATCTATCCGTCCAATTTCAAATCAACGACGATCTATCCGTCCCAATTCAAATCAACGACAATCTATCCGTCCAACTCCAAATCAACGACGATCTATCCGTCCAAAATCAAAATCAACGGCGATCTATCCGTCCGAACTCAAAATCAACGACGATCTATCCGTCCGAAATCAAAATCAACGACGATCTATCTGTCCAATTTCAAATCAACGAGGATCTATCCGTCCCAATTCAAATCAACGACGATCTATCCGTCCAACTCCAAATCGACGACGATCTATCCGTCCAATTCAAATCAACGGCGGTCTATCCGTCTAACGTCCAATTCAACCTGTTAGCACATCTTTCCAGCAGTCTTATTGCTCTGTCTCGGATGGTCCATGATAAGGAGATTGGCTCTGATTCCCAACAGATGGAATTTAACCTACCTGACGCGACCTACCCGTGATTTGTTGGAACTATCCGTGCCATGGTTAGCTTTATCCTCAACGACGATCAGCCATGTCGTCCTCCCAACGATGATCAGCCATGTCGTCCACTCCACGATGATAAACCATGTCATCACCGATGATCAGCCATGTCATCACTGACGATCAGCCATGTCGTCTATCTCCACGATGATCAGCCATGTCATCACCGACAATCAGCCATGTCGTCTATCTCAACGATGATCAGCCATGTCATCACCGATGATCAGCCATGTCATCACCGACGATCAGCCATGTCGTCCTCCCAACGATGATCAGCCATGTCATCACCAACGATCAGCCATGTCATCACCGACAATCAGCCATGTCGTCTATCTCAACGATGATCAGCCATGTCATCACCGATGATCAGCCATGTCATCACCGACGATCAGCCATGTCGTCCTCCCAACGATGATCAGCCATGTCATCACCAACGATCAGCCATGTCATCACCGACGATCAGCCATGTCGTCTATCTCAACGATGATCAGCCATGTCATCACCGATGATCAGCCATGTCATCACCAACGATCAGCCAAGGAATCACCAAAAATGGAGAAGTCGTCCATGAATACTTCCATGATCTTCTCCACCATGTCGCTAAATAGGCCTATAATACACCTTGAGAAGGTACCGGGGGCGTTGCAAAGCCCGAACGGCATACGACGATAAGCAAAGGTCCCGAAAGGACACGTAAACGTTGTCTTCTCTTGGTCCTCCAAAGCCACCTCTATTTGATTATAACCGGAGTACCCGTCTAAAAAGCAATAGAACTTGTGGCCGGCCACCCTCTCCAAGATTTGATCTATGAAGGGAAGAAGTGGTCCTTTCTTGTACTTGCGTTCAACTTCCGGTAGTCTATACACACTCTCCAACCGGTTTGGACACGCGTTGGGATAAGTTCATCCTTGTCATTCCTCACTACCGTCACCCCGGACTTCTTTGGTACCACTTGTATTGGGCTAACCCACTTAGAATCCGCAATAGGATAAATTATGCCGACGTCCAAGAGTTTGAGCACTTCTGCTCGCACGACGTCCTTCATGATTGGGTTCAATCGCCGTTGAGGTTGGTGAGTTGGCTTGACATCATCCTCTAGGTAAATATGGTGGGAGCAAAGGGATGCTTCGATACCCTTAATGTCGGCTATAGACCATCCAATTGCCTTGGAATGCTTCCGTAACAAAACAAGCAATTCCAACTCTTGAAGTTCGCTTAGAGCAGAGGATACCACAACCGGGTATGTTTGGCCATCGCCAAGATAGGCATACTTGAGTGTATCCGGAAGCGGCTTTAACTCGAGCGTTGGTGGTTCCACACTAGACGGGACGGCTCGCTTCTCAATAGGGGGTAACTCCTCAAATTTCGAAATCCACGGGGTAATCCCACACACCTCCTCCTCATCTAGCAAGGAGCACAAATATGCCACTTCGGGTGCATCAAGAAAATCGGTCCCGGCGGATGTGAGTGCTATTTCCAACTCGTCTTTGCAAATGAACTCATTGACATGGTCCTGGACAAGTGAATCAATCATGCTCACTCCGTAAACATCCTCATCATCCCCCATGTGGCTCCCGACATGGAACATATTAACTTGCATCTTCATATTACCAAAACTCATGTTGAGTCGACCATCCCGGCAATGAATCACGGCATCGGATGTTGCTAAGAAAGGTCGTCCAAGAATTATTGGAACGAATGATTGAGCCGCCGGTACCGAACAAGTGTCTAGAACCACAAAGTCAACCGGATATACAAATTGGTCGACTTGAACTAGCACATCTTTGACCATCCCCTTGGGAATTCGAATACTCCTATCCGCCAATTGTAAAGTCACCCGAGTTGGCTTCATCTCGCCCAATCCAAGTTGTTCATAAACCGAGAATGGTAAAAGATTAACGCTCGCCCCCAAATCAAGGAGAGCTTTCTCAACAACCTTGCCCCCTATAGTGATGGAAATAGTAGGACACCCCGGATCATTATACTTGGGCGGAAGGGTTGACTCGAAAAGTGAATTAACTTGCTCAGTCAAAAACACCTTCTTTTGCACTTGGAGCTTCCGTTTGTGAGTACACAAGTCCTTCAAGAACTTGGCATAGGACGGAATTTGTTTGATAGCATCGATCAAAGGGAGGTTGACGGTCACTTGCTTTAACACATCATAGATATCGGTATTGAGATTTGGCTTGGCAGGCGTCCTTAAGCGGTTGGGATACGGTGTGGGAACAGTGAAAGCTTGTGGGACATCTCCCTCCTTTGACTTTCCTTTCTCTTCTTCCGAAGGAGCTTGCTTGGGAGGTTCCCCACTAGGTATAGTTGGCTTTGACGGTGTCGGACAAGGTAGGAAACTAGAAGCGACCGACGGCTCCATTTGAGCGTTGTCCACCGTCTTCCCACTCCTCAAAGAGATAATGGCCTTCGCTTGCTCGGGGAAAGGCACCGAAGAGCCTTACGCGAAGTGTTGGCCTTGTCGATTGGCCACAGGTTGAGTAGGGAGTTTTCCTCTCTCTTGTTGTAAAACACCAATGGCCGTAGTCAATTTACCCATTTGATTCCGAATGTCATTCATTGCTTGAGTGGTTTGCTCGTTGGTGGTTATTTGCATCTGACAGAATGTATTCATAGTGTCCTCCAAAGATCGCCGCGGAGGAAATGGTTGTGGTTGTTGAAACTGATTTTGCCCTTGAAATTGTCCCGGGGGTTGAAAACCGGGTGGACCTTGAATTGCAGGAAACCGTGGTGGACCTTGGAGTTGGGGTTGTCGCCAATTCTGATTCTGAGCGGGAGGAGGTGCTTGTGAAGTTGATGAAGAACCCGCCTCATTCTGATTATTCCAACGGAAAGCCGGATTAGACCGCAACCCCGGATTGTAAGTATTGGAATACGGATCCCAACATTGGTTCAATGCACATGCTTCTTCCGGAGGGAGTTGACTAAAATGGTGCCGAAGGGCGGGAATGGTAGGGCAATTATCGGTAGAATGGCCCACAGTCTTGCAAATCACACACACTTCCTCCATTTGTCGAACCTCTTTCACTTCCTTGACGTGAACCGCGTCCAACTTCTTCTTATCCAATTTTGTCGATAGCTCATCTAGTTTCGTCTCAAAAACATTATGCTCGTTCACCGAGAACTTGCCGGAGCCACCCGGTCCTTGATTCCTCATAGCTTGATCACCCGGATCTATGTATTGCCAAGTTTGAGCCCTTTCCGCCAAAGCATCTAAGAACTCCCACGCGGCATCGGGATTCTTCCCCATAAAGTCACCGCTTCCCATCGTATCAAGAAGTTGCTTGGCCTGCTGATCACAACCCAAATAGAAATGGTTGATCACTAAGTACATGGGAAGATTGTGGTGTGGAATGACCGCGAGCAAATCCTTGTACCTTTCCCAAAGCTTGTAAAAGACCTCCCCATCCTTCTGCTTGAAATTCTGAATTTGGTCCATAAGAAGCTTGGTTCGGCTAACCGGAAAAAACTTAGTTGTAAACACATCCTGAACTTCGGCCCAAGTTAACAAAGAGCGAGGCTTCAAGGAATGGAACCATTGCTTGGCCTTGTCCTTGAGTGAGAAAGGAAACAATTTCAAACGGGCTTGGTCAAGCTGTCCCGGCCCCGTCACAAACGTGCTAACAATGGTCTCGAATTCCCGAATATGAGCATAAGGATCCTCAAGTTCATGGCCCCGAAACTCTGGTATAACCCGGTGATATTCTGGCTTGAAAGCAAATGCATTGGCAGCGGTACAATTCGGAATAGCTATAGGGGACACATGCGGACCTCTTTCCGGTGTTAAGTAATCACGTAACGTACGGGCTGGTGGTTGATCTGCCATTGGCCTTAACAGAGGTGATAACTCACGTGGTGGAGAGTATGCCTGAGTGATATTACGAACCCTTAGAGGAGAAACAGAGCGATGCAACCGTTTTGATAAAGGACTACGATAAACGTTGAGCATACACCTTGCACAAACTAATTAAACAGACTAAAGGGGCTATGCCGCCGCCTCGTTCTCAACACAATTCCGTGGGGTTATGCCACCACCACGTTCAACAACTAAAAAGTAAAGCAATAAAAAGGGCAATTGACGCTCAACTTAGCTTCGTTAAACCTTAAGTCGAATTGATGGCTCAGTTAGAGGTATCCGCTAATTTGAGTTCAAACACACAAAAGAAAAGAAAGTAAACGGAGTACTTACAATGGTTTGTCAATCCTCCAAAATAAGCTATAATAAGAATCCCCGGCAACGGCGCCAAAAATGATTAGCTCCAAACCTTGCCTTCGATAAGGTTTTAAACCCCAAGCGTAGGGCTAAGTCGTTGGAAGCATAATATCCGGAAGTCCGGGATCGTACCCATAAGGAATCGAATTCAGCTTAGATTGTATTGAAGGTTTATGTAATGGATGGTGGCGTTTGAGACGGCCAACTGAGTTTTTCCTTTGAGCGGAGTAAAAACTAAAACGAAAGACTAGAAATGAGTTTTAATGAACTTAAAAAGGCAAGTCTAGGGATCTTCTTTCCCGTGACTACGGCCGTTACCGATTCCCAATTATAACTCAAGCAAGAGTCACGACCGCGCGCTCTTGCCCGGAAGATTTAACTTTAAAACTATGTTTGTCACAAGATGAGATTGACCGGAGGCGAACCAACTTGGTTGAAAACTTTTATCAAACACATAGGAGGCCACAATCCCTTGGTAAGCCGCTTGCCAAGACCGCTTGACTAAACACCTTACCAAGTAGTTTACACCCCTAGTTTAGACCCAAAAAAATACAAGTTAGGCTCTATTCCGAAAACCATGATTTTAAGCCCGAAAATTCGAGAATCGAATAACCACCTAAGTCCTTGGGAAAGATTAGCCCAAGACTTAGCCAAACGACTACTCACACATATTGAAAAGACTAGAAATTATGCTAGGAAAGGTAAACATATTAAACCGATAGAATTGAAAACGAACTAGATATTATAAAGGATCTACACCGTAGCAACAACTTTAATGCTTGGAAATTTAACAAACAACTTAAACTTACCAAGGTTCTTAAGGAATTTAGGCTAGAAAAGCTTTGAATCTCAAAAAGACATTAATGGAGGAAAGTTTAAGGAAAGTAATTAGCTAGATACAAAGGAGGGAGAGAGGTAGTCCTATTTATATACAAGAGACACTCTCTCTCCTCAGAAATATTTTTTTCACGCATAAAGTGGTAACTTGCCACTTAAAGAAAGTTAACAGCTGTCAAAAACGTAAGTCAGTCAACCCCCGTATCGATACTCCCATCCCGTATCGATACCGAGCTGTCTTGCTTCAAAATCCAAGTTCCTCCGTAGATGAACCGTATCGATACGCAGAAAACCGTATCGATACGCTGAAGCCTGGGAATTGCTCTGTTTTCGAACCGTATCGATACGCTCGTTGCCGTATCGATACGCTGAAGCTTGGAATTCCTTCTGATTTCAAACCGTATCGATACGCTTGAACCCGTATCGATACCGTGTCTTCTTCAGGCAGCTCAAGCCCTTGTGCCTTGTCTTGACACCCGACGGATGAATCCTTCAAGGCCTCGCCTACTTGCTTACCCTCAAGGTTTGTCCAATCATCAAAACAAGCCCACTTATTCGCGTAAAACCTAAAATGCTCAATAGAAAACCTTACGCGCAAAAACACTACAAAAGGCAACTAAACAGAAACCAAATGACATAAAACGGGACTAGGCGGACCAAATATCTACAATATTGGGTGCTTATCAACCACTTTCCCCTCCCCCGCAACATCTGAGGTAGCTGAATTCCCCATAAACAATTTCTCACCATTAGCAACCGGCTCGAAAGTAGTGAACAACTGCCTGTCACAACAGATATGACGTGTAGCCCCAGTGTCTACCCACCTGTAGACACCCCAATCTGGGCTTCCAGATTAGTTTACTTACGGTTTTTGATTCCCCGATGATGAAATGGATCAAGAACACCCCGGGAATGTCGAGTGTTTGAGCTTTGAGTGTTTGAAAAACCCTTGAACCTAACCTAGCCTAAGCCACTTCCAAAAAGCCAAAACCCTACTGATGCGCGCCAGGGCGCAATCATCGCGCGCCAGGGCGCAACCATCGCGAGCCCGGGCGCACCGTCGCGCGACAGACTAGAACCCTCGCGCGATGGTCAAACTGCCAGGTGGACAAAGTTTGACCGTTGACCCTCGCGCGACAGTTTGGAACCATCGCGCGATGGTTGGGTTCCCACCTACTTTTCCAGTGGCAGAAACTTGGCCACCAATGCCACTCTCAGCCAATCACATGGACTGGCTGAACTCCTCTGTTTGCATCAACCAGCCCTTGTTTGGTTGGTTGTTCTTTCCACCACAAACCATTTCTACCACTCTTCCTATAAATAAGGCCTCTTTGTTCTCTTTTAAAGGGTTCCAAGAATTAAAAAAGCACAAAGGTTCTAACCCTAGCCCTTTATTTATCTCTCCTCCATTAGCAAGTGAAGCACTTGGTTTCCAACCTAGCACTCAAGAACAAAGCTTGTTCTTTCATCTCAACCTTTTCGAACACTTCAATCAAGTCTTCAAACCTCAAAGCTCAATCATCCGTTCAAACTCAATTTAGGTATAGCATACCTACTGTTTTTTTGTTCTGATCCCTGAGGGGGGCTGGCAGGGTCAAGGTTGGTAATCAATACCAGTCCTGGCCCTAAATCTAGCAAGGTTTCAAAAACCGTTCTAGTAGGAACCAGTGCGCGACAGTCCCACTCTCGCGCGCGACACTTCGTTGCTGCGTGCGATGGACCGCGTGGGGATTGGTGTCCTACTGTTTTATGCTTTACTTACATATATCTCACTGTTAAGCATGCAAAAAACCAGTTTACTGCTTTCCTTAGAGCTTAAATTGCTAGCTTGCATTTCAATATTCATTTCTGTTATGTTAGAGTACCCCTGGGATCATTCTGGACCTGTCTCAGAACCCAGGATGAGCAAAACCGGAAAGTTGACTCGAACCCGCACGCGTTGCACCCAAACCATCGCGCGATGGTCAACACTCCATTTGACCAGCGTGCCAGGGCGCAATCGTCGCGCGCCAGGGCGCAACCATCGCGCGCCCGGACGCACCGTCGCGCGACAGTTTGGAACCCTCGCGCGACTGTTTGTCCCCGATCAGAGGCTGGCCTTGCATGGTTAACTTGATTTTAGGCTATTATTTTGTCCCCACACTGTTTATGGGGTGTTTTGTTTATTTGTTGGGCTTTTCAGCCTTTAAACTGTAAATTATAACTGCTATAAACTGCTTGGTTTGTCCTGGGTGTGCACTGGTCCTTCCAGAGCCCAGAGGGTTTGAGAATAAGAGCTGTGGGCTTAGGCTTACTAGCGCACGCAGGTCTTGTAGTAGCGTGCGCAGGTTTGGTCAGCATGCATTGACTTGATCAGTGCATACTGGTTTCTTCCTGTGCACGACACTCCGAGACATGAGCTTTCCAGTCTGTTTAAACTCCCACAGAAGTCTGTTCTCATCCTATACTAACTGTTCATCCATGCTATACCAGTCACATCCTGCAAACATGTTACAGTTTTAATCCTCGATTAACTGTTCCCCCGCCCTAATTGGCTAAAATTGATTAATAAAAGAAGAATCGCAATGTTTTCAAAATGCCTAAGTAGAGACCGATCTCCGGATTGGGCGAGAGGGGTGCCATAAAACCCTTCCCCTCTCGTAACCTGGCTCCCGAACCCAGATATGGTTATGACGGACTGGTTCCTTAACTTTTTCAAATCAAACAGCGCGGCAGGTGCTTCGAAATACGGTTCCTTGGGTGTCGGACCTTCAAACCCGAGTGGCGACTCTGTATTTTTGAGCGCTTGCCACCTGCGCTCGCGCTCCCTCGATCCGGGCCCATTGCCTTGGGAAAGGAACGGAATCCTTCTCCCACGTTTTTAAAGGGCATGCTGCCCACAATGGCGACTCTGCTGGGGATGATCGAACCAATATTGATCTATACTTAGAGTTTAATACATTTGTGAACAATCCCTTAAAAGTCTGTCAAAACGGTGAGCTTCGCGCTGCCGAAGGTTGGAATGGTGATTTAACAGGACCTTGTGTCCGGCCATTCTAATCTGGGGCTTTTTCGATTGTTCACTTGTGTAGTTTTCTCTAAAGATGGATTAAATAAAGTGAGCCAAATTTGAAAGGGCATTTTGCGATTTTGCGATTCTTCTTCTCTTAATCAAATTTTAGCATCTCATTTGCATCGATGTGGGATAAGTCTCGTTGGATCGTTTTGGCAATCCGGCACGGTTTACCGGAGCCCGGGGACCCCGAATGACCAACAACCTTCAACGATGATGGGTCATTCTACCGTTCGACTGTTGCTCTGCGATTACGCGGGCAGCGGGAGGTATATCTGTGGCCCTAGTCCGAGGAACCTGTTACAAACCAAAACCGGCCTTTTGCATATACGAAGCACTAGAACTCTCCAAACTAAGACAGGTACCCACATGTTAAGATCTATTTGCATCTAACCCCGTAACTGTTTTGCATAGGAGCATGCTTAAGGCTGTTTTGTCCTTCGAGTTTGTCTTGCGCTGTCTAAGACGTTGTTCGACCCGATGAGGAGTCGTTCATTCTGTTGAATGTTCGTTATCAATCACAAAGTCCTTAGTTCAATGAGACTTTGAGAAATCAAAATTTACTACATCCTTGGCTCATGCGCATTTAAGGATTCAACCGACAATGTGGAACAACAGAGTAGTGATGTCGTGTCACTGGCGCCACCCAGGTTGAAGTGCGTTGTCACTATACACCGCCGTGTTCAAGGTTAAGGTGCCGTGACATCAACACCGAGTTGTTCCAAATTCAAAGTTGAATCTTCAAAAGGGACTAGCCAAAGATTTAGTCTATTTTGACATCTTTTAGGATCTGTCGATCTACTCAGGGACACATCGCCGAAAAGAATTCTGAGGATTCCGGCAACGTCTGAAACTTGTGAGGCAATCTCGTCTCTGGTTCTGTACATGCATGCATACATTCTGTTCTGCGTAGGAGCATGTTTAGGGCGGCTTCTAAGTTGTCTCTCGCTTTCGAGTCTGTCTTATACTTATTATGATGCTGCTATAGCCCGATGAAGAGTCGTGCATCTTGAATGGTGCACGTTTTTAGTTTTAAAAGTCCTTAGATCAGCGAGACTTCGGGAAATCAAACCTTATTAAGTCCTCGACTCATGCCCGTTTGAGGATTCAACTGAAATTAAGGAACCACAAAGTATTGATGTCGTGATATTGATGTCATTTTGGTTATCGTGCTTCACACGTACACCACCCCGGCTAAAGCGCGTTGTCGCTCACGCCACCCCGGTAAAGGTGTCACGCCATCAATACCGAGTTGTTCCAAGTTCAAAGTTGAATCTTCAAAATGGACTACTCGAAGATTTAGTCTGTTTTGACATCTCTTAGGATCAGTTTGATCTATTCAAAGGATATACCCTCGAAAAGAAATCTGAGGATTCTGGCAGCGTCCTAACATCATGAGACAGACTCGTCTCTATTTCTAGAGTCTAGGGGTGACACTGACGACGATGATCTCTGCATTTTCGTTCTTTCAATTCTTTCAATAAACTGCTGAAAAGGGCGTCACTGAGCTTTTATTACTTTACTGTCGAAGCTTCGGGCCATTGCATCGTCAGAGAGTACCGAAAAGAAGAGCCAAACCTGCTTGGAAACGTCTGTCGGGGCTGTTACACCTTTGCTTCCAAGGTCATATCACCTATCTCGTTCATCAACTCTGAATGGCAGTACAAATGGAGTTGGCTGAGCTCAGAAAAGCTGTAGAGGAATTGGGTCACAAGATGGACAAACAGATGATTATGGTCCAGGGACTCGTTGGCCTTGTTACCTCCACAGCCCCGCAACCAGATATAGGGCTAATCAAAGAACCTTCTCAGGCCTACCACCCTCCAACAGTTGGAATTAAGCTGTGCTCAGGAGACATGTTCAAAGACCTAGCTGAGTTTCATGAAGCTAGGACTCACTCGAAGGAGGATGTTGATTCCTTATTCAAAGCCTTTGCCAAAAGGGAGGACATGCTTAGTGATGAATTCAGCCCCGAAGGCAAAAGAATGCATCCTGTTAATGAGGCAAACTGCAAAGCAAACAAGGGTTCCACTTTGGATTCTCAGTTCACTCACCGAAACCCGCCAAGGACTTTCTCATGTTTCTCTACGCCTTTGGCCTCAATTTATGAGAAGCTCCTCGATGCTGGTTCCATCAAGCCCCTCAATCCAACTCCTCTACCCAAAAATCCATCACCCAACTTCAAGTATAATCTCTATTGTACCTACCATCAAATGCCTGGCCATTCTACCAATGCATGTTTCCGGCTTCGACATGTTGTTCAAGATCTCGTCGATTGTGGTATCATCACAACTCCACTTCCATCAACAGCCGATATCAATCAGGTTCAAAACGCTCAAAGCTCCCGAGCCCGAGCCCAACCTCGGAGTTTCTCTGTCTTCGAGGCACCTCTATCTGTAGTAATGGAGAAGCTTTTCCAATCGGGGCATCTCAAGCCTTTGACCCCAACTTCCCCATCCAAAGTCTTACCAGTCAACTACAATGCCAACCATTTCTGTGCCTTCCACCAAATGCCTGGCCATCTCACTGACAAGTGCTATCGTCTCCGACACGAGATACAAGATCTTATTGACAATGGCACGGTTCAAGTTCCACCAAAGCCCAACGTCATTTCCAACTCCTTGCCTCAACACGGGCCTAACCCTCTGGTTGGACAGGTATCTATCGCCTCCACTCAAATCAACCCGAGCTCCACCATATTCAACCCTAGCCACTATATCATCCCAGCAAACCAACCCAAACCCATCGTATCCATCCCGTCTGAACCGGAGATTAACATGATGGCTATAGGTCGAGCAGTCGAAGCTTTCTCTGCCAACAACTGGATTGACAGTGATGAAGGGCTTACAAAGGAGAGGACCGTTTGGCTGAGGTCCATTGTTCAAAGGAGCATCGAGTAGGTTTGGTCGAAGAAGCTGAGGAAGCCGAAGTGCTGTTGCTTGGGCTTGACCCCTGCTGGATCCTATCTCTTTTTGTGGAAGCTATGGGTAGCTTTTTAAAATTTGCGTTTTCAAAACCGCGTCTAGTTGGCGTTTTGTCTGAGTCTGACACAGAGTCTTTTGCGTTTATCTAAGTCTAGCTCTAAGTCGGAGGTTGTGCCTCTTGGCCTTCCACGTCGTAGCTTTCATTTCAAGTTTCGAGTCTGCTGTACTTGGCAAACCCCGAGGGTTTTTATGATATGCATCATCTTGCTTCTACATGCTTCGCTGGCTTTTATATAAACTGTGTCAACCCTAACGACGAAGGGATAGATTTCGATGGGATCATTCCCAAGGAAATGTGTTCCCTCGCCGAAAGGGAAGACGAAAGGCATGCTCAGCCTATTAAAAGAAGAAGTAATTTCAAATAAACTTGAAAGACAAGTATAACCTCCTGAAAGGTTCAAAGTTGGTCCAAGCACCGCTCCCAGAGGAGCATTGCGCCTGGTTAGACAGGCTTGAAGAATTCGTCGACGTCTTGGCAATGTCTCATCAAGTCACGCCTCGCGTTGATCCTGAGATAAAGGAGCATCAAATCCCCTGTTACCGGATGCCAATCCAGAAAGCAGAAGCACAGAAGGCTCCGAGCCTTGTACCATGTTCAAAAGCAACAACAGTGGCATTCCGCCAAAGCACAAATGAGAAAGTGTGCACAGCGGCCCGGAGCAAGGCATTTCCAATCAAAGCACTCTTGACCCTGCGTCATCAAAACCATTTATCTGAGGCTACAACCAATGGTCTTCGACCTCGACAACAACAAATTCAATACCTTGGGTCAACCTGGATCAATTCAAATGTTGCTTTTCCCTGTGAGAAGCTCGTTGGGCTGAAAACCTCAATGATGAGCAGTTCCAAGCAAAAGTTAGAGCAGCCTGCTAGACCAAAACCTATGAAGGTGGTTTAGGCAAAAATGAATAGGCAATCAATCAAAGCTTGCTAGACCGAAGACCCGAATGGGCGGTACTAGGCAAAAGTTAGAGCGCAAAAGGAGAGGTAAATACTCGAGAGTTAACCCTTAGCCTGAACTACTTTCTGACCTGATTCCCTAGCTTGGGATACGTAGGCAGTCTCTCTTTGAGACTCGGTCACGATCTATCAAACGGATCCATGGTTGACGTTTTGGTACACATCAAAGGTCGAGGGGGATCGGAAATCAAGACAAGCTGCTTTGGAGGAACCAGAAGGGGGAAAACCTTCGTCTTTCAATTTTATTACAAACTACTTCTTCAATTTATAGGCTGAGCATAAGTCTTAAAATATTTGAAGCATAAAAAACAGAACGAAATGCTAGAGGCCTTAACAGGCTCATAGTTTATTCTAAGTTCAGCGAAGTCTGGTATAAGCAACCGCAGCGCTTTTGTTCGAAGTAATACGTGTTGGTCTCAAACCTGCGCACGCTTCTTGCAGCAGACAGTAGTAGTTAGCTACTGCCCTCGAACGTTGTTCCAGGGGCTTTTGCCAAGTCTTGTCATACCATGCAAGTCATACGGACTTAATGTGACTGCACGGGGGTGTCGGTTTCAGTCCGGGCCTATACGAGTCATCATTTGCGTCTTATGTCCGGCTTTGCGACATTTTTCCAGTTTTTCAATTGTCATGTCGGGATGCTTTTCTCGATTTTGTTTATACAGGTCTTTGTACCTTTTCCACTTTTCATAAGTGTCAATTTCACCTGTTCAGGAATATTGTGAGTTTCGGCACATTAATGCCCAAAATTTCATTATGTTCCGTGTGTCTAAGGGTTTGCATTGTACCCTGGGACTCTTTCTCCCTTTTCGTTCGAGCTAGGCGAGTCTGTACATATGTGCGCTCGTCTGTGTGTCGATTCAAAGCACTTGTCAATTCAAATTAGATATTAGTGGTTAGTTTTTGCATTCTCTTCAACACTTGTAAAAGAGAGTCAATAAACTGGAAAACGCAATTGTTACATTGCTACCCTAGTATCCATAATCCACAAGCAGCGGAATCTTTTGAAGCAGCAAGGGCACGTCAGCCCAGGGCCAAGCAAGGCACACCTATGGGGCATATCCGCCCAAGCATCAAAGAAAGGGGAACACAGGCCCAATGCCGCTACTAAATTTCAACAAGGGGCATGCCGGCCCGTTCAACGTCTATCTATCTGGGTTCACATCTCAGAAGTACCAGACAATACAGTAATAAGGCTCAGTGGTAGTCCTTAGGTGTCGTTGTCCTTCTAGGAGCCGCCCTAAGTTTGCATCTGCATTCTCAATATTATACATGCCTTTGCATATTGTGTGTCTATCAAATGTTGAACGCAGGAAAAATCCATCAAAACGACAAAGCAAGCCTGCCCGGTATCGAAGGCAGCAAGTAAACAGCTCAGCAGTTGTCACCAATTTCTCCCCAGCAGCAGTCCATCTTGTCAATATCCATGCTATTTTCAAGGGTAATCTCTTCTTGGGATATTTCAAATCAAATCAACGATGATCAGCCATGTCATCACCGACGATCAGCCATGTCGTCACTTCAAATCAAATCAACGATGATCAGCCATGTCATCGCCGACGATCAGCCATGTCGTCACTTCAAATCAAATCAACGATGATCAGCCATGTCATCGCCGACGATCAGCCATGTCGTCACTTCAAATCAAATCAACGATGATCAGCCATGTCATCGCCGACGATCAGCCATGTCGTCACTTCAAATCAAATCAACGATGGTCAGCCATGTCATCAATGACGGTCAGCCATATCAGTCATTCAACGATGGTCAGCCATATCATCCATGACGGTCAGCCATATCTATCATTCAACGATGGTCAGCCATATCATCCACGACGATCAGCCATATTGTTTATCTCCACCAAATCAACGGTTTGATCATTTATACTGATGATCTGTCCGTTCAAAAATCAAAGCGCGTTGAGGCGTTCTTCAGTCAGTGTTGAGGCATTGGCAAATCAAAGCGCGTTGAGGCGTCCTTTAGTCAGTGTTGAGGCATTGGCAAATCAAAGCGCGTTGAGGCGTCCTTCAGTCAGTGTTGAGGCATTGGCAAATCAAAGCACGTTGAGGCGTTCTTCAGTCAGTGTTGAGGCATTGGCAAATCAAAGAGCGTTGAGGCGTTCTTCAGTCAGTGTTGAGGCATTGGCAAATCAAAGCGCGCTGAGGCGTTCTTCAGTCGGTGTTGTGGCATTGACAAACTAATCAACGACAGCCGGTCCTGTCCAATTTCCCAACTGCGTTCACCACAGCATCCCATAATCCACAACAACGATCAGATTATCAATCGATGGTCCGTTCATCTGCAACTGATTGTTCCCCAGGAGAGTCCGCCTTGGCCTGTCCCGAACGACAATCACCCTCAGTCTAGCCACAAGTGCATCTTCCAGCAGGCTTATTGCTCTGTCTCGGATGGTCTTTTGATAAGGAGATTGGCTCTGATTCCCAACAGGTGGAATTCAACCTGCCTGACACGACCTACCCGTGTTTGTTGGAATACTTTGTGCCGAGGATAGCTTGATACCCAGCAACGACGGCCGGTCCTGTCAACATCTGCAGCGACAGCCTGTCCTGTCCAAATTTGATCAACAAGCGGCGATGCCATCGTCCACTTCTACATTCATCCCTAGCGACGGTCCGTCCGTCCTACCAACCAATCAGGTTCTGTAAGTATGCTTGTCTACTTTGCTAGTATGTTCTGCTCTGGATTGTGTAGACACCCCAATTTGGCCTAACGATTATTTCAAGTCCCACCTTGGGACAATCCCGATGATGAAATGGATACAATGATTGATGATTGCTTCCTTGAGAACCTTAGGACTTTCGGTGAGAACTTTGACCACTTAGAGGACCCAATTCAAAGCCATATAGCCTTTCAGACAGAAATACAGAAGCCTAGGAGAATCCATCTGACGGCCGTGATATCGATCTAACGGCCATAACATCAATCCCTCACCCGAGCAACCTGTTGCCAGCAAAATCTCCCTGAGAGATCAATTCCTCGGCCGCAAGATCTATCCTTCGGCCGAAACATCCATTCCACGGCCGTGTGATCCTTTGCTCGGCCGCCAGATCGACCTTTTTCCAGACTCTGGAACGTTCTGTCAGACGTTTGGTTTGATCCAACTACACTACCTTCCCGATGCGTTCGGTCTACGTTCGGAGATCACGACGTAGAGTTAGAGATGCATTGCAATTGCAATTGCCATCTCGTGATTTGATTGGCCGGAGTGAGTCATCCCTATGCCTATATAAAGGGGGCTTTGGGCTCCG
Source organism: Rhododendron griersonianum (assembly GCA_018127125.1). Taxonomy (NCBI): domain Eukaryota; kingdom Viridiplantae; phylum Streptophyta; class Magnoliopsida; order Ericales; family Ericaceae; genus Rhododendron; species Rhododendron griersonianum. The sequence goes on along the minus strand of CM030789.1, from coordinate 50,550,909 downwards.
AAATAAACACACAGAAATTGAGATACCCACACACTCAATCAAATCTCGAAACTCTGTCAAAATACTCTCTCAATCCCATACTCCAAAAGCCCTAACCTTCCGAAGGTAGCCGTCAATCCGGCGATCAAACCCCGAAGTTCAAACCCTAACTCTAGGGTTCTCGATCAAGCAATCGATCAATCACGCCCAATCCAAAGCAATCAAGCAACTGAGGGATCAAGGTGGTGAGGCCCAACGGCCTCTGGTTTGCCTTATTTACTGTCCTTTTTACTAATCGTAGCATTTTGATTAACTGTCAATCTTTCTGTCTGGTGTGAGGAAGAACACCGACCAGGGCTTCGATCCCTCGGCCGGTATATCGAACCAGGTGGATCCCTCGACCGTGACATCCATTCACCGGCCGCGGGATCCATTTCCCTGGGACATCATGTTTGCCTTTCTACTTTCTGAATGCATGCTTATTTATCGCACTGGCTCACTTTGCTTACTGTTTAAAGGAATAAATAAACAGACTATGTGTTAGAATTAGATAAAGCATTTATATGTCTTATGTTGAGTGATTATGGGCCAGTCTCACGACTGGGCAAAGAGGGGTGCCTAACACCTTCCCCTTATTGTACTTTTGGCTCCCGTATCCAGAATCTCTATCTATTTTCCCAGTTTTAATAAATTGGGTGGCGACTCTATTTGATGATAACCGTTATCATGTGGCGATGTTCCTAGCCATGGGAATGTCCATGATTTTGGTTTATGAAATGAGCAACCAATCGAGCAAACCCAAACGTGATCAATCTGTATGGCGATGCCCCGCTTGGGAGGTGTCTACAGTTTTTGGCGACTCTGCTGGGGATATGAGAGCCATAACCAAAAAGTTCAACATAAGACTAATACATGCTTTGTCTAATTCATTTATCATATGCATCGAGCGGGCAACCCGTTGAGTTCACCTTATATCCCGGCATGACACGGGCTATGTTGGGGGTTCCAGCAAACTCCACAGTCACTCGTACCTAGTGGTATATCAAAAAGGGAATCACCCAATCACCGCCTATGATGGGCTGGTGAAAGGATTGGTGCCCTTTGACAACGGAGCACCCTGAAACTACCAAAAACCTTGCATGCTTTAGAAAGCCATAGAACTTATCAAACTAAGACAGGAACCTACAGGCTAGGAACCTACTTGCATTCTACTTGCAAAAGTTCTTCCTCACACCTTGTACCATCTGTTGTTGTAATTAACTCTTTCTGTGCAGAAGGGTTGGGATTTTCAGCCAAAATCTTAACCCTACACAGGCAAAGTACTGACTTCCAGGTATTCTACTTTTCAAGCAGGCACAATAGGTAAATCAAAGAAGCAACCACAGCCAACTTTGTACTCTTATAACACCCGAAGCTACGCCAAACAAAGGTCTCTGCAACCCTCCTGTCTGTCATCTTCATCTGACAAAACACCCTCACCACAACAGTTCCGACCGCTCTCAGAAACTTCCCGGTCACCCTCTCAACGAACCCAGTCATCCACTAAATCTCAAGCTTCATCAAGCAACCCTTCTACCTTCATGGCAGACAACGACGCCACTATTGCCAACCTTCAAGCTCAAATCGCCGCACTACTAGCAGAAAAGGCAGCTAGAGATGCTGAAGATGAGGAAAAATCAATGGAAGACGAGAATCCTCATAAAGTGATATTGGCAGAAAGTCCTGAGTTAACCAAACAAGTTAAGGAAATCAAACAAGCCTTGGCCCGTTCACAAGGGGATCAAATTCTGGATTTCGAAGGACTTTGCCTCTTCCCAGAATCCAAGCTGCCTGAGAATTTCGAGATGCCCAACATCGAGAAATTCAATGGAACTGGCAACCCGACCAGTCATGTCCGCCATGTTATCAACACCCTGAAGCCGATGGGCTTGAATGACGAGCTCATCGCTCAGTTGTTCCAACGAACCCTCACCGGAAGCGCCCTCGACTGGTTCCTCACTCTGGAGTTTGTACATTATCAAACTTGGCCAGAAATTGCCAATGCTTTCGTCAAGCAGTATGCATACAACGTCCAAATTGAGTTAACAACTCGAGATTTGGAAATGACCAAACAGGATTCCAATGAGGACTTTGCTACCTTTGTGGCAAGATGGAGGGAAAAGGCTGCCAAAATGAAGAACCGTCCCTCCGAGGAAGACCAAGTGAGGATAGTTGTCAAAAATTTGCAACCCAAATATCTCAGGCATATCTACACGCAGGCTATCACCGATTTCAAGCGCTTGCATGCCACTGGATTACAAATCGAGGATGGAATCAAGCTAGGACTCATTGGGAAAGAAGAGGCCACTCCTCCACCTAAGAAAACCTTCTCTAGCCGCACATCTCACGCCTCCGTAAATGCCCTTGGCACATCCTTGTCTCAAGACCCTTTCCAAACTAGCCCATCCCGAAGCTCAAATCGACCTCGTCGCAACTTTGATCCCCTCTATATGACCTTATCCCAAGCCTTAACCATTCTCAGCCGTCAAGGGCATCTCAAACCTCTAAACAAGCCACTTCCGCCACTGCCCTACGGTCCAAACCATGATCCAAACAAACAATGCGCCTACCACCAACATCCTGGGCACGAAACAGACAATTGCATGCGTCTTCGTCACGACATTCAAGACCTTATTGATAGTCGAACCATAAAGCCACCAAAACCTGACGGGCAAGCCAACCAACTCCCTACTCACAATGCTGAGCCGCCACCTCGAAATATCAATCTCATAAATCTATCTCACAACCCCACATACAATCCCAGCCAATACATTGTCCAAGACAACCAAACCAAACCTACCTTAACCTTCCCCGAGGAGGACGAATGTTTCATGATAGAGGAGGAAGAAGATGATAATTCTGATCAGTCAGAAGTAATCGACATGGATATGTCCGACATAAGCAGCAAAGATCAGGCAGAAGAGGAAAAGCTAAGGAAATGGAAGGAACACTCTTGGGCGAAACACAATTTGGAAGATCCAGACATTCCATTTGTAGAAGATGACGAATGGCTTCGTATCTGGTTTGAGAATAGGAAGAAGGAAAAAGAAAGGGTCATCATGATGAGAAGGCACGCTCGCTTCGAGCCTGCCCAAATAGTGGTACGCATCAACCGTCCCAAAATTCCAACACCGCCCATTGTTTGGGAGACAATCAATCTCATTGAGAAGGTAGAGGAGTTTCAAATGCAACCATGGGTCAACCCTTACGACGAGTGCGATTATAGTCAATGGATAGAGGAAAGAGAAGATCTAGATTTCATGTGCACAGAACCCTATAAAACGGGGGAAAGCGACTTTGACGAAATGGGAGAAGAGTGCAATGATCCGCTAGATGAGACCTCCTTAGCATCACTATTTAATCAGGAGGAAATAGCTGATGACCACGCAATCAATGAGGAAAGGGAAAGGGAGTTTCCTGCCTACACATCCATCTGGGGATTACTCATCGCTCAAGGAGATAGCTATCATGCAAGAGATGAACCCGGTTCAAAGGCTCTGTTTGGCAAGGAAGAAGGTGGGAAAGAGTACAAAGTTGCAAAAGACAAGAGAAATGACCCCGACATGCTGCAGTAGCTGAGAAGTCACAACATGGCAAATAAGAAACATTAAAACATTGTTTTTGCATTAAACAAACTAGAATGAGTTTTGGGCCCCTGTTTGGGCATTTTATTTCTGCTAAGAGAATTCCTTTTTCATCTTCCAGATTATGCTTATCTAAAATCCAAATTTCTAAAATTGCAATTGCCATGCACTATGCTATCATTGCCGAAACAAGAGAAGAATTTGAAGGGATCAAAATCTTTGTATCCCCGACTTTTGGGAAAGAAATGATGAACTCTAATTACTTAGAACTAGGTTTTTTATCAAAACCCAGGAAGAAGACGCTATCTCCGTGAGAACACTTAGGGTTAGCTTGCCCATTATGAAAGTACAAACGCAACAGGAGATTCATCTCCATCAGCTTCCTCTCCAAAATACAAACCCCCTTTGAGAGAAAAATGCTCGTTGGGCAACCTACACGCCCAAGCAAAAGTAAGAGCAGAGCCTGCTAGGACAAGAAAAGCGAAAAACGCGACCTAGGCAAAAGTCAAGGCATTTGAAGGAAAAGCTCGCTAGGGACTCAACCTCTATCAGGTAACCTAGGCAAAACTTAGAGCATGAAAGAAAGAAAAAACCAAGAGTGAAAACTCAGCCCCCAAAGATGGTGGTCTTGGAACTACGTAAAAGGCCTGATTCCCTGACTGGGATACGTAGGCAATCTCACGTCGAGATACGGCCCAAACATTTGGAGAGAGGAAAACATCAACATATTTGTACTCAATGATAGGCATAGCTAAACCTGCGTATTGAGCTCGCAAAAGATGAGTTAGTCATTTTCCAAGGAATTGACAAAAACAAAGACACATAGGAATTAAAGTTCATCCCCTCTAACCCAAAAGTCGTCAACGTAATGGTATGATCTTTCAAAAGACTCTTAAAATTGGCAATCAGGCTGAAAAGCATGGCAAAGGCAAGAGACAGCAAATCAAAGGCTAAGCATAGGAAAGGATAGGAAACAGGATGCCATTTGGCTGAAAGCAAAACCTATCTTCCTTAGGAAGATAGACATAACGGCCGGACAATCAATACCTCGGCCGCAACAAAGATCCTTCGGCCGAGTAATCGATTCTTCGACCAAATGTTTTTTAACTGTCTATCAGCAAAAACTTGTTCAAAAAGCCATGTTCTGACTATCGCATGCAAACTCAAGACATTTAGGGGCATGAAAGGCATTCCTCATTTCTCAAAAACTTGCTTATAAAACTGTTGCTGTGATTGCTTTTACTATACAAATATAGTTTCTGCCTATCATCTACTAACTATGAACAGGGAAAAGAAAAGCCCTAAAAACTAGGCGATCTCTGAGAAGAAGGTAAAGGCTGCTCACTGGTCCCCACATTTCCCTCAGCAGCCGGTACTCTCTCAGCCTCAAGCTGCAACCAAGGAAGATATAAACATTCATACCTCGAGGATCCTACGACGTTGTCTCCGAACCAAAACCTCTGTACTCTGATAGGCGTGAAGCCATTCCTGCACTATCTCAGCAGGCACCTGTGAAATAGCCAAGCATTACAAACATCTAAAGCAAGGATACAATGCGAAGTGATGAAAGCTAATACAGGAAGCTAAAAATACCTGTGAAGCCCCGACTGGCAAAGTATAGAGCGGGGTCGTGCAAGGAGTCAGCGTCAGGCGCTCTTCCTCCCCATCGTCTGAATGGAAGGAGACAAACGAAGGAGCCCGTGGCCAGACAGGAGCAACGGGAGGAGCCTCCACGGAGGGGGTCAAGAAAAGACGGCAGTACTCCGTATAGTCACCTGCCTGGAGGAGTAAACCTGCCCAATCTCTGATACGGGCATTTTTCAGATCTTCCTTCGACATCAAGGAAGTGGACCTCATGGATACTGGAGGAGAAGGAGGAACAAGCTGAAGAGCCCCAGCGCGTGACCGCCACTAGCTGGCCACTCGGTCACCTAAGTACCAGGCCCGGCAAAATGGACCCTCAAGCAAGCTACGGGTCCGATTTAGGACTCTACAACGAGCAAGAGGGGCGTCCTCTGGAACACCACCCCAAGGGTCAAACCGTACCTGTGAGAGCAAGGACAAATCAGTCCCGGCACAAGAATATGGAAATCTAAAGGACAAGAGGCACAAAAGAAAAAGTACCTGATCAACCGTCAATCGGTCCAAAACTCGCCGCCACTCGGGAAGGCTCAAAACTGGTGACCGTGGTCTCCGTTGCCCCATCAGCCATCGTTCGTAACGAGGTACGCAGTTCGCATCACCGTGCCTAGTCTCAGGAGGAAACTGGAGAAGATGCTCAAAAGCCCAGAGCTGAAAAGCAGGTTAACCAAAGCAAATTCAGAACTGGGAAAAAGCCAAAGTAAAAATAGAAGTATAAAAGAATGATACGTACCTCAAGCACTCGAAAGTGGCCACAAAGAATGGGACTCTTGTCCCGCGAGCAAGCTCCAAGACCGCCGTACAAAGTGGCCAAAGCAGACGAGCCCCAGTCAAACTCCCTAATAGCTCCCAGGTGCTGCAGAGGAGCCAGAAACTGTGTGTGTACTGAACCATCCTTGTTGGCAAACAACGTTTGCCCAAGGAGGTAAAGAAGGAAGGCCCGTGTCAACTGCTCGACGCTCACCTGGGTCAAGATATCAGCCACCGCGAAAGTCTTGCTTAGCCAAGCAAGATCAATGTGACCCCGAGAACGAACAGGGGGCACCTTGCCCAGAAACCACCTCAAAGCACCATCTCGCTCCCAAAGCCGAGGGTCAACTCGAAGAGCCACTTCGCCTATCCGCAAGCCAGTCAACAAAGAAAAATCACCCGGAGTGATAGTCATCTCGCCAGCAGCAGGAAAGTGGAAGGTATTGGTGGTATCCCACCACCTCTCAACCAGCGAGGTCATCAATGACCAATCCATCTTCGGAAGATCAAGGCCCAGAATGAATGTCTCGAAGTCTGCAGCACGTACTAATTCTCGAGCCTGCTCTGGCAGCTTCAAGAACCATCTATGCACCTCCTTGCCTCCACCGCGAGCTTCCAGCCTCCTGTTTCTCTGCCGAAGACAAAAGGGAGTTAACCTCATGATTGCATAAAAAAAGCTAAGGGGCGTCAAATTAACATCTAAAAGCATGCATTGCCTAGATAGGGGGCATAATTATTTTAGTTTCCTTAAACAAAAATAAATTCAACCCAAACATGGGTTCTTCACATTCACGCTCCTAGCCAAAAGGGATTTTCGTCCCGCAAGCAAAAAAAAATTTATTCTAAATGCAAGGATTTCTAAAAACTCCGAACTAAAGTAAAACTTTTTACTTTTCAGGAAACTCACCGGCACATTCAAAACGCTCAGGTGAAACTCAGGCTCTCGACGAACCACCTCGGCCTCTGGGCCACCAATAGGAGGGCGGTACTGCAGGAAACCGCCATAACCCAGCCTACGCGAAGGGCGAACATAGGTAGCAGCATCAAACAAACCGGGCTCCTCAATTGCCTCCTCATCGGAAGATGGATGCTCGCACCTACATGGAGGATGCGAGGACGAACCCGCGACACCTGAAGATGGCGTGGCCATCACGTCTGAACCAAAATGGGATGAAAACCAACGGCAGCAGCAATGGCAAACGGCGGCGGTGGGGATGATCGCCGGAAATAATGGGGGTCGGCGGTAGTGGAAGAGGGTGGCGGCGTACGGTGGTCGTCGGGCGAGAGGAATGGAGAAGAATGGGAAAGGAGGAGAAGAAAGGATTAAATGGGTCGTGAGATCGATTTAACTGAACTTAAATCGATTTCCTGGCTTTTGGCGTTCTCACGGCCGAAACATCCATTCCTCGGCCGAGACATCAATCCTTCGGCCGAGATATCGATCTCCTGGCCCCTTAATCAAATTCCCTCAGCAACAGCAGATTTTGCTCGGTGCACCAACTCAAACCACTACAGACTTCTAAGTCCTCAACCAACCAAGTAGCCTTGGGGGCATCCCCGAGCCAACACCATGTGATCAAGACTAGCCTTGGGGGCATGCCCAAGCATCGAAAATCTCTCTCCACAAACTGCTGGCCAGCAAAACAAGACACTCAGCAGCCCTGAGTTCAAAACTTCAACGGCTCCAAGTCCATTATTGGCAGGCTCTACGCCCATATCAACTCACTCAGCGGCTCTATGTCTTCAACCCAACGGCTCCGCTATCTCCACTGGCTCGAAGCCGTAAACAAGCAATCTTAGCGGCTCAAAGCCCATTATCTCAAATGGCTCCAAGCCATCACCTCAACAGGCTCGAAGCCTATCTCAGCAGCTCTATGCTCGCTATCACCGCAACAGACTCTACGCCTGTATACACTCATTCAGCAGCTCTACGCTCGCTATCACAATCTCAGCGGCTCGAAGCCCATTATCTCAACAGGCTCAAAGCCTATGTCTACCATCTCAGCTGCTCCAAGCCCTCGACTCAGCAGCTCTATGCTCGCTATCACAGCAACAGGCTCTATGCCTGTATCCACACAACTCAGCGGCTCCAAGCCTGCTATCTCAACTGGCTCAAAGCCATAACAACCAATCCAGCGGCTCTAAGCCCATTGTCTCAAACTGGCTCGAAGCCGTACCCAATCAAGTTCTTAACAGGCTCGAAGCCTGTGCCCAACATCTCAACTGGCTCGAAGCCGTAAACAAGCAACAGGCTCTACGCCGTCCCAACAATCAAGACATCTATTCTCAGGCTCTACGCCTGAATGCTCAAAAATCTAACATTTTTGAATGCTCAAGCTCTACGCTTGGATGCCCAACCACTGTGTACTGGATGCTCAAGTCATACACTTGAATGCTCAAGCTCTACGCTTGGATGCCCAACCACTGCGTACTGGACGCTCAAAGACTGTACTTTGAATGCTCGGATTCTGCCGTCCGAATGCTCGAGCTCTACGCTCTGAATGCTCAAGTCCAGAACTTGATAGAAGCTCTAAGCTTAAAACAAACACACACGCACGGGCCCGTGCACATTTGCATTATCACATCGAGTCTGCATCATATCTGTTCACATCTAACAAACAAGCATTGCACATATACACTCTGCATATCTCTCATGAAACAGGTCAACCCTGCAATCAACCGGCTCTATGCCTCGGTTTTATTGATCGGCCCAACGCCTCGATCCTTTGGCTCCACGTCAACACTTATGATGAGAAAGCTCCGCACACAGACCATCAGAATGCAACCAGCTCTACGCTTCGGTTCATCACGTCAAGCTCAAAGCTCTGACACCTCAGGCCCTTGCCTTATGCCAGCTCCGCGCTTCGGTTCATCACGTCAAGCTCAAAGCTCTGACACCTCAGGCTCTTGCCTTATACCAGCTCCGTACTTCGGTTCATCACGTCAAGCTCAAAGCTCTGACACCTCAGGCTCTTGCCTTATACCAGCTCCGCGCTTCGGTTCATCACGTCAAGCTCTAAGCTCCGACAACTCAGGCCTTCGCCTCATAACCGCAGCAGGCTCCACGCCTCAATCAACCACCTCAGGCTCTCGCCTTATAATCAACACCAGCTCCGCGCTTCAGTCCCATCAAGCTCTAAGCTCACCTCAAGGCCTTTGCCTCATAACCGCAGCAGGCTCCACGCCTCAATTAATCACCTCAGGCTCTCGCCTTATGATCAACACCAGCTCCGCGCTTCGGTCCTAGCAATCACCTCAGGCTCTCGCCTTATGGTCAACACCAGCTCCGCGCTTCGGTCCTAGCAATCACCTCAGGCTCTCGCCTTATGATCAACACCAGCTCCGCGCTTCGGTCTTATCAAACCAAATCCCCTCAGGTCTTCGCCTCAAGATTGCAACAGGCTCCATGCCTCGGTTCCATCACTCTTCAGGCTCTCGCCTCATGACTACAACCGGCTCCGTGCCTCGGTTCCCTCATCACCAAAGCTCCGTGCTACAGCTACTGGCCCCGCGCCTCCCCTGCATCTCAAAAACAAACCGGCGTCCAATTCATCCCCAATAGATGGTTTGGACTCCACCCCACTACATCAATTCCTTCCAGCTCATTCGCAAGGATAGGCTACTCTAACGAGCTCCTTTCAGTCAAAGTAAGGATGATCAAGAAAAGCAAACGCACCTGCAGTGTACTGATCTACCCCAAAATAACTAAGGAAGCTCTCCGCAAAAGTTCCCCCGGCAGCCCCGCGCTCCTCCAACTATCTTCCGCCAAAACCCTGGCTCAGTCTAGGTACGTCGCATTACGGCTTTTTAAGCCCGAAGGTACGTCTTCTGTCTCTAACCCTCCAAACTTTTTGCTTTTTCTTTATTGCCTGAACTACGATTGGTCTGAATTTCCCTTGTGGAATACGTAGGCAGCCTCCGGGCCCGACCATAACAAAACTTCTTTTGCCTGAACTACGATTGGTCTGAATTTCCCATGTGGAATACGTAGGCAGCCTCCGGGCCCGACCATAACAAAACTTCTTTTGCCCGAACTACGGTTGGTCTGAATTTCCCTTGTGGAATACGTAGGCAGCCTCCCGGCCCGACCATAACAAAACCTTTTTTGAAAACCCCTTGGGATAGTGGTTGGACCAAATTGAGTTGCTTTTTACAGCTTTGACTCTTACTCAAACATGTCTCGCGATCTGTCTGAGTTCAGTCAAAGAGGGGTATCTGTAGACACCCCAATTTGGCCTAACGATTATTTCAAGTCCCACCTTGGGACAATCCCGATGATGAAATGGATACAATGATTGATGATTGCTTCCTTGAGAACCTTAGGACTTTCGGTGAGAACTTTGACCACTTAGAGGACCCAATTCAAAGCCATACAGCCTTTCAAACAGAAATACAGAAGCCTAGGAGAATTCATCTGACGGCCGTGATATCGATCTAACGGCCATAACATCAATCCCTCACCCGAGCAACCTGTTGCCAGCAAAATCTCCCTGAGAGATCAATTCCTCGGCCGCAAGATCTATCCTTCGGCCGAGACATCCATTCCACGGCCGTGTGATCCTTTGCTCGGCCGCCAGATCGACCTTTTTCCAGACTCTGGAACGTTCTGTCAGACGTTTGGTTTGATCCAACTACACTACCTTCCCGATGCGTTCGGGCTACGTTCAGAGATCACGACGTAGAGTTAGAGATGCATTGCAATTGCAATTGCCATCTCGTGATTTGATTGGCCGGAGTGAGTCATCCCTATGCCTATATAAAGGGGGCTTTGGGCTCCGAAATAAACACACAGAAATTGAGATACCCACACACTCAATCAAACCTCGAAACTCTGTCAAAATACTCTCTCAATCCCATACTCCAAAAGCCCTAACCTTCCGAAGGTAGCCGTCAATCCGGCGATCAAACCCCGAAGTTCAAACCCTAACTCTAGGGTTCTCGATCAAGCAATCGATCAATCACGCCCAATCCAAAGCAATCAAGCAACTGAGGGATCAAGGTGGTGAGGCCCAACGGCCTCTGGTTTGCCTTATTTACTGTCCTTTTTACTAATCGTAGCATTTTGATTAACTGTCAATCTTTCTGTCTGGTGTGAGGAAGAACACCGACCGGGGCTTCGATCCCTCGGCCGGTATATCGAACCAGGTGGATCCCTCGGCCGTGACATCCATTCACCGGCCGCAGGATCCATTTCCCTGGGACATCATGTTTGCCTTTCTACTTTCTGAATGCATGCTTATTTATCGCACTGGCTCACTTTGCTTACTGTTTAAAGGAATAAATAAACAGACTATGTGTTAGAATTAGATAAAGCATTTATATGTCTTATGTTGAGTGATTATGGGCCAGTCTCACGACTGGGCAAAGAGGGGTGCCTAACACCTTCCCCTTATTGTACTTTTGGCTCCCGTATCCAGAATCTCTATCTATTTTCCCAGTTTTAATAAATTGGGTGGCGACTCTATTTGATGATAACCGTTATCATGTGGCGATGTTCCTAGCCATGGGAATGTCCATGATTTTGGTTTATGAAATGAGCAACCAATCGAGCAAACCCAAACGTGATCAATCTGTATGGCGATGCCCCGCTTGGGAGGTGTCTACAGATTGCCTTGAGGGGTGTCTAGAAACCTTTGACATTACTTGTACCCAGTCAATGGTGCTCCAAGTGCCGTCAAAGGGGGGCTACTATAGACACCCCAATCTGGGCTTCCAGATTAGTTTACTTACGGTTTTTGATTCCCCGATGATGAAATGGATCAAGAACACCCCGGGAATGTCGAGTGTTTGAGCTTTGAGTGTTTGAAAAACCCTTGAACCTAACCTAGCCTAAGCTACTTCCAAAAAGCCAAAACCCTACTGATGCGCGCCAGGGCGCAACCATCGCGCGCCCGGGCGCACCGTCGCGCGACAGTTTGGAACCCTCGCACGACTGTTTGTCCCCGATCAGAGGCTGGCCTTGCATGGTTAACTTGATTTTAGGCTATTATTTTGTCCCCACACTGTTTATGGGGTGTTTTGTTTATTTGTTGGGCTTTTCAGCCTTTAAACTGTAAATTATAACTGCTATAAACTGCTTGGTTTGTCCTGGGTGTGCACTGGTCCTTCCAGAGCCCAGAGGGTTTGAGAATAAGAGCTGTGGGCTTAGGCTTACTGGCGCGCGCAGGTCTTGTAGTACCGTGCGCAGGTTTGGTCAGCATGCATTGACTTGATCAGTGCATACTGGTTTCTTCCTGTGCACGACACTCCGAGACAGGAGCTTTCCAGTCTGTTTAAACTCCCACAGAAGTCTGTTCTCATCCTATACTAACTGCTCATCCATGCTATACCAGTCACATCCTACAAACATGTTACAGTTTTAATCCCCGATTAACTGTTCCCCCGCCCTAATTGGCTAAAATTGATTAATAAAAGAAGAATCGCAATGTTTTCAAAATGCCTAAGTAGAGACCGATCTCCGGATTGGGCGAGAGGGGTGCCATAAAACCCTTCCCCTCTCGTAACCTGGCTCCCGAACCCAGATATGGTTATGACGGACTGGTTCCTTAACTTTTTCAAATCAAACAGCGCGGCAGGTGCTTCGAAATACGGTTCCTTGGGTGTCGGACCTTCAAACCCGAGTGGCGACTCTGTATTTTTGAGCGCTTGCCACCTGCGCTCGCGCTCCCTCGATCCGGGCCCATTGCCTTGGGAAAGAAACGGAATTCTTCTCCCACGTTTTTAAAGGGCATGCTGCCCACACCACCATTCCTGCGGGTTTGAACCCACCAAGTTCACTTCAGATACCATAGCCGAGAGATTGATATCAGACACTGCTGCCTCCACCTGAGCGCGAGGGTTAAGCGGCTTCTTACACTCCGAAGCCTTATGCCCGAACTTGTTGCAGTTGAAGCATGCACCCTGAAACTTTTCTTTCTGTTTCTTGGCAACCCCACCTCTCGGTCCCAGATTGACACTTTTGTCCTTCTGTTTGCCAGTTTGTTTGTCAGACCGCTTGTCAGAACGCCTGTCATACTGGTTTGTCCTCACACCGGAAGATTAACCATGCTCCATCATATTTGCCTTGGCCATGTAGGAGGTCTTCGCACTCCTATCCATACCCCGATTCTCCTCTTCAATACGGAGTTTGATGAAAAGAGCCTCCAAGGTCATCTCCTTATTCTTGAACATGAGATAGCTCTTGAACTCTTTCCATGCTGGGGGTAGCTTGTGGATGACTGCAGCCACCTGGAATGCTTCACTCTGAATCATCCCCTCAGTCCTGATCTCATTGAGTAGGAGCTGCAGCTCTTGGACTTGGACTACCACAGACTTGGAGTCCACCATCATGTAATCAAGGAACCGGCCCACAACGAACTTCTTGGACCCGGCACCCTCGATCCTGTATTTCCTGTCTAAGGATTCCCATAATTCCTTAGCCGACGGAGCCTCGCCATACACAGAATACAGCGAATCATCTAGAGCATTCAGAATGTAATTCTTGCACATGTAGTCATGCTCTTTCCATCTGGCCACATCAATCCGCTTCTGAGTGTCAGAATCATCCTCAGCAATAACGGGTGCTTCCTCGACAAGCCACTTTGCCAAGTTCAAGGTGGTGAGATTGAACAACATTTTCTATTGCCACCTTTTGAAGTCCACCCCAACAAATTTGCTCGGCCTCTCCACGTGAGATATCGGAACAGAGGGAATCCCAGGAATAGGAGCATGAGTTGGAATAGCACCACCGCCATTTCCATTGCCACTGACACCACCAGTCTCTTTGTCTTTGCCAGTGACGGTAGTTTTCCCTTGCACAGTAGTCATGTTTTCCTGAAATTAAGAACAACCACATATAAGAGAACAAATCTCAATATCAAAATGACAAGCTATACATGCATAGATTAACAATCTATCAAACAAGCTAAGTCTGACATCCCCACAATACCATGTAACCTGGGGGTCCCAGGGGGCGCGCCCCCTGACAGGGGTCCTGGGGGCAGCGCCCCCGGGCGGGAGTCTGAGGGCTGGCCCTCAGCAAGGTAAACGGTATACACAATCTGCTACTTGCAAAAGTGTGGCCATCCACCTTCCCCTTCTATTCTTGGAGTCCAATCCATGTACTGATGTATACCACTTGCCGTGCACAAGGGCTGAGCACTCATACCGTCCATTGGTTGAGTACTTCAGACCGAGAGCAACCAAGCCGTCAAGCACATGAACTGCACACCGGGCAGATCATAAATACTGGATCAAGGCCAGGTGTTGTCAAGGCAGAAGCCAAGTAGATCACCCCAGAGGCCAACAAAAATGATCCAAGGCCAAGCCGCGCACGACTGCCTTAGGCCGTAGCCTCTCTGTTCGCAACATGATCGAGTCACGCATGACTGATCTTGGCCGAAGCCAAACGGGTCTGTTATCATATCATGTTCCGATCCAACATACAATCTGGAATAATCTCGTATAAATCACTGATCAATCTGCTGAGCAAATTGATTTAACATCTTACACCAGGGGCATTCCACCACATTTCTATTCAGTCGTGAACCTGTTCTTGCAACTCAAAAATTAGTACAAAACAGAAACTGTTTTCTAGAATTCGATACCGATCAATGATCAAAATATTTCTTAAGCTTGTTGGAAAAATTTCGACAGCCACGTAACATTCCAGAGAACAATTTCATTTCCAATGATAAAATTACTAGAATAAATCGAATTATAAGATACAAAACAATTTACAGAATATGAAGAACGAGATACAAACTGAATCTTTAGGATCGAAACCGAGGCCTGTGTAATACCACAGTCACCTTAAGAAATATTCGCCGCCTACCGTGGGTGTTGTAGGTTGCGTAGGCGACTTTCTCCCAGGGTTGGATCAGTTGAACAGCAGGCCGTCGGAACACCACCGAAGACCACCTTGGCGAACTGACTACCGCCTGCCTCTCTCTCTCAAGAACGAATATTGGAATATGCTGTAAGGTTGCAAATTTGCTTGTGATCCTCCAAAACGTGATGCATCAATTTATAGGAAATGGAGATCTTCACAAATGCTGAAGAATAATGCTGTCATTCAATATGAGTAACCCCCAAATGAATTCAGCCATCAATAGGAGAATATTGCAGCCATCAAGGTGAAGGATAATGCTGCCATCAAGGTGGATGGGTTACGGGAGTTACGAAAACCACACATCAATACGTCTATTGATTGTGGTGCGTCCGGATACAACGAACCCGGTACCGGTTGCCTCGGGAGACCATCCAAAGGTCCCGGTTTCATTCATCCGAAATTCTGTAAATTTCCAACACTATCATCACTAAACTCTTTCGTGGGGTGTCAATGGAATTCAAATTGGAGAATGAATCGTGTCCTTCGGAGAATGGAATTCAAATTGGAGAATAATTGTTACGATTTATATGTGTATTCTACGATTACTTATTCGAGAAAAGTCAAACTTTATTTCAAGAAATCAAATGCAATAATTTAGGTGCCGTTCCGGATGTATTAGAAAAGGAACTTTAGGAAAAAGAAAAGGAAGGTTTTTTAAGTTCAAAAATCATGTGTTTACGTAAATAATTTTCCTACCAATATGAATTTTATTTGATAGATCTCATTGAGAAACAGTATAAAAAAATTAAAAAATTATTTTTTATTTTCATTATATTTAGCTTGAAAAACCTTTCTTTTTTTAAAGTTCTTTTTACTGCATATCCGGAACGGCACCTAAGTCAGTAAGGCTAAGTTTTTTCTTTTTCTTGTTGGTTGTTTATTTTTTTATGACATGTAATCTCCGTAGATAAAATCGGAACCAATCCATGACTCACGAATTAGATTGGAATCGAACCGCGTGACTTTAGATCCGAAGAATTAATTTGCGACTCGCAGATTAGGATCGGATTCATAGAAATTTGATCCGACCCAGACCGTGAATAGCCCTAATGCATATTCTTCGTTAAATTTTCAAGGGAGAAAAACCCTTGACGCGCACTCCTCCCCTCTTTATCAAAGTAATAACATAGGGTGAGTTTTCTTACTAGACTAAAGAGATTCGTTCCTGGGCCGTGGTACTATTTTACCCTAATTGTTATTTCAACAAGTCAATATAAAGTTTTGCTCTGAGTGGGGATAGTCTTTTAATTCCCTTTATGCATGTCCATGGAGTATTAAAAATCCAAACATCACATGTAGGAATTTATTGAACGTACCGCACTCCATGGAGTTTTGAAAAATCCAAACATCACATGCATGTAGGAATTTATTGAACGAACCGCACTCCTTCGTACATGTTAGGAATCCATCGATAAGAGAGGGGTAGAGAAAGCTTGAACCCGACTCTTACAGTAATGAATATTAGCACAATTAAAATTTTAGAAGCCATACAATTGTGAATTCATAAGATCACTGAGCATCACTATTTTTTGAAGATCTTTTTCTCGTGTGGAATCTATACAACAAAATAGAGCAATATAATATTTTTTAAAATTAGATCAACATCGGCAACTGTCCAATCACAATTAGCAATAGAGTTCGGACACACATAATGTGTGTGCATAATAGCTTCCGAGTACGGAGAGAAAGAGGCCTTAATTGGCCAGCACTTTGCGGTGCCCAAGAAAACCGAGCACTCAATAATCTCTAGAATTTGTTATAGAACATGAATTTCATTCCTTTCTTTCACTTCGCTATTTTTCTTGGTGGAAGAGCTCCTACTATATATACTCGTAGATTTCCCAATTTAGGTTGTAATGTCGATTGTTGTTGTCCTGAATTATTTTCAGTCGACACCACCTACTCCGATTTTAGAGAAATAATCCGTGATATCCTTGGCAGTTGGCATGAAGCTTTTCATGTAACTCATTTTCGAGATGTTAGTTTTCGATCGGTTGCCCATATATATATAGCAAGTGACAAAACCTATGAAAACATTGCAATATTGCATGTTGCAAGTGAAGCAATTTCAAATCTTACGATTGCGATTATAATCCCCGTCTTAGATTTCTTTGTATTTGTTCAGCGAGAATTAGGTTTGTATTCTAAGCACATACTACAGTATAATGCACATAGCTATGGTTTAGTCAATTTTGAATTTTTGAACAGCATGCATTATAGAGTTTCAATTAGTGGGCGGTGACTAATTAGCATTAAACATCTGCCCATGCGAGCTTGTTCAGCTCGCACGGTGAACTATGGAGTCTTCACTCGATAAACTCTACACAATCTAGAGTCTCATGACCTAAAAAACCCTCACAATTGGCTCTCGCGGGTCCATTTGCTCGCGCAAGCCTATACAACTTGTGGGCCCCATCTGTGCCGCGTGGCAGCAAGTCTCTTTCAACGTGGTAGTTGCTAGCCACATGTCAATCTCACGACCTTTCCACGTGTCGCAGGGTGAGTGGTCGATCAAACTTCTTCGCAAGTCAACGGTCATAACTTTGACCGCACCTACAATTACCCCCCGCGCGCTTGCGGTGAACGTGTTGGCTCTGCCTCTCTACCAGCCCTGTCTGTTCGACTTCAAGCAAGCAACACTATTGTGCCTCCTCCCACGTCTTTTCAATCTCCCGCGGAGTGTCATTGTGTAAACAAATTCATGGGGCACTCCGGGCTCAACAATTAACCTGATTGTTTTGCCCATGGCTCCAGTGATAAAATAACGAGTTTTGTTTCGTCAATTGTGCATCACTAACCCACAACACCAACACGACACTTTAGAAGAGTTTAAAACTGATTAACCCATTAAGGGATGAATTTAACACAATGACACACACGTGATGTACTTCACATGATCAAAATGAACATGTTTGTTCTTTCGTTGACAAATTCAATCGAACAACGACAAGGCAAGTGAAATGCGAGATAGTGGATCAAACAATTAACGAATGAGTGGCGCTTCATATCAAACAACTGGAAGGCGCCCTAATTCAGCAAAAGGAATGATTCAAACCTATATATGAGCTTTTCATAAGTTAGAGGCGGTTAAGTGCAAACAATAACAATTTGAGGGGATAAAGTGTTCTCCAAGCATAACTTGGGGGTTTAACTGTAATTTACCCAAAAAGGAAGGAGATATTTGTGGGTCTACGTGTTAAAAACGGGTCAAGCTTTTCCCCCAAACTTCATTACGTTCAAGAGAGAGCGTTCGAGATCGAGAGAGAGAAAGCAAACAACTAGCGACCGGAGAAGAAGATCGATGAATTGAACTTGCACACTGTAGACACCCCAATCTGGATCTCTGAATGATCTTTAAGTTTCCCCGATGATGAAATAAGAAAAATATACTTTCAAGGCTTGGATTGTTGCTCATTTGCTACTCCTTCTCTAACCTCAAGAAAATCCCATTTTAAACATATAGGGTGGCCCTCGGTTCAATTGCAAAAGAAAAAGATGCGTTTACTTTGTCAAAAAAAAAAATTTCCATGACACTGAGGGTAAAATGGGCACATATTTCAATGTATAAAATACCTTTGAGTGAAACCAATTGGGTTAGAAAGAGGACTCAACAAGCTTTCCAACGCTTCGAACCGCGCCCAAATCCGAGTTCGGGAGTGTCCGGGATGCCCCCGCGAAGTTTGATGTGCTGCGCTGTCACACAAAACCGCGTGGCATTTCAGAAACGTCACGCGGCATTTTAGAAACGCCTTGCGGCAGTTTAGAAAATTCCAAAAAATTGCTCCATCGCTCGAGATTTTAATATACAACACGACATTTCTCTATATGTCGCGCGGCATTTCAGGAAAAAGTTCTGACAGTTGCAGAAAGCTTTCGGTCACGCCTGTAGGTGCAGAGAATAAATTTTATTCGGCCTAGAAGCCACCTCCCCTCTTTGTATTGATCATCATTGGCCCTCTTGCCTATAAATACACATCCCCTCTAGTTGAGAAGCACCCCTTAAACTCCAAATAAAGTTACTCTGCTATTTTCTAGACTCTCACTCTCTTTCTCTAAAAATACCCCCCATTCTTCTTCTCCTCTTAAGTTCAGTAAACTACTGACTTAGGAGGACCTCCACCTCAAAGCATCCAAACAACCTCACATCCTTCAATCCCCATTCAAGCATTTCAAGTCCAAATCAACTTTCATTCCTCCATCTTCAAGCACATTCAAGCTTCGATCAAAAGGTATAAACAAATTCCTTGAGCTAAACCACGTTTAGCTTTAAGGGGAGCCAATCGAGGCCCTTCTCGGCCTTTCTATACTGAGTTTGGGTCTCAAACGAGCTTTATATTCAAAAACACAAAAAAATAATTTCTGCACTGGATACGCTATATCGTGCGGCATTTTACAACACCGCACGACGTAGTGTATTATACCGTGCATTATTTTGTTTCTTGTACATACTCCTTCTTATGTTATTTTGTTTAATCTGTTTATTGCTTTTTTGTGCGGGAAAATTCCATAGTCAAGTTTCATGTTAAAAGTCATTTTTATTTTATTTTATTAAATCTTTTAACATTTCAAAGAGCTTTTAACATTGCTTTACATGAGGAGATGAACAAAAGGGTCTCGTAAATCATTTTTCAGAGATTCGGGAAATCTAAAAAACTATTTTGCTTACCTATATTTTGTTTTGTCATGTAAAAGCGAACTGGTGCTGGAATGTGTAGACAGGTTCACCGCACGGTATTTTAGTTACACCGTGCGATGTATCCGAATCGTCGTGCGGTGTTTCACATGATATTGGCGGACTGCTGTAATGCTGTTATTTCATTTTCTGTACATTGCTCATCCATTTCATACTGTACAGTTTGCACCACAAGCACGCTAATGTGTTATATTTAATCCCGTGTCCCTTTTCCAAACATGTTTTAAAGTTAAGTTTTTCAAATGATATTAAATCCCTCATTTAAAATGCTTAGTAGAGACCGGTTTTTACCGGGCGAGCAGGGTGCTTTTTTAACAAAACCTTCCCCGCTCGTAACGTGGCTCTCGGATCCAAAATCTCGACGTTTTCGCTAGACCAAAGCTTTTTTTTTTCTCTCAAACAAACTCTCGGTTTCTCATATCATCCATCTCAAAAATCCGGGTGACAACTCTTTGATCGCGCCGGGCGGGGAGCCCACACACACGAAGCAGAAGATCAGTCCGAGAACAAGGTATCTCTCTCCCTCTCTCTCTCTCTCTCTCTCTCTCTTTGGAATTAGTTAGGGTTCCATTTGTGATACAGGAAGCAATTAGGGTTTGATGAAAAATGCCGCAAACAACAACAACGATAACCAGGGGGAACACGCATGTTTTTGCTATCACTGTAACAAGTCATTCCACAAATTTAAAGCCTTGGATGATCACAACAGAGACACACACAAATATTGGGAGCATATCGATTTTCCATGCCACAACAAGTTCCAATATTTTAGTCTACTTGTTAATCACAACACAAAACATCATCATTAAGGTACTCCTAGCCTTTTTTGTTTATCCCACTTGTTCTGAATGAGAATGAGAAATGATTTGGATATCTTTTCGTAATAGGTCAATTTGGATAGTGCTGAAGTAAACATGATCAAGAATTTTCTTGCTAGTCTTGCCTTTGCAACCTGTATGAAACATTTCTCTTTCTTGTTTTTGCTAGAGATTCTTTGGTTCCCATGAGTCTAACTTGCGTAGTTAATGAAACAGATCGCGACAATAGTGTTAATAGGGAATACTTTCCGCGATCTATTTCATTAACTACGCAAGTTAGATTCATGGGAACCAAAGAATCTCTAGCAAAAACAAGAAAGAGAAATGTTTCATACAGCATTGTCCAAATTGACCTATTACAAAAAGATATCCAAATCATTTCTCATTCTCATTCAGAACAAGTGGGATAAACAAAAAAGGCCAGGAGTACCTTAATGATGATGTTTTGTGTTGTGATCAACAAGTAGACTAAAATATTGGAACTTGTTGTGGCACGGAAAACAAGTATGCTCCCAATATTTGTGTGTGTCTCTGTTGTGATCATCCAAGGCTTTAAATTTGTGGAATGACTTGTTGTAGTGATGGTAAAAACAGGCGTGTTCCCCCTGGTTATCGTTGTTGTTTGCGGCATTTTCCATCAAACCCCAATTGCTTCCTGTATCACAAATCGAACCCTAACTAATTCCAAAGAGAGAGAGACAGAGAAACAAAGGGAGAGAGGGAGAGAGATACCTTGTTCTCGGACTGATCTTTTGCTTCGTGTGCGAGTTCGGTTCATCGATCTTCTTCTCCAGTCGCTAGTCGTTCGCTTTCTCTCTCTCAATCTCGAACGCCTCTTGAACGTAATGAAGTTGTGGGTGGGGAACCTTAACCCGTTTTTAACATGTAGACCCGCAAATATCTCCTTTCTTTTTGGGTAAATTATAGTTAAACCCCAAGTTATGTTTGGAGAACACTTTACTCCCTCAAATTGTTATTGTTTGCACTTAACCGCCAAGTTATGCCGCGTACTAAAATTTGTTTCCTTGAAAAACGACACTTTTTTTTAAAAGCAAACTTTCTTAGTCGTTATACGATACTTACTATGGTCCAACTTGAATGCGAGTTGAAGAGACTAAACATGCAAGAGTTGCCTAGCAGAGAAATGAACATCGTTCCGCTCAACAATTTGGCCACTCTTACTTCAATATCATCACGACTTGGTTTGGAATGCACCTAGGAGGGTGCACATGGCCCTAACTCTAGTTCTATAATTCCAAAAAACAAAGTCATCGATCTTCATGGTACCGGTCAAGGGGGGAAGCTAGACCTCCTAATCAAGATTCTGGGCAATGAAATGGTATGGCCGGTGAATGTGGAAGTCATTGTTGAAGATACTAGAAGGTTGACCCAACAATTTTAAAATTGCAATTATCATTTTGTTTGGCGATCGGCTAATGTGGCTGCACACGTGTTAGCAAGTTTCAGAATGCAAGGTTCTGGTAAAACTTGGAAAGCTAGACCTCCAGTTTGGTTATTATTTTCTTTCGGGAAAGATAATCGCCTTTGTTAATGTTTGGGGTGGATTGTTATCAATAAAATCATTCTACTGTTTTGGGAGGTGATTTTTTTTTTTGGCTTGGTGGAAGTTAGTATTGTTGTGTGAGGATTGGCTCACAAACCAAGGACTTACCTTCTGGAAGCTCAAAGTTGCAATTGCTGGTGTACGCAACAGGAATCAGACCAAAATAATGGATCGATGGAGTAGATTCATGCATATCCCCGGTTTCGGATAGGGTTACTAACCAGCCCAACGTCTCGATCGAAACACCGCTTTCCCTTTGCTTCTGGTAGCAGCAAGTTATCAATTGGGTTTCCATCTAGTGCACTAACAAAACGACGATAATCACTGTCGTCGTTTCTGGTAGCAGCAAGTTATCAATTGGGTTTCCATCTAGTGCACTAACAAAACGACGATAATCACTGTCGTCGTCTTCAGCAAGCATAAGCCATGGGAGTTGTTGAGACCCTTTGAAATTCTCCTTCACCCCTACTGATCGCCACAATCTGAAAACTCTACCAAAAGACGAAAAATCTTCCAAAAAATGCACTCTTTTGGCAATCAGAATGAGAATATCTTGTAGGAGCACTGCCCAATTTGCCATAAGTTTGTAACTGCCGAGCAAAAGATAAAAACGGGTGCAGATGAAAGACAACAATGGAGGAATGACAGACTCGTTTTTGTGAGGTTCGAAAAGGTTCCGTGAGTTTGAATCCAAAATTTGGACTTGGAGGGAAAAAAAAAAAAAGAAGAAGAAGAAGGTATAGTCCACATAGTACTCAAGCGCGCATTCGAGCCGTCTAAGCGTGTTTTGGACGGTCAGGATTAATTTAGTGGCCAAGAAAGGAGAACTTTTTGGGTGGAAATAGGGTATAGTCCACGTGATACCCGAGCATGCATCTGAGCCGTCCAAACATATTTTGGACGGCCAGATTTAGAGGTTGAGAAAGAGGAGAGTGGTCTGCTGAGTAAGATAGAGAGTTCTCGGATTTGAGCCGTCCAAAACACAGACGGCTCAGATACGCATTGGGTACCGCCACGTGCTACCCAATTTGCACCCAGAAACTTCTCGGAGAAAGGAAAAAAGGAAACCTGTACACCAGCCTCTCTAAATTTGTTAGCCAAATTACCTTTACCCCTTTGAATTACTCTTTTCATTATTTAATTATTCGTCAAGCAATAAAAATATATATATTTCAACCATCACTGAATGTAACCCGGACCAACGACAACGTTATCGGAACTACTCATATGGTTAGTGTCGTTAAGGAAGATCATCCATGAAAAAAGGTCATTTTGATCTGATATTGATAACTGATAAGTATCAAACAACATAACACTTGGATTATTATTATTTTTGTTTAGACACCTATGGATTTTCGATGAAGATAATTTTTTACATGAATAATCTTCTCAACAAATCCTAGAAAATGATCCAATCCCATTGTAAGCTCGATGAATGCTTACGAATGAGTTTCCATTAAAAAACGATTTGTTTGTTAAGTAAATTTGTGTAGACATGTTCGACGTTGCTTCCAATTCGATCCCTAGTGCTGCATTATTAGCGAAATTAAGAGTTCTGTTAAATGGAGAGGATTTTGACGAGGTTGGTGCAGCATGAATTTTGAATTTTGCCTCTTCACTTCGGCGAAAATTGCACTTTGCCTAGCCTTGTGCACTTGCTCTTAGAGCCTGTTTGGTTAAGAATAGAAGGAAAGGAAAATAAAAGGGGAAGGAAAATAATAGAAGTAACTTCGAACCGGGGGAGTGTGCTGCGCGGTTGCCGGCGTCGCCTTGCCGGCATCGGTCCGACAATCGGAGACATCCACTGCGTAGAACTCGTCGAGTACTACAAGTGTACCAAAAATCAACTTGATCAAATATCGTTAAGTGCTTCATCGGAATACATATAACTTGAAAAAAATGAATCCTAATGGATACAAAACACTGGATCAAAACCACTGAATCCATTCTTTTCGAATTATATGTGTTCCAATGAGGCACTTAACGATAATTGATCGAGTTGATTTTTGGAACACTAGTAGTATTCGACGAGCTCTATGCAGTGGACGTCTCCGATCGTCGGACCGATGCCGGCAAGGCGGCACCAATGGCCGCGCAGCACGGAGCTGCATAGCACACCCCCGGTTCAGTAACTTCAAAAAGACCACTACATTACCACTCGTTTTCGAATTCTGTGTTATTCATTTGTCCCTCATTTGACAAATTTAGAACCACAAATCATCTCCTCTTCAATAGTTATGCCAAATATTAACTTATTCCTTCAGTGGACGTGTTCTCTTTTTTTTTTTTGTGATAATCGACGTGTTCTTTTCTTGGCTACAAAGAATGATTGGCTCTTTATGCGACCCCAGATAATTCTTTCTACTGAGCTCAACTGCTAATATTTTGACTGCTAATTGTTGTCCTCTCCCCATTCTTTAGGCCCACGAGAGACAGGGAGTCCGGCTACTGCATCTTTCACTGCAGATGGGGAACATATCATCTCAGCAGGAGACGACTCAAATGTGTATGTCTGGGATTATATTAGCAAGGGCACAACTTCTTCCGAACCAAAGAAGGTTTCATCTTATGAGTGCTTTGTTTCTCACAACGCATCGATTGCTGTACCTTGGTGTGGTATGAAAGCCACGTCTGGTTCACTTTCGACTCCCCCTATGGGGGACGATGATCTGGCACGCTGTATCTTGGGGAATTGTCATTGTGATCAAGGCTTACTCAACAATCTAAATTTTTCTCCTCGTAATTGTTTCCCTTTTAAGTCGTGTGCTGTTTTTAGAGTCTTTTCCAAAGGGATCTGCAACTTGGGCGCCGGAGGAGACACTCCCTGATTCAAGTCAAATGGCAGTTTCGCCGCCAATGGGTAGATTCGAGTGCAAACTTTTGGCGAGTGCATGCCACAACAGTTGCAGTTCTAGTACGTGGGGCCTTGTGATTGTAACCTGCAGGCCGTGACGGGCGGCTCAGGACATATCAGAATTGCGGGTTGCCTATTCGCGTATGAAAATCCACTGTTTTGGGTGCCATTTGGATTTTGATATTCATTTGTTGGCTACTTTAGGGATCGCAGCCACTGGAACACTTTGAAAAACTTGACAGATGGTGAATTGGA
Organism: Rhododendron griersonianum; assembly: GCA_018127125.1. Taxonomy (NCBI): domain Eukaryota; kingdom Viridiplantae; phylum Streptophyta; class Magnoliopsida; order Ericales; family Ericaceae; genus Rhododendron; species Rhododendron griersonianum. Next base: position 50,525,863 of record CM030789.1, on the reverse strand, counting down.
GAGGAGAAGGGGCAACGGAAAGATGCGAGTTTGGTTCCTGGAATTTCGAAAACGGTGTCGTGGTTTAGCAGTCGAAAGCTCTTTTCTCGGGTTGTGGACGAGCAATGTAAGCATAACTCATGTTTCAGAAATGCGAGTTCCAACTAATCAAAATGTAAGCATAACTCATGTTTCAGAAATGCATTTCACGCTTTGTGGAATATCGTGCTTCACAAATTCGTGTTTGTGGTTCGACGAATCTTCTTCTCGCACAAAACAGAAACACAGGGCTCCGGAGAACACCGATCGAGCACCGAACTCGATCAGGCAGAGGCAGGCAGCATAATTAATTCCTCCATATCCATCCAAAGTATTTGTATTTGTATTTCCCTCAGGTCAGTTGTATATAATATGGAGTACCTTTTATTCAGTGGATGAAGATGATTGCGCATTTTAACTACTAAGAATTTGTTGTGTTTGAGACTGGAATTCTTCAGTCACTACTACTTGTATAGGAATGCCTGACTTCAATCCGTTGCACCCAACTAGTATGCCGAGCTTCATAGTGTTTGAGTTCGGCTCGTTTACCGAACAAGCCTAAAACTCAAGTTGAGCTCAGCTCATTTGACAAACAAACTGAGCCTGGATAATTTACTGAACGAGCAAATCCGATACAAACGAACTGAACTTTTGAGTGTCGAGCTCAGCTCGTTTAGTAAACGTGCCCAAAACTCGAGCTTGAGCTCAGCTCAATTACTAATCAAATCGAGTCGAGCCGAGCCTTAACGAGCCTAGCCACGAGCTGCTCAATCAGCTTGGTTTGTTTGCAACCCGGGACTGTTGCTATACTGATGCACATTGGGCTGGGGATTCATTTGATAGAAGATCCGCAGGTTGTTGTTGTGCGTACTTAGGCCCTAACCTCATCTCTTTAGTCTGCAAAGACAAAAGCTACTGTGGCCAGGTCTTCTACTGAGGCTGAGTACAAAGCCTTGGCTAATACAATTGCAGAATTGTGTGGATTAGTCAACTTTTGAAGGACTTACATATCCCTCTTTCATGTACTCCCATCATCTCGTGTGATAATGTTGCTGCCATTTCGTTGGCTTCCAATCCTGTTTTCCATTCTCCAACCAAGCATGTTGAAGTGGATTTCCATTTTGTTCGCGAAAAAGTTTTCCACAAACAGTTACTTATTCAGTATGTGCCTTCTGCCTACCAAACTGCTGATGTGCTTACTAAACCACTTACCACTTACCATTTCACATTTTCAATTCCTTAAGTCCAAACTGAGCTGTCAGTTCTGCCAGCATCAGTTTGTGGGGGTGTGTCAAGCACACCATGGAGTTAGCTCAGGCTCCCCCTAAGCCAGTTGGCTCAGTGAGTTCAGAGCCAAGCTTAGTCCCAACTAAATCAGCTCAAGCCAGCTCATAGGCTAATGCAATTCAAGTGGAAAAGGAAGGCAGTTAGTTTGTTAGTCTGTTAGAGCAGTTATTAGCTTTCTTGATTTGTATTCAGTTCTTGATTAGTATAAAATAGCTATGTGTAAGCTTGATCTCTGAATTCTTGACAACACAATGAAATGAAATGAATAACCAATCCTCTCTCTGTCTAAAAGTTGTTACTTAGGAGGTTCGAAGGATATCAGCGATTCAGCATTGAAATAACTATTTCGTAGGAGTGATTGAATGAAATCCTTCATCTTGACGATTGTGACAATACAAGGAGCATATGTTCTAACTTTGGTCCATCTTCTAATCTAGTTTCATTCATTTCTTGAAATTGAACATAAAATCTCTTCATTTGAATTCCATGTCTATTCGAATGGAGCTTTAATTTTTCCCTTTCGTCTAACAGTTGCATGTGTCATGCTATGGAGGAGGAAAAATCTTGCACTGGGGATTCTGCTAGTATCTCTTGCAGTTTGGTTGGTGTTTGAGAAATCTGGGTGTACACTTCTATCACTTGTCTAGAGTATCCTACTCCTCCTACTTGTCATTCTTTTCTGTGGGACAAATCGGCAGAAATTCTCAACTAGTAGCCTTCAATGATTTCTGATGTTTTTACGCTTCTTTGCCATAGTAAGATGATGGTGTTTGTCAATCTTGGGCTACATCCATACGTTTTGACTGTGTCTATATATATATCCATTGCTCAGATAAGCATAAAGTGTATGACCCATTCTTTGAGATTGGCATTGAGTAAGTTCCAAGAGCTAGTCTTTTACACCCACGGGTACGATTTCCATTTTCATGATCACGTATTCTTTCATGGCAGGCCTTATTTCATTCAGCTATATATAGCCATAACTCAGTGAGCAGCTGTATCTTCTGGCCTGGCAAATCTGGAAATCTCGAAATGAATGGGCTTTTAATTCGACACCAGTTAACTCAAAGGAAACCATGCTAAGAGGGTCTCCCACCTGGGCTGAATTTCATAATGCTTCATCTACTTCAGCTGGCCTTGAGCGTGGTAATGCGCCATCATTTTCTACTGAGCATTGGTCCTCCCTAATCCAGGCACCGTGAAGGTGAATTGCAAGGGATCGCAGAGGTAGAATTCTGGATGGGAGGTCAACTACAGTCTTTGCATCTTCAGTGCTACAAGGAGAAGCTCTAGCTGTTCGATTAGCTGGTTATCTGCTGGAATCAAACCACCTCTCAAATGGGTGCTCGGTAGTGACAGCAAAGTTGTGATTCAACTATACTCAACTGAAAACGTACCGCCGTGGGAGTGTGCCAACATCATTGAAGATATTCGGTTTTTTGCTTCTTCCATTAACTGTAATTTTCTTGGGTTCCTAGAGTTTGAAATATAGTAGCTCATTGTGTAGCTATCTCTCCCACCTAATTGGAGTTCTAATGCCCCTTCCCACCTTCCAATCTTTGTACTGTTGATATTCTCGGAATTTTGAGCTAATGAAACAGTTTCTTCTGTTCAAAATAATGCCATAAATCATGCCAATAGGTGCCCATTCATCCATGTCCTCACACCACATGAAATTGTGTTTGTCAATTATCCTAGCACCCCAAGAACACTTCAGACGTACGAAAATCAGCTACGTTGGTGCCCTTGAATCACCCAATTGTTCTTTTTTTTGTCAAAAAACCCACCACTCTTAGGCTATGTTTGTTTGGGCGTAAAAGGTTTTCCGGTAAAATATTTTACCTATTTTCCGGTGCTTGGTTGTGTAAAAAATGAGGAAAATATTTTACATGTAAAACATTTTTCATTAATTGGATGAAAATGACTTACCCTTAAATCTTCCGCAAGTTATTTTCCGAAATGAACCCGCTGCCTTATACTGCAATTTTCACTGCTCAGTTTCCTCAATTGTCAATCCTAACCCACGTTCAATTTCAATATTCGCAAATCTCTCCACCATTTAAATCCCCCTCTCTCTCTATATACTATATATTTTGTCGATTTTTGAAAATATTTTTCAAGTGCCAACCAAACACCAGAAAATAAAAGTTTAAACTTTGTTTTCTGAAAAAATATTTTACATTGTAAAACATTTTACATCGAAACAAATGGAGCCTTAATGATAACTATGATGGTAACAATATCATCAGTCAAGTAGTTTGAGAGATTGTGCCGGCAGAATGACAAGGATGAAGAGAAAAAATAAATGATGAGTACATATATAATTGGGCATTCTTTGTCTTGGCAACCCCATGTCAACCGACCTTGGTCATAGATAAGCCCTATGAAGCATCAACACTCTTAACTGCTTACCGTATTCGTGTCAAATACTTCACGTATGAGACGCGCCGCGTTTGACTTGTAATATTTAAAAGAGGAACAATGAGAATTACAAAAGATACTAGTATTAGTTTTGCTTGTTTCCTTGTGGAATGCTCATATTAACAACAATTGAATATATATCCTAAGGATATATAACATAATATAAAGGAAAGTATAAAACAATACTAGAAAGGAAAACATAAAATAATTTGGTATTTCTCATCGTATTCTCAATCTAAATAATGAAAGAATTCCTTTTTTAATTTCTTTTCTTTTTCTGTCCTGCTTAAGCTTAACAAAAGAAGGAAAATTCTAAAATCAGCGTAATGAACTAACAATAACAAGTGTGTGAATGTATATTAAAAGGTGTAAAAAGTATACAAGAATACGTGTTTTTGTTGCCTTCTTGTGAGTTTATTGTCATTCAAGTGGGTTAACAATAGAAAGACCGAAAAAAGAAAGCCTTCAAGAACATGAATGTACTTTCCTTTACTGCCCAATTTGGTACTAAAACAAATTGCTTGTTTTCATGGGGGAAGAACTCCTATTATACTCTTAATCTTAGGCTGCGTTCTTTTGAACTTAACTTAAATATGAGAATTTTGTCCTTATTTGAATTTTTTTCGTATTTGTTAGTTTTATGCCAATTTTTTTTGGGTTATTGACATACCTATCGATATCCGGACAAACTAATTTTTTGCTTAGATACATTATTTTATAGACTCTACAAGATGCACGATTTGAATTATCTAAAAAAATGCGCGAAGGGGGCCCACGAGGGGTGGCGGAAAACTACCCTTTTCTGGCTCATCTGGACAAAATTTACACCCCACAACTAATTAAGGGAATTGATTTCCACGATCTCCTTTTTAATATCCACTCCCTTTTTTTCTTTTAACAAATTTCAACACTAAAAAATAAAAAAGGAAATGTGGATAACGAAAAAAATAGTGAAAATCAATTTCCCTAATTAAATTTGGTATTTCAATGTACGTTGTAAACGGTACTTTTAAAAATCTAAAGACTTTTGCAACTCAAAATTTTCAAGTCAATAAATTGGGAGAATGCTCGTAATAAGCAAACAAATTGAAATGAAAGTGAGTATCATTTAGTTTTATTGGGTGATTGATTGATTCGGTTTGAATTTTGAGGGAGATTTTTGAGAGTAATGAGTGAAGATTAATAGATTATTTTTTTTATTAAAGATTGTGCGCATGGATATTTTTTTTGGTCAATTGGCCACCATGTTATTATTTACGGCATATAAGAAATGTCTAGTGAAACCTTCCTACAAACCCAGTTCAGAAAATTCTCATCCCAGGTTATAGAAGACTCCAATAAGAGGGCATATTTGGCTATCGCATGAGCCAACCTATTACAATCACGTTTAACAAAAGAAATTCTTGGGTGCAAATAGGGTACTACTAACGTGGTACCTGACACATACGTTCGGGTCATCCAAAAATACAAGCGACAGTCCGGATTGAAACACACTTTTCTTTTTCGTTTAAATTCGTTCGGTACTTTCAATTCAGACCGTCAGTTGCATTTTTGAACGATCCGGATATACGTATCGGGTTGCAACCAAGAATTTCTCCATTTTGAGACCCAAACGAGCAAGCCTCCGAATATACTCACATTATTGTGTAACGTAAACTTTTATTTTCCTTTTTCTTTCCTCTTTTCCTTTCAAGTTTCAACCAAACAGACGGTAAGGTTAGGTTTCCGACTTTACTCTCTCCGAGAAGTTTTTCAGTGCCGGGTGAGCACCGGCCACGTGGTACCGAGCACCATCTCGGCCGTCCAAACGTGTTTTGGACAGCTCAGATCTATTTGGGTAATTTTTAAGTGTAAAATTATCAAAACACCCCTTCAAGCCCAAATAGATCTGGACTGTCCAAAACACGTTTGGACGACCGAGATGCATGCTCAACACCACATGGCCGGTGCCCGCTCGGCACTGAAAATTTTCTCAAGTTAGAGTCAAAATCGCTGGGTTTAAAAATTCACATCGCTTCCTCCTTCCTTTTCCAAGTCCAAATTGGTGTCAAACTCGGGTTGCGGGGCATTTTTATAAATTTAATTAGGAAATATAACAGCTAACAAAAGCAAGTCTTTCATTCCTCCATTGTTGTCTTTGATCTGTACCCTTTTATGTATTTGTTTATTGTTAATAATTTCTCTGCAATTCTCAGATGTCGAATTGGGCAGTGCTCCTACAAGATCTTCTTATTCGTATTGCTGAAAGAATCGATTTTTTGGAAGATTTTTCGTCCTTCGGTAGGGTTTGCAGATCGTGGCGTTCGGTAGCGATGAAGGAGAATTTCAAAGGGTCTCAACAACTCCCATGGCTTATGCTTGCCGAAGACGACGACCATGATTATCGTTGTTTTGTTAGTGCACTAGATGGAAACCCTATTGATAACTTGCTGTTACCAGAAGCAAAGGGAAAGCGGTGTTTTGAGACGTTGGGCTGGTTAGTAACTCTATCCGAAATCGGGGATATGAATCTACTCCATCCTATATCACGGTTTCAAATACCTCTTCCCCATATCTCTACTTTCAAACATTATTTGGAAGGTAACGTGCCTAACGTTTTCACCTTTATTCAGAAGGCCGTCTTGTCTTCACAACTTCACAACCTTGTCTTTCATCAAAAGAAAACAACTTTGTACTCATGGTTATTCACGATGGTTGTGGTTACCTTGGTTTTTGGAAACCCGGGGACAAGGCCTGGACCACCATCGAAACCCATCAGGGTGCCTTCTATGATATAACATATTACAATGGCCAGTTTTATGCAGTTAATACTACGGGAAATATATTTGTTTGCGACGTTTGGGAACGTGATCCAATGGTGGCACATTTCGTTGGAGGAATACCTCGTGAAATACTAAGGTTCAAGAGAGCCTACATAGTTGAATCAAAAGGGGAGGTACTGGTAGTTGTTCGAGATGGGCATGATTTGGTTTTTTTGGGAGACTATGGTGATGAGGAGGAGGACGAAGACGCGTGCAGTGATTTGGACGAGTCTAGGATTGATTATGGGACTTCGGAGTTTAGAGTATTTAAGGTGGATTTAAGCAACAGGGAATGGGTGGAGTTACAGAGCTTAGGTGACAATGCCCTGTTCGTGGGGGACAACGCTTCTATCTCTGTTCAAGCCGCCAAATTCCAAGGTATTAGACCTAACTGTATCTATTTCACGGACGATTGTTGGCCATCATACCCCAAGTTCAAGCGAGGAGGAGGGAAAGACATGGGTATCTACAACATGGAAGATCGAAGCGTGGCTCCTTGCTATAAAGGCGGCTCTTTTAGTCGCTTCTGTCCACCTCTATGTGTCAGACCGTATTTCTAATGTGCTGCATTGCTACTTATGGTTTCCTTTTGTTTTTTACTTTTCTAGTTGTTCTGGTATCACTTTTTTAAGTTATTTTGTAACTTGGTTTTGGTTTCCAGTTGTGATGTACTTGTTTTCAATTTTTTTTTTTAACTTCATAGTTTTTATGTACTTTCAACCTTTAAGTTATCTTGTAATGTTGTTTTGTTTCTTCTAGATGTTATGCACTTCATTGTTTAGATTTTTTCGTTGTTTAGTAGTTGCAGAAGATCAATTATCTGCTGCCTCATGCCATGGAGAATTTGTGCTTCTCAGTCTAACTATTGGACCCTTGGCAAGTGTAAACTTGTTAGCCTTTTACTCTTTCGAATGCTACTAAGTGGATTGAAAACAGCAGCCGTTATTGTTTGTCCTTGTCTTTGCATATATGGAGCATGGTTTCCTGCCTGATAGATTGCATGATTTTTGTGAACCTGCTGGTGGTGATATAGAGTTCTTAGATGAGGCTTTTCAACCTCTCACGTTGTGTAACTGCAGCTAACTGCTTATATCCTATGATTTATACATCTAGAGGTGAAACCGACACATATCTCTAAACCTACCATACAATACTCATGCTATGGTTCGATATGTTTTGTTGTAAAGTGAGAAACGATAAATCTTTAGACGTATCTTACGCTTACATCAGATAAAGCATGAAAACGACAAGTGAAGTGAGTGAAGTTCATAGATTACATGCTGAAACTTAGATGGTGTACTTATGTGATTGACTTGATGCTTGAAGAGAACACTCGATCTTTGGTATATTGGTTTCTTCATCGATTGTAAGTTTTCTTGTGAGCATGTAGGTTGTAAAATGCTTAAAAAGCATACAAGCAAGGGGGAATGGTGGAAATTTGGATGGTCAATGCTAAATGCCTCTTTTTACTAGCGCACAGAATATGGTTGAATATGTCAAATTTTGTATCATCCAGGTTTCTTTATACGTATACAATAGATTTTGTATTTTCTATTAGGTATAGCTATTTTTTGGACTTGTATTTTTCTCTTGTTAACGTATCTTAAGTATGCAATCTGTGTCGCAATACGATATACAAAATAGGAAAAATTGTCACGCCCTCGATTTTCAACATAAAAATTAAAGTTTTCCATAAGTAAAAATCCTCACAATAGTACAAATATTACCCAAAAGCCATTTCAATTTCCCTTGTTCGCAAATCATTTCCAAACTCCAAGGCATTTCCAAATTTACATCATTGGCCCAACGGCCTAAAACCACTAGATCACGTTAAAAGAAAGTTAAAAGTTTACAGGAAATCCTTCATTTAATAAAAAAAAGATAATAATTAAAATAAGATTACAATTTCTTCATCCGGAGACAAAGTTCATAAGAGATGCAAAATTAACTCTCTGAAGTCACTTTCAAAATGTAGGATCACATGCAAGCACAGCAACCCATGTCATAGCCTCTGACTTGTACCTGAAAAATGATATGTTGAGCTACACTAGCCCAGTAGAAAAATCTATGCTAACTTTATGTGCATACGAGAAGACAAGTGCGAAAAGAAGGAGATCACAACAATAGACAATAGCAATTAGAGCCAAATATGAATGTACTAGACTTTTAAGAACTCAAGGAATTTCTCACATAAACCCTCTTTTTCTCGTGTCACATCTCATCATTTAACACATCCCTACGATTAGATTCCGTTTATAGTCTAACGTGCGAATGCCTATACCGGTCTTCCTCACGTGTCACACTACGGTGGGTCATCTATGCCTCTTTGGCAAACACTCTACCAAATGAAAGATCGAACGACAAACAATAATAAGAATAGCGTACTTAAAATCCCACATGAAATCCGTTACCACAAGTCACCATACACTACAATGATATCCCAAATTCTTAGTTCAATACAACCAACATCACCCTTAGAGTCACCACGGCTTTTCCCGGGTCTTTTCCCTAAGTCGAACCGGAAGAGAGTCACCGTGGCTTTACCCAGGTCTATTCTCAAATCCGCAAAGCAGTTGGGTCACCACGGCTTTACCCGGGTCTATTCCCGCATTCACAAGGCACTTGGGTCACCACGGCTTTACCCGGGTCTATTCCCTTATTCAACATATACTCACGATGCAAACCTATCGATACGACTTCATAACAGGGTCTAATATACTGCAATCATTAAGGGGCAACACCCACATACCAACGAGTATAACAATTACGCCCATCTCGCATTAACATAACTCATATCAATAATAAGTCGTCACGTCACCATTTCTAACGTTAGTTTACCGATTAACCACTTCACCTCGCCTTTTCCATAATCGTCATCATTTCACAATTATTATTCATGTGTCCTCGTACCACATTTCAATCAACACTCATCCTAAATTCATAACTCAACCTTTGTGCAATATTTTAAGTCTATCGAACTCATTCTCAAGTTGTGACAACTAACCACCCTCCACTTCTATAGTCCTAACTTTTTGTATACTTAACCTGTCAACGTAATTTTGGTGGCAATTAAAAGATGACTTCAAAATCTCGAAATCGATATATCATACGCTCGAATTGGACATCGGACGAGGAAGTTATGGCCATTCGAAGTTGGGCAAAAACTCAGAAAATGACAGGAACAGCAGAAAACGAGGCAGCTGACACACCTTCACTCCTATGATCATAACTTTCTGTGTACTTAAGAGTTTTAAGGTGATTCCGGTGGCCCTGGAAAGCTGACTTCAAGATCTCGAATTCGATATATAATTTGTGTGTTTTCGATAACAGACGAGGAAGTTATGACTGTTCAAAGTTGGAAAAAAACTCAGAAAAATGGCTGAACAGTGGAAAACGGGACAGCAAGCAGATTTTGGGGATTTCAAAGGAATCCAACAACAAATCTCAAAACAATGATCAATAGCAAGTCTCAAACACTATATCAACTCATAGACACATAAAATTAGTTAGATTTCCCTACCTCAAGTATCAAAGCCGAACTCATGAGATTACCCGAGCCCTTGACTTCAAAACTCGAAATCAACCGGAAAACTTCGATCCAAGCCGAAACCCACCGAAATTGAAGTTGAAATCACATGTAGAAGGTATATTTGAGGTTGAATTTCATGGGTCTATGGTTATTTGGAGGGTTTTGATGAGAACTTGAGAGAGAGAGATTCGGAGGGGATGAGAAGAGAGAGAGAGGCTGCCGAGAGAGAGAAATGAGAAATGGGGAAAGTTTCTCCCCTGGAGAAATAAAGAGATGGGAAATTAATCCCATGGTCTCACACCACACACACACACATGTGCCTCTCGTGTAATTACGCTTATATCCTACCGTACATACGCTCCGTCGTATATCCACACCGTACAATATACATATACATATAAAATAAAAATAATAATAATAATACGGGTCCCAAAATACGGGTCTCTACATTCCACCCTCCTTAAAGAAATTTCGTCCTCGAAATTCACCAAGGTAAGTCCAACCAAACCAAGTATCATATAGATACGCAAAACCACAACATCTTACATTAGGCAACGGATCAATAATCATGAAAGTGTTACGTCAAAAACTCACATCAATCAACTAAAACAAATGCGGATATTACTCTATAAGTTTGTCCCCCTTTTTCCACATAAGCTCGCACTATCAGCATCATCTTACCGCTCCAAAACTAGATTACGCGAATCTAGGCTACGTATCAGTTTCTTACTATAGGACACGTCGGCCTCTAACTCAAATTTGGATTGTTCTAATTCATGCAATGGATTCGTTTCATACTTCCTCAATACCTATGTATTAAAACGCCTCACGAATACCCGATAGTCCAATTGACTTCCCGAGACTTCCACCTAGAATGGGCGGTGATCAAGCGCCTCTTCCAATTGGATTTCATCGGTAGTCGCCTGGTTATCCAAAAGACACACACCGTATCCCAATACTCAACCCATAACTCTCATTTTCTTTCTAACGGTGAAAGCTTCCCTTTCCGCTTACAACGAGACAAACCCCAACACGGTGATGCTTTACGAAAACACATGATTCCCCTTCTTCAATTTACATTGGGTGACGACGATGATCAACACAATCCTTTGGTCAGCCTTACACGGTTAGCAATCTTTGACGAACTATCTTGGTTTGTTCAGTCATTCTCCCTTGAGCTTCCAAATGTCGTTGGCAATTAGATTCCATCACACCCCTAAACACTAATTCTAGAGAGCCAAGAACACATGCCAATTCCTCTCAAAGATGCACCGAACTCTCACACTAAGTTGGGTCAAGAGAAGGATTCAGTTAGTATTCCCAAATGAAAGATGTAAGCTTAAAGATTTGAATAACACCAAATAAGAATTCAGACAAGGTCACGAGGTATCCGGAATTCAAGGAACACACATGGAATCCTTAAAGCGGTTAGGCACCAACTCTACATACCATCTCATGTCAATTCAAAGAATCTAGAAATGATTAATCATAATCCTTCCACTGCTCCACAAGTCAAAGAAACCATGGATTCCCTTTTTGGCGAAAGAAAGATTCCGATACTAAGAATAAGCTCGAAATAATTAGACCAAGCCTTCGTAGGCAAACTGATACAAGACCAAAAAAAATTTTTTGTCCAAGACCGGAATGTTTAAACTTCTAACGAATTGAAGCTAGACATTAGAGAACGAATCATGGGTCTCTGAAGTTGGGAAACCATAACAAGATTTAATGCCACAGAAAACAACTACATCAAGTGAATTTGAATTGAACGACACCAACAAATGGATATCGATGAATATATCACCACAAGATTTGGCTTTAATAGATAAAAATCGCAATGTAGGAACTTGTGTAAAACAACAATCGCAAATGACGAAACTGATACTCACAATAGAGATGGCCAAGCTAACCGACAAAGGTTCATTCCCAACACGATAGTGTCCAAAGTAGAACTCGAATGAGGGACGAGAAGCATTCGCCAACATCAATAGCAAATATGTCAAAGGATACTTCATCATAAGAATCCAAATAGCACCAAGAAATACTAGGAAAGGTAGAGTGATAGTTAACTCGAATGTCAAAAATCATAACAGGTCAACGGTACAACAGACTTCACGGAAAGCAGATTACGACACAATTCCAACAAGATTCAGCTAGGTTAATGTAATAAAGGACTAATAAAAGAAGTAACTCTTACGAAATCACGTTCAGAATATCACCAACTATCATAAGTATAATCAATCCCTTCCCAAATCAGATCAAACCTTGCCATATGTTGAATTAGAAAGTCAATTACTACACAGTACTTAGGAATGAATAACTCACAACCTTGGTAAACATAACCTTAAGATATGACTCCACAAACAAAATAGACTATGATCCTCGATTTTAGATTTCAAATCACAAACAAAGACATTGTTATGAACGAACAAAATGCTCCCAAGTCAAAAGAACTACCACAAAGAAATTTAACAATAAGGAGAGGAAAATACCCCACACAACTGATGTCTCTGAAGGCTAGAAAGTGGTAGGATGTGGTGAATTAGCTGCATTAATCGTAAAGGCTCTTTGCCCAACACGTGACCCTCGACCCGAGGTAGCTTGATAGAACTGCGTCTGTTTCTGTTTCGGCGTACGTTTATGCTGTTGTGTTGAGCCCGACTCACCATGTATTCCCGATTCCTGGGGACAATTTCTTGCAATATGGCCAGGTTCGCCACAAGTATAACAAGACCTATTAAGCAATGGAACTCCCTGATTCCCGGATGAAGTAGGTAGCCTAAGATTCGACTGGTTCTGCGAAGGCTGATTCGGTTCTCTTTGTCTTTTCCTCCCTTGGCTCCCAAAACTCCCAAACGGCGTACTCATACTAACGGTCGGTTGCCTTGGTTTCCACACCTCCACATTTCCCAGCGCACCCACTGGATTCTCAACGCTCCTTGCACATTCGACAATCTCAGAAAACTTCCCAATACGCTGACTTACTACCAATCAGCTTGACAGACGAATGCAACCCCTTCTCAAAGCGCCTACACTTCCTTTCCTCCGTCGCCACCGATTCTGGTGCAAAACGTGATAAAGATTGAAATTTTATGGCATAATCGGAGACGGTCATATTTCCTTGCTCTAACTTCTCGAACTGTCCTCTAAGTTTCTCACGACATGTTTTTGGAAAATATTGGTTTTCGAAGAGCTCCTCAAACTGGGCCCAAGTTAAGTTTTCCTCATCCGGCTCATTTCCTTGATTCACCGCTCTAGCCGCCCTCCTTGCGTCTCTTCTTACTCCTAAAACGGATTCCCACCACTCATTCGCCTCACCGATAAGTTGACAAGCTACTATACTCACCCGAAGGTCATCTTCCGTAATCTTAAGAGCATTAAAGATTTTACGAATTTGTGAGAGCCAATGATCGGCCACAAGAGGATCACTACTCTCCCCATCGAATTGAGGTGGTTTCATACGGCAGAACTCTCTCATTGCTTCCATGGCACGGTCATTCTTATTAGCCCTAAGTGCTGGATTCAAAAGGTTCGATTCTGCAAGTGCCGCTACAATTTCTCTAGCAAGCTGATTCTGTCCTGTCCCCATTCTCGGATTTCCAATCCTACCCCGCCTATTTTCATGTCTCGGAGGCATCGTGCTACAAGAATTTAAAACACAAAATAATCAACGGCAACAACTACAACTTCACCGTGAGATCAAGTCTCCAACTCCCCCAACATGGGTCAACAATATCATAACACTCTACGTTATCGTAAATGCATTGTCATATAGTTCCATGGATACCAATCACACAAGCACACATATGTCATGTAAAAATATGCAATGAATTTTGAACCCATGAGACTAAGTCTCCCCACGGTCTCTAGGTATTCTAAACCTATGCTCTGATACCAAGTTGTCACGCCCTCGATTTTCAACATAAAAATTAAAGTTTTCCATAAGTAAAAAATCCTCACAATAGTACAAATATTACCCAAAACCCATTTCAATTTCCCTTGTTCGCAAATCATTTCCAAACTCCAAGGCATTTCCAAATTTACATCATTGGCCCAACGGCCTAAAACCACTAGATCACGTTAAAAGAAAGTTAAAAGTTTACAGGAAATCCTTCATTTAATAAAAAAAAGATAATAATTAAAATAAGATTACAATTTCTTCATCCGGAGACAAAGTTCATAAGAGATGCAAAATTAACTCTCTGAAGTCGCTTTCAAAATGTAGGATCACATGCAAGCACAGCAACCCATGTCATAGCCTCTGACTTGTACCTGAAAAATGATAGGTTGAGCTACACTAGCCCAGTAGAAAAATCTATGCTAACTTTATGTGCATACGAGAAGACAAGTGCGAAAAGAAGGAGATCACAACAATAGACAATAGCAATTAGAGCCAAATATGAATGTACTAGACTTTTAAGAACTCAAGGAATTTCTCACATAAACCCTCTTTTTCTCGTGTCACATCTCATCATTTAACACATCCCTACGATTAGATTCCGTTTATAGCCTAACGTGCGAATGCCTATACCGGTCTTCCTCACGTGTCACACTACGGTGGGTCATCTATGCCTCTTTGGCAAACACTCTACCAAATGAAAGATCGAACGACAAACAATAATAAGAATAGCGTACTTAAAATCCCACACGAAATCCGTTACCACAAGTCACCATACACTACAATGATATCCCAAATTCTTAGTTCAATACAACCAACATCACCCTTAGAGTCACCACGGCTTTTCCCGGGTCTTTTCCCTAAGTCGAACCGGAAGAGAGTCACCGTGGCTTTACCCAGGTCTATTCTCAAATCCGCAAAGCAGTTGGGTCACCACGGCTTTACCCGGGTCTATTCCCGCATTCACAAGGCACTTGGGTCACCACGGCTTTACCCGGGTCTATTCCCTTATTCAACATATACTCACGATGCAAACCTATCGATACGACTTCATAACAGGGTCTAATATACTGCAATCATTAAGGGGCAACACCCACATACCAACGAGTATAACAATTACGCCCATCTCGCATTAACATAACTCATATCAATAATAAGTCGTCACGTCACCATTTCTAACGTTAGTTTACCGATTAACCACTTCACCTCGCCTTTTCCATAATCGTCATCATTTCACAATTATTATTCATGTGTCCTCGTACCACATTTCAATCAACACTCATCCTAAATTCATAACTCAACCTTTGTGCAATATTTTAAGTCTATCGAACTCATTCTCAAGTTGTGACAACTAACCACCCTCCACTTCTATAGTCCTAACTTTTTGTATACTTAACCTGTCAATGTAATTTTGGTGGCAATTAAAAGATGACTTCAAAATCTCGAAATCGATATATCATACGCTCGAATTGGACATCGGACGAGGAAGTTATGGCCATTCGAAGTTGGGCAAAAACTCAGAAAATGACAGGAACAGCAGAAAACGAGGCAGCTGACACACCTTCACTCCTATGATCATAACTTTCTGTGTACTTAAGAGTTTTAAGGTGATTCCGGTGGCCCTGGAAAGCTGACTTCAAGATCTCGAATTCGATATATAATTTGTGTGTTTTCGATAACAGACGAGGAAGTTATGACTGTTCAAAGTTGGAAAAAAACTCAGAAAAATGGCTGAACAGTGGAAAACGGGACAGCAAGCAGATTTTGGGGATTTCAAAGGAATCCAACAACAAATCTCAAAACAATGATCAATAGCAAGTCTCAAACACTATATCAACTCATAGACACATAAAATTAGTTAGATTTCCCTACCTCAAGTATCAAAGCCGAACTCATGAGATTACCCGAGCCCTTGACTTCAAAACTCGAAATCAACCGGAAAACTTCGATCCAAGCCGAAACCCACCGAAATTGAAGTTGAAATCACATGTAGAAGGTATATTTGAGGTTGAATTTCATGGGTCTATGGTTATTTGGAGGGTTTTGATGAGAACTTGAGAGAGAGAGATTCGGAGGGGATGAGAAGAGAGAGAGAGGCTGCCGAGAGAGAGAAATGAGAAATGGGGAAAGTTTCTCCCCTGGAGAAATAAAGAGATGGGAAATTAATCCCATGGTCTCACACCACACACGCACACATGTGCCTCTCGTGTAATTACGCTTATATCCTACCGTACATACGCTCCGTCGTATATCCACACCGTACAATATACATATACATATAAAATAAAAATAATAATAATAATACGGGTCCCAAAATACGGGTCTCTACAAAAATGATACACGATAACTATCCTGTTATGACAACTTCGGTGATTAGATTATGCTCTTCGAACCACTATATGAGGGCAGAGGTTGAGCCAGCAGAATCTATTACTAGTTATAGGTACTCCTCAGCTTCTTATTACAAGTGATATAGTTTAGTTCAAGCATTGGCATAAGAATGGCTTGTTATGGATTGATGTCAGGTTCTTTTCCTCATTTAAGAGCAAATAGTCTTCCAGCGAGGTGGTTTTACCTTTTTCAAAAAGAACAAGCATATGTTCTTCCGGACTTCCAATAGCCTAAGAAGTATGGAAGTATGGACACGACACGACACTCTCCGGACATGTGGTGGACATGCCTAAATACTTGTCTTCTTGTCCAATTATGTTGTTATATTTCTTTTACTCAGACGCATTGTGATATGCAGACAGCTGATTTTTATCTTCATTGAATTGTTCTTAGTTTGATTGAAATAATTTGAATACTATTTTCTCCTTTTATATGAATTCATAACGTACCTCTATAATACACATACTTTTGACAATTCGACGTGTCCCCGACTTATCCATGTCCTAATTTTGCAAAGAAATGATGTGTCTTAATGTCATGTCTTGTCTCCGTATCCTGTATCTGTGTCCATGCTTCTTAGCTAATAGCTAAAAATCCTACAAAACAGGAGCCTAGAAACTGTGATAATAAAAACCTACAGTGAGTACGATTGACATAATTTTGTAAATGAAGTGTCGACATGAAAGTTGTTGTTCACAATATTGGACCTCATGTTCCATGTCAAAATGTCATTGCCAAGTCTGGTCATTTTTCGGTCTAAACTGTTACAGTAACCCAAGGAGTTGTTTGCATGGATGCATGGGTTTCATTGAAGACATTCGGTAACTGGCAAACATAAGGCATTCCATCAGCAAATTTTGCGATTATGTGTTTCTTTGTGGTATGAAGTGTGTGCTAGATGTGCCATGTATATCTTGTCTTTATTCCTTTGAAACTACGTAAACATTTCTTTGTGCTTGTTGTAATTATCGTAAGGCATCTCTTATGGCATGCTTATAACGGTACAACACTTGCAGAAGCTGAAGTTTGGCTACTGTGGGTAAGCTTTGTATTCTTTGTATGCAAAAGTGTAGTACACAAGTTTACTTGGTTACTTGAAATTCATTTCATGGTACACGTGGATGATATAGTAAGGATATAGAAGAATTTAATTAAAAAAGGTACTCCCTCCGTCCCATAATGTTTGTCCGGTCCGCAAAACAAGAACTACAAAATAATGCATTTCTTTCAAGAAAAAATTCAAATTTTTTTCATAAGTTAAAAGAACTCGTCGAGATCTAGTAAATTGTTGAATTTTTTTCCAACTTTTCTTACAAAAATAGTATTATTTTTACGTCTCCGTTTTGCGGACCAGACAAACATTATGGGACGGAGGGAGTATATATTTTTATCTCACGTTATCTTCCTCTCTATATGTAAGATACTATAAATCTATATTTTTCAGTATTTCTAAGAAACAAACTCGAATATTTTGCAAGAAGTGCCACAATCTTAATATCACAACAGTTTGTATACATGACCTAGAGCATTCAAAAAATGTCACGTGTTTCAAAATTACGACAAAATAATTGTTATATCGTAGATACTTCTGGGATACATATGTGCAAGCATCGGAGGAGTATTATATGATACGGATACGGTCTCACATTTTCGTTCTTCATTTGTCCTTCCCTTCCCTTCCCTTCCCTTCCCCATTTTTTTTTTTTTTTTGAAAACACACACAAACACGGAGAGGGAATCACTTGTATGAACCCATATGTATTCGTGTAACTGAATGTTCTTCAGATGGTAGTATTGAATTTGTTAGTAAATATCCTCCTTGAATAGGCAATGGTCTGATAGGACCCGTAGCACAAAGAGGGAGTGTAGGAAGATTAGACTGAAATCATAGCACATGGAGCTGTTTCCATAGAAAAGGAAACTTATTTAGTTATGGTATGATATTCTGTGATCCAACTCCATTGCTAGTTACCTTTCTCAGCCTTTTGGCTAAAAGGCTAAGATCAACTCCATTGCTAATTGAAGAGACTCAACAAGAGTTGCCAAGCTGAGAAGTGAACCTCCTTCCACTCCACAATTTGGCTCCTCTTATTTCAGTACTATCACTACTTGGTAAGGCATCTCTTATTAGTTTCTTATTTGTTAAGGTCTACCATGAAGCACATTATTTGACTCTAAAATGATTTTGTTTCCAGATATTGCTACTAGTGAGTCTTTCTGGAAAAGAAAAAGAAACGTAAATGAGATTAGGTGGATATCTTATTTCAATACATACCCCTTAGGGATTCTAGTAACCATCCATACACATACATACATGAAATCGGCAAAAAAAATGACTGGGAAGGGCTTGATTTGAGCAATTTTTATTTGAACCGTTCAATAAAAAAATAAACAAAAACTGCTCGGATGAAGCCCTTCCAGGTCTTTTTTTTTGTTGATTTCTCACGGGTACCCTTAAAATCACGTTCTGAACACATTGAGTGGCTCGGATCATCGAAATTCGATCGGGAAATAGGTGGTCCGCACTTTGCTTGGATGCGGAGGTCCGCATTAGAAGCTATATATATATATATATATGAGTCCCCTTCTAATAAGGACCACCTCATTTTAATAAAATGAGGACCTCCCTTTTCCGATTGAATTTTGATGATCCGAGCCGCTCAATGTGTTCAGAACATGATTTTAAGGGTACCAGCGTGAAATCAGCAAAAAAAAAGACCGGGAAGGGCTTCATCCGAGCAGTTTTTATTTATTTTTTATCGAACGGTTCAAATAAAAACTGCTCAAATCAAGCCCTTTCCGATCATTTTTTTTGCTGATTTCTCGCAAGTACCCTTAAAATCACGTTCTGAACACATTGAGCAGCTCAAATCATCAAAATTCAATCGGGAAAGGGAAGAAATGGGGTAGTCCTCAATTTAGGTCCTCATTAGAAGATTAGTGTATATATATATATCTGTATAGTTTATTACCTCTCTGTTACCAAATTACAATCATTTTTTGTCCCCCTGAATATATTCATTTCTGTAAATAGGTGTACTGCTTAATTAGCTGCAGGCTGCAGCCTCGAATTGGTAGAGGTGTGAAAGTTGCCGTAGTGTTGATCTTATATGTGAAACATCTTAAGCTAATATTGATCTGCTATTCATCTTTATTCTACTGGCATTTTCACCCCTTAAATATGTTCATTTTAGGTGTTCCGTATGAGTTGCATTAGGCGACCCAACTGGCACTGTGCTCACAACTTGTTTCATTAAACAAGCAGAAAAAACTATTTCACTTTGAAGTTTGATGCAAAACTATTTCGCCTGGTTACTTCATCCCTCGATTTAACAGTTAAATACGAACTCCAAATGAGCGGGAATGAACAGTATTTCTAGTCGGCTTCACTGGTCAGTTAGTGAATCTTCCCTTGAGTCTTGACAGAGCTTCTTGCTTCAGGCTTGTTATGTCTTGGGGTATGTGTACAGATCTAGCAATTTATTAATGTACATGCCTACATGGTTTAGGATTACTTCACGTGCTCCACCATTGAATGTACGTACTTTTATAGTCGCTTAATTGGAGTTCTGCGACCATTTTTATTAAGAAAAGGAAGTCATTTGTACTATTATTTCTAGCTCTTCAATCCATTGCTATTTGGGTGGGGTATCGTGAACTCTTTTCTCCCTTCGTTCTTCCGTTCTGCAAGTTCATGAAATTGGTACCTCTACTTAGTGCCAGTATTCTCATATTGTTTTTACTTGATTCCTCTATGATTTTTGCTAGCATTTTGGGTTCAGGTGAATGTTGGTCAAGTGATTTTCCACTTGACCGAAAAAAAAAAGAATGTTGGTCAAGTTTGATCTCTACGGGTACAATTATCCAAGATTAGAATGTTAAAAAAAAAAAAGAATGTTGGTGGTCAAGTCTGTTCATTATGGTTTTGTCCAAATTTGTATGAATGTTTAGCTTGATTTTGTATTTCGAGAAACTGTCTTATAACAATAGATCCAATGATGCAAATTCCAGTCAATTTTAGCTTTGTTCTTTTCCTTATCATGCTAATGTGGAACTCTCAAACATGCATTCAGGTTCTCATTTTGAGAGTCTTCCAAAACTGTTGTCGTCTTGATAATTGATATACCATTGTTATGGCGGAAATAGGATAAAAAGCTTGAGGTGGACTGATTTCGTTTGGTTATTGATTAGAGTGGGGTTAGGTTTGACGGTAGCCGAACCGACACCGTCCTTGCCCTCTATCTGTTTGGCTTATCTGGATTAGATTTGTATTGCTACTTTCTTGACTCGTCCCTCTTTGTGTTTGATTCTTTGGTTGAGAAAGTACTTTTGATCGGTTCAAAAGGCAAAAAAAAATTCCAAATCTGTACGAAGAACCAGTGACCCCTAAGGAGAAGATATTTGAGCTTCTAATTGTGCAACTTTGCCAGGGCCTCGGGTCAGATGGCGAACTTCAAAGTATCTGTTAGGTTATACAACAAGAACAACCCTTAAGAGGTTAGGGTGGAGACTGGAGCTTACTGATGTTTTGGGAATTAAAAGGATGCATCCTTGGGAAATGGGGAGATCTATGGTCGAAGCTTTGTGGAGGAATGGTTGCTAACTAAGACGGGGGAGCGGAAAGAGTGGCTTCTGTCGCTTGCAGGCAAGGAGGCAATGCTAGCGAAGGTGGGATAGAGATTGGCAACATTATGGTCATAGCCAGCTGGTTAGAGTAGTTCAGGCGAAACATTTTCTGATGGGTCTTTTTTGGATGCGAAGATGGCCTCAATGTGGAGGAGATGGAAGGTTGGTTCGATTGAGAGAAGTCAAGTAGTAACTTCGGATCCTGGCTGCCCAAGCCAAATTCTTTCAAGCCTCACCAATTTAGAGAGGCTGAGAGGGGTTTACGGCTTTGTGACCTCAGTGATAGGGAGTCAAAGGTATGGAAATAGGATGTTATGAGCGAGCTCTTTAACCATGAGGACGAATGTATTTGGCTATACACTGTCAATGGCCACTGTTAAGAGCTCGCTCATAAAGATTTGTTCTGCGTAATATGCCGATGACTCACTACTGGGAATCGTGGGTGCTGTAGAGCTCCTCATTGGGATACAAATTTGTATCGCCCACTTCCTCGAATCCAGTGTGAACCTTTTGGTAAGCTCTGCACGATCAATAACAGTAACTGCATGGAGTACGGTAGAATTTCTCAGTACGATCATTGAGGAAGTCCCTCCGAGGACGACTCCCCCAAAATTCTTGCGAGAGCTGTGGAAGCGTCCCGACAGTTAAAGCATTGTATCCATATAACTGCCTCTCAGTACAGTTCTTGCTCGATCTTTATCCAGTGGTCCGCTGTTACCTCGGTTATTTTGGGAAGAAGAGGTTCATTCTTCGCCTTTGTCTCAACCTACCAACTTTTAGGACCCCTTTCTGCTATGATCCCCTCTGTTTACACCTTGTACAACTCCCAATGGACTGTCATAAGTGACCCAGCTAGCTATTCCTACTGTCCCAAATCAGAGTCCATCCGGTGAATGTAGCATGGACTACAATCAGTGCCGGCCCCGATATTTGAGTTGCCCGATCCCGTCCTCATGCTTGGTTGTCCAGTGCCCACTTAAGTATTAAGTTAAAAAAATAGAAAGACATACAAGTCAAAACAAATTCAATTTTACATTTTGCTTTTAACTAGTTTGAATTACATCAAAAAATCAAAATCAAAATATAACTCCGGTTGTATTGCTTTATGATTACCACGATTTGATTTACAGTAAACAATTTTTTCTTGTATTTCTTGAAGCAACTTCTTTGATTAAATCATCATACTTTAACTTAAATCATCGTACTTTAACTTAATCATGTAATCATTTTAATTGAAATCACAGCGAATCTACTTAATATCTTGTGAGACATGAATGTCCGAATGTAAGTTTCTACCTATTTCAACTAAGAAAAACTGCTCTCAGACGAAGCAACTGTAACAAGAATTTTCAACTATATTCAATAAGCAACCACTTACCATTTGGAAACTACCATCTTCTCAATAAAATCTTATAATCACACAATTGAAAAACACATGTCACGACCCAGATTTTTCAACATAATTCAAATAAAACTTTCTCTATGAAAGACCTTCGCATATTGTAATTAATACCCCAAAATGTTCCCAACTGTTAAGCTTAACAAAACAAGTCCCAATTTCAGAGAATAACCAGAATTGGCACTCCGGCCCCAAATAGATTACAAGTGTTTGTATGGACAAACCTTTAAGTTACAAACTCATCTTTATCCAAAAGAAAGTCTATTACAAAGATGACAATGTAACTAAATCAGTGTTAGCTTCCAAAAGCCCTTTTCACATCCATGCACGCATTTCATGCAAGTCACTGTCCCGCATTTAAACCTGAAAAGAAAGATTAGGTTGAGCTACGCTAGCCCAGTAGGAAAATCTTTCACCAGTTCTATGTGCAAATATGATGCCAAGTGCAAAGGAATGAGACATGGGATATAGTTCAACCGATGGATAGAAACCAACTCATTGGGGTGCCAATCATTTGTTACAATTGTCCTACGACATGCCGTCATCACAAAGTTAGCCACAATGTTCACAAGACTCATGCAACCCTATAATTTTGATACGACTCTCTATTACCAAACTCAACCGTCTGTATTTCCGATCCACCCCTTGCGTTACAGGAATAAACCACGAGGGTTACCGTATTACCACCCCTTGCGTTACGAAGAACCCTAATCACTTGGATCACCGTATTACCACCCCTTGCGTTACGAGATCCACTCGAGTCTCCGTATTTCCACCCCTTGCATTACGAGACTCCCTATCCCAACCTTCGAATTACGTAACTACCCATTTACTCACTATGCAAACAAGGACTCTCTTATGACCACATTCAAGCATGAAACATCATACATTATGCCAACAATGCCACAATTACTCTCAAGTCATCTCTCAATCAACAAGTTATGTTTTAACACGATTTTAATCAGGTGAACTCCTATTCGCCCCTTACAAACGGAAAATCAACGGGTCAAAGATAACATCAATGATTCATAGAAAAACAAGTGAACATGTTAGGGATAGGTTTGGAAGTGTCCAAAAGGGTTTAGAAATTATCGGGGATCAAAACAGTCGAAGTATAAGCAAGGTGGGAAAAACTGCCCAGAAAGCCAAGGAGTATTGATACAGAAATCGGAGTATTGATACGGCAGAGTCTGGAGTATCGATACGAAAATCGGAGTATCGATACGGCTGAGTCTGGAGTATCGATACGGTTACGTTACGACAGATTTCTAATGCTACTGGAATGCAGATCACTTCAGCGTATCGATACGCAAATGATTGTATCGATACGGGGACAATACGAACAGCGATTCAGTGCAGAAAACTCAAGTCAAACACGACAACGAAATCCAATGATTCAAAGTATGATTTTACACCAAACCAACATACAAACACATAAAAGAAGCAAAGAAATCCCTACCTCGAGTCAAGGAGCAAAACCCAAAGGATTCGAACGAGCCCTAGCTTCCAACTTTTGAAATCAACCAAGATCTACTTCCCGAGCCTCACCCAATGCGATACAAGCCCGGGGTTGCGTGGAGGAGGTGAAATGAGGGTGGGTTCTTGAGAACTTTGAGGTATTTTGGTGGGTTTTTGAGAGAGAGCTAGAGGGAGAGATAGATACGGTAGAGAGAGGGAGAGAGAGCCGGTGTGTGAGAGTGAGAGTGTGGGATAAATGTTCTCCTACATTGCACACACACACCTTATATAGTCTCACATCTTTAAACTACACATTTACTCCCTCAAACTTCAATTCTTTCACTTAGATCCTCAAATCAAATAATCATCAATTAATCCAATTTCTCAATTAGACGATTAATAAGCATTTCAAGAATTCAAATTATTCGGGTCTCTACAACACATCTGAACAAAATTTGAACAACTTAATTATACTAACTCTCAAAAAATCAAAGAAGTAAAAATCATTTTTAGCAAAAATTTCCTACTAAGGTTAAAAGTAATGACTAAGATGTATTAATATAGACATTTTAACGTCTATGTGAGGTATTGTAATCAAAAGGAATATGAAAGTAAAATAGTTTGATCAAAACATAAAAAAAGATTTATTACAACAAAGTTTAATAAACCCTTTAACTTTTAATAGTAGAAATCACATGAAAAAAATTAAATGTGAAAAGAAGTAATAGTAGGAGACTTAAGCATTTTTTAAATTTTTTTTAAAGTCCTATGGAAAGACAGATGAAGGGGGCTCCCTTGGGAGGATCAAAAAATAAGATAACAGGCTGCCATGGTGGTACTCGAATCTGTCTGACTTTATTGCCGATCATGTATCAAATAAAGTTTGGTATGTTTAAGGTTCTCGTCGAACTCGACAAAATGAATATAGCCGATCATCAAAATTTGATCGGAAAATGGCCAAAAAATGAGAAATAGACCTGAAGGGGATACCAAGTTCGTATCCCCGGGATACATAAAAGTTTCTCGTGAGGACAAATGAGTACTTCTGGAACTATGGCCCATAAATTAATTGAGGTATGGTAAGCTGACTTAAACATACAAAATTATCATCTCCAACGTCAAATGTTCAGAAATTTTTTTGCATCCAACAATCCTCTATGTTCTTATTTGGATAATACAATAAATCTGTGGTTAAAGCCTCCAGGATAGAACAGTTCATTACCGCTTCGGCATGACTAATAAGAGAATCATACAAACTCAAACGAACAACTTGTGAGGATATTTATCATTAACTATGTTTGTTCTTTAACCTCACATATGATCTTGAAATAGGGTTTGTCCAGTGTTCCTTAACATCATATTCATATGTGATCAAAGTACTAAGTTGCTTAACCGGTAAAGTCCATAGCCATCATACCAAATACTTAGCATAGAAATAGATGCCTTTATCAAGAAGGTAAAGAAAAAGAACTAAAACAACTATCATTTTGACATGAAAGCATATATATCTTTGAAGAGACTCGTCCATAAAACAACTACACGTACTTTACCCATATGCTCAAAGTAAAAGTCTCCGACATATACCTAATAAAGGGGAAACAATTCATTTCAAGAGTTCAATTGGCACAATGGATAAAACAAGAAAGAGAAATGTTTTACATTAGTGATGAAATTTGTCATTATGATCATGGAGTTGATCTGAAAATTGGAACTTGTTTCTGCATGGGAAGCAATTGTACTGTCAATTTCCATGTGCAACGGCGTTGTGGGAATCCAAACCATTAGCTCTCTGGAAGGGCCTCCCACAGCTGTGACAAAAGTGGGCAGGTCCATGGTTGTTGGCGGCCAATTGCTAATTGGTTGTTGTTGTTGGCAGCCACTTGCTGATTGTTGGCCTCATTTTCCATTTACCTGTGTACCATAATAAGCAAATAAACAATGAAAAATGTGCAATATATAAACACAAGCAGCAAACCCTTATTCTAAATTTTGATTTCGAATGAGAAGATGTGGATCTGGCTCAGACATGTTAGCCTCTGAGATTTGAATGTCCACTTAGGTTTAAACTCTCTATAAACGGCGTCGTCAATAGACTTAACCATCTACCGATTGGGGAATTAAAAATAAAAAAAATAAAAGAGATCGCTTAATTTCCGGATTTCAACATGCAAGGTTTGTAGTGTTGGTCCTCTATACCTGTTTAAAACACGATTTCAGATGGAAGCTCTAATGTTCTTAGTTCTCTTCATCACCATAGTGGTCCAAACCTTGTCCCTAGTTACCAAAAACCAAGGAGGCTGCAGCCCTCATGAATAACGATGAGTACAAAATTGTAGTCTTTTAATGAAACACAAGGACGTGAAGACAAGACAACCTTTTGAATAAAAAAGATAGTAATTAGCCATGTTACCTTCTAAGTTATACTTGAGAGTAGAGATACAGGGAAGAGGAATTTGAACTCGGGTTAATGGATGGGGTAGATTCGTATCCTTGGTTTCAGAATCCGTTACTAACCAACCCAACATCTCCAAACATTGCTTTCCCTTTGCTTCCCATAGCAGAAATTTGCCAATTGGGTTTCCCTTTGTTGCACTAACGAACTAACAATAATAATGACAACTGTTGTTGTCGTCTTCTTCTCCAGCGAGCATACACAATAAAAGTTGTTGAAACTCTTTGAAATTCTTCTTCACTGCTAACGATCACCACGATTTGCAAACTCTATCGGAAGACGAAAAATCTGTTGAGTTTGGTACTCACTTGTACACATGAATAACTCTCTTACTCAACACACCTTACAAGTGACCGCACACTAATATAATTGTGCACTCACTCTTTGCACACACTTACAAATGAGACTCACATTCCTATTTATAGACACCATTAGAGCATTCTAGATTAGGATTCCTAGACATAATACAAGAAAGTTCTAGATAAATGTGGATGGTGAGGGAAAGACGATGGTGGAGAAATCTAGGAAGTTTAAAGAACTAGTGGAGTCCGGAGGCTTCTATCGTAATCCGGAAGGTTCTGGAGGGATGTCCCAGAGCTTTCTAGAGGAGTCCGGAACATTACGGCAAAATCTGGAACATTCCAGAGGAATGCAAAAACTTTCTAAATCATATGGAAAGACGGTGATGACTTCAACACTCCCCCTCATCACCGACTCTACTTCATTCCCTTCAAGCACCTTTTTCCACTCCACGCTTGAAGGTCATTGCATAAGCATTGTCGACAGGCCCTTGCTTCCATCTTCTGGATGAACATCATTTGCGTAAATTAGGTTGGGCTATGGTCAGCTTGTGTAATGTCCAGCACCAGTTGACTTGCTAATCCTTAGTCTAACCACGTGTTCATGTTACATATGAGTGTGTAATGTATTTGCTTAAAATTTAACGTCTGAGGAAATTAGACGTCCTACGCTTTTTGCATGCCATATTGCTCATGTCCAAGGCTCCGAGCAGGTTGGAAGCCCTTGAGTAGTATTGTAGCTATCTCATGTCCAAGTCTCCAAGCAATTAAGTTGGAAGCCCTTGAGTAGTATTGTAGATATCTATCTATCTATCTATACTTCTATCTATCTATCTATCTATACTTTCTATACTAAGCAAATGTATTTTGCCTTCAAAAGCATCAAAACTCTCAATCCTAATTTTCTAGATTTTTTAGAGAGAGAGAGAGGGGGGGAGGGGAGAGAGAGTGGGAAAACGTGGGAGAGTGAGGGAGAGAGAGAAAATAATTCTATGCTCCTGAGCATCATCACGTGGTACACCAAATTCAATTTTCACCACACGTCTTTCAGTGTATAGAATAAAACCAATGTTAGCGTCCATCGAACACGGGACCCGAAAAAATATTCCAATGTAATTTTTTTGTCCCGTACATTGAATAAGCACAAACGCTAGTATTGAACTGTGGAGATGTATCCAGCCGTATCCGTGCCATACAGTTGTAAGAATTTATGCTTATTGATTAGGACAGCATACTGCCACGAGATCCAATTAGCAGAAAATTACCTCTAAGTACAGAAAAGTGACACTTAATTCCCATTAAGGAGAGATGAAATACTTAATTACCACTAAGTCCACTTTTACAAAAATACATTTAACATTAATGGAAGTGTCACCTTAGGGTTTTAGGGTATGCTAGGGTATAATGGTACCCTAATGGGTACCCTAGTACCCTTGGGTACCCTAAAATCTTAGGATACCCTAGGATTTTAGAGTTTTAGGGTACCCTAGGGTTTTAGGGCACTTTAAGATTTTAGGTTTTAGGATACCATAAGGTTTAAGGTACCCTAGGGTTTAGGTTTAGGCGCTTTTATAGAGCCCTAGGGTTTAGGTTTAGGCACTTTCATAGGAGTTTTAGGGTGCACTTTCCTATTATTGGGTTTTAGCAGTTTAGGCACTTTCATTGGGTACCCTAGGATTTTAGGCACTTTTATAGGGTACCCTAAGGTTTAGACACTTTCATAGGGTGCCCTAGGGGTTAGACACTTTCAGTATTTAGGGTTTTAGGCACTTTCATAGGGTTTTAGTGTTTCATTAATTAGAGGAGACTTGGTGGGAATTACTTTCTATTTTCTGGACCTAGAGGTAAATTGTCCATCAATTAATGTTCAAATATCAAAGAAACACCAAGAATTTATGTGCTCTATCATAAAGGGAAATGATTTTGTCACTCCCTTTTTTGTTAACGCCACTCCCCTGCAAGTGTATTTTTAACAAAAAAGGGAGTGGCAAAATCAGCAGCCATCATAAAACAATTAACAAAATCTGGAGCATCATAGAAATGGCTCCTCAAAAACGCACTTAATCGCCCATGATGCACGCATTAGGTCGAAATTCCTCTATTTTTGAATTGTTGTTTAGGTTTTAAGAATCCAGTTGATAAATCTTATGGAAATAGAGAGGTTTTTTTTTTTTTTTTTGGTTGGGTAAGTTAAAATTTTATAGCAACAAACCACAGGGAAACCCCCAGGAGACAGAGAAGTAGAGAGATTTTTTGTTTTGTTTTTGAAAATATAATTTATCTATTTTCCAATTTATTCGTAACAAATTCATAAAGGCCGGGCTCATCTTTGATTTTCGCTGTAAGTTCCGAAGAATCAAAACTGGACCAGTGCAAGGGCCAACATATCATCTTTGATTTTCGCTGTAAGTTCCGAAGAATCAAAACCGGACCGGTGCAAGGGCCAACATATATTTATGATGAGAATAAATTCTTTACGCCGCCGGTGTAAATATTTGTTTCCTTCAAATCAATTATATCGCGCTGCGTTGCAAAACAGTAGCCCATATCAATAGAACATGGCGATGTGGCGCAATGTAATTGATTTAGAGGAAACAAATGTTTACACTGGCGGTGTAAAAAATTTATTCTCATTTATGATCTCGATAATTTTTCCACCTCTCTATGGAATTTAATTGCTAACAACGTATACTAGTAATCTTATTCAACCCTCCGCAAGTGTAATATTATTATCCAAACTAATTAAGAAAAGTGAAAAATTGGACATACGGGATCCCAAATAATCGTCCTCTTGAAAAATACCTTTCTTACCGAAGCAATATCATGAGTGCATTTCCAAATAAAAATGTTTAATCTTTTTTTTTTTTTGGTAACTAAAAATAAAAAATAAAAATGTTTAATCTTGTTACTGGTTGGCATTTCGTTTCACCATCAAAACAGTTTTATGGCTAGTAGTATGAAGAGGGCATTTCGTTTAACTTGCCACATGTGTCGCCGAAGTTATATTCAGTGTGAAATTTTACTTTCTTGTCCAATTATAGATTTTGCCAAAGAGCCATAATGATAATAATCCCAAAAATTTCCTTCGAATTCGAAGGTGATTTTAAAATTTTGACTCCATTTTATTTTTCAACATGCATAACCGTAAAATACATTTTATAACTTGCTCATAAGCACCTAAATATTGCATAACTGCACCTAGCAGAACCTACAATCTGGACTCTGAAACAGGCCCATCTCACAGCAATGTGCAGCTACAACAAATTTCATCATCCAAAAGTGTTTTGGACAATTTGGATGGTCCTACTATTTATTAACGCAAATAGTATTCTATTACCGGTCATAAATTAACTCTTTTCTGGACCATTGATTACTGAGATGGACGGAGAGATCGGAAAAGCTGCACGCTATTGTGAGATGGACAAATAAATGTTTGTCCTCTATGATGTCATATATTCGAAACACATGAGGCCAAACATTCCAAATCTTTGGGTCACTGGAGGATTTTGTTCGGTCATTAACTTTAGGCACCTAGAATTAGTTGAGATTCACAGAAACTGGCCCGGAAAACTATGTGACTTAAGTCCATTGGATTAATGAAAATGGCAAAACACCAATGGACGTCAAGCCAGCTTAGCTTTGCCATTTTAGGAAGGACTGTGCTAGGGACAAAATAAATGGGCAAAGAAAATACCTTTAAAGTGTACATGAACGGCTCAGATTCACTGTGCAGTGAATCTGAGTCATTCATGTACACTTTAAGTGTCTTTTCTTTGCTCCTTTTCTTTGCACTTAGCATGCACAGTGAATCTGAGCCGTTCATGTACACTTTAAAGGTCTTTTCTTTGCTCATTTTCTTTGCACTTAGCATTTCTCTTTTAGGAAAGCAGGAGTAGCATTTAAGTCGAATAATAATAATCCGTTGGTCCATGTTCCATCAAATTAAAAGGAAAGCCAACTCAAAATGTGACAATTTCACTGCTAAAAACTATTTTTCATAATTGATAAACGAGCCGAGCTTATTTCATTTGAAAAGTTAACTTCTTCGAAGGGTGCTAGGAATTGACGTTCTTTATTCAGCGATTCAATCTTGAACAAGTTTTTAATGAGTCGTCGAACATTAAAACTTATCAAGCCAACTAGTAGTAGATTGTTTGAAGAAGAATAAATTTAATACGCAACAAGTCCTAAGCTTGTGTTTGAGTTTGAATTTTTTAATTAAATTAAACATAACTACCCGATCAACATGAATCACGATCAAACAATTTGGTTATTTAAACCACCATATATACCTCTGACTATCATCGATCTCTAAAGCAGGGTAGTTCTTGTAGCATTCCAATTCACTTAAACGATGATTGCACGGTGGAGGAGGCCCCACTAGTGAACGGTGAAATTGATCTCTCAAGACAAGTCGAGATGGGTGAGTAGACGTGGAAACCTGGTTATCAAAAAATTTGTGCTCCGTTTAATTTGACAATAATATTCGACCAATTTAAATCTTTCAGGAACAATAATCACATTGTGTGTGATAGGATTGCATTTTGCTTTTCTTGACCGAAACATGAAAGTATAGGATGTGAGAGCATCCACGCCCTCTTTCTCGAATCTCAAGTAACTATTCAGTAGCGTTGGGCACCGCCAAGCAATATGCCAATACCGCAACACCTCCGTTGACAACACATTTCTGTGGACTCCAATAATATAAGAGTGTCGACGACATATTTATGAGGGCCCCAATCATGTAAGAGTACTGTTGGGGAATGGCAGCCGGAGCTTCACAACTAGCAAATGATTTTTCCCTTTTTTTCCTAAGCAAATCGTTACCTTTTCCGTTCGACTAACCCTAGCTCTATAGATCCACAAAACCGAGTCTTTAGTCTTCGGTGTTTAGTAGTATGTTTTGTGCAGATCGTAGGAACAACATGCGGATGGCATAGTGGGCAGAGCTCCCACAAGAACTTCTCACCCTGATTGCCAAAAGAGTAGATTTTCTGGAAGATTTTTCCGCTGTCGGTAGAGTTTGCAGATCGTGGTGATCCGTGGCGGTGAAAGAGAATTTCAAAGGGTCTCAACAACTCCCATGGCTTGTCTTCGCAAAAGAAGGCGAAAACCACTATGATTATCGTCATCTTGTTAGTGCACCAGAGAGAAACCCAATTGGCAAATTGATGCTACCAGAAGCGAACAACAAGCGGTATTTTGAGTCACTATACCATTTGTGTGTTTTACGGGAACCCTCCAAAAAATATTTTAAAAAAGATGAGCAGTTTGGATCATTTGATTCATTTTGTAGGACCTTGATATGGGCCCCACAAAAATGTATGTGCATGATATGTGCACAAAAATCTGTGTGGAAATCATTATTGTTTAAATGGTGTATAAGAGCTATGGTGGAAGGGAGAAGGTCACCGGATTGTTCGATTGAGCACACTGTTTGGAATCGAGAAAAATTGATGTGATCGAAAATCGATTTTGATCACAATCACAAATATGGACTCGTCTCACCAAGACAAAGCGAAAGGTATTTGTTCGTTTTACTTATCCAAAAAAAAACAGTACATGTTCGCCGTCGTAAGGATGCCGGGACAAGCCTCACGCGCCGGGAGTAGGCGCGCGGTGCATGCCTGTGCGCCTGCACGCGCCCCACGCACGGTCAGAGGTTCACGGCTAGTCGGTTCACACGCGCTTATGATGCACGCGCGCCACATCGTTCCCAGTGGTAGCCACCCAGGTGGGCACCGCGTTGATGACAAGTCACTGCTACGGGAGTGCCAGGTCAGCGCCACATCAGCTGCCATACGGTACGTGGCAGTCCAGATGCCCAGTCAACCGTGAATATTATTCCCCCTGGCCTGTGGAATGGTTAGGATCAGTTCCGAATTGGATCCACAGGCATAAGATCTCGAAAGTCGAAACGGATCCATCTTAAACGGTTCTTTATGTTTTGAACGAGAGATGCCACTACATTAGTGTATGTAGTCTACATACACTACATCATTCACTACTTTTTTTTGTGGGACTCATTTTGGGTCCCACAAAAATACAGAAAAATCACCGTAAATTTTAAAATAATGTTTTATGGGGTTCTGTAAAAAATCAGCTCCAACGAATATCGGTAAATATTATTTCTGGATTCTTAAGAGCAAAACTGCGCAGTTGAGCAGTTTCGCCAAAAATAATCTTTACCGATATTCGTTGAAATTGATTTTTTTTTTTACAGGGCTCCATACAATATTATTTTAAAATTTATGATAATTTTTTTGTATTTTTCCGGGTCCCACAAAAAATGTAGTGGATGGTAGAGTGAAAGGATGTAGTGTTACTTTTTGTTAAAGATACTCCCTCCGTTCCTATTTGTTTGCTTAGTATTCCATTTTGAATTGTACTAAAATATTTGCTTACTTTTTGAGTAAAATAATAATAATGGCCGAATAGTTCCTTGGAGTACACTTGATGTACGTGGCGCTCTAACTTGCCACTTGTGTTACCAAAATTATATTCCCTGTGAAATTTTACCTTGTTCCTTGGAGATCCAATTATAGATTTTGCACAGAAGAGTTACAATGATAATCCAAAAAATTCCTCCGACTTCGAAGGCAATTTTAAAAATTTTGCACTCTCCATTTTATTTTTCAAGATGCATAACCGTAAATACATTTTATAACTTGCTCATAAGAGCATCCACAGTGGAATAATCAAAAGTGGATAATCAAAAGGTGCCACATCATCTTTTGGTTATCCATTTAAGGGGTTGCTAAGGTTAGCAATGTAGAGGTCCACAGTGGTACAATCAAAATTGAATAACCAAAACTTGCCACATCACCTTTTTAACTTATAAAAATCTAGAAATTGTGACATAGAAAACATTTTTTTTAAAATAGTTTTCAAACTAATAAAAATAGGTTATTAGAAAAAGAGAAAAAAGTTTTTTGAAAACTTTGATTTAAAAAAAACAGTTTTCGGGAAAAGTAAAAAAAACAGTTTTTGAAAAAAAGTTTTAATAAAAAACATGTTTTGAAAAGGGGGGGGGGAACAGTTTTAATAAAATAAAAAAAAAGTGTAAAAAAAACTGTTTTTTCAAAAAAAATAAAAACTATTTTTAAAAGTATTTTTGTTGTAAACATGTTGAAAATAGAAGAAAGAAAGTTTTTTGGTAATGATGGTATACTTTATTGAGGAAATGTGAACAATTAAATTTGATTATTGGCAAAAGGTCTATAGTTTTGATTATCCAAGGGCCAAAATTTGATGAGTTGCTAAGATGTTTCTAAATTTGGTTATTCCAATGTGAGCTCTTTTTGAGCAAATGTTGCTAACTTTATAAACCTATTTGTTTTTATTATACCACTGTGGATGCTCTAAGCACCTAAATTGCATAACTCCATAGAGCAGAACCTACAACCTGGACCCTGAAACAGGCCCTATACTTGGAAGTCGGGGTATGGACCTTCTCCATCGATAGACAACCAGCGTTGTTCTCGTTCGATACACAGGACAAACAAATTTTGTGTGAGCTCGATATTTTATAGTGGAGCCACACAAATATTTTGTCCCGTGCATCGAATAGGAACGATGCTAGTTGATAGAAAAGGAACCCGGGGTGCGTGTTGTTCCTCAAGAACAACATGAGTGTTGGGCCAATCCAGACCATCCATACGCGGCAATAGACGACTCAGATTGCAACAAATATAAAATCAAATTAAATTACTTCAAAAAAAATTAAATCGAATTAATTTGTAACAAAAAAAATCAAATATTGTACCCGTTCAAGGCATGGGATAAAAGAATAATATAGGTTTTTTTCAACCCCGTGTATCGAACGGGCACAACGCTAGTGATAAAAAATATAATTTAATTTTTTTTTGGTCCCATATTCGATGCACGCTAGCATTAGTCTTATTCTGTGCAATGAAAGACGTGTGGTGTAAAAAAAACCCTCTCTCTTTCATTTTTTTTTTTTACAACTTAAATTCTAGGAATTTAGAATTGAGGGTTTAGAACCTTTTGGCTTCAACTACATTTCTATAGTATATTGGTTAATATACCCTTGCTGTGGCATAGAATAATTTTTCTTAAGTCTCCCTCTCCCACTCTCATGCACTCCACACCCATTTCTATAGTACATTTCAATTGATTGATGATAGAAAGATAGATAGATGAGATTATGTTCAAATATGTGTAGGCCTCATTCCGCTAAGGGGAATAAATACCTATATTTTTTAATTAAAGGTGATATATTGTGAGATGATGACTTATTTCATAAATCAAAAAATAAGTATTTTAAAAATAAGAACCTTATTGGAACGGGACCTTAAGTTAGCTCCAAGAGGTTTGGCACAGTCGGTATGTGAATTGAGAAAACAAATAAATGTTTGCCCTCTATTCAAAGCCCATGGAGACCAGACATTCCAAATCTTTGGGCTACTGGAGGATTTTGTTCAATCATTAACTTTAGGCCCTAGAATTAGTCGAGATTCGCGTAAGCTGGCCCGAAAAACTGTGTGACCAAGTCCATTGGATTAGTGAAAATGACAAAACCTTCAGTTGCCAGGAATGTTGTACCGGAAAGTTATTCTCAGGAAAAGTTAAGTCAAGTGAAGTAAAGGAAAAAGAAATCTATTTTCTTGTGAGTGTTCATTTGACAGTTTTTTTGGCAGAAAAACTAAAGTTTAGTGGTTCATTTGCCGGGAAAAGACACTTGTGAAAAACTTTTTTATTTTTATTTCCATGGCTAATTTTAAATAAAATTAACTTTGAGAGCTAAATAATAGGCTATCATATTTCAAAAGTTAACACATACAGAAAATGTATTTTATCTAATGCAAAGTCTTAACATGAAATGAAAAAATCGACTTGCAATTTCCTATTCAATTTGCTATATTCTGAATGGTCGTGCAAATCTCCCATTTAAATTGACATTCTCTGATAATCAACCGTACAAATAAAGTTTAAAAAATAAGTAGATGATAACTAAATAAATAAATATTAAACAACCGTGCTTGATTAGTTGCTGATGCAAAAACTCATTGAAAATTAGTTAGTACAAAACAAAATTGAAAACTAATGACAAGATAAATAAATACTTCCAAAAAAAATAAACTACCAATCTTTTTCCACAACAATTATCTCAGAAAGCACCATAGTAGTCGAAATTATTGTTGCTCACATAAATCTCGAAGTGTCTTTCTAAGAACCTAATTTGTAACTGTATTCTTTTGTTATTGGTATCATTCACTTTTTTTCTTACCCGCCAATTATTTTGGCCCCACAATGGATAAAACTTTTCCCGTGACGCAAAATCCTATGCTTTTGGCCGGATCACTTTTGCAAGAAAGTAAAATCTTGCAGGAAAACTTAAAAACATGTTTCCCACTACTTTCCTGCCAACTGAACACTACAAAAGTCATGGGAAAATTGATTTTCCCATCCTTTCCTATACTTTCCTGGCAACTGAACGGGGCCCAATGGACGTCAAGCCAGCTTAGGTTTGCCATTTTAGGAAAGCAGGAGTAGCATTTAATTCGAATAATAATAATTCGTTGGTTCATATTCCATTTAGGAGCCCCAAACTTTAAAAGGAAAGCCAACTCGAAATGTGACAATTTCACTGCTAAAAACTACGGTATTTTCCAGAATTGATAAACGAGCCGAGCTTATTTTTATTTTAAAAGTTAATAAGAACTTCAAAGGGTGCTAGAAATTGATATTCTTTACTCATGGATTTAATCTTGAACAAGCTTTTAACGAGTCGTCATACATTAAAATTAACCAAGCTTACTAGTAGTTGTAGATTATTTGAGAAGACCAATAAATTAAGTACTCCGTAACAAGTCCTAAACTTGTGTTTGAGTTTGACTTGTTAATTAAATTAAACGAAACTACCTGATTGAACATGAATCACGAGCAAATAATTTGGTTATTTAATAGCCATACCTCTGACTAAATATCATCGATCTCTAAAGCAGGATAGTTCTTGCTTAAACCATGATTCTGCGGTGGACAAGGAGGCTGAAGAGGAGTAATCATTCTGTGCCACATGCCTGCATCCTTACGCTTGGGCTTAGTTTAATTTAGTTTAGTTCATAATATTTTACTTTTTAGATTTTTTTTCGAGACAAATACAAATTCATAATAAAAAAAATTGATGCTAAATTATCAAACACTATTTTTTTTCTTAAATAAAGACAAAAATATAATCTAACGAATCATGAATCCAAACAAGACCCTTTTAAGATTGAGTGATACTTATTCACAGAGTCATTGCAAAAAGGTTATTTACGGAGCCACACGATCGCGGTCGTCCAAAAGTGTTTTGGACGGCCCGGATCTAAAACCGTCAAAAGCCGAAACGGACGGCCGCGATTCACCTTTTTAAACAACTATTCACGGAAATAGCCGTAATAAAGTTAAAAGTTTTTCTCTTTAAGAAGATGGGTTTTGATTTCGGCGCTCCACTTTTGTATGTGAAGTTCGCTCCATTTTGTAGGTGAAGTACAAAGTGGAACGCCTGCATAAAAAGTGAAACGCCAAAATCAATTTTCTAAGAAGATTTGTGATATTAAAGGGTCTTTTAGATACCACGTGATCAGACAACCACTGCCTAGTGCAGTTGGTATGTCATCTCTCCCCTAAGGGGAGGTCCTGGGTTCGACCTCTGCTGGGGCAATACCCTTAGGTCCCAAGCTATGGATAGCTTCTGGACTCCATGCTAACCCTAACACCCCACTAACCCCCGCTGATGCATGACGAATGAAAAAAAAAAAAAAAGATACCATGTGAATATGTGATCACTCCTCCTCCAAACCCACCAGCTCTCCCCCTTTAAAAGGAGGCCAACTCAAAATGTCTCCATTTTCTTTTCCCTCTGCTCTCACAGTCCTCACTCCTCAGTCTCCCTCTCCATCTAGTTTGGAAGTTTCCCCAGTTGGGAAATCTTCAACATCTCAAAATAAATGGGTTCCCCCTTCTCTTCAGAAACAAGACAAGCCTTCAATGAGACCAGAAATACTAAGCCCTTGGCACGAAGCTCTAGCATGCACGAGCAGTTAGGGTGATTTGGCGGGGAAGTCTACTCTCGTAAATTCTGGTTCGATTTCTCCTTCTCTTGCCTAAATTCCATGGCGTTCTGCGAATTTGGTTGTTGGTTCTTTCTGATTTCCGTGTTCTTTGATGGATCTGGTAGAACATTTTCCTGTTTTAAGTTCTTCGTCCATGGAAAAATCCCTAAAAAACCTTCTTTCTGGTTTGGAATGCTCTCTGTTGAGATTTGGGTCTTTACTGATATTGTGTAGGAGGCGGTTGCTTTCTGTATTGCTGGTTTTGGTTGGCTTGTTTCCTGCTAGTACGTGCAGGTAGGTGAGTTAAAATTGATAGAGATGATAATTTAGCAATTTGGTGTACCTGATTTGACCTTCTCAAGTGCTTCATAGAGGGCTCTCTTCTGTTTCCCCTTTAACCACCACAAATGGTGCAAGAATTAATTCAATTAAGAGTATATTCTAAAACTCATATATACCTATAAGAGTAAATGTATAAAATTACGTACAGAAATATATGTGTGCATACCTTGCCGATGAGGTGGATTATATGTTCCATGATAATGGAAATCACAATTGAAATCAGATTTTCCACAGTAAAGACCATTGATCAAGGAGCCAAGCAAAACAAAATTATTAATTGTTGAAAGTAATTTAAAAAAATAAATATAACAAACTCATGTCGTTTCACGCGTGCCCGTGCTTTTTCCGTGTCGTTGCCGTGCTCGTGCTTTTTCGTTTCCGTGCCATTGCGGTGCCCGTGCTTTTTCCGTGCCATTGCCGTGCTCGTGCCACATTTTTCAAAATAACTCAGGGCCGGCCTTAACATGCACGAAACAACATGAGTGAATATAATGGGACAAAACATACGCATGGGCTGCTTTTGGATTGGGGTATGAGGAAACCTACTCAAAACCCCTGCTAGTACATATATAAAATCATGCATAAATGTCAAAGTCATCCACACTTTCGTTTACTTCAAACTGTATCACAATAACAACCCCCCCGGCTAGTACATATATAAAATCATGCATAAATGTCAAAGTCATCCACACTTTCGTTTACTTCAAACTGTATCACAATCACAACCCCCCCTCCCCCCCCCCCCCCCCCGAAAATGGTGGGCGGCAATGTGTCATTGGAGGGGACCCCAACGTGGGCATTGGCCTAGCTTGAGCATGTTATCCATCTCATCGGCAAGGTATGCACGATTGCTTTCCCTCTACTCGTGTATGACTATAATGCATGACTGTAATGTTGCATGAGTTGTGTTTGAGAAATGCTTTGTCAACGCAGTGAATGAACTTGTAGACAGTGAATGAACTTTATTTTATTTTATTTTGAAGTTGTCACATTAATTAATATCCAGGCAACAGAATTAAGAATTACAATCTTTGCGCAAATTGAAATCTAATTCGGGCGGAATACAACCCGACTGGAAAGAGAAACTCCTATCAAGACTATACATGTGTTAGGAACATGTGTGAAAGGCAGGGCTGGCCCCGCAAGACCTCAGTCTTGGGCAATCCCCCGGCTGGGGCAACCCAAAAAAAAATAAAGTTATATTATAAATATTAAAAAGTTCCCATGATTGCAAAAGTCTTTGCTTGCACAATTTTTATTCTACCTTTTTTTGTTTTTCTCTCAACAATAATCTATACGTGATATGTTCTTACATTTGATGAAAAAAAAGAGTCATAGTTAAAATAAATCGAGCAACCTAACACGATTTTTATTTTTATCTTCGAACTATCATTTCGCAAGAACTTATCAGACCAAATAACACGGTTTTTTTTTGATGTTATTAAAGCTAAAAAAAAGTCATAGTTAAAATAAATCGAGTAAGCTAACACAATTTTTTTTTTGATGTTATTAAAGCTAAAAAATAATGTAATTTTGATTTTTTTTTGTACTTGTATATATATATTTTTAATTTTGTATGACTTAATAGTAAGTGGGCAACAAAACATAAAGTTGGGCCAGGGCAACCCAAATGTCGAGGCCGGCTTGAATGGTTCGATATGATGAACGAGGCAGGAGACTCGGGGAGAAGGCTCAAAGACGCCTGCTTGAGCGGGAGCGTCGCGGCACTAGAAGCATTGATCAATGAGGACGAACTCATTCTCGACCGAGTCAGCTCCCTCACAGGCTTCTTCATCAATGACAGCACTCCTTTGCACGTAGCTGCTTTGCGAGGTCATTTAGATTTCACGAAAGCCCTTCTAACTCGGAAACCAGAACTGGCCACCGAGTTAGACTCTTCACGGTCATCGCCCCTCCACTTAGCTTGCACCAAGGGCCACTTTGAGATCGTAGAAGAGTTGTTACGTGTGAACACCAATGTCTGCCTCGGTCGTGATGTCACACCCCAAAAATGAGAAGTGACCGGCCGTGAACCATGAGGCTAATCTATGGAACACGCAGCCTGAATAAATCCAAGTAACCGAAAATCAAATGATCGCTTTTTCATTATTAATCAAATCAAAAGCCAAATGTGTCTCATCATAAACATGGGGCACAACCATCCCATGAACCAAACAATATCCAATGATCCAATAATAATAAAAAGAATTTGTTTTCTGACAATTGTTTTCAATGCGGAAGCGTTTATTAAAATAAAATTAGAATGAGACACCCTAAGGAGGTCAACCAAAAATAAATCCCCGAGATGCTACCAGAATCCTTGCCTAACTTTCCAACTAGCCTGAAAGAGAAGTTGGAATAAATCCGTCAGCTGACGAGCTCAGTGAATAGCAAGTATGTATAATAAATAAAGTTGAAAGCGGGGATTAAAATAATTTACCATTAAACATAATTTGGCACACGAGGTGTCCAGTGGAATAATAAATTAATCAATGAAGCATTTAACCAATAAATATTATTGGTGGTGATCACAACATTAACTCCATCAACAATGGGGAACCATAATCAAATAGTACCATGGCCAAAATAAATCTCATGAAAATTGGATCCAATATCGAACTTAGAGTCACCAGGGTTGGCAGCCCGTGGTACTTTTCCCTAAGACGATCCGGCGAAAGAAAGCCGTTGAGCATTAGGGTCACTGGCCTAACACGGTCTTTTCCCCAATGGCCAGGGTCACCAACACGAGAAGGAATAAGTTCCCTGGACTTCCGAAATAAATGTTCCCATTAACATCCACCAAGATCCCACCAAAAAGAATATTATCAATTGATCTCAGAAAATTCATCGCATGCCAATTTATAGAACAACTTATAAATAGTTTTGAGTCTCCGAATAACATTCATATAAATTTCTGAAGGAAATACTTTTAAGGGACACAGGGAACTTTTCGAATATACGTAACATGCTTAACTACTCACCTGGGCCCAAACGTAATGCAATCGAACACGTAAAAAGGAGGTTAACCTGAACAGAAGAACAATACAAAATGACTATAACTAATCCCGAAATGACATAATCTAACAGAAAAAGCCTACACCTAAGTGACCCTCTAAAACCCAAGGCTTCTTTTATCCCAAAATCATAATGCCACTGTATTCCAATTCCCATTCTCCCAAATTTCCTACAGCCTCTCAACTTCAAGCCACCACCAATCAAAATTAACAATAAACTAAGATTAGTAGTAACTAAGAAAAAAAAACATAGTTAGCACGAGCAA
Source organism: Rhododendron griersonianum (assembly GCA_018127125.1). Taxonomy (NCBI): domain Eukaryota; kingdom Viridiplantae; phylum Streptophyta; class Magnoliopsida; order Ericales; family Ericaceae; genus Rhododendron; species Rhododendron griersonianum. The sequence goes on along the minus strand of CM030789.1, from coordinate 50,484,602 downwards.
TTCCAATCACCCGAACCACCACCCACACGACACAACACTATCACCCCATATTTGGCCAATATTCTCCACGCCGCACACCGCCACAAACACCGAACCTCCTCTCTCTCTCCGATTAACCACATCAAGTAATCCCTCCACAAACACTACAAATATCCCAATAATTTCACTCGACACTTGTGCGGCAGTGTCCAATCCATGGACCTATTGCTTTGTGAAATGGTAGATCAAAATAACGAGAGAGATGAAGTGAAATATTACCTCGAAAGAATCCAAAGTTAATCTCCTCTCTACGACGGCTGCTGCTCTTCTCGAAAGTCGACGTTTCTTAAAACCAACCCTAATGAACTGGTGAAATAATATGCCCAAGATAAAGTCTATCAAACTACTCACTAATTACTCGCGTTCTCCCCTTAATAATAGGTAACCACTTAATAAAAGTATTTATTACGGTACAACACCAAATACTAAAACAATTTAGACTTATACCCCAACACTATAATTGTGCCGACAACAGTTATATTAGCCGGAGAGAAAAATATCAATTAGGATCCAAACCATAAAATCCTCTTCTTTTATTTTTATTTTTATTACAGAAATATAATTCTTAGGAATAAGGAAAGGCGGGGTGTAACATCCTTCCCCCCTTAAAATAAATTTCGCCCTCGAAATTTGAATACTAACCTCAAGCATACAAACATGGGTATTTTCTGTGCATTTCCCTCTTCACGCTGCAAACTACTTCATAAACCGAGTGCACACCGCAACACTTTAACCAAATGTTTTTTTTTTCTTTTTTTTTTCTTCGAAGTATCTTTCTCTTCATATCAAGTATCTCAATGGGTTGCTCATCATAGGTCAAATCATCTTGAACATGAAGTGATTTGTTATCAAACACATCGGACGGACTATGCTCATGCTTCCTCTACATCAATATATGAAAAATATTATGAACCCGAACAAAACTAGACGGCAACACTAAATGATAAACCACCTCACCAATCATTCCCAAACCTCAAAAGGCCCAATTTAGCGAGGACTCAACTTCCTCTTTTTGCCAAACCAATGAACACCTCGATCTCCATGGGTATACCTTAAGAAACATCATATCTCCTATTGTAAATTCCAAATCCCACCAATGACTATTCGAAAAAAAAAGTATCTCTTGTAATATGCATAGCAATTTTTCCGAAAATTGAACTTACTCAAAACTACAAAAGAAATTAATCAACCAACTTAACCTCATCAACCGAACTAATATTTCCAGAATTGTAAAGAACGTCAAACTAATAGTCACTAGTTTACCATCATTTCATAAATATACATAGGGCCACCTAGTTTTTCCAAATAAAATTCTATATCAAATAAAAGCTTCTTTTTCTTTTTTTTTGTAGTTAGTCATCAAGCCCAAATACAATTCTCATCACGAGGAATCCGAACCCAAATTTGAAATCACCATAAAAATTCCTGAATCTCCAAAAACTCCATAAGATTGAACTTGTCAACTTTCAGTAACTCCCAAACTATACCCATTCAGTAACTATGTGACTTAAACCGCTTACTTCCTTATTGTATTCCGTAACATTGCATCTAAATGTATCTAATGTAGTATCTAGCTAGTAGATCATAACCTGACAACAAACTCACTCACACCATAACTAATAATAATATCAAGCCCTCTTGCAAAAATCAAATCTCCATAACATGAATCGGTTGATCAATATTCTTCTATCAAATTAAGTATGTATCTATCCAATTATCAAACTGTGTACCAAATCACTTGACCAAATCCAATTCTCAAACATCTTAACAAACTGCTCCACCATAAAAAAAAAAACATGGCATTATCCATGCTCCACTATGACATACTCTTCAAGGACCACCAATGCATAAAAATCCGGCATCAATATAACAATTCAAACAAAAGGACTATTGTAAGCAACAGCATCACGTCTTCTAAAAATCCAAAATATTGTAATTTCAACCCAGTACTCATCTTATTCCAACGCACATCCATGATTTCGAGTAGGCAATCAAGCATATCAAATAACCTTAATGGAATAGTTCCACTAGACCATTATAATGCTACCATATTCGCAAAACTCGAAATTCATTATCTCAATCCATAGTGCATCCCCAATCCAAATTTTAGCACTTAATATATAAACTACCAACTCTTATTGTTCCATCTAAACATTAACCACACTCCTACAACGCAGCGTACCGCAAACGCTTCTAGAATCACCAATCAATGAATATATGTTGCACCGAATATTTATGGCTCTCACAAAAAAAAATTATTGACCAAAACAGAAATCAAATCCATAAAATTGCTTACATCTATCAATTCTAAATGTATAGCTGTAAGGCTCCCTCTGTACTAACACAATAAAGAAGAACCCATCCCATTCTTTTCTCTTTCTCTTTTTTTTTTCTTAAAAAAAATGAAGTGATACATCGAGATCCAATATCGCATTCCTAGCTATCAAATTTTCCATCCCGCATTCAACTCCATAACTGTTAAGTTCCAAAAATACATATTAGTCTTCATGACATCTTACTACCATTTGTAGTTATGAACCAACATGAATACTTCCACAAAAATCTCCCTAATATAATACTCCAACCTCACCTAAAAGGTACTAACTTAAAACTAACAAATAAAATAATCTATCAACTAATCAATCAAGGTTAGAATTAATGGTCGTGGAAAGAATCAATATAATTCCAGCTCAAACCAAGTAAGCCAAACTCCAAGGATTGATCTCCAACAATGAACTACTACAATCCCATCACTCACAAAACCCAAAGTCTAATAATGAACTCCTTAGACCTCAAAGCTTTTGATATTCATTACGGTATCACAAGTTCTATGGCCTAACAGAACACCTCTTGTTATCGATTGATTTACCAATTAGCTACACATCTTACATCGATACCTTCCAAACCGTTTTGTTGAATCATGCTCAAATCGATCAGTCTTCATAAGAGCCCAAACAAATTATCAATTCCAGAACTAAATGTAGGTAACAACACACCTCACAAATATCATTGCCTATTCCACATATCCAAAAAGAGCTGCAAGATCATAATTCTTCAATAAGTGCAATCTAACCTTATCACCTCAACCAAAGTTTAAGACGGGTACTAATGGTTAGCTAAACAGAATCTCACACAAAATGTCATGAGTCATCATATATAGATCTACAACCTTATTAATTTCCCAAACTCAATAGTGTCTTCAAAACTAATTTTCGAACTAACTAGTCCCTAGTCTCACTTCCCATGACAACACATAATACACATCACTACCTGAAATTCCTTAAATTCACCTCGCATCCAGAAGACTAACTCCATGCGCTAACCCAAAATTCAACTTCATAGGATCCTGCGTTCATTTTTTTTTTCCATACAAAATCACGTGTCTAATTCATTCATAGGGACCCAGAAGAAAGAGTTTAACCTTAGCAACAATTAACATAAGAACCCCAAAACTACTTATGATCCAAGTTGGTAATACTCCATATTCATTTCAACGGCACAATCACAACTCTAATATCATAAGTTTATCTATGCAACTTTCTCTTTCCTACCTTCTCACAATTTCACGATACTGATACCATAACGCATTAAACCTACAAATCGCCATCAGTGCACTCCATAACTTTACTGTCTAATCACCAAACAAATCATAGCAATTAATTCCCTTCCATAAACCAACCCAGGCACTCGCATCCCAATAGAGCCATAGCCCAATGTATCGCCACTACCAATCAAGTGGTCGTAACCTCACCAAAACCTTGCCATTGGCAAGTTCTCAAAACTGAACTACTACTACTACAATTAGACAAACCCACGACTTCCAAGAATCAACTACTCCCACTTTATATTCACCAAGATCATCTGAGTTTTTTTTTAATAAATAGATTGAAACATTGGAATCTCCACCAATCTTACCTTTAATCATCTCCTAATAAATATCAACAAATTCATTGTGTATTTCCTTAGATAAAAATAATAATTGACCCCTCCTAAAAGAATATAACCAAATCTCTAATAAGATTCTAAGGATAGGAACGAAGGGCCAATCAAGAGTAACAATTCAAGAGTATCTGGCTATCCAGGACATACAGAGCATTACAAAATAAGAAAATCTTAGCACACACCCACGAAATTCAACTAGCCCATCATCCATACCAACTTGTAGAAGTCCTCTAAGTTGCCTTCTTAAGTCAATCTCCAAGTTTACTACCACAAATACCAACTCATCAGATTCAATAAAATCATAGTCCAACTCCATTAAGTCATCAAGGTACTTGTAAAATATGTGCAACGATCCTAATATCAAATAAAATCATTTGCTACATTCTTCTCCAATACCCTATCCAAAGTCTACAAAAAAATAATGTTCCCACCGAATGACAACTATCTCCATAATACTATGCGGTACCGAAGCACATCAAATAACAAAAGTTCTTACAAATGGCAGTAGGACTATGGGGACTCGGACCTCCACTAGATGAACATGATAGAAAATGAAAGCAAAAGTTTTTTTTTTTTTTCAAACATAAGCTCTGATACCACAATTGTCACACCCCAAAAATGAGAAGTGACCGGCCGTGAACCATGAGGCTAATCCATGGAACACGCAGCCTGAATAAATCCAAGTAACCGAAAATCAAATGATCGCTTTTTCATTATTAATCAAATCAAAAGCCAAATGTGTCTCATCATAAACATGGGGCACAACCATCCCATGAACCAAACAATATCCAATGATCCAATAATAATAAAAAGAATTTGTTTTCTGACAATTGTTTTCAATGCGGAAGCGTTTATTAAAATAAAATTAGAATGAGACACCCTAAGGAGGTCAACCAAAAATAAATCCCCGAGATGCTACCAGAATCCTTGCCTAACTTTCCAACTAGCCTGAAAGAGAAGTTGGAATAAATCCGTCAGCTGACGAGCTCAGTGAATAGCAAGTATGTATAATAAATAAAGTTGAAAGCGGGGATTAAAATAATTTACCATTAAACATAATTTGGCACACGAGGTGTCCAGTGGAATAATAAATTAATCAATGAAGCATTTAACCAATAAATATTATTGGTGGTGATCACAACATTAACTCCATCAACAATGGGGAACCATAATCAAATAGTACCATGGCCAAAATAAATCTCATGAAAATTGGATCCAATATCGAACTTAGAGTCACCAGGGTTGGCAGCCCGTGGTACTTTTCCCTAAGACGATCCGGCGAAAGAAAGCCGTTGAGCATTAGGGTCACCGGCCTAACACGGTCTTTTCCCCAATGGCCAGGGTCACCAACACGAGAAGGAATAAGTTCCCTGGACTTCCGAAATAAATGTTCCCATTAACATCCACCAAGATCCCACCAAAAAGAATATTATCAATTGATCTCAGAAAATTCATCGCATGCCAATTTATAGAACAACTTATAAATAGTTTTGAGTCTCCGAATAACATTCATATAAATTTCTGAAGGAAATACTTTTAAGGGACACAGGGAACTTTTCGAATATACGTAACATGCTTAACTACTCACCTGGGCCCAAACGTAATGCAATCGAACACGCAAAAAGGAGGTTAACCTGAACAGAAGAACAATACAAAATGACTATAACTAATCCCGAAATGACATAATCTAACAGAAAAAGCCTACACCTAAGTGACCCTCTAAAACCCAAGGCTTCTTTTATCCCAAAATCATAATGCCACTGTATTCCAATTCCCATTCTCCCAAATTTCCTACAGCCTCTCAACTTCAAGCCACCACCAATCAAAATTAACAATAAACTAAGATTAGTAGTAACTAAGAAAAAAAAACATAGTTAGCACGAGCAATTCCAATCACCCGAACCACCACCCACACGACACAACACTATCACCCCATATTTGGCCAATATTCTCCACGCCGCACACCGCCACAAACACCGAACCTCCTCTCTCTCTCCGATTAACCACATCAAGTAATCCCTCCACAAACACTACAAATATCCCAATAATTTCACTCGACACTTGTGCGGCAGTGTCCAATCCATGGACCTATTGCTTTGTGAAATGGTAGATCAAAATAACGAGAGAGATGAAGTGAAATATTACCTCGAAAGAATCCAAAGTTAATCTCCTCTCTACGACGGCTGCTGCTCTTCTCGAAAGTCGACGTTTCTTAAAACCAACCCTAATGAACTGGTGAAATAATATGCCCAAGATAAAGTCTATCAAACTACTCACTAATTACTCGCGTTCTCCCCTTAATAATAGGTAACCACTTAATAAAAGTATTTATTACGGTACAACACCAAATACTAAAACAATTTAGACTTATACCCCAACACTATAATTGTGCCGACAACAGTTATATTAGCCGGAGAGAAAAATATCAATTAGGATCCAAACCATAAAATCCTCTTCTTTTATTTTTATTTTTATTACAGAAATATAATTCTTAGGAATAAGGAAAGGCGGGGTGTAACACGTGATGATGAAGAGGGTACTCATTCTAATATTTCTTTCCTATAATTAGTTGCTTATAGAAGTTTTTTTTTTAATCGTCAACAAATTAAACAGTAGCAACTCCAACATCTTATAACCCGATGCTCATAGCAACTTTCCTCCAGTGTGTGTGAGATTGTGTATACTTGTCACGCACTCGCGCGCACACACATATATGGAACAACATATATTTTGAATAGATTTCTAGGAATGTATATATTTTGTACAGGAATGTATATAACTCTCAAACACATGTACTCCAACAGGTAGAATTCCTCCCCACTTGGCGGCCATAAAAGGGAGAGTTGAGGTGATACCAGCATTGCTTCGAGCCAAACCAGAGTCGATTCTTGAGAAACTAGACAGAGGAGAGACTGTTTTGCACTTGTGTGTGAAATATAATAGGCTAGAAGCTTTAAAGACACTTGTACAATATCTGCAGACTAATGACAAGAAGTCCCTTCTCAACTCCGGAGACAATCATGGCAACACTATCTTGCATCTTGCTGCAGCCCTCAAGTAAATGGATGTAAGTATTTGTGTATACATGTAGTTACCCTCACCGATATGAGGAGGACTAAACTATTCAATTTGTCCATTTATGGGTCCTTCTCGGGTATACTTTGATAATGGAAAGTTCTTCTTTCAAACTCAACGAAACCAATAAACTAGGTCAGAAATAAAGATGAAAGGTTTTAAACTATTTAATTGACTCATATTGCATCACTACAAGCTACAATTTTTCATCCCTTTATCCCTTTTTGAACATTTCTAACCGAAAAGGAGAAAGAGAAATTAATCTCTCATGTAGGGAAGCGTATTGAAAAAAGCAAGAACAACTTGTAAACAATCTCAACCTCACAATGTCAAGAAAGCTCGATCTATGTTTTCTTCGTTATTCAAACTTAATCACCTTGTCCTAAGCTTTAGGATGCTTATTTATAGACTATGAGACCGTATCAATTTTGTGGTGGACCACTGTTTGTACGTAGACATCGAGCCGGATACCGAGTTATACATACAATAATCTAGGAAGGAAAATCTACTCTAATTTTCTCCAGCTTTAATTAGTTTTAGTTCTTGCTCTTAATTTCCAACACTAATGGCACTTTGGATGTGCAGACCATAAAACATCTGTTGGAAATAAAGATTGTCAAAGACAATGCCAATGTCAAGAACCGGAAAGGATTTACTGCTTTGGATTTTGTGGAGCATTGTCCTAACAGAAACCTAAATACCATGGAAATCCTACAGTTTCTTTTCCAAGCTGGTCTTTGTAGACCTGCTTACGGTGGGTCGAATCTCAAGCCCGAATCACTACCCGATAATCCTCCTCCGCCGCCTTTCGGTTGGCGGCGGAAAGCTGGAGAAGTACTGCAAAATATTTATCTGTTTTGGATCAAGTATTTCAAGGTTAACCATACCTGGCTCCGAGAGGTACGTACTGTCGGATGGTTCACACACTCTCTCCCTCTCATTCCAACGAGTTTCCACAGTTAGACACAACTACACTCATACATATGCATAGCTATAAATCATTCAATCAAATCCTTCTACCACGTTTTTAAAGCAAAATTTAGAGTTTGCGAAGTGGAAGTCACCGGACTAGGCATGTGGTTCTCCGAGTCCTTCTACAACCACACACAAATGCATGCATAATTATACAACACGCCCCAAGTGTGTTCTGTAATTGTGTGTGCAAATTGTCTGTGGTTGTATCATTTTTTGTGGTGCCCCATCCTGAGCCCAAAAAGTGATTTGGATCGTTTATTTTCTTTGTGGCTAGACGAGTACTTTGTCTCGTATGTAAAAATCACACAGTCGGATAGCGGTATTTGTCTTCAAAAAATTAATGGCTATTACTTATTCCGTCCCAAAATGATAGTCCCTACAAAAAGACGTGCAATTTTAGAGTTAAAAAAAACTTTCCTACATGATTTTTCGTTTTTCTTTGCACCAAATTAAAGATCTCCACTAGTTCTGTAATTTGATGCGAAAATTTCAAAACAAAAAGGGAGTCCCCTTCTATAAAATTAGGATCTTCAATTAATTTGCTGTTTTCGTTCCCGTGCTTTTTCCGTACCGTTGCCGTGCCCGTGCTTTTTCCGTGCCGTTGCCATGCCAGTGCTTTTTCCGTGCCATTGCCGTGCTCGTGCCACATTTTTCAAAATAACTCAGGGCCGGCCTTGACATGCATGGAACAGCATGAATGAATATAATGGGACAACGCGTGGGCTGTTTTTGGATTGGGGTATGAGGAAACCTACTCTAAACTAGTACATATATAAAATCATGCATAAATGTCAAAGTCATCCACTCCTTCCCTTCCACACCTTCGTTTACTTCAAACTGTATCACAATCCCCACCCCCCCCCCCCCCCCCAAGAAAATGGTGGGCGGCAATGTGTCATTGGAGCAGACCCCAACGTGGGCTGTTGCCATTGTTTTTTTTTTTTTGTGTTAGTTGCGATTTCCATTGGCCTTGAGCATGTTATCCATCTCATCGGCAAGGTATGCACAAAAATAGCACCGCCGCTCTCATATGTTCTTTCCGAATTAGTCTTATACTTACATTTATGTTTTTTTTTATCAAATTTTTGCTAATATTTATATTTTCTTTTGTTGGTGGGGCGAAGAGTTGATGTTGTTGGGGTTCTTATCCTTGCTCCTAATATGAGGAGAAGGTCTAATTTCAGCAATATGCGTATCAGAGACCATGGGGTCGACATGGCATCCCTGCAGTAAGAAACGAAAGGAGGAGCTGACTACGGAGTCCGATTACAAAGAAAGGGAAATTCCCCGGAAGCTTTGGTGGCGGCGGGTTCAACTGACAAATGAGCGGAAAAGGCATGACTAGTACTCGATTTAATTTTTTGTAGACTTTCACTTTTTTTTTGAATGTTTGTTTGGAATTTTTTACTCCCTCCTTTCCTAAATAAATATCCGGCACACAAAATTATTAGATCTTTCAAAAGATGCATTTTTTTTTTTGGTAAATGTCAATTTTAATCACCAAAACACCATATACAAGGACTCAGTCCTTACACAAAAACCAGAAACCAAAGCTCCTACAATGAGCAACACAGAAACAAAGAGAAACAACAAAAAAGGCTAGCCCAAACTTAGGAATCATGATCACTCCCCAAGACTTCGAGGGAGAACCCCCATCTCAAACATATCTCCTTGTTAGCTTCAGTTTTGCAATGATCCTTCCATGAACACACCCTGGCCCGAACACCAGTTGTGATTGCTTCATTCAACATATTGACAGACTTCACACCCCTACCAAACACCCTGGTATTCCTTTCCAACCATAGGTAGTAGATTGCAGCTGAAAAGGAGAGTTTAATTACCTCAGCTTGAAACAACTTGTGGCTGCAAAATGATATAGCCCAAACAAGCTCAGAATTCCAAGTACTAATCCCTGGCTGGACCAAACATTTGAGAAGCATAGATTCCCACACTTCTTTAGCAAAAGCACAATAAAAAAAGAGGTTTTGGTGAGACTCGGGGACCTGTGCACACAGAATACAATTTGCATCCACATTCATGCCTCAAGTTCTTAATCTATCCTTAGTAGCAAGTTTCTCCAAGGAACAAAGCCAACAAATAAAAGACCATTTAGGTACCCTACCAGGGAACCAAACCACTGAAGTCCATGGCATCTTCACCCCAGGAGGTCTCATAGCCTTCCAAGTGGACCTCATACAAAACTGTCCACTTGGAGAGGGAGTCCAAATAAAGTCATCATCCTTTTCAAGGTTAGGCAAGAATGAGCTAGGAGTATTAGCCATAATATGTTGAGTAATTCTGTTCTGAGGCCTAGGCCAACGCCAGCTATTATTCACAATAATTGAACTCATCTTTGCAGATAGAGACTGCCCTAAATGAACCACAACCGCCTCACAAAGGGTCTTATAGAGTGGGCCCATAGGGTGACGGTTATGAAGCCAAACCCAAGTATTCCGACCATTGCCAACCACATGCTTCACCATGCCTTGAGCTAAAACCCTTGGCTTTAAAGCTTCCTCATAGTCCAGGATGAATTGATAGGAGTATTCATATGCCAAAAGTTCTGATTTTTTATAACATAACTATGAATCCACTTAACCCACATTGTTTCTGCTTTTTTGCAAATTGCCCAGAGGTGTCTAAGCATAGAAGCCTTGTTCCACAACTTTAAGGGTCTAAATCTCAGTCCCCCTTCACTTTTAGGAGTATAAATTTGACCCCAACTTACCTTTGCTCTAGAACTTCTTAATTCAACACCAGTCCATAAGAAATCCCTCAACATAGCCTCAATTTTCGCCAAAAGACAGAAGCCAATTAGACCAACTCAGAATTCTCTGATGAGTTCTATCTCGAAGTGACACACAGTCTTCATATTTAAGTCTTGTAGAGATCAAAGGAACACCAAGGTATTTGACTGGAAGGGATCCCTCAGGAATTGGTAGAATCTGAAGAATATTTGCCTTTACTCCATGAGAAACCCCAGAGAAAAAGAAACAACTCTTCTTGTCTCAAACCTTTCTCACCCTTGAAGAAACCTTCCAGCTATCCATTAATCATCACAGAAAACATAGCAAAAGTGACACACTGCTTGATCCAAAAAATATAGAGATGCGGGAACTCCATGGCAGTCATGACATCAAACAAAAATTCCCAGTCTACCGAGTCATACGCCTTCATAAGGTCAATCTTTATGGCACATCTAGGAGGAGAAGCATCCCTATGGTAACTTCGAACTAACTCCTGCATCAGTTCGCCAAGGCAACGGTGGTGTTCCGACGGCTTGCGGTTTAGCCGAGTCAACCCTGGGAGAAAGTCGCCGACGCAACCTACAACACCCACGGTAGGCGGCGAATATTTCTTAAGGAGACTGTGGTATCACACAGGACTCAGTTTGATATTCTCGAATTCAGTTGTATCTCAATTGTTTCAATCTATTATTTATCTGTATTTTGCTTCGATTATGTAATTGTTACATTATCAATGAAATTGTTCTCTGGATTTTCTGTATATGCCGAGAGATTTTCCCAACATCAACAGGGGCAGAGTTGGAGGACACGATCCGACAGTGGCACGTGTCCTTGGAAGAATACCTTGTTTAATCCTTTTGGGAGGAGGAATAGGATTATATACCACCGAACCTGCGTAGTTGAATTGGAAGGGGAGCTATTGGTAGTTGTTCGAAAACTATATCAGTATATACTCTTTCGGGAGAGACCATGGTTTTAACTTTTAACAGCAATTTGATAGCTTATGGATAACACCCTATTTCTGATGTGCCTTGCTGGAACTGGGAGTATTTTTGTCCTGTTTGCCCACCTCTATTGATAACACCCTATTTCTGATGTGCTGCATTGCTACTTAGGAGGCGTTTCCGGTAAGCTAAAACTTGTGGATAACTTCTAGGCTTCGTTTGTTTTGATGTAAAATGTTTTACAATGTAAAATATTTTTTCAGAAAATAAACTTCAAACTGTTATTTTCCGGTGTTTGGTTGGCACTTGAAAATATTTTCAGAAATCAACAAAATAGTGTAGAGAGAGAGATAGGGAGCTTAAACGGTGAAGAGATATGAGATTATTGGAATTGAACGTGGGTTAGGACTGACAATCGAGGAAACTGAGCAGTGAGAATTGCAGTAGAAGGCACTGGGTTCATTTCGGAAAATAACTTACGGAAGATTTAAGGGTAAGTCATTTTCATCCAATTGATGGAAAATGTTTTACATGTAAAATATTTTCCTCATTTTTTACACAACCAAACACCGGAAAATAGGTAAAAACAAACGGAGCCAGTGTATCTATCATTTGTTAGTCCTTTAGTAGGAACTACCCGTAATAACAACTTCGCAAATGGGTATTATCAAAAAGAAATTCATCGTTCCCGACTATTTTTCTCCCTAAATGACTATTTGAGTCAAATTTTTATCTTGGTATGATTGGGGATAGTCTTTTCTTTTCTACATGTCCATGAAGTCTTGGAAAAATCCAAACATCTCTGGTAGGAATTTATCGAACAAACCACACTTAAAAATTTGACGAGGGCACCTGAACCCAATTCTTATAATGACGAATATTAGCACAATTAAAATTCCTAGAGTTGCACACTATTTGTTGAAGAGCAGTATCTTTTTGAATTGTCTAAACATACAAACGAAAGCACTTTTTGCAGGCATGTGATCATTTTTGTATGAAGGTTACGGTAACCATTAAATTGACAAAGATTTACAAAATGAAAGCATTATCACCAATTTCTCTACCAAACTAGATGATAGATGATAGGTGCTTAAATACCAAATGTGCGGTGGAGAAAGAGGTTGAAGACAAGTAATCATTCAATGCCACCTGCGTCCTTACGCTTGGGCCTAGTTTAGTTCATAATTTATTTATTTATTTATTTTTAAAAAAAATTCGTCAAGACAAACCAATAATTCAAAAAAAATGATGCTAAATTATCAAACGTTATATTTTCTTAAATAAAGACAAGAATATAATCTAAAAAATCATTTATCCAAACTAGACTCTTTAATTTGTGATATTAAAGGGTCTTAGATACCACGTGATCACTCAGCTCGCCCTTTTAAAAGGAAGGCCAACTCAAAATGTCACCATTTCGTTTCCAGGGAAAAACTTCTTTACGGAGCAACCCGTTTACGGTACTCAATCGCGTGCGTTCAAAGGTATTTTGGGTGGTCCGAATTTTAAAAAAACTATTCGAGTGAATAGATAAACTACTCTAGCGAATAGTTTTTTAAAAATTCAGACAAACCAAACTATTAATTGTCAAAATGGATGGCTGAGATCGCTCAATTCCGTAAAGAGTCGCTTTGCAGCGCTTCCGTAAATAAGTTTCTCGTTTCCCTCTCCCTTTCTAATTTCTATCCTCATTCCTCACTCTCCCTCTCTCTCCCCAGTTTGGAAGTTTGCACAGTTGGGAAAAAGTTTCACATCTTCAAAATCTCAAATAAATTTTCCTCAGCTACCCAGCAGAAACCAGGAAAATTCGTCGGGGGAAAATGGCGAAAATGTGCAAGTTCGGATCACTTGGGTGCATCTCGTTACTTCTCTTCTGGGTGAAGTTGTCTTCCCTTACTACCCAATGATCACTTTGATCATTGACGTCAGTTGAGGGGCTGCCATAACCCATTTCAACAAACTATCTCCATGTCTCATTGTTCCAATGAAGATATCAACCAAATGAAATCCTGATTTATGCGTGACTCTTGTCTCTCTGTCAAGCGGAAAAAGATTGGTCCCAAAGCGATGCACGCCAGGTGCTTGACATGTTTTCTGACCGAGCTGGTAAGCTTGATGGTACAAAGTTGAGTGGCTTGTTTATGGAGTCTTGTTCATTATTTCTTTTCCCCTTAACCCAGATTATTCCTACAATCAACTCTAACTGGTCTTTACATAGCTTGGATTATCATATTTCCAACTTCTCAAAGGCATTACAGGAGTAAAAAAGCACCGCAGTACAGTTTGGAATAAGTAGCTGCCTATGTATATCAGGCGATTTGTTCGTCCAAGAAACTTACTCACCAGCCTAACCCCAATGGTTCGTTACTTTGCCAACAAGCCTCACGTCAATGAAGTCTCCCGTTACCTTCAACGAGCTAAACTCATTGATTCAATTCGACTGGCTCTCCGGTCTAATTCTCCGAGGTCCCTCATCCCACTTTTAAATGATCCCGCTTTAGATTCCTTTGTAGTCGCCAACGCACTCCGATGTGCTCCCTCTCCGGAATCTGCCCTCTCCCTAACCGAAACCCTACAAACTATACCACATTTCAGACATACTCAATATACACTCTATGCACTGGCCATAATCCTTTCCAAGTCTCAACAAACTGCAAAACTTAAAGCCCTCATTGAAGCCATCAATTTGGGCGAATTCCCAAATGTTGCACGTGTGAGCTTCATGGATTCCATGCGGTGGTATGCTGCTGCGGGAGATCTTGACTTGGTTCTTAGTGTTTGGAATGAGTGGAGACCGTTGCAGAAACGTCCTTGTATCGAATCTTACAACATTGTGTTGGGCCTTTATGCGCGAATGGGAAAGAACTCTGAGGCAACAAAGATTTTCTCTATGATGATTGATGAAGGAGTAGTTCCTAATTCTAGAACGTATACAGTTATTATTGAGCATCTTTTGAGCTCAGGACAACTAGATTCAGCAATGTGCATTTTTAACGCATTGCCTTCAATGAGGATCAAACGGACACTTAGGCAATATTCAGTTTTGGCGGGGGCATTTACCAGTAATGAACAATTTGATGTGGTTAAGAGTTTGTTAAACAAAATGCTGAATGACGGGATATTTCCTGGTCATGCTATGCAATCTTCATTGCAGCGGATGCAGGAAGAAGGATTTCTTGAGGAGACGGACGAGCTTATTAAAGAAATGTTACCTGATGAAAGGATCAAGCATATAGGAGTATTCACGGATGAGGATGATGATGATGAGGATCACAATGATGGTGATTGTGATGGTCGTGAAGTTAAAAGTTGCATTGGTTATGGTAATGTGAACGCAGTTCGGTTAAAGTCATGGTTAGACCCAGCGGCTTTGGTGAGTGCTTTGCATAATTGGACACATGAGGAGGTATCAGCATTAGAAGATGCAAATATTGTGTGGACAAGGCGATTGGTTTGCAAGATGATCAGAAATTTCAAGTCAGCTGAAACAGCATGGCAGTTTTTCTGTTGGGCCGCTACTCAGCCAGGTTTTACTCACGATGTTTACACAGTATCAGGGATGATTGGTAAGTTGGCACGGCGTGGTCACACTGATTTAGTTAATCAACTCATGTCTAAGGTCAAAAGTGAGCAGATGAAATTGTCATTCAACACAATAAGATTGGTTATTGACTTCTATGGAATGTTTCGCAATGGTCATGCTGCTATAAAGGTCTTTCGCGATGTCAAATCTCTATGTGGTCCCATGTCGAAAACCAATCTCTTTCTTTTATATTCATCCCTTTTGTGCACATTGGCCAAGTGTAACATGAATTCCGATGCCCTAGATACACTTGATGAGATGATACTGGGAGGTATTCTACCAGATATCCGAACATTTTCTGGATTGATGCATCACTTTGCACTTCAGGGAGATATTAAAGTGGTGCAGAGACTCTTTGGAATGGTCAAGCAGAGTGGTATAGAGCCTGACGCTTATATGTTTAGAATACTTATTCATGCTTTCTGCAAGTGTGGCAGAGCTGTTCTTGCATTGAGGTTTTTTGAAGAAATGATGAACTCTAGTTTGATGCCTGATGGTGCCACTAAACTTTTGCTTGTTAAGAGTCTTTGGAACGAAGGTAAGTTTAGAGAGGCAGCTTTTGTAGAAGAGCGGAGTGTGTTGATAAATGCTGCTCTTCCACTTGTATTTGGCTGTCATTCGTACAGTGTTAGCTCTACAGATCTCACAAGAGTTCACAACATTTATTCTGACAGCTTTGCAACCAATTGTGAGAATAGTGAATCAATTGATGTATCGAACCTGTAATATGATACAATGCTGTTACTGTCAGCTTCATAACAACGCGATAACATTATCTCTTTTAAGTTGGGCGTATTCTGTTTTCTCCCTGAATTCTTGAATAATTTGAAATATGAACAGTAATGAACGACTTTCGTCTTTGGCATGCATTGGTTTTTTGATCTTTTTTATTTTATGTTCTTGTTCAGTTTGGAAAGAGGCCAGCTTTATAACGTTATGAAGGACGCGGACACAATAAGTTATCGCAAATAGAATTCATCAACTGGTTCTACGTATGGTTGCAGTACTATTGTTGGACGGTATTTCACCACTGCTCCCAACAGAGCTGTCCAGCCTGGTTATCTAATCCAATTACGAATGACAAGGAGGTGATAACGGAGGTAACTGTAAAACTCCTAGAGTTGTATGGATGGCCATTGTACAGAGCCAAGATTCATGGTTGGGTCTTCACTGCCAAAAAAAAAAAATGACAAAAGAAACACAAATACTTCAGAAAAGATATGATATCTGTTTCACTAGAATGCTTGAAAATGGCGTACTTATTGCACCTCGCACTAGGAACTTAAGCGGTGTTGCCAGTTATTGTTGAATCCATGCCCGAAGACCTGCTAGTTATTATCGAATCCAAACCTTCAATATTTTGCAATATGTCGGCGCATTTGTAATGTTTGCATTACGGACCACAAGTACACTCAGTCCATATTTTAGGGATCAAAAAAGGTAAATTAACATACAATAAAATGACCACAAAGCCCATGAGTTGATGGCTAGGGTCAGGATGACTTTGATGCACATTCTAACCATTGGGGGTCAAATTTTTGCAATTGACAGTTTGGGGACAAAAATGACTCAATTAATACATAGGTGACCGAGAAAGGTAAATAAGCCTCCATGATTCGTACCAAGACTTTGGCACAATGGCAATTCACCTCCCCAACTCTTAGAAATAACCAAGCTCACCCGCTCGTGGTTTTGGATGTAAGTTCTATGCTAACACCGTTAACAGAAGTTGTTAACTGACCATATATAATTGCCGGTTGGTGTTGGATGATAGTGCTATGCTAACACCAACAACAGAATTTAACTGACCATAGTCGCAGCTGATCGGGGGAGGGGAGGGGATGGCAATGAGAGTTGGAGAGGTGACGGTGGCGGGCAAGGAAGATGTACGGCCAGTGGTCAGGAAGAGGATAAGAGGTTGAGTCATATACTTGTGCAAAACGGTATTTCTTTGGTTTTCCAACTAAATGTTGCTGGGCAAATATAAAAACCTAGGTTATTGGGCACTGATTTGCAGCCAAATATGCTGAACTTAAGAGATCAGCCAACTCATCATTGTGAGTTCAACCTTCGCCTCTTTAAGCAATTATTTGAGAAGTCAAATATTGTCTGATCTTCAAAACGAGGACCTAAAAATATACATATATTTTTGTCAAGAAAAATTCGGCAACGTTTTGTAGTGAATTAGAAGAACCCGTCGGCATCTAGTAACAAGCGACAAAAGTTTGTACAAACATTTTGTCTGGACAAACATGTACTATTGTTTTCAAGTTTTCGTTTTGCAGATCAGACAATATGTATCTTAGAGACCTATTAACACATTCGACGGATTTGCAACCAATAAGGTTTGGAGGCCGACTAATTTTTTCCAGCGATTGAATCTCGATGTCAACTAGATGAGCCAACTGCTACAATTTTTACTCGAATTCAACCCAGCTTTGCAAGAGAATGAGAACAAATCAAGAAATGGAAAAATCTTTGCCTAAAAACAAACAAACTGACTACTAAGGGAAAATCATTCAGTGTGGAGTGATCTGGAGCCTGCCTCTTGATCGGTATCGCTAACAGAAAACACTACCCACTTCGATTTTCGATTTCTTTATCGAGATCTCTCTTTCACAACCAAAGCGATAACTTAAATATGGGCGTGGTGATAGCAAACATAAGAATATACAATTTTGAAGAACATATTTGTTGAAGTAAGACGTGAGAGGAATCTTCAAAACTCCCCAGCGACGTAGACTGGCTGAGCAGTTTGAAAAAGACTGCAGTTGAATTGGGCCGCCATTGGGTGAAAACCAACAGAGGATTCATTGACCTTGCGATATGAAGCGGGTGATGTAGATCTGCACAGTACTTAGCCTTGCATTTGTTATTCTGCAAAATAAAGCTACTTCCTTCAACAAGCTTGAAGGGCAAGAAGGAGATGAAAAAGAAGACAGCAATTCAACATTTCGCAAGAGGGTAGTATAAATTAATCGTTCTGAAGCTGAATCCAAAAGGTGAATCTGGGTCTTTTGATCCCAGGTTTCCAATAAAATTACCATGTTTTCAATCTGAATTGTAGTAGTTGTTAAGGAATCAAATAGATAAAACGGTTTAGATTTGTCGAAGAGAAATCACAAATAAGTGAAACGCAACAAGGCAGCACTCAAACTTAGCGAGCCAACAATTGTTCCAAACCCATTAAATAATTAACATGTCCTCTCCACTCTCCATCAAAACAAAATAAAAAATAAGGACCTGAGAAAATGCTACTACCATTCTTCATTCACGTTTCCCTATTTCTCCCTTTCTTTCTTTTTTTACTTTATGGATCTTGAACCACAATTTTTGCTCCTACTCTTTCGTACTTTTGAGACTGGGAATATCAGCCTGGTATCTTAACTGAGCACCCCTCGAGGCTTTTTACTGCAAACTTTATGAGTTACAATGCAGCAGAAAATTAATCAAATCAACCAATATTGCCTGTTTTTTGGATGAGAAATATTTGGATTCCTTGCTATTGTTTCTAAGATAATCTCTGTCGCTTGCCCTTTATTTCAGATACTCGAACTCTAAATTTGAGCCCAAAAAAATCCCTCAAAAGTCACTCCAAACCTTGAGTCAAACTAATACCACATTGAGTTTTACTCAAATGTGGAATCAAATAAAGAGAGACTCCAACCCTTTACTCTAAATGTACAAGGCCATTTTTGCACCTTTAAAAGCTTTTATCCAAATTTTTATTAAGATTTTAGTAAAGTTAAGACGAGGATTGGAGGCTGCCCTAAGGGGAAACTCATATGCCGATCTGAAGTTATCAAAATATGCATGTATCACCCCACGGCCTGTAGGCTAAAGCGCCCAGCAGAAACCATATGCATTATTTTACGCAAACTAATAACAGGACAAAATATGAATACTATCTCAAAGATTTACGAACACTAAATAAAGAGAAGAGATAAATGATAGTAATAGAAACCCAAAAAGTTCTAAAACGGAATGAAGCTCACTCTTGAAGCTCTAGGTGAAACTGTGGTAGCCTGAGACGGTTTTTGACTTTTCCCAATTGAGTGAAGTGGTCATAATTCTTGAAAGGGACTGCACAATCTCGGCCATGCCTGGGCGGGCAGACGGATCATTCTTTATGCAACTATCAGCGACTCCGGCAACGAAAACGGCAAGTTCTGCGGGATAACTCTCTTGCAGAGAAGGATCCATAACTTCTCCCAAATTCTCCTTGCCATTTTCCTCATGAATCACGGGACTCAAGACATCTGACAAATGCCCATTTACCCCTCCATATAACGCGGAAACTTCTTTCCCAGTAAGTATCTCAAGTAACAGAACCCCAAATGCATAAACATCAAGCTTTGTGGAGATGAATCCATTCTCCAAATACTCCGGAGCCATGTACCCTTTTGTGCCAACAATATGCCTTGTCAAGGCAAATTCGCCTTCTTGCCCATCAGCTGACCTCGCTAGACCAAAGTTGGCAATCTTAGCCCTCAACTCGCTATCAAGAAGAACATTGGTGGTCTTTAAATCCTTGTGGACATAAGGAGGAGAGGTGTAGTTATGAATGTAATTAAGCCCCGTAGCCACATCCAAAGCAATCTGGATCCTCTGTGTCCAACTCAGAATTCTTTTATCGATGTTGTCGTGGTAAATCCAGTCACTCAGGGGTCCATTGTTAGCATATTCATAAACAAGATACCAGTGTCCATCATGAAAACAGACACCTGATAGGCATATGAGATTGAAGTGGCTGATCTTGTTTAGCACACTGATTTCCTGTGACACATCTCCATCCATTTTCTTGATGGCAGCAAAATCACCCTTGATTGTACCGCGGTAAACAGATCCTTTAATCCAACAACTGGGACTGAAATTGTCCGTCGCGGATTTGAGTTCCTCAAAAGTATACACTTTAAGGGATTGAGCTATTGCGGCTATACTCTCCAGAAACTCCGCGGATTCTTCTTCCTCAACCTTGTTCTTCCCCTCTGGTTTCTCAATTGCCTCAAAACTCTGCGATGTAATAACCGAAGCAGAAGCTTGCTTCTTCTTCTTATTTTTCCTGCGAATGAATATACAGAAAGCAATACCCCCAATGACCAACAAAAGACTAACACCTCCAACAACGCCGACAACAACATACACCCATGTTTTCTTGGAGCTGTTATTCGACGACAAAGAGAAAGGCGGCGGTGGAGGAGATGGAGGGGGCGGAGGCGGCGCTAGGGTTTGAGAATATGTTGGTGGGGTTTGTAGAGGAATTAAAAGGGTAGTAAAGAAATAAATAGTGGAGCCAGATGACAACTCATTGGCTTCAAGAGTGCTCATGTAATCAACCCCAAACATCGTACTTATGGAAGGAACATCTTGATTCTGTGCAACTAAATAGCTCAACAAATATTTGACACCATCATCACTCTGGTTCTTGGTAGGACAAGCACATCTCAATGGAACAGAAATGTTAGCTCCGGTCGACAAACCAGTGGCCGGAATACTGTTCTGAGCCTGAAGAGCTTGACATGTCGACAGGCTTTCAAAGGTGTTGTTTGCAATCGAGAAATAAGTATTACCTGGCTCAACAATATAAGAAGTGTTGGATTGGTAATACTCACCACCTGTGCAAGAACACGTGACAGGAACAATCACCAATTTATCTGGTTCTATTGTCGAATTCTCAGAAACTGAATTGATTTGAGAGACTTGTGATGGGTCTGAATTAAGTAGCTTAGAGATGGAGGAAACAGTGTTGTAGGGAGATTGGGATCTGAAGGTGAGATAAGCTTGGCAAGTGGTGTTTGGGCCATTGCAGGTGTATCCCAGAACGGAAGTGGAGTTGTCTGCGATTGTGCATGCGGTTGTGGCCTTCCCAACGTAAGGCTGTTGGGCGTGGATCAACCAAGGTGGAGAGATGAGGAGGAACGAGAGAGAGAAGATGAGCAAGGCGAAAACATCCATTGTTCCCCCTCCCCCCCTCTGTTTCTTGTTTTTATTCCTCACTAGCGAATTGTGAGTGCCTGCGGCACTACCCACCCTGGCCGGTTTGGTTTGCGGTTTAGACGGTTTGGCTTAGTCGGTTGAGCGGATGAAAAGCAAATTGTCAATCACGGAAAACCCCGATGTTTATTTCTTGTAGAGGTTGTACCTACAAATAGACGACGAATTGTTCAGTTGCAAAAAATTGAATTGAAGGTTGTATTGACTACTATATTTTCTTATACTGAGAAATATTTTTAAAATATGAGTCATGGCATAGGTTGCCTTTTTTCAAAAAACACTACCATACGAGTAGGACCTGTGTCTAAAGGCAAGACGTAACATAAATAATGTAGCGGATAAAAAAAAATACATAATTAATGTAAAGCCGACCTAAATAGTGAAAGCCTTGGTACCAAAGTAGTACCATATGCGTGTGCGGTACAATTACGGAGTATTACTCAAAGCAAAGTGGTAGTTTTTAACATCAAACAAAAAATGAGTACATCAATGCTTTGCCATTCAATGGTATTTAAAAGAGGACAAATAGAAAGCCTCAGAAGACCATACATCAGGATAAGATGTTGGTAGCTAGCAACTGATCAAAAGTGAAGATCCCTCTAGTAGAGCTCAACGTTTGGCAAAGTAAAGATCCCTCTAATAGAGCTCAACGTTTTTTGCCAAGTAAAGAAAACAATGCCAATTTCATGCTTAGATTTAGGTAATAACTGGTAACGATGAATGGGAACCTGGTTCTTATACAAAAGAGATGTGGCTGATCCAGTAAAATTCGAAAAATGAGAAACAGTTTCATTGATAACTTCAAGTCATGAAACAGGATTGATAACGTCAAGCCATGAAACAGGCGTAGCCGATTATCAGTGATACCCGAATTTTCGACACCATACTACCAGACATGTCGGAAAAAGGATAAAGCGGAACTAACTAACAACCAAAAGAAAATACATCAAGTGGCTAAGAGCGCACCGCCATTAACCGCATACATCCATTCGAGCACTGCAGTTCCTACAACAACTATTCAAGCGAATTGGTCGCAAAGATCGAGAAATCAATGACCGTGTTCTACCTCTCTTCATGTTCGGCAACTAATTTCAATTTTGATTTCAAACGCAGAGAGAGAGAGGGAGGGAGATACCTTGTGGTGGTGCGCTGGTGGAGGGAGTGGCGCCGCTGGTGGTGCTAAGAGGTGCGCTGCTGCTGCTCGTGGTGGTATGTCAGAGAGATAGATAGAGAGAGAGAGAGAGGAGGTGTGGTTTGATTCTCAAAGAAGTACCGCGTCCATTTACACAAATCGTGTTGAATTGTTTCTTCGTTTTGACCAAAATTTTTGGCCAGCTGGAACCCAGTCAAACATTTGAATAGTCAACTCACCGGGCAATCATTGAGGTGTGTTTTTAATTTTTTTTATCGTTTAGAATTGATTTTCAATCCGGATCGTCCAGAATATTTTTAGATGTGCGAGATTGGGCCTCTGTAGTTTACTAAAACCTCCGTAAAAAAGTTATTCCCTTATGCAACCAATAATGTTTTACAATAATGATGCGGACACAACGATACTTCACCACAACACCAACTACGTACGGACACGATAGGTGCTGAAAAGCACCCATTTAATCCGCCTAATCTACGCTTTGTCGGTCCGTTTATATTGTTACTTGATATATTTTAGCGTTTTGTGGCGTTTGTAGGCCTTGGAGACCGATGATGCAAAAACGTGTAAATTAGAAGGTCTTTTACGAAGAGTTGCCGCAAAGATTGATTGGCTAGCATTTATTCGATGGAGAAAATAAAAGGGAAAATGACAGCTAAGGATGTGTTTTGATAATTAATACCCGCCAATGACATTTTCAGTATTAACAAATGTTCTTAGCTTATTCTTGACGGATATTAATTATCAAAACACGTCCTAAGCCGTCATTTTCCCAAAATATATAAAATTGCAATAGAGATTGGCCTCTTCTACTGTCCACGAGGTTTCACAATTGGAATTGGTAGCAGAGAAAGTAATGGGCTTTCCTAAGCCGATTGTCGTCAGGGCTTATATGGAGAGAAAAAGGAGAGTTTGCGAGGGGGAAGCTCTCGGCTGTGGCAGCTTTCAGCCGTGTTCGGGGAACAGGAGACGACTTCACGGACGAGGACTCCAGCTTCGATGGCCGGCTAATTCCATTCTCTAGGGAGGAGATGAAGCACCGTATCAAGTAACTTGTATATGTATAGGTTTAGGTTTTGATATTCGGATCGATTGTTTAACACTCGTTTCAGTTTTATGGAATAATTTTAATACTTTCAATCTGTTTCGTATTTATATTTGCGGTTTTCAAATACGGAGTTAAACAATGGTATTCTTTGATTGTGGTTGGGGTTCTGAGATAGATTATGCTCGTAAGACGGATTCGTGCCGTTAGGCGGCCAGACCGGGCTAGTGAGACGGTCCGTGTTATGGGATAAAAGTCAACTCAATTATCTTCTTGATGATTATCGGAAGGAATTGCAAGCTCTAATGATAGTCTTTAATGATTCGAATGTTAAACCTAGCCTATGCATATCGTTGTTACGTGGTCGGGGTGGATTCGAAACCCTAGGTCTTTTTCTCATCAGTTTTCAAATCAAATAATTAGTAGCTTTCTTAATTAATTAGTCTTCTGAAATCAAACAAATCAATCTTTACTTTTCCGAATTAATCTAAAAATTAATCGAATTTGTCGTAACTCAGCCAAACTGTCTCCGTCGGAACGATACTCGGTCTTGACCACTATTTTACGGAGTAGTAGTTAATTCTCAGTCTTATAAATTTATATTTGACACGGAACGACGCGGTCAGGACACGATACTCTACAACAATACCAACCACACAGTGGTTGGTGTTGTGGTGAAGTATTGTGTCTGATAGCATGGTTGTTCTACGTATGTCGCCCTCAAGTCCAAAGGGGTGTTCATGGATATTAGTTTGGTTTTGTGATAAACCAAGATCAAACCAACTCTTATGGATTATTTTGAGAACCAAATTGATCCGCAAAAAGTATAGAATTGAACTAATCCAAATCATTAGATGGCTATAGATTTAGTTTTGAAACACGGTTTACTCCAAGTTGAGATAGTGTAGGAACAAAGCATTTAAAGCAACAAAGATTTATAATAAATAAATAAAAACATTAAAATAAAACTTCATCTTTTTACCAATTTTATTAAAGTCACCAAAGGTCACTAAAATAGATTCAGAAAGTCACTAACAAAATGTGTTAATTAATCATAGAATAAGATGAAAGAATATCATGGTTGAGTCTTTTATTTTCTATTGTTTTCTAAATAAAATATCAATTAAGTATAATACTATATGGAATTGCGGTTCGGATCGGATTGAATCCAAAATCGCAGGTATGAATTCGCTAACCAAAAGTCCGCTCTCAAATCTTTTCTCCTCCTTTTGTTTTGATTACCTGGCATATCTCTTTCTTTGAAAAACTTATTCACGAATCAGCCATAAATCGATTTTATACCACTGCAAATAATCATAAATAACCCCAGCCAAATTTTCCTTTCACATGTAGGACAAAATAGCTGTAAGCCTGCACCAAACAAAACCATAGTAACTTTTGTCTGTCTTCCAGAGAGCCCATGTTCTAGAGTCCTTTTCGTTTAACTTTTAGTATTTTTTTGGGAGGTTTTATTCAAAAAAATTGCATTAATTAGTTTCGCGCCAAACTTTTGTAGATTATTGATTCCTTTAAAGTAAAATAACAATAATGACTAAATAAATGTCAAAATGATTCCTTGGAGTACACTTGTCATATGTGGCGCTCTAACTTGCCACATGTGTCACCAAAGTTATATTCAGTGTCTCAGAGCTTCAATTATAGATTTTGTTGTAGAGTTACAATGATAATCCAAAAAATTCTTTCGAATTCGAAGGTGATTTTGAAATTTTGCACTCTCCATTTTATTTTTCAAGATGCATAACCGTAAAATACATTTTATAACTTGCTCATGAGCACCTAAATTGCATAACTGCATAGAGTCATAACCTAAAATTTGGTCTCTGCAACCGGCCCTATAGTTAATTTACTTATTCAACCGCTTGCCTTCTCCATCGATGAACAATGAGATTGTGTTCAAAATATGTGACCAAGTTAGCTCCAAGAAGGTTTGCCATAGTGGGTATGCAAATTGAGAAAGCAAACAAAATGTCTGTCCTATATCATGATGTCATATATTCGAAGCATACGGAGGTCAAACATTCCAAACCTTTGGGCTACTGGAGGATTTTGCTCGGCCGTTAACTTCAGGCCCCCAGAATTAATAGAGATTCGCGTAAACTGGCCCAGAAAACTATGTGACCCAATCCATTGGATTAATGGAAATGGCAAAACACCTATGGACGTCAAGCCATCTTAGGTTTGCCATTTTAGGAAAGCAGGAGTAGCATTTAAGTCGAATAATAATAATTCGTTGGTCCATATTCCATTTAGGAGCCCCAAACTTCAAAAGGAAAGCCAACTCGAAATGTGACAATTTCACTGCTAAAAACGATTTTCCAGAATTGATAAACGAGCCGAGCTCATTTTATTTGAAAAGATAAGAACTTCAAAGGGTGCTAGGAATTGACATTCTTTATCCATCGATTCAATCTTGAACGAGTTTTTAACGAGTCGTCAAACATTAAAACTTATCAAGCCGACTAGTAGTAGATTGTTTGAAAACCAAATAAATTAAATACGTAACAAGTCCTAAACTTGTGTTTGAGTTTTTGACTTGTTAATCAAATTAAAGGTAACTACCCGAAACAATTTCGTTATTTAACAGCCATACCTCTAACTATCATCGATCTCTAAAGCAAGGTAGTTCTTGTAGCGTTTCGACTCACTTAAATCATGATTGTGCGATTCCAACTCACTTAAACCATGATTGTGCGATGAAGGAGGAGGCTGAAGAGGAGTAATCATTCCGTACCACATGCTTGCGTCCATACACTTGGGCCTTGTTTGTTAGTTCATAATATTTTACTTTTTAGATTCCTCTCGTCGAGACAAACTAATAATTCACAAAAAAAAAAAAAACATGATGCTAGATTATCAAACGCTAATTTTTTCTTAAATAAAGACGAAAATATAATCTAAAAAAATCATGAATCCAAACTAGACCCTATAATTTGTGATATTAAAGGGTCTGAGATACCACGTGATCACTCCTCCAAAGTCCAAACCCACCGGCTCTCCCGTATAAAAGGATGGCCAACTCAAAATGTCACCATTTCGTTTCCCTCTCCTCTCACTCTTCCCTCTCCCTCTCTCTCCCCAGTTTGGAAGTTTGCACAGTTCGGAAAAAGTTCACATCTCTTCAACATCTCTCTCTCGAATAAATTTTCTCAGCTACCCAGCAGAAACCCGGAAAATTCATCGCGGAAAAATGGCGAAAATGTGCAAGTTTGGATCCCTTTGGTGCGTCTCATCAGTACTTCTCTTCTGTGGGACGTTGGCTTCTGGTCTGGGATCAAGGAACAGAGCCAGTTTGTGGAAGACATCACATGGTCATCATCTCTTTTTCCCTTCCTCCTCTATTTTTCTTCTAGTACTACGTACTGCTCTCTTGATCCCTGTTTGGTTGCTGAGAAACCTCTCGGAAATCTTGAAGAAACAGAGATACGATAGTAGAAGTCAGTTTCTTCCGCCAACTTTTGCTATTCCTTTTCTGTTCTTTGTTTGTGAAGATTATTAACTAGATTTGTTGTCATTGGTAATTAGTAGTATGTTCAACACTGTCTACGATTTCCAAATAATCATTCAAGTAAATAATTCATTTAGCGATGTATCACGGTAGAGAATAAAGAGATCGATGCAAAAGGAAAAAAAAGAAGCAGCAGTAATTCTGCTTCGCCGACTGTGTACCGTAGAATTTTAATGGTTTTCGGTTATCAGTTTTTTCATGCTCTATATTCATTGAATGAAACATAGGTGGTGCTAGCAGATCCAAACAACAAGCTTTTTTCTCCATCCATCCTTTCAGAAAACTCTCATACTCTCCTTATTTTCAGCTATATATGATGATCCACGAACATTTTCGTTCGCAGGAAATGCACCTGCAGATAACAAGGGTCTGGTGTCACTCATGGCTCCCCAGGACTTGCCACTAGCTCAAGCTCCTAAACCGGTCTTGATCGAAGCTGATGTGGCTGAGCCACCTCTACCCTCGGGGTGTGTCAAAAGCCGCCGCGCCTTTTGATACAGGCAATGAGCTTATATCATCACCTCCAACCCCAGAACCAAATGGGCAGCCTAAAGTTCCGGCAGCCCTCTTCGTGGCTTATATGGCTTCTATGGCTCTTCTACTGGCTAGTCTCCTACTTATGATTGCCTCATTCATATTTATTTTTCAACGTTTGTCCACATTAATTATAACTTTGAAAAGGCATAGTAACTTGTGTCTGTAATTTCTAGAGAGACCATGTTCTAGTTTACTTGATTGTTACTGAAGATCAATTATGTTATTGATGGTCCTTGAAGAGTTACACTGTGCCCAGTATGTACTTATTTTGCTTGCTAAGTTCTCACATAAGTACTTAAGAGGCTGTTCCACTTTCTCATTTTAAGCTCAAAAATTATGTGCTTACGCAAATAATTTTCCTACAAATATGGATCTTGTTTGATAGATCTCATTGAGATCTTTTAAACGGTGCAAAAAAAAATTAAAAAATTATTTTTTATTTTCATAATATTTGAGTTTGAAATTACCTTCTTTTTCAAAAAGTACTTTTTTGGAGAAACTGGAACGGGCCCTACACATGAGAAGTGTTAGTGTAACGAGCGGAGTGAGGGCAATTGGCCCATCACGGGTCCAGTAAAATGGGTTTGGGGGTGCGGCCAAGGTATTTTTGGGATACAAGCCAAATACCGGATTAGGGTTATAATAGAATAGATATAAATACTTCATGTTGTAAACCTTGTTTCAAACAAATTGATAATAAAACAGCAACCGCTCTCTCGCTCCCATGGATGTACCCTATTTTGGAAAACCACGTAAATTCTGTGTGTTGAATCTGTTGATTCTTTTACTGTTTTTGATACTCGCATATTGTGTACATGTGTTTGGTCCTGCAAGAAGGATAATATACGCGTCCCTCCATTTAACTTCATGGAATGACAATACAAAGCCCTTAAATTAGACAAAAATTAACATCAAGCACGTGATAACCGCAAATATTGTTGTTAGCGTTTGTGGGTTTCTTTCTATGTGTTGCAAAAAAAAAAATGGAAAGCCAAAACAGAGAGCAATAGCAACAAAAAGCATCGATTCCACATCAACAGAAAGCCGTACAGTTACTGTACATAAATTACAGCATGGCGACAATCGCTACCGCACCCCCTACGCATGTAAAAACTTGAAAATAGATTCCTCTATGGACATAATCTGAACCAACATCCGAATTATTCCAAAAGTTTCGTGCTAATGGAAAGATCAGCTAAAAACTTTCAACAGGGGCAGAGTGGTCAAAATACTAAGAGATGCATCCCGACTGACGCCGACCAAACCAACCTATCAAATAATGTAGCAAAAGAATGATTCCAAATGGTAACACAACCAGTCAAGCAGGAGGACGGAAACTATCTGTGTCCATTAAAATCTGTGTTTCACCAAAAAGTTTCTCTTCGATGTGAGCCATTCAGTGCAAAGAAGGTAGGTAGGTTGAATCCACCTTGTTTCCATTGTCACGAAGTCCTGTTCCTCTTTTCTTCGAGTACTGATCCCTCTTTGAGTGCGATTTGTGCCTCGTTTTCCCTTCCCAACGCAAAAAGACTAGCGGCTTGTAGATATGACGCGATATGCCAGACGGGAGATATTACTTGTGCTTGTACAGCATCATTCAGGGCTTCCTCTGGCATCTCACTCGAGAGGTGTGAGAGGCTACGACGAGCGAAAACTGTTGGGGAGACCATGGTTCCAACTTCAATGAACTGCAAACAGATACGAAAATTAGCTCCAAGAAAACAATCTATCATCCTTCAAATTTTCTTTTCCCTAAAGAGGATACAGACATCCAGAGGATAAAACTCGTGTGACCTAAAAGCAAGCAGAAGTAGTACCAAATGAAAAAGATCCAGCTTTTAGGTCATAATGCAACGTAGTCGTCAACTGTAGTCTGCTTTGGGTATTTGCAGAATATAATACAGTTTATTTTTACTAGCCATTTTACCATTTTCTGCTCTAACCATCAAAAAGTACGATCAATAACAACACAGGCATCGAGCACCCAACTACCCTTCACTGTTTCTTCCCTTTTGTAACCTTTGGCAATGTTTGGTTGTTGAATAGGATCAGTGCGATGAGCAATATTCTTGGAATAAGTTGGGGCATAATGTATCCCACGGAATGGAATTAGTATAACAGGTATTGGTTACTGTTTTCCCTTATGTTTGGTAGGGACCAAAGTCGGTCCACACTGTTCTGTTCTCTCCCACTCCATCCCACCTCCCCATGGGATGGAGTAGAATCCCACCTTCATGAGAAGTTTCCTATCCTAGCATCCCATGGAATACGAATGGAATGGAAGATAATGTATATAGTCTATCCCACTTTTGTAGGGACCAAACTGGACTGACAATAGAGGAAAGAAAAAAAAAAAAGAATCTCTAGTTTGTATTTTAGTCCACACATCTTTATGCTCTCCTAACAATCTATACCGCATAACTATGGGACTGAGTAAGCCCATCTTCATAGATATAGCGCCCCATCCTACCGACGCTACCCCACTGTCAAGTTGCGAAAACAAATGTCGAATAAAACAGGGTACAAGCCAAAAGTTACCTTTTGCAAAAGAGCAATCAGAAGAATAAATACCGCGAGATAAAAGAGAATTCAATGTATGACATGTGAAAATAGTCACCCAAGAGATGAAACTATAATTAGATGCATATCTAGAACTCAAGGATTGAGGTAGCCAATGGACAACACCAAATTGAAAGTCAGGGCAAATGAATTCAACAGAACTTGATGGTGATTGGTGACCATTTAACCTGCGTATAGCATTCAATTGCAGCTCTGTAGTCTTTATGCCGGAAAGCAGCATCACCCTTTTTCTTTGAGTTCAATGTCTCCTGCACCTGGTTTGTCCACATCTGGAACGAAAGCTGTAACCAAGTAAACCATAGTAAGCACTAAGTAAGGGGTCTGGAGGCAGGAATAGTAGAGAACTACGGAACAAGTTTATATCCGTAATTGTATACAAATAAGAATGTCAACAAATGAATACGATAACTATGAATTCATATCCAACACTACAGTAAACATAAAGGGAAAAGAGTATAAAATCCACGGACAAAATATCCTATGCAAGAAACTTGCAAGCAAGCCTTAGAGGTAGGGTGCTTGTTCCAAGTTCATCTAGTCTAGAGTTCAAGCCCCTCCACCTTCCACTTGAATAGTGTTCTTGCCGGTACATAAAAGAGAAAAAGAAAAACTCCTACACAAATGTGACAAGACAGGTGATGTCCATTCAGTAACTTTTTTTTTGGGTAAGTTATGTCCATTTAGTAACTTGTAAAGCAGAAAACTGAGCAGTTACATTACTATGACTCCATGGCAAAGACAAGGGCCAAGATTGAAAGACATCTATCAGGGTTATGTCATATAGAGAATGAATCTGCTCTGTTGTAACAATGACCTAATTTTGGAGGGTACCCGGGCTAGAGTTTGGTTTCCAGTGTCAATTGAATGCTGGGTACACTTTCCATTGCCCAACAAAATTCAGGAGCTTTTCAAAAATTCCATGTTTTCATAGTTCAGCTTAATAAAGATATCAGTGTAGGATCTTTTCAAGAAAACCATGGTGACAAGACAACATCTATTGTTAAATCAGTGACTCTGTCTACAACTTTCTAAACGCATCTCACACAAACCTCAGTTGCTGCTCCTTCGTCATCTTTGTACCCAAGACTTTCTAAGATCTCATGTATGGCAGTCAAATCCATTCTTAAGCATGCTTCACCAAGTGGGGATAAGGGAAAATCAGTGGCAACATGTGGTAATCCCATTATCTGGTGCGAAGGAACCTGCCAAAAAAAAAATGGTATCAGCTTTCTACACACCGCAAGCAGAAGCTTGAATAACAATCAGCAGTTTTTAAATTAAGTACAACAGATGACAGAAGTTGAACAAAGAAATTTGAGAATTTAGATATAGATAGAGCTATGCCCTTCCAGTTCCCTAGTGGGCATAATTCCATTGCAGCAAGTGAAGAAGCAGTAATTGATGAAGAGATTGCTGATCATAAATAAAAAAATAAAAATTGATGAAGAGATAGCCGGGAAAGTCTAGAGATTTAAAGACAGCATAAAAAGTTTGGTCTAGGCTCTAAGGGCATGCTTATCGCTACAGAAAATAACCAACCTCAGTTTCCGTCTGAAGAGGAACCAAAGCAGCAACTAGAGACTTTGGATTTGGCCTCTCTCTTGGTTCATACTGTAAGCATCTTGAAGCTAAACGTACCAAATCAGTCCCTTCGTCAATAGAAAACTGGCCTTCCAAGCAAGAATCTGTTAGCATCTGAATATTCCTGTCCCGAATAAGGTCAAGAGCCTGCCATAAATAAACAGATGGAACATTAGTTACAAAAGTACATGAAATGAAGTATAACAAAGTTATCAAGTGAATACCACAAATATTGTAGCATTGGATGTTAAGAGACAAATTTCTAATAAGAGTTGTGTCATCAAATCTAATGAGACCTGCAGTGGTGAAACTAATTAAAACCTCTGATCGACAAAAATGAAAGCATGTCCAGCAAAAGTCCACTTCTTACTTCTCTGAAACTTCTTCTATTTCAGATAACAATCAAGATGCTCACACAAACAATTCTTCTAAAATATTGATCACCCAAAATATCTGAAAGCATCACTTGGCTTTTCACGAAGTGTATATATATATATATAGAGAGAGAGAGAGAGTAAGCTTCTAATGCAGACCTCCGCATCCAAGCAAAGTGCAGACCACCCCATTTCTCCCCTTTCCCGATTGAATTTTTATGATCCGAGCCGTTCAATGTGTTCAGAACGTGATTTTAAGGGTACCCGCAAGAAATCGGCAAAAAAAATGACCGGGAAGGGCTTGATTTGAGCAGTTTTTATTTGAACCGTTCAATAAAAAATAAACAAAAACTGCTCGGATGAAGCCCTTCCCGGTCTTTTTTTTTTTCTGATTTCTCATGGGTACCCTTAAAATCACATTATGAACACATTGAGCGGCTCGGATCATCGAAATTCGATCGGAAAAGGGGAGGTCCGCACTTTGCTTGGATACGGAGGTCCGCATTAGAAGCTTACTATATATATATATATATATGTATATCGAGACGGTTCCAGAGACATTTAAAAAAACATCTAAAAAAACACTCCAAATCTCAATCTCATAATTCCCGATCAAATTTTGATGATCCGAGCCGCTCAATGTGTGCAAAATGTGATTTTAAGGGTACCCAAAAGAAATCGGCAAAAAATATTACCTGAAAGTGCTTGTTTTGAGCAGTTTTTAATTGAACCGTTCAATAAAAAACTGTTCGGAACTGTTCAGAACAAGCTCTTTCCGGTCATTTTTTTTTGCTGATTTCTCTCAGTTACCCTTAAAATCACGTTCTGATCACATTGAGCGGCTCGGATCATTAAAATTTGATCGGGAATTATGAAGTGTTTTTTTAGATGTTTTTATAGATGTCCCCGGAACCGCCCCGATGTATATATATGTATATTTTTTTGCGTGTGTGTGTCAAAGGATAGAGGATAATTTTATTGATAATCATAGTGTCTAAAAGATTACAACGGGCAGCCATCACCCATGAAGGGTAGACAACAACCACAACGACAGAGGCCTAAACTCCCACGTGGAACACTTAGAACCTCTCACAGCTTTTTCAGCAACGCTATGGGCAACCCCATTGCCACTCCGCCTCACATAACTCGTATTCGCCTCCTGGAAACTGTCAAGGAGACGTAGAATGTCCGCCACGCTGACTCTCACATTTTGATGCTCATCCAACCGCTTTTGAACCAGTCAAATCAGTTGTATGCTTACGCCACATAAAAAAGATAAACGGCTTCCCAAGCATAACACTTGGTGTCGCATTCCATTCCTTCGCTATTTCGTCTTCCAAATTATTTACATACATCTACTCTTTAGGCTCCATAGGTGACAGTGGCCTAAAAATTGCCCATACCCATACATTGAACAAACAAAATGAATGTTGCATTCAATCCTAAGACCTTGTAAAACTACCTAGAAACATCACGAGAAAGCTAATTGGCACCCTCCCAATTTCATCTATCAGGATAACACCCACCCCTTTCAACAACAAAAAAAAGGATAACTCCCATCCAGGTCATTATAAATAGCATCCATTGAATAAGCTAAAGTAACAACTATTGCATTGCATTCAAGGGATAAACATGAATAGCAGGGATAAAATTTACATGGCTTGGAGGAATGTGCTTTCCGCTCAGGAGGTCAAGCAAAAGCGTGCCAAAGCTATAGATAACACTTTCAGGCGTCACTCTTCCTATAAGATGAGAAACCGAAATCAATTAACACCTCAAAATAATTAAAAGGATTGTGCTTTTGAAACCAAAAATTTTATCATCACAATTGAAACTACATCAGCAAGAATCTCTGAGGTTCCATAGAGAAGCTTAGAAGCTTTATAGTTGGTTAGGAGAGAGAGAGAGAGAGAGGGTGGATCACTCATCAATATGAGATAGGCTCTATGCTCATGTTGTGGTGTCAATTTTCTCCACATTAACAAATGTACATCAACCTTGAGGACAGCAGGACAGTCAAAGTCCACATGAAACATGTGGAGGATAGAGATTTGGCATCGCTATAATTTAATGTAATAGCAGGCTTGTCATAGAATAAAGATTTGGCATCGCTATAAAAGTATGTCCTCTGCACTGCTTAAAACCCCTTGAGAAAACAAACAGGGAACTGTGGCCCATGCCTTGCATAAAACTAACACAGCCTGAACATATAATCTTGGGTACTGTATAGAGCAGTTAGATGAAGTTTTCCTTTCTTTTTTCCTCCCTTTTTTCCTTTTTTTTTTGGGGGGTTAGGAAATAACCCAAAGTAAACAAGAGTATCACCAGATGCAAAAGCCTTACAAGTTTGCAAGAGAGTACTAAGGATCAAGCTCACAGTTCCATTAAAAATAGAACCGGAAATGAGAACTACTTGTATGTGCCAAGAAAACTTATCAGTAAAGTTGATACCAGTCCTGAGATACTCTGGAGGTGTAAACGCAAGGTTAGTGCTATAACTTTTTCCATCTCTACTGTTCTTCATTAAACCAAAGCATGACAGTCTAGGATTACCATCCTGTCATACAAAAAGAAACAGTAAGGAAAGAAAACTACATTTCTGTACCATCAAAAACTAAAGTGATAGAAGCGGAAATGGCAGCTTACTTACATCATCAAATACTACTCTGTAAGCATTGAGATCATGATAAAGGGCACGCCCTTTGCTTGTACAGTATTCTAGAGCTTGTGCAAGATATAAAGCTACCCTTAAACGCATCGCCCACTTCATTGGCTGAGACTCCCCTGATCAACACATGAATAGTTGTCGAGTTAGATAAGTACCTCAAACAGGATGATCCAACAAAATGAAATGTAATCCAACATTAATAGGAATTAGGACTCAATGCAGAATCTTAAACTGGATTGTGCAACTGTGAGAGAAGGAAGAGAGAGCTCAACACCTCGTATCT
Source organism: Rhododendron griersonianum (assembly GCA_018127125.1). Lineage (NCBI taxonomy): Eukaryota > Viridiplantae > Streptophyta > Magnoliopsida > Ericales > Ericaceae > Rhododendron > Rhododendron griersonianum. Next base: position 50,449,559 of record CM030789.1, on the reverse strand, counting down.
CAAGCCAATAAAAAAAACAACACTTCTTATCTCAAAACTACAGACTACAGTCATGAAAAAGAAATCCAAGAAGGTGACACTAGATTTCCCTAAACTCTGTTGGATGTACAAGAAAAAACAACATAGAAGATGTTGACATGGCCCATGAACAGGAGTGATATGAGGTTATCCACTATATTGGGTGGAAACTCGAAGGATCACTGGAATGGGCTTAAAGGGATTAAAAAAAAAAAAAAACTTACAGAAATGTTAGCAAAGATCATATACAAGAATCCTTTGAAGTGAAGAATAAATTTTTCCTTCTCATGATTGTACAATTAGTATCCCTCATATCCTTCTATTGTCTTAACTTCCAATTGAAAAACCATTCCCTTCTCCCAACTGTGTGCAGGAACAAGGTGTCGAGTACCCTTAACATCCTTTGCACACGGTCAGGAGTTGCCACATAAAAGTCAAAGCAATTATGTCTAGACTCTTGTCAACCATAACATCTGATCCCAATTTGATGATATACCTTGAGATCACCAACATTAAAAGGGAACAGCCCATGAAATAGAATCACTATTGGATTGAACAATATAAACGATGTGCAACAATAATAGAAAACAAGTTTTACATCTGACAGACTTACAATGAAATAGGTGTTTCGCAAGAGTCTCATTGGGCATAAATTCTGCCACAAGTAATCTCTCATCACCTTCATGGCAACAACCAAGTAGATTTGCTAACCTTGGGTTCCGAAGTTGACCAACAGATCTTGCTTCTTCCTGAAGTAATGTATGCAGAATTTCAGAGCATTGCAGTATATGAAAACAACCTTCATATTGTAAGGAGAGGGAAAACAGCCATGTTAGCAACCATGAAAAGATCAAGTCAAGTGCAATGCAAGAATGAAAAGATTCAAAGCACTTTCTTTTGGTTGGTTACAATGTTTGTAAACCAGATTGCCTCTTAGTGGGAAAGCTTTATACCATGAGAGTATCACTCCAGCTCAGGGATTGGTTAGTTACATCTAACAGTTAGTCATAGGTAGGTGAGGCCATTATGGTTAATGGTGATTTACAGAGATGTGTAATGGCAAGCGTGCAGAATATGCTCTTCTTCCCTTCTTATGTATTCTGCGGTTGATCTCACTATTAAAATGGAAGGTTGTAATCATTTGTTATGGAACGAAAATAAATCGAGTTCAGCTTATAAAATTCTTCAATATATTCAGTCACATGCCTATTCGTCTGTAAGTTTTCAGGTTATGCTAAAACTAGACAGTCAACTTGGAATTCTGACCAATGCCCTCTTTCCTCTTTTCTCAGAATCTCTAAATTAACCTTACTTCAACAGATTACAAATGGTTTGCATGTATGTTGGTACGAACAAATTGAGACAAAACCTAAGAGCCAATGTCTATAATGGCCAAAAACTTTCATGAATCCCCAAAAGGCATTGATACATGAAAATGCACAGAGTAACTTCATTACAGCGTGGAAATTCCAAGATGGTTTAGGTTGCTTACCAAGAACTGCCGAGAATCGGGCCAAGCAGATCTATTAAAACGTTTGACAGCAATTCGCCTTTGATTATCCAGCTTGCCTTTATAAACAACATTGGGAGCCTTTTCCCCATGTTCAGAAACTATGTTCTCCACTGCAAATCCAGAAGTAGCCTTCCTCAGTTGTTCAACGGTGTATTCGCGAAATGCAGGCACATCACCAACTTCACTCTTCTCCTCCTTTTCTGCCAAATAAACATAGAAGCTATTGAATGTGGTCCCTTATCACCAAAATGTGAAACATAAGTCACAGTCCCACATACCAACTTTCTGTGCTTCACGAATCACACCGTCTAGGTCCGAATCCCCACAACATGTTGAGAGTTTAGAATACTCACAACCCATCCCAATAGCAGAATTTTGAAGAAAACAGCCAACGAATCTCGAAGGGTCCAAGCTAGAATCAGTGCAGCTTGGAAACAATCAATCCAGCTTCACATACTAATCGAGTTATGATCCTCAGTCGAAACCAATCAACGACTGATATTTCTAACTCCTGATAACACTAATAACTCCCAAACCAAAACCCAAATTACCTAGTGAAACTATTTACAATCAGAGGGAACAAAACAGAATTGTTCGAAATGCTTCCAAAAACACATCCACAAAACAATCTACTTCAATTGTTTTTCTATGCTTCCCAAACCTGCAAAAAAAAAAAGTTTGCATTCACCTGGTAACACTTGATAAGACATACAAAAGGTCAAACAAGTCTAGATACTATACAACTAAAGTTAGTAATTTGGAACGTCTAGTCAAATCTTAAACAAGCCAAGAACTTGCAAAACTGAGTAATCAGAGTCATTCATACCATTCAACTAGGGAAATTTGAGTCTAACCCAGTTTCACTCCCAGATAGGCTTCTCTGCAAGTCCTTGTACCCAGTCAACACAGCTCGTACCCTGACAGTAGAAAGTCAATCAAACAAAACCCACCAGTCAAAATCAAAGCTTTTAAGAAGCAAATTGACAGAATCAAAGTAAAACCCAGAACCCCAAATCAAAAGCTCGATTTGGTCAACATCACAAGAAGCAACCCCTATGTGCATATACTTAGATATACGGAGATGGGTATATACCCAAGTGTGAATATGTGTAGTGGAAACTGGAAAGTCGTTTAGAGATGAATCAAGATCGTTTTTTTTTTTTGGGTCGGCAAATGGAAGCTGGTTTGAGAGGGGGATGAGATTCCGAAAGAAAATAAAGCTATACAGGGAGATATACGGGGAGATATACGGATAGGCAAATACTACTATAAATCCTCAAGTGTGTACTCATCTACACTGGTTTTTCAATTCCCACCGACATTAATTGCACAAAAACCCTTTCTCCTGATATTCTTGTCCACACCTGAAGTGTAAGTCGCCATAATCATTAATCAATTGAGCAATACCAGGGGCACCTACGTGTACATCGTAACTGTGGTTTGGTCATAGATGTTCGAATTTGTGCACTTTATTTGTGTTCATAGCATTTTGGTAATCAATTAGGAAACTATTTTGAATTACAAAAATAAAATAATAACACAACCAATGGCAACAATCGAGGGCGTAAATCAAGAAAAAAATATATATTGTGGTGTAATGTTCAGCAAGTTTGGTGCGCACATCAACTAATTTCACGGAACTTTGAAATGTTGGAAACTAATTACGAGACGAACTTAATTTGTAATTGCATATGGTAAATATCGGCGTGTAATTTAACTGGTAAATAAAAATATTGGAAAAGGCTTATACCTTTGCTGCTTTGTAACTTTTTTTTTGTGGTGGTAATGTGAAAAGTCGACAGTGAGGTTCAGCTCATATAGTCATTCAATCATTAATTAACCTTGCCTTTTCGAGTTAATTATGCACAAAAACTTATGATTGTATGAGGATACAATTCGACAAATGTTCTTTTTATTATTATTAGAACTTAGGTGTTCGGGCTAGTTTACGTCATCTTGATTAATTATGAGGGATTAATTCCACTGTCCACTTATAAGACACTCAATTAAAGACAGAACAAACCTTAGTATGAACTCGGCTCAAAGGAATTGGTAGCACCTAAGATTTTCAAACATGAGATCTTAGGAGGATCCCATGGTTCAGGCTTTGACTACCTGACTAACTCCTTGGAGTTACTTCGGCAAATGTTGTTGTTCATTCTAGTCGAAGTCACGCTACTTTTAAATTTTTTTTACTCCAATTTGAATCAAATTTAGAAACTTATGCACAATTGTATTTTATTATTATTATTTTTTATCCGCTTTTATTTTGTTATCTAAAACAGGACATAATTTGCAATAAAATGACTAAAATTAGGGGACACCGAGAGTAGTAGTAGCTACGTAGCATCCAATGTTAGGAAACAAATTTTTTTTTTTAAATTTCTTCAACTTGAACTAATAAACCAACGCCGAAGTTTTGCAAAATGATTTCCCAAAATTTCAATTCCAAGAGTTCAGTCCAACCCAATTGCCCTAAAAACTTTTTCTAACATTACTTATTATTTGTTCATTTAGTATGTTTATCGAAAAACAAATTATCATAATTTTGGGGGAGTGATTTGCACACTGCTCATATTTATATCCACGCTTCTTTATTCGTCTTTATTCTTAAGAAATTACTATATTGTCCTTTGCTTGTTCAAATTTCCCCCATTATTGTTGTAAATTCAAATGCACAACGACCCCAAAAATAAAGTGTAAATCTACCTAATAAAACACAAGGGTATGAGAACCACACAAACACAAGTTGAAAGAAGGGCTGAGATTCATTTGATCTAAAGACTGATGTGTCCTCTCCAACTCTCTTAAGAAAACATCCACACTCTTACAAATATATTTAAAAAAATGTCATCGGTTCTTTTTACCCACTGTTCGGCTTCTGGCGTTGGCATAAAAAATAAAAATATATTACAAAAATGCTCGTGCCTACGGCACTACCGGGGTACGTAGTGCCGTAGGCACGGGTAAGCACTAGTGGTAAAAAAGAGAGTATGGAATTACCGTTCTTTTTAATTTGTTTATACAAGTACAAAAGTTACCTTAACCTAACTCGGGGTATGGGCATAATTAAAACAAAAATATAAATTAAAACACACTTCCAAAGTAGATTATGGTTGCATATTTAATTGGTTTTTGGACATTGATTAATCAAAAGCGTACCAAAACTTTCAAGTTTCCACAATGGTTGAAAGTCGAAACTCGAATCTAATGATTCCAAACCTAACCCCACTATAGATTAGCCACATTCTTATCCATCATTGGTTTGTTGTTTTGGAAGCTATAGAAAATTTTCAAATTGATTGAATTTAATCAATCAATCGACCACATGAGCTTCCAAAATTTCCCAGCTATCAACTATTTTAGGGTATTAATCGAGCTCTCCGCAAGTGAACAGTGGAATTGTGTCCCAAGGCTAGTCGAGGAGCGTGCGCGTAAGCTGGCCGACAAGACACTTGATTTATCAGAAAGAAAAAAAGTGAAAGGGCATTTCCTTACTATAAATTAAACCTTGTCTAACTTTTCTTATTAAGGTTTGTGGTTTGCGTAGGCAGTGAGAGTTGGTGTTAGAGCTTGGTTGGCGAAAATCTAGTCGAATAGTAGTTTAAATAAATACAATAGAATCAACACTTCTTTGTATCTGATTAATAAATTTTGTAAGACAATTCTCACATCAAAAAACTTAAAAAATGAATGTTTAGGATCATAAAAGAATCCGTAGTGAACTCCATTAGTGACACAGCGGAATTAAGGAGAGACTAGTTAGCGTACTAATCTAAACGAGATAAACAACTCGTCGCAACGAGCAAATCTTGCGCACAAGAAAGAAAGAGAGAATCTCTACAATATTATTGATAAAAAGCTGCATAACATCTAGGTTACAAACCCTTATATAGGCCGAAACCCTAGAAACCCTAAAAAATAAACTTGGAAAATAAAAAGTCCCAGAATTTGGGGTTTTTCCTAAAACTGAAAACGGGAAAGAAAAACAAGACTTTCCCAAAAAGAGTCAACTTAAAAGGAATTACGGTCTAAGAATTATTAACGAAACAAATCTTTCCTAAAACAACAAAATAACGCAATTAAAGGCCTAAACGAAGGAATTAGGCCGAAAAGCACCATTGATCATCAACCTAGGGTTCATGAGTACAGATCGGAGCGCGAAAATAAGTCAGCCCATCAAGTTTGGGCCTATTTCGAGCTCGTCCGAATTTTGCCAAATTGGTTAATCTGAAATTAAATACCGTTTAGACTTCCGGGACTTGGCTCGGTCCAACTGATTATGGAATTGGGCCTCCACGCATTCTACGTCAATTAGACGGCAGCTCTAAAGATAAACAAGGGGAATATAGTGTCCTTGTCTTGTTTTGTTAGCCTGTTCCTCTACCTTGTAATGCCAATTGCTCGTCAATGAAATACTTTTCCCTTAAACTATTCTGCCGTTTGCGCATGTTATTGTAAGTTGTATAGTTTCTTCCTTCTTGTTGGTTTGACGGACAGTGCTTGACTGCTTACTTTGCAATTATTTGAAGCTTGGCGTGCCTACAAAGGTATCTTAGCAGGAAGCAACATGTGGTGTCTTTTGAGCATAATCTTTGCATAAGTATCTGATGCAGGGAAGCGTATAAGAAATTGGAGAACGATACGACAAGGACAATCACAAACACGATGGTGTAGAGAACTCTCTCTAGACTCTTTTCAATATTCAATAATAAAAAAACCCGCCAGCCCTAAGGCAAGCAATCGAATATATAGGTAGCACTCTAACCCTAGAAAGCATAAAGTAACAATACCGAAATTATTACAGACCCATAAAATAGAGGAAAAAACAAGACTTCTGAAAAAAGAATGGGCTGAAACGGACGTTCCTACGGAAAGTTATAAGTGTGCGAAATATGGCCCAAAAACGGAACGAAGGCCCATTCGGAGGCCTAAACGGCCTCAGACGGCTAAAAAACACACGGCACATAGCCAAAGACTATGTGCCCTGACCGTTGGGCCGTTTCGGATCAAACGCAAGTGGGTTCGACGCCAAATTCCACGGGCAAATAATTACGACTTTGCCACCCGAGGCTTGAAACGCCTAAGGTGGTACTCCTCCTGGGCTATTGCATCAGTAATTCAGTATCAACTCGTGACAGTTGGTGAACTCCATTAAACAGCAGCTCCAAAGACAAGGGCACAAGTCATATGTGAAGTCCCAAGCCCACCCAAGAAATGTACCATTCAATTTCATACTAACATTTTATAACAAATTGCCCAATTGCTTCCCGTTCCGCTAACTCAAATAAATAACTTATTTTTTGAATTAAAGATAATGTATTGTGAGGTAATGATCTGTCTCATAAAGCGGGAAATAAATACTTTAAAAAAAAAAGAACTTTACCGGAACGACAACTTTTTAAATATTAAAAGTGTTCATACCACTAAATTAAGAGTTCATTTCGATTAGTTAAGGCACAAGTTAGGTAATGAACTCGTGGGAAGTATTAGGGACAACTTAAAAAGTTCAAAGGGCCAATGAAGATGGCTTGAGTGGGAGTGGGGTTTTAAAGTACTAGTTTGTCATCATTTTCCTTCTTATTTTAAATGTTGCTAATTAGTTGTTCTAGCTACTCTTTCGTTTTGGCTTTTTTGTTCCTTTAATTTCTTCTTTTTAGTAAGTTTAGTTCTAAAGAAGATAGATTACAGAGTCGAATAAAATTCAAAGGACTCAAATTAAATTGGTTTAAGACGTACGACATATTACCAATCGGTTGATTTCATTTAATTTGCTCTATATTTGGGTTCATCACGACCTTGTACGGTAGAAAGATCGCACAAGCAAAAAAGCCAAGAACACACACTTGCACACGCATTTACATGAGGCCCACATGAGATTCACGATGGAAATGGGAGTCACAATGCTCTAAAATATTTGTGTCTCTAGCACTTCTGGAGCGCGCACAAATTCAACAGATCAATAGTTATTCTTCTTGTGTCAAAGCAATTATAACTACTAAGTAACAAAAAAAAACTTACCTCAGTGAAGTGGGAAACATCAAGAAAACCAAAACTAAGTTATAACTCAAGAGAGTGAAGTGCACAAAGTAAACCAAAACTAAGGTTCCGTTTGTTTGATCGTAAAATGTTTTTCGGTAAAATATTTTACCTATTTTTCGGTGTTTGGTTGTGTAAAAAATTAGAAAAATTAACATTTTCCATTAATTGGATGAAAATGATTTATCCTTCAATCGTCCGTAAGTTATTTTCCGAAATGAACCTGCTGCCTTCTACAGCAATTCTCCTTACTCAGTTTCCTCGATCGTCAGTTCTGACCCACGTTTAATTATAATATTCTCATATCTCTCCACCGTTTAAGCCCCCCTCTCTATACTATTTTTGTCGATTTCTAAAAATATATTTCAAGTGCCAACCAAACACCGGAAAATAAAAGTTTGAAATTTCTTTTCTGGAAAAATATTTTACATGAAAAACATTTTACATCGAAACAAACGGAGCCTTAATGTCTTGTAAACCTTTCAATTTTTGATTAAAGTTTGTTTTATCGACTTTTATGTCAGATTTCTATCTATATAAATAAAGAAAAAGCTAGTAGTACCTAATTTGAATTCTCCACTTAGGATGAAAACGTCATTTTTTAAAGGATGTTGGTTTGTAACTTAGGCTCCGTTTGTTTTCAACGTAAAATATTTTACAAACCAACTTATAACAGTAGCTCATTAGAAATATGGTCTAACCCATAGATGACAAATAGGACTAAAAAACTCCCCTTCGTAGAAAGGAGTTCGGCTTCCATCTTCCAAATTGAAGATATAAACCCATGTCTTTGCCGCCATCTCGCTTGAATGCGTCGTATGTTGAACAACAATCATCAGTGTAATAGATGCAGTTAGGCTTAAGTCTTGAAAATTTAGAAGCTTTGACAGATATGGAAGCATTATCACCCCAAAACAGAGCATTGTCCCCTAAGGTATGTAACTGATCAGCCCCTCTCCAATTGCTTAAATCAAACTAGTGTCGTTCCCCATCGATGCACGGGACAAACAACAAAATTTTTGCGAGCTCAATATTTTATAGCAGAGCCACACAAACATTTTGTCCCATGAATCAAACACTAGTTGATAGAAAAAAAACCCTGGGTGCGTGCTGTCTCTCTGGAACAATATGTGTGTTGGGTCAATCCGGGCCGGCTGTCTATGCTCGGCAATGGACCGCTCAGATTGCATCTCAGCAGAACAACAATGAATGGTCGAGATTTGTTCGATCGAGATGCAATCTGAGCCATCTATTGCCGAGTATAGACGGTCTAGATTGACCCAACACGCATGTTGTCCCATAGTCAATTCTAGACTCATCAATGTTGTCAACATCAAACTCCTCATCCCTATCATAGCCGGGGAAAATTCAGATCATGCCCATCTCGAAAAACTATCAATAAAGTCACCTTCCAATTCTACTTATGTATGGCCGCCATATGTAAGCCAGGACAAATGGGTATACCATTTTGCCAACAACATGTGCCTCGGTTGGATTGGGTCCCTTAACGTCACAAACAAAAATCATGCCCGGGTAAACTAACCGCATAGAATTGGCCATTGAAATAAGTGAGATCGCCTTAGGCAACCGGTGTTTTGCCGGTGGTCCAGGCCATGTCCCCGTATTTACAAAATGCGGGATATCCGCGGCCTTGATGAAGAATCATGAGCAAAGTCCACTTTGACCCCCTATGGTTATCGCCATGTGCAGATATCCCCTCATGGTTCAAAATTGACTACATAACCTACCTGTGGTTTTGAAAATGTGCGGATAGACCTCTTACCGTCATGTTTTCCATCTATATTAACGGAGGTGTATCTCACACGCCTCTAGAATGTAATCTGAGTCGTTCATAATGTATTAAATAAAGAATAGATTATCTCTGTCAAAAATCATCTCGATCAAGCATCAATAACCCAGTGATCTAATTTTTAGTAAATTCAAATTTGAAATTGTAATTTCATAACAAAATTGATTCGACCATGAGCTTTTCATTTTTTGATTGGCTTGAATTTTGGCATAAATGTAGTACTCGTCAAAATTTACAATATCAACGGTTTGGATTCAATTTTTGGTATAGGGGATGATGTTGTTAGATTTAAAAAAGAAGAAGAATCAAGGGACATGATGATGGTGTATCAGTCTTTTAATGTTGTTTCCGTTGATATGGATGGAAAACATGATGGCAGAAGGTCTATCTGCACATTTTTAAAACCACATGTAGATTATGTGGTCAATTTTAAACTATGAGAGGGTATCCGCACATGGCGATAACCACATGGGTCAAAGTGGACTTTGCTCAAGAATCATAAGTACGTAACCCTCTGTTTTTTTTTTTTATGACCCAGAAGAAGGACTCGAAGACAAGACTGCCTTTTCTATCAGAATAAGAATGGACATGCCCTAGGTACTTCAAAGCAGTGATGCATGGGAGGCCAATTTGAACCCGTGTAATAGGATGAAGTAGATGTTGGGAAAATTTCGGCAGTCACAAGACATTCCAGAGAACAGTTTCTTTATCAAAGATAAAATTACAAGAACAAACCAAATTACAAGATACAAACCAGTTTATAGAAAAACGAAGAACGAGATACAAACAGAATCTTGGATTGAAACCGAGTCCTGTGTTGAACCACAGTCTCCTTAAGAAAGATTCGCCCCTACCGTGGGTGTTGTAGGTTGCTTCGGCGACTTTCTCCCAGGGTTAACTCGGTTGGACCGCTAGCCGTCGGAACACCACCGATGACCGCCTTGGCGAACTGACTACCGCCTGCCTCTCTCTCTCAAGAACGAAAATCAGAATATGATAGATGGTTGCGAATTTGCTTGTGATTTCTCTAAGAACATGAGCCCCCTTTTATAGAGTTAGGGTGGCCTATGAGAGGTGAATGCTGCTATGAATTCAGCCATTAAATCGCCATCAAAAGCTGATATGAATTCAGCCATTTGAATGAGGGAGGTTACAAGAATGAATGTCCATCATGGTGAGGGGTTACAGAAGTTACGAAATCCACACATCAATACGTCTATTGATTGTGGTGCGTCCAGATACAACGAATCCGGGACATACACGGTTGCCTCGGGAGACCCTCCGGTAGCCCCGATTTCATTCATCCGAAATTCCGTAAATTTCCAACAGTAGATTCATAGCCCCGGATTCGGATATGGTTACCCACCAGCCTCGCGTCTCAAAGCACCGCTTTCCCCTTGCTTCCGGCAGCATCAGTTTACCAATCACCTCTCCCTCCGCTATGCTAACAAAACGACGTTCATTGACGGCGTTGTTGTTTTTGTCGCTCCCTTCTCTTTCTCCTTCTTCCACAAGCATAAGCCATGGAATTTGTTGAGAGCCTTTGAAATTCTCCTTCACTGCTACCGATTGCCATGATCTGTAAACTTCACTGAAAGACGCAAAATCTTCCAGAAAATCTACTCTTTTCGCAATCAGAATGAGAAGATCTTGGTGGAGATCTGCCCAATATGCCATCGGTACCAAATAACCCGACAATTGCAATCTGGGAGGTGCAAGGGGGAGTTGGGGGAGCTGTTGTCTTGGCCAAGGAGACCGTGCTCCGGTCTCGCTCCAATGATCGGAAAAGTTCACTTCGCAGAGCTTGTCGAGTTGAACAAGTACGTAAAAAATCAGCTCGATCGGATATCATTAAGTGGCTAATCGAAAACTTTTTGTCTTGAAAAGAATGGATCCGAAACACTGGATCTAATCTATTAGAACCCATTATTGGCAAGTTATATGTGTTCCGATCAAGCACTTACTGATATCCAATCAAATTGATTTTTTGCATACTTGTTCAACTCGACGAGCTCTACGAAGTGAGCGTTTTCGATTATCGGAGCAAGACCAGAGTGGAGCCCTCTCGACCGGGATAGCACACTGTAGGGACAGCAGCTCCCCCAGTCCGCGCAAGGGGGAGAAAAAAAATAGCAGAAGAAGAAAACGGTGAAGGAATCATCCCGACGTTTTATAAGTTTGGGTATCTTTTGAGAATTTTTTTGGTGCTGGGTGGGTATATCCTACATGATACCCGTTCGGCACATCTAGGCAGTTCAATACACTTTTAGACGGTTCGGATTGAAACTCTCTCTCTCTCCTCTTACCCCAACATTTTTTCTCTCTAAATCCGAACCGTCCAAAAACACAATGGACGACTCGGATATGCTATGCCGTCACCACGTGATACCCATCCGGCATTGAAAAATTCTCTGTATTCACCACGACTCGATCCAACACTAAAATCATCCTGTCCGTCCATCCCAACGGCTCTGGTTATCCGACACGCGTGGTGCTAGAACGAAGGAAGCAGGGGAACAAAAGCCTAGACGGTTTCTTGACCGGCACTCGTCTCCAACTAATCTCACTCTGTATACGCGCACGTGAACACCAAACGTTAATCTCGGCCGTTAAAAATAAAAACAGAACACGTGTCACCAGATAAGACCACAAGTATCCACACGCCTGTTCGCGGAGACTGAAGCAGAATCAGCTTCGGAACAAATCGACGTAAGATGCGCCAATTAAAACCCCTGACCACTTTCGTAATTTTCTTCAATTTTCAGGCCCTGAAATCTAACCCCCAAAACGAACTTCTCGCACGAAAACGTCGGGAAGCACTCTCTCACTCTAAAAAAAAATAACTACTAGAGAGAGAGAGAGACGACTTATACTGGAAACACAATCAAGACAACAGTCGAATCCGCAGTCTCCAGTTCCAACCAAGGTACGTTTCGAAACCCTAGAAATCTCAATTTTCGATTCTCCATTGAAAACACTGCTGTAGACGCTTGTGTATGTATACATGTTCGTATGGTCATACAGTAGTATTAGTCTTGTGCATGTACGGTTTGAGAGTGTTTAGATGGGGAAAGGAAGACCTAGGTCTGTAAGGTCTGTAGAGAAAGGGGTGTTGGCGCAGAGTTCTACTGTTGCATCATCTAGTTTGTTAGATATACAGTCTGCGCCGGCGTATTATCCGACCGAGGAGGAGTTTAAGGACCCTTTGGAGTTTATCCATAAGATCAGGCCGGAGGCTGAGCCGTATGGGATTTGTAGGATCGTTCCGCCGAGCAGTTGGAAACCCCCGTTCGCGTTAGATTTAGATAAGTTTGAGTTTCCGACGAAGACACAGGCCATTCACCAGTTGCAGGCGCGGCCGGCGTCGTGCGATCCGAAGACGTTTGAGTTGGAGTACAATAGGTTTTTGGAGGAGCATTGCGGGAGGAAGTCGCCGAAGAGGAAGTTGGTGTTTGAAGGGGAGGATTTGGATTTTTGTAAGTTGTTCAATGGGGTGAAGCGGTACGGCGGGTACGATAAGGTTGTGGAGGAGAAGAAGTGGGGGGAGGTTTCTCGGTTCGTGCGGCCGAAGGGGAAGATTTCCGAGTGCGCGAAGCACGTGTTGTGTCAGTTGTACCGGGAGCATTTGTATGATTATGAGAGTTACTATAATCGGTTGAACCAACAGAAAGCGAAGAATTACAAGGGGGGAATGCATGGTGAACGGAAAAACCAACCTGGGGATGATTCTTCAAGTTATAAAAGAAGGCGGAAGAATCTTGAGGGTGAGAGTGTAAAAGTATGTAAGGTAGAGGAGGAACGGCGGGATCAGATATGTGAACAATGCAGAAGTGGGTTGCATGGGGAAGTAATGCTGTTGTGCGATAGATGTAATAAAGGCTGGCATATATATTGTTTGTCACCACCTTTGAAGCGGGTTCCCATCGGGAATTGGTATTGCTTAGATTGTCTGAATTCCGATAAGGATACATTTGGTTTTGTGCCTGGTAAGCAATTTGCCTTGGAAGCTTTCCGGCGTGTGGCTGAACGGGCCAAGAAGAAGTGGTTTGGATCCACACCAACCTCAAGGGTGCAATTGGAGAAAAAGTTTTGGAAAATTGTGGAAGGATTGGCGGGGGAGGTTGAAGTAATGTATGGCAGTGATTTAGATACATCTGTGTATGGAAGTGGGTTTCCACGTGCAAATGATCAGAGACCAGCATCAATAGAAGTTGAGAAATGGGAGGAATACTGTGCTAGCCCATGGAATCTCAATAACTTGCCCAAGCTACGAGGTTCAATGCTTCGGACTGTTCACAATAGTATTGCTGGTGTTATGGTGCCTTGGCTCTATGTTGGGATGCTGTTTTCATCGTTCTGCTGGCATTTTGAAGACCACTGTTTTTACTCGATGAATTATCTCCATTGGTACGTCTCTTGTTTTACCTTGAATCCTGGGGTCTTTGCCCCTTGCTCATTGTTCTTTATTTGTTAAATTGCAGATGACTTAATGGAACTTATGCCATTACTTATCGACACCCCTACCCTGGGGTTGAGGACATGTGTAGGCACAAAACAGTATTTCTGCTATAGGCGTTAATCGAATAAAGATACCATGTTTCTGCATAAATGACAAAAGAAATGTTAAAGATTGACAACATCAATTCTACACTGTAGAATAGAAGTTCACTACTCCAGATACATTTTTTATCAGGAGTATCGCTGAACATGTCTTTTGACTCTTGTCCGTATATAACTGCTACTATCTGGTGGCTATGTAAGATTTTATTCAATGTTTGGCATCCCTGTGTTGACTCTAAGCTGAACTTTGCTTGATAATATCAAATACTTTTTGTTCTATAAATGAGTGCTCTCTGTGGTTCCTTTGTCCTTGCTTGACCATTTCAATCACAGTTTCTCAATGCGGTTTACTTGTTGTTTGAGCTAGAATTTTTTTTTCCTAGCTTCTTTTTGGATGTCAGCATGTACTCCATTCAGAGGGTTGTCTTTTATTTTAATCTCAAAGGACTGGAGAGCTTGAGTGTGAGGCTCTGTACTTTCCTTTTTCTGGCTGACTTCTTGTCCTCCCTTATTGTACTTTGCCTTACTATGATGCATACATGTTAAAGACTATCAAAAAAAGTAAAAGGCCATGTCTGGTATTTCCAGCCCTCCCTTAAGCCACTGAGCTATTGATTTTTGACTGAACTTATCTCCCAGCAGGACTTAATTACCTCTCCCCTCTTACCTTCTTGCTTAGAATGCATGTCCCTCTCTTACTTGAGTATTCAGTTGCTTAATCACCTCAATAGTCCTGGCACTATAGTTTGGTAGGTTTTCAAACTTCTTGTTCTAAATCCTCCTACCAATATCCGGCAGTATGGCAAGTACTGGTACTACATGAACACGACACCCTCCAGTCCTCCACTATTGACCAACCTTTTTAAAAGAACTTCCCACCTTCAACACTCATGTTTTAGAGTGACTGAACCTTTCAGTTCCAATGTTTCTTCTGAAGGTGGAAATACAAGTACTTTGGTCTGATTTTAGTCTAGGAAGAAAATATTGAGAAATGCTCCTCCAAGTCAAACAAGGTAACAAACCGATAATTATATTGTTGCATCTCTTGTACTTTCACCTCAGAGGGCAAGTCCATCAATGTATGGAATGGCATTAAATCTCCACCGCTATATGTTTTTCTATTCCACCTCCCCCTTTGGAATGCCAACCTACTCAACCCAAAACTTTTTCTTGCTGCCTCAACTTGGACTCTGTGCGTTTTAAGTCTCACAAGGAACTCAAGGACGAATCCAAGAGAGTGACTTTATATCACGATTCACAACCTAGGCCCTCCCGAGTGCAGGTTGTGTCTCTGACTTGTTTTTTCTATAACTTGCTAGACATGTTTTAACTCATAGGAGGGAGATTTACGTTTTCCTTTCCTAATATATGAACTAAGCATTGCCTTGATTCTTTTTAATATAACTGCCCTGGTTCAAGGGCATGCTTGTTGAATCTTACTTAAAGCTGAAAATTAATGATCTGTAAGGGGAAGCCTATCTTTTCCTGTCCTTTGATAGTCATCTTCTCATGGAAGCTGTTTTTAGCACATAAGCTATAAGAGGGAGCTGTGTCGAACACATGGGCACTGACCTCCCATTTGATAAAGCTGTTATCAGCTCTTACATGCTGCAACTATCACCCACTAAGGTTTGCACGACTTTTGTAACATACACAAAGTAGCTGTGCATTATTGATTATTTGTGGTTGCTTAAGCAATATTAATTTCTCTCTCTCTCCCCCTCTGCACAATACCTGCCTGGCTATAAATTTATCTCTGTTCTTAATTTCTTGTCGCAGTGAGTGATAGTTCATTAGACCATAAATTTGTTTTCATATGCTGAATTGTGCTCACTGCTTCTCTTGTGCATTCAGGGGAGAGCCAAAGTATTGGTACAGTGTTCCTGGTAATGAAGCCAAAGCTTTTGAGAAGGTAGTTTATCAGTTAACAAGTGTTTGGCGTTCTTAGGTCTATTTTTTCATTACTTAAATATGGCATCATAATTGAAATGACCTATCTATTGGTTTATTGCTAGTAATATCTCATTCTTCCAAGGTTACTGAAGAAATGCGTAATTGTGTTCTGACTTGTGTAGTCTGTTCAAATTCATTCCCTTCACTGCATACCTTTCACATAATTCGTGGATGAGGGCTATTGTGTTCACATTGATTCCCTTAACTGCCCTAACTATGCATATAATCCGTGGACAGACGGTAACTCACACTGATGCTGTTATTTGGGCGGATATTTACGAAACATGCTTGAAATCTGCTGACTCTTTTACTTATTCACGATTTGTCTCTTCTTTATTCAAGGATTTTAAGTTCATCTGATAACAGGCTCACAAGTGGCCAACTTTTTAACATACGCGCATCATACTGTTCCGTTATGCACGTTGAACGGTGTGTACTGCTGCCAGCTAATTGTGTCAGTCGTGTCTCACAGTATCATGAGGAATGGCTTCAGCTCCTCAAAATGCAGTACATCAACAAAGTCTTGAAATGGTGTTGGTGGGAATCAACTTGCATCTGTGAGGATAGAAAGTTTGAATCCATCCATTAGTCCACCCTTTTGTTTTTTGAATGGCAAAAAAATTTCATTAATCTTTGTAATTGTTACAAAGACTAATAGGAATAAGGAGAACGGCATCATATTACTAAACAAAGCTAAGAACAGTCTTGTGCCCAGTCTGAGATCCAAATCCTCAATTGGCAAGAAGCCAACCAAAGACACCCATTGGGACAAAGCCCACACCTAAATGGGACAAGCCCAAACACACCCATTGGGGCAAAGCCTGCTCACCTGATGGGCCAAGCCCAAAATACAAGAAAAACCTAAAAAAAATAAACCTAAAGAAAAACGACGACCACCACCACGATCGCTGCCGAACAGCAACCATCACCACCAGAGCACCATTCGGGCCCTGATTAGCCCGGTCCCAAACAACGGTGGTAAGGCAAACAGCCCGCCGGATAGCCGAGTTGGAGACAGCCCAACAAACCCAACAGCAACAGAACTTTAGCGACCACCGCAACCCAGCTGACAACCCACCACCAATGCCACCCACCAACCACCGAACCGCACCACGGACATCAGCCGCGAGCTCTCCACTTGCCATTAAGCCGAAAACCGATTACCCTCAAGAGAGAAAACTGGCGGGAGACCACGCCAACCTCGTCACCGCCTGCCCACTCCACTTGCCGTTAAGCCAAGGACTGATTATCCCCAAGAGATTAAACCGGCGGGAGACCATGCAGAGGGAAACGAAGCCGGAAAAGGGTCGTCGACGAAGAGAAATGATGATGAAAAGAGCAGGTATGCTAGGGGAAAGAGAAGGAGAGAGGAAAGAGAGAGAAAAGAAATGGGAAGAGCGAGGGAGAGAGAGAAGGAAGAACGGGAAGGAGAAAAATGGGAAAAGAAAAACAGAAGCGGAAGGAGTAGGAGGGGAAGAGAGAAGAGGTGAGAAAGAGACGTGCTAGTCATAGTTGATATTATTTTTACCCTAACTAAATTTACACAGAGAAAGGACATTATGGAAACACTTAAAACTCGTGTAATTATTACTGATACGAACTGTAATATTTCATGATACTTTAAATTGGCTCTCTGAGGAAGCTCTGAATGCTACAGGTTCTTATTGATGCTCTTGTTGCGCTCTCGCTTCTGCATCCACTTGATGAACTTGTGACTTAGTGCTATGCTCCCCCTTTGTTGTCTACATTTCCCCTACTTAATGCTATTTGCCTGATGGTTACTCCTTCAAAGATCTGGTATGGGCTTTGTGGCTGCTGCCCTTGCTGCCTAGTACCATAGAGTCATAGACCATTGCCGGATCTGACTATTTTCGTCGCCTCTCCTCCTTCCCACAACTTGGTTAGTCAAGAGTCTCTCCTTTATTCCACATTGCTTACTTATAAAAAGGAATAGAAAAAATTCCTCTCATCACTCCTCTCCACCATCGAACTATCACAGACCACCGCCTCGTTTGTACTTTCTGAGATGCCATTCAGTTTAACCTGTGTTTTACATTCTGAAAGTTCTTGATGCCACTTGTAGAGCATGTCGCTCTCACTTTGGCTGAGGCCTGAGAGTTCTTGGTCTCTTCAAATTCTTGTTTTGTTGCATAAGTCGTTTTCTCATAACGTTCCATATCTTAGGCTGCAGTAGCATATGCTCTTTTAGTTGATCTGTTTCTTTAATCCAAAACATGATCATGAGTCACAGTTACTTTGTCTTTCTGCAGGTAATGCGGAAGACTCTTCCTGATTTGTTTGATGCGCAACCAGATTTGCTTTTTCAGCTTGTAACTATGCTGAATCCATCTGTCTTACTAGAAAATGGTGTTCCAGTATACAGTGTACTTCAGGTTTGAAATGCCAATTCTTGTACTCAGCCTTTTTTATAGTCACACATCCATAGTGGATGGTATTTTTCCTTTACTAATAAATGATTGTGATTACTACTTGCTCAATGTTTGCCAGGAACCTGGGAATTTTGTCATTACCTTTCCTAGATCTTACCATGGAGGTTTTAATTTGGGTAAGTCATGAGTTTTGCTAGTTACTGAGGCCATTTTCAGGTGGTCCATATTGGGACTGAGCTTATTCCTTTTCTGTATTTGAAGGTTTAAATTGTGCTGAGGCAGTCAATTTTGCTCCTGCTGATTGGCTTCCTCATGGTGGTTTTGGAGCAGAGCTATATCAGCTGTATCGCAAAGCTGCTGTTTTATCTCATGAGGAGCTTCTTTGTGTGGTTGCCAAGGTCAGAAGTTTCCTTACCACTGATAGATCCTTGATAACTTAATGCGCCTGCTAATAAAGAAGGAAACTTGTGTGTTATGGAAGGGATATGAGGCCAAGCAGGCAAAAATCCCACTTATGTTAAGGGTAGGACTCTCCTTTTCAATGAAGACCATCCTCTCCACCTGCCCAAAAAGAAAAGAACAGAAGTAAAACAAAGAGTAAATAATATCTACATAAATTAGAGGGACAACCATTAGAAGCATAGAAAGTGTAAGAAACTTTGGTAAGAAGCCATTGGTCCTTGAATCCTATCTACTTGGTCTCGCTTACGTATCTAGTTATTCTTGAGAATCATTCATTCCTAAGTTCTATCTGCTGCCACGTGGCCCACATCCATTGGTTAGATCTGTTGGAGTTTGTCCCACATCGGTTAGTTATCTCCTCCAAAACTAGTATATGAGCCTGGGCGGCCTCTCCATGCATTGCCAATTGGTTTTGAGTTGGATGCTTTAACAAGATCATAACTCGATAACCTTAGTACATGTATTCCTTTTCAGTTAGCTGATTGAAAAATTCTTTCTTTGATAGTTACCACTGTTTCTCCAACCTGCTAGGTCATTGCTATTCATTTGGTCTCACAATCTTGATCCTGGGGCTGAAAACCCATTCCTCTCTCTCCTAGCACGCGGCAGAAAAGGGCACTGTGTTGGTCTGTGGTTGGATCTGTGATGCTATATCTGCTGCATAAGTTTTGCATTTGATTTTTCTGATTCTCTTTCACTCGTTGGATCTCGATTAGCCCCTGCCTGTCAATGTTCGCTATCGTGTATTCACAGTTGATTTGATTTGCTATTCATGAGAAAACAATAGATTTATTATTATTATTATTTTGATCCGGAGAAAACAATAGATGGATAAGTAATGTTGAATCTTGTTGCAACTTTTGTGGACAATTGGCTTCATCTGCATAAATCTTCTTATGCTACTTTCAGAGTGACTTTGATATAAAAGCATCACCTTACTTGAAGAAAGAATTGCATAGAATTTATGATAAGGAGAAGACTTTGAGGGAGCAGCTTTGGAGAAATGGCATTGTTAATTCCTCTCCCATGTCTCCACGGAAGCACCCCGAATACGTGGGTACTGAAGAGGTATTTCCAGGATGCTGCAACTTGTTGATTTGACTTTCTGCATGTATCTAGATAATTTTACTGACACTATACTCACTCTGATAAGTATTTCCTGATTTGAAGGATCCAACATGCATAATATGCCAACAGTATTTGTATCTCTCTGCTGTTGTTTGCCGCTGTAGGCCGTCTGCGCTTGTTTGTCTTGAGGTAAATGACCTTTCAAAGTCTCATGGCAATTGTCCACGTATTTTGTCCTCATCGTTGAAAGTAACTTTGAAATCTATGCTGGTAGTATGTATTTGGTTTATTAGTTGCAGCTGGAAAGTGAAGTCTGCTTTATCTGTTTATTTTGTTTGCCATGTCCTCCATGATAAGGATATTTGGTGACCTCATTCTTTGTTGAAATGGTTAATGAGCAAAATGCGACTGTACTTATGTCATGAAGGTTCGTTAACCATGAAGTTTAGTTGACTGGATGGTGAGAAAGAAAGTGAAACAAAATAGATGTATCCTATTATTGACTGATAGCATGCTTTGGCTTTCACGTATGAGAATGTTACATGGTATCTTTCCTTCCATACTTGCAACTCTATGTACCTATTATGGAGCTATCGGCTTCAATTTTATTTGCAGTGGTATGGTCCTGTTTTTGTTTTTCTATTCAAACATGCAATGTAGTCACCTGGAAATTATCTAGAGTTGGTCAAACTTATTTCACACTGTAATGTGAAGATTTAGGCCTGAAATTCTTTGTGAAAACTTACTCATTTTGTTTACTTGTTATGCAGCATTGGGAAAACCTATGTGAATGCAAACCGAACAGACATCGACTTCTTTATCGTTATTCACTGGCAGAATTGAAGGATTTGCCACTAATGACAGATAAACATGATTCTGGAAATATAGTCCAAGATAGAAATTTGAGAAGACAGCTCTCATCTGGTGATGAATTGGGTGCTTTGACCAAAAAGGTTTTTATCATTATTTTCCTGGATTGTGAGCTTAATGTGAGTTTCTTGATTGTGGTCGGAGAGAGATGCCGGATCTTTGCTTTTGGTTTGGATGCATTTATTATATTGCCTATCAGGACCGACAAGCAGTCCACAGAGCTTTTGTCCAACTTGTTTATCAATGGTTCACTTTGTCCTCATTTTCAATTTTGCCCCTACTACTTGCATATTTTTTCACTGATAAAAGCTAACCCGTGTTGTGGATTCGTCCCAAACTAACACAAACTCTATTCCAACAAGCATAATCAAAGTAGAAATGGAGAAAGCACGATATAGACCTGCGTGTTTCCCCAATTGGGTAATTGTGTACATCCACGTCTCACATCAATTTTCCTTTATGTGTACGGAATACATTGACCATTCGTATAGCAGAAATATATATCCTAGGGTTTTACATCATCTATTAGCTCAATAACCTTAATTTTATCATCAATTACATTCCCGTCATAGTCTGCAAAGTGGAAAACCAAACTGAGTCTGGCTTCCCAAACCCAATAACATTGTAATCATGTGTTGAGGTTTTCATTCTTGAACTTAATATTTTGTGTTCTCATGGGTAGAGATTGAGTTGTTTGGGAAGGAACTCCGTTATCTAATATAAAAATGCTCAAAGGAAGAAGTGAAGAAGCTGATTTGTAATTGGGGTCTAACTTTGTTCATCTTTTCCCTTGATGACATATTCAACCGGAAGCTATATGCATACTTCATGTCTGATTCGAAGCTGATTCATCATCTTATGGTGCCCAAAATGTTATTAGGCTGCCACATTTGACTTCCTTATCATCATCTTCAGCCATACTTAACATAAAATGCGTTTTGGATTATTAATATGCTTACGATGTTAAATCCTTTTGATTCTACTCTGATAAGGCTGTGGACCAGGCTTCGTGTCTGAGGCCATGTGGTCTGCAACAGTTCGTGTTCAACTATTTTCATCCGTAAGCCATAAGTTAGTGTATGGATTTATGATGCTTTGGATGACATTACAGTGGCTGAAACATTAGTTTTTTGGGCAACTGAGCTTTATCAATAAAGGACTAATTTCAAGAGGGAACCCCCTCTGAATTGCAATAAACAATTTAAGTAATTAGCATTTGATTTGCTTGAAATTGTTGCATAACTATTATGCACCTTGCTTTTGTGGTTTTAGGTAAAAGGTGGTCATGTCACTTTTTCCCAACTTGCGGAAGAATGGCTTCTGAGCTCTTGCAAGATTTTTAAGGTTCCATACGATTGGGAGGTTTATGTTAAGGCATTAAAGAAAGCTGAGCAATTTCTTTGGGCAGGTTCAGAAATGGATCCGGTGGGGTTCTAGACTATGATATGTTTGGGGGTATGCTCGTAATAGCTGTTGTACCTGATTAGTATATACCATGAACCTTTGGATGTAGGTGCGAGACGTGACAAAGAACTTGCTTGAAGCTAAGAGTTGGGCCGAAGGAGTTAGAGATTGTCTTTCTAAAGTGGAGAAGTGGTCAGCTCATCGCAGCTGCGATACGGAAAAAGTGAAATGGGAGCATGTTGACAATTTACTCCGTCGTGATCCAGTGCCTTGTAATGAGCCTGCGCTTGTTCGATTAAAGGTGGAAGACAGTCTGAGAACTGGGTTTGGAATTGGTATGCATGTGCTTAGCTTTCCCCTCTAAAACTTACAGTTGTTTGATCTTTGCACACAGGAATATGAAAAAGAAGTGAGAGCCTTGAGTCAGGAAATCAGTTCTGCCCTTTCAAAAGGCTCACAACTATCTGTTAGTATAAAATTGTATTTCTTTCTTTGTTGGACTTGATTTACCAAATATGAAGAGCTAAATTTCTTACGAGATTTAATAGAGAGGATTGTTTTGATTACCATCTTATGCTATTCATGCACTCTGTTCTGTTTGGTCACTTTGGTTCTTTCGATCATCTTTTCTTCAGATTGCTGATTGGGAAATCTTAGCCACCAGAGTCTCTGACTTTCCGATATGTGTCACAGAAAGTGAAAGACTAGTACAGAGGTTATCATCTGCAAAGGTATGTTTCCATTACATATTAAGCATATCAGATTATACTATATCTGAAAAAGATTTTGTATTTCCCTCGGGGCCATTTTGTTCATGATTTCTCGTCATCTTTGCAGATTAGACTTGATATTTTGTATGCATTTATCAACCATTCTCTCAAGTCAATCTAAAGAATATTTTGATGAACTTGTTGGCTTTGTTAGTGACCCCCCATTCTTTCCTAGGCTGTGGCTGGGGAACTCTCTCATTACAGTCACCTTGTTTGGTTCAACTTTTTGAAAGTTATTTTTGATGTAATGAGTGGAGAGAGATAGAGAGAAAAAGGTATTGAGAAACGTGTAGAGAGAAAAATGAGATGAGATGAGAGTTGAACCAAACAAGGTGACATCTTTGGTAGTTTGATCTCCTGGAATGCTTTGGTTGTCTGAGATATGCATTCTCAGCAACTACCTGGTTCTTTTCTTCAGTCTCTGTACTCCACAAGAACTGCAAAGTTAGATTTTTAATGCAAACTTTCCTTGTATCAAAATGCTGTAATTGGCCTACTCCAGCTCAGTTCTTTAGGGGTTCTTAATCCATTGCCACTTGATTATTGATGATGTTATTGCATTGTGATATCCTTCAGGTGTGGGTAGAAAATGTAAGAAAATGCGTCTCAGAAAAATCACAGGCTGCAGTTGAGGCAGATATCCTTTACCATTTACAATCGGAGGTAGTTTTGGTTTCATCTCTACCTCCCGTGTCTTTCCTTAGATATCATCTGGACTTAGGTTTTTCTTTCTTGTCATTCTTTCGGGTTAGATTTCGGAGCTTCCCCTTCACTTCCCTGAAGTTGAAATGCTAATGGGTTTATTAAGGCAAGTTGAGTTATGCCAGGCTCAGTGCAAGGAGATGCTGATGGGTCCAATAAATCTTAAGGTCGTGCCATGTTGGTGATTTATTATGTTCTCTCAAAAGATTCATAGTGTCAGACCAAACATTTTATGCATCTCTTTTTGGATATTTGCAGAAACTTGATGCACTTTTTCAAGAATGGGATGATTTCACTATCAACATTCCAGAGTTAAAACTTTTGAAGCAATATCGCAGTGATGCTATCTCGTGGATTTCCCGTTTGAATGATGTGCTAGTAAATATTCATGAACGGGAGGATCAAGAAAATGTGGTGAATGAGCTGTCTTCCATTCAAAGGGATGGAGAATTGTTGAAAATTCAAGGTCTGATCCCTACAGCATGCATCTCATCTTTACTCTTTAGATTTGTTGTATCATTGATTGTTCCATTTTATCAATTTATTAACCATCACGTCTGGCTTATGTGCTTCTCACAGTTAATGAGTCATCTCAGGTTGAGGTTGAGTTGAAGAAAGCTTGTTGCAGGGTAAAGGCCCTGAAGGTGATACAGCTTATATTATTCCTTCGCAATTTTCAATCAGATAATAAAGTTTACAATATGTTCTATGCCGTATCGTGGTCTTTTTCGGAAGTTCTTTTGGCTGTGTTTACTATGCATGTATTGGATGGTTTCAGTTACCTGATAATGCATGATGTGATTTTCTTTCGACTCATCATCAAGTTTACTTATTTGATTTATCTATTCATAACTCAAATTTTACTCAATGGAATCGATGCATCATTAACCAGTCCATTAGTAGTTCTTTCCAATTGGCTTTTTTGGGGTTTGATGAAAGAAAGAAAAAGGAGAGTAAATAATAATATTTTCCTTCGTTTGTTTGGTTCCTGATTTGGGATGAAAAGAAAAGGTCCTGGGGAAAACAAGTCAAAAGTTTTGTTCTTCTGCAATGCGTTCCCTCCTTCTTTCCTTCTTTTGTCTTTCTTACTTAAGTCACCTTGTTATTTTGTTCATTTTTATCTTAGTTTAACCACGGGGAAGTTTTTGCCACTCCTATTCCTTTCCACTTTGCAAAACCAAACAAATAAAATTACTTTGCTTTTCTGTCTTTTCCTTTCTCTTTCTCTCCACAAGTTTCAGTCTCTATGTGAGAGCATAGTTAATCCATTTATGTAACTTATCAAAAAAATAGTTAATCCATTTATGTAACATTGGTGCAGGCTCTTGGAAGTAAGATGTCTTTGGACTTCATCCAACAACTAATGACGGAGGCAACCATGTATGTGTCATTCTCTTGATAACTCTTACAAATTAAGAGCAACAATCTTTGCTTTATTTGCTCATTAGTAATTTACTCAATAACGTTCATTTGGGCAACGTTCTTCAGGCTGCAGATTGGGAAAGAGAGGTTGTTTGGCAATATTTCTGGAGTACTTTCAGCTGCTACGTTTTGGGAAGAAAGAGCAACACGTATTCTTGCTAGTGAAGCTCAGATGTTTGATTTTGAGGATGCTGTAAGGTATAGTGCTTGTTCATCCTTGGCAGCTGTGCTTTCTGGCTTGTATCTTTTTTCGTTGTAACTTTTGAGTTTCGATATTGTAGGACTTCTGAGGACATATGTGCTATTCTACCTTCTCTTGGTGTTGTCATGGATGCCTTATCGGTTGCCAAGTCCTGGTTAAAGATGTCTGAGCCATTTTTAGTGTCTAATTTATCTTTATCATGTGCCTCAAGTTCGCTTCTGAAAGTTGACGCTCTGGAGGTTCGTATCATCTTCTGTATGTGGTATGTTTCCTTACATTGAAGGGCATTGACATAACTTATTAGTAAATATTGCAGGAGTTAGTTTCACAGTCAAAGCTTCTGAAGATATCTTTGAGAGAACGATCAATGCTTCAATCAGTTTTGGATAATTGCATTGAATGGCAGAATGATGCCTGCTCTACACTGCATGCTGTGGCATGCTTCTTAAATACCGAAATAACTCATAATGAAATTGCCAGTGGTCTTCTCTCAAAGGTCGAGCAGCAAGTTACTGGGATGGAGTCAATCATAAAAGCTGGCTTATCTCTTGGTTTAGACTTCTCCGAGATTCCAAGACTCGAAGATGCTTCTTCCACTCTTCGTTGGTGCTTTAAGGCCCTTTCTTTCTGTTCTGTTGTTCCCCAGCTTGAGGTACTACTTTTTACTTTAAACAAGTCACAGCTATTGTTGAGATTGATGGTCTTTTTTTTGCTCTCTTTACAGGGTCGTGTTATTGAATTCTCTTTATTTTCGCGATGCTAGTGCCTTTGTGTGCTTTCCTTTCCTCCCTTCTTGATTGAAAGCTTATTTTGTGGCGTTTAGATCTGGTTATGTCTAAGTGCATGAAATGCAGTCCGTTCTTTGACAAACAGTAGAAAGTTGCTATGCTTGATTAGTTGATACATATTTTGCTGTGATATATTTGTGCAGGGGGTGCTTAAGTTTATCTTCACATAGTTGGATAAAAATGTACAATTTTATTCCCAGACCAATACTCCATTCATGCCTCCTTATCCATATGATTTATTTACATAGTTGGACAGAAATTTACAATTTATTCCCAGACCAATACTTCATTCATACCTCCTTATCCATATGATTTATTTACAAAGACGAAAAAACCTCTCTCGACAACCTATGGCCACACCTATATCCTTCCAGGATCTCACCTGATGGCTATTCCCCCCCTTAATTGAGGTGAGCTTAATCACTCTATACCTTCGTGATGCTCTTTTGAACTCCTTCACCACAAGGTTCTAATAGGAGCTGCAGACTATTTTCTTCTATCCGCACTACTTCTACTTGTTGGAATTTGTCCCAAATTGATTAATTATTACCTCTAAAACTAGTATATAAACCTGGGCGGCCTCTCCACTCGTTGCCAATTGGTTATAAGTTGGATGCTTTAACATGGTATTAGAGCTAGGCTTTTAAAGGCTTTTCGACAAGACTCTCTTGGTTGATTGCCCCGTTGTTTGCACCTTTAGCACACCTTGTTTTGTTGATCCCTATGTTATGAATCCTTTGTTTAGCTCTCCACGTGCGGGTCAGGGGTCGTACGTGCGGGGGAGTGTCAGAGGTTGTCTTGCGTTGGTTAATTATAACCTCCAAAACTAGTATATGAGCTCGGGCGGCTTCTCCACTCATTGCCAATTGGCTTCGAGTTGGATGCTTTAACACTACTTAAATACTATCCTCAAGAACCTACCCTTGCTAAAACTAACCTCTATAACCATTTTCCTAAGGCACGTGATTATGCAACATGCTAACAGATAACTACCTTCCTTATGGTTGATAGGCTCAATTTAGTACATAATGAGTCAGAAAACCCAAAAACTACAGCTAGGCTCGAGTGGATGAGTCATCCATCATTTCATCTCCTTCATTTAGTGGAAATTCTGCAGAAGTTTGCCTCAAATCTGTAGAAACTTGGTGTAGCTTTGAGATTATTTTAGTTTACCTCTTCTCAAGATTGCAGCTAAGGAAATAACAAAATGCCAAAGTTTTATTGGAACAATTCCACGATACTTTAACACCTGGCTACTTCTGTTAAAGTTGGGGAGAGAGCAGAGCTGCAGAAGAAAGGATCTTTTCAAGGAGTCTGGTTGTTCATTATGGGCGTAATAGTTGTTTTCTCATCATTTTGTGATATTCAATGTCATGAATGGAGTCTTGAATGTCTTGATTGTTTTGTAGATTCAATGTCAGGGCCGGGTCTGAGCAGAAGAAAGGATCTTTTCAAGGAGTCTGGTTGTTCATTATGGGCGTAATAGTTGTTTTCTCATCATTTTGTGATATTCAATGTCATGAATGGATGTGGAGTCTTGAATGTCTTGATTGTTTTGTAGATTTTGTGAATCCATTTCTATCTTTGTTTAGAGTTGGCTTTTTGCTTCTTAAGGCTGTCTAGCTGTGGCACTTCTCCTTTTTTGTACATTGGCAGCATCACCTTGTTGCTTTCTGTATATAATATATTTCTTGGTTATATAGAAACTTGTGATTATATGCTGTGGAAGTGATCTGATCGTTCATGTTGATTGCAGCAATTCTTATTGGACTAGTTTTCAGGTTATGTGAATGTTTGCTTAGATACGAGAATTCTAGACTGCATTTCCGTGCACTAACCATGTCTCAAATATATAGACACACTATTATATGGTGAAGGCAACACCTAAATGTGGTAAAGACCCATATAGCCTTGATAGTGTTATAACACCACCTAAGAACTACTCTCTCCTTTCCCTCTCATCTCTGTTACAAAAGCCAAAATAGCCACCAGAACTCTCCAACCTTTGATTGACAATCCCGCATATCACGTTTGCATCAATTGTTACGCATATGTTATGCACGGACACATAGTAGTTGGCTACTTGGCTTATAGGTTATCTTTTGCTTCCTACTTTCTGTAGGTATTGTCAGATCATCATGGATGGTTTTATGTATTGTTCTGTAGGATGTTGAGATGTTGATGGAGGCTGGACTCCACCTTCCTGTGACGTATGCATCTAGTTCTTTGTTTAGCTCATTAATTGATGGGGTGAATTGGCTGAAGAAAGCTGCAGAAATTTGTGTACCATCCAACCGTAGAAAATTTAAGCTGTGTGATGCTGAAGAAGTTCTCGGGGAATCTCCGGTATTTATTGTAATTTGTTCCTTCTTTTATTAGCGTTAGTAACTTATTACACTTAATAAGTATAACAGGCACCTCTCATTTATCTTAAAAGCCTCTTTGTCACATTGATTCGATGTTTACATGAGTACATTACTTCTATTTTCTTATTACAGAAGATCAAGGTGGCC
Organism: Rhododendron griersonianum; assembly: GCA_018127125.1. NCBI lineage: Eukaryota > Viridiplantae > Streptophyta > Magnoliopsida > Ericales > Ericaceae > Rhododendron > Rhododendron griersonianum. The sequence goes on along the minus strand of CM030789.1, from coordinate 50,421,075 downwards.
TTTCCAGTGATGGTTAGTCAGCTTTCCCATGCGATCAAGAAACATAAGTGAGTTTTATTTTAAAGCACTAGCAATTGTTATTGCTTCCATGTTGTTATTTCATTGATACCCAGATGAATTTCAGCATGTGGATTTGGACGAGTAAATTATGATATAAAGAAGATTGGAACGTTATTAAGTTGTCAGTTGTTAGGCGAGTATTATTTGATGTTATATTATCTCATCACTTCCTCCAAAAATTCATTGGAACATTCCAGAATAACAAGAGGCTGGAAACAATTAGAACATCAATTTAGTCAATGTTGCAACTGTGCTTGCAGGAGTGTACAATGTGGTGATACTCTTCCGTACCATGCTGTACTATTTTTCTTTGGTGGTTTGATGCTTCATTGGGCTTTGCTTAAGTATGAGGAAAATAGAGTTTTTGACCACTATCTTACTGGTTGAGAAGAAAATTTGAGTAGATTTTACTCCAAATTAGCTTTGCAATCTAGACTTGTTTTGCCAATTCACAAGCCATACTGAAGAAACAAGCTAGGGATAGCAAATTCAGATTGTGCACTGGCTATGACCTTTATTCGCTTCACATACAAACAATGGTTTACTTTTTATTGTTAACTACCTACAATAGAAAGGCGCCTCCACAACGAAGGGGGCTTCATGTTTTTGGTAATGAAGAAGAATTATTAAAATATAAATTAAATGCAACAAGGAGCTATCTTGTTTATAATGTGAAAACAACCGAAAAGCAAGAGCCTCATTTTGCAGTGGAGGTTTTCCTTTTAGCGCCTCTATTTTGAATTGAGGGTTGAAGAGGTCCTGGACCTCTGTTTCTGCTTCGTGGTATCTATCTACTGGTATTATAAAGGGTACACCCCTTTATGGTGTAAATAATTTTGATGCTGGCTCACACTTTTTTTAACCCTAACCCTTTGACCAAGTAAAGAAACTGCCAAGAAGAAAAAAAAACTGCCACCTCAAATTTTCTTTCTCCCTTTTTTATAATTCCCATACCAGATTTCACTTTAGGTTTTTTCTCATATGATTTGCACACGCATCACGTGTGCCCGGGTGTCTAGTGTTCTCTACAAGGTATCTGACATGGGAAAATGATCTTTGATTTTGAGATAGGTTGGTGTCAACTCTAGTTTTTGTCGCTTTGCAATATTAACAATATTCTAGTGAAAGATCAGGGAAGTTATATTATGTATCTTTGCTCTTCTCCAGGCTTTTTCAGAATGCGATGTAGTGTATATCGTTCCTTCTTTTCTTTCTATTTTGGTTTATTTATGCATGTATATATGTTAAAAATGAGAAAATTGTGTTGTTTTAATGTAATCTGTTGGACCTTGGCTTCTCTACTTTAATTTTTTGTTGACTTACGATTCACATTTTGACTGCAAAAATAGTTTGTGGCTTGAGCAAGTGCATCTTTTCTTCAAGCTAAAGCCTTGCGACAGATCATGGATTTTATTTCTGGAACTCAAGGTATGCCTTGTTATAAGCCAATTACTACACGTTTCTGACATTCTGTCCTAATGACTTTATGCTTCCTGTTTTACTTAGGCTGCGTTCTTGTAAACTTTTTGGTCTAAACCTTTTTTCGGCATTTTTTTACTTTTCTCAACTTTTTATTTAGCTTTTTGTCGTAATTTTTAGGATTAATTATTCGTTTCGACGAGAGGAATCAGAAAAATATAAAAATGTAGACTGATGTTGAAAAAAGTTCATATAAGATGACACTTTAGAAAAAAAAGACAACTGTTTGGTATTTTTCTCGTCTTTAGTGAACTTTTTTTTTTTGCTTTTGGTCATAATTTTTTACTTTTTAGACTCCTCTCATTGAGAAGGATGATTAATCCAAAAAAATTGACGTAAATCTAACAATAATTTAGAAAAGAAGAGCAAAACACACAAAATGAAGTAGAGAAAAAAGTTTACAAGAACGGAGCCTTACTGCTAATATTATTGGATCACATCCAGGAACTTGGGAGCATGGATGTCCTTAACTGCCCCGAGCTAGATATGGTTTTATCTCAATTTCACAAGGTTGAGCGGTGGAAGCAGCGTTGCCATAACATTGCAGGGACTTCAGTTGGGGATGAGAAATCACTGCTTCACAGTTTAGTAAAGGTTATTTCAGACATTCTCTCTTAAAAAAAACTTTTTGCATCTATTTTGAGGTAAGTTAAAATAACTCCTCTTGAGGTTTCTTACAGTTGCAAAGGCCTTCTGTAATGTGCTGACATTAAGTTTCTGTAAATAGAACGATAGAAGTTTAACTATGTTTAACTAACAGTGTCACTCTAATTTTAGAGACCTTTGCAGCTTTTACAAATATCATGGAGAATTTATCAAGCTCACTTCTTGTTTTGTTCTTATTGTGTTTCGTTTCCTCAAACGCAAGTGATTAGTTAATATTTTTTTATGGACGCTCAGAATTATTTCTGTTGCACAGATAAAAGATGCCCTTGATAGATCCTTGTACATATTTAGTGTATCGAAGGGCTGCAAGGCAAGTGACCTATGCATGTGCTGCTCCAGAAACTTTGAAGATCAGAAGTTTTTAACTTGTTCTACGTGCAATGACCGGTAAGGTATCAAGGTCCAAACTTTCTTTTCGGGGATCCATTTTCCACTTCACTGGATAAAGAAAAATTTTATGTTGAAAAATCCTCAGTTGAAGTTTTGAAGGAGGAAAGTAGTAATAAGTCTTACCTTGCTACATGGATGCATTGTTTAGAACGAAAAGATGACTCTTTTGTACAACTCAGTTGGTCCGTGCATCACCACTTTTCTGGTTATCACATGCACTCTTTTCTTATGAACAGGTACCATCTGCAGTGTAAAGGACAAACACTGGCTGATACAAATGATCTGGCATTATGTATCTGCCATTATTGCCACTTTTTCGATAGTGGGAAGATCTCTCAAGATGGAGGCGGCCCTCTGGTATGCATTTTGTATTTGAGGTGTCTTCCAATAAGGCTCAGGCTGATGGTCTTACTCTCGAGTTGTTTGATGCAGATATTTGAAGGGAAGCGTGCTGAATTGAATAAACTCGTTGAGCTTCTATCTGATGCTGTGGATTTCTCTGTATGGTAATAAACTGGAAGATGATACATTGTTTAGAAGAAAATGGATATCTTTGCTTTCTTGGCCATCAAGATTCAAAAACACGATTGTTTGATATAATTTCTGCTCAAGTAATTTTTCAACCTGTGTTGCTGCTCTCTTTGTCGGCTTTTGGTGATACCAAATTAGGCCCAGTGAGTGGTTGGGAATGGTTTTCCGAGTCTCCTATTTGTGTAGAAGTGAGGGCTTTGCCAGGTGAAAGGAAGATTGTTCATAGGGACACAAGTGTAACAGTGGTTGGATGGGTGAATGCTTTCATTGGCAGTCGTTGGCCAGAATTGGAGATTGTTGAAGTATCTGGTAGTTGTATAGGTGGGGCAGTTAGAGTTAACTGTGAAATCTGGCTTGCATAGTTAGCTACTAATTATGATGCCAGAAGGGACAATGGGGAATCGATGGGTGGAGGTAGGAGTAGGGGACTCGACATTGTTTCATGCAATATGAGGCAGTTGAATAGCGATTATAAAAGGAATGTGGTGAGGGCATCTTTGTAGAAATGGAGGGTTACTTGGTGTTTTTGCAAGAAACCAATATGGTGTCTTTCTCTGAAGTAGCTGTTTGGGATGGTTTCACAGATATGGTTAGCTTGAGACCCATAGCACAACAATGGAGAGTAGTAAAAGTATAAACTTGTTGTTGGGTCCTAGGAATTCTTTTGGAATTGGTTTTGTATCTGCCCACTTGATGATTAATTTGGAATTCTTAGGAATAGATTTGTGCATGCTTTTTGTTTCCATCTTTCTTCAAGAGAACAAAATAATGTTACGTGTTTTCCTGCCTTTTGCATTTGAAAAAAATGGCACCGTGCATCAGCTGGTAGTGTTGCAATATCAATTCTAGTGATTTGACATTGTCGGAAGTCTTGATTCAATGTTTATTACTGGTCGTAAAAGCTTTTGCATAGACTTTTCCATGGTTTTTTAGCTAAAGTTATCTCTGGTTTTCTTCTATCTTCAAGGGTAAATGAGATAAGTTTGATTTTCGTCATAATTGTGTGATTGCTGCTGACAGGATTGAGGAGAGAAGTATACTTAGTCAACTTGTGGAGAAAGCTCTTGCATGCAAAGCATGCTTAGCAGAAGTTGTGGATTTTGCATTAACTTACCATGATGAAGATCTCAGCATAGTTGTTGAAAAGCTATCGATTGCTATGAAGGTATTTATTGCTTTGCACTTTTGTAAGAGCCCGGCATTCATTTCTTGATTTATATTCATAGCTGAGTCTACTAAAAGAGGGACCAGCCTCATTGTGGTGATTAGAGGACGGAGGGTCCTTCAATCCTTGACCCAATATCCGGAGTTTGAAGAAGTTACCGCCATCGTACTTTTCCTTTTATTTTCCTCACAATAATTTTATTTGATAACAATTTTCTATCTTATTGGATCTGCTTCTACAAGTTTCTTTCTTGTAAGCTGCATTGCATTAATAATTGCCCTCCTGTCCTCTTCCCTTTTTCCTTCTTTCTTGGTCTTTCTGATTGACATTGTTTTCCAATGCATTCAGGCCATAGAAGTGGCAGGCATTTTTGATCATCAGGGTAGTTGCAATTTTGAGCTGGCATTAGCAAGAAACTCATGGAGAGTCAGAGCCAATAAACTTTTTGGAGGTCCACAAAAGCCCCTAATCCAACAGATTCAGCGACATTTGAAAGAGGTATTACTCTTAGTGATGCAATGCTTATAAGACTATGCAATATGCATTTGTTATGGTTCATTGCAGTTGGAAGTATTCTAGCAAAATTTTCAGGATTAGGTGTAGGAAATAGCTAGAGGGAAATAATATAATATAATGGACTTGTTTTGTTTTTCGAAATTACTGATTGAGGGAAACAATCAATGACCAAATTTCCACAAATATCCAAATTCCAAGCTGTGGGAAAAATGGTAAAAGTGAACTAATAATTTCTTCCAAGGATGATGTTTGGAATGCAAGTTCCATTTAGCACTTTGATTTTGGCTGATTAATTACTTGATTGTCAAGAAGAAATAATCCTCATGGGTATTAATCCTCCTAGTCGTGCAATCCAATGTACTGCGTGATTGATTGTTTTGGATATCACAAAGAGTGTTACTCATCAACAGAACTACCAAAAGATTTGTTCATGCCCACTGAAATGATGATTATTACTACCTGGGATGGAAAATGGTAGACGTGACATTGTCTTGGAAAAAAATGGAAACAATGGAAAGGATGTGGAGAAAATCTACTACATTAAGGGATTGGCTTGGATAAGGACTGTATATTTGTATATTTGGTAAATGTTTTAATCTTATGTAATAAGTTACAATCTTGCAGGGGCTGGCTATAAGAGTGCCTCCTGAGGATCACTTCTGGCTGAAACTTGCTGAAGTGAAACACATTTGCACCCAGTGGGCAGAAAAGGCCAAGAAGGTCTGGGATACTTGCAAATCACTAATACCAAGCAAATATAATTTTTCTTAGTTTGCTAAAGGATAATCTCTGTTAATTTTGCTCGGTCTTACATTCCAATTGTCCACTCTTCAGGTTTCAATGGACTCTGGAACACTTGGATTGGAAAACGTTTTTGAACTCATTACGGAGGGTGAAAACTTGCCTGTTCAATATGAAAAGGAGCTTAAGGTAAGAAAAAAAATGTATGAAACTTAGGGTATTTGTTTTCCGATGAAATAGGAACCCTTCTTTGTTTAGCTTACCTTATGTTTGGTGAATGCAGTTATTAAGAGATCGAACTATGCTGTACTGCATCTGCCGGAAGCCTTATGGTCAGAGAGCTATGATTGCTTGTGATAAGTGTGATGAGTGGTATCACTTCGACTGCATTAAGCTATCTGCGACCCCCAAGGTTTATATATGCCCTGCTTGTAAGCTTGAAACAGAGGACTTGCACTCGTCTCCCATGGTGACTCTAGATGGGTAAGTATTGTGAAGTAAACGTATCTTCTCTTAGGAATGTTATTTCATGCATTACAAAACAAAAATATATGGGTAAGGGGCAAACCTTTTTTATTTTGGTTTCATAAGTAAACGTAATGTATGACAAGGCATCAAGGGGATGCTGCCCATGAACAAAAGTCTGACAAACCTATTTGACACGAAAAGCCAAAAAAGATCCACTAGAGTGAAGGGATCCGTGAAATTAACAAAAGAATTCAGTTGATCGTCGTTATGCAGCACTTGATCACTTTTAAGGACATACCAGCCATCAATTTCAATATTCTTCCATCTCTCTCTCACTTCTGCAGGAACTGCCCTTTATGTTATTGTTTCTCTTGCTTGTTATGAAATATGACCTCTCTCTCTCTCTCTGACTGACTTTTTATTTGGTTCTTTTAGAGTGATAATTTGGTTGCTTTCTATGGTCATAAATTGTTGATGTACCAAGATTTCTAGAATTTATCAAGAAAGAGAAAAACTGTTTGTGCTCCGAACTGGTGGTGTTATAAACTGAGTAGCCTCCAATGTGGAGTCTCAAACTCTGTTGACAAGTAAAAGCTGTGGTAACATCAATGAATCTCGAATTGTAACCAGTGATTTCTTCAGGTTGCTGAACATGGGTATTATCTATGATCCCCTTTTCTGTTGAACCACTCCTGATATGGTGAATATTGTGCTCAAGGCAATTCATTGTCGATCGATTTAGTTCTTTCTAGAGTCATACCGAGAATGTTTAATCATGTTCGGCTGGGCTACTGGCTACTGTATTAGGCAACTTTTGCTTATTCATTCTCTTTGTTTCATCTTCTGTACATGCGTGTATAATAACTGTTACTTTCTTCTCTTTGTTGTTCCCACAGCTCAATTGGCTCGAAATGTGAGGAGCCTCAAACGCCCTCTCCACGTCGCCGAGAGTTTAGGCGCAAATCAAGAAAACACAATTCCAGCACGAGGCGAAAGGTGGTGGTAACAACTGCTTGTCAGAGTAGTAATGTTTTGAGGCATTCTAGTGGGATTGAGTGTTTGATATGGAGTAACCGCAAGCCTTTTAGAAGAGCAGCTAGAAAACGTTCACAGATGGACAGTCTTTCACAATTGTTTTTCATTCAAAAGTAAATGTCAACATAGATAGGTGCCAATCATTCAATCTATTCATTGAATCATTGATTCTTGTCTTTGCAGCTGTCCTCTCTCTCTCTCTCTCTCTCTCTCTCTCTCTCAAAGTGCATTGGAGGCCTATCCATATTTTCAGTCTTTTCGAAAGAGAAAAATGTATTTAGAAATTTGTTCAGTAAGGAGAGAAAACTCTCATGAAACATGACACAAAAGTCTGTAAAAAATGTTTAAAGGAAATTATTTTGGAACTCTATTGTGACATGAAAGGAATTCGAAACTCCTGAATAATATAGCGGAAACTACCTAAAATGTAAAAACCTTTTTCCACGTGAAGGAATTGTGTTTTTGCCACACAAATCTTAGTTTGGTCGCGTTCAGTTAAGGTTCTTATTTTTTAATTACTTATTTTTTGCTATGTAAAACAGGTCATTCTCTAATAATACATCACTTTTAATTCAAAAAATAAATACCTACTTGAAAAATAAGTATATTTTAGTTAATGAAACACACCAAAAAATGTTCCTAGTTACGTGCTATAAAATATTGTTCGGGTTCAGTATGTTAACTGACCCCAAAACTGTTCCTAATAACGCTGATCGAAAGAAGGAACTGTTCGATTATCAAAAAAAAAAGAAGGAACTGTTCTTAATTGTTATTTCTAAGGTGTAAATCATTTTTCTTATAATTTTGTATCTGATCTTGGGAAAAATTTTCAGTGCCGAGAGCGGGTACCACGTGGTGCCTGCTCACGCATCCGAGCCGTCTATTTCGTGTTTGAACGGCTCAGATTTGGAGAGAGAAAGTGTTGGGGTGAGAGGAGAGAGAGAGGGTTTCAATCCGAGCCGTTCAAAAGTGTATCGGACGGCTCAGATGCGTCGAGCGGGTACCACGTCGGCAATATCCGCTCGGCACTAAAAAAAACTCCTCCTGATCTTGTGTCAAAAAGATATGCTTTGATTAAGGCTCTGAGGGAACTTATTTTAGTGGAACAGAAAATTAAGAGAATCACATACCAAAAACCTTAATTCGGACACAATTACTAGTATAAAAGGAGATGGTCAAATTATTTCTCAAAAAAAAAAGAAAAAAGTTTCTGAACTTTTCAAATTTTAACGGGGCTTTTCTGGAAAGGCTGGCTGTTGCCTTTTTCTTGCTCTTCTTGTTTTTCTGGGTTCTTGATCCTTTGCTCTCCAGTCTCCACAATAAGTAAAAAAGGGGGGAACAAAAAAAAGCTGTTGGGAGATGCTCTTTCACATGTACCTGCAGAAATAGAAGTGTGTGTGAGATGTGAAATTATTCAGCGGCACGAGAGCACTCCACGCGGTGCTCCAGACCACTCCACGATAACACATTCTCGTGGGGTCTCCGACTAAGTGTATGGCATCACTTAAATGTGTGGTTCCGAGGCGGTCCGGAGCACCGGACTACTGAGTAATTACTTGTGTGAGATAGAAACCGAGCAAACAATTTTCAAATAAGAAAACAGAGGAAGAAGAGAAACAGAGCTATACATTCACATACTCTTACAAGGGAATTTCTTCAATCTTTAACACCATTGTTGGATACCCAAATAGCTGAAGAGAAGAAAGAATGGTGGTGGGAATCAGGTCATATAACCTGAGAATGAGAAGGCAGCAGGAGGAGAGGCTCTCACCACCACCTTCATCACCGGATTCATCATCACCACCACCACCCTCCCGCCGCCGCAGATCCCAACGTCAAAGGAGTAAGAAACTTACAGTTTATAAGCCAAGACGCCAACTTTACAATGCTGTCCCAAGCCCAACACCGCCATCAGTTTCAGGTGAACTTCCATTTCTCTTCTTCTTCTTCTTCTTCTTCTTCTTTTCCTTTGAGAACTTCCATTTCTTTTCTTTGAATCTTTGTGTATATACACAGCTCTCTGTAACTATATATACACACTTGTGTGATCATGAATTTTGGGTTTGTGGAGTAAAAAATCGTGTCTTTTGGATGTGTTCAGAAAAAAGCAAACAACTGCTTTTTTGGATTTTTAGAAACAAGAGAGAATAGAAAGAGTAGTCGTTTCTCATCAAATGTGAAACAAAAACAGGTTCATGCGTTTGTGAGATTTGATGAGAAACAAAATGAGTTAATAATATTTTTTTTAATTATTATTTCGCAGTATTTTAACTCTTTTTGGCTATCCAAATAAATAAAACAATTTTTCCTTTTTAGCCTTTTTCACCCTCCAAGTGTCCTATTTGACCGAGTGATTTGGTAACAAAAAAAGAAGGATTAGGGTATCACACCAAATCACTCATTTGGATTGAATGGTTTTTGAGAAATGGTGAAAAATGCATAAAAATAGGAATTTTTTATTGGCGCATTTTTCTTTTAAGAGCTCCCCTTTCTTATCACATAAATTTCTCACCATCAAAGGGGCCATGGGGGAGTAATTTTATATGTTTTTGAATGGTGAAAGAAATAAAAGAACCAAAAGCCGTCACGTGTTTGAAAAATAGGTTAAAGTTACTTTTAAAAAAAAATGCTTAAAAATGGAGAGAAATAATAAACTTGTTAGTAAAAGACTAGTATTTTGTTTCTCACTATCTCCAATAATAAAATGGTAAAAAAAATTAAAATATTTTTTTCCCCTTTTCCCCCCTAATCTAAATGATGCTATCCTATTTTTATTTTTAAAAAATGAAAACGGGAAAAGAAAAAATACTTATAACTTTCTAAGTTTTCATTCTTTCCTTCATTCCAAACACGCCCTTGTTTTTTTTGGTTGGGAAAATTAGTAAGACATATTGTTTGACAAAGTTTCTTTTAGCTCTATTTCCAGTCGACGAAGTTTTACAGCTGCCGCCGCCACCACCGGCGGCGGGTTATTCAGAGGAAATTCCGGTGGACATACCTTCTGAGGAAGAAGACCAAAAACCAAACATTGATGACCCACTATCAGGACTAAAGCCTCCCCCACCAAGTGTTCGACAAAATGCCTCAACGATGTTTGTCGAGAAATCTCTTGGAATAATTGCAAGTGTCAAGTCTCTTCTGGTCGACGAACTCTTATCGCTTCCAAACTCTGAAATCATTACCATGATTTCTTCGGCCAACCGGGTCTTCACCGCGTTGGATTGCTTTGGCAACGATTACATTTCTTTTTATTGGACGGTTAGAAGGTTCATTCACTTCAATCAAGAATTTGTAGTGGCTGAAAGGTTGAGAAATGGACATTGTGCAGTTTTTGAAGAAGTAACGAGGCGATATGAGGAGCTTGTGATTGAAGCCAACAGCGCTGAAGAAGCATTGCATAGTGCTGAACTGAATCTTGTAAAAGCCAAAGAAGATGTGGCTTGTTTAAGGCAGAGGCTGGATGAGGCAAGGAGTTTGGTGTTCAGGTTGGAGATGGAGCTGGATCATGAGGAAAATGAAGTTGTTGCTTGGGACTCTGAAGTGATTAAGTGTTCATGGTTCCATTCGAGTGCGGAAGCTGAGGTGCAAAGGGTCGGGTCAGAAGAAGAGGAGGTGAAGAAAGTGGTTGATGAGGTCAACAAGAGGTGCAAGGAAGCCAGTAGTGGCATTGAGCTCATGACAAAGGAGCTGAGTTTGTTTCGTATAAGCTGAATCCACATGCCAAAAGTTGTTGATAGCTTTTAACTGACTTTGAAAATTGGAGTAGATAGTCTTGTAATGATTGACTAATAGAGTTACTAGAGTAGGATCACTAGTCTTGCATATCAAATGGGGATGATTGTTTGAACTCGTGGGTAGTCCTTTACTTGAACCTTAATCGAGTTTTAAGCATGAAGTCAACTTGAATATCTACTGAATGTTTTGCACATTTGATTCCTGTTGGTATGGTCTTTCCATTGATAATGTTCCAAATGGTATTGGATGAGTTCTTGATTCTTTTGTGACAGCTTAGAGTAAGCATTTGGTAGCCGTTCTATGCTCTTATAGGTGGGTTCGATGAATGCGAGCGTGAAACGATTTGATTTACTTTGTTAAATTGTTTCCCCTCCCTATATACCTAAAAGAAGATGGTAGTAGAAATGCTACTTCTTACTTTTTGCTCATGTTTCGTTTCGCCAATTGTGCTGAGACAACAGTGTGGCTGCTAGGTCTTGGATTTTGGTTTGCATTGATGTATCAAGAATGTGTATGGTAACTAAATCTTTTGCAGCTGAGATTGTCTCTTGTTGTTTCTGATTAGGGTGGGAATTTGCCTCTTTCATCTCTATATCAGTAAGATATTGTTAGTTGCTTATGTAATAAATTAGATCACGTGCAGATCACGTGCGCTCGGAATGCTGAAACCCTCAGTTTGTCCAAGCTCAATAGACTGTATCTGAACTTGAAAAGGTTGAGATTTAGCTACAAAGAGGTGAGGACATTGTCCGGCATTCATCTGGTAACTTCACTGTCTATTTTTCGTTTGTCAGCGCAGTTCTACTTCTTCGGCATCCATGCTTATTTGAAGTCAAATTGGATATATGTCGAACCTTATCACTAATTTGCCAATCAGGCGAATACCTAAGCAAATTTGTTATATATGAAAGATACGAACACTACAAGAAAGAGTTGTATGCATGTTTGCTGTGTTTTTATGGAATATGGATCAAGAATTTTTAACTGGTTTGCTATGCTATAGCTCTTGCTAATTTAAACTGATTTTATGGTTAAACCTCCTACGGACTGTCAGTTTTTTATTCTATATTGGTAACTGCTATCAAGTATAGGAAATGGAGAAGGTTGGATATAGGCTCTTTAGAAGAATTACACACAAGGAAGTCCATGTATTACTTATTCATTTATCGAAACCTTCCGATACCAATCATGCAAGTAATTATCATTCCACAGTTTCCACTGATGACAGAAGAGATTGAATCTCTGATGTATGTATATGGATCTACCTAATCAATAGCCTCCCGGCGTTCAATTGGGAAAAACCGGACCTAGGTGACTCTTGTTTCTCGTATTTTTGGCTTACATTGCGGGGGGGAGAGGTTGACCTCTACAGAGTTTGGTTTTTTAGGGGTGATAACGGAAAAGTTGACAGATAAGTCACCCTTACTGCCACTCTACAGAACCATGCATGAGATTTTCACCTCATATGGCTCCTCGTTCAATCTTTCGAAGTCATTGGTCCTTGTTCGAGTACCCTTTCAGCAGGATGCCAGGCAATAAAAGTAGTCTCGATATGCTTAGTATTTCAGTATTGTAACTTCTCATGTAGACCCGTTGAATGTAATCGACATTATTCTGTGTAATCTGTGAAGACGTTCAAAGTTTTTGAGTCCATTGTTCGTTAGAAGCAGGGTTTGTAGCTTGGCTGTGCTGCCTTATTTCAATACAGGCCGGTGAGGACTTGTTCATGGCCTGACTGTGGCATTTGTCCTTGTAACAAAATCTCGTTCTGTTTAGCTTTTCTTGATACAGAATTACATAATAGGTATTTGTTTTGCCTTGCTTTTATGTACGTACCGAGTTAAAATTTTGCAAAATTCATATTTCTTGATTCTTTGCTGTAGATGTAAGATAGACTGGACAAATTACTTCAACTCGAGCTCTCTCTGTTCTACCACAGGCCAAGGCTTGTTAGCTATTTAGCGAAGTTGTTTCTGTTCTAACTGAAGTTGGTTAGCCAAGATCACGGATTCGTGGAAGAATTTACCATGACAAAGGAAAATGAGAGAGAAAGCGATAAAACTCAACAAGCCCTTATCTTCTGATCTTTTTTCCTCTCCAACGTCAACGGTTGCATCATCCAAGTAAAACCGAAGATGAACCCATGAGCCCGGATTGCATGGTGCAGTCTGGATGAGCAACCGCGAACAAGCTCAAGCTATTTTCTCTTTTGAAGACAAACAAAATGGTGGAATTAAGAAAAACCCACCAAGGCAAATTCCGAAAACTCTTATCTGTTTGTCTAAGGGATGAACAAAAAATTCTGCCGGTCATGTTGATAAATAGATGAATATGTAATTTTGGACCAGAGTCAATTATGGAACTTCTCAGAGAGAGAAAGTTTGAACTTAATAAAACACACAACCGTGGGTGATCAAAAGCTTGTTCTATTTTGATGGATGCTCAATTTTGAAAATATGTTTTTGCTTTTTCTTCGACTATAGAATGCAAGGTATTAGTAGTTTTTATTTATTTATTTGTTGAGTAACGAATAGAAGGATATTTGAGGTTAAAATTTTTCCGGATATAACTCGGTCCTCCGGGAATCTTATTCCTAGCTCCGCCACTTTAGAGAGGGTGACAGAAGAGAGAGAGGGAGGAAGTAAAAACAATTACAAATAATGATAGTTGTATGTTTATATGATCTCTTTATACTTTAAACAGCACTAATACCAACCACATTAAAATGTCTAATGGAGCACATTTGCATTCCTCTAGCTAAAAAATCCTTAACATATTATTATTTTTTTATCTCACTTCTAACTTTTTTTGATATATAGCTATATATAGTATAACACACTAAAGTGTCTAAGAATATGGCGCTGTTATTTGTTTGGGCTTGTCTCATTTTATCTAGGCTTTTAGGCATTTCAGGTGTTTGGGCTATGTTTCATTGGGTGTTTCTTTGTTTGCCATCTTGCGAATCAAGGGACTGGGTCTCGGATTGGACACATTTTTGTCGCTCTCCTTGCTCTTGTTACTTTTTGTAACAATTTCGAAGGTTAATAAAATTTCTTTTTGCCGTAAAAAAAGAGAGGATATGGCGCTGTTGATACCCGGGCCCATTTGTACCATAATTCAGCCCATTGCATTGCTTCGGTCTTCAACCTGTTAAATTGAAAGGGATGGGCCAATTCAGCCCAGTTCATTCCTTGTTTTGGCCCGTTTAAATAGAGAACCGGGGTCCATTCTGGCCGAAATCAGCTGCTCGGCAAGCAAGTCTAGAGATAGCAACGGGGTGGATTGAGGACGAATTTGACGATTTCCGTCCCCAAACCTCCTATCCGCCTCCATCCCCACCCCAAATGGGGTTGGGGATTCCCTCCCCGAAATCAGCTGCCCAGCAAGCAAGTTTAGGGATAACAACGGGACGAATTTGACAATCCCCGTCCCTGAACCTCATATCCTCCTCCATCCCCGCCCCTTTCCCCGAATGAGGAATCACCTATGCCCTCCATCCCGACCCCAAATGGGATTGCGGGTTCCCTCCCCTAAATTTTTCAAGACAAAAAAAAAAGTGTAAAATACAAATTGAATTATTTTAAATATAGAAAATTCAACAATGGCTAAAAATAAATTTTTTGGTACAATAATTTTAAAATTCCAACAACCATCCAAATCAAACAACTAAACCTCACTTTTTCACAAATTACACAAGTATAATATGTAATCTACAAATATGTAAATAGTAACAAATAATCATAGTGGTAAAATAAAATAATACAGAGTATGTAATTAGTATGTTGCCTCCAAATCTGTCCCCAAAAAGTCCACCTCTGATCCGATCTCCGAATTTTTTTTAGAATGTAGCCTTCAAATCCAATCCGAATAAATCCTCTAACCCAAACGGGGGAAAGGGAGCGGACCGGATGAAATTGCATCCCTTCACGCCAAGAGGGAGAGAGAGGATCTCATAATAGTGGTGTGGGAGAGAGAGAGAGAGGAGCTCACAATAGAAGTGTTGGGACAGAGATGCTCTTTCAGATGTACCTGCAGAAAACCAGACGCAATATAAGTGGCTGATAGGAAAAGAGCAAAAAAGGTGCAAACAAGAAAACAGAGGAAGAAGCGAAACAGAGCAAGAAGAGATCTTACAAGGGAATTTCTTTAATCTTCACCACCATTGTTGTGCACCCAAATAGCTAAAAGAGAAGAAAGAATGGTTGTGGGAAGGCCATATAATCTCAGAATGAGAAAGCAGCAGGAGGAGAGGCTCTCACCACCACCATCATCACCGGATTCACCACCACCCTCCCGCCGCGGCCGGAACCAGCTTCGAAGAAGCAAGAGGCTTGCAGTTTTCAAGGCAAGATGCCAACTTTGCATTGCTGTCCCAAGCCCAACAAGACAATCAGTCTCGGGTAAATAAAACATTTTTGATACACCAGCAAATGAAACTTGCATTTCTTTTCTTTATGCATCTAACTACCTGTTTCTATACTTAACACTCTTGTATCTTAACCATAACTTTCGGGTTTATGGAGTAAAACTCTATTAAGGTTCAGGTAAAGTACTAGCCACAAGTTCAAACAATCATCCCCATTTGATATGCAAGACTAGTGATCCTACTCTAGTAACTCTATTAGTCAATCAGTACAAGACTATCTACTCCAATTTTTGAAGTCAGTTAAACGCTATCAACAACTTTTGGCACGTGGATTCAGCTTATACGAAACAAACTCAGCTCCTTTGTCATGAGCTCAATGCCACTACTGGCTTCCTTGCACCTCTTGTTGACCTCATTAACCACTTTCTTCACCTCCTCTTCTTCTGACCCGACCCTTTGCACCTCAGCTTCCGCACTCGAATGGAACCATGAACACTTAACCACTTCAGAGTCCCAAGCAACAACTTCATTTTCCTCATGATCCAGCTCCATCTCCAACCTGAACACTAAACTCCTTGCCTCATCTAGCCTCTGCCTTAAACAAGCCACATCTTCTTTGGCTTTTACAAGATTCAGTTCAGCACTATGCAATGCTTCTTCAACCTGAGGAGCTTGTGATTGAAGCCAACAGCGCTGAAGAAGCATTGCATAGTGCTGAACTGAATCTTGTAAAAGCCAAAGAAGATGTGGCTTGTTTAAGGCAGAGGCTAGATGAGGCAAGGAGTTTAGTGTTCAGGTTGGAGATGGAGCTGGATCATGAGGAAAATGAAGTTGTTGCTTGGGACTCTGAAGTGATTAAGTGTTCATGGTTCCATTCGAGTGCGGAAGCTGAGGTGCAAAGGGTCGGGTCAGAAGAAGAGGAGGTGAAGAAAGTGGTTGATGAGGTCAACAAGAGGTGCAAGGAAGCCAGTAGTGGCATTGAGCTCATGACAAAGGAGCTAAGTTTGTTTCGTATAAGCTGAATCCACGTGCCAAAAGTTGTTAATAGCTTTTAACTGACTTCAAAAATTGGAGTAGATAGTCTTGTACTGATTGACTAATAGAGTTACTAGAGTAGGATCACTAGTCTTGCATATCAAATGGGGATGATTGTTTGAACTCGTGGCTAGTACTTCACTTGAACCTTAATAGAGTTTTAAGCATGAAGTCAACTTGAATATCTACTGAATGTTTTGCACATTTGATTACTGTTGGTATGGTCTTTCCATTGATAATGTTCCAAATGGTATTGGATGTGTTCTTGATTCTTTTGTGACAGCTTAGATTAATCATTCGGTAGCCGTTCTATGCTCTTATAGGTGGGTTCAATGAATGCGAGCGTGAAATGATTTGATTTACTTTGTTAAATTGTTTCCCCTCCCTATATACCTAAAAGAAGATGGTAGTAGAAATGCTACTTCTTACTCCAAAGTGCAAACTTTTTGCTCATGTTTCGTTTCGCCAATTGTGCCGAGACAACAGTGTGGCTGCTAGGTCTTGGATTTTGGTTTTGCATTGATGTATCAAGAATGTGTATGGTAACTAAACATCTTTTGCAGCTGAGATTATCTCTTGTTGTTTCTGATTAGGGTGGGAAATTGCCTCTTTCATCACTATATCAGTAAGATATTGTTAGTTGCTTATGTAATAAATTAGATCACGTGCGCTCGGAATGCTGAAACCCTCAGTTTGTCCAAGCTCAATAGACTGTATCTGAACATGAATAGGTTGAGATTTAGCTACAAAGAGGTGAGGACATTGTCCGGCATTCATCTGGTAACTTCAGTGTCTATTCTTCGTTTGTCAGCGCAGTTCTACTTCTTCGGCATCCATGCTTATTTGAAGTCAAATTGCATATATGTCGAACCTTATCACTAATCTGCCAATCAGGCGAGTAACTAAGCAAATTCGTTATACATGAAAGATACGAACACTGCAAGAAAGAGTTGTATGCATGTTTGCCGTGTCTCTATGGAATATGGATCAAGAATTTTTAACTGGTTGTGTTTTGCTATGGTATAGCTCTTGCTAATTTAAATTGATTTTATGGTTAAAGCTCCTATGGACTGTCAGTTTTTGATTTTATATTGGCAACTGCTATCAAGTATAGGAAATGGAGAAGGTTGGATAAATGGATAGGCTCACTTGAAGAATTTCACACAAAAAAGTCCATGTATTACTTATTCATTTATCGAAACCTTCCGATACCAATCATGCAAGTAATTATCATTCCACTGATGACAGAAGAGATCAAATCTCTGATGTATGTACGTGGATTTACCTAATCAATAGCCTACCGGCGTTCAACTGGGAAAACCGGACCTAGGTGGCTCTTGTTTCTCGTGTTTTGGCTTACATTGCGGGGGCAGAGGTGACCACTCTTATGCTTAGTATTTCAGAATTGTACAACTTCTCATGTAGACCCGGCCTTTGATTGAATGTAATGGACATTATTCTGTGTAATCTGTGTAGACGTTCAAAGTTTTTGAGTCCATTGTTCGTTAGAAGCAGGGTTTGTAGCTTGGCTGTGCTGCCTTATTTCAATACAGGCCGGTGAGGACTTGTCCATGGCCTGACTGTGGCATTGGTCCTTGTAACAAAATCTCAATCTGTTTAGTTTTTCTTGATACAGAAATACATAATAGGGACTTGTTTTGCCTCGCTTTTATGTACGTACCAAGTTAAAATTTTGCAAAATTCATGTTTCTTGATTCTTTGCCTCTAGCTGTAAGATAGACTGGACAAATCACCTGAACTCAAGCTCTCTCTGTCCTACCACAGGCCAAGGCTTGTTAGCTATTTAGCGAAGTTGTTTCTGTTCTAACTGAAGTTGGTTAGCCAAGATCACGGATTTGTGGAAGAATTTACCATGACAAAGGAAAATGAGAGAGAAAGCGATAAAACTCAACAAGCCCTTATCTTCTGATCTTTTTTCCTGTCCAACGTCAACGGTTGCATCATCCAAGTAAAACCGAAGATGAACCCATGAGCCCGGATTGCATGGCGCAGTCTGGATGAGCAACCGCGAACAAGCTCAAGCTATTTTCTCTTTTGAAGACAAACAAAATGGTGGAATTAAGAAAAACCCACCAAGGCAAATTCCGAAAACTCTTATCCTGTTTGTCTAAGGGATGAACAAAAAATTCTGCTGGTCATGTTGATAAATAGATGAATATGTAATTTTGGACCAAAGTCAATTATGGAACTTCTCAGACAGAGAAAGTTTGAACTTAATAAAACACACAACCGTGGGTGATCAAAAGCTTGTTCTATTTTGATGGATGCTCAATTTTGAAAATATGTTTATGCTTATTTTTTATTCCTAGCTCCGCCACTTTAGAGAGAGAGATAAGAGAGGGTGACAGGAGAGAGAGAGGGAGGGAGTAAAAACAATTACAAATAATGATAGTTTTATGTTTATATGATCTCTTTATACTTTAACCAGCACTATTACCAACCACATTAAAATGTCTAATGGAGCACATTTGCATTCCTCTAGCTAAGAAATCCTTGAACATATTATTATTATTTTCTCTCACTTCTAACATTTTTTAATATATAGCTATATATAGTATAACACACTAAAGTGTCTAAGAATATGGTCTTGTTATTTGTTTAGGGGCTTGTCTCATTTTATCTAGGCTTTTAGGCCTTTCAGGTGTTTGGGCTATGTCTCATTGGATGTTTCTTTGGTTGTCATCTTGCGAGTCAAGGGACTGGGTCTCAGATTGGACACATTTTTGTCGCTCTCCTTGCTCTTGTTAATCTTTGTAATAATTTTGAAAGTTAATAAAATTTCTTTTTGCCGTTAAAAAGAGAGAGGATATGGCGCTGTTGATACCCGGGTCCATTTGTACCATAATTCAGCCCATTGCATTGCTTCGGTCTTCAACCTGTTAAATTGAAAGGGATGGGCCAATTCAGCCCAGTTCATTCCTTGTTTTGGCCCGTTTAAATAAAGAATCGGGGGCCCATTCTTGCCAAAATTAGCTGCTCGGCAAGCGAGTCTAGGGACAGCAACGGGGCAGATTGGGGACGAATTTGACAATCCCCGTCCCCAAACCTCATATCCGCCTCCATCCCCGCCCCATTCTCCGAATGAGGAATCATATCCGCCCTCCATCCCCACCCCAAATGGGATTGGGAATTCTCTCCCCGAAATATTTTGAGACAAAAATAAATAAATAAATAAATAATTTTAAATATAGAAAATTCAACAATGACGAAAAATCTAAATTTTCTTATTACAATAATTTTAAAATTCCAAAAACCATCCTAACCAAACAGCTAAACCTCACTTTTCCACAAATTACACAAGCATAATCTGTACATAATCTACAAATATGTAAATAACTACTAACAATCATAGTGGTAAAAATAAAATAAAATAATATGCAATTAGCATGTTGCCTCCAAATCCGATCCAAAAAAATCCGCCCCTCATCCGATCCCTGATTTTTTTTAGAATGTTACCTCCAAATCCAATCCGAAAAAATCTTCTAACCCAAACGGGGGAAACGGAGCGGGCCGGATGAAATTGCATCCCTTCACGCCAAGAGGGAGAGAGAGGAACTCACATAAGAGGTGTGGGAGAATCATCAGAACATGAAGAAATTACAATTACATATAAAACGGTCTTTTCAGAGAGAGAGAGAGAGAGAGAGAGAGAGAGAGAGGAGCTCACAATAGAATTGTTGGGACAGAGATGCTCTTTCAGATGTACCTGCAGAAAACCAGACGCAATATAAGTGGCTGATAGGAAAAGAGCAAAAAAGGTGCAAACAAGAAAACAGAGGAAGAAGAGAAACAGAGCAAGAAGAGATCTTACAAGGGAATTTCTTTAATCTTCACCACCATTGTTGTGCACCCAAATAGCTAAAAGAGAAGAAAGAATGGTTGTGGGAAGGCCATATAATCTCAGAATGAGAAGAAAGCAGCAGGAGGAGAGGCTCTCACCACCACCTTCATCACCGGATTCACCACCACCACCCTCCCGCCGCGGCCGGAACCAGCTTCGAAGAAGCAAGAGGCTTGCAGTTTTCAAGGCAAGATGCCAACTTTGCATTGCTGTCGCAAGCCCAACAAGACAATCAGTCTCGGGTAAATATAACATTTTTGATACACCAGCAAATGAAACTTGCATTTCTTTTCTTTATGCATATAGCTACCTGTTTCTATACTTAACACTCTTGTATCATAACCATAACTTTCGGGTTTATGGAGTAAAAATCATGTCTTTTGGATGTAGACAGCATGGTTGTTAAACGATACAGGATCCGCACACTACGATTCGTATCGTCTCCTTTTAAAAATTATATGCATCTCACCTCTTATCTTTTTGAATAAGTATCATCCGATACTCGTATCCTGTGATACATTCACGTAACCCGATATGTATCTTACGATCGCTTACTGAACAGAAGTTACGCCATATTTTACTTGGAAAAAAAACAAGTTACTCCATTTTAAGAAGCGGAACTCCAAACACGTTCCAAATCCTTTGATCTAATTGTGGCGACATTAAAACAATTTTAGAAAATTAATCTTTTGGACGTGTTCAGAAAAAGTTGGGAGTATTTATTATCAAATATGAAGGAAAATGATTATATCCCATTTTGTTGTTTTAACGTAGATAGATAAACAAATTAAAAGAGAGACGGGAATTTTTATTTTTTATTTACCACCAAATACTGTTTTTTTGGTGGGAAAAGGAATGATTATACCGTTTTACTCCTTAACGTTTCTTTTAAGGTTCGTTTCCAGATGCCAAAGTTATACAGCCGCCGCCACCACCACCATCTCCACCATCATCGCCACCACCACCATCATCACCACCGCCATCACCACCGGCAGCAGGGAATTCAGGGGAACTTCTGGTGGACATATCATCTGAGGAAGAAGATAAAAAACCGGATATCGATGACCCGCTATCAGGACTAAACCCTCCTCCACGAAGCGTGGAACAAAACGGGCCGGCAAAGTTTTCAGAAATAATAGCATGTGTCAAGTCTAATCTGGTCTCCGAACTCACCTCCCTCCCGCATTCTAAAATCAGCACCATGGTTCGCTCGGCCAACCGAGACTTTACCGCGCTGGATTGGTACGAGGACGATTACACTTCTTTTCGTGAGACTGTTAGAAGGTTCATTGAGCTCAATCAAGAATTGTTGGAGGCTGAGAAATTGATAAACGGGCATCGCGCTGTTTCCGAGAGTTACGAGGAGCTTGTGATTGAAGCCAACAATGCGGAAGAAGCATTGTCGAGCGCTGCCACGAATTTTGCAGAAGCCAGAGAGAACGTGGTTTGCGCGAGGCGGAGGCTAGAGGAGTTGAGAGGCTTGGTGATTGAGGCAGAGACGGAGCTGGGGCAAGGTGAAGCTGAAGTTGTTGCGTGTGAATCCGAAGTGCGTCAATGTTCGGAGTTCCATTCGAGAGCTGAGGTTGATATGCAAAGGGTTGGGTCAGAGGACGAGGAGGCCAGGAAGGTCGCCGATGAGGTTGAGGAGCGGCGCAAGAAAGCCCTTAAAGGCATTGAGCTCGTGAAAGAGGAGCTACTACGCTCCATTGGCGCGCCGTGAATTCACCGCAGGAAAGTGTTTGTGGCTTGCAATCTAACTCTGAAAATCGAAGTAACTAGTCCTGGGCCTACTGGCAGCTTAACATGTTCGTATTAGGATACCGGTCTACCGATCTTAATAGAATACGGTTACTTGTACATGGAAGTATGATGTTGCTTAACTTATGGCAATTCCTTGACTGGGACTTTAGATGTAGTTTTAAGCACGAAGTTCGACTTGAGTATCTACTCTACGTTTTGCACATTTGATTAGTGTTGATATGGTCTTGCCATTGATGATCGATGTTCGAAATGGTTCCGGATGAGTTCTTGATTCTTACTTGTTTGTGACAGCTTCGAGTAGGCATTCGCTAGTCGCTTGCTCGATTTTTTTCCCTATGTTTCTGTTTCTGTAATTGTTCCAAGGCAACAATGACCCCTTTCGCCTCTTGTGATTGGTTATATTCTTGAATCTCGCCGGTAAAATTGGATCCTGTGCAGTGCTCTGAATGCAAAGTCTTAACTTTGTTCAAGGTCGATAGAACCTCTGAAATTGAAAAGGTTGAGATTAGTACAAACAGGCAATGTCATTGCCTGGCATTCATCCGCTAACTAATTAGCTACGCAGTCAAGGTCGATGCTTTACTTGCAGCGATTAGTACGAGGTGGATGAAGAACCTATTCACTAATTTGCGAATCAAGCATGCTACCGTGTATATCTAGCACTTACATGATTAACTTGAACACTGCAAGAAAGATTTGGATGCATGTTTTGCATGCGCGGTGTATATATGGATCAAGAATTTTTACCCGGTTCGCCAGGTTGCAAGCTTTTTTGCTACATTAAACTGATTTCCAAGGTCCAAGCCTGCTATATATGGCCGGGCTGTCGTTCCAAGCCTGTTCCAAGAAGAGGTTGGATAGGGTTTTTGGTGGAATTTCTAAACGTGAAGCCTCTTTAGTTACTTATTTCGGTATGGAGACCCATGTACCAATCGTACAAGTAGTTATCGTTCCGATGATCGCAGAAGAGATTGCATCTCTGATGTACTATATAGATTTACATACCAGAGCCCACTGATATTGTTCAACTGAAAACCAGGCCTAGGTGCTTCTCGGTTTTCCAATTTTGGCTTTGTTGTAAGGGAGGGGTTGACATTTCTTAGTGCTTTATATGTATGCATTGTAATTCATCAGATGTTTATCTGGCTTTGTTTTCAAGAGGCATGCCTCTCATATGCAGGAATTGAGTCTCAGGTTTGTTTTATTCGTTTAGTACCCCGAATCGAACTCAAACGAGCATTTATCGAGTCGAGTCTCAAACAGTTCACGGATAATTCGGTTCATTTGTAGCCCTAAGTAATGAGCACGATATTGAGCAATGAGCACAACACGAAGTTTGTAGCGCTTCGAATTAACGCTAGTGTTGATACAAATGACTGTCAAGGGGCTTGTCGATCACTCGAACTCAAAGCTTGCGATATTCTACCGCGGGAGGCTTGTTAGCTGCTCCCTCCTTCACCTCATTTTTGTCCCACCTGAAATTCAGAAATTCCGTGTCGTTTTCAAACTCAAGAGTATAATCTTAAATAATCTTTTTAATTTCTTTATACCGTTAAAAGTTCTCAATGATATCTTTTGAATGGCGCAAATTATTAAATAAACTATACGTGAAAATACGTTTTTTGGAATTTGAAAATGACACATATTTTATGCGGGACAAAAATTATGGGATGGAGGGAGTATTTAATGGACCTTCTCATTTTGGGTTTTTACATATGATATATATTTGATTGTGAGAAGGTCCAATTAAATCTATTAAGGTTGGCTACATGAATTTGTTTTTTTTTTTTAATTGAGGTACATGACACGGGTTCATCAAAAGAATCAATGGGAGTTTTGGGTTTAATACCCTATTTTCGCAACAAATACTGCTTTCTCAAGGCATTTCATTGGACGACGACTTCAGACAAAAATGAATGAAATGGTATGAATGAAGATACTCTCATATGACGATCTCTCATGTGGTCCCACCTAAGGTTACCATGTTTTATTTGTCACGCGACTCATGCCGCTCTTCGTTGCTCGAAAATTAGGTTATTGGATATTGGCAAATGCTTCATTGGCTCATTTTTGTCCGAAGAGAAATAAAGGGTTTAGATTTAACCATCCATTTCTCGTGTGAGAAACATGCTTCGGTAAGGTAGATATCGATGTCTAAACAACTTAACTCTTTACATAAATATGATACACATTGACCTTGTTCGGTTAAGGGTTAAGGGTTTTGGATTTTGGATTCTAATTTATCCTATTTCTCTCTACTCATTACCCATATCTCTAATATTACTCTCATTTTTCTCTCTATTTCTCTCCAATCATCATTATTCTATTTCTCTCTACACTCATTACCTACAAATCAAAATCTCAAAACGAACAGGGTCATTGAGATCTAAAAATTGAACGACTCGAATGATAATAAAATCCGTGATGGGTTATATAGAGAGAAAAACCATAATGAAGATTATGAAAGGATCTCAATTTTTTTTTTTAAACACATTCAATTCATTTCATATCAAAGTCTGAAGACAATACAGATTCCATCAAAAGATACAAGAATGAACCAAAACTACCAAAATTTCGACAAAGGCACCCCCTGCAGAAGCAAGACCGACGAAATCGCCAGATGAGAACCAATCTAGGTCTGGACCCCAGCTCAAACCCGTGAAATTTGGACGGCTTCACAACTGTGAAACCAGCACCCACCGAATCGACGGACAACACAACGGCTACTGTGAACCACCTCCGAGAAACCCAACAAACTACTACGCACCAAACCCACTCCACTAGCCAAACCATGGATACTTATTTTCCCACCACCAACACCCATCGGATCTGGGGAAACTAGACCGATAAATCGATACAAATCCGAACCGGAAGATCCAGCCGATAAAGCCGGACTAACCGGCAGAAGAAAAAAAGAAAAGAAAGATAACAGGGGAAAAAAACCCTAACCCCAGGGCCCCAACACACAATTATTACCTCGCCGACAGCCACTTCACGCGGGATTGGCTTATTGTTTGAGAAGACAACTAGGACCCTGTTACCGGGCCCATTTGCAATCTAATTCAGCCCAGTTTGTTCCCTGGTTTTTGGCCCGTTTAACTAGAGAGAGAGAGAGAGAGAGGTGAAGACCGCTTCTAGTTCTAGGCTTCTAGCGTCACTGTAATCTCCTTCATGCTCATGATTCGCCCACAATCCTGAGGTGAGTTCCTCTCTCTCTCTCTCTCTCTCTCTCTCTCTCTCTCACACACACACACACGCACGCACACGCACGCACGCAAAGAGTGCGTATGAACGAGCTTATCTGTTCGTCCTCCACCTGTTTGTTGAAATGCCGAACCCGGGATATGTAAACACCTTGTATGTATGGGTTTATTCACTTTACTTTTTAAGTGCCAACATCTAGTCGTCCATAACATGGGTTGTTCTTTCTGGATAGTATTGCTGATCCTATTGTGATTTTGTGAGAATTATGCACATGATATGTAAATACGTACTTCTCTCGTCCCAAAAAGATTTTCCGGTCAGCAAAACGAAAACTTAAAAAATTGGTACATTTTTATCCAGAAAAATTCAATCTTTTTTGGGTAAGTCATTGATATTGAGTTAGCGGCAAAAAGTTAGAAATTTTTTGACAAAAATGCATATTTCAAGTTCTCGTTTAGTAGACAATTTTTGGAACGGACGTAGTATATTCTTTAGGCATGGTGTAGGCGTCAATTTGTGTTTATGGAAGTTTTAGAAATGACTATTTTCGGACCTACAATTTTGTAGATGAAGTACGTGAAGCCATTCAATTTGTTCCAAGATTTGATGAAAACGAAGCCGTTAGAACGAGGGCGGTTGCTTGGTCTTGATGTGGGTGATAAATATGTTGGCCTAGCTGTTTCAGATGCAAATAACAAGATTGCTTCACCTCTCAGGTATGCCTTTCATGTGAAAGTTGGTGCCTTTTTCAGCGGAACGTCATAACAATCATGCAACGTTGCTAATGAACAACCTTGTTAGTCACTGGTGCTTCTGTCCTTAAATGAAAATGTTACGTGGTTTTTAATTGCCGTAACAATAACGCAATGTTGCTGATGAACTAGCTTGTTAGTCACTGGTGCTCTGTGTTCTTGTTTGTGTCCTGGAATGAGGATGTTATGTGATTGTTAATTGTTGTTAATGGGTACTCTGTAAAACGTCTCTTATTGTCTTTTTTTTGTGTGTATCCCTTACCAAATTCATGAAAATGTGGTAGCTTGATGAACGGAAGGTGGTACCTGATTTCATTAAGTGTTATTGCACATCACCTTATGAAGTTGAATTCTGCTAAGATGAACTGAATTGCAGAGCACACATGGAATTATATAGACTCGTAATTAACTATGTATGTTGACTTTCAACCACATTTTTAAAGGTTGAGAATATGACATGGATTCGAGTCACTGTAATATTTGGTTGTGTGTTCTACAAAAGACTAGCAATTAGAGCCTGGCCATGTGTATTTTCATTCCATTCTACAGGCCATTCTTGTTATAAATAGACGACATAATTTAAACGATGACACAAATCAGATTTCTAGGACTTGCTATGAAATTGGGCCACAAGAAGAGGTGGAATATATTGGCCTACTTGATGTGTTGGTGGATGCCAAGTTGCCAACTAGCCTTTATATAGCATACATTTGGGTCTAGAATAGAGCTAATTATGCTTGCTCGTGTGCTGTATCTGGGGAGATCAAGGTCTCTCTAATGGTTTGGAGCAGCCGCATTGTTTAAGCAGTTTCTTTTGTTTGCTTCATATTTAGGGAATAGGAAGGGTAAACTGTTGCCACTTTTTTGTATTTCTTGAGCATGCAAATCCTTTTCATATGGTACTAGGGATTTTCAGCATGTACAAGAATTCTGGTTGCTTTTGGCAGCTCTAGAAAGTGATTACTTGAGGAAAAGGAGTAGTAAGTATTGGCTTGTACTTAGAACTCATGGTTGTCCCTTGGCAGGCATGTTTTTTAAGCAGGCCGGTGAATTTTTTTCCCTTTAGTTTTGAAGATATTAGAATATGGAATTCAGCTAGCTAAGTAAACAGTAAATTTCATCCAAATTCGATTAGGATCTTAATTAGTTTGTTAAACACAGTTGTTAGTTTGAGTTTATAGAAGAAATAGTGTACCATGCAACTATATATTTTACTTACAAGATAAGCCATCTGTTGTTCTTCTTGACTTTTGCACTAAAATTATGTTTGGCCTTATCTTTGGCCGCTCCGTTTTCTCCAATAAGGAAATATTCTTCAAATTATGGTAAGTGTCGTGGATTTATTTTGGGTGTTATCTATGCATCAGTGTACTGCTTCGAAAGAAAACAAACATTGACTTGATGGCAGGTGATTTCCAGAATTTGGTGAGTCCAAAGTTCTCTTCTCTTCTGTTTGCCCTTTTCTTTCCCATCTAAAGCAACTCTGCTTACATTATTCGAGGTAGATCTTTGGCTCATGTTCTTACTGGAGAATATCGAGATGAAGATTTCAGCAGCAGTTGATTTTCTCTTTTTGAGTACTCACGAGCAATAACTTTCTTTTTCCTCCATAAGTTTTTTTTTATGGCTTGATACTATTTAGGTGATTAGAATAAGCTTCAATGACTTTTGGTGCCTTGATACTCCTATACATATTCAGTTCTTGCTGGAGTATCATACATGAAATCGACATGACGACTTCCAAATGATTTCTTCTCCACAATTGCATGAAGAATGCAAGGAACAGTTTGTCCAAACAATATTCAGTAAAATCTGTGATTAGGGGCCAGCATGATAGGGATGTTTGCCTCTCGAATCATATGTAGTGTAGCATTGGTTTCAAAGTTTGATCTTTTTGTGGCCCTCAATTGTAATCACTGCACCTTTTGTACATGCAGGTCTCCGAACTATCTCTGAAGGGCTTCATTATTGGCTATCCCTTTGATAGGTCTAGAAGCAGTCCAGATGTGTGTTTTCATCTTATGGATCATTCATTGAAGTCCCTCATTTACTTCCTGCTGAAATTTATAGTTGTTTTGTTTTCCCTTTCACAAGGCTGTGCAAGTGAAACTTCTTATTGATGACCTCTGTAAAACGGGGAGACTAGAAGGTGTGAGATACACCTTCTGGGATGAGTGCTTCACATCAAAGGTGAGTTCTTCTCTACTGATGGGATTTTATCCTCGTTAAGTCATGACCAGTTCTTCTAGGGCGGTAGCTGTTTATTCTGTTATCCATGCAAGCTTTTTGAATTTATCTAGGTGTCCAGTCTTTGAAAGTGAAACCAGATTCATGCGTTCTTTCTTCTTGGTGGAAACCTCAGAGACAAGAAAGTACCCCAAATTACTAGATCTTTGATTTATTATTTAAGGCAGTGTCTCTGTATTTGGTTATATTGATTTTTTTATTTCTTTTGTTTTGAGACTTGAGCATTCATAGATTTCAAAGCTGGTTTAACAGTTTAGAATGAATTTTGCTGAGTCTGGTTTTCATGTTCTTTTTCTTTTAACTTTTCTGACAAGAGTTACTAAAGATTGTAGTGCTTATGATTTGTACGCAGAATGTGGAATTATTGTTGAAGCCTTTGAATTTACATCCAGTATTGGCTAAGACTATGATTGACAAATTTGCTGCAGTCGGAATACTTCAGGTATTTCTGTTAAGGCTATTCATTTATTTGGTAGGATCCGTTTTGGAAGTTTGTGTTGATCATGGCTGGTGATATGATGTTGTTTGGCAGGGATACCTGGATTATGTGAACCGGACTCTGGTGTTGAAATCGGCAGGGTAGGACCTTTCCATAATAGTAGCAGTAACATCTAAAAATTTGATGTAGTAGTTCATAAGCAAATCTGATGTTGAAATCTGAGCTTACTTAGCTAACCATCACTTTCTAGAACAAGAAGTTAAGGTGCACAACATTTGTAGAACTGGTACAGATTGTATGTCCAGCAGATATTTTGTTTATTGCTAGTGATGGAGCCTGGATTTGAATTGGGAGGTGGCGTTGTTTGGTGGGATGCCTTACATATTGTTTGTAAGAATATGAAGAAAAATGTTAAGTTAAAATTAGACGTTGTCTTAGACTTTGCTTGATTCGATTATCTTGTGGTCTTTGACTCTTTAAATGGAATCCATTGGATTATTATTTTTATTTTCCAAATCGTCTTCGTTTGTGAAGTCATTATTTTTCATCATTTCTATTAAAAAAAAAGTTGTTCGGATATCGAGTGCCTAATTGACTTTCGTTAGTGTAAAATAATCTTTTTTGTCCCGTTCCTCTATACCGCTTTGTCCCTGTAATCGTTGCTATGTTGCCAAGCCTTAGGAATATAATAAAACCATTTGTTCGCCGGAAGAAATTCGGTGACCATTACCTTCTAATGTGATTTTTTCAGAAAATACATGTGTTGTTTAAAACAGTAGACTTCACTATTTTTACTGATACCCCTCTGTCCCCATTTAATAGTCTATTTTGGAGGGTTTGTGCCACTTTTTAATTGATTAGTAATATATAATGAAACTTTAAAAACATAGTCATATAAAACTAATCGAACATCTATCAAACAAGATTCCTATTGGGTATAAAATTAATTACCAATTTAAAGATATAATTAATTTTTTATCCGGTTAGAATATACTTAGAGACTATTAAATGGGGACAGAGGAAGTAACATTTGAGGGTATTGGATCGCCTTTTTTTAAATTGAAGAAGTTGATAAAAGTGAAATTCTCTGTGATTGTACAAGCATATCCTGAAAAGAGATCAATCTTTTCCCGTTCCCATTTGGTTTCTAATAGTGTCGATCTCATTAATTTGTGAAGGAACTTATGATGTAAATTTTAATAATTAGATTATAAATATAATTGAACATTTCTTTACATTGTCTCCATTTAGGAGAGCAATCTTTTCCCGTTCCCATTTGAGAGATAGAGTCGGATTTTATTAGTATGATTGTAGTGTTCGACAAATTCTACAAATTCAGCGATTCAGATCACTATAATAGAATTTTGTCGAGCTCACAGAAGTGCACTATACTCTCATAGTGCATTAATGCAATACCAAGATTCTTGTCTGGTAATAGATGTGTTGTAGTATACCGTTGCACTACAACATCTCCATAATCTATTCTAATATCTACTCTATTATATAAAAGGAGAGCACTTGTATCTCTCATTTTTAAAGCCCGTCATAAAAGTGATTTTCATAATTGCCCTTCTAAAATTAAGTATTTAGGACTATTTTAACTTGCCATTGAATAATTGTTATGAGCAAAATAATAATCAATTTAAACCCATCCTTTAGAACCACCACCCCACACTCATCCTAAAAATGTGCACACACATAATTTGTGCCCACCTTCTAGTTCATTTGTTATTGCATATAATTCAGGGAAGTCCTATGGTACACACCCCTTATTAAGGGGTGTACCGTACACACTATGATTTTAAACCCTCGGATTTAAAAGTGAATGATCCGAACCACCCATTTATTAAATCAATTAATAAAATGAAAAAAGGGCTAAGCAGGTAACCGGTTGTTCTCTCCTCCCTCACTCTCTCTCCATCTCCCTCTCCAAAAAATGACCACAAATTAACATAACCATAACTTTTATGACGACACCAAAAATTGGCATTTTTTTACCACAATGTGTCGTACTAAAAGAAATTAATCCAAATATTTTGTAGCAAGACTAAAATATGTCGTACTACAATTAACGATAGACTTTAATGCATTCGGACACGTTAAATATTGTTTGGCTACATATTTGTCGATATCCCATGATTTCTAATTTTGGTGACAATCTTGAATTTTGTAGGACTTTACATTTTAACGATTCTGATCGATCATTTTATAAATATACTCGATAACAATATTTAGAATTTTTTTCTTAAAAAAAATAACATTTAGAATTTGTACATTCAATATACTTTATATGAAACTAATTTCTGTTGTAGCTGAATATACGGTAGACTTGTGACTACGACACAATAATAATGATCAAAATTATTGATTTCGTTATGCTTGTTGATTAAATAATTCACGTAATTTTTTTGCTCGATCGGGTTTAGAAAGACCTTTCATCGGCACCCAAATTCAATCATAAAATGATATTTTCGTTTGATTAAGGGTCTAACGATAAGTGATCAACTTCATTCTTGGTACATATGATTTATTCATATTATTTAAAAGAGAGATGGTTCCGATCGGAAAAAAGAGAGAGCCTTATATGGGGCTCGAGTGGTGCATTATTAGACTTTAATGTATCTGAATACCTTAAATGTTTTTCGATTATGCAGTTGTCGATATCGGATGATCTCTGATTTTGGTGACAATACTGAATATCGTATAACTTGATATTCTAACAGTTTTGATCAATCATTCTAGAAATATACTCGCTAACGACATTTAGAATGTACATTCAATTTATGAAACCTAGTCCTCTTCTATAGTTGGATGTAGAGTAGCTTTACCACCGTGACACAATAGTAACGATCAAAACCGTTGATTTCGTTATGTTTGTTGAATAAAGTCATTCACATAAATTTATGGCTCGATCAGGTTTTGAAAGCTCCATCATTGGCACTCAAATTTAATAATAGAATGATATTTTTCATCCGATTAAGTGTCTAGCTATAAGCGATCAAATTTGTTCTAATTGGTACGAATAATCTAATAGATATTGTGTAAAAGATAGACGGTTCGATAAAAAAATACCTTAGGTGGGGCTCGAATGGTGCATTAATATATTTTAATATTATATTGAACTTGAACAACTGAATTTGCCAGTATGAAACTTCAACAACTAACTATGTAATTTATACTCTAAAAATAAAAATAAAATCTATAAAAATTAGAAATTAATAAAGACAAACGATCAAATTAAAGACATATTACACATCAAACAAAACACGCACTATCAAGCCATATCTTTCTCGATTAACATTTTAATGAAATATATTAAATCTGAAGCCAAATCATGAATAATTCTTATTAGTTTTAGCTAATAAAAAAAAGATACATACCGAGAGATTGCGAGAGAGAGCACACTTGATGTTCTCAATAACTTCGGGATGCATTAAATGAGACACAATAATGACGATCGAAACCGTTGATTATGTTATCTTTGTTGATTAAATCATCCACAATTTTTTTGCTATGATCGGGTTTAGAAAGCCTCTTTATCAGCTCCCTAATTCGATAAAAAAAGAATATTTTCATCCGATTAATGGTCTAACGATAAGCGATGAACTTCATTCTTGGTACATTTAATCTAATTCATATTCTGTAAAAGATAGACGGGTCCGATCGAAAAAAATGGCTTACATGGGGCTCAGTTGTTGCATTATTAGACATTAATATGCATCTGGATACATTAAAAGTCTTTCGATTACGTATTTGTCGATATCCGATAATCTCTAATTTTGGTGACAATACATTAAAAGTCTTTCGATTACCAAGTTCCAAGGACCACCATTAAATTTGGATTTGTATGCATAGGGTGAAGGTTTGGCACTGATCCGCCTATCAAATATATAGTGCAAATTGTTATGTGCACTGCCCTGAATATCCGTATGTTGAGACAGTTGAATAATTATTTGTTTTAATGACCTCTCATTTTTCATGAAAAATTAAAAGAATTTTGATTTTTTGAATTAAATTTTGTAGAGAAAGAATTTAATTTAGACTAATATTTTGAGAGGAAATTGTAGTTGTATTAAAAAATTTGGGTATAGTACTTACTTTTTGGTGAATTTCTTGGATGAAAATTTTGAGCTAGAACTTCATTTTTAGTTTAAATTACCGAGGTATTGTGTAGGGACAAATAAGAATTTGAAAAAATAGTGTGGAGGGAATCGAAAATTAAGATAATATCAGGAAATTTTAAATTTTGAAAAAATAATGTGGGGGGAATTGAAAATAATTAGTGGTATGTATTTTGCTGATTATAACTATCGTTTACGTACTGAACATTCCGATTGAATTTTTGTTATACAACACGTTGTAGGTATGAAAACGCCAATTTATGATGTTGTCATAACAAATTTGGTTATATTATTGAATTTGTGGTATGATATTTTGTTGATTATAATTATCGCTAACTGAACATTTCGATTGAATTTTTTTTATACGACACATTGTGGGTATGAAAACGTCAATTTATGGTATTGTCATAACAAATTTGGTTATATTACTGAATTTGTGGTATGGTATTTTGCTAATTATAACTATCGTTAACTGAACATTTCGATTGAATTTTTTTATACGACACGTTGTGGGTATGAAAACGTCAATTTATAGTATTGTCATAACAAATTTGGTTATATTACTGAATTTGTGGTATGATATTTTGCTGATTATAACTATCGTTAATTGAACATTCTGATTGAATTTTTTTATACGACACGTTGTAGGTATGAAAACGTCAATTTATGGTGTTGTCATAACAAATTTGGTTATATTACTGAATTTGTGGTATGTTAGACATGTGTTATTATGGAATTTTTTAATTAATTTCATTTGGTACGACACATTGTGGTAAGAAAACTTCAATTTATGATATTGTCATAACAATTGTGGTTTGTTATATAATTTGTGGTATTTAAATAAGTTTTCTTTTGATACGACACATTGTGTTAAGAAAATGACAATTTTAGGTGTTGTCATAATAATTGTGGTTATTTTATAAAATTTGCGGCATTTTTCAAATATTTTTGGTTTGAGTATAACAATTGTTGATTCTGGTACGACATATTTTGATTTTGTTACGGAATATCATACGAGTCAAAAAAAATTTGGTACGACTCATTGTGGTAAGATAATGCCAATTTATGGTATTGTTATAACATTTATGGGTAGCATTATTTAATTTTTGATATTGTACGCATGTATTTGGTTAAGGTACAAGTATTATGGATTCCGGTACGAATAATTATGGTTTAATTATAGGTAACCTGCTAATGACCTGTTCAACAGGTAAATTTTAAAGTACAAGTCGTAACTAGAATCATAAATATGCATTAGAAAACCAAAAATCGTCATAATGAAAATCACAAATTGTCATAATTTAGACATACGGTATACCCTGTGTACCATAGCTTCCTCCTATAATCCAAACTCTACAAATGAACTACCCGATGAATAATTTGATTTGTTATTGTCAACTATTATCCAAACTCTACAAATGGACTACTCAAATCATTTAGAGAAAATTTGTAGAAGAGATCTAGTACAAACGGAGGAAGTTTATATATATTCATTTGTTTTAGTTGGTTAACAAAATGAGGAGCGGTACAATACATGACACTTGATCTATGAAAAAAAAATGAATGGACCATTTCATGGATCGAGTGTCATGTATCCTAATATTTTTGTACCAAAATTGTAGCGGTAGAAGCGAGAGGAATTTTTTTTCAGTATCCCGGGAGCACTGTTACATGGTGTCTCATACCGCTATTCTATGAAATGATATGACCACATTTGTCTTGGATCCACTATAATTTGTGGTTGAAAAAAAGTCTGAAATACCATGTAGCGGTACTGCAAGAGCATTGGATAATCATCCAAGAGAGAGATATCATGACATAGAGTGGTGTACTTCGGTAGGCTACCCACTGCCCCTCCAATGGTGCCCCACTCCCTCCTCCTCCGTCCGTTCTCATCTTTCTTTCCCCTCTTTCTTATAGTTTTTTTATTTTTATTTTTTCCTCCCTCAGATCTGATCCTCTTTGATTGGCGGGTTCCGCCGTCACCGAAGTCGTTTGTCAGCATGTAATCCGTCACCGGAGCCCTTGTGGCAGCAGTGGTGGAGGCAGTGAGGATTGCGATCCGTTCGGCGATTTTTGGGCGGCTGGATTTAGAGTAAAATCTGGGGGAGTTTTGTCTCTCCTTGTGAGAGTAATAAAGTTCGTCTTTGGGCGATTTGCTTATTGTTCAGGCTTGAGAAGATTAGTATACTGGTGGTTTGCTAGAAATTCATTAGTATGTTCATTTCTGGTCGAAATTCATCTGATCATCTGGGTTCTTATTGTCTTTTTTTCTTGGCTAGCAATGTATCTCTTTTTGAGACTGCTATAGGAAATATGAATCTTCCACTCAGCAGAAGGTGCGTCAGGCGATGCCTGGGTTGGGATGAAAGACATCAATCGCCCCGTTATTTCTCGTTATATATCAATTTGGCTTTGACCAAGTTATTTATAATGAATTTCGTTATGTAAATACCGTTGGGTTTTATTAATGCAGTACCTCTCATTTTTATAAAAAAAAAAAAAACTACTCAAATCATTCAAAGAGATTTGTGGAAGAGATTTAATACAAACGGATGAAGTTTATATATATCCATTTGTTTTAGTGGGTTAGCAAAATGAGGATTGGTACAATACATGACACTTGATCCATGAAAGAAAATGAATGGACCGTTTCATAGATGATTACAGCGGTAGAAGCGAGAGGAATTTTTTTTTCAATATCTCGGGAGCACTGGTACATGGTATCTCATACAGCTATTCTATAACATGGTATGACCACATTTTAATTGTCTTGGATCCACTATAATTTGTGGTTGAAAAAAAGTCTGGAATATCACGTAAGGGTGCTGTAAGAGCATTGGATAATCATCCCCAAGAGAGAGAGAGATCATGACATAGAGTGGTGTACTTTGGTAGGCCACCCACTGCCCCTCCAATGGCCTTCAAGAGTCTGACCCCTCAACCGGTCCCTTTCTTCCCCAATAGTCAGAAACTTACGGCCTGACAACTAAACTCCCCAACTCCCCCGCCCAATTAATCTACTCCTACTACTGAAAAAACAAAGAAAAAGGGTCTTCCTCTTCCTTTAATTCAAAAGCTCCATTTTTTTTTTAATTATTTTGCTTTCACTTTTGTCTTTACTCTCCCTCCCTCTTTCCCAACACTTCCCTTTTTCCCTTCCTCTTTGATTTCAAATCTAGGGTTTCTACTTTTTGCTCTATTTGTTGTTTCTTTGATGTGTGCGGGCACAGTCCACAGTTCAACCACAATTGGCCTCTCCAGCTCTGGTTTAGAATGGCTTCAAGAATGTGGCTTTGAATAGCCTCTGCTATGGGTTTGTGACAGTGAGAACTTTCAGTCTCTGTAACCACCATTTTCCTCTTTCCTTTTGCATTATATCTTTTGGGTGGAATCTTGAATGTTTATCTGTCGAACTTTCTTGTAGTTTTTTTCCCCCCTGTAAAACCCTTGTTAGGATTTTGTTCCTAGTGATCCTATTGTTCTCCATCTTAGTTCAAACTCTTTATTCAGTACTGTAATTAGGGTTTTTAAAGGGGTGTTATACTGAGTAAATGCATGGATGGGAGAGAAAGTATGGCACTTTCTGGGTCTTCTTCTTTCTACTTCCATAGAGGGGTTAGTGGGTCGGGTCATGCTTCTGGGTCTGGAGCACACACTGGGTTCCAAGACCCACATGGGTTTAAGCCTGAAACAAACCCTAACTTTTCAGTTCAGACCAATGTGAGGGATAGTAGCTCTTTAGGATCAACATTCCAAGCACAGAACACATCACCCAGTTTTCCTCATGGCTTTAACATGGGTGGTGGGTCCTCTGGTGTGCCAATGGGGGAAACTGTAAAGAAGAAAAGAGGGAGGCCTCGGAAGTACGGCCCAGACGGGACCAACATGGCTCTAGGGCTCTCTCCAATGTCTGCGACGCCGCCGTCAGGGTCAGGGTCGGTCACACCGACCCCTAAGAAAGGTAGAGGCCGGCCACGTGGCAGTGGTTGGAAGCAGAAGTTAGCTCCTCTTGGTGAGTTTTGCTTATCAGAGTTGAATTTCAGTTCTTTTCTTTTACCAGATTCTATGCAGTTAACTTGCTGTTTGAGTTCAATCTGAGCAACTAGCATTCTAGTACAAGTCTCTTTGTCCATTGATTCAATGTGTAGCTTGTAGTTAATACTTGCATTGCAGAAGTAAGAATTTGGTACAATATAAACTCTGGGGGAATTAATATAAGGTTTTCAGTGATGTTCAAGAAACATGGGTTGTTTTGTTGGGATTCTGCCAGGCCATTCATAAGGGTCTCATCGCATAACTAGCCATGATTGGTTATATCTTTATTATGACCATTTGACAGAATGTGGAGGAAAAAATAATGAAATTATATGCAATAACTGTAGTATTTTGTGCTTCTTTGTGAATCTACTTAAATGCTTTATGAACCACAAATGAGGGACTGCTAACATGGTTAAAAAGCAAAGTCGTTTGATGCTCCTCTGTTTTTTATGTAAGAATTTGTGAGGGTTAGTGATATGGTGTTATGTATTTGTATAGTTCCTCATCGACGCTGGTGGATAACACATGCCAGTTATGTTCTTTTTTTCCTCATTGAGGCGTTGACTTCCAGAGTCAACTTTGCTTCCTATTGTGAACTTTTCGTACACCAGTCCCCGATTTAGATTTTTGGGGGCTGGGGGTTGCCAGTTTTCAGGAACATCGGTGCTGATATGTATCCACCTTCTGTGTTGAATGGTCCACTGTAACTTGTTCAAAGTTGCATATTGTATTAACTTTGGCTCCTTCTATGCCTGTTTTCCCGTTTGACGTGTAATTTAGGATACAAATTGATCTTGCTTCCAAATGATAATTGTTGTCTGCCAGGTGAATGGATGAACAAGTCAGCAGGACTGGCTTTTACACCACATATCATCAATATTGCAATAGGAGAGGTATGCTATATCCCTCCTATCAATTGATCAGCAGATTCAGCACTACATATAGTATTTTGCAGGGGTTTTTTCACAT
Source organism: Rhododendron griersonianum (assembly GCA_018127125.1). Taxonomy (NCBI): domain Eukaryota; kingdom Viridiplantae; phylum Streptophyta; class Magnoliopsida; order Ericales; family Ericaceae; genus Rhododendron; species Rhododendron griersonianum. The sequence continues at coordinate 50,383,492 of CM030789.1, read as the reverse complement.
GAGTGCTCTCCTTTCGCTGGAGTTAAGAGGTTGATGTCGATGTTGAATCCTAATCTTGTTCACAGTTTCTTCGTGTCATGATCCTCTTCAACCCCCCAACCCCTCAACTATTTACTCGTGTAAATCGGAAGGGCTTTTTAAAGCTTGTATTCATGTAGTTCATACCTACTTTGTTATCATAAATTTATACATCACAACTCTCTTTTGGTTTTGGTGGTGGGGAGGAAGCAAGGATGGTGTTGTTGATATGTTCTCTTGGTTAACTTGACCAATAGAAGCTTTGTTTATTGAGGGGCAATGCAAAATGTACCAACAAGGAGTTTTTCTCCTCATATTCCGAACATCTAACCTTTCCAGACTTTGCAGTGGCGGGAGCCTCGTGACCGGGCTAACCTTAAATACTATATGTACCAATAGTTTTCATTAGTACCTGAATACGTAGGGATATTGGCTGAGGTAACACATGTAACTCTAGTCGTATTTTGCAGGACATTGCCTCCAAAATATTGGCATTCGCACAACAGAGGCCAAGGGCCGTATGCATCTTGTCCGCAAATGGTGCGGTTTCAGCAGTCACACTACGCCAACCTACATCCTCTAGCACCACAGTGACGTATGAGGTTGAAGCTTTCGAGTCCATTTCATCTGCTATAATTTCTTTTATCATCGGATTCTAGTTTATTTTCTTCGAACTTGTAATGTGTTCCATTTGCTTCCAAGACTACTTATGGATAGTTTTGTTCCCCTAGTGTCCGAAGTTTGACTAGTTCCAAAAAAATTACAGTTTGACCCCCAATTTTTTTTAAAATTACAGTTTGGCCCCTTCTGTATCCCCATCAGTGTCCCCCCGTGTCCCCAGCCGTGTCCCCGTAAAAAATTTAAATTAAATTATGGGACACGCCATTTATATTAAATTATGGGACATGCCACGTGGCGTGTCCCATACGTGTCCCCGCTGTGTCCCTGTGTCCGACACTGCTATACTTTGACCTCTAGAGGTGTCGGTGCTTCATAGCTCGTGTTTCTAATTCTTTGATTTCTTATTATTTCCAACATGAATCTCTGTATCTATTGAAATACTAGTAATCAATCAAGGAAAGTTTCTTAATAATAAGTAGAAAATGGTTTTTTTGTTTAGCATTTCCAAGAAGTAATACATATGCAACTTGCTTCTTACGATAATAAAAGCTCTTAATTTGAGGTGCTTGTATAAAATTGCACACTCTTATTCACTTCTGGGTTAGGTTCCCATCAGACACTTCGTTATCATACTGGCAGTGCAATTTCCCTGCATTGTCTTGGGACTGTGAAGAAAAACCCAGTGTGGAGCTTGCCATTGTCTTGCATTCTAACTCAACATCGCTTGTTTCCTCTAATTGGCTTGAGTGTCGATCTAGAGTCAAGTGACCTTACTTTCTTCCTAGTGACCTTTCAATCTTTGGGCAATCGGTGCTATTCATTATCGGTTAGCTGATCTTTACTGGGAGGGGTTATACATTTGTTCATGACCAAACTGTGGTGGCAATTTTCATGCGTTGGTTGGAAGTTCCTCAATTTTTCATGTTGCTCTTTCTGCGGTGCTATTTTGTGGTGCAGCTAAAATTTGTATGTTAGTGCTGAGAATTTATGATATCGTTCTTCCTCATTGACATGGTTAGATGCTTGGAGATGATTTAAATGCTATTTTGTAAAATAATCTCGTTCATACTCTAACTCGATCCTCGCTGGTAGTTGTGCAGTAACTCTTAGCGTTGAGTCTTTGAATCATTTTTAGTTTTATCAAGCATGAGGGTGAGATTATTTGAAAACGGACGACAACTCTTTGCATTTGTTGAAAAAGGCTGCTGAAGGTCCTTTCTTATGGTTTTAGAGTATCTAGTGATCATGTCAAAAAAGAGTATCTGATGTGATACGTTTGGAGGCCTGACCATATGGAAGAAGGATCATCATTGTTGATATGTATGTAGTTGGAGATGTGAACCTTTCGTTCTGTTTCCGAATGCATTTACTTTTCCATGATTTGGAAATTTTGTGGTCTTCCTTTCTCTATTAGGAAGCTTTATAAAACTGAAACTTATTTCGGTCTTCCAACTTTCATAGGGGCGTTTTCAGATATTATGCTTGTCAGGCTCGTACTTGGTTGCTGAAAGCGGTGGGCCACGCAACCGAACTGGAGGTTTAAGCGTGTCCCTTTGTAGCCCTGACGGCCATGTCATTGGAGGCGGAGTTGGTGGCGTACTTACAGCAGGAGGCCCAGTTCAGGTATTTCCCACAGTTCACTCCATGCTTTACGGTACCCTCTGTTTGCTTGTTCCTCTTTTTCCAACAAAATGTATGACGAATGGAAATTACTGCAGGTGGTGGTTTGTAGTTTCGTGTATGGCGGTTCCAAGGCAAAGGACAAAACAGTGGTTAGTCCTAAAGGCGGACAGAATTCTGCCCTTCAGCCTGGTGAAAAATCAGCTACACCAGTTAGTGCTGCTTCTAGCCAAAATCTCACTCCAAATTCTTCATCTGGAGTTTGGCTTGGCTCGAGGCCTGATATGAGAAATCTGAATTCGGAGATTGACCTGACTCGCGGATGATAGCATGTATATATATGCCTGTCCCGTTGTAAATGAACCGTGTCAATGGTTCCAACAAACTCATGACCTCAGCTTGTCTAGCCGGGAGTAGATGACGGTGGTGCTAACGTCTTTGCAGCATTAACCCTGATGAGTTATCTTACTATCATTGTAGATGTTTCCCGGCACTATTGCCATTTGTAGTCGGTGAATATGTTCTGTCTACAAATTGAATCAAGCCACCTTTCGTCTTTGCCAAAAAAGTTTGGGTTATCAGCTTTGTGATTTCCTGTAACCAGATCTTAATATCAGTTATGTGAAAAATGTTGAGAACCTAACTGGGTACCGTCTTTAGTAGTTTCCCTGATGTTTTGAAGAATGGATGTCAAGTTCTTGGCACTGGTCTATTTGTTGAAGATGAATACTTGAATAGGTTTTTTTTGGGGTTTTTCTTCTTCTTTTTTCCATTTGTGTGTGTGTGTGTGTTTTGAGAAACAACAAATGCCAGACTCGAATTGAATACAACATTTACCATTAAGAGGCGTAACATTTTACTAATGGGAGAACCATTTTAACAAATAGGTGTAACATTTTACCAAATAGGCTTAATATATATACCGTATGCGTCATTAACCATTGAGAGGCATAATATTTACCATTTAGAGGCATAGCATTTGTTCAAAACAGGCGTAACATATATAGCTATACGGCGCTTGTATTGGAGCTTTTCCCTAATTGGAGAGCCGGAGTCGTATATCTGCTGCTTTTTTGTTTTTTGTTTCGGTCAGGGTGTCCGGACTACGTTACGCACTCCTCAACTAATTTACTCTCCCTTCTTGTCAAAGTTTGGTCATTCATGCAGGGGATTAGAGAATTCGCAAGAAATTCATTTCTTGCTGTCTACCCCGAGCGAATCGGTCAATTGTGTTGTGTGGTGGGGATAAAAATCGCCAACCAACCCGAGTAACGTTTGGGACCATCTGCTTATTTTATCTGATTGGTCCCTCACTTGACTAGAGGATAGTTAGGCACATGGTTGTTCAGAATTCAAACTTTTGTTCTCGAATCCTATCTTCACCAAGGAAGTGCTTCTTCCAATGACAATTATCCTCAATGGACCCCCTTCACATTAAATCAAACGGCATACCGTTGAATGTTGACTGTAACTACCATGAAAGCAATGGAGAAACTATTCAGCCAAGAAAGAAAAAAAAAGATTTTTAGTAAAAAACTGAAGAGGGTAGTTGCACAAAACTCTCTCTCTCTCTCTAATATTGGTGACATGACTTCGTTCTCGATTATCCTTGTGCCAAACTCTTAAGGCAAGAAACCAACCAAGGACAGGGAAAATCATGCTGAATGCTGTGAAGGAGGTTACATGCACCACCATTGGTCCGTCTTCGGTTGGTCTTGTAGCTTGAGAATAGAAGAACGCGGTAAGAGCATTCACAATGCACTTTCCACCTCCTGATCTAGTTTTTATTTATTTATTTATTTTATTTATAATTTTTTTTCAGGATACCCAAAGAACAGATTAACATTGCAAATGGCATGTGAAAATCACACGCGCACAAGAGTCTTCAGAAGTGCCTGTGTCCACTGCCGACGGGTGTTGGGTGCGACACACGCGTCTTCCGTTTTTAACCAGCACTGGTTGCTTATCTAACAAAACTACAAAAGTATATACCAACAACTACGCGAACACTGGTTGCTTCAGGACATACCAACAGGCAACAACTGTGGGGGCACCATAAGCTTGAGGAATGGTGGGAGCCTAAAGCAAGAGATTGACCTTCATTGGGCATAATCCGGCCCTGCCAAAAACTACGCATTTTTTCCTTTTCCAACCAAACACAGACTCACTCAGTTAATGTTGCATTGCACATTGTTCAACTCATTTGACAACAAGAGAAAACCGTAGTTGAACTATTTGACGACGTGAACAATCCAAAAGCCCTGCCATCCCTCTCTATCCATCCGAGGGACAATCATGGAACAACAGATTAGTCGCCAGATTACATTAAACCCACAAGTCAATCTATACTAACCCTTGACTAGTAATTACATGCATTTCCAACACGCCCGAGTCATCATAAATGTCGACCTAACTGCATGTTCCGAAGATGAACTGCTTGATGACATATAAATACCGTGATGAATTCAATACATCCTCCTCATAATGGGAATAATAGCATATACGTTCTGAAAAAAAAAACACATTATTACAGAATCCAACCTTTATATGACTACCACCTCAATAGCAGATGAGGTTCAACATTTACAAGATGCGAAGGTTCAAACAATTTTATTGCCGAATGGGGAAGAAGCAATCAGAACTTAACACTCAAGAGATACCGAGTAGTTTCTTTATTTTCTTCTGCAAAAAAGAGAGTAGAATAAATGAGAATTTTCCAGCTGAAAATGTTAATGAATTCATAAGCTTGAAACTGTTGGTAATCGCAAGAAGGTTTTCTTACCTCAATGCTAAGAGGAGAAGTTGTAGGTGCAAAACGATCAACAACATTTCCTTCTTTATCAACCAAGAATTTGGAGAAATTCCACTTTATGCTGTCCCCAAGAAATCCACCTTTGCTGGACTTCAGGAACTTGTACAGTGGAGCCGCATTCTGACCATTCACATCAACCTAAGAAAAACACATACGCCATAAGTGATTATCCAATTGCTCTAATGACAGAAACGGGCATGGAGAAGAAGCGACAACATTATCAGGATATCAGCATCTCCATGATATTCACCAGACAAACCTGTACTAGTCAGATGTGCTCTTGCCCATGTGCAAAGGAGAAGAGAGGGAGCCTCACATAATTCACATGACGAAGTCCTAATGAGTTGAAGGCACTTGATTCTAGTATTAGGAACACAGGGAAGAGGGTAAAAAACACCAACATTTGAATTTGATTTCCTTCCTCTTTCTTCTCTAATACCAAGATGCTACTAATTACCTTGGAGGGAGCATGGTGCCATACAAACGAACTAAATCCCTGAACTTCATTTATGCGCTACAAATCAGCTAGCGAAATATCAATAAATGGGCCACTCTTCTTCACTTCTTTTATCTGTTTTTCTAGTCTCCACTTCTTAACCCAAATTACCAAAACCCTTCATCTCTTATCTCTCCCAGACCATCTGGCCTCAGAGAGGGCGACCTGTTTGTTTTTCTGTCACAACACTACCGGCGAACTATCAATAAATCAGCCACTCTTCTTCACTTCTTTTATCTGTTTTTCTAGTCTCCACTTCTTAACCCAAATTACCAAAACCCTTCATCTCTTATCTCTCCCAGACCATCTGACCTCAGAGAGGGCGACCTGTTTGTTTTTCTGTCACAACACTACCGGCGAACTATCAATAAATCGGCCACTCTTCTTCACTTCTTTTATCTGTTTTTCTAGTCTCCACTTCTTAACCCAAATTACCAAAACCCTTCATCTCTTATCTCTCCCAGACCATCTGGCCTCAGAGAGGGCGACCTGTTTGTTTTTCTGTCACAACACTACCGGCGAACTATCAATAAATCGGCCACTCTTCTTCACTTCTTTTATCTGTTTTCTAGTCTCCACTTCTTAACCCAAATTACCAAAACCCTTCATCTCTTATCTCTCCCAGACCATCTAGCCTCATAGAGGGCGACCTGTTTGTTTTTCTGTCACAACACTACCGTCTCCTTCACCAATCAGAAGAACATCTACACCTCAGCTGTCAAAGAACCAGATATTCTATGCTTCTTCCAAAACGCCCAACCAAAACCCACCACCAAAAACCCATGATGGAAATTCCCAACGTTGTCCACAACCCAGTGCGCAACACCAACTAAATCTATCCTAAAATCAACCAAGAATTAAACCAGCTTGGTGGTTTGAGTGTGCCCTAGATTTCCCTTTTCCATATGATTTGGGAAGTTTTCTGTGTCTTGGTAAGTGAGGGTGAGAGTGAGTGAGAGAGAGGGAGATAAACAAAAACAACATGGGTGTTCAATGAGGAGGGTTTTGAGTATGGGGCTGTTGCATGACTGGGGGTTGGGAAATCGGAATGGTGGTTCGGACTTTTGAAGGTTTAAGGTATGCTGGCAAAGGGGAAGGGTATCACAGACAATGGGTGATCCAGTGAAGATGAGGGCTGGGGTTCCAGCAAGACTTTCTATGTCTCTATTCTGTATCTATATGCAGTGGGGAGCATGACGAATCAATAATGCGAGCCCAGGAAAAGTGCAATGTGGCAAATGAATTGAATCTTCCACATAAGACTGTTGATAGAAGGTGTCAATTTTGTACCTCTGCACAACTTTTCCATATCTCAGAATCTTGTATTTGACTTGTTAGCATGACGTAGAACATCGTGGATATGTAATATGCCTGGTTTATGAACAAGAACTCTTTTTGTACACTATGTAAACACCTAACAGGAATTTCAGTGAATTGATACTAGGCATATAAGAGACCACAGATTTCAAAGGAAAAAGTTAACCTCAAGGGTTTCAAAGAAAATGGGAGAAAACTAAGACAACAAATGGAAATGAAGGAAAACTTAGTTATTGACTTATCGTACACTTTGACATAAGATAGAACTCTCTACCTTGTCGAATATGGGAAATTCAGCCTTGAAGCGAGTGCATGCGAATTGCATAATCTGCTCATTATCTCCTGGCTCCTGGCCACCAAACTGATTGCATGGGAATGCCAAAATCTCTAACCCTGACATCCCAATGCATAAAATGATTCAACACATTAGTTTAATTGATCAATCTAACAAAAACTTGTGAATTTGCATTCACAATGATGACTAAGCTATATCCAACTAACAACATATAAAAGCGAACCTTGATCCTTGTACTTCTCGTATAACTTGCTCAACTCTGTGTAATTTGAATTGGTCAAACCACTGCATACACAACAAAGTTAACTAACTTAACTGTAAACCAACACCTTTTACTTCTGCGTCAGTATATCCTTGCATTTCTTAAGTATTAGATGGGGGTTGTAACTCAGAACTCAGAAGAACACAATCGTTTTGATACAGTTCTTGTCTGAATACAGCAATCTTATTTAAGCCTACAAGTGGCTGTGGAAACAAACCAATGCAATTCATAAGCCAAGGGTTGGCTCAAGTGGTAAGGAGGGTGGTGTTAAGTGCCATATAAGCTAAAGTCTCTATTTCGACTCCCACCAGGAGCAAAATCCTTTGGACCACCTCCTCACAAGCGCAAGCTCGTGTGAAATAGCTGTGGAAGGGGGCTCTGGTTTATGGTTTGGCCAGATGACCTACTGTCGTTGTTGGTGGGATTGGTTTCGGATCATGAATAAATAGAAGAAAGAGCGCAATTCATAGTATTCATCCAAAGCCTCAACCTTCAATTTGAGGTGGTCATAATGTAGTATAAAGAGGCCTTCATATTAATAAAGCATATTCGCGAAAACAAACAGTCTACCAATAAAGGAACTACGAAAGGAAATGAGGAGCTATGATGTACCATTGTGAGGCGACATTCACAATCAGCAGGACCTTGCCCTTGTAAATGCTAAGATCCACATCATTCCCCTTCGCGTCCTGCGAACAAGTAAAAACTACATCAGTTCGTAAACAATTTTATTCTCTCTTTTAGATAACGTTGGGGGTTAGCTTATGCAGCTCAGCTAATCACGGGGCCCAATTAAAGCAGGGACGAATCCCAGCATGGACTAGGTCTACAAGAGTCTCAATAACACCTAATAAGTTCTAAACTCTTGAGGAGCAAATTCCTAGGTACCAGTCCTTGACCACAGGGGCCAAACGGCCAATCCTTGGCGTTTCATTTTAGAGACATAAACTCACAAGCAACAAGCAAAATTTAGCAATAAGGAAAAAAAAACACAAAAAAACAAAGAAAAGGGTAGACCATGTTTAGCTATGCACTTGAATCCAAAGTCCAAAAAGAAAGCAACAGGTCGATGAAAAAAAAACCTTCTTTATTCCCCCTATTTTCACACGAACAAATCACAACTACGGAAATCGAATCCAATTGGCAACTGAGTACAATCCTACGATGGTGTTCTACAATTGCAAACGTCTCTTTCGAAAAGGAGGGCTTTAACCCGCCCCAAAAGAGTTAGTCCGGTTGGTTGGTGAGTTTGCTTACGCACAATTAATTAGGTTCATTCCTAGGGTCAGGCCACAAGAAATTACCCTAGTCCAGGCGAGAATGGTCGGCTTTTGACCGAACCGGAGAAGGAATTAACTGTGGTGAGTACGTGCATAAGCTGTTCCGGACATCCATCCAAGCAATAAAAATGAAAGAAATAGGTCTTTAACCTTAGCATAAAACAGAAAAAAAATGAAACCAAAAAACTCACCCGTAAATACCAAACATATAGAGACATATACTAAAGTTATCCACACAGACCTTGACGGTGAACTCATAAACTGACTGGGGCTTCTCCGATTGGCTTGCCATTTCTTTGTTTTTCTGAATCTTGATCTCTCACACGGTAATAACTCCTAATCTCCTATAGCAATGGCGAACAGAGCAAAAGAATTTGATGGGTTTGTTTCAGAAGGCAAGAAATTCCCCTCGTTACTGTTGGATTTATTCGGTTGCTGATCAAAGCATTATATGCAAGAGAGAGAGAGAGAGTCAAAAGCAATATATGTGTGAAGATTTGGAATTACAAGTAGTATTTGAGGCGTGGCAGATATTCCAGCCATGTGGTGGTTTAGGTTGTATAGACGGCAGAGGTCATCCCATCAGACAGACTCAACGGTTAGGGGTTGATGTCATGCAAATTGGCACCCCGTGTGTGTGAACGCCCACTTTGTATAAAGTCAAAGGGAGTACTGACAAATTTTTGTTGCAAATTGGGTACACGTGCCGTAGGGCGGTAAACGAACCGATTAGCTCGTGAGCTTGACTCGTTAAGGCTCGGCTCGTTCGACACAAGCTCAGCTCGGCTTGATTAAAGAGGCTCATTTAAATGACTAAACTCGGCTCTTTAAGACTCAAGTCGAGCTCTAGTTCGAGTTTTTGGCTCGTTTAGTAAACGAACACCCTTACGTGACCGTACCCAACGCACATCTGAGCCGTCCAAACGTGTTTTGGACGGCCCAGATCCAACCACTCTCTCTCCCCTCACTCTCTCTCTCTCTCTCTCTCTCTAAAACCATGGCCGTCCAAAACACGTTTGGAAGACTCAGATGCGCGCTCGAATACCACGTGTACTATACCCAATTTGCTCTAAAAAATTGACCATCCTAGATAATCTCTCGGTCTCTCCTAACCAACAATTTGGATAATATCGAGATGGACAACCGGGATAAAACTGCAGAGACTTCTCTCAATCCAATTCTTGCTCTCATGTAATGCAAAATAAAGTCCACTAAGCTTTTATTTTTCGATTTGAAATGTTCGTTTCTGTTACTCAAGTAGCGTGAATAATTTAAACAATTAATCAGGTCGATTGAACATTGATAAAGGCAAAAATCATCAAGTAGTTTTCATATTCAAAACGTGAATACGACAAAAATTTAAAAAAGACGAACACAAATACCAAAGCGAAACGTACCAAAAATATAGCGCATACTATTAGTGCATGTATTTGTTACTCTACCCCATTCGGCTAAATAAGCCAAGTGGCTTATTTTTTTGTCCTTATTCAAAATTTTCTCGTATCACTTGGCTTTATCATCAATTTTTTGGGGATTATTGCATCCTCATGACAAGAGGAATCTAAAAAGTAAAAAAATTTGATCGAAATCCAATTTTTTTTGAATAAAGACGAAAATAAGCCACCAATTTTTTCGTCTTTATTCAAAAAAAAAATTGGATTTCGATCAAAATTTTTTACTTTTTAGATTCCTCTTGTAATGAGGATGCAATAATCTCTTAAAAATTGATGATAAGCCAAGTGATACGAAATTTTTTTTGAATAACGACAAAAAAATAAGTCACTTGGCTTATTTAGCCGAACTAAATATGAAAATCAATATGATGACTCCAACGTAAGAGTCTAGTATTTTTTTTAAATTCAAAAGAACGTGCGGGGAGCTTTTCAAAACTCATGAAAGATTGTGGACTTTTGATGATCCAATGGAACCTTCTGACACTTCTTTCTCTTTGTTCCAATTGCTTATGCAAGCGTGCATTGAATAAGCAAAATATTTTCAAGGTGCTGAAAATGGAAGTGAATGTATACATGGTACACCCATCGCTTTCGTCAATGAATATTATCCCGTCACGCCACAGTATTATTCGTAGGAGACTTCACATACCGCATCGGTGGCACCGCCGTCGGGACATTAGCTAAGGTTTTATCACGTGTGTGTGGATGGTGTTATGTATGTTTAGTCCCATATTTGGGTTGTAGAGACTCGAACTTGAGCCTTCTTCAATCAAGTTCGAGTTTCTACCATTATACCAACTCCTCATTCGCGGATATTTCTCCAATTGATCAAGAACTGACTTATCTATCTACAGGGGGGAATTCTATATATTCACACCATCTTCTTTCTCCGTACCCACACTAAATTCAAGTTTTTTTTTCAAAATTCTCAAACTATCCAACCTTCAAATCCTAAAGTATCATCCACCAACTTTGACGGTCACCTAGCCCCTTTCAGACACCATCCTCTTCCATCTATAAAATGACGACAATGAATTTGCGGTTCCACTAAGGTTCTTATTTTTTGTTTTACGAGACATATCATTCACCTTTAATTCAAAAAATAAGTTCAAATAAGTACTAGTTATTTCTCTTAGTAGAACGGGACCTAAGTGGATCAATAAAAGACATCTTGCCAATCAATTTCGGCAGAATAAAACCAAGAGCAAGGATTGGGAAGGTGGAAAGCCCTATTGAATCTAAACTCGGACCAAGCGTAAACGCGAATGCATCACGTAGCGAGTCTCATACGAATCACGTACCTTTTGCACTGCTGCTGTGCTTTCCATCAATTTTTCCTTCGTCTCTAGTTCGTCATCTATTTGTGTTTGCAAGTGTTGATGGTCGCGACAACAAGCGTTAGAAGTCGAGTTTGGCTTATGGTGATTTTCCAATTCTTTATAAATAAATAAAAAGGGACTTTTATTTTGCTATTACAACTGAAACAAACCAACAAATAGCACTACAACAAAAAATGAAAAAAATATACCAATCATGCCCTAACCATGAGAAATTTTTGGGTGCCGGGTGGGTACCACATGGTGCCCGAGCAGCCCATGCGGGCCGTCCAAAAGTGTCCCTAACCATACAGTCAATACTCCAATCTCCTCACCCTCTCAAGAAGATTACTAATCGTTATAGAAAAGGCATCCTGAAACTCCCCAAGCTCTGAATCCGGATGCCCATACACCACCCCAGGCAACAGTTCATAAACTATGTATCTCCTCATGTTCTCCCTCTCCCTCAGCGTAACTTTCACGAGCCTCTCGATAACGTTTACCTTCATTTCCCTCACCTCTTCTTGATCTATAAAGACCGAATACTTCCCGCGATCCTCGGGCAAGTGCCACGGATATTGGTAGTAGGCTGTGAAGGGATCAAAGAGTACCGGAATGCAACCGGAGATGATAGAGTCGAAAACAGATTTTCGCGTCGGGCTGTCTCCCGGTGGTTGTAAGCAGAATTCGGACTCCATGAATAGATCGATAACAGTTTTCGGCTGATCGCACCCGCCCGAACTGCAATCCAAAACCCGGCATTTTTGGGTGTCTACGGAATTGCACTGCTCGATTAGTTTCGACCTTATGTTCTCTGGAGCGCCGGGGCGCGCTGCCCCTGCAAAACTGACCAAGGTTTTACGGTCCAACCGGATCAGTTTGAGCTGCAGAGCGACGATATCATGGTCAGAGTGAGGGTGGAAATGGGTTGGATGCGGGATACTGATGTCGTTTACGTGCCATGGATGGCGTTCGATCAAGAGCTTGATCGGGTTTTGAAATCGATCCAGCTCCAAAAATTTAGTCCCCCATGAGGAATTGGGATCTCTCCTGAAATCCCACGAAATTTTTCCCAGAACGAACACATGGTCCTTGCCAGAGTTTCGAGCCCACGACTTTTGTGGCTCGAGCCACTTGACAAGGTCCAGTGCCAAACTGTCCTTAACTTCATCAGACACATTTTTGAAATGCCATCGCAAAACGTCTAGGCCACCGTAATATGGCACGTAAAAGAGATTCGCTTCGTTTTCGTCGTGCACTCTACAAGGATGCTTCAAAACTCTTGAATGGAAAATTGGCTCCAGTGAATACTGATGAGTTTTGTACCAGCCTTCGCCGAGCTCTGGAATCGGCTCCCCCAATGCCTCATTGATCAAATACTTACAAAGATGAAGCCATGGAACCATATCAGCGCATTGACCCATTAAGTCTTTGTTAAACTTTGGTGGCAATTCGTAGACATATATTCCTCCCCCGCTGCAGTTGGCCTGGCGGGCGTTCGATGCCCACGATCGATGTAATTGAATCTGCTCTTCGACAACCCTGACAGCATATTCCTTAACTTCTCCTACGTGACCAACAGGATCATCAACTTCTTGTTTTGAGTCAAGATAGGAGAGGTGACTGATGGAAGTGTTTTGAATGAGCGGAGGAATAATTGGGATTTCAAAGTCCGGCGTTTGGGTGCCCGCGGAGAGGCAATTGGGGTTGTTGAGCTTGCGAGAAGAGACGCAGACGTGAACAATGTCGCCGGAGATGATGGTGGTGGTGGAAAACCAGAGGAAGGCCAGGACCACGAGAAGAAGCACGGCAACGACCCGGGACATGAATTTGGCTGGGATTGAATCAAAACTTTTGGATTGTGTTGATTTCATTTTGCACTATGAAACAGCCATTCTTTTATGGGGGTGACAATTAAGAAGCAGTAGGGGTTGAATATTTGCAGTTTTTGTGTTTGAACATGAATTTTATAGCACATAGGTAGCAATGAGTCAAAGACACTGCAGGTTTATCTACTTTAATTTTAATTTAAATATATGCTTCCCGATTATTATTATTATTTTTTTGAAAGGCACTCGATAAAAAAATACCCAATTGACAAGGCTCTCGCTAACATATAGAGAGTCGGGTGAATGATTATATGTAGTCAACCTTATTCCTGCAAGTAGAGCTGTGACTCTGACTGTACTGATCAGTGACCACCGAGTCACGTAGCTGGACCCCTATGCGGTTGCAATTAATTTATAAGTAAAAGGGATAGTGGGTTTGGGAGGGTCTGTTTTCCTCTACCCTGAAAACCCATGTGCCTCTGTGCCAAGGAATTTTTCAGCCGTTGGATTGTGTGTTTGTTTTTTTAATGTTTTAAATCCAACGGCCGGTAAATCTCTCGAAACAAAGGATTGTGCCTTGGGTTTTGGACAAATGGTATGGTTAGGAGTGTTTCAATAGTGGTGGCAATTAAAGCACCGAAAAAGGAGATAAGGACAAAAATGTCAATCCACTCTAGTGCAGGCCAGCAGTACCATTCAAAGTTTGCTTAATGGCCGAATGGTACTGCTGGCCTGATCTTAATATCAAGTGACATCTCAACAGATAATTCAAAGAAATTAACACCCACAAAAAGGAAATATCGTGTCCTCGTTGGAATCTTTTTCAGCTAACAAGCTATCTTGCTTGAAACCAAAATGGACCACTCTTGCAACTAACCCCACTCTCTTTAACCCCATTGAAATTTCTAGTTTCATAAGTATGTGTGTGTATATATTAGAGAGAGAGAGAGGATTAGGCTTCTCCCCATTTCGAAGATGTGAACTAGTGTTGTGAACTTGACCGTGTTGTTGAGATCCGTGAATTCTGTTATGTAGGTATGTCATTTTGACGATAGTGATACGATGCATTTTGCAAACTTTCAGGGCGTGGATGATCAATGAATTGCTTGACCGGCAAATCATAGCCCTACGATTTAATCCTATTTGTCTAGGAGAAAAAAGGTAGTCTGTCTAGTTTGATAATCGAATGCAATTGTGCATAGTTTTCGCACGCAAATGCAATGATTTTGCGTTGCTTCAATATTTACTAGCCCGGTTTGATTTTCTAATGGATGATGCATGTACACACTGAGCTTACGAACAATTATAACGAATAATTAAATGACCATGCCCAGAGGCCTTTGGCCCAACGACATCAAGCCGCTATACTTAAGTGCATGCCAAATAAGAAAATGAGGCGAGAAATTCAACTACTCTTCCTACGTGTTAATATAACTATTCTAAAAATATTGACTTTTACCGATAAAAGATAAAAATAGTGATAACAATAATTAAATGACCGATGTGGTCACAGGCCAGAATATGACCTTAATGTTGACCTTAACATCGGCAATCAAAAAGGAGAAAATAAAATAGGATGAATGCTCCACTCTAGGGCCCCGTTCCGGAACTCGATTTAAGTACTTATTTTTTAAAAAGGCAATTTCAAGGTCAAAAATAATATATTTACGCAAATAATTTTTCTAATAATATGGATCTTGTTTGATAGATCTTATAGAGATATTTTATACAGTGCAAAAAAAAATAAAAAATATTTTTTATTTACATTATTTTGAGTTTGAAAATGTGAAATAAGTACTTATTTTTTAAGAAGTTGTTCTGGAATAATTTCTTTTGCTGAAGTGGACTTCCACCAACCAACATATATAATCTGTGATTGTATATTTGTATTGAGCAATTTATGATTACTTTAAAGAAACTAACTACCATGAGAATTCGGTTTCAGTGGCCCTTGGGGCAATTATTTCTCAACCCATGATGTACTTTTTCAAAATTCTTAAGTTATGAGAAGGATACAATTAATTGTCAATACATGGTTTTTCTAACATACAAGGACAAAATTACCCCTTTCCTATCTGACTGACCCTACTGCACCGGGCTCTTGAAAGTTGAAACGGCAGCGTTTTGATTAAAAAAAAATCATAACCATCAATTTGCAATCCTATGGAGCAGAAACGTAATTATGAGAGATTTAGAGACAAAATTTGATTATGTCTCTTTAGAATAATATGATCAGAATAATAAGATCTTCATACCCGTTCAAACGGATTAAAAATTGGAGTAATTAATTTTTTAACCATATATTTTAATATATAAACGGTCTAAAAAAAATTAAGTGCTCAAATTTTTAATCCGTTTGAACGGATATGAAGATCTTATTATTCTGATCATATTATTCTAAAGAGATATAATCAAATTTTGTCTCTAAATCTCTCATAATCACGTTTCTGCTCCATAGGATTGCAAATGGATGTAAGGATTATTTTTTTTAACCAAAACGTTGCCGTTTTACTGTGGCATGGAGGCACTAAATTAAGCCCCCGGGTATCAATTTATTTGGATTGAAGGAGCAACTTATTTTCATACAACGAGCAACTTATTTACGAACAACTTATTTTCATACAACGAGCAACTTAGAGCAACTTATTTTCATACAACGAGCAACTATTTTCATACAATGGGGTAACTTAGATTCATACACGGTACAACTTAAGTTCATACAAGGGACAATTTCGGTTCATAAGCATCATAAACATCACCAAATCTTCAAGTGAATATACCAAATCTTCGAGTGGGGAGACTTAGGTTCATATACGGGACAACTTAGGTTCATATATTGGGCAACTTAGGTTTATACACATTCATATACGGGGCAACTTAAGGTTCATACATGGGACAACTTAGGAGCAACTTAGGTTCATATACGGAGCAATTTAGATTCATACACGTTCATATACGGGGCAACTCAAGTTCATACACGGGGCAACTTAGGTTTATACATGGGGCAACTTAAGGAGCAACACGGGGCAACTTAGCAGGCAATTGAGATTCATACACGGGGCAACTTAGTGTGGGCACACGCCCCAAAAATCCCCGCATTTTTTTTGGTGTGGGAAAAATTCCGGGTGCGCCCTTTTTGGAAAGCGCGGCGAAACGCTTCGCAAATAAGAGAGTCGCCACTCGGGTTTTGCGGTTAGTACCCAAGAAACCGTTCTTTTGAAAACGTTTGGACCACGTTTGTTTGATTTTGATAAAGGCTTTTGTAGACTGGACCGTCGTCACCTTCGATCTTGAGGTTCGGGAGCCAGATTACGAGAGGGGAAGGGTTTTATGGCACCCCCCTCGCCCAGTCCGGAGACCGGTCTCTACTCAGGCGTTTTATAAAATATTTGCATTTCTCTCTTTATTTGATCATTCTTTTAACCAGTCAGGGCGGGGGAACAGTTAATAGGGATTAAAACTGTAAACAAGTTGCATTTATGTACAAAAATATGACAAAATGTTTTATGGATGATGATGTTTGATCTAAGCAAATATAATAGATTGAGAACAAGCTTTTGTGGACATTTTAAGCAGACTGGAGCACACTGACTGTGAGATAGTGCACACAGGAACAAGCATGCATGCACTGGCCAAGCCACTGCATGCAGTCATGACCTGCGTGCGCCACACCACAACTGGCGTGCGCCGGTAAGCCTAAGACCACAGCTTCTGTTTTCAACCCTCTGGGCTCTGGAAAGGACCAGTGCACACCCAGGACAAACCACGCAGTTTGATATAAGTTACTAAGCTATTACAGACAGATTAATGGGCTAAAAGCCACCAAATAGACAGAAAACCCCTTAAACAATGAGGGGAGGATGATCAAAGGCCTAGGTGGAAGATCCATGCAAGGGCCAAGCCACTGGAGTACGAACCACTACCGTACGCCACTCAAGGAGGGCCGTACGCCAGTAGTTTCTTGGTTCCAATGCTTTGGCTTTGCACATTCTGGGCTCTGGAACAGGACCAGAGGGACCCAGAAGGCCAAACTAAGCAAAAATACAGATGGAAGAGAAAGCAGTTCTAAATACAGAAAGCAATAAACTGGTTTTAGCATGCATCAGGGTGACCAGAACTAATAGAAAGCAAGAAAACAATGATCCATGATCCCCACGCCAGTTTTGCACGTACTACCATGACTGGCGTACGGCACTCAGTACTGGCGTGCGCCACTGATCATTGTGCACGGTTTTTGAAACCTTGCCAGCATTAGGGCCAGGACTGGTATAGATTACCAGCCTTGGCCCTGCTAGCCCCCCTCAGGGGTCAGAACAGAAAGCAGGAGCAAAAGGTATTATACCTTTGCTTGTGAGTTTTGATGGATGTTTTGAACTTTGAGCTTGCAAGGGGATGAATGGAGGATGGATGTAGTGAGGTTTGAGGACTGTGGAGAGTATATTCCTTTGCTTGCTCTTTCTATGGAAGAGAAAGGAAGCAAAGGAAAATGATGAAGAAGAAGACAAAGGGGCTTGAACTCTTTAATGGTGCTAACCCCTTAAAAATGAATGCAAGGGGGGTATTTATGGAGGTGGGATGGACTGATCAGTTGAGGCCTTAAGGCTTGTTTGGGGTGATAAGGCTTGGAGGAGCCTCCCATGCATTAAATGCATGGGACTTGCCTTGAAAGGCAATGTAGGAGGGAAGGGGACAGTTCTGGCCGAGATAATCATCAAGGAACTGTGGACGACGTCAGGGTGGCCACAAAAGTCCCGCGCTTCTGGCCGAATAAAGTTGATTTGACTGGAATTGACTGGCGTGCGCCACTTGTTGAGTGGCGTGCGCCAGAAAGCGGCGATGACTGACACGTGGCGGTGGTTCCTGCGCACGCTAGTCAAGAACCAGCGCACTCCAGTAGGGTTTTGCTGAGGCCATTTGGTTCTGGCTTGAGGGTTCGACAAGGGTTTGAAATGGGTTCGGACGAGGTTCGGGACGCTCAAAGCTCAAACTCATTCACAAACTTGGGGTGTTCTTGACCTCAATCATCATCGGGGAATCGAAGACCGTAAATAAACTATTCTGGAAAGTCCAAAATAGGGTGTCTACACTTAGGTTCATATACGGGACAACTTACGTTCATACATGGAGCAACTTAAAGAGCAACATGGGGCAACTTAGCAGGCAACTGAGATTCATAAACGGGGCAACTTAGGCTCTTATACAGGGCAACTTAGGTTCATACATGGGGCAACTTAGGGAGCAACACGGGGCAACTTAGCAGGCAACTGAAATTCATACACGGGGCAACTTAGGTTCATATATGGGGCAACTTAGGTTCATACCCCTCCCTCCACACCTTCCTTGTTCTGTTGCTAATTTGTAATTGCAGAAAACAGAACCATCGACGAAGACCACCACCACCTGAGTCTGAGACGAAGAGGAACAAGGATTTAGCAAAACAATATCTCCTAGGTAGTAAAAAAATCAACACACCATTTTTCCATCTCCCTTTTCCAATTCCAGTCAAAATTTCCCCAAATTTGAACGACCCATCAATTCCCCCCCTCTTCTCTTTCAGGATGGAACACGAATCAGAGCCCGACGCTGTCGTTTCAGTTCCTTCTTCTTCTTCAGATGCAATCGAAGCACCGTCGCCCTTTTTGCAGGTCGACGAAGAACAGGAAGAGAGTAGTCAATTTAACCCAGGTGACAACCATCATCAACAACAACACCCTCTTCAGCAGCAGCACCGCCTCCGCCGCCACTGGCCACCAGGAGTATCTTACCGGCTCAATATATCGAGATTATAGTTGAAGCCAATATTGGCCAGCAATGTCCCAAATCTGGGCCTACGACCTTGTCGTCGACTTGTTTAGGACTGCTGTAAAGAAAGGGGAAAAGAAGATAACTGATTTGGGGCTTCATAGTGGGGGTATATTAGACATTTTACCTTGCATTCTCCATGTATTCCGAATTACTTTTTTCCGTTTCATGAAAGGAGCAATTTCATAAAAACCTCTCCATCACTTGATAATAAAATGCCCCTTCTACCTCTGTCCGGTAATTCCCCTTCTAAAATTACCCCAACAAACCATTTTTTTCTTTTTAATAAATGAGAACACGTAGTACTAATAGTACGACTCGGTCGAAAACTTTTTTTGGATAAATCAACTCGGTCGAAAAACAAAGAATATCTACGTTCTTTTCTTAATAGTAGTACTCCCTTCGTCCCGAATTGGATATCAATTTTTTTTTTTATAGTTGTGCCAATTTCGATTCCTTATAGGTAAATGATTTGCAGTTTTTGTGTTTGAACATGAATTTTATAGCACATAGGTAGCAATGAGTCAAAGACACTGCAGGTTTATCTACTTTAATTTTAATTGAAATATATGCTTCCCGATTTATTTTTTTATTTTTTGAAAGGCAGTCGATAAAAAAATACCCAATTGACAAGGCTCTCGATACGAACAAAAAAGGACTCTTTGAACAGCCGTCTCTCTTAGGGTTTTGAGAGTTCTAAGGAGATTTTGAGAAGCCACAGCCGCCTTGCTTTTCTGCCTGGAGGGGGGGTGGGGAGGCGTCCCTCTCCCTACTCCCCCGGGCTCCTCCTCCTCCATCCACTCTCCTCTTTCTTCCCCCTCTTCCCTATAGTTTTTTTTTCTTTTCGTGTTCTTCTCCCTCAGATCTGACCCTCTCTGTTCGGCGGTCTCCGCCATCACCGGAGTCGTTTGTCCGCATGTAATCCGTCGCCGGAGCCCTTATGGGAGCAATGGTGGAGGTAGTGAGGGTTGCGATCTGTTCGGCGGTTTTTGGGCGGCTGGATTTAGAGAAGATCTGGAGGAGTTTTGTCTCTACTTGTGGGAGTAATAAAATTCGCCTTTGGGCGATTTGTTTACTGTTCGGGTTCAAGAAGATTAATATGCATCTTTTGGTGGTTTGCTAGAAATTCATTAGTGTGCTCATTTCTAGTCAAAGTTCATCTGATCGTCTGGGTTCTTGTTGTCTTTTTTTCTTGGCTAGCAATGTATCTCTTTTTGTGACTGCTATAGGATATATGAATTTTCCGCTCAGCAGAAGGTGCGTCAGGTCATGCCTGGGCTGGGGATGAAAGACATCAATCGCCTCGTTCTTTCTCATTTTGTATCAGTTAGATGATTAGTTTGGCTTTGTCCAAGTTATCTGTAATGAATTTCGTTGTGTAAGTGCCGTTGGGCTTTATCAATACAATACCTCTCACTTTTGTCAAAAAAAAAGAAGACAAGGCTCTCGCGAACGTAGAGAGTCGGGTGAATGATTATATGTAGTCAACCTTATTCCTACAAGTAGAGCTGTGACTCTGACCGTACTGACCAGTGACGTAGCTGGGCGATCTTTCTTCGTTCATCGAGGAAATATTGGATGCTATTGTTATTTAATGGCAGACGATCAAATAGTCATTGCTTGCTCGGTTGATCTTACTGTTTTTGTTTTATCAGCAAAGAAGGGATTCCATACCATTAATAAAACAGCGGTGCTACAGTTCCCGACGGAGGGATCCCGACCCGGATCCCAACGGCGCGCCGGGCCCACTCCGGCCACCAGACGGTTGATCCGAGCCGTCCAATAATTCTAAAAAAAAAATCGAGTGGACTAATGCGAGAATCAACGGCATCCGATGTGTGTAGGTGGCCGATCCAAGCAGTCCATTTTTTTTGTATATATATATACACAAAAAATGGAGTGCTTGGATCGGCCACCTACACACATCAGATGCCGTCGCGTAGGCCCGCTCAGTTTTTTTTATAGAATTTTTGGACGGCTCGAATCAACCGTTCGGTGGCCGGAATGGGCCCGACGCACCGTCGGGATCCCTCCCGTCGGGAACCTTAGACTTTCTGGTGCTAAAAATGATACTCTTACAATCCAATCAAATAGACATTGTGATTGCATCCAATTGAATAGTGATTGCCCCGCTTAAACCTTACCATATTTGATTTTAATTGAAATATATGCTTCCCCATTTTTTTAATTTTTTTTGAAAGGCACTCAATAAAAAAATACCCAATTGACAAGGCTCTCGCTAACGTAGAGAGTCGGGTGAATGATTATATGTAGTCAACCTTATTCCTACAAGTAGGGCTGTGACTCTGACCGTACTGACCAGTGACCACCGAGTCACGTAGCTGGGCGATCTTTCTTCGTTCATCGAGGAAATATTGGATGCGATTGTTATTTAATGGCAGACGATCAAATAGTCATTGCTTGCTCGGTTGATCTTACTGTTTCTGTTTTATCGACAAAGAAGGAATTCCATATCCATACCATTAATAAAAATGATACTCTTACAATCCAATCAAATAGACATTGTGATTGCATCCAATTGAATAGTGATTGCCCGCTTAAACCTTACCATATTTGATTGCATCCATAGATGCAATCAAATAGTCATGGTGATTGCATCCAATTGAACAGTGATTGCATGCCCAGTCAACCTTGTTTTATCAGTAAAAAAAATGTAAACTTCGTTATCATAATTTGCTCACTTTTCAATCACTATTTGAGGAATTTCTTTAGTTTTTTTTATAAAAACTTTATGTTCATCTCAAAATCAATTGGCAATGAATGGAAAAGTCCCAAATGTTATTAAATGATCACTCATTCCACTCTCAAGCAATATGGGACTCTATTTCCTTAATATCCCCCCTCACGTGCAACTGCGTTTGAGGTCTGTCACGTGTGGCCACTTTTGGGTCCTATCATTGTGCAGCCTTTTTGCTGATCTGTCATCGTGGGGTGGATTGTTATTTTATTTATTTATAAAATGTGGGGTAGAACGGCCCCGCTCTGATACCATGTAGAAAGTTTATGTCCATCTCAAAACTAATTGACAATGAGTGGAGAGGTCCCAAATGCTATTAAGTGATTTTCAATCGATAGAAGGGATTATTTACATCGTATGAACAAAGTACAAACCTGAATTTATGAGGTTGTTTATTCAAATTAACGAATGTTAAATATGCTAAATCTTAGAATTATAAGAGAAGAATATTCTGAATCTTGGGGTCACTGAAGAATTTTTCCGAATTGTTAATTTCATAATTGTAAAATTAATTAAGATGCGTGTAAACTGACTAAGACATCAAATTATTAAAAAAAAGAAAAAAGCCAGGCCAGTTAGGCACACCAATCTTTGTCACCACAAAAGTAATGATATGCACAAAAAACAAATACTATGATCACAAATAACGTGGGACCCAATTGATTCCCCACCGTTCAAAATACTCCGTCGGTCTCATTTTCATTGTCCTTTTTTGATTGTCAGTTTTCAATCGCTTATATCTTCCAATGTGAATTTCCAAAAATATGCAATATGGATCTTATTTGATAGATTTCAATTTGTTCTATAATACAAAGATGTCAAAATCATGAAAAATAATATAGATTGAAAGATATACGCAATAGACAGAAAAGTGACAAAATGAATAATGGACAATGAAAATGAGACGGAGTCATACGCTGCTAGTAATGAGACGGAGTATTTTTTTGGACGACCCATTGCGTACAATAGTTCTCCACCACTAGATCATAATTAAGAATTACTCTTATTAAATAGGGAGATTTACGGAACGGTCCATATTTTGGACCCAAATTCCCACCGACTCCAGCCAATAGTGTACTCGTCACTCTTGATTTTGAAGTTTATTTTACCGATTGAAATTGTTACTGTTGAGATTTTTTTTGGATAAATCATTTGCAAACTCGCCGGTGTTAGAGCGTCTCTAGTAGTCATCACAAGGAAAAATGCCTACTTTTAGGCTGTGTTCCAGAAATCAAAATAAGTACTTATTTTTTAAGAAAGCAATTTCAAGCTCAAAAATCATATGCTTACGCAAATAATTTTTCTATCACTATAGATCTTGTTTGATAGATCTCATTGAGATCTTTAATACGGTGCAAAAAAAATTAAAAAAATATTTTTTATTTACATTATATTTGAGTTTGAAAATGTGAAATAAGCTGCTTATTTTTTAAGAAGGTTTCTGGAACGGAAACACTAAATTCTATCTTGGCTATACCCCACAATATACTTCTTCACCCCTCTTGATGCATTTCTTTTTCTATTGTAGTAATTTCATTTGTATCTTTATGACAACAAAAATTTTTCGCCGATCAAAAAAATATATACTCCCTCCGTTCTTAATTGAGAGTCCCTTATTTCATTTTGGGATGTTCCAAAATGATTGATTGTCCATTTTCAAAAATAGAAGTAGAAATTTGATAAAATTCCAAAATAGTGTAATATAGGTAGAATATATGAATAATAGTGAAAAGTAGGTATAATGATTACATACTCCCTAAAAAAGTTGAAATTTCTAAGAAGGACTCTCATTTAAAAACGGAGGGAGTATACATCTTCACCCCAACAACCCAACCAAAATGGTTATTGTTTCAAAATTATTGAGTACTGACAATTAATAAAACACAATTTTTGAAAACAAAAAATGAAGAAAATGATATAAGTTGCTTGTGCATTTTGAAGAGCTTTATTTCGGAAATTTTAATTGCAAGGAAGATTTACAGGGAATCATGCAAGGAAAAATGCGTTTGGATCCATTCCGGGTCCCACAAAAATCTAGAAAAATATCCATAAATTTTTAAATATTATTTTATGGGGCATTGTAAAAAATCAGCTCCAACGAACATCGGTAAATATTACTTTTGGATTCGTAGGGGCGAAAGTATCCATTCGGAGCTTCCGTACGTAATCTTCAAATGTCATCCACAACTGTTGTAAATCTTCATACGTCATCTTCACTCTTCAGAAACTATGAAATAAAGAAAGATATAAATTGGGATATTGATCTGAACATAGACATGGTGTATTTTAATAATTTTTAAATAAAAAATATAACCAGTGACTGAGCAGTGAGAATTACAGTAGAAGGTAGCGGGTTCATTTCGGAAGATAACTTACGGAAGATTTAAGGGTAAATCATTTTCATCTATTGATGGAAAATGTTTTATATGTAAAATATTTTTCTAATTTTTTACACAACCAAACACCAAAAAATAGACGCCAAAACAAACGGAGCCTAAGTTTCGGACTTATAAGTTCACCAAAATGCAAAGCTCCCTCCACAACAGCTTGAATATGGTATGGGTATAGATATAGATATTGTAAGCACAGATTCTAGACAAATTGAAAAGTGCATGGGCGGAGTCCCATTCTGATCCGCTCATTAATTTTGAAATTTATTTTGAGTGACATAGTGAAGAATCAGCTCAATTGGATGACTGTAAGTGCTTTATCCAGCCTACCAAGTTTTCATTCAGACCACCGATGGTGGTAGTCTGGATGGTAAAAGCCTCCTTCATTCCCAGGCAAGACTCAGGTTTGAGTCTTGTCAGTGACAAGGGAATGAGGGATTTGTTCCCTTGTCAGCCTCCTTCATTCGATGATCGAGGAAATATTGGATGCGATTGTTATTTAATGGCAGACTATCAAATAGTCATTGCTTGCTCGATTGATCGATCTTACTGTTTTTGTTTTATCAACAAAGAAGGGATTCCATATCATCAATAAAAATGATACTCTTACAATCTAATCAAATGGACATCATGATTGCATCCAATCGAATAGTGATTGCCCGCTTAAACCTTACCATATTTGGATGCAATCAAATAGTAGCATCCAATTAAACAGTGATTGCATGCCCAGTCAACCTTGTTTTATCAGGAAAAAAAATGAAAACTTCGCTCGGCTTTGTTCGGTTTCGAGTTTAGTTTTAGTTTTTGTTTCCAATCATTACCCTATATCTTCCTCCAATCATTATCCTATATCTCCAATTATTAATTTCATTTTTCTCTCTATCTCTCTCCAATCATTATCCTATTTCTCTCTCCACCCATTACCAAAACTAAACTAAAATGTCAACCAAACACAACGTTCGTTATCATAATTTGCTCACTCTTCAATCACTATCTGAGGAATTTCTTTAGTTTTTCTTTTCAATCGATAGAAGGGATTATTTACATCGTATGAACGAAGTACAAACCCGAATTCTTTAGTTCAGTCAATAGAGAAATTTGATGAAGTATATAATAAAACAAAAGGGTGTGGGACCACACAAACACAAGTTGAAAGAATAGTTGAGATTCATTTGGTCAAAGGGCTGATGTGTGTTCTCCAACTCTCTTAAGAAAACACTCACACTCTTACAAAAATATTACAAAAATGCCATCGGTTTTTTTCCCACTGCTTTGGTGTTGGCATAAAAAAACAAAAATATGCCGCAGGCACGGACAAGCACTAGTGTACTTATAACAGACAAGAAATACTTCATCACAAAAATTATTGAACCAAGTAAAACAGCTTAAGAGGATGCTACGTTAAGGGTCAAGAGGTACCTGCAAATTAGGTTGAAGAAAAGCCACATCATTTTTCAAAAACATTCAAACATCTTCATTCGAACAATATTTTTATGCAACATCTTCAAAAAAAAAAAGGCACAAATTTTGAAATGTAGAAATAAAAAGGCAAAATAAGAAGGTAAAAAATTAGTGAAATAGGGCCTAAGAATTAGTATTGAATTGTATCCGGACAGAATAGTTCGAACTTCCGAACACAATTCCCTTTGTCAGAGTATTTTTTTTTTAGTAGTGATTGTTAAAAATAAGTTCAATCGGATTGGTATCGGCAAGAGGTTATCCGATGCATTCAATTTTTTGTCCTTACGAATTCAGAAACTAAAAATTGAACGATCAATCCAAATGGTGAGATCCTGAGATGAGTTCTACACAATCCGGAATACATATTTGGTGTACACCCAGTCGGAACAAATTCAACGTTGTTTGGACATCTACAGAGATGGGCCTCCCGCGTCCGCAGTTGGAGATGTCTTGGGCTTTGGCTTTTATTGCTTGCTCCACAATTCACTCCCAGCACTTTTAACATCTTCACTCTTCATTCTGAGAAGCTTTTGAATGCCGGGCGGGTACCTCACATGTGGTATCCTGTCGGCAATTCTAGCCATCTAAACGTATTTTGGACGGTCCGAATTCTAGAGAGAGAAAAAGAGGAGAGAGTGATCGGGTGAGGGGAGAGGGGAATATATCTGGGTCGTCTGGGATTGCCGACGGGTACCGCCACGTGGTACCCGCCTCCGCACCCAAAACTTTCTCCTTTATTCTTGGCTTTTTCATGGCCCCGAGAAAGTTTATTCAGATTCTACGAAAGTTTTTTTTTTGATTAATAATTATGGATGTTGATTATCATATTTTAGGGTGTCTTCAGGAGTAATAATCGTAAATATTACTCTTTTTATTATCGTAAACTTAAAGCACTCCCGAGGTCAAAAAATATTATCGACTCTTTTATTTATTAGAATATGTTTGGTTAATCCAACTTAAGGTCGACTACCCTGTTGAATTGCTTGGGGAAGTCTTACAGACCTAACTTGGATCCGGGGATCCTGTAGGGCAGGGCATCTTACAGGCCCTATAGGGCGCATCCGAGCCGTCCATCTTGGTAATGGACGGTTCGGATTTTAATCCAAACAATGGACGACTCGGATCAATAGGAGTTTGGATTAAATCCGAGCTGTCAGTGCAAAAATGGACAGCGTCATGGCTTCAAATTCGAGACGTCAATTTTTTTTAAGGCTTATGTGGTATTTTGGCATCCCAAATTTGACATCAAACCCTTACTCGATCTCCAACCCTTATGTCGAATTCGAAGGCATACCAAGCAGTTTTTTTTTGGTCAAAACGGTAGGAATTTTATTCAATAATCAACAAGAATACATCAAAGAAAGTGATTATCGTGCTCTAGAGAAGAGAACCCGGCCAATAACCAAAGAGGAGGCCTAACTTCCCAAGTCCTTATACCAGGACCTCGCAAACCCGAACTAGCTAAAAATGTGAGCAGCTGAATTAGCCGTTCGCCGAACAAACCGGAATTCACAAAGCATAAAATTAGGCACTGCCCATCGAATATCTTCTGCAATCACATCCACTCCTGTGCCGGGCACACAATTAACCAAGCAGTTAACTGCTAGAAGTTTAACCCAAAGTATTGAAAAAAAAGCAAATTTGGCATTCGGTGGTTTGGCTCCAAAATTTGGCAGAAGTTTGCTTCACTCCAAAATTTGGCAGAAGTTTGCTTCACTCCAAATCCAAGTGGATTTGATTCCACAAAAGGCAGCTGGGTGTTTCATTAAGTTATTGATGCCTGATCGAGATGTTTTTTTACAGAGATGTTTTCTTCTTTATTTAATACATGATTATGAACGGCTCAGATTAGATTCTAGAGGCATGTGAGATATATCTCCGCTAATATGGATGGAAAACATGACAGCAGGAGGTCCATCCGCACATTTTCAAACTCACAGGGGGTTATGTGCACACTTTTGAACTATAAAGGATGTATCCGCACATGACCCAAACCACAAGAGTGAAAGTAGACTTGGCCCTTTTTTTAATTATCCATTGAGTAAAAATTTTGACAGCTAACAAATTGACCGTTAGACATATGAATTCAACTATATTCAAAAAGACATTTTGAGGAAGAACAATCCAAATGTTAAGAGTAGTAGTACAGTACTATATTTGGACAAAAATCAACTGATTGGAAATTAGCAAAACCAACTTTATCACCATTATATGCAATGAGATAGTCTTTTTCATGGAGTGGTGCAATCTCAGCTGTTTATTCGTGCAATTAATGGCTGAGATTCGTTTTTAATTATGACCGGTCACAATTAACGCTTCCCCGAAAAAGTTTCATTAACATCTTGACCGTCCAAAACACTTTTGAACGGTTACGATTGAGTGCTGTAAATAAGTGTTTATAGCACCTCTGTAAAGAAAATTTTCTCATATGCAATATAATATAATATAATCTATCTATATAATAAAATAGCTCAGTATTTGAATCCTATGTACATAAATCTAACGGCCCAAACTTATCCCTTATAAATCCTATGGTTGAGAAGAGTCGTAGAGCTGGAAAATCCTATTTTCAATCTGCTCTAATCTTTCCTATTCCAACTCTCTTTTGTTATGGAAAGCAATAAAATTTCATTGCCAAAAAAAACAGCCGGATCTTGAAATAAGAAAGGGAAGTAATTTTTGAAACTTTAGCACTCTCTCTCTCCGAAGCAAGGCGAAATCTTCTTTAATTTTTCCTATCCCAACTCTCTTTTGTTATGGGAAGATAGAAGTAATAAAATTTCATGTATAAAATTAGTGCAAGGCAGATCGTAAACTAAATAAAAGGGTAAGAAATATTTTTGTTTATCGGTTGATCAATTTCAATTTTTTTGGTGTGTGTTTTTTTTTTGTGAACTAAACAAATTAAAGGGTAAGAAAAAAAATCTGTTTGAACCTAATTTTAAAAAAAAATCTTCCCGTATAAATCAGTTTCGTTGGCAAGGGTGGTCAATAGTTTCGCAATTAATTTTAGTTGTATTCAAAACGCGTTGCACGGGCAAACTCTAGGTAAACAGAATCAGAAATTTGCAGTTACGAACCATTACATCACTTTCTTTGTAATACTAGGACAATAAGAAACACTATTCCAAGCTTAAAATTACATATTAATATAGGGAAAATTTCAAAAAAGCCCCTGAACTTTTTGACAACTTGTAAAAAACACCTGGACTTTCACTATTAACAAAAAAACACCTGAACTTTCTATTCCGTCAACAAATTCACCCCGCCGTCTCATTCTGTCATACAACTGACGGAAGGAACTAAACGGTCGACTTAACCCTCATCCATTTGCATACATTGACGCAAAACTAACAAACGAGAATATTAATTGCACAACTGTTTAGGGCTGGGTCCACGTGTGCAAATGGATTAGGGTTAAGTCTACCATTTAGTTCCTTCCGTTAGTTGTATGACCGAATGAGACGGCGGGGGTGAATTTGTTGACGGAATAGAAAGTTTAGGAGCTTTTTTGTTAATAGTGAAAGTCTAGGTATTTTTTTGTGAGTTGTCAGAAAGTTCAAGGGCTTTTTTGAAATTTTCCCATTAATATATCAAGCCAAACAAGGTCCTACCTTGAAGGATGCAACCTAAGAAAATCCAAATCTACCCTTCCCATTTTCACCCATCATGATGGGAATTTCTGCCCCTCTTCTTAACTGTTTTGCTGCCGTTGGAAGAGTCGGGATGCTCTGTTCATGCCTGAAAAAATTATCCGGATCGACCTTCGTCTTGGTCCTTACCAATCTGTTGAAGTTGTTCTTGAAGTATTTGGGCCCCCAGACACTAGCCTGCACAAAATCTGTGCTACCATTCTTGTTCATGCCCAAATCAAGGTCCCTGTAATTGACATAAGCTTCTCTTGGAAACTTGGAAACATAATTAGACATGTAGCTGTAGAGCTTCCTTATCCAATCCACATGCTTCCCGGGCGAATCTTTCTCCGCGTCTCCCCAGAGCGTCAAGTACTGTATTTTGAACAACGTCCCGTTTCTATGAGGGAAAGGGATGTCAGATTCGGGAATCTTGCTCATCATTCCGCCATACGGATTCCAAATCATCAAAGGGCTGTCTTCTTCCAAAAACCTTTTCCAAATCCCTTCGAGCCCACTCTTTGGAATCGGCTTTTTCACAAAATCCGACTTGGCCTTGAAGTAGTTCTTGAACAACGATTTCCCTTGGAGTAGAACTTCCGGAGGGACACTGCTAGGGTACCCGGCAATATATAGCACGGATTTCAACCAGCTCATTTTGACACAATCTTTTCGTTGCAATCCCAATTCAGGAAAACGTTTGCCCATTATTTGGAAGAGCCTATCCACACCACCAAGAAAAAGGGCATTATAGGAGTTGCTCACAGTCTTTTCGCCTTCTTTCGCTCCATTTCCCACTTGAGTGATTACTCTAATGAAGAGATCTTCATCAAGCTTATCGGCGACTTGCTGCCATTTATAAAGAATCTTTGTCGCGCCTTCTTCCAACGTCTTTTTAACTGTAAAAACTGTCACGGTTTCCGGTACAGGAACCAATTTTACTTTCCAAGAAAGTATGATTCCAAAGCTCGCTCCGCCACCTCCTCGAATGGCCCAGAAAAGATCCTTCCCCATGGATTTCCTGTCTAGAATTTTGCCATTCGCGTCGACTATACGCGCATCAAGGACGTTATCAGCTCCAAGGCCATATTTTCTCATCATTGACCCATATGCCCCTCCAGTAATATGTCCACCAATGCCTAAACTAGTGCAAAGGCCAGCCGGGTATCCGTGGATTTTGCTCTTTTCAGCAATCCTATAGTAAAGTTCACCAACGGTCGCACCGGCCTCAACCCAAGCGCTGTTTCCCTGGATATCAACACTGATGGACCGGAGCTTGGACAGGTCGACGACAGCGAATGGCGTTTCAACTTTTGAGATGTAAGAGAGGCCTTCGTAGTCGTGGCCACCACTCCGGATCCTGAGGTGCATGTTTAGCTGTTTTGAGCAAATAACTGCTGCTTGGACATCGGATTCGACCAAAGGTGTGAAAATCAGTTCGGGTTTGGGGACGGAAGGCAATAGACACCGGAGGTTTTGGGCAGAGGAATTGAGGAGGGGAGTAAATGAGGGGTTGTCTGGGGTGTAAAAACAAGTGGAGAGGGGAGCGGAAATATGGGATTTAAGGCATTTGTAGAAGTTTTGTTGAAAGGAATCTGAAGATGCATGTGAAACTGCCAGTAGGATTACAAGAAATGGAAGTATGGTGGAGGTGGAGGACTCCATTTCTGTGTTTTGGCTTTAGTTTCTCTGTTTCCTCTGTTTTTGTGTGGAGGTTCTATTTATAAGGTTGGTGGTGGTTTGATGACCCTATTATGAGCTAATGAGAACGTAATATTTGATTGAAATTGTGAATATTTGTTGAGAGAGATAATGCCAGGAAATCAGATTACAGATTTATTTAGATTCTAACTTGAGATTAGGCCGCAGATTCTAAATTTCACATTTTAGTAAAAACAGATATACATGTAAAGTGCAGTTATGAGATTATGATTAAGCTGTAGTAAGTAAAATCTAATACTACTAAAAAGCAGAAAATCAGCTTCTCGAGAATAAGATATTATTTGATTTGGGTTTGGAATTGTGCGATAATAATAAATACGAGAGGCTTATTCATTTCATTATTTTATTCTCTTTCTTAATAAGGTTATCCTTTTCGTTCTTAATCTATTCGAATATAATAGATACCCTCTTACAAAACTGATTTTTAAAACCCCCGTGGGACAACACCGTAGGGTTGCCAAAGTAAAAACGCATCACCAACTACGATACCCACGTTTTTTTTTATTACGCATACTCACGTTCGAATACACCCCTTTTCCTTTCAACTATTCCATCCCTTCATCTTCACCGGTTACTTTCACAGAATAAGATTGCCAAAAATCTGGCATGAAAAAAGAGAGAACTCAGAGCGACCATTTTGTGGAGTCTGCCAAATGTCAATCATTTCCATGATAGGTTTGTACTTTCCACAGTTATGTAGCTCTTTACTGTACTTCATTCATTTCCTTGCAAACTTCTGACTTTGGTTTTCTATTCACACACACAAAGACTGTCATTTTAGATTTTTGGGGAATATGCCCCCCCCTCTCTTTCTCTCTCTCAATTTATGGTTGGTGCGCATTTTAGTTTTTGTCTTCTTTCATTATATTTAATTTTCTTTTTAACAGTTGATAATGTGCAAAGAATAACAGTGATACAATGCTTTTCGTGCAAGTGACCCAAAAAATGCCGGACGACTAATGGCATTTTGAGCCTTTCTTTCCCTTTCTTTCCCTTTATTTTTGTTGTTGTTGTTGGTTAATGCAATTGATGATTCTTAAAAATCAAGAGTTAAATTTGGTTTTGTTTTCGGTGTCACATTTTATCAGTTCTGCCACATGTCCTACTTTCTCATCTTTTTTCTTACATATATTCTTCTTTGTTAGGATTCATTCCATTACAGTTTAGAGTTAGACTAAAAAATCGGTCCTAAAACATCAAGCTTTAGTAATGTACACACCGTGATATGTACGGTAATGTATAGAAATGTATATACATGTCAATTGTTGTTACTGTATATAAAAATTCGATAGAATTTTCGAGAGTTTAATTGTTGCTTATTTGTCACAATAGATTAATACTTAATACTAGAGGCCGGGGCACACGATGCGTGTAAGTCGGATTTGGATAAAATTTGTGAAAAATCGAACAAACAAACGGTGAGCTATTATACAAATTGACTAAATCCGACTTTGCACACGCATCGCGTGTGTCCCGGCCTCTAATTCCTTATAAATGCCGCTTCAAATTCATGACCAAAGAAAATAAAACCTTAGGCATCAGCCAAAAAATAAAATAAAACCTTAATTAGGGTACCTGATAAGTCGTGAATTTTAGATATTAAATTCTGAGCTTTAGATGATGCTTAGGTTCCAACTTCTACGATTTTGGCCACTTTTTTGACCTTTACATCATTTTGTAGGCCACTTCTTATGAAAATTTGGTGGACTCTCTTCAAGTTAGTGCGAAAAGAAGATTGAGAAGGGTTTTGAAGGGTTTCTCTTATGAACACTACTATAGGGCTATGGTTTGTGAACACCAATAAGGGTGAAGCTTATTGGGAAAAAAAAAAGCTTTTGGGATGGTTCAGGTTTGTTTGTGAGGCTGGTCAATAGTAGGCAGAACAATTCATTTAAGTAAGGAGGGGCAATGAAAAATCCTATGCCTGGACGTAGTGTTTATTGATGATTAGGATTCAAAAATGCCTTCTAATTGGTGCGTAATTGGTTTGAACGATTCATTCGTTGCAAACTAAATATGTAGGGGCAATTTGCTCACACTTTATTTACTTAGGACACTCGAAATAATATCGAATATCCGCATCTAGTTTGAACCACAGTGGCATCAATTTGAACTATTATGTTGACAAACCATTAGCAACACTCAGAAGTAACATAAAATCATCAAATCAGAAAACTTTTTGTTTTCTTTCCGTATCGGCGAAAGTCAGTATTATTAGAATTGTTAGATTAACACCTTAGAAGAGGAATTGAATTCCTCGTGACCTCATTTCTCTTGGCACCAAAGTGCACTAAATTTCAGGACTTTCATCGAGGACAAATAAAGTACTCGTTTCTCATTTCCTGCAATTATGTTGCCATTTCGGAAATAAACCCTTTGAAACAAGTGCCACCAATCGTTCACGGAGGTCTTAAGCTGGGGGAGGGGTATTTGTTTAGTTCCACCACAAGACTACTTGCAGCATTATGGTGACTGAGGTGGGTTTTATGTTTCTTTGCAGTCATGCAATTCTTAGGTATCTGGCTTGTGCGTTTCCCGGCGTTCCAGATCATTGGTAAGAATAGTTGTTCCTTATCTATATCTGTATGAATAGTAAACTGGTATAAAACATGAGACACAGCAGGTATCGGCATGGAAAATTTACTGATCACTCACCTTACAATTACGTTTGTCAACTAGCACTTAGTTTAGGGTACAACACCAGGAACTGATTTAGGTGTGCGATGAGGGAACCAAAGCCGGTTGTGCCATACGATAGAAGTTTGTTTGCTTCTACTAGCACAGTAGCACGTCAAGCTGACTTAGAGCTATGTTCGCCATTTGCATTGAGAACCCTGCAGTATTCATGGCAAGATACCCCCACTTAGGCTACAGGGAGATCATCCCTCCCTCTGCCTTCGTCCGGGTATATATGCAAGCTTATGTCCTTCCTTCTAATGACACATTTTTAAAGCTCCATGGCCTAACCCAAATGTTACAGTATCCAATCTATTTGGGATGGCGCCATAGACTTGATTTGTTTCTGGGCATTGGAGTTAAAAAAATGGGAGAACAGCGACGGTTTAGCCTGTGTCCTGAAATTTGGATGTGATCTTCATCTAACATAATCTGCTTTGCAAAATTCCATGTCAAAATTCAGAAACTAAAAATTGAACGATCAATCCAAATGGTGAGATCCTGAGATGAGTTCTACACAATCCGAAATACATATTTGGTGTGCACCCAATCGGAACAAATTCAACGTTGTTTGGACATCTACAGAGATGGGCCTCCCGCGTCCGCAGTTGGAGATGTCTTGGGCTTTGGCTTTTATTGCTTGCTCCACCATTCACTCCCAGCACTTTTAACATCTTCACTCTTCATTCTGAGAAGTTTTTGGGTGCTGGGCGGGTACCTCACACGTGGTACCTTGTCGGCGATTCCAGCCATCTAAACGTATTTTGGACGGTCCGGATTCTAGAGAGAGAAAAAGAGGAGAGAGTGATCGGGTGAGGGGAGAGGGAAATTGTTTACACCCATTTTTGGCCAAATTCTAAAAAAGAATTTGTTAATGGATTAATGGCCCAAAATGTTATTTTGGGGCTTGGTAGAATTAGGCCTTGATTGAATTGGGCCTTTGGTAGAATTTAAAGTGGTCATAATTAGGCTGAATTGAGTTTGGAAGGCCTGGAGAGAGTTTGAAAATTGATTTGGCCGCATTAATATTTAGAGCATGGCCTAATTAGTCAAGGCTCAAATTGATTTTCAGATCTGGGCCCATTTTCAGGTCTTGGCCCAACTAATCAAAGCTCAGACTAGTTTTTCAGGCCTATTTAGCCCAATAAGGCCAAGATTCGTTTTTCAGGTCTGGGCCCAGTTTTTTCAAATTTATTCAGGCCTAAAACTGACCAAGTCAAGAAGGCCATAAGCTAGCTGCTTAGTCATGCCAGGCATGTAAGCTGCTCACAAGCAGCTCAAAGGCCTAGAATGTTCTTGCTTAGCAGGTCTGGGTAAGCTGCTCACAAGCATCTCAAAGGCCTAGAATCTTCTCACTAATAGACCTACTTGCAAGCAGCTTGATGGACTAGAATATTCTACCAAAGCAGGCCTGAGCAAGCTGCTTACAAGCAACTCAAGGCCTGAATTGATACCATCCTTCAGCATGAAGCAAGGCTTGGGACACATGGCAGCCATGCATGGAGACATCCCAAGCAGCTCAAAGGCATACAAGGTTCTCTCTAAAGCAGCTTACAAGCTGCTCAACCAGGCTTGGTGACTGAAGTTGAAGCAAGTGGGCCCTCAAAAGGGACTCAAGAGCCAATGAAATGGCTGAAAGGCCTGGAAAGATTTCATCCTTTAACCTTGGTGGACCTAAGATCTTCTATCCAGGCATTCAAGCAGCTCAAAAGGCCTGGAGATTCTGCACAGCTAAAATTCCTTTTGCTCTTTCACAAGTTTTTATGCAGGAAATGAGAGTTTTTTTTTCAGGCTTTTCAGATCTCAGCTGAATTCTTGGAGTGAGGAGCAAGGCTTGGACAGGTGGCAATCACTCATTGGAGGAAGTAGAAGCAACTCAAGCCTAAGCCTTTACCAGGAGGACACTTGGCAGCCATGAATGAAGGCTTGTGGAAGCAGCTCAAGACCTGGAACTCCTGCCTATAAATCACATTTTTGAAGGCGACCATCAAGCCCACGGCTTACCCAATTTATCTTTCAATTGTCTTTCAACCATTTTTATCTTTCGGTCCACGACCATCAAAGCCTACGGCTTATCCAATTTATCTTTCAATTGTCTTTACTTTCCCGTTCAATCTAGCCAAGCCTAGATTTTATCTCATTTCCTTGTAACTAGACTTTGTTAAACCGTTAATAAAGTCCTTTTAATTCTGTTTTAGGCCTTGTTCTACTTTTCTTTCCATTTTCTAACAACGATTAGGAAATTTTTAAGTCCTTTTCATTAAGGCAAACCACGAACCATATACGGCCTCACCCCTTAGGTCGTACGCAATCATTTTATAGAAGTCAGATTGAGGCATCCAGGCCATGATACGAATTTGGACTGCAATCCATTCCTGGTACGCCCGCAACTCCAAGCCGATCTGGTTTTTGCACTTTTTGTGGAGAAACAGAAATATATCTGGGTCGTCTGAGATCGTCGACGGGTATCGCTATGTGGTACCCGCCTCGGCACCCAAAAGTTTCTCCTTTATTCTTGGCTTTTTCATGGCCCCGAGAAAGTTTATTCAGATTCTACGAAAGTTTTTTTTTTTGATTAATAGTTATGGATGTTGATTATCATATTTTTGGGTGTCTACAGGAGTAATAATCGTTAATATTACTCTTTTTATTATCGTAAACTTAAAGCACTCCTAAGGTCAAAAAATATTATCGACTCTTTTATTTATTAGAATATGTTTGGTTAATCCAACTTAAGGTCGACTACCCTGTTGAATTGCTTGGAGAAGTCTTACAGACCTAACTGTTTTCGAAGACATGAGCATCTCCGACTCGGATCCGGGGATCCTGTAGGGCGGTGCACCCTACAGGCCCTGTAGGGCGCATCTGAGCCGTCCATTTCGGCAATAGAAGGCTCGGATTTTAATCCAAACAATGGATGACTCGGATCAATAGGAGTTCGGATTAAATCCGAGTCGTCAGTGCCAAAATGGACGGCGTCATGGCTTCAAATTCAAGACGTCAAATTTTTTTAAGGCTTAGGTGGTATTTTGGCATCCCAAATTTGACATCAAACCCTTCCTCAATCTCCTACCCTTTGTGTCGAATTCGAAGGCATACCAAGCGGTTTTTTTTGGGTGTCAAAATGGTAGGAATTTTATTCAATAATCAACAAGAATACGTCGAAGAAAGTGATTATCGTGCTCTAGAGAACCCAATAACCAAAGAGGAGGCCTAAGTTCCCAAGTCCTTATAAAAGTTGGTCACTTGTGAAACCCGGACTCTCTCTCTCTAAACCCTTTCCCTAGCTTTCCTTTTCTCGGTGCTGCCGCTTGGGGGAGGGGGGTGTGGGGAGGGGAGGTGAGGTGAGGTGACGCCTTCTTCCCTCCTCCCCCCGGGCTTCCGTTTTCCATTTCTTCCCGTCCCTTTCCTCTCCGATCGTCGATAGTTTCACCCCTCTTCCTTCCCTCGTTTCGCGATCGCCGGTTCTATCCTTGCGGTTTTCCGGTTCGGCTTAACGGCGAGTTGTCGGATGAGGGGAGGGGGTTGTTCGTGAGGCCACCCACCGTGTTCTACTCTTGGGTAGTTCTGGTACGGGCCTAACGGCAAGTGGTGGTCTTTCGTTTCAGGTGCTAATTTCCGGCTACTGGTTCGTGGGTGGCGGCAGTAGGCGGCGTCCCAATGCTGATTGGTACCACTGTGGTCGGATGGCTCTGATCGTTTATGGGAGCCGAATCAACGGTGTCTCGGTGGTCGTTGTTGGGTCTTCGGCTGGGCACGGGGGTTCTTGGCGGAGGGCTTGTTTGCTGTCGTTTGGTGGTTTCGATTCGGGGCTGGTCTGTCGGTGCCTGGGGTGTTGGTCGGCGATCTGGATCCGGGAGGGTTGGGGTTTGTTGTGTTGGCTTGGCCTATGTACCCTATGGGCTGTGCCGTTTGGGGCGGGGCCTATGTTTCCTATGGGCCTCGCACCTAAGGTGGTGTTTTAGTGGCGGGGGTGGCTGGTGGTGGTGGATTCTGGCGGTGGGAGTGCTGGTGGTGGTGTGTTGACTTGGGTGGGTGGCAGCGCTGGAGGTAGGCGGCGATGGTAGGGTTTTGGTTGTGGCTGTTGGCAGACTAGTTGTTGGGCTTAGTCTGTTTGGGTCAGGCCCAGTTGTTGATTTGTGTTTGTATCTCTTGGGGCCTGGCCCATAATGGGAGTGTTTGGACTTTTCCAAACAATTTTTTTTTCATCCAACCCTTTGTTGGATTCCCCTTCTCTTCTCCTGTCTTGATGTACCATTTGTCTAGATTTCTAAATAAAATTTTGTTGCCTATCAAAAAAAAAACTTCCCAAGTCCTTATACCAAGACCTCGCAAAGCCGAACTAGCTAAAAACATGAACAATTGAATTAGCCGTTCGCCGAACAAACCGGAATTCACAACGCATAAAATTGGGCACTGCCCATCGAATGTCTTCTACAATCACATCCACTCCTGTGCCGGGCACACAATTAACCAAGCAGTTAACTGTTAGAACTTCAACCAAAGTATTGAAAGAAAAGTAAATTTGGCATTCGGTGGTTTGGCTCCAAAATTTGGCAGAAGTTTGCTTCACGCCAAAACCAAGTGGATTTGATTCCACAAAAGGCAGCTGCGTGTTACAAAGTTCCTTTTTTTCTTCTACCTTCCCCGTCTGTCTCCTATAATCTACTACAGAAATGCTACTGGTACAGCACTTGCTGTACAGACAGCACGCACAGCGCGCTTTTGGGCCCATCTCGGGTCCAACAAAGATAATTGGAGCCGCTCATTTTGTTTAAAATATTTTGTTTTAGGTCCCTGTAAAAAATTAGCTCCAACCAATATCGTTAAGGGCGTTTACGAAACGTCCAATTTTGCTTCGGAATTTAAGCTTGTAAAATTGGACGTTTCGTAAACGCCCTTAACGATATCGGTTGGTGCTGATTTTTTACGGGGATCTAAAACAAAATATTTTGAACAAAATAAGCGGCTCCGATTATTTTTGTTGGACTCGAGACGGGCCCAAAAGCTCGATGTGCGCGCTGTCTGTACAGCAAGTGTTGTACCAGTAGCACAGTTCAATCTACTATACTTTTCTACCTTATACTGTTATACAGTCAAATGAGAATCCTTTGAGTGGCTGAATCATTAAACCCCTTCTGATAGCTATGAGGGATTTTTTAAGGGCAAAGTCCATTTTGACCACCCATGTGGTTTGGACCATGTGCGGATACATCTCATTTGGTTCAAAAGTGTGCACATAATCCTATGTGGTTTTGAAAATGTACGGATGACCCCCTTGCCGTCATATTTTTCATCCATATTAACGGATACAACATTAAACGATTGATCGCCCTTCTTCTTCCTCAAATCTAACCAATCCATCCCCTATATCAAAAATTGGATCCGAACTGTTGATATTGTAGAGTTTGATGAGTACTACATCCATGTCAAAATTTAAGTCGATCCAAAAAATGAAAACTTCATGGTTGAATCGAATTTATTATGAAATTAAAATTTTAAATTTGAATTTACCAAGAACTAGATCATTAAGTTATTGATGTCTGATCGAGATGTTTTTTTACAGAGATGTTCTCTTCTTTATTTAATACATTATGAACGACTCAGATTAGATTCTAAAGGCGTGTGAAATACACCTCCGTTAAAATGGATGGAAAACATGACAGCAGGGGGTCCATCCGCACATTTTCAAACTCACAAGGGGGTTATGTGCACACTTTTGAACTATAAGGGGTGTATCCGCACATGATCCAAACCACAAGAGTGAAAGTGGACTTGGCCCTTTTTTAAAATTATCCACTGAGAAAGTTTTTCCGGTGCAATGATCAAGGGGGCGACTATTCGCAACCCTCTATTTTCTCCCTTAGCCTGTTAAAAATTTTCAACTAATTACAACATGACCCCCTAATGCAAAATGACTTACTTGCCCTTATTCATATACATTAAATGACCTACCCTTATAACCAAAACCCTAAATTATCTTTTTCCTCCCTTTCCCCTAAAAAATCAGTCGACTGTTTTAAAAAACACACACACACACACACACACCAGTCGACTGTTCTTCATCTTCTCTTCTCCTCTCTCTCTCAAGCTCTCTTTCTTCTTCATCGTCATCGTCTCTTTTCTTCTCTCTCTCAAATTTTCCAATGAAGGAGGAGCAATGACCAAATATTGTATCAACAGAAGGTTCAAGATGACCCACTTCTAGGTTTGAAATTTGAAATTGGAATGGAATCAAATTCTATTGACAACTATATGATGACTAAGGAGGAGAAAGATATTGTGATGGACATTGTATCTTGGAAGCCACGCGAGGAGGTTACTTTTTCCGTTCACAATGGCCTCTGCTTTGTTGTGGTTGTTGTTGTACAATGTCATCTGATTTACGTCTGATTTACAAAATTTTAAACCAGTTTTTCGGTGTTTCAGGTCTGAATAAATTAAGTAATTTCGGTAACTAACCACTGTAAAATATTAACATACTCGACAGTTGGTTGACGAAATTGAGATACATTTTCAGCATTCAATTACCGAAATGTATGAAGGATTTTCGCATTTAGTAGTTCGGCAGTTGGTTACTGAATTTTGTACATATTTTCGAAATGTAGTTACCGAATTTTGTGTAATGTTTCGTCTCAGCATCTACAATCCGAAAATTTTAAAATATTTCAGCACTTGGATACTGAATAATTGGTACAATTTCATCATTTCGTTGCCGAAATATATGCTTATTTAGAACAGTTAGGTCTCAGTCTCAGGCTATCATGTTCCACAGAATTATTGGTAAGATTGACTGAGCACAAGTTGATTTCAGCACATTCCGAGAGAGAGAGAGACCTTGAAGAGAGGAGGGAAGGGCGGCGGCGGTGTTCTGGCAGGAATGGCGGTGGTGCGGTGGTGGCTATGGAGGTGTGTGGGCAATGGAGGTGGGTCAGATGGTGGGAGACGTAAATGGGGGCTGGGGGGGGGTTAGGGTTTGGTATTTGGGTAGGCTGAGAGTTAAAAGGGTAATTTTTGAGAGGGTGAGGGTATAATGGGAAGATTTGGTACATTTAATGGGTTATATGGAGAAATTTTTTTTATTTAAAATATTATAGATGGGTTATATGAAGCAGTGGGCTAAGGGAAAAAATAGGGGGCTGTGAATAGTCGCCCCCATGATCAATTGGTTGTCATCTTCCTACTCGGCTACTCATATTGCAATTCTTACAAACCCACAAAATAAAACAGGTAAAAATTTTGACAGCTAACAAATTGACTGTTAGACTTATATGAATTCAACTATATTCAAAATGTCATTTTGAGGAAGAACAATCCAAATGTTAAGAGTAGTAGTACAGTACTATATTTGGACAAAAATCAACTGATTGGAAAATAGCAAAACCAACTTTATCACCATTATATGCAATGAGATAGTCTTTTTTCATCGAGTGGTGCAATCTCATTCGTCTATTTGTGCAATCAATGGCTAAGATTCGTTTATAATTATGACCGGTCACAATTAACACTTTCCCGAAAAAGTTTCATTAACATTTTGACCGTCTAAAACACTTTTGAACGGTTACGGTTGAGTGCTGTAAATAAGTGTTTACAGCACCTCCGTAAAAGAAGATTTTCTCATATGCAATATAATATAGGGAAATGATAATGCCAAAACCACTTTTGTTCCTGCCAAAACTTTTTTTGTTCATGCCAAAACTCATTTATTGCATGACTTAATTGTCCTCCACTACATCACTAAGCTTTACGAAAATACCCCTAAAAATCCCTTAAGTGCAAGGCGTTTTCCAATTCCACGTTTTCAAGCAAGAATGTCATTCACGAGCAAAACTAGAACTAATTTTAGAAGAGAAGCAAACAAACATTAAACTTCAATGTTTTCCAGTTCCATGTTTTCATCAATTCATGAGCAACCCATCTAACAAACACGAGCTAATTTTAGAAGAGCCATGTTCACATCATCATCAAGAATTAAACATCAATTCCAAAAAGTTCTAAAGTTGCGATTAACAAATGATAATACTTCAGTCTTCGCACAAAAACTCCATTATGCATACTCTAGTCTTCGCTCAGTATTTGAATCCTATGTACAAAAATCTAACGGCTCAAACTTATCCCTCATAAATCCTATGGCTGAGAAGAGTCCTAGGGTTGGAAAATCCTATTTTCAATCTTCTCTAACCTTTTCTATTCCAACTCTCTTTTGTTATGGAAAGCAATAAAATTTCATTGCCAAAAGAAAGAGTCGGATCTTGAAATAAGAAAGGGAAGTAATTTTTTAAACCTTAGCACACTCTCTCTCTCCGAAGCAAGGCGAAATCTTCTTTAACTTTTCCTATCTCAACTCTCTTTTGTTATGGGAAGATAGAAATTAATAAAATTTTATGTATAAAATTAGTGCAAGGCAGATCGTAAACTAAATAAAAGGGTAAGAAATATTTTTGTTTATCAGTTGATCAATTTCAATTTTTTTTGGTGTGTGAGTGTTTTTTTTTTTTTGTGAACTAAACAAATTAAAGTGTAAGAAAAAAAATCTGTTTGAACCTAATTTAAAAAAAAATCTTCCAGTATAAATTATTTTAGTTGTATTTAAAACGCGTTGCACGGGCAAACTATAGGTAAACAGAATCAGAAATTTGCAGTTACGAACCATTACATCACTTTCATTGTAATACTTGGAAAATAAGAAACACTATTCCAAGCTTAAAATTATTACATATTAATATATCAAGCCAAACAAGGTCCTACCTTGAAGGATGCAACCTAAGAAAATCCAAATCTACCCTTCCCATTTTCACCCATCATGACGGGAATTTCTGCCCCTTCTTCTTTACTATTTTGCTGCCGTTGGAAGAGTTGGGATGCTCTGTTCATGCCTGAAAAAATTATCCGGATCGACCTTCGTCTTGATCCTTACCAATCTGTTGAAGTTGTTCTTGAAGTATTTAGACCCCCAGACATTAGCCTGCACAAAATCTGTGCTACCATTCTTGTTCATGCCCAAATCAAGGTCCCTGTAATTGACATAAGCTTCTCTTGGAAACTTGGAAACATAATTGGACATGTAGCTGTAGAGCTTCCTTATCCAATCCACATGCTTCCCGGGCGTATCTTTATCTGCGTCTCCCCAGAGCGTCACGTATTGTATTTTGAACAATGTCCCGTTTCTATGAGGGAAAGGGATGTCAGATTCGGGAATCTTGCTCATCATTCCACCATATGGATTCCAAATCATCAAAGGGCTGTCTTCTTCCAAAAACCTTTTCCAAATCCCTTCGAGCCCACTCTCTGGAATCGGCTCTTTCACAAAATCCGACTTGGCCTTGAAGTAGTTCTTGAACGACGATTTCCCCTGGAGTAGAACTTCCGGAGGGACACTGCTAGGGTACCCGGCAATATATAGCACGGATTTCAACCAGCTCATTTCGACACAATCTTTTTGTTGCAATCCCAATTCAGGAAAACGTTGGCCCATTAT
The DNA here is from genome assembly GCA_018127125.1 of Rhododendron griersonianum. Taxonomy (NCBI): domain Eukaryota; kingdom Viridiplantae; phylum Streptophyta; class Magnoliopsida; order Ericales; family Ericaceae; genus Rhododendron; species Rhododendron griersonianum. The sequence goes on along the minus strand of CM030789.1, from coordinate 50,340,253 downwards.
TTGGAGGAGCCTATCCACACCACCAAGAAAAAGTGCATTATAGGAGTTGCTCACAGTCTTTTTGCCTTCTTTCGCTCCATTTCCCACTTGAGTGATTACTCTAATGAAGAGATCTTCATCAAGCTTATCGGCGACTTGCTGCCATTTATAAAGAATCTTTGTCGCGCCTTCTTCCAACGTCTTTGTAACTGTAAAAACTGTCACGGTTTCCGGTACAGGAACCAACTTTACTTTCCAAGAAAGTATGATTCCAAAGCTCGCTCCGCCACCTCCTCGAATGGCCCAGAAAAGATCCTTCCCCATGGATTTCCTGTCTAGAATTTTGCCATTCGCGTCGACTATACGCGCATCAAGGACGTTATCAGCTCCAAGGCCATATTTTCTCATCATTGACCCATATGCCCCTCCAGTAATATGTCCACCAATGCCTAAACTAGTGCAAAGGCCAGCCGGGTATCCGTGGATTTTGCTCTTTTCAGCAATCCTATAGTAAAGTTCACCAACGGTCGCACCGGCCTCAACCCAAGCGCTGTTTCGCTGGATATCAACACTGATGGACCGGAGCTTGGACAGGTCGACAACAGCGAATGGCGTTTCAACTTCTGAGATGTAAGAAAGGCCTTCGTAGTCGTGGCCACCACTCCGGATCCTGAGGTGCATGTTTAGCTGTTTTGAGCAAATAACTGCTGCTTGGACATCGGATTCGACCAAAGGTGTGAAAATCAGTTCGGGTTTCGGGACGGAAGGCAATAGACACCGGAGGTTTTGGGCAGAGGAATTGAGGAGGGGAGTGAATGAGGGGTTGTCTGGGGTGTAAAAACAAGTGGAGAGGGGAGCGGAAATATGGGATTTAAGGCATTTGTAGAAGTTTTGTTGAAAGGAATCTGAAGATGCATGTGAAACTGCCAGTAGGATTACAAGAAATGGAAGTATGGTGGAGGTTGAGGACTCCATATCTATGTTTTGGCTTTTGTTTCTCTGTTTCCTCTGTTTTTGTGTTGAAAGTGAGAGACTTGGAGGTTCTATTTATAAGGTTGATGGTGGTTTGAATCATGACCCTATTATGAGCTAATGAGAACGTAATATTTGATTGAAATTGTGAATATTTGTTGAGAGAGATAATGACAGGAAATCAGGTTACAGATTTATTTAGATTCTAACTTGAGATTAGGCCGCAGATTCTAGCTTTTAGTAAAAACAGATATACATGTAAAGTGCAGTTATGAGATTATGATTAAGCTGTAGTAAGTAAAATCTGATACTACTTAAAAGCGGAAAATCAGCTTCTCGAAAATCTGACACTACATAATTTCATATTGTGCACCCATGTCCAAGAGCGGTACTGTGTATGGGCTACAGCTGTAGCCCAGGTGGTCTTCAAAAAAAAAAAACTATATGTAAAAACATAACCCATACAGCGCCCAACCCATTTAGTCCAACCCATTTTTTACAGCCTAGCCTAATTGCTGAGATAAAAACACACAACGCACTACGTACTGTCACTCCCTCGTCAACCGTCATCCCCGTTCTCTCATCTATTACACCTAGACAAACGCCCTGAAGGCCTGAAGCAACGATTTCAACAGCGATGCTTGAAGGGTTCGATTGGCGACTGGACTGATACTCCGAACCGGACAAACTCGAAAGCATGTGAAACTAATCTGCGCAACAAAATGGAGGATGATTTTCTAACGGATTCTATGATTATGTACATCGAAAGAGATCTTGTCCAAGACATCGACTCAGATTCAATAATAGATGATTTTTAATCCGTGAAACATCATAGGGTACAACTTCGATAGCGTACGTTTATAGTTAAGAAAAAACTTTAATCAGAATCGTTTGACCCTCTTTCATAATGTAAAACGCATTCTTAATGGAAATTGGATGAGCAGGTGTAAGGTTTCAAAGATAAATGTGAACAAAAGGACCCGAATCATCGGAATCTTTAGGCTCTCGTGGTTGAAGCAACCAATGGTTTTCCGATGTAGTTATTGCCAAACAAGATTGAATTCGAGCAGAAACAACACGAGGACGGATTCCGTGGAGATGAGAAGATGGCGTTCGAGTTGCCGTTAGGATTCGGGGTGAGATTTGAAGCAATTACAACCATTTTTTTGGTTGGAGAGATGACTGAAGAGATTGGGAAGTTGATTTAGGGAGCGTGTGAGAGGAAAAAATTTTCAGTGCCGAGCGGGTACCACGTGGTGCCCGCTCGTGCATCCGAGCCGTCCATTTCGTGTTTGGACGGCTCAGATTTTTAGAGAGAAAAATGAGAGAGAAAGTGTTGGGGAGAGAGGAGAGAGAGGGTTTCAATCCGAGCCGTCCAAAAGTGAATCGGACGGCTGAAATGCGCCGAGCGGATGCCACGTCGGTAATACCCGCTCGGCACTGAAAAACTTCTCGTGTGAGAGAGAGAAGCAGGTGGAACCCAAAAAGTACGTAGGAAGGTGGGATGAAATTTCAAAAAGTGTTCGACCAAAAAAAAAAAAGAAATTTCAAAAAGTAGGTAGTACGTAGGAAGGTGGGAGGAAATTTCCCCTTCCCCACCTGTAATTTCATGGGTCCTACTCCGACCTTGTATAAAGCCCAGCAAGGTGGCCGAGTCTTTCTGCAATACAGAGCTCAAAGCTCTACAGAGAGAGAGAGAGAGATGGGGCTGAAAGTTTATGGAGTTTATAGCCACCGAATGTGCCAACAGAAAGTTTATTGGTACAGCAATCTGTGCACAGATTATTTTGTGGGGCTCACTACGGGTTCCACACAAATGATCCGAGCCGTTCATTATGTTTAAAACATTTTTTCAAGTGGTCTCGTGAAAAATCAGCTCAATCCGACACCTATAAGTGCTTGATCTAATCGTCTAACTTTTCATTCTCTAAAAACCTGAATGAAAAGTTAGATGATTAGATCAAGCACTTATAGGTATCGGATTGAGCTGATTTCTCGCGGGGGCACTTGAAAAAATGTTTTAAACATAATAAACGGCTTGGATCACTTGTGTGGGACACGTAGTGGGCTCCACAAAAAAATCTGTGCAAAATCTGTGCACAGATTTCTGTACCAGTATCAAGGTTCATGTGCCAACCAGCACGCGCCGTTTACATCTTTTCTGCAAGTAATCATCCGCACTTGATCACTACACTAAGTACAAATTTACTAATTTATCGAACTGGGTGCTCGTTTTTAACTAAATTATGATTATATTTCCATGATAATTTTTCATTTTTGCATATGAATAGTCTCACTGTGCATGTATATGTTTTTTTTTTTTTTTTGGTACGTCAAATATTCAATTAACTAAAAAAGCAAGGTCCACAACAGAGACATAACAAAGATAAAGGATAGAATAGCCCGAGATAAGTCCAAAGAGCACTAATCTAAAGTGTTGGAAATCTGGTCTTCAATATGATGAAAGTGATGGCATCGTCTCTTCAAATTTGAAACGGTAGAAGCATTTGAGTCACGTTAGGAGAACGCTTTCCAAAAGATAGCATTTGCCCCCACTAAAAGGTGTGCACCAGGTTACAGCAAATCCGCCTTCAAGATAAATCGAATCCGAACTTAGGTTCTTTCTGTCTCCGTTTGCACAAACAAAGACAGACAAAATATCCGCTAAGCAAATGTAAAATAACCAAGAACTGATACTCTATTTTGAGAAATAACATAATATCAGTTTGCCATTTCTAGGAAGAGAGTGTGTAGAGAAAAGAGGGCAATTTAGTATGGAATTTTTCGGTCTATTAAATGACTTTACAAATGGCCTATTTATAGACTTATAAGCACTCTTGTATGAAAGGTTGTTTCTCTAGTAAACAACCATAAGGAATGGTCATATCCTTTGAAGACACCAGTTAGGAAGGATCATGTCTTTCAAAGACAACTAATAGAAAGGAACATGTCTATTAGTAGGCACCCTTTAAACAATTAATTAGGAAGGGTTATGCCTCTTGGAGGCACCCCATGATTCACATCCCTTCCTAACAATCACATCTTTCCCAACGAACACATTCCAATTTAATGGGTGTTACAACCATTTATATAAAGTCACAACTCATGTGAAAAAGTGTAGCAACCTTTCACAAAATCCTCACTTAGTACCTTTCCAAAAATTCCAAACTAAAATCCAATTTATTTTGAAAAACTCCAACAATCCTCCACCATTTTTGAAATAATGAAAAAGAGTTCTTGGTTCTCTCAGAAGGCTTGTGCATACATGAATAGTGTCTCACGACTTCAACCATCCACTTAGTGAACCATGTCAAAGTTAGTCAGGGCAGCATAGTAGACGTATCTTTGAACTAGTTGTCCTGTAGTGACTAACCGGACATGTCTCACACACAATCCTCCAAATAATGCAGATATCCCAATCGGTTGACCCGTGAACTGGCCTTGGGTCAGTATCTTGATTTCATGAGCGCTTTAAGGTCTAGCCCCCTTGACCTATAGAAAGCGACACCACTTCCACACTCACATAGGTAGATTCTTACCAGTGCCCCTGTAACAACAGCACCTAAATCTATTAAGAGCTAAGTAGCTCATCCTCCTTTGCTTACACATTACAAGTACCAAGCACTCTAACTTGGGATGAATAAAATAATATTTTGAGTGCTTACAATCACGACATGTGGTGTAGTTTCTCATTGAACTCAAGAGATTGAGAGCATCAACCGGTTGAGTTGAGTTTCCACCAAGAGTGATCAAATTAAGTGGGCAAAAGTCTCATCCCCTTTGATGTCTTCCACATCAAATCTCTTGCAAGAATAAATAAAATCATTACTGTGAAAGCAATATTTTTCATAGCTATATCATCATAGTTTATGACGTGATTAATTTGTCCGGACTACCACCACAGTCATAATTATCAACCCTCTTTCTTAACTGACTTACTGAGAAATATATCCATGACAAATACCATGTCACCCCATCTCATTGTAAAATCCTCACTTTATTTCAAAAGAGAAATCACCCACAAAAATAGACTTACTGTTTATCCATGGTATTTATGCTTCAATTATATCAGGCGTCTTTGTATCCATCATAACTAATGGATACCAATTACAAGCATATAAACCAACTCCACCAAATAAACTAATTTGGATTTAATTAACTTGTGGGCCATAATTGTTTGGAACAACTATGTAACCAAGATAATAGGAATTTATCATTCCACTCCATATCTTTGTTTAATCTCCAATATACACCGGAGAACATGTGACCGAAGGCCACATTATCAACATTCCTTCCAATGAAACAATGTTTCATTAAATCTCACCTCTAGGAAAAGTCAGGACTCTTCTTTTAAATCCAAACACCACACCGCTTTATTTAGAATCCAAAAGCCACACCTTTCAGGTAATACCACTGGTTAAATCCTTAACCTTCACATAAATACATTAATATGCATACGTCAAAGTGTATTTTGGTAAAGGCAAAAGAAGAGCCACACCAACCATTTTTATTTTACATAAAAAACAAACCCGTTCTTTTAAAGAACTTCCTTATCCATCATTTTGTTTACTTTATGCAAAGAACATGCATATTACAAACTTATGATGGTATGTTCAATTTGGAAATGACATCCAAATCAAAGATATGAAAACTACATATCTAGCATTTGTGTAAAGCAAAACATTTGAGATAATTTAAATAGCCACCAATTCGGTTAACCATCGACCACGTGTCCAACAGTACTGTAACCTTGTACTTTCCCCAACACGATTCTATCAAGGCCGTCAAACACCGCTCATCAAGAGCCACATTTCCATGTTACCGAAACACTACCATAACACAAAAACCATGTCAGGCATCACATTTGACAGACCACATAAACCTTGGCTATATAAAAATATTCCTGACACTAAATATGGCAAAAGATTTCCATCAATAAAATCTTATTTCCATGCTCATAAAAGAAACATTTTATAAACATGACCGTTCCATAAAAACAAAAGTCAAGTGTCAAGAAAATCCACTTGAAAGAGAGATGCTCTACATATAGAGAATAATAATAAATCGACACACCTATTCCGAAACGGCACCAAAGTGAAAAGATACATTGACCCGTTGCCTACCGATAACTAGCAGTTACATGCGAATAATTGCCACTATTCAACTCCAACGGTTAAACTTTTGTGCTTCCAAGACCACAAAATAAACAGTATAACTTAACACTAATATCCTTGTTTTCTTGTATTATTATTCTCTCCATCTATTACATGCACTGCAACAAAATATCCATAGATTATAAGAAATCGTTTAAACTCACGTATCTCTCTCCACTTTCCCTTCTCTATTGTCTCCATCTCCATGGAAAAAATTCAACTAATTAAGTCTTAACAAAAGGGAACCAAAACTATGAAATAAGTTCTCCTTATCAACCAATAAAATACAATTAAATGCAAGAAGGCATTACTGGTGAAGGACGAAAACAAGGAATTATATCACATGCATATTACATGCCGGGTAATTATGGTATATTAAGTACCGTGAAAATAAGCATCTAGAATTATCTCTAGCCATACCCATATCAAAAGATACAACCAACTCCATAATCGTGAATTACTTAACATCCTTTATTTAAGCACAAGAGTACACAACATACATCTCCAAAAATAAAAGAAATGTGGATCAAACCGACTTAGCATGTGGATACATAAACTATCACACATATTTCAACACCCTAATCAACCGAAAATTTGATCTTCTTTAAAGATCCAGGACAAGCAACGCTCTTACGCGCCGTTCGCCTAATTATTGGCCATTTGTGACCAAAAACATCATGATGATTCTTTCGCGCCATTTCCATCGTCCACAATTGACGCAAATTAAAGGAGTCGAAGTATAAACACTCTCGCTCACTCCTTCAAATGCCAGAGGAGGAGACAATTCACGGTTGACACCGTCAAGCGTTCCTCCCATTGCTGCGGTAGACTCATCGGAATCCTCCATATTTTCCAATGGAGCAATCTCCTTTGGACTATGAAAATCATCATATGCGGATGAATCCTTTCCAATTTCCTGAGACCCATGTTCCGATATTTCCTTAACTAGATTAGCCACAACATTTTGGACTGAACGTTCTACCACAAAAGAGTGCTCTTCATCAAAAGAGATACCAATCATCACCGGTTGACTCTCATCCAAGAGGCCTCACATTGCAAGACCTCTTTCCATTCTTTAAACCAAAGAATATCATCAGGACTTGGAGGTGTTGAGAGTCTCCCAAAACGATGTTAAACAATGGAAGAAAGGAGCCGAAAGGTGTATGAAGCTCAAAGGAATTTCGTAAGGCATTATGACGGAAAGAATGTGTTGCAGTGTGTACATCAAAAATGAACACGCAAAACACTTACTTATAGGCAACAAAGTGACTCTTCCAAAAGGCACAAACCAACCGCAACGGTGATCACAGCAGTTAACTAATCTAATACCTCCATGCGGTGCAACACTTCAATAATTATAATTAGTAAAATAACGAAACGAAACCACCGTTTCACATGAATCGTTTGGATAACTAATTTAAGCATTTCAAAGCATATTAGTAACGTCATCAATTAAGTATTAGCCACAGAAACACACTTTGTGCACATGTGGACTAGTGATCAATGGAACAAACTAAATCAATATAGAGAAGAAAACTCCAACCAGTGCCGTAACCGTCCACATCGACTCAATCCACCCGAATGGGTACATGGACTAGCACCAATACCGTGGATTATCCGATACACCCCATTATAGTACGATCAATATTATGGAGCAACTCTTCCAAATTAAGACTACTAGTGTTTCAAAACGATCCAAACAAACATTAAAAAGTAAGTTTACCAAAACTCAACAAATAACTGTTCCCGCGATTTTATTTAAAACCACATGACACATGGCAAAGCACTAACAATATATAATGTAACAATTTTGGACTAACCCTTCCATGGATATTAATGGAGTAATGCAACAATCTCATATCTAAATAAACTTCACAGATAATATAAGTCTCAAACAAAAGAATGTGAATCCACTGCCATGACTGGCACGGTCCGGTGAGGCCAAGTCAAAAACAGATTTCACTTTGTCACAATCTGAAGTTTATTACTCCCTCCGTCCCTTTTTAAGTGTCCTGCTTCGTAACTCCAACTTATTAAAAAGACATCATCATTATATCTTTCACATCAACTTTTTCCTCCACTTTCCCTACTCACCCATCATCATTACACTTTTACTCACTAACTTTTCAAAATGGAATATACTTTTAGGGACAAAATAGACAATTCACCAACTTTTACCCACTAACTTTACAAAATGGACACTTATTAAGGGACAGCCCAAAATGGAATACTGGACTATAATAAAGGGACGGAGGGAGTAATTACATTGGAAACTATTCCAAAAACACGACAGCCCGTTCTATCTGATTACCCCGGCCAAACGGTGCCACTCAAATAACGGAAGCCTATCAAATACATCAGTCATGCGCAAATATAAAATCCATGCAATACGAAGACTACCTAATTAATTCATTAGGTACTGATCAAATGCAAACTGACTAATCATGCTTTTGCAGCTTGTAAAATTGGACATTTCGTAAACGCCCTTAACGATATCGGTTGTTGTTGATTTTTTACGGGGACCTAAAACAAAATATTTTGAACAAAATAAGCGGCTCCGATTATTTTTGTTGGACTCGAGACGGGCCCAAAAGCTCGATGTGCGCGCTGTCTGTACAGCAAATGTTGTACCAGTAGCACAGTTCAATCTACTATACTTTTCTACCTTATACTGTTATACAGTCAAATGAGAATCCTTTGAGTGGCTGAATCATGAAACCCCTTCTGATAGCTATGAGGGATTTTTTAAGGGCAAAGTCCATTTTGACCACCCATATGGTTTAGACCATGTGCGGATACACCTCATTTGGTTCAAAAGTGTGCACATAATCCTATGTGATTTTGAAAATGTACGGATGGCCCTCTTGCCGTCATATTTTTCATCCATATTAACGGATACAACATTAAACGATTGATCGCCCTTCTTCTTCCTCAAATCTAACCAATCCATCTCCTATATCAAAAATTGGATCTGAACTGTTGATATTGTAGAGTTTGACGAGTACTACATCCATATCAAAATTTAAGTCGATCCAAAAAATGAAAACTTCATGGTTGAATCGAATTTATTATGAAATTAAAATTTTAAATTTGAATTTACCAAGAACTAGATCATTAAGTTATTGATGACTGATCGAGATGTTTTTTACAGAGATGTTCTCTTCTTTATTTAATACATTATGATCGACTCAGATTAGATTCTAGAGGCATGTAAAATACACCTCCGTTAATATGGATGGAAAACATGACAGTAGGGGGTCCATCCGCACATTTTCAAACTCACAAGGGGTTATGTGCACACTTTTAAACTATAAGAGGTGTATCCGCACATGATCCAAATCACAAGAGTGAAAGTGGACTTGGCACTTTTTTAAAATTATCCACTGAGAAAGTTTTCCGGTGCAATGATCAAGGGTGATCAATTGGTTGTCATCTACCTACTCATATTGCAATTCTTACAAACCAACAAAATAAAAATTTTGACAGCTAACAAATTGACTGTTAGAGCATCCACAGTGGTATAATCAAAACAAAAAGGTTTATAAAGTTAGTAACATTTGCTCAAAAAGAGCTCACATTGGAATAACCAAATTTAGAAACATCTTAGCAACTCATCAAATTTTGGCTATTGGATAATCAAAACTATAAACCTTTTGCCAATAATCAAATTTAATTGTTTTCACATTTCCTCAATCAAGTATACCATCATTACACAAAAACTTTCTTTCTTCTATTTTCAACATGTTCACAACGAAAATACTTTTAAAAACAGTTTTTTTTTTTTTGAAAAAACAGTTTTTTTACACTTTTTTTTTTATTAAAACTGTTTTTCCCCTTTTTTTTAAAATAGTTTTATTTCAAAACAGGTTTTTTATTACAACTTTTTTTCAAAAACTGTTCTTTCGAAAGAAACAACTTTTTCTATTCAAAAACTGTTTTTTTTTACTTTTTCCCGAAAACTATTTTTTTTAATCAAAGTTTTCAAAAAACTTTTTTTCTCTTTTTCTAATAACCTATTTTTATTAGTTTGAAAACTATTTTAAAAAAATTGTTTTCTATGTCACAATTTCTAGATTTTTATAAGTTAAAAAGGTGATGTGGCAAGTTTTGGTTATTCAATTTTGATTTTACCACTATGGACCTCTACATTGCTAACCTTAACAACCCCTTAAATGGATAATCAAAAGATGATGTGGCACCTTTTGATTATCCACTTTTGATTATTCCACTGTGGATGCTCTTACACATATATGAATTCAACTATATTCAAAATGTCATTTTGAGGAAGAACAATACAAATGTTAAGAGTAGTAGTGCAGTACTATATTTGGACAAAAATCAACTGATTGGAAAATAGCAAAACCAACTTTATCACCATTATATGCAATGAGATAGTCTTTTTTCATGGAGTGGTGCAATCTCAGTCGTCTATTTGTGCAATCAATGGCTGAGATTCGTTTATAATTATGACCGGTCACAATTAACACTTTCCCGAAAAAATTTCATTAACATCTTGACCGTCCAAAACACTTTTGAACGGTTACAGTTGAGTGCTGTAAATAAGTGTTTACAGCACCTCCGTAAAAGAAGATTTTCTCATATGCAATATAATATAATCTATATAATAAAAATAGCTCAGTATTTGAATCCTATGTACAAAAATCTAACGGCTCAAACTTATCCCTCATAAATCTTACGGCTGAGAAGAGTCCTAGGGCTGGAAAATCCTATTTTCAATCTTCTCTAATATTTCCTATTCCAACTCTCTTTTGTTATGGAAAGCAATAAAATTTCATTGCCAAAAAAAAAGAGCCGGATCTTGAAATAAGAAAGGGAAGTAATTTTTGAAACCTTAGCACTCTCTCTCTCTCTCCGAAGAAAGGCAAAATCTTCTTTAACTTTTCATATCCTAACTCTCTTTTGTTATGAGAAGATAGAAAGCAATAAAATTTCATGTATAAAATTAGTGCAAGGCAGATCGTAAACTAAATAAAAGGTTAAGAAATATTTTTGTTTATCGGTTGATCAATTTCAATTTTTTTGGTGTGTGTTTTTTTTTGTGAACTAAACAAATTAAAGGGTAAGAAAAAAAATCTGTTTGAACCTAATTTAAGAAAAAAAATTTCCATATAAGTTTCGTTTGCGGGAGTGGTCAATAGTTTCGCAATTCATTTTAGTTGTATTCAAAACGCATTGCACGGGCAAACTCTAGGTAAACAGAATCAGAAATTTGCAGTTACGAATCATTACATCACTTTCTTTGTAATACTTGGAAAATAAGAAACACTATTCCAAGCTTAAAATTACATATTAATATATCAAGCCAAACAAGGTCCTACCTTCAAGGATGCAACCTATGAAAATCCAAATCTACCCTTCCCATTTTCACCCATCGTGATGGGAATTTCTGCCCCTTCTTCTTTACTGTTTTGCTGCCGTTGGGAGAGTCGGGATGCTCTGTTCATGCCTGAAAAAATTATCCGGATCGACCTTCGTCTTGATCCTTACCAATCTGTTGAAGTTGTTCTTGAAGTATTTGGACCCCCAGACACGAGCCTGCACAAAATCTGTGCTACCATTCTTGTTCATGCCCAAATCAAGGTCCCTGTAATTGACATAAGCTTCTCTTGGAAACTTGGAAACATAATTAGACATGTAGCTGTAGAGCTTCCTTATCCAATCCACGTGCTTCCCGGGCGAACCTTTATCCGCGTCTCCCCATAGCGTCACGTACTGTATTTTGAACAACGTCCCGTTTCTATGAGGGAAAGGGATGTCAGATTCGGGAATCTTGCTCATCATTCCACCATACGGATTCCAAATCATCAAAGGGCTGTCTTCTTCCAAAAACCTTTTCCAAATCCCTTCGAGCCCACTCTCTGGAATCGGCTCTTTCACAAAATCCGACTTGGCCTTGAAGTAGTTCTTGAACGACGATTTCCCTTGGAGTAGAACTTCCGGAGGGACACTGCTAGGGTACCCGGCAATATATAGCACGGATTTCAACCAGCTCATTTTGACACAATCTTTTCGTTGCAATCCCAATTCAGGAAAACGTTGGCCCATTATTTGGAGAAGCCTATCCACACCACCAAGAAAAAGGGCATTATAGGAGTTGCTCACAGTCTTTTCGCCTTCTTTCGCTCCATTTCCCACTTGAGTGATTACTCTAATGAAGAGATCTTCATCAAGCTTATCGGCGACTTGCTGCCATTTATAAAGAATCTTTGTCGCGCCTTCTTCCAACGTCTTTGTAACTGTAAAAACTGTCACGGTTTTGGGTACAGGTACCAACTTTACTTTCCAAGAAAGTATGATTCCAAAGCTCGCTCCGCCACCTCCTCGAATGGCCCAGAAAAGATCCTTCCCCATGGATTTCCTGTCTAGAATTTTGCCATTCGCGTCGACTATACGCGCATCAAGGACGTTATCAGCTCCAAGGCCATATTTTCTCATCATTGACCCATATGCCCCTCCAGTAATATGTCCACCAATGCCTAAACTAGTGCAAAGGCCAGCCGGGTATCCGTGGATTTTGCTCTTTTCAGCAATCCTATAGTAAAGTTCACCAACGGTCGCACCGGCCTCAACCCAAGCGCTGTTTCGCTGGATATCAACACTGATGGACCGGAGCTTGGACAGGTCGACGACAGCGAATGGCGTTTCAACTTCTGAGATGTAAGAGAGGCCTTCGTAGTCGTGGCCACCACTCCGGATCCTGAGGTGCATGTTTAGCTGTTTTGTGCAAATAACTGCTGCTTGGACATCGGATTCGACCAAAGGTGTGAAAATCAGTTCGGGTTTTGGGACGGAAGGCAATAGACACCGGAGGTTTTGGGCAGAGGAATTGAGGAGGGGAGTGAATGAGGGGTTGTCTGGGGTGTAAAAACAAGTTGAGAGGGGAGCGGAAATATGGGATTTAAGGCATTTGTAGAAGTTTTGTTGAAAGGAATCTGAAGATGCATGTGAAACTGCCAGTAGGATTACAAGAAATGGAAGTATGGTGGAGGTTGAGGACTCCATATCTGTGTTTTGGCTTTAGTTTCTCTGTTTCCTCTGTTTTTGTGTGGAAAGTGAGACTTGGAGGTTCTATTATAGGGTTGATGGTGGTTTGATGACCCTATTATGAGCTAATGACAACGTAATATTTGATTGAAATTGTGAATATTTGTTGAGAGAGATAATGACAGGAAATCAGATTACAGATTTATTTAGATTCTAATTTGAGATTAAGCCGCAAATTCTAGATTTCAGATTTTAGTAAAAACAAATATACATGTAAAGTGCAGTTATGAGATTATGATTAAGCTGTAGTAAGTAAAATCTGATACTACTTAAAAGCAGAAAATCAGCTTCTCGAGAATCAGATATTATTTGATTTGGGTTTGGATTTGGATTTGTGCGATAATAACAAATACGAGAGGCTTATTCATTTCATTATTTTCTTCTCTTTCTTGATAAGGTTATCCTTTTTCGTTCTTAATCTATTCTAATAGAATAGAATAGAATAGATACCCTCTTACAAAACTGATTTTTAGAGCATCTTCAGTCTTGACCCATTTTAATATCCAAACTCAAAATTTGGCAAAATCCTCGAAAACTCCTCTCCAATCATAACCCAAATCCTTTCCCATATTTGGGTTTTACTCATTTCTTTGCCCAATTATGGGACAAGATAGGCTTAAACCCATTTTCTTTCCCACTGTTTTTTAGAGAGAGAGAGACAAAGAAAGTGCAGACGAAGAAGAAGGTTGTACCTAGCCAGAGAAGAAGAAGAAACTACAGATGAAGAAGAAGGTGCAACGATCAAGGTTCAACGAAGAATAAAGTGCAGCAATCCAAGTTCTATATGAAAGTACAGATGAAGAAGAAGGTTTTACCTCGTCGGAGCTGCTGAACTTCGTCGGAGTTTGCCGGTCTGATCGTCTCCTCTCTTTTATTTACCTCTATGCCATTGAATTGGGTCAATATAAGGTTTTGCCATTGAAGAGAGCCTGACCCAAAATGGGTTTTGACCCAAAATTTGACCCAAAATTGGATAAAAATTTGGGTCAAGGCTGGAGATGCTCTTAAAACCCCCGTGGGACAACACCGTAGGGTTGCCAAAGTAAAAACGCATCACCAACTGCCATACCCACGTTTTTTTTTAATTACCCATACCCACATTCGAATACACCCCTTTTCCTTTCAACTACTCCATCCCTTCATCTTCACCGGTTACTTTCACAGAATAAGATTGCCAAAAATCTGGCATAAAAAAAAGAGAGAACTCAGAGTGACCATTTTGTGAAGGAGTCTGCCAAATGTCAATCATTTCCATTATAGGTTTGTACTTTCCACAGTTATGTAGCTCTTTACTGTACTTCATTCAGTTCAGAGATTATGCTTCCATAAAACGAGTACTGCAATTTGTTTTCTTCAAACGGTTAATGCAATTGATGATTCTTAAAAATCAAGAGTTAAATTTGGTTTTGTTTTCGGTGTCACATTTTATCAGGTCTGCCACATGTCCTACTTTCTCATCTTTTTTCTTACATATATTCTTCTGTGTTAGGATTCTGTAGCAGGCCGAGTTGACTGGCTCGGGCTTCACCGAGCGTAACATCGAGTCGTGGGATCGACTATCCATGTCCACTCCTAAAGCAGGTCGGATATAGCCTCGGCGGACCGACGGTCCAACTTGCTCCTGGAATGTACTTTCCGCCTAGGCTGTACTTCACTCTCTCGGCTGCCCCAAGGACGAACGTTCTCCTCTAGATGCCTTCTTCGGCAAACATCCTCTCGGCTAGCCGACTCCTAGAATGTCCGCTCACATTCGGTTTTGAACGGATGTGGGGGCCATATATCCATCCCCCTTCACGTGGGAATGCCACTCTGGCTATGATGACGATTGTGACGTCAGCCGAGCGGTTACCAGGTTGATGGTACCACGTGAAAGGGGGCCCGCTCGCTCACCAATCAGTTGCGAAACCCTAGTTGGTGACGTAGGAGATACGTCGGCCGACACGTGGCGATCATGCATACGACCTCGAATCGGGCTGAACGATCCCTATAAATATACAGTGATGCCTCCTGAAAGAGGTACGTTCAATACACAACTCAAAACCCTAAACACTTTTCTCCTTCCTCTTTGCAAGAGAACTGATTCTTGCACCGGAGGATCATCCCGGAGAACCTCCGGCGTGGTCTTTAGTCGTGCTCTGTTTTGCAGGACTAAAGAGGATCAAGGACAAGAACCAAACCCCCTGAACAAAGGCGATCGAGCCATCTCAAAAGGAGCCCCACAGATTCATTCCATTACAGTATAGAGTTAGACTAAAAAATCGGTCATAAAACGTCAAGCTTTAGTAATGTACACTAGAGCTGGGCAACGGACACGATAACACGACACGAACCGGACACGAAGTTAGCGGGTTAGGGTTGAGCATTTCTGACACGAAACACGAAAATAACACGACTCGAGAACACGAATTCTAAATGGGTCGGGTTCGGGTTGAACACGCGAGACACGAAATTGACACGACCAACACGGTTACTAATCCGTGTCACCCATTAACACGACCCGACCCGAACACGAACACACATATATATAATACAGTAGATTATTATATATATGTATATATATTAATATATGGTATATCTATAATTCTATAAGAGCTGGGCAACAAACACGAAACACAATAACACGACACGAACCGGACACGAAGTTAGCGGGTTAGGGTTGAGCATTTCTGACACGAAACACGAAAATGACACGACTCGAGAACACGAATTCTAAATGGGTCGGGTTCGGGTTGGGTAGTTTGTGACACGAACCTGACTGACACGACACGAATACGACCCGACACGACCTGTTTCCCAGGTCTAATGTACACACAGTGATATGTACGGTAATGTATAGAAATGTATATACATGCCAATTGTTATTACTGTATATAAAAATTCGATAGAATTTTCGAGAGTTTAATTGTCGCTTATTTGTCACAATAGGTTAATACTTAATACTAGAGGCTGGGGCACATGATGCGTATAAGTCGGATTTGGATAAAATTTGTGAAAAATCGAACAAACAAACGGTGAGCTATTATACAAATTTTGACCAAATTTGACTTTGCACACGCATCGCGTATGCCCCGACCTCTAATTCCTTATAAATGCCGCTTCAAATTCATGACCAAATAAAATAAAGCCTTATGCATCAGTCAAAAAATAAAATAAAACCTTAATTAGGGTACCTGATAAGTCGTGAATTTTAGATATTAAATTCTGAGCTTTAGATGATGCTCAGGTTCCAACTTCTACGATTTTGGCCACTTTTTTGACCTTTACATCATTTTGTAGGCCATGAGAGGACAACACAATTTGTTTATATTTATTTTTTCTCACATAAACGATTAGGAATATTTCTGCCTAGAAAAAAGTTAATGGTGTAGGTTTTTCCCACTTCATCTTGAATGAAAGCGATTGCCAATTGCTCCATTCCATTAACAAAGTGACCCAATAGTTATTATTTCCCTTTCTTGAGTCCCCATTACATATGAGTCTGTCAGGGTGTTGAGTAGATCTTTGATGCTGACGGTGTACATTTCTGCTCTATGTTGATTGTATTTCTACTGCTAATTTGCTTCTCTATGATATGATGGTGTCTGTACCCATACATATATATGACGGAATCCCATCTCTCTATTGGAAATATGCTTATCTTTGCTTCTTTTATGGATGTGTTGCTGTTGTTTGCTGCTTTGGATGTTGCTTGGTTTAAAGTTTTTAACCTGATATTTACTTGGATTCAATAAGCAAATTAATAGTTCTTTGTAGCTAGCTTAAAAGTTTAGTATGTTGGGGGAGTGCCATAAGCACAGATAACTCTCTTTCGTGCCACCAAGAAGAAGATCACATACTACACACTAATGAATCGATTTAGTGTTTGAGCCACCAACAAGTGCTGTAGGCACGGACAAGCACTAGTAGAGTAATAATTTGACAGAAAACCTTTTCAGTGATCAGACCATCATTTTCCATTTTCCACATGCACTTGTATTGTTCCACATGAAGCTTGACTCTATCGCCAATGCTACGGGCACATTCCTCAGCCACACCCTGATCACTCTGCAAATCTGAATTTTCTCCAAATGGTCGGGCCCACTGTTACTAAGTTTTCTGGATCGATTCAATCGACGGGGATCGATGGAAGAATCAACGGGTAATTGTGTTTTGAGTTGCTGGAATGTGGTTGTGAAAAAGTGGAGTTTGGTTCCTTGCCGTGTTTCAGGATTTCTTTGGAAACAAACAATGAAGTGGATGGATTATGGAAGAAGAGTAATAAAATGGACTCTATTAAACTTCAAAAGTAGAAGAACAAACGATAAAGATTATCGTGTGAACGATTACAAGTTAAGACTACTCCTAGAAAAGAAAAGATAAATGCCTGATCGGCGTTGTTTGTGTGTCCTTCAAAACTGCTACGAATTCCTCCATAAATAGGCATCTTCATTTGAATTTGAATTTTTCCCCTCCAAGGCGACGGTTTTCTTTCTCTTCCTCTATGTTAGGAAAATAACTTACACAGAGGAAACAATACAAGTAACTGCCACGAAAGAAACACGTCGCCAAACTGCTTCTTCTGATCGTGGGGCAACTGGGGCAACTGAAGATATTTCCTTTTGACACTTGTAGTCTGATTGTTAAATAATAAACCATATCTATACTAGTGCTAACCCGTGCCTACGGCACTACGCATCCCGGTTGGAAGGGAATGGCAGTTGTGTGATTTAGATGAAAACCATGGGCACTTAACCAGGAAGTGGGAGGATGCACTACAGCCTTTGGATCAAATGAATCTAAGCCGTTCCAACAACTTGTCCCCACACCATTCTGTTTTATAATAGAGATAATATGACAGGGTGGTTTTTGAATCTCTAAATATCCTCCTATATTTTGGACCCTAGGATCGGTACACATTTTTTCAACGGCTGAGATCTACTGAAAATAGGGTTAGAGGTATATTTGGAAAAAGAATGAATATAGGTAAATAAAAAGGAAACAATATATATGAAACGCCTCTCTCAGCCCTTCATCCCAAAAAGATGTTACATTTTTTGGACAAAAATCGTTAAAATATGAAACGCCTCTCCCTTACTTTCCCCTTCTCTCACTCTCTCTCTCAACGATCACCCTCTCCCTCTCCCTCTCCCTCTCTGGAGCATATCCACCGTCGAAGCCGGCGAGAAAACCCGCCGTCGTGGCTGCCGAGCTTCCTCGGCTTCTATTCTTCCCCTTCATCTGGAGCATACCAGAAGCCCTCATCACCGCCGAGCTCTCCATCGCCTTCCCCGGCAACGGCGGCTTCGTCATCTGGGCCCACAAGGCCTCCTCGAATTCTTTCTCTCTCAGGTAAGATGCCTCCAAATTATTTTCTGATTCAGTTTTTTTAATTGGGTTTTGTTTTATGTTTCAGTTTCAGCAGTTGAAGCAACAACAGCATGGGACGATGATTTGGGGGCAGCCGGAGGTGGCGCACCAAGTGTTTCAGAACAGGGGAAGAAATGGCGGCGGCCGTCCGATTGATTTGTCTCCGGTGGCTTGGCCTACGCTGCAACAGTCTCAGCAGCAGCAGCTGTCCGTAGAGGGTTTTGTTTCTTGAGAACAGGGGTTTTGCCGCGTCTGAGTAAGTAGTTTATTTTTATAGGGTTAATTTATTTGATTTAGTTTATTGGCTTTACCATACTCAGTTTAATAGGATGGGTGGTTTACATTTGATTTGGTGTAACGTTTGCAAAACGGGAGCAGGAGAGAGCAGAACCGAAGGTGAGAACTCAAGCTTTTCTGGGACATTTTTGTATGCTGTATTGTGCATGATAGAATTTAGTTGGGGACGTAGGGTTGTAACTGGTTGATGCATTTTGGAATGGGTGCGTGTTCAGGTAAGATGTGGCTTGAAGAATATTTACTTCAACATAAGACACGTTTAGCGCTGATCCAACTGAAATGTACGTTTTTTTTTATGATATTGAATTTTTTTTATGCTTCATTCTGTGAATAAGCTTGCTTCCAATAAGACCATTTGTAATTAAGAGGGTTTGGAATTACTTGATTTCTACGGCTTTAAAAGTCTGATTTGTGCTTATCTATTGTGCATATAGGGGGATTTTCTACCTGCATATCAAGCCTCACTCTCAGGTAAGTTGATTCCTTTTTTTTAAATTGAATTTTTGTGTTTGGGTGGATGAATTTTTGTGTAAGTTGACAACTTTTTTCTTTTTCCCCATTATATAATTGGTCGTTGTCTTTGTTTAGTTTGTTAGCACTGCATTGGTTTTGTTTGTGTCAAAAATGTTATTACCTTTTACGACTGTTTATTGCTTCTTATTTTGGTTTTATCTACAAATTATTGGATGTTAGCATGTGTAACTAATTTTTTCATTCTACTGCTTGGTTTTTGCCAAAAATATGAAATTTTCATTTAATCCCTTAAAAGCATGAAATCCTATTCTAACTATACTTGGGTAGTGTTTTTGGTTCTAATTTGATGGTAAGAACTAAGAAACTGTGTACAAGTTGAAGTTTTTATCACACTTAGTGTTTGGTTTTGAAGGGGATCATAATGGTGGGGGTGGTAGCCTTGGTGGTGTATTTTAATAATAAGAAAGGGAAGGGGAAGTTAAGAAAAATTATAAGAGTATTTTCTTGATTGTTATTTGGCCAAAGCGGGCCGTGTGTTATTTGTGGACTCGCGTGTTATTTGTTCAAGTTCTAGCATTCCAATGACTCTCTAGGAATGAGTTTTGTGTCCGGTCGATTACAGTTTGTGATCTTGAAAATATCGTTTACCTATTTTTAGAGCTCCCCAGTCTCATTCCTAACAAAAATCACATTAACCAAATATCATTTGATAGGAGAGGTCTAAGAGTGTGGCACATAGTTGAAAACTAGCAATCCATTCAGTTGCCTTATATGCATGCGATGCGAGATTTCGTGCAAGCTGTCGTGTTCTTGGACTTTCTCCATTTGATAGGTAGAGCTTGCTCTATGTTTTGATTGTGCTATGTATTGAAAACATGTTGCTTTACAGATATTGGTCAATACAATTAGCTTGCCTATTCCTGCTCTTTTCTTAGCAATGAAATGTTATTGCTTTCTATATTCCCATAACAAAATTGAAAATTTTCAAGTGGCCTAGCAGGTAAAAAAATAGGATGATTGATTTTATCACAAGTTTGATCTCTCTCTCTCTCTCTCTCACACACACACACACACACACACACACGTCTCCGGTCTCCCCCATCCTCCACCCACATCTCCGCTCACCTTGCCCCCGCTCACCACCATGGAGTGATTCAGCCCCTCTTCTTTTCTATCATACATCTCCTCTAGCGAAATCACGGCAACGACAACAACCATAGGTAAAAACGCGTACTCCTTCAATACCCTTTTCTAACATGATTTTTTATCTTCATAAGTAGCATCCATGTTTTTGTTAAACTTTGCATTCAAGGTGTTTGCTAAGTTGTCCTTCTCCTTCCATTGTCACACAGAGATTCTACAAAAACTGGTTTATAAATTGTGATAAATCTAATAATTCTCGATATTCTTTATGCAGGAATGTCGAGGACTGGCAAAGAACCAATGAGATCATCGTGAAAACAATATCGTTGTTAAAGCATTGTAGAATGGTCCAATAACATTTTAGTCAATTTAACTTTACTGGATTTTTAATACGCGTGTTGTGTGTTTCATGAATTTTTAACAAATTTTACCTATGCTTTGCTTATTATATTTTATATGAATTTACTTTGATTCTGTCCATTTTGTTATGAAACAATACTTTAAGTTGTGCAGATTAAGTACAAAAAATTGAAACATAATTTTAAGATCACGACATCGGTTTATAACTTAAAATGGTCACTCTTTTAGCGTTAATAAACATTCGTCACAAGGACACCAAAATTATAATCAATATCACATTACTCAAACTACTGGTACATCGGTGTTTTTTTATTTGATCAAGATTTATGCATTTGAGTTTGTTCTATGCATCTTAGTTGGTTAAATTTGTTGTTCAGTTTTAATTTGCGTGTGCTGAATGTTCGAGCCGTGCCTTCAGGCACGGGCATTCGCTAGTACTAATCAATCGGAGGAGGAAAATATATATTAACTGATTGTCAGTTAATAAAACCCTACTATGGTTTTATCAAAATCACTTGAATTAAAACTCCTTCAATTTTACAATAATACCCTTCTATTTATGCCACGTGTCACCCGATCAACGGGGAATATAAGAAATTACGGATATGGTGCAAACAATGCCCCCCTTATTCATTTGGGTGAAGTGCTAATGTAACCCAAGTGAATAATTTAACTAGTTTTAAATCACCCCTCTGTCGATATCGACGGGTGATAACCTTTTACGGTGTAAACATTTGCCCCCCAACTCTCAAAGAGTTTTAGATAAATTTTACACCAATCTTTTCACTTTTTAACTGGTACAAAAAAGCCTTCAAGGCTAACCACACATGGTGGTAAGCCTCTATCGATAATTTCCTTGAACTGTAATTCCTACTAAAAAGGAACAGGAAATTATATAAAAGCGTGGCCTATTGGAACATATCAAAAGTAAAAACTCTGTTGATAGCTACGAACTCGACTGAAGAAATCGACAGAGAAATGACATTTTCTGAGAGGCTTGTTAAGACTGTTCCAAATCGACGGGACCAAGACTAGTCCTCTTTGGCCAAGCAACCAGTTTGTCCATGGCCAAATATTGCCACGTACAACACATTAATTCACTGGACAAATGCCTTTCCTCTGCCTTAGGCATTTGACAAATTAACCTTCTTCCAACCAATCATGTGGTATACTTAAGCCATTATTTGTTGAAAGAATCGAAGGATAATTTCCATTTTTTAACCATCGATGGCTTACAAAATAAACTCTAGTCGAATTATTTTCATGATTCAACTTGCAGTTTCAAACTTTTGGGCCATTTAAGTTTTATAGTTGGCGTTGGCTCTTCTAAAGATGAGTTTGCCCCCCATGTAAACTCGATATCAAAAGAGGGCTATTTCTCATTTCATAATTGGCCACATCAAAAACTCATCCCTTCCAAATCCTGATCGGGAGTTAATGACCAGTATATGGTTGAAAATAATTAGCCTTAAACAATGGCCTTTCCCTATCTATCAATTGATTAATGGCTACCCATTTGTCCAATTTATGGCCAAAATTCTTACTGTATGGTTTATTGCAAATCAATAAACACTTTAAACCGTTTGTGTAAGGCTGAGATTCGTTCAATTGTTTATTTATGAACCATCTAGATTTGGTTCGCGTATGTTTCTAACTCATGGCCATTAAAGTTGTATTTTTACAAATGGCCTAATTAATCAGTTTAAGCATTTTATGAAGGCTGATGTTTTGCGCTACTTGATCAACTTATGTCAATTGTTAACCTATTGAAAATCAAAGACACATGGCGTAATCGACACATGTTAAACAATTTCAGCCAGTTGTCTTTTAGCCTGTAATCTATATAGTCATTCTCCTTGTGTAATCAACACATGTCGGTCTTCTTAAACATGTGTTTGATTATACACGGCCGACTTGTTTCAAAGCCTTTCTAGGCTTGCGTTTTACATCACACTTGCTTCTTCCGGATATCAACCATATATGCAAACAGAGTTAAGAATTGGCCATTATTTTAATCAAGCCATTATCCATTTCTGTTGGTTTTTTTTTCCTTTTCCAGAACGATTGAAAAGTTGGCCAATTAATGGCTGCTATTCCATTTCCGCAAATGTTCAAGCCTGACATGAAAGACTTTCATTTGCACATTTAATCTTTGCTACTACTTCGAATTTAGTGATAATACGGACAAAACTGTGGCCGATTTGGCCACTTATATTTGCCCAAAATTGTAGAAAAGCAATGAACATTTTCTACACCTCTTAACCAAAATTGGGCATATTTCAACCAAAACCAATATAGATACCAATACAGATGGCTTCTGAAAAATCTATACCTCTTACAAAGACTATTGATCAACAATAGAACAAATGGTTCTGGGGCCTTTGAGTTTGACGTGTAGTGTGCCATAGGAGGCACATATTGGCTTTGACTAATACCAAATCTAGGCAGTACATTGAAACCAATTAGAATGTTTTCATTTTGGCCATTACCACATTGACTTCCAATTCCATTACTTCCACTAGTATTTGGAACTGGTTGATAAAAATCCGTTGGCCTTGTTGGGTTAGGCCTAGGTTCAAAAGTATGTCATTCATTGGATTTGCTTGTCCACTGTTTTGTCCAAGATGGACATTCACATTAACTGGCACTTCAACTGTTGGTTGAGTTGTTTGATTTTGCGCCGTTGCAGTTTTATACATAGCCATCAATGTCTTGGCTATATCACTCTCTGGATTATTCAGTACTCTTGCGAATTGTTGAATCAAATCTGATTCAATCTCTGAGCCATTTGGTTGGCCACCCTCCAGAATCCTTTGATTTGGATTCACGGCATTCATCTCACTAATATCATTTCCACCATTAGAATTGGCATTACTGCCATCCGTTGGCGATTGATTCCTAGTCTTTGGTGCCATCGCTCACTTCCAAATTAGTAAGAGCCCTCCTTCTAGCGCCAAAATTGTTACTAAGTTTTCTGGATCGATTCAATCGACGGGGATCGATGGAAGAATCGACGGGTAATTGTGTTTTGAGTTGCTGGAATGTGGTTGTGAAAAAGTGGAGTTTAGTTCCTTGCCGTGTTTCAGGACTTCTTTGGAAACAAACAATGAAGTGGATGGATTATGGAAGAAGAGTAATAAAATCCTATTAAACTTCAAAAGTAGAAGAACAAACGATAAAGATTATCGTGTGAACGATTACAAGTTAAGACTACTCCTAGAAAAGAAAAGATAAATGCCTGATCGGCGTTGTTTGTGTGTCCTTCAAAACTACTACGAATTCCTCCATAAATAGGCATCTTCATTTGAATTTGAATTTGAATTTTTCCCCTCCAAGGCGACGGTTTTCTTTCTCTTCCTCTATGTTAGGAAAATAACTTACACAGAGGAAACAATACAAGTAACTGCCACGAAAGAAACACGTCGCCAAACTGCTTCTTCTGATCGTGGGGCAACTGGGGCAACTGAAGATATTTCCTTTTGACACTTGTAGTCTGATTGTTAAATAATAAACCATATACTAATCAATCGGAGGAGGAAAATATATATTAACTGATTGTCAGTTAATAAAACCCTACTATGGTTTTATCAAAATCACTTGAATTAAAAGTCCTTCAATTTTACAATAATACCCTTCTATTTATGCCACGTGTCACCCGATCGACGGGGAATATAAGAAATTACGGATATGGTGCAAACACCCACCTGTAATTTCATGGGTCCTACTCCGACCTTGTATAAAGCCCAGCAAGGTGGCCGAGTCTTTTGCAATACAGAGCTCAAAGCTCTACAGAGAGAGAGAGAGAGAGAGAGAGAGAGAGAGAGAGAGAGAGAGAGAGAGAGAGAGAGAGAGAGAGAGAGAGAGAGAGAGAGAGAGAGAGAGAGAGAGAGAGAGAGAGAGAGAGAGAGAGAGAGAGAGAGATGGGGCTGAAAATTTATGGAGTTTATGGCCACCGAATGTGCCAACCAGCACGCGCCGTTTACGTCTTCTGCAAGTAATCATCCGCACTTGATCACTACACTAAGTACAAATTTACTAATTTTATCGAACTGGGTGCTCGTTTTCGGCTAAATAAGCCAAGTGGGTTATTTTTTTGTCCTTATTCAAATTTTTTTCGTATTTGTTAGTTTTGCGTCAATTTTTTGGGGATTATTGCATCTCCATAACGAGAGGAATCTAAAAAGTAAAAAATTTCGATC
Organism: Rhododendron griersonianum; assembly: GCA_018127125.1. Lineage (NCBI taxonomy): Eukaryota > Viridiplantae > Streptophyta > Magnoliopsida > Ericales > Ericaceae > Rhododendron > Rhododendron griersonianum. Next base: position 50,315,265 of record CM030789.1, on the reverse strand, counting down.
GAAACCTAATTTTTTTGAATAAAGACAAAAATAAGCCAATAAGCCAAATTTTTCGTCTTTATTCCAAACAAAAATTGATTTCGATCAAAATTTTTTACTTTTTAGATTCCTCTCGTCATGGAGATGCAATAATCTCCAAAAAATTGACGCAAATTCAAAAAAATAAGCCACTTGGCTTATTTAGCCGAACGGCTATGATTATATTTCCATGATAATTTTTCATTTTTGCATATGAATAGTCTCACTGTGCATGTATATGTGGTATTGTAGGATGAATGGAATAGATTTCGAGGAGATCACAGTTAACTTTTTTACAAGGGAAACTTCATCCCCTGAGTTTCAAGGTGATCCTTTGCTGAACATATGCATTTTGTTATCGAAAATTAGGAGTAACCATGGACCAGATCGATACATCTATATAATAGCCGAGCTCAACGTACATTTATAAATCTTACAGTCTAAAGTGGTTCATTGAATCCCACGGCTGATTTCTTGGGCTGGCCATTTTTTTGGAAGAATCCTAATCAACTCTAGCTCTCTCTCTCTCTCTGATAAAAAAAACTCTCTCTCTCATCCAAATCCGATTCCAAAACTCCTCTTATTCAATAAATAATACGGAGTATGAGGTTTTCATAGAAACCCCTATCGTTAAGTGTTGATTGTGAACTTGAGATCATTATATTTACTAGGTTTAGTTGCGATCATGATTTCTTCGGTAGGAAGAAAATATTAAGAATATTGTAGCCATCAGTGTTTTGGTTTGGTTGGCATGTCGTGTATATATATATAGATGTCATAAGGGTGAAGCTTATTGGGAAAAAAAAAGCTTTTGGGATGATTCAGGTTAATTTGTTTGTGAGGCTGGTCAATAGTAGGTAGAACAATTCATTTAAGTAAGGACGGACAACGAAAAATCCTATGCCTGGACGTAGTGTTTATTGATGATTAGGATTCAGAAATGTCTTCAAATTGGTGCGTAATTGGTTTGAATGATTCATTCGTTGCAAACTGAATATGTAGGCTAGGAGCAATTTGCTCACACTTTATTTACTTAGGACACTCGAAACAATATCAAATACCGAATTTTTCGAGCCGTGCTTTTAGGCACAGGCATGCGCTAGTAATTAATTAATAACCAAATAAGTTGGTACAGACTGTAAATATCTGCATCTAGTTTGAACTACAGTGGCATCAATTTGAACTATTATGTTGACAAACCATTAGCAACACTCAGAAGTTACATAAAATCATCAAATCAGAAAACTTTTTGTTTTCTTTCCTTATCGGCGAAAGTCAGTATTATTAGATTAACACCTTAGAAGAGGAATTGAATTCCTCGTGACCTCATTTCTCTTGTCACCAAAGTGCACTAAATTTCGGGACTTTCATCGAGGACAAATAAAGTACTCGTTTCTCATTTCCTGCAATTATATTGCCATTTCGGAAATAAACCCTTTGAAACAAGTGCCACCAATTAATCGATCACGGAGGTCGTAAGCTGGGGGAGGGGTATTTGTTTAGTTCCACCACAAGACTACTTGCAGTATTATGGTGACTGAGGTGGGTTTTATGTTTCTTTGCAGTCATGCAATTCTTAGGTATCTGGCTTGTGCGTTTCCCGGCGTTCCAGATCATTGGTAAGAATAGTTGCTCCTTATCTATATCTGTATGAATAGTAAACTGGTATAAAACATGAGACACAGCAGGTATCGGCATGGAAAATTTACTGATCACTCACCTTACAATTACGTTTGTCAACTAGCACTTAGTTTAGGGTACAACACCAGGAACTGATTTAGGTGTGCGATGAGGGAACCAAAGCCGGTTGTGCCATACGATAGAAGTTTGTTTGCTTCTACTAGCACAGTAGCACGTCAAGCTGACTTAGAGCTATGTTCGCCATTTGCATTGAGAACCCTGCAGTATTCATGGCAAGATACCTCCACTTAGGCTACAGAGGGATCATCCCTCCCTCTGCCTTCGTCCGTGCATATATGCAAGCTTATGTCCTTCCTTCTAATGACACAATTTAAAGCTCCATGGCCTAACCCAAATGTTACAGTATCCTATCTATTTGGGATGGCAGCATAGACTTAATTTGTTTCTGGGCATTGGAGTTAAAAATGGGAGAACAGCAACGGTTTAGCTTGTGTCCTGAAATTTGGATGTGATCTTCATCTAACATAATCTGTTTTGCAAAATTCCATGTCAAAATTAAGTTATGGATACATCGTGTGCCCCCCGAAAGGTAATGTGTCTCATATTTGCCTTGGAATTTCCACATTATGCAGCTTGACTCTTAACAAGCCTTTATGTTCAATTCTTAAGGTATCCAACTGATCGACATAAAAGAGCAAAGATCGAATCAGTGCTCGATTGGCATCACTTGAATTTGCGCCATTGTGCACGTATGGACCTAATATTTAATTCCAATGACTTTTAAAGTTCACTCGATGACTTTGATAAGCAACTTCTCCTGTAAAATATGCTATTGACAGATATTCCTCTTCAACGTCCGTTTTCAAATTTTCTAGTGTAGCAATTCCTTCCCCTTTCTAGTTTCTAAAGATGTGTCTTTTCTTGGTTGATGATTTTTGTTTCCAGTAACGTTGGTTCAAGCCATAGCGCTTGCACCAAAATTTGGCCGCCAACCGAATGTTCAAGCAGCTGCAGAAGCTGAGAAACATTTGTGTGAATCTCTTGAAAAGATTGAAACAGTTTGGCTCAAGGAGAGCAGGCCATTTCTTCTGGGCAACTCCCAACCTTCTATAGCAGATCTCATCTTGGTTTGCGAAATTATACAACTAGAGATAAATGGATTATACCCTATGTTACGTGAATCCGCCATTTTGGGCGAAGAACCTGTCGACAAAACATGACACCTTGTGCGTGAAATGGATTGAAGACGGCTGTTTGAAACCAGACACACCTGTTGAAATTTCTAAATTTTTTCCTTTAGAAAGTGAAGAAGGAAAATAGGATTAGGTCTAGAAACTGAGGATTGTTGGGTAATGTTTCTTTCACTTGCTTATATAAAGAAAGAGAAAAGATAATCATGCCACGTATCCGTTGCATCTGTATCCAAATCTAGATTCATATCTAAATATGTTATTTTTTAAGGTTTGAGATGTCCGACCCTAGATATACACAACACCTGATACTCTCACCCGAGGCCAGTTAACGTTGATTATACCCGTGTTGGGAGTGGGGAGCCGGTTCACTGTAGTTTTTGTAACTCCTTCTTTCGCTTAGATAAGTAAGTTGCAGAATGTTAACAAGATCTCGTTTATTGCGAAATGAACTCTAAAAATGTGGTGGATTCAGGTTTTGGATGAGAAGGATATCGATAGGATATTAGGCCCGCGCAAGAAAGTTCAGCAGTGGATGGAAGATACAAATAATGCAACCAAACCTCATTTTGAGGAAATACATGGACTGCTCTTTGAAACCAAAGCAGAGCTGCTAAAGGAGAGGTTGGGAGCTAACAATGCATAAAAAGAAGTTGGAGTTGTTGAAATGGAGGAGGCCAAATTAGTAGAAAGAATCAACGTTCTTGATCACTTTGAGGATGATGTTGACTTGTTGGAAGATGATGATTTCAAGGAAGGTGCCTCTCTTTCTCTAGATTTAATCTGAGGTTTTGGCCTTTTTTGGGTTTTGTTTGGTTTTCGGTTCTGATCCTTCCAGTTGTGGTTGTCGGCTTTGTTCTCTGGATTTTGAGGTTGCTTTGCTTGTAGTTTTGTTTGGGATGTTTTAGAGGGTGTTGTGGTTTAATTTGGTTTTGGTGTTTTTGGTTGGCTTCTTGCCTTCCATTTTGGGTTTCGTTCTCGGGTGGCGTTTGTCCGTAATCTGTTGAATCTCGGTAATCTTTTCCAAATATTCATAAAATCTTTTTTGCCGATCAAAAAAAAAAAGAAAAGTTGGAGTCCAAAATGTCAACACTGTAAAGACTATGTATTGTCGAAATGCTGCAGTATTAGCTCCTCTACCAGTTCCTATTGTATGATCATGTTCTGTTATGAGAATACGTATTGTATTACTGCATTCTGTAACGCGATCAGTGTAACCCTTTGTATGTAATTCTCCTACCGCTTTACATTAAAAACAAAGTTTTCTCCCACTATGTCTGTGGCAGACACCATAAAGTATTATACTCCTTTAAAACGATGTTACGCCCTTTTGCGGTGAATGGTACGACGGGTGATTTTGAAATGTCATGCATCATGCGGTGAAAAATATTAAACCTCTTCATAGTGAATGTGATGCCTTTTGTGGTAGTATTAATTTGCCACGGCCCTTGTGGTTTTGTGACGCCTACCTACATGTAACGTTGTGCATATTTGTGGTGAAAAATATTAAATCTCTTCATAGCGAATGAAATGCCTTATTTTGACATTAATTTGTTACTGCCTTTGTGGTTTTTTGACGCCTACCTACGGGTAACGTTATGCATATTATCGACTCTTTTATTTATTAGAATATGTTTGGTTATCCTAACTTAAGGTCTACCCTGTTGAATTGCTTGGGCTCATGGCTTCAAATTGGATGTCAAATTTTTTCCCCTTGGTACTAATTATCGGCCAATCGCACCTCTCCAGCTCACTTTTGTACACGTAAGCGACCCCCACAAGAGCCCGATTCACCCACAGGAGGTTTTTGTTATAGTATAAGCTTTTTGCCAGACAATAAAATGATACAGGACTATATATGTAAGTAAGTGAAGTGAGATTATTACTAAAGGCTGATCGATGTTCCATCATCTCTGAAATAATCTAATGCGCTACAAAGTCCTAGAGGGGGGTGAATAGGACGACCAATTTAAATTTAAAGCAACCAACAGTTCAAGCTACTATCCAAACTCCATGCCAATGCTATCCAAATTAATAATATAAGTTAAGAGCAATTAATCTAAAGAACGCAAACGCCGAGATATACGTGGAAACTACTTAGGGTCAATCACACCCTAAGCATAAAACCACGGCCTAACTACCAAAATTGCTATAGATCAAAAGGTTTACAAAGTGCTAAGAGAGGAAAAACAACTTTACCCCAAAAGCTTATCCTAACTCCACCACTTTGATGTAGCTCCCCGAACTCCTTCTTGATCCCATAGCCACCACGAGTCCAACGCCTCGATCTCCATTCACCACGGCTCCGGTATCATCCGGCCAAGTAGTATCATAGGCATGAAAGTATGGATTTTGTAAAGTGAAGGTTTTTATGCAAAAGAATCAATCTAGAGAGAATACATGGATCATCAAAGTATTTCTCTAGATTGAACAAAGATGATTGAATGCTAGATTCAACTCATCCAAATGCAAATGAAGGCACAAGAGTAAAGGAGATAATGCTTTCTCTCTCTAAAGTGGGCTATCCTATCTCTCTTGCCCTAGAACAATGAAGAACAAGCATATATATGACCAAGCAAGAAAAAATCCGGTAGTGCCCTGTTAAGGCGCTCTTAGCACGCGCACAAGGGCCTTAGTCTGCTAAGGCACTACTAAGACGCTCTTAACACGCGTGCAAGGGCCTTAGTCTGGTAAGGCGCTGCTAAGGCGCTACTAAGGCCCAAGCACTTAAAAAAGGCCTTAGACAAAATTTTCTTTCAAATAAAACATGGCCAATAATCTAAGGTTAGTGCATACATGATATTTCATAAAAGATTAAGACATTGAAAACCTTTAATGATGCATGGAAAAATATTAAGCTAAATGCACATGAGATGCGAATACCTTTCCAAGCAAAATGCACGCCACGGCCTTCGTGATCAACTTTTGAACCAACGGGTGGAGTATCTAATCTAGACAAAATAAAATCACCTCCCAAACCCAAATGGAAAAAGAATAAATACAGACTCCAACGGTTTGTCACATCCGGAAATCGCCAATTACATTAACAATCTCCCCCTTTGGCATTTCCGGGACAAAACCGTTCCAACAAAAACTCATTACAAGGAAACAAATTCTAGTTAGCTAGAGAACCTTCTAAAAACTCTAACAACCTAGAAACCAAAAGCTTCCATTCCAATCACAATGAACCTGCAAAAGATAACTCAACCAAAGCAACAAGCATGCATGGATATATGACAGCAATAAGGATTTAACGCAACAGAAATTAAACTACCAAGAGAAGCTATCATATTCAAAGCAATGCTAATGGAAGAGAAAGAGCAATTCAGGCATTTAAAGTATAGATAAAACGACCTTCGCCACGGCCGCACATATTAACATAAACCATAAGCCCTAACCATGGGCAATATCATGCAACAAGGCAAACGTACCAACATAAGTACCAAGCCCATGCAAGGGTTAAATAAAAAGATAGATAAAGTAGCTACTGATATAAACCACGCCGACCAACATAAGTACCAAGCCCATGCAAGAGCTAAATAAAAAGGTAGATAAAGGAACTACTAATATAAACCTCGCCGAAATACCAAACTACCTCATAAAGGCTCTCCATACAAACAACCAATCTTTCTCCCCCTTTTTGTCCCGGGAAGCAAAGAAGTATCCCAAAATTTTGAGGAAAGCCAAGGTAGCACTTCAAGCATCAGACCCGTCCTCATCATCGGCCTCCATTTCATCGGCCGGAGATGAGTAATCAAGTTCCAAACGAGCTTCCAACCTCTTTAGTTGAGCTGCCATCCCATTGATCTGAGTAGCCAAGTAAGTCATGTCATTGCGCAACCCCGAAAAACTCCCCGAAAACTGAGCATTCTAGTCATCAATCTTCAAAAGCTGTGTGTCAAAAGCCTCAAAATGGGTTGCAAACTCATCCAACTTCAGATGTACCTTATCAAAGTGACATTGGAGAGACTCCACCCACTCGGGAGGAGGAGGAGGAGGAGGAGTCAAGGCCACCATTGGTGGTGCAGGAGCTTCCACAGCCATTGGAGCAAGGCAAGAAGGAGTGTCACATGCAGGAGCATGAACATTGACATTCCAAGGTGGATTATACCCCGGAGGAGGGTGGAGAGGAGCAAAAGCAGCTTCAAGCGGAGGATACTCGGGTGTGGGAATGAACTTTGGAGGTTTGGCGTTGGCCAAAAAGGTCACTTGAGCTTTTGAGAGACGTTCGGTTTTAGAAGAAATAGCACCCTTAGGAGTAAAGGGGATTTCATTGTCAAGCTCGGGGACGTCTTTGTCAAGCATGAACCGAGTGAGCAAAGATTGGAAAGGAAGACCAGCAGTGCCCGGAGCACGAGTTGCATACACATAGATTTGCCACCAAATCTTAGAAGCCAAGTCAATAGAGTAACCCCGACCGATAGCATAAAGAAGACAAGCCCGAGGGAAATTCACACTGTGACTATGGTCATTTGGTTCTATGAGAGAGCACACAATTTTGTTAAGCATGCGATAGTGTGGAGACATGATACCGGAAGGAATGTCATCTATGTGTGTGATCAACCCATCGGTGAGCTCACGAATGACTTCGGAGCGTGGAGGAGTAATAGAGGTATCACAAGGCCATTGACAAAGAACTTGTCAAAGAAATTACGTACGAGATGAGGAACAGCACGAGATGAGGAACCACCAGCCATGACCGTAAAAAAAAAAAGCTGAGATTTCTACGAGATTGGGAAGAAATTACGTACCGGAGAGTGAATAAATCACTCAAAGCCGAAAGGAGGCCCTAGATGAGGAACCCAGAGGAAGAACGGCAGCTGCTGTGCTCAAGAAGGAAAAGCCATCTCAAAACTCTAGTGTGAGAAGAGGATAAGATTCAAATAAATAAGAATAAACTGGGCTGGGAGTATATATGTGGGAGGAAAAGTAGCGCACCACTACGGCGCTGTTACGACGCGAGCGAGGGTGCTAAGGAGGCTGGGATTTGCTACAAACGCAGGAAATAATATCACGGACAGGTGTCGAGAGATGCACGGTCAGATCAAAGGAACAAGCAACCGCCCCACTAATGCTCTTTTATAGCCCGTACCAGCGCGACATAGGATCAAGGCCCTGTAAGAACCCTTTACACGCCCCAACTCTCTGAATCTCGTCCAATTTTTTTTTCTTGCTGAAAAGGGCAACTGCCCTCTTAATGCCCTCTTAATGCCCCACTTTCTGAATCTTCCGAAAATTGAGAATTGAGCGAAACCTGAGGAAATGGGCACCCGCGCCGCTAAAGCCCTCTTAAGGCCCTTACTCTCAGAATTGTAAATACAATAGGAGTAAATGAAATGAAGGCCTAGACCAAAATTAAACTAAGGCATAAGACCAAGAAAAAAATAATAGGAAATACTTGGACTAATTTCTCCCCCTCACATCAATACTCCCCCTTACTGAAATGCCCAAAAAAAAATATGATCATACAAGCATCCAAAAGCATTCTAAAAATCAAGCACACAGAAAATAAAAATTGTCAAAGTATCACGCTCAAGTATAAAGTGGAATTTCATTGAAATTGAGAGAGAAGCAGTGATGACACCAAAATGATAACATAAAGCTTAAACATAACATGAATATATTTTAAAGAGAATCATGTTTTTCAATAGAATGTCATGCTCTATGCTATCAAAGTGAGCAAGTGAACTCCGTGAGAGTGGTGCGAGGCCCTTTAAAACGCCAAGGAATACCCAATGAAATTCCTAAGGAGAATTCACACTAGTTTGATGAGAGAAGGCAAACCATAAGTCGTTTGGACCTAAAGACTTCACGCACAAACCCCATATCGCATTCTTATGGACCCAAGTGACTCACACACCTAGGATGGTGCAATGATTAGGTAGCCATTCGCCCAAGGTGCGAGACCTCATAAAGAAAAGGAGGTGCACTAGAGCAACAACCCCAAGTCTAGAATTGCATAAATAACGGAGGTGCACTAGAGCAACAACCCCAAGACTAGAACTGCATCATTTTTTTTTGTTCTTTTTCTATTGTTTTTTTTATATGTATATATCATTTTTTTTATAAATACAAATGACAAACAATAAGCAAGGATCTCACTCTTTTATGCACCAAGGGAAGCTTTCACACTAATCCCTAGGCGGTCACTCGAGTAGAATCAATGGGGGAAAGCATCTAAAGGTAAACCTCAAACATTTGGTCAATCTAAGATCAAGACAAGGAGAATTCAACTAAGAATTAAGTCGAGGACCCTTAGACACCAAAAGGACCAAGCCCCAAGAGAGTGTGTACAAATAGTAGAGAGCATGAGATTCCAATGATACAATGATACTCTGCATAATATAGACAAGTATGCATAATTCAATGGACTCATGAAGTGTCATCAAAGCTCAATTCGCATGAAAAGCCAAAATATCCTTAAACACGATGCAAGGAGAATATTTAACACAAACATGCAATCATACGGACAAGCAAGCACACTCAAAAATAAAATGGAAAATGATGCAATCTAAGTACTATTGCAACAAAAAGAAAGAAAAATAGACACGAAAATAAAAATGAAAAAGACACATGAACACTCTAGACACAAACAAGAGATGAAACACACACGAGTGACATGCAAACTATCCAACCTCAATCGATAGAAACCAAACCAATAGACTTCCTAAGAAACTCGAATCTAGCGGAGTCTAAAGGTTTTGTGAAAATATCGGCCTTTTGATCAAGTGTAGGGATGAACTCAAGAGAGATGACCTTATCCTCCACAAGGTCACGGATAAAATGATGACGAATATCGATATGCTTAGTCCGAGAGTGTTGAACCGGATTTTTGGAGATATTGATCGCGCTAGTGTTATCACAAAATACCGTCATGGTGCCGTGAGGTAAACCATAATCTTGCAACATTTGTTTCATCCACAAGAGTTGTGTGCAACAACTACCGGCCGCTATGTATTCGGCCTCAGCCGTGGATAAAGACACACAATTTTGCTTTTTACTATGCCAAGCCACTAGACAATTTCCTAAATAGAAACACCCACCCGAGGTGCTTTTGCGATCATCGGCACTCCCGGCCCAATCGGCATCTGAGAAAGCGGCTAAATCAATATTGGTACCTCTAGGAAACCACAAACCTAAGGACAAGGTCCCTTTCACATAACGAATAACGCGTTTGACGGCGGTTAAGTGTGATTCCTTTGGTTCGGATTGATATCTAGCGCACACACCAACACTAAAAGCAATATCCGGACGACTAGCGGTGAGATACAATAAACTTCCTATCATGCTTCTATAGAGCGTAGGATCCACACTCACTCCTTTAAAGTCTTTAGCAATTTTTACACTTGTGCTCATGGGTGTTCGTGTGCATTTACCATCTTCTAATCCAAATTTCTTAACCAAGTCTTTAGCATATGTAGATTGACTTATAAAAATTTCATCATTTAATTGTTTGATTTGAAAACCAAGGAAATATGTCAATTCTCCCATAAGACTCATTTGAAACTCGTGAGACATTTGTGCACCAAAATGATGAGCATGTTTAACGCTAGTGGATCCGAATACTATATCATCGACGTAAATTTGAGCAATGACAATGTCACTATCAATCTTTCGTATAAACAAAGTTCGGTCCACTCCCCCTCGAACGAAACCTGTATTCAAAAGATGGTCGGTTAAACGCTCATACCAAGCACGAGGAGCTTGTTTAAGGCCATAGAGAGCCTTTCGAAGACGATACACGTAAGAAGGATTCGATGGGTCAACAAAACCCTTAGGTTGTTCAACATAAACTTCTTCCTTAAGGTCGCCATTTAAAAAAGCACTCTTTACATCCATTTGAAAAAGTTTAAAACCAAGATGACTAGCGATAGCAAATAACAACCTAATTGATTCCAACCTAGCTACCGGAGCAAAAGTTTCTTCAAAGTCTATTCCCTCCATTTGTGTGTACCCTTGAGCCACCAACCTGGCTTTATTCCTTACCACAATGCCACTCTCATCTTTTTTATTCTTAAAAATCCACTTAGTGCCTATGACATTTGTATGGGATGGTCTAGGGACTAAGTACCACACATCGTTCCTAGTAAATTGTTGGAGTTCTTCTTGCATGGCCTCTACCCAACTCTCATCACCTAAGGCTTCTTCCACTTTCTTGGGCTCTAAGGAGGATGTGTAGCACACAAAGGTGACTTCATTCCTAATTTCCCTCCTAGTTTTCATCTTATCACTTGGATCGCCTATGACTTGGGTTATAGGGTGATGAAGTTTGACTCTAGCGGAAGGTTCTTTGGTAGACAAAGGGACAAGATCATGTTGACCAAGTTCATCATCGTCTATAGTTTCACTACCCTCCGGCTCATTATCATCTTCTACTCCATCATCTCTATTTCCTACAACTTTCATAGGATCATCATCACTCTCCTCACGAGAGTCTCCTTCTACAACGTCGCCCGGCTTAACCTCCCCCTCAAATATATCCCAAATAGGATCTAAATCATTGTCACTTCTAGGGGTTGAATCTCCTAAAGCGGTATCATCCACAATAACATTTGCCGACTCCACAAGAGTAGAGGTTCTAAGGTTATAAACCCTATAAGCACGACTATTAATGGAATACCCAAGAAAAATTCCCTCATCGCTCCTAGAATCAAACTTACTCAAGGAATCCCCTTCTCTTAAAATGTAGCACTTACTACCGAAAACCCTAAAGTATTTAACCGAAGGTTTTCGCCCATTCCAAATTTCATAAGGGGTTTGGGAAGTTCCCGGCCTCACATACACACGATTAATAGTGTAGCATGCGGTATTAATAGCTTCGGCCCAAAGATTACGAGGAACACGCTTGGCATGCAACATAACACGTGCCATTTCTTGAAGTGTTCGATTTTTCCTCTCAACAACCCCATTTTGTTGGGGGGTGCGAGGAGCGGAGAACTCATGTTTGATACCATTCTCATCACAATACGTGTCAAGCCCAAGATTTTCAAATTCTTTACCGTGATCGCTCCTCACACGAACTAACGAATACCCTTTCTCGTTTTGGCGGCGTTTACACAAAATTTTAAAAGAAGCACAAGCGTCGGATTTTTCCCTAAGATATCCAACCCAAGAATAGCGAGAGTAATCATCGACCATAACAAGAATGTATTTTTTACCTCCCAAGCTCTCGGTTCTAGAAGGACCCATGAGATCTATATGAACCAACTCAAGAGGCCTAGTGGTACCAATTATGTTTGTTTTCTTATGTTGAGACTTAATTTGTTTTCCTTTCATACAACCACCACACACAAGACCCTTCCCATTGGCAAGCTTGGGCACACCTCTCACAACCTCACGCTTAGTAATTTTGTACAATTCTAGAAAATTAACATGACCCAAGCGTTGATGCCACAATTCAACTTCATCAAGTAGAACACGATGACATACGTTAGAAGGATGAGGTTCAACACAATAACAATTATCCGAAGACCTAATTCCTTTAACAACACATTCTCCTTTAGAATTAAGTACGGAACAAGTATCTTTCGAAAATTGTACATTATGCTCATTATCACAAAATTGTCCTATACTCAAGAGATTAGCTTTCAAACCATCAACATACAAAACATAATGCAAAGTAGGCAGATCGGGGGTTGAAATGGTGCCTTTACCTACCACTTTTCCCTTTTTACCATCACCAAATGTCACAAGACCACCATCATAGTTTTCAAGCATGGTAAACATACCCCTATCCCCGGTCATGTGCTTAGAACAACCACTATCAAGATACCAAATGCAAGCATTATGAGCTCTATATGCGATGTGTGCAACGTGACAAACATTTTCAACCTTTTTCCATGTTTTGTTAGGATGAGCATGAGTATGCGAATTACCATTTAAGTTTCTATCACGAGCAAGAGCATTCACATCAAAAATCTTAGCAAATACACTCAATTTGTTGATTTCTTTTACAATATAAGAAGTTTGAGTCGCAAGATTATTCAATTGAGCAAAGAAGTCATTGTCTTGAGTTTTAATAGGTTTGGGAGAAGTGTTACGAGATCTCTCCAAAGTGGATTGACCAAGGACAATGCCCCGAGGAACAAATCGCTTTTGAGGTCTTTGAGTTTGACCTTTCTTTTTAAGCTCTCTTCTCAAACGATAGCACTTAGGTCGAATGTGACCCTCATTTCCGCAATGATGACAAGTGAGGACTCTCTTCTCAAAAAACTCATTCACTATAGGTTTTAAGATGCTAGATGAAGGTAAATTTGCTACGGGCTTAGCACTCACAAGTGTCTCGTTCTCACTAGATTTAGCATTGCTAGAGGAGAAAGGATTCACTATGGTTTTAGCACTTACAAATGTGATTTTCTCCTTAGGGTCACTAGACTCCGTTTTTAGGGAAGGTGGATCTATGAAGCCTAGACCACTCTTATCTCTAAATGTGCGTGTCATCTCGGCAATCCTAGTGGCTCCACAATCATTTCTTCTAATAGCTTCACTAGCCTCACTTAGGTCTCTCTCTAACTCACAAATCCTAGATCTCGCCTTCTCAACCTCTCTCAAACCTTCTACTCTTTCCTTCTCCGCGGTGTCAAATTTTTCGACTAGATTTGCATTGTGTTTCTTAAGATCATCTAACTCAATCCTAAGTGACACCATTTCTTTCTCTATCCTCTTAAGCTCACTTTCTAACTCTTTCTTCTTCTTCTTAAGGGTGAGACACTCACTATACATCTCATCATACGCTTCATGAATTGAACCTATATCCTCATCACCTTCTTTTTCATCCTCACTAGTAGTTGAAGTCTTAACACTAGAACTATTAGACAATATAGGAAGTTTAGATGATTCCATGGATTCAAGAGAGGCAACAAGCACGGATACACGAGAATTTCCTTCACCATTTTCTGGACCACCACTCTCACTACCATCCTCATCACTATCATCATCCCAAGTGACTTTAAGACCTTTTTTCATTTTCTTCTTAAGAGTATTAGCACACTCGGATTGAATGTGTCCGAACCCATGACACTCGTGACATTGAATTCCTTGTGGCTTTCTAGATTTTTCAACCGACAATTGTTTATCATTATTTCCAAAGACATTTTTCTTAAAGCTAGAAGATGGCTTAGTTGACTTACCTAGATTGTTTCCTTTCCTAAAGAATTTCTGAAATTTCTTAGCAAACATGGCAATCTCTTCGTCACTTATATCATCGTCATCCTCACAAGTTTCAAAGGTTTCCTCACGAGCTGACTTAAAGGCTATACCGTTATTAGATTTGGAGGTAGTCTTTGAGGGTTTGAAATCGGAGAGGTGGTTGATCTCAAAGATTTGGAGTTTTCCTACAAGCTCGGCAAAGGTCAACTTATCAACATCCGTACGTTCTTCTATAGCGGTGACCTTAACTCTAAACCTCTCGGGAAGAGACCTAAGGATTTTGCGACACACTTTAAGGTCGGAGAGTGGCTCACCTAAACTATGGAAAGTGTTGACAATATCGGTTAACCTAGAGATAAAGCCATCAAAGTTTTCCTCATCATGCATTTTAAGTTGTTCGAATCGTGTTGTGCACATTTGAAGCTTAGACACCCTAACCGTCTCTATTCCCTCATGAGATGTACGAAGAATGTCCCAAGCCTCTTTAGCCGTAACACAAGAGGATATACGTGTGACTTCATTTCTAGACATAGCACCAAAGATGGCTCCTAAAGCGCGGGCATTAGTCTCACAATTTGTGTCACGCCCTCGATTTTCAACATAGAATAATGATTTCCAATTAAACGATACCTCACAATAATACAGATAATACCCCAAATCAAGGTTCATTCCCATATTTGCAGTTTAAGTTCAAAGTTTCTTGTCAAGCTTGACGATCCAAATAACATAAGAGAAAAGAAGTTTTAGGGTTTACAGTCCCCCATGATCAAACGATAGTCGAAATTGAAATCGCTATTACACTGCCAAAGAGTTTTACAAAAGATGCCAAAGTAATTTCCATGTCAGCTTTCAAAGGGATGATGTCAAAATACATACTAAGCACTTCATGTCACTATCCTCGGGTGTACCTGAAAGAAAGATAGGGTTGAGCAAAACACGTGCCCAGTAGAGAGTTCTATGCTCAAACTATATGAAAATGAAGTGAATCATGCACCGAGAATGAGTAAACATAGACAGAGATGCCCAAAGTACGAATGATTACCAACGAGCTATACGCTTTGAACAAAGGGTTCTAGACTCCACCGGAATGCCACTAATCGTTACTCCTCAGACTAGATACATCAATAAACTTACGTCAGTCCACACTAGTTCATGTGTCATTCCAATTCATCTTATTATTCTTTATACGATACCACAATCGTTCTCGTGTCTACAGTCATCATTGTCCAATCCCTTCATCACAGAGTCTTTCTTTCCTTTTAGTCAGACATTCCCATCAATAGTCACTAGGGTCACCTCGGGTCTAGTTCCCTCGAGCGCAGGGTCACCCCGAGTCTATTCCCTTGATAATAATAATAATAACTTGGGTCACCTCGGGTCTATCTCCTCGAGCATAGGATCACCCCGAGTCTATTCCCTAAATAACAATCGTTTGGGTCACCTCGAGTCTATTCCCTCGAGCGTAGGGTCACCCCGAGTCTATTCCCTAAATAACATCATCATCATTTCGTAATTCGCTGGTTTGCGGAAACGCACATCGCTTAACCGACCATCTATCATTTCATAATCAGCTTCGTCATCAATCTAACGGTTGTACCACAAAACTTTAATCTACCTTTATATAGCTCCACAATTATACACGTTCATGCCTTTTCATTAGTTAACATATCTGCATCGCACACAACGTACTAAGCCCATTTATATATAATCCTACAATACTCTATCCATTTGTTATCCACATTCACTCCATTTCCATTTCACGAACATCAAATCACTCAATCGAATCCAAGTATCATTCCATCAATCACATGGCGTTACAAGGCCAACAATTAACCGTATCGCTTATAGGCAAGTACACATGTCCTCACCATACCTCTAATTATATCCCCCGCACCTACGCAACATGCCACTTACAAGCAGTTTCCAAGGTATCCGACCTACTAGTTCCTATACTTGAATCCCGGAAAAAGTGTACCAAGGAAGATCGAGAGGTTCGACGAGTTGTGAAGATACAAGTGACTACCTTACCCTTGAAGTCGTTATGCCCTCCCATCTACTATCTATACCCACCACGATATTCGAACAACCAATGATACTCATAAACACTCTACGATACGTCTTCCATTAACAAAGATACTAAAATCTTACGCTTAACCGGTGCCTAAGGAGTGAGAACAATCTACGGACCATCAAGGGACGAGCAACCAAGCTTAGGGAAGGTTTAAATGTGTTTTAGAGGTGTTAGAAGTGATTGGAAACCAAAACGGTGAAGTACGAAGTAAAACAGCAAAAGCTGGAGATAAGCAACAGGTATCGATACCTAAGGCAAAGGTATCGATACCTCTGGGTCAAAATTGATTCCAGCCGCAAGGGTATCGATAACAATGGCAAATGGTATCGATAACAAGTGATTTTCTGGGTTTTGGAACACAAGGGTATCGATAACAAAGGTCAAGGTATCGATAACAAAGCTGTTCGAGCAGAATTTCTGCAAATTTCAGTGGGTTTCTCATCAACAACAACAACACCAACAATAACCACAACCAATGGCATGAATCAAGGTACAAGAAACAAGTCATAAACATATATTGAGAGTTAGAACTCCCTACCTCAAGATCAAAGAACGAATTCGGAAGATTTCTCAAGCCCTAGCTCCAATATTTGGGTTCGAATGAAATACGCCTCCACCGAGCTCAAACCGGAGTAATATGCGTTGCAATACGCGAAGGGGTGAAGGATTGATGGAGGTTTTGTGGAGGTTTAAGGTGTCTTGGTGAGAAAATGGGTGAGAGTGAGAGTGAGAGAGTGAGCCGAGAGAGAGGGAGTCGGGAGAGAGGAAAAAGGGAAAAGTAATTCCCTACCTCTCACACTAACACACATATATGCACACATCACACACTCACCCTTTACATATAACCTTTTAACACATTAGCCCCAAATTTCCAATTTCAAATCCATCTCATCCTTTCTGTTATTCATAAACCATTTAAATAAATTTTAAGAAATTACGGGTCTTTACAATTTGTAATGTCACCGGAATCCCACTCGGCCTCCTTTTTCACTCTAATCTCCTTAGTGACAGCATCTTCAATAGTGGGTTCTTCGTAGCCATACAAAACGGATCTCCAAACCTTAATGCCAAGGGATATTAAATGATTTTTCATTTTTGTTTTCCAAAGAGGGTAGTCACTACCGTCAAAATAAGGAGGTCGAGAATTAGAAGCACCCTCCATATGATTATCACGTTCCATAGCGCAAACACAGAATCAAACTCAGGCAATTACACCAATAAAGAGCAACCCGCTCTGATACCAATTGAAATAATCTAATGCGCTACAAAGTCCTAGAGGGGGGTGAATAGGACGACCAATTTAAATTTAAAGCAACCAACAGTTCAAGCTACTATCCAAACTCCATGCCAATGCTATCCAAATTAATAATATAAGTTAAGAGCAATTAATCTAAAGAACGCAAACGCCGAGATATACGTGGAAACTACTTAGGGTCAATCACACCCTAAGCATAAAACCACGGCCTAACTACCAAAATTGCTATAGATCAAAAGGTTTACAAAGTGCTAAGAGAGGAAAAACAACTTTACCCCAAAAGCTTATCCTAACTCCACCACTTTGATGTAGCTCCCCGAACTCCTTCTTGATCCCATAGCCACCACGAGTCCAACGCCTCGATCTCCATTCACCACGGCTCCGGTATCATCCGGCCAAGTAGTATCATAGGCATGAAAGTATGGATTTTGTAAAGTGAAGGTTTTTATGCAAAAGAATCAATCTAGAGAGAATACATGGATCATCAAAGTATTTCTCTAGATTGAACAAAGATGATTGAATGCTAGATTCAACTCATCCAAATGCAAATGAAGGCACAAGAGTAAAGGAGATAATGCTTTCTCTCTCTAAAGTGGGCTATCCTATCTCTCTTGCCCTAGAACAATGAAGAACAAGCATATATATGACCAAGCAAGAAAAAATCCGGTAGTGCCCTGTTAAGGCGCTCTTAGCACGCGCACAAGGGCCTTAGTCTGCTAAGGCACTACTAAGACGCTCTTAACACGCGTGCAAGGGCCTTAGTCTGGTAAGGCGCTGCTAAGGCGCTACTAAGGCCCAAGCACTTAAAAAAGGCCTTAGACAAAATTTTCTTTCAAATAAAACATGGCCAATAATCTAAGGTTAGTGCATACATGATATTTCATAAAAGATTAAGACATTGAAAACCTTTAATGATGCATGGAAAAATATTAAGCTAAATGCACATGAGATGCGAATACCTTTCCAAGCAAAATGCACGCCACGGTCTTCGTGATCAACTTTTGAACCAACGGGTGGAGTATCTAATCTAGACAAAATAAAATCACCTCCCAAACCCAAATGGAAAAAGAATAAATACAGACTCCAACGGTTTGTCACATCCGGAAATCGCCAATTACATTAACAATCTCGAACTCACGACCTCACCCTCATGGCCTCTCATGACTCAAACCCAAGAGAAACAGAACGCCCCAACGAGTCAAAAAGTTTCTGTTTTTACATGATCACAACCTTTCAGCAAAAGATCAGATGAGCTCTCTTTTTTCTTCTAACCTTATCCTGTCTGTCTCCTATTAATCTATCTACCATTCTACCATATACAGTCAAATGAGAATCCTCTGATCGGTGGCTGAATTAAGGATGAGTCTTGCAATAGGTGGGGTCATTGCCCCTTCTTCCGATAGCTATGAGAAAGTTAATTTGTCTGGTGCAATGAATTGGTTATCTTTGGGTCTGAGGGAGATCTGGTGCAATGGATCTGTTACACATATATGAAACCATTAACAATTGATATGACCCCACCCTAGCAACAAATTCAGGGTATAGGTGCACCCCGACTAATTCATGGGAACCCACTCCCATCGTCCACGAAAGACGGGGTCCAATTAAAGCCAAAACAATACCCCGTATGGTCAAACCCATAAGATTTGATAGTGCCTACGAAGTTTCGAGTATGAGGCCTAACGTTTCAAGCCTGAGCCCGATTAAAGCCAGGACAATGCCCGGAGGGTCTAACCCGTTGATATCACATGAGAGATTTCGAACGTGAGACCTTAGGAGGGGACGATACACAACTTCTTTTTTTTTTTGGCAAAGTACGGATTACCTCCCTGAGGTTTGGACGTTTGGCAGATAACCTCCCTGACGTTAACTAATGACCACATAACCCCCCTATGGTTTTGGAGTAAACTGCAACCGTTAGATTTTCCATCCAAACTAACGGAAGGTGTAACATACACCCCTATTGTGAGAGTGAGAAGGGAAAAAAAATTAAAAATCACACCGAAAAAATACTGGAATTGCTTAGAAAAAAAATACTAGAATTGATATTTTTTTGTTACTTTATTTAATTTTTTTTCCCTTTCTCACTCTCACAATGGGGGGGGGGGGGGGGTTACACCTTCCGTTAGTTTGGATGGAAAACCTAACGGTTGCAGTTTACTCCAAAACCATAGGGGGGTTATGTGGTCATTAGTTAACGTCAGGGAGGTTATCTGCCAAACGTCCAAACCTCAGGGAGGTAATTGGTACTTTGCCCTTCTTTTTTTTTTCTGAAAATAAGCAAGAAAATTTCGTCGCCTTAAAATTGTTTGAGACTGCGATTTTTTGAAGTGACCGATAATTAACAATGTTAGACGTTGGTTGAATGTGATTCAAAGTCGTGAAAATTTTCGACCGCATCAACTAATATTCCTAGAGTCACCACTCCAACTGAAAGTATATTCGAAATGTGGTTCTGAAGAAGAACAATCCAACTATTAAGAGTAGTAGTGGAGTACTATATTTGGACCAACATCAACTGATTGGAAATTACTAGCAAAACCAAGTTCATCACCAATATACTGTATGCAATAATAGAGTAATAACTTGACAGAAAACATTTTCAGTGATCAGACCAATACCATCATTTTCCATTTTCCAAATATCAAACTTTTCTCCAAATGGTCGGTCCCACCTGTAATTTCATGGGTCCTACTCCGACCTTATATAAAGCCCACCAAGGTGGCCGAGTCTCTCTGCAATACAGAGCTCAAAGCTCTAAACTCAGTAGAGAGAGAGAGAGAGAGAGAGAGAGAGAGAGAGAGAGAGAGAGAGAGAGAGAGAGAGAGAGAGAGAGAGAGAGAGAGAGAGAGAGAGAGAGAGAGAGATGGGGCTGAAAGTTTATGGCCATCGAATGTCCCAACCAGCACGGGCCGTTTACATCTTCTGCAAGTAACCATCTCACACTTGATCACTACACTAATTTCAAATTTACTAATTTTATTGAATTGGGTGCTCGTTTTTAATGAAATTATGATTATATTACCATGATCATTTTTCATTTTTGTATATGAATAGTTCTAACTCTACGTGTATATATGGTGTTGCAGGATGAATGGAATAGATTTCGAGGAGATCTCAGTGAACTTTTTTACAGGGGAAACTTTATCCCCTGAGTTTCAAGGTGATACTTTGCTGAAATATGCGTGTTGTTTTCGAAAACTAGGAGTGACCATGGACCAGATCGATACATAATTGTACAGTTTTAGAGAGAGAGTATTGAGCGTAGAAAATCCCTCTTGTTCTTCCATTAACTGAGAAAAAGAGTATATATACAACCCTACAAAACAAAAGACTAAAGTACCCTTATGTACAAAGAATTTAACAAATAGCACCCTAGCTAATACAAACTGACCAACTGAGACATGTCTCATTACATGTTGCTAATACAATTTAACACTCCCCCTCAAGTTGGTGCATAGATATTAATCATGCCCAACTTGAAGAGGATATGGTGGAATACCTTATTACTAAGACCTTTAGTAAACACATCAGCTAATTGGTCCTCGGATCTCACATAAGGCATGCATATTACACCACTGCTCAGTTTCTCTTTGATAAAGTGTCTATCAATCTCTATATGCTTTGTCCGATCATGTTGGACAGGGTTATGAGCGATATTGATAGCAGCCTTGTTATCACAGTATAGCTTCATAGGACAGTGATCAACAATTCCCAAATCATGCAAAAAGGTTTGAAGCCATAAAAGCTCACAAACACCATGTGCCATGGCTCTGTACTCAGCTTCTGCACTTGACCTCGCTACCACAGATTGCTTTTTGCTTCTCCACGTAACTAAATTTCCGCCAAGGAAAGTGCAATAGCCAGAGGTAGAATGTCTATCATCAATCGACCCTGCCCAGTCTGCGTCAGTGAAGGATTCCAACCTCAAATGACCATGGTTGGAAAACAAAATACCTTTGCCTGGAGAGGATTTTAGGTACCTCAAGATACGATAAACAGCATCAAGATGAGAAGAACGGGGGTCATGCATAAACTGACTGACAACCCCCACTGCATAAGAAATATCTGGACGTGTGTGAGATAAGTATATCAGACGACCCACAAGTCTCTGATATCTTTCCTTGTCCGCATGCTCTCCCACGTTGCCAAGATGATGATTGACCTCAATAGGAGTGTCAGCGGGCTTGCACCCCAGCATCCCAGTCTCCTCCAAGAGGTCAAGAATATATTTCCTTTGGGAAATGAAGATCCCTTTCTCAGATCTAGCCACCTCCATGCCAAGAAAGTATTGCATCGCCCCCAACTCCTTAATTTCAAATTCCTTGGCAAGAAGAATTTTAAGCATCTGAAGCTCATTCACATCATCACCTGTCATAATTATGTCATCCACATAAACTATAAGGATGGCAATCTTACCATCACTCCTCTTGGTGAACATAGTATGATCAGCATGACTCTGCGTGTATCCAAGTTTCAACATGGCCTTGAGAAATCTGTCAAACCACGCTCTTGGTGATTGTTTCAAGCCATAGAGAGCCTTCTTTAACCTACACACCTTGCCCTCAGTGGTAGAGTAAGAAAAACCAAGTGGTATATCCATATACACCTCTTCTTCCAAATCACCATGAAGAAAAGCATTCTTCACATCAAACTGTTGAAGTGGCCAGTTTAGAGTAGCGGCACAGGACAATAAGGTGCGAATAGAGTTCATCTTGGCCACTGGAGCAAAGGTTTCTTCATAGTCAATGCCATATGTCTGAGTATAGCCTTTGGCAACCAATCTTGCCTTGTACCTCTCAACAGTGCCATCAGCTTTATGCTTAACCGTGAACACCCATTTACATCCCACTGCATTCTTTCCCCGAGGAAGAGACACTAACTCCCAGGTGCCATTTTTCTTCAAGGCCTTCATCTCCTCTACCATAGCTTCATTCCACTTAGGAGTTGCAAAAGCTTCCTTCCAACCCTGTGGAATAGGTATAGAAGAAAGAGAAGAAAGAAAGGTAGAGTACGAAGGAGACAGACGAGAATATGAAACAAATTGCGAAATGGAATGTTGGGTACATAATCGAGCCGGCACTTTATGTGTACGAATTGGCTTTCTATGAGCAATAGGCACATCAAGATCATCAAAAGGAAGGGATATAGAGGAAGGAGATTTACCAGAAAACTCAGCTGAAGCGTCAGGAACTAGAACTGGTGATGATGATTGGTACTGTGGTAATGCACCAGGTTGGCCCTTTTTCTTGCGAGTGAAAGTTTTTAACTCAGGTCTATCCAATCTTTCTCTTGCATCCGGCATTACTCTTTCTCCAGATTCAGGTTCCTCTCTCTCCCCTTCAGGATTACTAAGGCTGGGAGATGCCTCCTCCCCCTCACCAATGTTCACCCCTGTAACAACATTCTCCCTCTCACCAACAGTTGGGGGAGAGTACCACAAATCAAAATCACAAGGTGTCAACATCTCTTCCCCTCTAAAACTCTCCCCCTGAAGAGATGGGGACGAGAGAGGGTAGAAGGGTTGGTGTTCCCAAAAAGTGACATCCATTGAAACAAATTTCTTTCGAGAAAGAGGGTCATAGCAATGATACCCCTTTTGAGTGGGAGAGTAGCCAAGGAAAATGCATTTACGAGCTTTAGGATCTAACTTTCCACCGGGGTGGTGAGAAGCATGCACATAACAAACACAACCAAAAACCTTAGGAGGAAGAGTATAGACCCGAAAGTTACCAGGAAGGAAATCCAAGGGAGTTCGGAATTGAAGAACACTAGAGGGCATTCGATTAATAAGATAAGAAGCTGTAAGGATGGCCTCGCCCCAAAAATGTTTAGGAACATTCATAGTAAACATAAGAGAACGAGCCACCTCAGCAAGATGCCGGTTCTTCCTTTCCGCAACTCCATTTTGTTGCGGTGTACCCACACAAGTAGTTTGGAAAAGAATGCCATTGCCATCAAGATATGACTTGAAGGGACCGTTCATATATTCAGTCCCATTGTCACAACGAAGTATCTTGATGTTGGTATCAAATTGTGTGTGCACCATCTTATGAAAGGACTGAAAGCATGAGAAAACTTCATTTTTTGCTCGGAGTAGATACACCCAAGTTATACGAGAATGACAATCAATAAAGGTAACAAAATAGCGATAACCAGAAATAGAGGTAATGGGGGAAGGGCCCCAGACATCAGTGTGGACAACCATAAAAGGAGAAGCACTTCTCTGATGAACAGGAGCATAAAAGGAACGTCTATGTTTTGCAAGTTCACAAGCTTCACAAAAGAACCTACTTCTAGAACATCGTTTAGTTAAAGTAGGAAAAAGTTTCTCTAAAATACCAAAAGAAGGATGACCAAGTCTACGGTGCCACTGATGCAATAGAGGAAGAGCTGAACCCGTATCCGCCTCAAGGGCATGACCCAAGGGTGAGGGTGTAAGAGATGAACAAGGCACAGACTCCAAAAAATACAGGCCATCCTGAACTCTACCAGTACCAATCGTCTTTCCTGTTCCCAGTTCCTGAAAGACACAATGAGTGGGAAAAAATGTTACCAAACAATTCAAGGATTGTGTGAGACTACTAACAGATATAAGATTAGTAGTAAAATTTGGAACATGGAGAACGGAAGAAAGAGGTAAGGTAGGTGAGTAGTGAATGGAACCTTTCCCTGAAATAGCAGACAGGGATCCGTCAGCTACTCGAATTTTGTCCTTACCAGAGCATGTAGAGTAAGAGTCAAAGAAGGATGAACAACCTGTCATATGATCCGTAGCACCGGAATCTATTATCCAAGGAAGAGAAGAAGTGGCGGCGGTATATGCACTAGGTTGGATACCTGTGTGAGCAAAGGAGGTAGTGGAAATAGAAGCTATGGAAGACAGAGTATCAAGCTTAGCCAGTAGGCGCCTGAGAGTTTGTAACTCCCCCTGAGAAAGAGTACCAACAGGAATATTCTTGTGATCCTCCGACATACCGTCAATTGCCAAATAGCTCGAAACAATCCCGTACGTATAGTGCAGAACGGTACCCAACAGTGGCAAATACAATCCAAACAGCTCCCAAACAGGGACTACGAAACTGTCCTAACAATAAACTGCAAACTCCGAATAATAGAGGCACACACCCTTCAAACTGTAGTGCAAGTTACAGATGAAGTCCAAAAAATCCTCTTTGATGCTAAAAAAAATGTCGACGTACGTGCAATCAAACGGAACCCAGCTAACTATAACTAAAACAGCTCAGCAAAAGCAACACCAAACTGATCGAAAAAGCAATAGTTACCGAAAAAAGAAGGTTACCCGGATCAAAACCGAATCTGACTCAGTTGATCGACGAGGTTGAGCTTGGTCCGGTGAAAAATTTAGCAAGATCCGACGAGGCTGGGATCACTGTTCAAATGCACCAAACGCCCCCTAAATAGTGGGTTACGAGTAAACTAACCACAGGCTTCAAAACACATGAAAAAGGGACCTCGGATAACCAGGCCCAGTCACTTTCAGAAGCAAAGAGGCGGTAGCGGAAGCTTACAGAGATGATCAACAGCAACAAACATAAAAAACGAGCACATACCAGATCTTGGAAGCAATAGGCAGTAGAAAAAAAATACCCAATCGGCACCAGAAAAAATACTCAAAACGAGAACAACCTGGGTTCGCCGAAGTTCGCCGGAGGTCGCCGGTAGTCGGCGATAGTCCAGGTGGAAAAAAACTGGTGCCCTAGATCGTGATGCTTTGATACCATGTACAGTTTTAGAGAGAGAGTATTGAGCGTAGAAAATCCCTCTTGTTCTTCCATTAACTGAGAAAAAGAGTATATATACAACCCTACAAAACAAAAGACTAAAGTACCCTTATGTACAAAGAATTTAACAAATAGCACCCTAGCTAATACAAACTGACCAACTGAGACATGTCTCATTACATGTTGCTAATACAATCTAACATAATCAATAATCGAATAAGTTGACACGGATTGTAATTTTCGAGAGAGCCAATCTGATTCACGGAAGTCAAAAAACCGGAACAATTCAAACTAAATATTTAATTGCATGGTTCGGTTTGAACCACGGTGGCATCAATTTGAACTATTATGTTGAGAAACCAGCAACACTCAGAAGTCACTTACAATAAATTGAGTTTGGAGGGATTATGAAAGAAAAAGTTTGATTTTGAATTGGACTGAATTAAGATTATCAAGATCTTGAATGGGAAAAAACAATGCATATTCATGAAAAAACACAGAAAGAATGGGATTACTCAAAAATTGGTGCCATGGCCGCTGCCTGTCTGTCTACCTCTGTAGAGCCTAGTTTGGTGAATAGAACCGTTCACAAAGGCAGGCAGAGGCCATGGCCCGGGTTGAATCTTAAATTGCACTAGATAAGTGAACGGTGAATCATCAAGTATAACCAAGATAAACGGGTTGAATCATCAAGTATGAACCGGTGGTCAGGCCCACGGTAGTGAACAGCTCAGTGCAGTCTACTCTGGTGGAACTATTGGGTATCTCAAATCTTTAAATTGTACCAAAATTTTGGGACTTTCATCGAGGAAAAATAAAGTACTCGTTCTCATTCCCTGCAATTATGTTGCCATTTCAGAAATAAACCCTATGAAACAAGTGCCAGCAATCGTTCACGGAAGTCTTAAGCTGTGGGAGAGGTACTTGTTGAGTTCCACATGACTACTTGCAGCATTATGGTGACTGATGTGGGTTTTTATGTTTCTTTGCAGTCATGCAATTCTAAGGTATCTGGCTTGTGCATTTCCTGGAGTTCCGGATCACTGGTAAGAATAGTTGCTCCTTCTTGATATTAGTTTGCATATGCATAAGAAGCTATATATCTGTATGAATAGTAAACTAGTATACAACATGAGACACAGCAGGTATCGGCATGGAAAATTTAATGATCACTCACCTTACACTTATGTTTGTCAAGATTTACGAGCACTTAGTTTAGGGTATAACACCAGGAACTGAATGAAGGATCACCTAGGGGTGCGATGAGGGAACCAAAGCCGGTTGTGCCATACAATAGAAGTTTGTTTGCTTCTACTAGCATGTCAAGCTGACTTAGAGCTATCTTCGCCATTTGCATTAATTGAGAACCCTGCAGTATTCATGGCAAGATACCTCCACTTAGGTCTCAGGGTGGATCATCCCTCCCTCCGCCTTCGTCCGTGCATATATGCAAGCTTGTGTCCTTCCTTCTAATGACACGTTTCTAACGTTACACCATCCTATCTATTTGGGATGGCGGCATAGACTTAATTCTTTTCTGGGCAGTGGAGTTAAAAATGGGAGAACACCGACAGTTTAGCCGTGTCTGTGTCCTAAAATATGGAGGTTAGACAAACATGCATCTACATACTCATCTTGCATGTGATCTTCATCTAACATAATCTGTTTTGCAAAATTCCATGTCTATTTTAAGTTATCAGATACATCATGATTCATGACCCCCTGCGAAAGGTAATGTGTCTCATATTTGCCATATAATTTTCTCATTATGCAGCTTGACTCTTAACAAGCCTTTATGTTCAATTCTTAAGGTATCCAATTGATCTACAAAAAAGAGCGAAGATCGAATCAGTGCTCGATTGGCATCACTTGAATTTGCGACATGGTGCACGTATGGACCGAATATTTAATTCCAATGACTTTAAAAGTTCACTTGATGACTTTGATAAGCAGCTTCTACAAAATATGCTATTGACAGATATTGCTCTTCAACGTCCGTTTTCGCAATTCCTTTCCCTTTCTAGTTTCTAAAGATGTGTCTTTTTTTGGTTGATGATTTTTGTTTCCAGTTAGGTTGGTTCAAGCCGTAGCACTTGCACCTAAATTGGGCCGCCAACCGAAACCTCAAGTAGCTGCTGAAGCTGAGATACTTTTGTGTGAATCTCTTGAAAAGATTGAAACAGTTTGGCTCAAGGAGAGCGGGCCATTTCTGCTGGGCAACTCCCAACCTTCTATAGCAGATCTCAGCCTTGTTTGCGAAATCATGCAACTAGAGGTAAATGGATTATACTCTATGTTACATGAATCCGCCATTTTGGGCGAAGAACCTGTCGACAAAACACGACACCTTGTGTGAGATATGGACTCAAGACGGCTGTTTGAAACCAGACAAACCTGTTGAAATGTCTAAATTTTTTTTTTCTTCAGAAAGTGAAGAAGAAAATAGGATTAGGTCCAGAAACTGTGGATTGTTGGGTAATGTTTCTTTCACTTGCTTATATAAAGAAATTGATAAAAGATAATCATGCCATATCTAAACATGTTACTATATTTTAAGGTTTGAGATGTCCGACCCTAGATGTACACAACACCTGATACTCTCACCCGAGCCCAGGTAACACCCATGTTGGGGGTGGGGAGCCGGTTTACTGCAGTTTTTGTAACTTACTTTTTCGCTTAGATAAGCAAGTTGCAGAATGTTAATAAGACCTCTTTTAATGCGAAAAATGAACTCTAAGAATGTGGTGGATTCAGGTTTTGGATGAGAAGGATATCGATCGGATATTAGGCCCGCGCAAGATAGTTCAGCAGTGGATGGAAGATACAAAGAATGCAACCAAATCCCATTTCGAGGAAATACATGGACTGCTCTATGAAACCAAAGCAGAGCTACAAAAGCAGAGGTTGGGTGCTAACAATGCATAAAAACAAGTTGGACTCCAAAATGTGAACACTATGGTATTAGCTCCTCTACCGACTAACAGTACCTATTGTATCATGTTCTGATACGAGAATACATATCGAACCCCTACTAGTGTTGAATAAAACCCCTGAGCCAGGGAGTGTAACAACATGTAGTACTGTATTCCGTAATGCGAGATTAGTGTGAGAGAGACACTTTAGGAAGGGAAATTCTCGAAATGTCCCCCACTTTGGTTGTTGTCTCGTTATTGCAACTCTTTAAATGTAATTCTCCTACCGTTTTTCATAAAAATAAAATAAAATATGTGTATGTGTCAGATGACATAGAGTATTGTGCCCCTTTATAATGAATGCTATGACTTTTTGTCGTGAATGGATCATGAGGTGAAAAATATTAAACCTCTCAGCTCCATAGTGAATGTGATGCCTTTTGTGGTATTAAGTTGTTACAGCCTTTGTGGTTTTGTGACGCCTGCATATGGGTAAACGGGTAACGTTACACATATTTGTGGTGAATGTCAATGGGGAATATTTCTCGAGACAGGAGGGGGGATTGAGGTGAAATTTTGCGGGCATACCTGGTATGTATGGGGAAATGATTTGATCAATTAAAAGAGTACCTAGAGTAAACTCCATGGGGTTGGCAATATTGCTCCCTCCTAAATCTAACAAGAAATAAGGGGGAAAAAAAAAAGTTTAAGAGAGAACTCCTGGGATTTGAACCCGATTTAATCTTGCACGCACCACCAAGGCCAGAAGTCATCGTGTGCTAGAATACGACGTACACTAGGGCTGCAAACGAACATTGCCGCTAGCGAGCGGCTTGTAGCTCGGCTCGATAATGGTTCGACTCGTGATCTAAACAAACAAGCTCGAGCTAAGGTTTTCAGCTCGTTTGATTAACGAGCCAAGCTTGAGCTAGCAAAAGCTCAACTCGAATTGACTCACGAGCTAAGCTTTTTGTGCTAGAATACGAAAGAGTCAATGAAGACTATATAATATAGCAACTGCACCCTTGGCGCCTTCGGGAAGCCTCTCATACCACTCAAACACCTGGGGACAGCTTCCCCACATGCGCAGCCTCTCATTTACCTGACAAAATACGAAGAAGAAATCAATACAAAAACGTCGCCTATACAGGGGCAACTTCTAGAATTCGAATTCCTTATCAAGTATCAAATTATCGCTTCGCGAAATCTTATATACAAGGTTTTATTATATGGAAAACGGGGCTCTTGTGTTTCATAAAATCTGGAAGCCAAAAGCGGTCGTATTTCCGGTTTCACCCCATATTTGCTGAAATATCATTATTAAATTTCGGAATTGTCATCTACCCACTCGTAGGCCATAGCTACTCATATTGCAATTCCTACAAGAGAAAAAGTTCTATCCGGATTACCCGGACAACCCACACTGTCCGGAGGGGATCTGGATCCTCTGTGAGGATTTGCCTATGAGGATCATGTGAGGCTTTTTAATGCGG
Organism: Rhododendron griersonianum; assembly: GCA_018127125.1. Lineage (NCBI taxonomy): Eukaryota > Viridiplantae > Streptophyta > Magnoliopsida > Ericales > Ericaceae > Rhododendron > Rhododendron griersonianum. The sequence goes on along the minus strand of CM030789.1, from coordinate 50,285,792 downwards.
ACATGCCAACACGTTAAGGAGCAAATCCAATTGTCCAAAACAGAGAGTTTCCTTTTTCTTTGGCCAAATGTTGCCGTTTCAGAATAATTGCCTAATGGAAACAAAACGGGAGTGAACGAATTTAGAGAGAGAGAGAATTGAGCGTGAGAATTCCTCTTGTTCTTCCATTAACTGAGAAAATGTAGAGACCCGTATTAAATTTTAATAATTTCGATGCTTGATAAAAGCTTGAGTTGCAAATTATGTGAACAATAACAATAATGTGGTTATGTGATTTGGGGTTATTGTGGTAAGATTGTTTGTGGAGGGGTGCAAGTGTAAATTACAAGTGCTTGGATATATATAGGTGTGTGTGTGTGGTGTAGAGAATCATATTCTCTCATCCTCTCAACTCACGTCTCTCTCTCGGCTCTCTCTCTCCCGCCCGACTCTCTCTCACACTCTCACACTCCCACAAAATCTCACCCAAGAACTCACAACCCATGAAGATTAACCTTCATTCCACCTTCCGCACGCGACATTGAGCTCGTATTTCATTGGGTTTAGCTCGGAGAGGAGTATTCGGTTGATTCAAGGTTTTCGGAGCTAGGGCTTGCTTGGGAGTTGGGGGTTTTGCTCAAAACCCATTCGGTAGGGATTTCTCACTTCTATTATATGTTTATGAGTTGATTTGGTACTTAGATCGTGCCCTAGATCGTTGGTTTCGTCGTTGGAATTGTTCTGGTAGAATCTGAAAATCGTGCACTGAGAATCCAAGTCCTACCGGTAGGAGTTTTGAATCTACCGGTAGAAACGCTGTCCAGTAGTGTCACTTTTGTGAAATTTTGGTCTTCTACCGGTAGACATTGTCTACCGGTAGGTATTCAAAAATCTGTCATTTTTGTGAAATTTGGGTCTTCTACCCGTAGAGATTAATGTCTACCGGTAGACATTGAAAAATCAGCATTTTTGGAAAAACTTCGATCGAGCATAACTTTTTCATCCGAACTCGGTTTTGGGAAAATTTTATATCGAAATTCATGTACCGGAGGTCTACTTTCCAATGGTGGTGGTCTCATCTCCCAATTCTTAACCATTAAGGTTTGGTAGCCAAAATAAGATAGATAAGTTCGTATATGTTGGGAAATCCTTTTTCCCTAGGATCGTTTGGGGGAGACACGGATGTTCCTAGGTTCTCTTGAGTATCTAATTGAATGGTATGACGAGGCTAGTGGTATACTAGGGTTTGTAGTGGTCGTTGGGTTCCGTATGAGTCTTTTGACACCAAAGTGAGATTTTAGAGAACATAATGAATATAGGTGGGCTAAGGTTGTGTATGCTGACATGCAATGTGCAAGGCGAACACGTTGGACACTTTGCTAAATCAAACAATGCTAGGAGTAAGTACGTGAGACATTTCCCTTACGATTGATGTGTGGTACATCTCTTTCGTATCTTGTACAACTTAAGGGTTGCTAGAATGAAATCTATGAATCGTTGTGACTAAGTGTCCTTTAATGTATAGTACAAACAAGCTTAAATGGTGATATGAGAAACTAATGGCGTGACGATAGCGAGTTGACTAAAGTGGAATTTATCCGTACCACTTCTACGTGAATAAGTCTTTATTGTGAGTTCATCATACGTGATTGAGATGAATGACGAAATTGTAATGTGTATCAGAGGAATTGTGGTGTGGTGACCTATGATATGTGATTTGAATTAGCTCCATCAGTGAGGGAGGTACTAGTAGGGGTATCGGGATCCCTTAAATGGCCGGCAGGAGCTTTTGGCTCATGGCATAGAACGATAAAGGAATTGTGATACGATGTGAATGAAAAAGGGGTATCATTGTGAAAGTGTGATTGATATGAGAGATATTGGCTTTGCGATTCTTTGATCATAATGGTTTCATAAGTTAAGATATCGGATTGGTAATTTGAAATAAGATGAGCAGCAGTGGCAGTCATGAGAGAATCGTATAGATAGTAAGTTCTCGTGGTTAAACTAGAGTCTTGATGTGTAGTCATGGTACTTCAGTTACGTCATCGACGTTGGGATAATTACTAGTCGTGTTTTGTTTCTCCCTTGAGATACTGTTCCTTATTCCTGTTATTCATTCTACCTGTCATCCCATTTGCATATAATGGTTGTGTAGATTTCTCTACTGGGCTAGTGTAGCTCAACCTATCATTTTCAGGTGTGAACCCGGAGCGGTAGCATGGAGTGAAGTGCATGCATTCTAGTGCATATTTTCGGAAGAAGTGGTAAAGGAGACTTGTGGATATTTTGGTAAATCATGATTTGGGAATGTAATAGAACTTAAACTCTATTTCTTTTAATGATGTAATATATTCAAACTCTTGGAGTTGGACTTGTAATTTAATGACCAGGACATGGTGAACTCTTTTGGGGTATTATGTATGCTCATGTGAGGGGTTTTATTTATGAAAAGCTATTTTATTTATGTTGAAAATCGAGGGCGTGACAACTTGGTATCAGAGCGTGAGTTTAGAATACCTTGAGACCGTGGGGAGACTTTTAGTCTCATGGGTTCAAAATCACTGCTTTTTAACAAAACTTGTGCATATATGTGTGAGTAGTATTCATTCATCTATATGGCATTGCATTTATGTTGTTGTAGGTTGGCTTTGAGTTGTTAGACGGGATTGGTGGAGTTGGAGATTCGTAGCGTATCGCTTTTGACGATCTCTTCATTGTTTCTTTGTAGTGAGATGCCTCCGAGACCTGAGAATAGACGGGGTAGGATTGGTAATCCGAGAATGGGGGCAGGACAGAATCAGCTTGCTAGGGAAATTGTAGCGGCACTTACAGCAGCCAATCTTTTGCAACCACCTCCTAGGGATAACGCTGACAGTCGGGCCATAATAGCCATGCGAGAGTTTAGCCGTAGGAATCCACCTCAGTTTGATGGGGAGAGTAGCGATCCTCTTGTGGCCGATCATTGGCTTGCACAAATTCGTAAGATCTTTAATGCGCTTAAGATTACGGAGGACGACCTGCGGGTGAGTATAGTCGCTTGTCAACTTGTCGGTGAGGCGAATGAGTGGTGGGAATCGATTTTAGGAGCAAGAAGAGATGCTAGGAGAATGGCAAGGGCGGTTAATCGAATCAATGAACCAGATGTAGAGAACCTGACTTGGGCTGAGTTTGAAGAACTCTTCGAGAATCAATATTTTCCAGATACGTATCGTGAGAAACTTAGAGGACAGTTCGAGAAGTTAGAGCAAGGAAACATGACCATCTCTGATTACGCTATAAAATTCCAATCTTTATCACGTTTTGCACCAGAATTAGTGGCGTTAGAGGAAAGGAAGTGTAGGCGTTTTGAGAAAGGGTTAGACCTGTCTATCAGGAAGTTTGTGGTAGGCCAACGAATTGGAAGGTTTTCTGACATTGTCGAGTGTGCTAGAAGTATTGAGTATACGGAGGAAACACCAGGGGAAGCGGAAGTACGGGGACAGAGACAACAAACCGTTGACAAGAGTGTATCTATAGAAGCGTCTGGAAGTCAAGGGAGGAAAAGACAGAGAGAACAGTTTTGGTCCACCTCGGGACAACATAGTTCAGAACCACCTAATCTTACTAGAACGTCAGGAGTCTCGTCGGGGTCAACGATTGTGTGTTATCGGTGCCGTCGGTCGGGCCATCGTGCAATAGACTGTCCTCAAGAGAGGGAATACCATGGTCAGAGGCCACCCCGTGTTTGCTATCGATGTCGCCATCCAGGGCACTTAGCGGTAGATTGTCCACAACCGACAAGCAGAGGGAGCGTCCAGAGATCCACGGGGTCAGGTCATGCATCACATACCGAATTGTGAGGTAGTGTGAACTTATATACCCGTATTGTGATTACTTGTGCATATTTGAGATGTTCGTTAATTGAATGACTCCTATAATGAAAGTCTGTGGTTCATACTAGTATCGATTAATATTGTGGAGTGATCTATGTGATATTGTTTGATAGAGACCTATATAAATGTGCTGACTAAAGTAGCTGAATGAGAGTATTCTAGGTTGATAAAATGGATAGAAATCGTGTAAAACCTTATGAGATTGCAATGAACATGATCACTGTTAAATTTTCGGAACCGCGAGTTATGGAGTACAGGGCACTGTGTGGGCCCGTGATTGTATGGGGTACTGTGTGAACCCGTGATGGTATTTTGGGCACTGTGTGAGCCTGTGGTATTTTGGGCACTATGTGAGCCTGTTATCGAATTGGGCACTGTGTGAGCTTGTGGTATTTTGGGGCACTGTGTGAGCCTGTTATCAAATTGGGCACTGTGTGAGCCTGTGGTATTTTGGGCACTGTGTGAGCCTGTTGTCGAACTGGGCACTGTGTGAGTCCGTAGTGTATAGGGCACTATGTGAGCCCGTAGTGTGGTGGGTACTGTGTGAGCCCGTACTATATTGGGTACTGTGTGAACCCGTTGTTGTATTGGACACCGTGTGAGCCCGCTGGGTACTTGGGTACTGTGTGAGCCCGTTCGATGAGGTGTTGGGTGCTGTGTGAAGCCGTTGACGTGTAGATGTATTCGGTACTGTGAAGTTTCAATAAGTTGTGCGGTGAGCCTGTAATTGGTTGACTTATTATGGTATTTGGTGTATAAAATGTGTTGCTATTTAGTTTCAACTTACATGTTAGAACTAGTGTGCAGTGTTATTGTGTGAGATTCTTCCATAGAATGTGGTGTTGGATAGATAATGATATATTGTGTGGGTACTTGCTACGTGCTAGATAGGTAATTGATTGAAGGTGTTTGTGTGGGTAACTTGAACCTCTTAGCTAGATGTAACATTATGTGATGATTGGAATCTCTAGTCCCAACTCCTTATTTAGTTGTACCTTATAATTTGATGATGATTTGCACGTCTTTCAATTCCTAGATTATGGCCTTATTGAGGGTCTTGATCACTTAGTTAGTTCCTCGTAAGATGTTGAAAAGGCGAGACTAGTTGGACATTGTAGACCTAAGCTGAACATGAATCGAGTTATTTACGAAGGGTGTCAAATGAGTATAGTGAAACACGTGAAGTGAGGGATTTTGGTTTAGAGAGTTTTTCCATTTACGAATGTACGTATCTTGAACTCAAATTTTTTTTTGAAAGGGATAGTGCTTTGTGAAAATTGAATCTTTGCATAGTTCATTTATATGTTGTCAAAATTGTCATCCTTTCCAAGTGACCAAGTGAGGTGTTCGTAATTGATTGTTGATAATGTCTTTCTAAAATGAACGTCCCCTTTCAAATTCTATAGAATTTTGCCACATGGGCATGTTTCAATAGTTTTGCAACTACTCAAACAAGAGCTTTAAAGGGGGGCAAATTTTTGTCCAAACAAACACTTCACCTTTGCTTTGAAAAAAATGTAAGTTGAAAATTCATGATCATTGTTTAGTTTAGACTTCATCGTATCGGACACATTAACATTTGCTCGGCATTTGTCTTTTGAGGGAGTTTGTCTTGAGTTAGAATTAAGAACTATTAGAGCTCTACTGGCGTGAGTCTCGGTAATGTGAGTAAATCGGGAAGTAAAGAAACGAGGCAAGAGATGTGTACGAAAGTTGATTTCCCTGTAAGCGTACGTGAAGAATCTAATAAATCTTGGGTTGGATGAGTAAATCTTAGAACTTGCTGATTATGTATTGCTTGAGAAAGTTGTTGAATTACGACATTATGAAATTCTCCTTTGTGTTTGGACACGGTCCATGGAACCGGAGTTGGTTAGTCGGAAGTAATGAGAATGGATATGATTTGTGAGACTGGAATTAGTTGGTAACATGATTATGATTTGTACGAATACGAATAACTTTGTAACTTGACATGTATGAACATGGGAACTTGGCGATTGTTTGGTAAGAAGCTAAGTTAGTTAGTTGTGGCATTATAGAGTTTTCTTGCATTTTGGACACGGAGGTTAATGGATACGAAGCCTTGTGTGGTGGACACGGCCCTTGGGATTAGAAATTCATTGATGATGTTCCTTCATCTATTCTATGCAAATTTCGGGACGAAATTTCTTTAAGGAGGGTAGAATGTAGAGACCCGTATTAAATTTTAATAATTTCGATGCTTGATAAAAGCTTGAGTTGCAAATTATGTGAACAATAACAATAATGTGGTTATGTGATTTGGGGTTATTGTGGTAAGATTGTTTGTGGAGGGGTGCAAGTGTAAATTACAAGTGCTTGGATATATATAGGTGTGTGTGTGTGGTGTAGAGAATCATATTCTCTCATCCTCTCAACTCACGTCTCTCTCTCTCTCTCTCTCCCGCCCGACTCTCTCTCACACTCTCACACTCCCACAAAATCTCACCCAAGAACTCACAACCCATGAAGATTAACCTTCATTCCACCTTCCGCACGCGACATTGAGCTCGTATTTCATTGGGTTTAGCTCGGAGAGGAGTATTCGGTTGATTCAAGGTTTTCGGAGCTAGGGCTTGCTTGGGAGTTGGGGGTTTTGCTCAAAACCCATTCGGTAGGGATTTCTCACTTCTATTATATGTTTATGAGTTGATTTGGTACTTAGATCGTGCCCTAGATCGTTGGTTTCGTCGTTGGAATTGTTCTGGTAGAATCTGAAAATCGTGCACTGAGAATCCAAGTCCTACCGGTAGGAGTTTTGAATCTACCGGTAGAAACGCTGTCCATTAGTGTCACTTTTGTGAAATTTTGGTCTTCTACCGGTAGACATTGAATGTCTACCGGTAGGTATTCAAAAATCTGTCATTTTTGTGAAATTTGGGTCTTCTACCGGTAGAGATTAATGTCTACCGGTAGACATTGAAAAATCAGCATTTTTGGAAAAACTTCGATCGAGCATAACTTTTTCATCCGAACTCGGTTTTGGGAAAATTTTATATCGAAATTCATGTACCGGAGGTCTACTTTCCAATGGTGGTGGTCTCATCTCCCAATTCTTAACCATTAAGGTTTGGTAGCCAAAATAAGATAGATAAGTTCGTATATGTTGGGAAATCCTTTTTCCCTAGGATCGTTTGGGGGAGACACGGATGTTCCTAGGTTCTCTTGAGTATCTAATTGAATGGTATGACGAGGCTAGTGGTATACTAGGGTTTGTAGTGGTCGTTGGGTTCCGTATGAGTCTTTTGACACCAAAGTGAGATTTTAGAGAACATAATGAATATAGGTGGGCTAAGGTTGTGTATGCTGACATGCAATGTGCAAGGCGAACACGTTGGACACTTTGCTAAATCAAACAATGCTAGGAGTAAGTACGTGAGACATTTCCCTTACGATTGATGTGTGGTACATCTCTTTCGTATCTTGTACAACTTAAGGGTTGCTAGAATGAAATCTATGAATCGTTGTGACTAAGTGTCCTTTAATGTATAGTACAAACAAGCTTAAATGGTGATATGAGAAACTAATGGCGTGACGATAGCGAGTTGACTAAAGTGGAATTTATCCGTACCACTTCTACGTGAATAAGTCTTTATTGTGAGTTCATCATACGTGATTGAGATGAATGACGAAATTGTAATGTGTATCAGAGGAATTGTGGTGTGGTGACCTATGATATGTGATTTGAATTAGCTCCATCAGTGAGGGAGGTACTAGTAGGGGTATCGGGATCCCTTAAATGGCCGGCAGGAGCTTTTGGCTCATGGCACAGAACGATAAAGGAATTGTGATACGATGTGAATGAAAAAGGGGTATCATTGTGAAAGTGTGATTGATATGAGAGATATTGGCTTTGCGATTCTTTGATCATAATGGTTTCATAAGTTAAGATATCGGATTGGTAATTTGAAATAAGATGAGAGGCAGTGGCAGTCATGAGAGAATCGTATAGATAGTAAGTTCTCGTGGTTAAACTAGAGTCTTGATGTGTAGTCATGGTACTTCAGTTACGTCATCGACGTTGGGATAATTACTAGTCGTGTTTTGTTTCTCCCTTGAGATACTGTTCCTTATTCCTGTTATTCATTCTACCTGTCATCCCATTTGCATATAATGGTTGTGTAGATTTCTCTACTGGGCTAGTGTAGCTCAACCTATCATTTTCAGGTGTGAACCCGGAGCGGTAGCATGGAGTGAAGTGCATGCATTCTAGTGCATATTTTCGGAAGAAGTGGTAAAGGAGACTTGTGGATATTTTGGTAAATCATGATTTGGGAATGTAATAGAACTTAAACTCTATTTCTTTTAATGATATAATATATTCAAACTCTTGGAGTTGGACTTGTAATTTAATGACCAGGACATGGTGAACTCTTTTGGGGTATTATGTATGCTCATGTGAGGGGTTTTATTTATGAAAAGCTATTTTATTTATGTTGAAAATCGAGGGCGTGACAGAAAAAGAGTATATATACAACCCTACAAAACAAAAGACTACAGTACCCTTATGCACAAAGAATTTAACAAATAGCACCCTAGCTAATACAAACTGACCTACTGAGACATGTCTCATTACATGTTGCTAATACAATTTAACACTCCCCCTCAAGTTGGTGCATAGATATTAATCATGCCCAACTTGAAGAGGATATGGTGGAACACCTTATTACTAAGACCTTTAGTAAACACATCAGCTAATTGGTCCTCGGATCTCACATAAGGCATGCATATTACACCACTGCTCAGCTTGTCTTTGATAAAGTGTCTATCAATCTCTATATGCTTTGTCCGATCATGTTGAACAGGGTTATGAGCGATATTGATAGCAGCCTTGTTATCACAGTACAGCTTTATAGGACTGTGATCAACAATTCCCAAATCATGCAAAAAGGTTTGAAGCCATAAAAGCTCACAAACACCATGTGCCATGGCTCTGTACTCAGCTTCTGCACTTGACCTCGCTACCACAGATTGCTTTTTGCTTTTCCACGTAACTAAATTTCCGCCAAGGAAAGTGCAATAGCCAGAGGTAGAACGTCTATCATCAATCGAACCTGCCCAGTCTGCGTCAGTGAAGGATTCCAATCTCAAATGACCATGGTTGGAAAACATAATACCTTTGCCTGGAGAGGATTTTAGGTACCTCAAGATACAATAAACAGCATCAAGATGAGAAGAACGGGGGTCATGCATAAACTGACTGACAACCCCCACTGCATAAGAAATATCTGGACGTGTGTGAGATAAGTATATCAGACGACCCACAAGTCTCTGATATCTTTCCTTATCCGCATGCTCTCCCACGTTGCCAAGATGATGATTGACCTCAATAGGAGTGTCAGCGGGCTTGCACCCCAGCATCCCAGGCTCCTCCAAGAGGTCAAGAATATATTTCCTTTGGGAAATGAAGATCCCTTTCTCAGATCTAGCCACCTCCATGCCAAGAAAGTATTGCATCGCCCCCAACTCCTTAATTTCAAATTCCTTGGCAAGAAGAATTTTAAGCATCTGAAGCTCATTCACATCATCACATGTCATAGTTATGTCATCCACATAAACTATAAGGATGGCAATTTTACCATCACTCCTCTTGGTGAACATAGTATGATCAACATGACTCTGCGTGTATCCAAGTTTCAACATGGCCTTGAGAAACCTGTCAAACCACGCTCTAGGTGATTGTTTCAAGCCATAGAGAGCCTTCTTCAACCTACACACCTTGCCCTCAGTGGTAGAGGAAGAAAAACCAGGTGGTATATCCATATACACCTCTTCTTCCAAATCACCATGAAGAAAAGCATTCTTCACATCAAACTGTTGAAGTGGCCAGTTTAGAGTAGCGGCACAGGACAACAAGGTGCGAATAGAGTTCATCTTGGCCACTGGAGCAAAGGTTTCTTCATAGTCAATGCCATATGTCTGAGTATAGCCTTTGGCAACCAATCTTGCCTTGTACCTCTCAACAGTGCCATCAGCTTAATGCTTAACCGTGAACACCCATTTACATCCCACTGCATTCTTTCCCCGAGGAAGAGACACTAATTCCCAGGTGCCATTTTTCTTCAAGGCCTTCATCTCTTCTACCATAGCTTCATTCCACTTAGGAGTTGCAAAAGCTTCCTTCCAACCCTGTGGAATAGGTATAGAAGAAAGAGAAGAAAGAAAGGTAGAGTACGAAGGAGACAGACGAGAATATGAAACAAATTATGAAATGGAATGTTGGGTACATAATCGAGCCGGCACTTTATGTGAACGAATTGGCTTTCTATGAGCAATAGGCACATCAAGATCATTAAAAGGAAGGGATATAGAGGAAGGAGATTTACCAGAAGACTCAGCTGAAGCGTCAGGAACTAGAACTGGTGATGATGATTGGTACTGTGGTAATGCACCAGGTTGGCCCTTTTTCTTGCGACTGAAAGTTTTTAACTCAGGTCTGTCCAATCTTTCTCTTGCATCCGGCATTACTCTTTCTCCAAATTCAGGTTCCTCTCTCTCCCCTTCAGGATTACTAAGGTTGGGAGATGCCTCTTCCCCCTCACCAATGTCCTCCTCCCCCTCACCAATGTTCTCCCCTGTAACAACATTCTCCTTCTCACCAACAGTTGGGGGAGAGTACCACAAATCAAAATCACAAGGTGTCAACATCTCTTCCCCTCTAGTCAACATCTCTTCCCCTCTAGAACTCTCCCCCTGAAGAGATGGGGACGAGAGAGGGTAGAAGGGTTGGTGTTCCCAAAAAGTGACATCCATTGAAACAAATTTCTTTCGAGAAAGAGGGTCATAGCAATGATACCCCTTTTGAGTGGGAGAGTAGCCAAGGAAAATGCATTTACGAGCTTTAGGATCTAACTTTCCACCGGGGTGGTGAGGAGCATGCACATAACAAACACAACCAAAAACCTTAGGAGGAAGAGTAGAGACCCGAAAGTTACCAGGAAGGAAATCCAATGGAGTCCGGAATTGAAGAACACTGGAGGGCATTCGATTAATAAGATAAGAAGCTGTAAGGATGGCCTCGCCCCAAAAATGTTTAGGAACATTCATAGTAAACATAAGAGAACGAGCCACCTCAGCAAGATGCCGGTTCTTCCTTTCCGCAACTCCATTTTGTTGCGGTGTACCCACACAAGTAGTTTGGAAAAGAATGCCATTGCCATCAAGATATGACTTGAAGGGACCGTTCATATATTCAGTCCCATTGTCACAACGAAGTATCTTGATGTTGGTATCAAATTGTGTGTGCACCATCTTATGAAAGGACTGAAAGCATGAGAAAACTTCATTTTTTGCTCGGAGTAGATACACCCAAGTTATACGAGAATGACAATCAATAAAGGTAACAAAATAGCGATAACCAGAAATAGAGGTAATGGGGGAAGGACCCCAGACATCAGTGTGGACAACCATAAAAGGAGAAGCACTCCTCTGATGAACAGGAGCATAAAAGGAACGTCTATGTTTTGCAAGTTCACAAGCTTCACAAAAGAACCTACTTCTAGAACATCGTTTAGTTAAAGTAGGAAAAAGTTTCTCTAAAATACCAAAAGAAGGATGGCCAAGTCTACGGTGCCACTGATGCAATAGAGGAAGAGCTGAACCCGTATCCGCCTCAAGGGCATGACCCAAGGGTGAGGGTGTAAGAGATGAACAAGGCACAGACTCCAAAAAATACAGGCCATCTTGAGCTCTACCAGTACCAATCGTCTTTCCTGTTCCCAGTTCCTGAAAGACACAATGAGTGGGAAAAAATGTTACCGAACAATTCAAGGATTGTGTGAGACTACTAACAGATATAAGATTAGTAGTAAAATTTGGAACATGGAGAACGGAAGAAAGAGGTAAGGTAGGTGAGTAGTGAATGGAACCTTTCCCTGAAATAGCAGACAGGGATCCATCAGCTACTCGAACTTTGTCCTTACCAGAGCATGTAGAGTAGGAGTCAAAGAATGAACAACCTGTCATATGATCCGTAGCACCGGAATCTATTATCCAAGGAAGAGAAGAAGTGGCGGCGGTATATGCACTAGGTTGGATACCTGTGTGAGCAAAGGAGGTAGTGGAAATAGAAGCTATAGAAGACAGAGTATCAAGCTTAGCCAGTAGGCGCCTGAGAGTTTGTAACTCCCCCTGAGAAAGAGTACCAACAGGAATATTCTTGTGATCCTCCGACATACCGTCAATTGCCAAATAGCTCGAAACAATTCCGTACGTATAGTGCAGAACGGTACCCAACAGTGGCAAATACAATCCAAATAGCTCCCAAACAGGGACTATGAAACTGTCCTAACAATAAACTGCAAACTTCGAATAATAGAGGCACACACCCTTCAAACTGTAGTGCAAGTTACAGATGAAGTCCAAAAAATCCTCTTTGACGCTAAAAAAAGTGTCGACGTACGCGCAATCAAACGGAACCCAGCTAACTGTAACTCAAACAGCTCAGCAAAAGCAACACCAAACTGATCGAAAAAGCAATAGTTGCCGTAAAAAGAAGGTTACCCAGATCAAAACCGAATCTGACTCAGTTGATCGACAAGGCTGAGCTTGGTCCGGTGAAAAATTCAGCAAGATCCGACGAGGCTGGGATCACTGTTCAAGTGCAGCAAACGCCCCCTAAATAGTGGGTTACGAGTAAACTAACCACAGGCTTCAAAACACATGAAAAAGGGATCTCGGATAACCAGGCCCAGCCACTTTCAGAAGCAAAGAGGCGGTAGCAGAAGCTTACAGAGATGATCAACAACAACAAACATAAAAAACGAGCACATACCAGATCTTGGAAGCAATAGGCAGCAGAAAAAAAATACCCAATCGGCACCAGAAAAACACTCAAAACGAGAACAACCTGGGTTCGCCGAAGTTCGCCGGTAGTCGGCGATAGTCCAGGTGGGAAAAAAAATCTGGTGCCCTAGATCGTGATGCTCTGATACCATGAACGAATTTAGAGAGAGAGAGAATTGAGCGTGAGAATTCCTCTTGTTCTTCCATTAACTGAGAAAAAGAGTATATATACAACCCTACAAAACAAAAGACTAAAGTACCCTTATGCACAAAGAATTTAACAAATAGCACCCTAGCTAATACAAACTGACCAACTGAGACATGTCTCATTACATGTTGCTAATACAATCTAACAGGGAGAAATCGGAAACGTTATGATAGTTTGTTGCTTGCTTGCTGGGAGTTTTTAATTCAATTTAGAAATTGGGAAAATCCAGTAACCTAGATGCTTTGAGATATTTAAGTAGACCCAGTTGGGATTTTCTTGAAATAATTGACCTTTATAGTCGAATTTTCAAGGGTCAAAATATGCTTGAATTTCTTCACCCACTTCATGGGTTTGTAGAAGAACCTTGAATTTAAGTTTGTTCCGAAGTAATCTACAATTGGGAAAGGAAATTTCATTGAAGGCAAAGAGTGATGAGAGAGAGAGAGAAAGAGAGAGAGAAGAGAGAAGAGAGAAGAGAAGAGGAAAATGCTGGAGGGTTTTCTGTTGAACAGAAAAAACAGGGTAGAAGAAAGGGGCTTGCTATTTGCAGCCACTTATTTCCTAAGCCTAGCCTGTGCTAAATGTAACCCACGAATCTTATAACAATTTGCCATATACAGCCTAACAAATATCCCAAAGATTCCAAAAATACCCATTCTCTCTCTCTCTTCCGTTTTTCTCCTGTTGAACCCTCTCTCCTGCACCACTACCAAATCCTCCATAACCGCCGTCACCACCACCAGACAACACCACCACCACCACGATTCTGCCCCTTCTCCCTCTCTCCCCGTTTCCATATTCTCTGTTGTCCGTTCACCACCACCACCGCCGTCCGTTCACCACCACCGCTGCCGCACCAGACCCGTCGAACACCGAAAGCAGCACACCCTTCCTCCACCACACCCATCCAACACCAATCGAACATTCAGTTCCGAAAATCGCTACCAAAATCGGAAATTAACTTCCGAAAATGTTTACAAGATTCAGATTCCATTACCTGAACTTGAACACTTTATAACGCATCTTGAAGATGCGTCTTGTCTTCTCCGTATAATGCATCTTGAAGATGCGTCATGTATTTTTTTTTGTTAATTTTGACGGTTAAAAATGCAAAAAAACGCAAATTCCGAATGCGTCATGCTCCGTAGAACGCATTCACGAAATGCGCGATTAACATCACGCATTTTGCTAATGCGCGATGGGACTGAAGAAAATACGGATGAATCTGGGTGAACTATGAAAGGGTCCTTTTTTGCTCTCTTCTTGGCTGGGTCTCGAAAAAAAAACCAAAAATCCAGAGATGGTTAGGGGTTGTATGACTCTGGGTGGAATTACATGGGTTTGAGGCTGGTGATGGAGCAAAAAGTAGGGACTGAATATTACTCCATTATCTTCTTCTGGACTCTATGTCTCGTTCCATAGGGTCTCGCCGGAGATGGTGGGGGGTTTTATTTATTGGATTTTGTTATGGGGGGTCTCGCCGGAGATGTAGATAAAAAAAAAAAAAAAGGACCGGTAGGTGGGAGGTGGGTTGGAGAAGAAGAGTGGGGGAGAAGAAGACCCAAAACGACGTCGTTTTATAGGGGTATTTTTGTCCATTTTTAAAAAGGGCATTTTTGTCCGAAAACCGTTAATTTTTGACGGGCTAGGCTTAGGAAATAAGTGGCTGCAAATAGCTCGCCCCTAGAAGAAAATAGTGAGGTTTTCACCCCGTCAGGTAGTATTCCATAAACGGGGTCGTTTGGCTACAGACAAAAGGAAACATCGTTTTAGACCATTGGATCTATTTATTAATGTGTTAGCATGTCCTCGTTAAAAGACTCACATGATTCTCATAGGCAAATTCTCAATCCGGATCCGAGTTGGGACATCCGATCGGGACTGCCACGTCAGCTTTTTTTTTTTTGAATTGTCGGTGGTGTAGTTGCAGCATCAAAAGAGGCTTTTGGTTTGTCTCGTTATTGCAACTCTTTAAATGTAATTCTCCTACCACTTTACATAAAAAAAATTGTCTGTGGCAAACGCCATAGAGTATTATGCCCCTTTATAATAAATGATGTGCCTATTTGTGGTGAATGTTACCGCGGGTGATTTTGAAATGTTATGTCATTTTAAAAATGTTATGCATCATGAGGTGAAAAATATAAAAACCTCTTCATAATGAATGTGAGGCCTTTTGTGGTACTAAGTTGTTGCGGCCTTTGTGGTTTTGTGACGCCTACCTACGGGTAACGTATGCATACTTGTGAAAAATATTAAATCTACTCATAGTGAATGACATGCCTTTTTTGACATAAATTTGTTATGGCCTTTGTGGTTTTTTGACGCCTACCTAAGGCTAACGTTATGCATATTTGTGGTGAATGTCAACGCGGGATATACCTGGAGACAAGATGGGGGACATCCTTTTTATGCATGAAAGAGGAAATACTCCTAGTTAAGGCTGTTAAGATATTGAGGTGAAATACGGGCATACCTGGTAAATAAGGGAAAATGATTTGATCAATTAAAAGATAACCTAGAGTAACCCCAAGGGATTAGCATTATAATCAGGACTTAGTACGGGGCTTGCTCTCTCCCCAGGAAAACAAAAAAGGGGTTTGATCCTTCCTAGTCCCAGCTTCAAAACCTCCCAAGTTCTATTGCCATATGAGACTTTGCCCCGACTCTAATTGAGCCCCCGCTAGTGTACTCGACTTTAATTGAGCCCCTACCAATATACGGTTATATTGAGCCCCATGATTAGTCAAGGTGCGACGTAAGGTGGCCACCTGATTTATCAAAATATAAAAAGAAGATAAACTAGAGTATAAAGTTCAAAAATGAACAAGCTAAATAAACAAGCTACAAGGATACATTCAATTTTTAACTAAAAATGGAGCAAATTAAATATTGTACAAGGTACACAAGATTTTATTTTACAACAGGGTATGGGATACATACATGGCAATTGGCATAGCAATCAACCTCACACTATTAACAAGTTATCTTCACTAACCTGTCTACAACTTGGTAAAACTTTATTCTAAGAGCAAGCTTTCAAAATCAAATAGATTCTACCAAAAAAAAGCATCTTAGGTTTTTTTTTTCTTTTTTGATCAGCAAAAAAAAGCATCTTAGTTTAACACCATCATAGTTCTTTTACTCAACTATTACTCCTCCTATCTCAAGGTTGTCCAGAACTTTGGGTCTTCTGTAATTCTTCAGCAAGAGAGAGCAACAAACAACACTAACCGAAGAGGCAGCCATTGCAGCTCCGGCAATCCATGGGGGTAACCGAAATCTAGTGGATGGAAAAAGGACTCCGGCAGCAATTGGGATGCCAATGATATTATAACCCAGAGCCCAAATGTAGTTGAGACGTATCCTTGAAAAGGCTTTCCTTGAAAGGTCAATGGCTGTTATCACATCCTCCAAGTAGCTTTTCATAAGAACAATGTCAGCTGCCTCAATGGCAATGTCTGTCCCCGGACCAATTGCCATTCCAACATCTGCTGCTACAAGTGCTGGGGAGTCATTGATTCCATCTCCCACCATTGCCACGATATAGCCTGAAGCCTGTGCATTGAAAACATATGCTCAGAGCACAGAAATAAAGGGATTGTTTGATTTACCAGTAGCTAGAACATGACAACACAGAAGTGCTAAGATAATAATCACGAGTTGCTTCAGAGTTCGTAAAAATTAATACTCCCACTGCCCATTTGTTTGTCCATTTTCACTATTTTGGACATCTCAAATATTCGTCGATATTTACCTATTTATTGTCGGTTTAAAGGATGTTCAAGAACTGTCTACAATAATTAATTGGTTTTTTTATTAGTGGAAAAAATCTTGAATTTTTCTTCACGAAAATACACTACTTGTCTACCGACTATACCTTATTTAAGGGCACATGGCGGGGAAAAAATTGGGGCGGAGGGAGTCAGAGGTGTTGCCAAACAATCTAGCATCAGTAGCATGACTAATAAAGGACCATGGACGAGTCATGGAACGGATGTATGCAAGAGGTTTTAGTATGAACATGCATGAAGAGACAATATAGGGTTGAAGCAAGAATTCAATTGCTACCTGTAATTCCTTTACTCTCTCTGCTTTATGCTCGGGCTTGGCTTCTGCGATTACAGTGTCAATTCCAACTTCCTTGGCAATTGATTTGGCTGTTCCCCAATTGTCACCAGTAACCATTATACTTCTTATTTTCATATACTTGAGAATGGAAATGACTTCAGCAGCACTGGGCTTCAAAGGATCAGAAATGGCAACCACTCCAACTAGCTTCCTGTCTATAGCTACAAGAATCCCAGTTTGAGCCAAACCTTCAGTTTCCAGTAGAATTTCTTCAGCATCGACTGGGACGACAATGTTTTCTTCCAACATCAAGCTCTTTTTTCCTACAATCAATTCCTTGTTCCTAACAATGGCTTTCACTCCGTGGCCGGTTATGGAGTTGAAGTCTTGAGCTTCCGGCCAGGTAGGATTCTCTTCATCTTCTCGGAATTTCTTGGCATACTCAACAATGGCCTTGGCCAAAGGATGCTCACTGTTCACCTAATAAAATACCTAGCATTATGACGAGTCCTTCGCAGTAAGGAAATATCAAAGAATACAAGAATCCAAGGGGCATCTTGACATTTAATGAAACTTAATCAGTGGGTGATACCTCAGCTGCTGCAACCAGTTCATAGAATTCCTGAAGCGCCATAGTTCTAAAGAGCCTTGTGTTAACAACTACTAGCTTGCCCATGGTAAGAGTTCCAGTCTTGTCGAAGACAATGCAGTTCATGTTAGATTGTATTAGCCTCTTGTAATGAGACATGTCTCATGTGTTTAGGATGTAGTAGTTAGGGTGCTATTTGTTAAATTCTTTGTACATAAGGGCACTTTAGTCATTTGTATTGTAGGGCTGTATATATTCCCTTTTCTCTGTTAATGGAAATAAAAAGAGGAATTCTCACGCTCAATTCTCTCTCTCTCTAAATTCGTTCATGGTATCAGAGCATCACGATCTAGGGCACCAGATTTTTTTTCCCACCTGGACTATCGCCGACTACCGGCGACCTCCGGCGAACCCAGGTTGTTCTCGTTTTGAGGGTTTTCTGGTGCCGATTGGGTATTTTTTCTGCTGCCTATTGCTTCCAAGATCTGGTATGTGCTCGTTTTTTATGTTTGTTGCTGTTGATCATCTCTGTAAGCTTCCGCTACCGCCTCTTTGCTTCTGAAAGTGACTGGGCCTGGTTATCCGAGGTCCCTTTTTCATGTGTTTCGAAGCCTGTGGTTAGTTTACTCGTAACCCACTATTTAGGGGGCGTTTGCTGCACTTGAACAGTGATCCCAGCCTCGTCGGATCTTGCTGAATTTTTCACCGGACCAAGCTCAGCCTCGTGGATCAACTGGGTCAGATTTTTTTTTGGGTCTGGGTAATTTTTTTTCTGCATCTATTGCCATTTTCGATCGGTTTGGTGTTGCTTTTGCTGAGATGTTTGAGTAGTAGTCCGCTGGGTTCTTTTGATTACCCGTGAGTCGACATTTTCTGAACGTACAAGAGGATTTTTGGACTTCATCTATAACTTGCAATATAGTCTGAAGGGTTTGTGCCTCTATGTATTCGGGGTTTGCAGTTTTTTGTTAGGGCAGTTTCGTAGTCCCTGTTTGGGAGCTGTTTGGATTGTATTTGCCACTGTTGGGTACCGTTCTGCACTATACGTACGGAATTGTTTCGAGCTATTTGACAATTGACGGTATGTCGGAGGATCACAAGAATATTCCTGTTGGTACTTTTTCTCAGGGGGAGTTACAAACTCTCAGGTGCCTACTGGCTAAGCTTGATACTCTGTCTTCCATAGCTCCTATTTCCACTACCTCCTTTGCTCACACAAGTATCCAACCTAGTGCATCTACCGCCACTTCTTCTCTTCCTTGGATAATAGATTCCGGTGCTACGGACCATATGACAGGTTGCTCTTCCTTTTTTGATTCCTACTCCACTTGCTCTGGTAAGGACAAAGTTCGAGTAGCTGATGGATCCCTATCTGCTATTTCAGGGAAAAGTTCCATCCGTTACTCATCTACCTTACCCCTTTCTTCTGTTCTCCATGTTCCAAATTTTACTACTAATCTTATATCGGTTAGTAGTCTCACACAATCTTTGAATTGTTCAGTAACATTTTTTTCCCACTCATTGTGTCTTTTAGGAACTGGGAACGGGAAAGACGATTGGTACTGGTAGAGCTCAGGATGGCCTGTATTTCTTGGAGTATGTGCCTTGTTCATCTCTTACACCCTCCTCCATGGGTCATGCTCTTGAGGCGGATACGGGTTCCGCTCTTCCTTTATTGCATCAGTGGCACCGTAGACTTGGCCATCCTTCTTTTGGTATCTTAGAGAAACTTTATCCTACTTTGACTAAACGATGTTCTAGAAGTAGGTTCTTTTGTGAAGCTTGTGAACTTGCGAAACATAGACGTTCCTTTTATGCTCCTGTTCATCAGAGGAGTGCTTCTCCTTTTATGGTTGTCCACACTGATGTCTGGGGTCCTTCCCCCATTACCTCTATTTCTGGTTATCGCTATTTTGTTACCTTTATTGATTGTCATTCTCATATAACTTGTATCTGCTCTGAGCAAAAAATGAAGTTTTCTCATGCTTTCACTCCTTTCATAAGATGGTGCACACACAATTTGATACCAACATCAAGATACTTCGTTGTGACAATGGGACTGAATATATGAACGGTCCCTTCAAGTCATATCTTGATGGCAATGGCATTCTTTTCCAAACTACTTGTGTGGGTACACCGCAACAAAACGGAGTTGCGGAAAGGAAGAACCGGCATCTTGCTGAGGTGGCTCGTTCTCTTATGTTTACTATGAATGTTCCTAAACATTTTTGGGGCGAGGCCATCCTTACAGCTTCTTATCTTATTAATCGAATGCCCTCCAGTGTTCTTCAATTCCGGACTCCCTTGGACTTCCTTCCTGGTAACTTTCGGGTCTCTACTCTTCCTCCTAAGGTTTTTGGTTGTGTTTGTTATGTGCATGCTCCTCACCACCCCGGTGGAAAGTTAGATCCTAAAGCTCGTAAATGTATTTTCCTTGGCTACTCTCCCACTCAAAAGGGGTATCATTGCTATGATCCTCTTTCTCGAAAGAAATTTGTTTCAATGGATGTCACCTTTTGGGAACACCAACCCTTCTACCCTTTCTCGTCCCCATCTCTTTAGGGGGAGAGTTCTAGAGGGGAAGAGATGTTGACTAGAGGGGAAGAGATGTTGACACCTTGTGATTTTGATTTGTGGTACTCTCCCCCAACTGTTGGTGAGAGGGAGAATGTTGTTACAGGGGTGAACATTGGTGAGGGGGAGGAGGCATCTCCCAGCCTTAGTAATCCTGAAGGGGAGAGAGAGGAACCTGAATCTGGAGAAAGAGTAATGCCGGATGCAAGAGAAAGATTGGACAGACCTGAGTTAAAAATTTTCACTCGTAAGAAAAAGGGCCAACCTGGTGCATTACCACAGTACCAATCATCATCACCAGTTCTAGTTCCTGACGCTTCAGCTGAGTCTTCTGGTAAATCTCCTTCCTCTATATCCCTTCCTTTTGATGATCTTGATGTGCCTATTGCTCATAGAAAGCCAATTCGTACACATAAAGTGCCGGCTCGATTATGTACCCAACATTCCATTTCGCAATTTGTTTCATATTCTCGTCTGTCTCCTTCGTACTCTACCTTTCTTTCTTCTCTTTCTTCTATACCTATTCCACAGGGTTGGAAGGAAGCTTTTGCAACTCCTAAGTGGAATGAAGCTATGGTAGAGGAGATGAAGACCTTGAAGAAAAATGGCACCTGGGAGTTAGTGTCTCTTCCTCGGGAAAAGAATGCAGTGGGATGTAAATGGGTGTTCACGGTTAAGCATAAAGCTGATGGCACTGTTGAGAGGTACAAGGCAAGATTGGTTGCCAAAGGCTATACTCAGACATATGGCATTGACTATGAAGAAACCTTTGCTCCAGTGGCCAAGATGAACTCTATTCGCACCTTGTTGTCCTGTGCTGCTACTCTAAACTGGCCACTTCAACAGTTTGATGTGAAGAATGTTTTTCTTCATGGTGATTTGGAAGAAGAGGTGTATATGGATATACCACCTGGTTTTTCTTCCTCTACCACTGAGGGCAAGGTGTGTAGGTTGAAGAAGGCTCTCTATGGCTTGAAATAATCACCAAGAGCGTGGTTTGACAGATTTCTCAAGGCCATGTTGAAACTTGGATACACGCAGAGTCATGCTGATCATACTATGTTCACCAAGAGGAGTGCTGGTAAGATTGCCATCCTTAAAGTTTATGTGGATGACATAATTATGACAGGTGATGATGTGAATGAGCTTCAGATGCTTAAAGTTCTTCTTGCCAAGGAATTTGAAATTAAGGAGTTGGGGGCGATGCAATACTTTCTTGGCATGGAGGTGGCTAGATCTGAGAAAGGGATCTTCATTTCCCAAAGGAAATATATTCTTGACCTCTTGGAGGAGACAGGGATGCTGGGGTGCAAGCCCGCTGACACTCCTATTGAGGTCAATCATCATCTTGGCAGCGTGGGAGAACATGCGGATAAGGAAAGATATCAGAGACTTGTGGGTCGTCTGATATACTTATCTCACACACGTCCAGATATTTCTTATGCGGTGGGAGTTGTCAGTCAATTTATGCATGACCCTCGTTCTTCTCACCTTGATGCTATTTATCGTATCTTGAGGTACCTAAAATCCTCTCCAAGCAAAGGTATTTTATTTTCAAACCATGGTCATTTGAGGTTGGAATCCTTCACTGATGCAGACTGGGCAGGATCTATTGATGATAGACGTTCTACCTCTGGCTATTGCACTTTCCTTGGTGGGAATTTAGTTACGTGGAGAAGCAAAAAGCAATCTGTGGTAGCGAGGTCAAGTGCAGAAGCTGACTACAGAGCCATGGCACATGGTGTTTGTGAGCTTTTATGGCTTCAAACTTTTTTGCATGATTTGGGAATTGCTGATCACAGTTCTATGAAGCTGTACTGCGATAACAAGGCTGCTATCAATATCGCTCATAACCCCGTTCAGCATGATCGGACAAAGCATATAGAGATTGATAGACACTTTATCAAAGAGAAGCTGAGCAGTGGTGTAATATGCATGCCTTATGTGAAATCCGAGGACCAATTGGCTGATGTGTTTACTAAAGGTCTTAGTAGTAAGGTGTTTCATCGTATCCTCTCCAAGTTGGGCATGATTAATATCTATGCACCAACTTGAGGGGGAGTGTTAGATTATATTAGCCTCTTGTAATGAGACATGTCTCATGTGGTTAGGATGTAGTAGCTAGGGTGCTATTTGTTAAATTCTTTGTACATAAGGGCACTTTAGTCATTTGTATTGTAGGGCTGTATATATTCCCTTTTCTCTGTTAATGGAAATAAAAAGAGGAATTCTCACGCTCAATTCTCTCTCTCTCTAAATTCGTTCAGTTCACCTACAACGGAACATTTGCATCAAGATTTTGTATTGCTACATTTATTAGATTTTTAATATAGCACTCCAAATAGTAGCTAGTGAAGCACATAGAAGGGTGTCTTTTCCAGCTTGATTAGGAATAATTGTTGAGACTTTTAAGGTAATCCACATGGAGTAAAATTTTAAAGTGCAACTGGAAGAATTAATGAGGAAACTTGATTTCTCAAGATACCTTGTATGCACTTTCTAGTGCTTGACCCCCTTTATTTAGGACACCTTGGGAAGCACCAACACCAGTACCAACCATAACAGCAGTGGGAGTGGCCAAGCCTAGAGCACATGGACATGCAATGACCATAACAGAGATGCCAAACTGCAGTGCAAGCTCGAAGCTATCCATGGAGGAAGGTATCCAAGATTTCGGGTAGCCATGAATCTTCCCAGCTAAAAACCAGGCAAGCCAAGTGGAAAAAGATACAACTATGACCTGCAAAGTATAGCTAGTTCTCAGCGAATGCCAAGAAGGAAAAAACTATAACTCATTTGAAGACGGGTACTTTCTAACTCACTCTATCCAGGGCATTTTATAGCAAAGTATAGCTAATTCTCTCGCATCTCTCTCTATATTTTCTAGCATTCATACTGCATTCTGTTTTGTTGCAGAAAACAGAATTCAGTGGTTCTAGGTTCTTATATTCGTTCAGCAGCAGGTATTCTGTCCGTTTTCGTTAGTGCATCGTTAGTGCAAACGCAAACGGTAGAATTTCGAGTTCGGGCTTCGATCTATTTTGAAGGCAGATTTGTTGTAACCCTTTTCATACCGTCCGGTGGGGGCAAATACTGTCTTTAGGAAAGCGACATAGTCATGACTCGAAGTGTTTTCAACCTTTGTGGAGGTTTCGCCAAAAATTCAGAATTTGCAGCAGCCGTTTTTCCAACAGTATATGTGGTATTGTAGGATGAATGGAATAGATTTCGAGGAGATCACAGTTAACTTTTTTACAAGGGAAACTTCATCCCCTGAGTTTCAAGGTGATCCTTTGCTGAACATATGCATTTTGTTATCGAAAATTAGGAGTAACCATGGACCAGATCGATACATCTATATAATAGCCGAGCTCAACGACATTTATAAATCTTACAGTCTAAAGTGGTTCATTGAATCCTACGGCTGATTTCTTGGGCTGGCCATTTTTTGGAAGAATCCTAATCAACTCTAGCTCTCTCTCTCTCTCTGATAAAAAAAACTCTCTCTCTCATCCAAATGCGATTCCAAAACTCCTCTTATTCAATAAATAATATGAGGTTTTCATAGAAACCCCTACCGTTAAGTGTTGATTGTGAACTTGAGATCATTATATTAACTAGGTTTAGTTGCGATCATGATTTCTTCGGTAGGAAGAAAATATTAAGAATATTGTAGCCATCAGTGTTTTGGTTTGGTTGGCATGTCGTGTAAATATATATGGATGTCATAAGGGTGAAGCTTATTGGGTAAAAAAAAAGCTTTTGGGATGATTCAGGTTTGTTTGTGAGGCTGGTCAATAGTAGGCAGAACAATTCATTTAAGTGACGGACGGACAGCGAAAAATCCTATGCCTGGACGTAGTGTTTATTGATGATTAGGATTCAGAAATGCCTTCAAATTGGTGCGTAATTGGTTTGAACGATTCATTCGTTGCAAACTGAATATGTAGGGGCAATTTGCTCACACTTTATTTACTTAGGACACTCAAAACAATATCGAATACCGAATTTTTCGAGCCGTGCTTTTAGGCACAGGCATGCGCTAGTAATTAATAACCAAATAAGTTGGTACAGACTGTAAATATCCGCATCTAGTTTGAACCACAGTGGCATCAATTTGAACTATTATGTTGACAAACCATTAGCAACACTCAGAAGTTACATAAAATCATCAAATCAGAAAACTTTTTGTTTTGTTTCCTTATCGGCGAAAGTCAGTATTGTTAGATTAATACCATAGAATTGAATTCCTCGTGACCTCATTTCTCTTGGCACCAAAGTGCACTAAATTTTGGGACTTTCATCGAGGACAAATAAAGTACTCGTTTCTCATTTCCTGCAATTATGTTGTCATTTCGGAAATAAACCCTTAGAAACAAGTGCCAGCAATCGTTCACGGAGGTCTTAAGCTGGGGGAGAGGTATTTGTTTAGTTCCACCACATGATTACTTGCAGCATTATGGTGACTGAGGTGGGTTTTATGTTTCTTTGCAGTCATGCAATTCTTAGGTATCTGGCTTGTCCATTTCCCGGCGTTCCAGATCATTGGTAAGAATAGTGGCTCCTTATCTATATCTGTATGAAAACATGAGACACAGCAGGTATCGGCATGGAAAATTTACTGATCACTCACCTTACAATTACGTTGGTCAAGATTTACGAGCACTTAGTTTAGGGGACAACACCAGGAACTGATTTAGGGGTGCGATGAGGGAACCAAAGCCGGTTGTGCCATACAATAGAGCTATGTTCGCCATTTGCATTGAGAACCCTGCAGTATTCATGGCAAGATACCTCCAATTAGGCTACAGGGGGATCAATATCCCTCCCTCTGCCTTCGTCCGTGCATATATGCAAGCTTATGTCCTTCCTTCTAATGACACATTTTTAAAGCTCCATGGCCTAACCCAAATGTTACAGTATCCTTTCTATTTGGGATGGCGGCATAGACTTAATTTGTTTCTGGGCATTGGAGTTAAAAATGGGAGAACAGCGACGGTTTAGCCTGTGTCCTGAAATTTGGATGTGATCTTCATCTAACATAATCTGTTTTGCAAAATTCCATGTCAAAATTAAGTTACGGATACATCATGTCTCCCCCGAAAGGTAATGTGTCTCATATTTGCCATGTAATTTCCACATTATGCAGCTTGACTCTTAACAAGCCTTTATGTTCAATTCTTAAGGTATCCAACTGATCTACATAAAAGAGCAAAGATCGAATCAGTGCTCGATTGGCATCACTTGAATTTGCGCCATTGTGCACGTATGGACCTAATATTTAATTCCAATGACTTTTAAAGTTCACTTGATGACTTTGATAAGCAACTTCTCCTATAAAATATAATATTGACAGATATTCCTCTTCAGCGTCCGTTTTCAAATTTTCTAGTGTAGCAATTCCTTCCCCTTTCTAGTTTCTAAAGATTTGTCTTTTCTTGGTTGATGATTTTTGTTTCCAGTTACGTTGGTTCAAGCCGTAGCGCTTGCACCAAAATTTGGCCGCCAACTGAATGTTCAAGCAGCTGCAGAAGCTGAGAAACATTTGTGTGAATCTCTTGAAAAGATTGAAACAGTTTGGCTCAAGGAGAGCAGGCCATTTCTGCTGGGCAACTCCCAACCTTCTATAGCAGATCTCAGCTTGGTTTGCAAAATTATACAACTAGAGGTAAATGGATTATACTCTATGTTACGTGAATCCGCCATTTTGGGCGAAGAACCTGTCGACAAAACATGACACCTTGTGCGAGAAATGGATTGAAGACGGCTGTTTGAAACTAGACACACCTGTTGAAATTTCTAATTTTTTTCCTTTAGAAAGTGAAGAAGGAAAATAGGATTAGGTCTAGAAACTGTGGATTGTTGGGTAATGTTTCTTTCACTTGCTTATATAAAGAAAGAGATAAAAGATAATCATGCCATGTATCCGTTGCATCTGTATCCAAATCTAGATTCATATCTAAATATGTTATATTTTAAGGTTTGAGATGTCCGACCCTAGATATACACAACACCTGATACTCTCACCCGAGCCCAGTTAACGTTGATTATACCCGTGTTGGGAGCGGGGAGCCGGTTCACTGTAGTTTTTGTAACTTCTTCTTTCGCTTAGATAAGTAAGTTGCAGAATGTTAACAAGATCTCGTTTATTGCGAAATGAACTCTAAAAATGTGGTGGATTCAGGTTTTGGATGAGAAGGATATCGATCGGATATTAGGCCCGCGCAAGAAAGTTCAGCAGTGGATGGAAGATACAAAGAATGCAACCAAACCTCATTTTGAGGAAATACATGGACTGCTCTTTGAAACCAAAGCAGAGCTACAAAAGGAGAGGTTGGGAGCTAACAATGCATAAAAAGAAGTTGGAGTTGTTGAAATGGAGGAGGCCAAATTAGTAGAAAGAATCAACGCTCTTGATCACTTTGAGGATGATGTTGACTTGTTGGAAGATGACGATTTCAAGGAAGGTGCCTTAATCTGAGGTTTTGGCGTTTTTTGGGTTTTGTTTGGTTTTCGGTTCTGTTCCTCCCGGTTGTTCTTTTGAGTTTTGGTTGTGGTTGTCGGTTTTGTTCTCTGGATTTCGAGGTGGCTGTGTAAAAAAGGGAGTCTTTTCTATATATTTTTCTTTACAAGAATGAATACAATTATATAGCAGTCATACAAAGAGAAAGTTTAGGAAGCTATATTAGGATGTACACTGTCTAAGGCTGATAGCATGGTTGACCCTTGAAAGAAGGGATTTCATATCCAAAATTGATCCTCAAATTTCTCCAATTGACAACTCACGCCAACACTCCCCCTCAAGTTGGTGCATAAATATCTGTGATGCGCAACTTGTCAAGTGAGTTGTAGAAGATTTTGCTGGAAACAGCCTTTGTAAGCATGTCTGCAAGTTGGTCTTCAGATTTAACAAATGGAAAACGAATTATCTTGGCTTCAAGATTCTGTTTGATGAAATGTCGATCCACCTCAACGTGCTTAGTACGATCATGTTGAACTGGATTATGAGAGATATCAATGGCCGCCTTGTTGTCACAAAACAAGTTCATCTCGGAGCTAGGAGCAAATCCAATCTCAGTAAGCAACCTTTTAAGCCAAAGAAGTTCACAAAGACCTTTGGCCATTCCTCTGAACTCAGCTTCAGTGCTGGATAATGCCACTACATTTTGCTTCTTGCTCCTCCATGTAACCAAATTTCCTCCCACGAAGGTAAAGTAGCCTGATGTGGACTTTCTGTCGGAAATATTCCCCGCCCAATCTGCATCTGTATAACCATCAATATTTAGATGATTATTCTTGGAGAACATAAGCCCTTTTCCAGGAGAGGACTTTAAATAGCGAAGAATCCAAATTACAGCATCCATATGATCTTCACTAGGACAGTGCATAAATTGACTCACTACGCTTACAGCATACGCGATATCTGGGCGAGTATGGGATAAATAGATTAGCTTACCAACTAATCTTTGATACCTCTCTTTATTAGTTGGCACCTGATTTGAACACTCTCCAAGTTTATGATTCTGAACAATTGGAGCATCTACTGGCTTACAGTCCAATAATCCCACTTCTGATAGCAAATCTAGCACATATTTCCTTTGAGAAAGAAATATACCTTGTCTTGATCTAGCAACCTCAATTCCCAAAAAATATTTGAGTCCTCCAAGATTCTTCATTTCAAATTCGGTTGCCAATTGCTCCTGGAGTCTAGAGATCTCTTCCTTGTCATCCCCTGTAATAATCATGTCATCTACATAGATTATTGGAGCTGTTACTTTTCCCATTCGGTGTTTCAAGAATAGAGTATGATCCGAGTTGCTTTGCTGAAAGCCATATTTTCTCATGGCCAAGCAAAATCGACCAAACCACGCACGAGGTGATTGTTTTAGCCCGTACAATGCCCGTTGTAACTTACACACAACCTCAGTTTTTGAGAATGCAGTGTACCTTGGTGGAATATCCATATAAACCTCCTCCTCAAGATCGCCATGAAGAAAGGCATTCTTTACGTCAAACTGATGCAACGACCAGTCTAAATTTGCTGCAAGAGACAACAAGACTCTGATAGTATTCAGTTTTGCCACCGGTGAGAAAGTTTCTTGACAATCTATGCCATACGTCTGTGTATATCCCTTTGCCACAAGCCTCGCCTTGTATCGTTCGATGGATCCATCTGCCTTGTGTTTAATGGAGAAAACCCATTTGCACCCTACTGCCTTCTTTCCTTTCGGTAATGAAACAAGAGCCCATGTTTTATTCTTCTGTAAAGCCTCCATTTCTTCTTTTACTGCTTAAACCCACTTTGGATCTGTTAATGCTTCTTGTATTCCGCTGGGAACATGGCATGAGGATAAATTATGCACAAACGCCTTGAGAGGTTCTGATAATTTTTGAGCGGACACATAATTGGCGATCGGGTATCTTGATCTTCTTTCCTCAAAATCCGGAGAGTACCGGATTGGTGGCTTGCCACGATTTTGTCTGTAAGGTAAATTATAACCAGAAGAAGTATTCAAGTCATTAATAGGAGAAGGTGTAATGGGAGAGCTTACCTCAGGAATATTCTCAGGAGAAGGGTCTTCTGGTACTGAGGAGTGGGGGGGTTCAGTTTCAGATTCATATGATTCAGATTCAACTCCTTGAATAACATCAGCATCAGCTTTCTTTTCCTCACTAACCACCTCCTTATTTTCTTCACTTATTTGTACTGGATTGTCTTCAAATCTTAGGCAATCCCACCAATTCTGCTCTTCATCTCGTATCTCCCCCTGAAGAGAAGAATTTGATACTGATGAAGGGAAGAAAGTTTCCGATTCCAAGAAAGTGACATAGGTGCGCTTGGTGGTAGGGTCATAGCAACGATATCCTTTTTTATGTGTGGCATACCCCAAAAAAATACAACGAACTGCGCACGGATCAAGTTTGTGCGTTGATTTCTATGTAGATGAACGAAGGCGACACATCCAAAGATTCGTGGAGGAATCAACAAAATAGAAGGCAAGGAAACATGGTTAGAAAGAACCTGTAATGGGGTCTTAAAATTCAGCACTTTCGAAGGCATACGATTTAATAAATGCACTGCTGTGACAACAGCATCATCCCAGTATCTATTAGGCATATGCGCTCCAATCAATAGTGCACGGGCTATTTCTAAGATATGCCTATTCTTCCGTTCGGCAATCCCATTTTGTTGTGGTGTTTTAGTGCACGAAGTTTCATGGAGAAGGCCATGAATATCAAAGTAAGCTTGAAATTGATGATTAACATATTCGCCACCGTTATCAAAACAAAGAATCTGAGTTTTAGCTGAAAACTGAGTCTGAATCATTGCATGAAAAGATCGAAAAACACCAAGCACTTCATCTTTATGTTTCAACAAATACAGCCAAGTCATTCGAGTGCAATCATCGACAAATGTCACAAACCAACGAATGCCAGAATAAGTGGTAATTGGAGAGGGTCCCCAAACATCAGAATGGATTAAGGCAAAAGGAATATCACATTTATTCAAGCTTATTGGATAAGGAACACAATGACTTTTGGCTAAAATGCAAGTATCACATTTAAACTCTGAACTGTGGAAATTGGAAAATAAATCTGGAAACAAGTACTTCATATAACCAAATGACGGATGCCCCAAACGACGATGCCAGAGCCAAACTTGTCTCTCCTTGACAGTAGTTGTGTATTGCATATTATTCGCTTTACCCGGACTGAAATCATCCATGTAATACAAACCCCCCCTCTTAGTACCACGCCCAATGATCTCCTTGGTGAGAATATCCTGAAGTAGACAAAAGGTAGGATAGATTAGTGCAACACAATTTAGTTCCTCAGTAGCTTGACCTACATACATCAATTTATTTGAGAGAGATGGAACTAGTAGAGTATTAGATAAAGAGAGTGAGGGTGATAAAGCAACAGTTCCAGCTCCTGTAACCGGATAGGTAACCCCATTAGCATTAGCAATACTAGTTCGCCGTGGTTGAGTGATCTGGATAATTCTATTGTCCCGTCTCCATCTTCCTCCTTGTCTATACCAAATGTGTTTTATGTTCCTCATTTATCTCTTAGTCTTATTTCTATTAGTCAATTGTCTGATTCCGGCTTTGATGTCTTGTTCTCTTCTTCTGGCTGTGTTGTGCAGGATCAGATGTCGAAGAAGCAGATTGGGACCGGGCGTAGAGTTGGCGATCTATATGTTTTGGAGACTTTGCATGTTCCTATTGAGTCTACCACCACTGTTATGTCATCCTTTTGTTTAAATCAGGAGTCTTCCCCTTTTTATCTTTGGCACTCTCGCTTAGGGCATTTATCTAGTGAACGTTTGAAACTTTTACTTAAGTCTGGCTATTTGGGAAACATTTCTGCAAGCGATATCTCTGAATCCAGTGGTTGTAAGTTGGCCAAAATGTCTGCTTTACCTTTTAATAGAAGTACTTCTGTTTCTACTTCTCCATTTCAGCTTGTTCATACAGATTTGTGGGGTCCTTCCCCAATTGCTACTAAAGGTGGTTCTCGATATTATGTCTCTTTTGTTGATGATTATAGTAGGTTTACATGGGTATATTTGTTGACACGCAAGTCAGAGTTTTACCAAGTATATCGCAATTTTCACTCCATGGTTCAAACTCAGTTTTCAACAGAAATCAAAGTTCTTCGCTCTGACTTAGGTGGAGAATACTCTCTTGTTGAATTCACACAATTCTTAGCTTCTCTTGGCACCATTCATCAATCTTCTTGTACCGACACTCCCGCTCAAAACGGGCGTGCTGAACGCAAGCATCGTCATCTTTTAAATACTGCACGGTCTCTTCTTCTTTCCTCTTCTGTGCCTGCCGCCTTTTGGGGCGAGGCTATGCTCACTGTAGCTTATCTTCTCAATCGGATGCCTACTCCGCTTCTCTCTGGTTCCTCCCCTTATGAACAATTCTTTGGTCAGGTTCCTAACTATTCTCTTCTTCGTGTGTTTGGCTCCACTTGCTTTGTCCTTCTCCCTAAAAAGGACCGCACTAAGCTTAGTGCTCGTAGTGTCTTATGTGTCTTCTTGGGGTATGGAATCCAACAAAAGGGTTACCGTTGTTATGATCCCGTGGCCCGAAAGTTGTATGTGTCTCGGCATGTTACTTTTCTCGAACGTCTCCCCTTCTTCTCTCTTCCATCCAAACCTGTTAGTGTTGTCAAAGAGGATCTTGTGCATATTGATCCATTCCCCGTGGATGTTCCTATAGATGAGTATGTTCGTACCCTCGAAGTGTCTGATATTCCCATTGCCCCTCCTGCTTCTTCTAGTTCCAACCGCATTCCTCCTCTTCCCAAGCATTATGTCCGTCGCAATCGTACGACTCCTTGTCCTCCCTCTGCTTCGGAAGACTCTGATCCACCAGAACGCCGGTATCCCTCTCGTGATCGTCGTCCATCGGTAAAACTTCTTGGCTTTACTAATACTTGTTTTTCCTCTTCTTATCGCAATTTCTTATCTCGCATACATACTCATTTTGAACCTCGCTCTTACAAAGAAGCTTGTAATGATCCTAACTGGGTGACTGCCATGAATGACGAGCTCACTGCTCTTGCTAATACTCAGACTTGGGACTTGGTTCCTCTCCCGGTTGGTAAGAATCTCATTGGATGCAAATGGGTATACAAAGTAAAGACTCATTCTGATGGTTCTTTGGAGCGGTACAAAGCCCGCTTAGTTGCCAAGGGGTTCTCTCAGGAATATGGTATTGATTACGAGGAGACTTTTGCTCCTGTTGCAAAAATGACATCTATTCGTCTTTTGATTTCTGTGGCTGCTACGCACCAATGGCCTCTCTTTCAGCTGGATGTTAAAAATGCCTTCCTCAATTGTAAAGACCCGTTAATTCGTAAAATTGATTTAAAGGTTTAAAGAAAATAAAAAAAGGATGAGATTGATTTTGTTATTGGAAAGTTGGGGTAAATGTGTTAACTTGTGTACTTGAAGGGTGAATGTGTGATTTGTGCTTAGTGTGTATGTATGGCATATGTGTGTGTGTATGGAATAAAATTCCCAAAATTTCCTCCTCTCACTCCCCGTTCAACTCTCTCACTCTCGGCTCCCATCTCTCTCTCGGCTCTCTCTCAAATTTCACCCGCACAACCCAAAACCCACTCAAAGCAACCTCAAATTCTTCACTCCTCCGCGTATTTCAGCCCGTATTGCTTGGGTTTGAGCTCGGTGGAGGCGTATTTCGTTCGAACTCAAAGATTGGAGCTAGGGCTTGAGAAATCTTCCAAATTCGTTCTTTGATTTTGAGGTAGGAGGTTCTAACTATCAATACATGTTTATGAAGTGTTTCTTGAAGCTCAATTAGTGCCTTGGATCGTTGGTGATGTTGTTGTTATTGTTGTGGCTGAAAAACCCATCTCTGTCTGTCAAAAATCTGCTCGAAACCCATTGTTATCGATAACATTTTAATTGTTATCGATAACACTTTGTTCCGAAGCCCAGAAAATCCAACGTTATCGATACCATTGGTCATTGTTATCGCTACCCTTGGGGCTGGAATTATTTTAACCCAACGTTATCGATACCTTTCTTATTGTTATCGATACCCTCGCGTTTCGACCACGAGTTATCGATACTTTCTCCGTTTGTTATCGATAACAAATTCAAAACTTGCATTGTTTATTCACCTTTGATTTTATTCCATTATTTTAAGCTTCGATCGTTCCTAATCTATTCTAATCACCTCCCGAGTAATTCTCAACTTAATTACTTGCCATTAACCGAATCAATTGGTTAACTTTTGTTGGGACTTGATAGTTACAAAAATACTTTATGAACCAAGGTTGTGTTTCGAACGGCATATCCGAACAGCGTGATAAATTTTGATACTTTCCGAACGCGACGAGAACACCTCAGGACTCATCGACGGGTGAGTGCCTGGCAGAGGACATCGGGGTCCTTTAATTGGCCCGGCAGGAGCTATATGCTCATAATAGATATTTCAGGACCACCCTTTGGGCAAGGTGCCTGGCAGAGGACATCGGGGTCCTTTAACTGGCCCGGCAGGAGCTACGGCTCATGACACTTGTACGAGACACATGTTGACACTTGGTGTTTTCAAAAGGTACACGTTGAGACGCATGATTGGTTTTGAAAATGAAAGGTTGGGTTGAAATCGCCATTGTTGTTCGTCCGTTGGACCTTGTTGTCTTTGATCATCTTATTTTCTTTCCTACATTTCATATGCATATATTGCTAGATTAGAACTTTCTACTGGGCTAGTGTAGCTCAGACCTTCTTTCTTTTCAGGTTCAAACTTGGGACAATAGCTGCATGTTTGGATTGCTTGGATGTGAGAATTATTTTGAAAGCTAACATCGTGGAGTTACCGAGTCATCTTTGTGATCTTTTTTTTGAAAGATGTATTTGTAACTCTATTATCAATTATTTGATTAAGAAATATTGTAACTTCTAAACTTTCTTTTGACATTCGGTGATTATGTTAATTTGGGCCTCAATGCCAAAAATTGTAATCTTTTGGACATTCTTGGTGAAGGAAGTGAAAGCGTAAGATGGAAATGTCAAATGCTTTTGGGGTATTATTCGGATTATTGTGAGGTTTCTATTTATGAAAATCTTTTATAATTTATGTTGAAAATCGAGGGTGTGACATCAATGGTCATCTATCTGAGGAAGTTTATATGCGTCCTCCTCCGGGTCTCCCTCATGCCACCGGCCTTGTTTGTCGCCTCTGTCGTGCTCTATATGGGCTCAAACAGTCCCCTCGTGCTTGGTATGCACGTTTTCATGATGTGGTTTTACAGATTGGTTTTCAGCCTAGCACTCATGAATCTGCTCTTTTTGTTCGTCGCACTTGATAAGCACCCGATAATGTAATAAAGGGTGCGCTAGTGTCTAGTCTTAATTACTTTCCTCGCTTTATTAATTGTTTTTAGTTACTTTTGCTCGTAAGGTAGTTTGGTTGTGTTTTGTAGAAAATCATTCCAAAACAGATATTTTAAAGCCCAAGGCGTGCCAATTATTATTCGGACCCGAAGGTGACCCGACGAGATGAATGGCCAAGAAAAAAAGAGCAAGGAACAAGTGTTGGAGTACTTAGCCTTTTGGTATCAATACCAGGGAATCATTATTCCCATGAAGTACCAAGTGAATGTCCATTAAACATGTTGGGAACCAAAAGTCAAAGGAAAAGGCTCGGCATTGATTGAACTTAATATTGTTTATTGGTACCAAAGGGTTTCTTCAGCAGCAACAGCTTCAATCCGTTCGGCATCGATGGACAACAATTAATCCAATCGGTACCGAGAGTCCAATTGTAAAGGCAGCCGAGAATCTCATGCTTCAGCCCTTAACTACTTCGGCATCGATGGCAAAGATATGGGACATCGGTACCGAGAGCTTAAATGCATTTTAAGGCCATTGCCATCGGTACCGAGAGCTTACGAAGGGATCTTCAGAGCATCTTCTTAGAATATTCCATCCGCGTACCTTGGAGTATTTATAGGCATGATGTCATTTTGTACAAAGAATTAGAGAATTAGATTTGCTTACATTTTTAGATCTAGAGCTAGATTTCAAATTGTTCTTCGTGTTCTTGAAGTGTTCTTATTTTTCCAGCCTTTATTTCTGCATTTTCTACCTTAGTAAGTTAATTTTGACTCTTTTCTCCTTTATTAAAGTTGTTTATTTTCTCCCGATCTATCTTTCTAGCTAGCTTTCTTTTAGTGTTGTGTTTCAAATATGTTTAGTAGATTTTTACTTGCTCTTATCTTCATAGATATGTGTGAGTAGTTTCAAGGGTTAGGTCATGGGATGATTAGCATCCCATGACTTGAGTAAAGATTGCATTTTTCACCAATAAAGTTTGCAACTTTGGGTCGGAAATTGATGTGGGGCTTGGATTTGTTTGTCAAATTACCGAGGTGTTAACCTCCTTGATCATGTGTAGGTAAGAGTCTCGCCTACTTACCACACATGATGCTTGGAGCTCTGACGCTCGAGGTGTTTGCTAAATAGATTCTATAGCTAGCTTGATTTTCGAACCATCTTATCTTCCGGGTAAAACCGTGTATTTTGGATGGAAAAATGTAGTTTAGCTCGAGTCGTGGGTGTTGATTGTTCCTAGACCTAATCCGCTTTTTCTCTAGTTTATTCCCTCTTTAATTTAGCCTTTTTATTTCCACCGCAAACGTAACACCAAGTTGGCTGACTAAAAGCCGGAAACCATACTTGCATCTACAATCCAGAAAAGCCGTATTATTTATCCCTTGGGTACGATCCCGGACTACCGGATTTACTATGCTTCAATCAGACGATGATGCCCTACGCTTGGGGTGACCTCTTGGATATACATCGAGAGGTGCGAAGCATTTTTGGCGCCGTTGCCGGGGATTTCTTATTATGGCTTTATGGAGGCTCGACAAACCATTGTGAGTATCCCGCTTCTTTCTTTTAGTTAGTAGTTCATTTGTTAGTTGCTCGTATCTAATTCGGTGGATACCTCTAACCTGGTTTCATGCCAAACTTGAGGTGTAACGAAGCCGGAGTAGATATTGAGTTAGTTAGTTAGTTAGTTTCATTTAATCTGCATTGTTGAGCCGAGGCGGTGGCATAACCCCTCGCACTTTCTGTTTCTGTTTGTCTTGTTGAGGTGGCGGCCTAGCCCCTCCGGTCTGTTAGTTTGCTGGTAGATTAGTTGGTAGTTTTGCTTGTTTATGCCTGTTGTGTATCGGAGCCCAAATTCCAATCGGCTTCACCGTTCTTCATCGCCTCCGAGAATCCGTAGCATTGTCAGGGCGTATCCTGCCCACTCTCCACCGCGCAAAATTAATCGAAATCGCAATCGAAAAGGCCCAATGGCCGACGAAGTTCCAGTTCGCACTCTCCGTGATTATTTGAATCCAGAAAGGGCTCCTTCTGTATCGCCTATCGTTATACCTACTCCGACTGTTGGGACTACATTTGACTTCAAGTCTGAGTATCTTCGGGTTATTCCAGAGTTTCGGGGGCGGGAATTGGAGGATCCTTATTTGCATATCCGGGAGTTCGAAAATATTTTGCATTCCATTTGTCCCGCTCAGAATCAACTTGATCAAGCTCGCTTGAAGTTGTTTCCCTTCACTCTCAAGGATAAAGCGAAGCAATGGTTCAATTCCTTGAAGCCTAGATCCTTGCGCAATTGGGGTGAAGTTCAGGATGCTTTCACTACAAAGTTCTTCCCAGCTAGCAGGGCCAAATTGCTTATTGATCAGATTCAAATGTTCAAGCAAAGGGATGGAGAGACGTATCACAAGTATTGGGAGCGCTACAAAGATTTGCTTATGTCAGTTCCACATCACAACCTCCCATTATATCTTAGAGTTAACTATTTTTACACGGGATGTTCTCAAGAGAGCAAACAACTCTTGGATACAATGGGTGGTGGAGATTTTATGGGAAAGACACCAGAAGATGGTTGGGACTTCTATGAGATACTAGCGGAGAAGACTCAGACTTGGCAGCTTGCTGATCCGGGGGATAGGGCGATGTTCAACCAAGGCCCTTCAGGTTCTGGGAAGTTTTCTATTTCGGAGCATACGGCCTTTGAAACACGTTTGGAGGAGATTTCTCGTAAATTGGATAAGTTGGAGATTAAGAGTGCTCAGTCTCAAGAAGTGAAAGCGGTACGCCAAGTGGAACGCCAAGTGGAGGAAGTGTGCGTTATTTGTGAGATGGTGTGCCATTCTACAGAATCTTGCCTTAATATCCCTGCCTTGAAGAATGTGATAAATGGGATTGTCCCAGAAGAGGTGCATGCTGTGCAAAGATTTGACCCTTATTCTCAATCCTACAACTCGGGGACTCGACAACATCCCTCTTTCCGTTGGGGTCAATCAAATGAGGGAAGCTCTTCTCAAATGCAACCTCCTGCTCAACAGTTGCCTTGGAAACAACAAGCTCAGAATGCCTTCCGTTTTCCTCAAGCTCAAGCTCCACTGGGGTTTGCTCCTCCTGCTCCATTTCCTCAAGCAAGTCAATTCCAACAGCAGCCTACTCAATTTCAACAACCTTCTCAGTTTCAACAACAACCCCCTAAGCGTTCTTGGGAAGAGCAATTTGGTGCACTCTTGCAAGGCCAGAATACTTTCAATGAGCAACAGACCCAAATGATGAATGATATTCGGAATCAATTGGGCAAATTGACAACCACTGTGGGGATATTACAGCAAGAAAAAGGGAAATTCCCAACACTGCCTCAACCCAACCCGCAATCAACATCCAGTCAGACTTCCCAGGGTGTGCACTTTGCTAGCTCCTCGGTGATTTTCCCCGAGCAAGCAAAGGCGATAATCTCTCTTCGAAGTGGAAAAGTGGTCGACAACCAAGTGAAGATGCCTTCGGATCCTATCTTGTTATCTCCCCCTATTGATCAGTCAAGTCCAACAATCCTTGGGGAATCTCCCAAGGAGGCAAGTGAGGAAGCTCTAGAAGAAAGGGAGAAGGAAAAGGGTAAAGAGAAGGAAAGTGTACCGGACCCTCGAGTTGTTCCAACACCGGCACCTTATCCTCAACGCTTGAAGGCTTTGGCTAAACCGAATCTTAATGCGGAGTTGCATGAGTTGTTCAATCAAGTGAAGATCAATATTCCCCTTATGGATGCGGTCAAGCAAATCCCCTCTTATGCTAAGTTTCTTAAAGATCTATGTACTCGAAAGCGGAAGTTGAACGTTCAAAAGAAGATCTTCTTGACCGAACAAGTGAGCTCCATTATTCAGACGAACATTGCACCAAAGTACAAAGATCCGGGGAGTCCCACCATTGCAATCACCATTGGAAATAAGCGTATCGAACAAGCCTTGCTCGATCTTGGAGCAAGTGTCAATCTACTTCCGTTCTCCGTCTATCAAGAACTTGGGTTGGGGGAGATGAAGCAGACTCGAGTCACCCTTCAGTTGGCCGACCGGAGTGTTCGCATTCCAAGGGGGGTAGTGGAAGATGTCTTGGTGCAAGTTGGTCAGTTTATCTATCCAGTGGACTTTGTGATTCTTGACACGACTCCGACCGACTCTTGTGCCACTTCTACTCCGGTGATTCTTGGGAGACCCTTTTTAGCCACGGCGGATGCAGTTATAAACTGTCGGAACGGAATGCTTAACATGACCTTCGGTAACATGAAGATGGAGGTTAATGTTTTTAATCTAGGCAGTCAAATGGGGGATGCTGAAAATGTGAATGAAGTGAGCTTTATTGACTCGTTGGTGGAGGAACATGTGGATGAGCTGCTTTATAGTGATCCTTTGGAAGTCGCTCTTACAGCCGAAGAGGCTAAATTTCTCGAATCTTGTTTGTATGCTTTGCTGGATGAGGATGAAGCTTGCGCACTAAATGCTTGGACCCCGAAATTTAAAGAGTTTGAAGAGCTACCATCGATAGAGAAGAAGGTTCTTCCCTCTCTTGTGGATCCCCCTTTATATGATGATCCGGGGGGAAAATGTCTCACCGCTAAAGTTGTCTATTGTGATAATCCGTTGGCAAAACCTCTCACCGCCAAGGAAATGGATACCGAAGTGGATTATTTGTATGCGTGTTTGGCTAAACAAGATGCTTATGGACCAATCTTTGACGAGTTGGAGCCCATGGAAGCTACAATTGTCCCTTCGAGTTCTTCGTGCCTTGATCCTCTCACCGTGGATGTTGAGGTAGATTCCTTGAACTCTTTGTTAGAAAAACAAGATGCATGTGAGCCTATTCTTGAGAAGTTTCCAATCATAAAAGTAATTGATTTTCTTGGTATTGATGATTTTCTTGTGGTTTATCATCCTTATATTGTAGATTTTGTCAACAACTTGAAAATTGATTTTGTTTGGGCTATGCACTTGGAGGAACTCAAGTGTTTAAAACGAATTCGGCAATTACTTTTCTCTAAGTATCTTATCTTGTGGCATGGTCGAGTTCAATTTTTGGTGAAGAGTGTAGCTTGGAGTGCTCTGTTTCTTTTAATAGTTATTAATGGCGTGCTAAATGTCTGTACATATGTGTTTTTGTTTCTTGCTTTGTCGTGTTTTGTCTAGCTTTGCATGTTTTGTTTTGTCATGTTTAGTCTTGCATGTTTAGCATATGTTCTGTGTTTTGAATAAAGTCTTAGAGACGTTTCACATGAAAAGATTTCACCAACGTGTTAGTGTAAAAAGGGCTTTCATTAGTTCTTCTTGGTAATAGTTTGTCGTTAATGATCCATGCTCTCTGAATAGGCCCCTATCAGTGGCAACTTTGGTCTTTGGGTGAGGTGTGATATTGCCTGGAGTGCACGCTAGGTTGTATCTTATCTTGCTTTGTTTTGATCGTAGGGGACGCTGAACTTCATTGTTTGGCGAGGTCGAGCGATAAATTTTATTACGGGCGCTAGCATAACAAATTCTCAACGGTCTAGTATAGCCACCCATTGCTTACCACACCGGTAAGGGATGGGAAGAAAAGTATGACTCGTTTGATCGCGTGATGATCGGGTGGTGCATTGCATTGCATTCTGTTTTGCATGTTTCTAATTGTTTTGCATGATCTTTTGTGTTTTTCTTTGTTATCTGTTTTTATTTTGGTTTGGTTTGAAGCCGGACAACACGGGCCGGTGGTACTAATGTCATTTGTTTGTGGAAAGTCTTTCTCTTAAGTCTTCTGCAGGGTTTATTTGCTACCACACCAGCCTTGGTAGTTTGGGTCTAAAGCCGGGGTGAGTGAGGCATTCAAGAGCCCTAAGCATGGGTGCGGCTGTGCGCCGCGGTTATTAGTCCGATAAAGCTTTGGATATGGCCCAGTGTGACTAGCTTTGGTTTCGAGTGAGCAAAACCGAAAGAGTAACACCTGGAAGCATCTATACGGACTGGAGCAAGCATTTGACATGAAATCCTCCTACTTGGTCGAGGTATTTAGGGGTTGACATTCCCCTTGGACGGTACATTCGCGCACTTTTTCCTTCCTTCGCTCTTGTTCCTAATGCTATGAGGGCATAGCATCGCTTTAAGTTGGGGGGAGGGGTTAGCTTATGTGCTATTTGTTTGCTAGTTGCTAGAAATTTTGAAAAATTTTGAAAAATCCAAAAACAATAAAATTTGAAAATCCAAAAAATGAGAAAATTGAAAATTTCAAAAATAAATAAAGGTTTTTAACTTGCAATTCTTTCCTTTTATCATGTTTTTAGCTCTTTTTCGTAACTTGTTGCATGCTCAATAATTGAAAGGTGGCAAGAGTTCGTAGCAATCCTAAGAAATTCGGTGCTTCTCAAATTTGCATGTTTAGTTGGAAATTGAACGGTTTAGGTTTTGAGTAAAGTTTTTGAGCAAGCTTTGGCCGTATCCCCACCTTTTTCAATCCAATAAAATGCTCGTAGTTAGGTGAATAATCGCATGTCTATCTCTAGTTGTGTTTAAATGTCGATTTTCAATCATTTTGGAATCCAAAGCGCGCTTAGGAGAAGATACAAGGCATTCTTTGCATGATCATACCACAAATGAGTCCCCTTGTCCTGTTTTGCAACCTGTTATTTCTCCAATTCGTTGTTTAACCTAGGCGACCGGTTGTTTGGAGGGTTATTGGGATATGTGTTCATTGTTCAAAGGTGTTTTGGGGGTGTTTGATAGGTGATTTCATTGTTCAAGGAGATTTGGGGGTGGTGTGAAAATAATAGAAGTGGTTGGAATGCGAAAAGGCAAAAAATTGATACATGATTTTCTATCTCTCCTCTCTTGCTACAAAAGCAAATGCCCCAAATTTTCAACTTCCTCTCCAAAAAGCCCCAAAATTGGCTCCAATCTCTCTTACTACAAATCTCACCTCAAATGACCCGATTTCTCAAAGAAAAAAAAAAAAGAGAAAAGAAAAAGAAGAATAAAGATCAAAGAAATACTATGAAAGAGAAAAAGTGAATTTGAAAGAGGGTTGAATACTTTGATAAGAGAATTGGATTGACTTATGGGCTAGTATTCATTCCGGATGAGAAAGAATCTGATGGAAAGGGGGAGTTGGAGGCTCAATACCGTGGGAAGCCGGATGAGGATGGTGACTAGTTGTGAAGGAGTTGGTGGTAGTAGTTTTTCTTTACTGTAGTAGTTAGT
Source organism: Rhododendron griersonianum (assembly GCA_018127125.1). NCBI lineage: Eukaryota > Viridiplantae > Streptophyta > Magnoliopsida > Ericales > Ericaceae > Rhododendron > Rhododendron griersonianum. Next base: position 50,244,613 of record CM030789.1, on the reverse strand, counting down.
TGATATTGGTTGAGCCGGTTTGGCTTTAGCTTGGTTGTTTTATTTGTTGGCGGCGGTCATTTGGGTAGTTGACCTTGTTAGTATAGACCGTCGCCCATTTGTGCTAACCCTTTCTTGAATACCAAGGTCATTATAAGCTTGAAAAAGTCCTTAGTTGATCTTTTGCGCGCTTGGATTCCTTTATGATTGACTATCTGATATTTGCATAATTAGTTGTATAGCTTGCTTTCCTTTCGTTATCCAATAATCATCTGTTAGTTTTCAATTCTGTTGAATAAAGTGCTTTAGTTGTTTAAGGCGTAGTTTTCCTTTTTCGCTATTGCCTGCCTGTCAAGCACTTCTTTCGGTGGATATGGTTTAGTCTGAATTCGCAAGGTTTTGTGTCCCGTATCCTCCCATTGTTCGAGGACACGAACCTTTTTAGCTTGCTCTTAGACTTGCTTGATACTTAGCTTGTTTGGTTTGATGCTGAAACTGTGAGTTGCAGAAATGAAATAAAAAGCCGGATTGTTTAAACTCTTGTTGGTTTACAATGTTGAGCATGTTCTAAGTTATGGTTGCGGAATGAATTGCAAGTTACTAGTTTTTAAATGTTTTGCGTTTTATTTGCTAGGGACTAGCAAACCTCAAGTTGGGGGGTGTGATAAGCACCCGATAATGTAATAAAGGGTGCGCTAGTGTCTAGTCTTAATTACTTTCCTCGCTTTATTAATTGTTTTTAGTTACTTTTGCTCGTAAGGTAGTTTGGTTGTGTTTTGTAGAAAATCATTCCAAAACAGATATTTTAAAGCCCAAGGCGTGCCAATTATTATTCGGACCCGAAGGTGACCCGACGAGACGAATGGCCAAGAAAAAAAGAGCAAGGAACAAGTGTTGGAGTACTTAGCCTTTTGGTATCAATACCAGGGAATCATTATTCCCATGAAGTACCAAGTGAATGTCCATTAAACATGTTGGGAACCAAAAGTCAAAGGAAAAGGCTCGGCATTGATTGAACTTAATATTGTTTATTGGTACCAAAGGGTTTCTTCAGCAGCAACAGCTTCAATCCGTTCGGCATCGATGGACAACAATTAATCCAATCGGTACCGAGAGTCCAATTGTAAAGGCAGCCGAGAATCTCATGCTTCAGCCCTTAACTACTTCGGCATCGATGGCAAAGATATGGGACATCGGTACCGAGAGCTTAAATGCATTTTAAGGCCATTGCCATCGGTACCGAGAGCTTACGAAGGGATCTTCAGAGCATCTTCTTAGAATATTCCATCCGCGTACCTTGGAGTATTTATAGGCATGATGTCATTTTGTACAAAGAATTAGAGAATTAGATTTGCTTACATTTTTAGATCTAGAGCTAGATTTCAAATTGTTCTTCGTGTTCTTGAAGTGTTCTTATTTTTCCAGCCTTTATTTCTGCATTTTCTACCTTAGTAAGTTAATTTTGACTCTTTTCTCCTTTATTAAAGTTGTTTATTTTCTCCCGATCTATCTTTCTAGCTAGCTTTCTTTTAGTGTTGTGTTTCAAATATGTTTAGTAGATTTTTACTTGCTCTTATCTTCATAGATATGTGTGAGTAGTTTCAAGGGTTAGGTCATGGGATGATTAGCATCCCATGACTTGAGTAAAGATTGCATTTTTCACCAATAAAGTTTGCAACTTTGGGTCGGAAATTGATGTGGGGCTTGGATTTGTTTGTCAAATTACCGAGGTGTTAACCTCCTTGATCATGTGTAGGTAAGAGTCTCGCCTACTTACCACACATGATGCTTGGAGCTCTGACGCTCGAGGTGTTTGCTAAATAGATTCTATAGCTAGCTTGATTTTCGAACCATCTTATCTTCCGGGTAAAACCGTGTATTTTGGATGGAAAAATGTAGTTTAGCTCGAGTCGTGGGTGTTGATTGTTCCTAGACCTAATCCGCTTTTTCTCTAGTTTATTCCCTCTTTAATTTAGCCTTTTTATTTCCACCGCAAACGTAACACCAAGTTGGCTGACTAAAAGCCGGAAACCATACTTGCATCTACAATCCAGAAAAGCCGTATTATTTATCCCTTGGGTACGATCCCGGACTACCGGATTTACTATGCTTCAATCAGACGATGATGCCCTACGCTTGGGGTGACCTCTTGGATATACATCGAGAGGTGCGAAGCAGCACTTCTCGTGGTTTGGTTCTCATCTTGCTCTATGTTGACGACATGATCATCACTGGGTCTGACTCTGCTGCTATTGATGAAGTGAAACATCACTTGTTTCACGAATTTGAGATGAAGGACTTGGGACTTCTTCGGTATTTTCTTGGCATTGAGGTTGCCTCCTCTCCAAAAGGTTATCTCTTGACTCAGACTAAGTATGTGACTGACATTCTTCATCGTGCTCAACTTACTGATTCCAAAAACGTTGATACTCCCATTGAGTTACATGCCAAGTTCTCTGATTCTGATGGGGTTCCTCTTGCTGATCATACCGAGTATCGTGAGCTTGTTGGTTGTCTTGTTTATCTCACTGTCACTCGGCCGGATATTGCCTATGCTGTGCATATTGTTAGTCAGTTTGTTTGTGCCCCTCGGTCTACTCATTGGGCTGCCTTGCTTCGTATCCTTCGTTATGTTCGGGGCACCATGTTTCAGTGTTTATTTCTCTCTTCCTCTTCTTCCGATTTGACTCTCCGGGCCTATGCCGATGCTGATTGGGCAGGTGATATCTCTGATCGAAAGTCAACCTCTGGCTTCTGTGTTTTCTTGGGTGATTCCCTTATTTCCTGAAAAAGCAAGAAGCAATCCGTTATTGCTCGTTCCACTGCGGAAGCTGAGTATCGTGCCATGGCCCATGCCACCTCAGAAGTTGTTTGGCTCCGCTGGCTTTTATCGGATATGGGTGTCACTGTCTCCTCTCCTACACCTCTCTTTTGTGACAATAAAAGTGCCATTCAAATTGCCCATAATTCAGTTTTTCATGAGCGCACGAAGCATATTGAAATTGATTGTCACTTTGTTCGCCATCATCTCCAATCTGGCGCAATTGCTCTTCCTTTTGTCTCCTCCTCTCTTCAGTTAGCCGATTTCTTCACCAAGACGCACACCACCGCTCGGTTTCGCTTCCTCCTTGGCAAACTCTCGATGCTTTCCGGGCTCGCATCATGAGTTTGAGGGGGGGTGTGAATATATAATGTTGTTTGGGTTCTTTTGTAAAGTTATTTTATGTTAAGGGTAGTTTAGTCATTATAGTTTTAGGGCTTTTGTAACTTGAATCAAGTGAGAAGACGGCTGTAACTGTAGAACATCACTCCGAATCTTAAGTATAAACTCCGAATCAAGTGAGAAGACGGCTGTAACGAGTAACTAGCTTGGATTGAATTGTATTTCTGTATGTCAACCGCACAGTCCATTGGATTAGGACGGCGGAAATCGATTTCTCTCCACAAGCCTTGAAGATCATTGTAATATTTTTCAATGGATCCTCCGGCTTGTCTCATCCTAGTTACTCGTCTTTTTAGATCATACACTTGGGAGGTGTCAGTCCCATCGAAATAAGTCGTAGCAATAGAATCCCATACCATTTTTGCAGTTGGAAAGCGAATGAAATTGCTGATCAAGGCCGGGTCCATAGAGTTGATCAGCCACCCCTTGACAACTGCGTTTTCGGTTCTCCATTTTCGGAAAGTCGGGTCTGTCGATTGAGGCTGTTGAATGTCTCCATTGATGTATCCCAATTTGTCTTTGCCAGAGATATACATCTCAAGGACTTGGGACCATAAGGCATAGTTGGTGCCATCCAACTTAATGCCGATTGGTGCAGCGGAGGATTCATAGCTTGGTGTGTGGATTTGGGTCTGATTTTTTGGTAAGACTTCCGCCATCCTTGTCGTCAAGCCTTCTAAGATGGAGTCAGTAGAGTTTCCGCCATGTTCCACCACATCAGATGGTTGAACCATAGTTTTTCGATCAGTTTTGGGTTTTTTCTGGTCAAGGTTCGATTGTAGCAAAAATCCTAGGATCTTGCTCTGATACCATGTGTAGAAAAGGGAGTCTTTTCTATATATTTTTCTTTACAAGAATGAATACAATTATATAGCAGTCGTACAAAGAGAAAGTTTAGGAAGCTATATTAGGATGTACACTGTCTAAGGCTGATATCATGGTTGACCCTTGAAAGAAGGGATTTCATATCCAAAATTGATCCTCCAATTTCTCCAATTGACAACTCACGCGAACAGTTGCTTTGCTTGTAGTTTTGTTTGGGATGTTTTAGAGGGTGTTGCATGTGGTTTAATTTGGTTTTGGTGTTTTTGGTTGGCTTCTTGCCTTCCGTTTTGGGTTTGGTTCTCGGGTGGCGTTTATGCCAGTGTGCCCGTGATCTATTGAATCTCGGTAATCTTTTCCAAAGATTTATAAAATCTTTTTTGCCAATCAAAAAAAAAAAAAAAGTTTGAGTCCAAAATGTCCACACTGTAAAGACTATGTATTGTCGAAATGCTGCAGTATTAGCTCCTCTACCAGTTCCTATTGTATGATCATCTTTTATTATGAGAATACGTATCGAATCCCTCGCGAGTGTTGATTCTGTTGATTAAAACCCGAGCTAGCTAGGGAATGTGCAAAACATGTATTACTGCATTCTGTAACGCGATCAGTGTAACTCTTTGTATGTAATTCTCCTACCGCTTTACAATAAAAACAAAGTTTTCTCCCACTATGTCTGTGGCAGGCACCATAAAGTATTATACTCCTTTAAAACGATGTTACGCCCTTTTGCGGTGAAAGGTACGACGGGTGATTTTGAAATGTCATGCATCATGAGGTGAAAAATATTAAACCTCTTCATTGTGAATGTGATGCCTTTTGTGGTTTTAATTTGCCCCGGCCCTTGTGGTTTTGTGATGCCTACCTACGGGTAATGTTGTGCATGTTTGTGGTGAAAAATTTTAAATCTCTTCATAGCGAATGAAATGCCTTATTTTGACATTAATTTGTTACTGCCTTTGTGGTTTTTTGATGCCTACCTACGGGTAACGTTATGCATAATATCGACTCTTTTATTTATTAGAATATGTTTGGCTATCCTAACTTAAGGTCTACCCAATTGAATTGCTTGGGTCCATGGCTTCAAATTGGAGATGTAAAATTTTTCTAAGGCTTAGGTGACATTTTGGCATTCCAAATTTGACATCAAATCCCTCCTCTCCAACGCTAATGTCGAATTTAAAGGCATACCAAGCAGTTAACCGCTAGAATTTTAACCAAAGTTTTGAAAGGAAAGCAAACTTGGCATTCACTGGTTTGGCTTCAAATTTGGCAGAAGTTTGCATCACTTCAAATCACTTCCAGTTCACAGAGCTCTATCTGAGTTGGATCTTACCCACAGGTATGTCATCAATCGCAGACAGATTGCAATGATTTTTATACAAAACTCCAGTTTTCTTTTCAGGGAGAGTTACTCTCTGGTCCATTATACCTATTTTGAAACCCATTAGGTTCTCCAAACTATTTTGAAACCCACGAGGTCCACCTTGATAAAAATACCTTGGCCGCAAAGAATTACTCATGGCCACAAATAATTACTCATGGCCGCCAAGGATTACTCTTGGCCGTGAAGAATTACGCGGCCAGGAGTAATTCTTGGTGGCCAGAAGTAATTCTTCGTGGCTAAGAGTAATTCTTCACGGTCAGGAGTAATTCTTTTCGGCCAGGAGTAATTCTTCGCGGTCAAGAGTAATTCTTTACGGCCAATAGTAATTTGTTGCAGCCAGGAATCGAGCCGAAAACCAACACCACCACCACCACCTTTACTACCCTCAGTCATTGTTGGAATGAGAGTCTCCGAGTTTTTAGAGGGAGGGAGGGAGGTTTTTGTTATAGTATAAGCTTTTTGCCAGACAATAAAATGATACAGGACTTGTTAGATTGTATTAGCAACATGTAATGAGACATGTCTCAGTTGGTCAGTTTGTATTAGCTAGGGTGCTATTTGTTAAATTCTTTGTACATAAGGGTACTTTAGTCATTTGTATTGTAGGGTTGTATATATACTCTTTTTCTCAGTTAATGAAAGAACAAGAGGGATTTTCTACGCTCAATACTCTCTCTCTAAAACTGTACATGGTATCAAAGCATCACGATCTAGGGCACCAGATCTTTTTCCCACCTGGACTCTCGCCGACTACCGGCGACCTCCGGCGAACTTCGGCGAACCCAGGTTGTTCTCGTTTGAGGTCTTTCTGCCTCCGGTTGGACTCGTTTTGAGTATTTTCTGGTGCCGATTGGGTATGTTTTCTGCTGCCTATTGCTTCCAAGATCTGGTATGTGCTCGTTTTTTATGTTTATTGCTGTTGATCATCTCTGTAAGCTTCCGCTACCCCCTCTTTACTTCTGAAAGTATCTGGGTCTGGTTATCCAAGGTCCATTTTCCATGTGTTTCGAAGCCTGTGGTTAGTTTACTCATAACCCACTATTTAGGGGGCGTTTGCTGCAACTGAACAGTGATCCTGGCCTTTTTCTTCTGACTGTACAACGTCTGTTGTGCACTGTTTCGGCATTATTTGGCATTACTCGGTTGTGCTTTGTATTGTTCAGTTGTGAAAATTCTATTTTTCGGCAGTCCACAGTCTTTTTGAGCCTTCAATATGTCAGAGGAGAATCCATTTTCAAAGGAAGAAACTGGTCAGTCTAGTTCAAACAGTGGAATGGGTTATAGTCCTTTTCTTGACAACACTCCGATGGATATCTGCCGCGTCAAGTTAGATGGTTCCAATTATCTACTTTGGTCGCGTGCGTTTACATTGGCTATCACCACTAAGGGCCTCCTACACTACCTTACTGAGAATGTGGTGAAACCCACGGAGGGACCAGATCTCACAAAATGGACCAATCATAATGCCTTGGCCTTGACATGGTTGTTTAATTCGATGTCTCCTACAATTCAGAATAGCTTTATGTATCTTGATACGCCAAAGCAAGTTTGGGATGCCGTGGCAGAGACTTATTCTCAGAAAGGGAATGACGCCCAAATTTTTGAATTGAGAAAGAAACTCAAGGCCGTGGTGCAAAACAATCGACCAGTTGCTGACTATTATGCAGAGATAATGGGGCTCTGGCAGGCTCTTGATTTTTATCAAAGTTATCAACCTGTTTGCGCTACTGATGTTGTTGCTTTCCAACAAATGGTTGGGAAAGATCGTGTTTATGACTTTATGGCAGGTCTTGATGTGAATTATGATCAGCACCGTGGGCATGTGCTGAGTCGTACACCTCTTCCCTCTCTTGGAGAGGCTTATGCAAGTATCCAGCAAGAGGAGACTCGGAGAAATTCTATGGCTCCTCACTTGATGGCAGCCACTCCAGATCACTCAGCCTTGGTATCCATTCCTTTTCCACGAGACGGTAAAACAGGACAGAACCAAGTGAAAGCCAAAGGTATTTCGGTTGATCGAGCCTCACTTCATTGTGACTATTGTGATAAAACAGGTCATACCAAGGAATATTGTTGGAAGTTACATGGTAAACCTAACTCACGGGGACGCCGAGGTGGTCGTAGTGGTGGTTCTGTGCGCTCTTATGCCAATACCACAGAATCTGCTGGTGACTCTATATCTGATGCGTGTGATTCTTTTTCTCTCGAAGAGATGCAAGCTCTCAGGCGGCTAATGAGTAGCCAAGGCCCTCCATCCTCTATAGCTTCTAATTCCACTACTTCCTCCCACTTTGCCAACTCAGGTATACAAGCTAATATTTCAACAGCTTCTATCTTTGTTCCTTGGATAATCGATTCGGGTGCCACGGACCATATGACAGGTTGTTCTTCCTTTTTTGATTCCTACTCCACTTACTCTGGTAAGGACAAAGTTAGAGTAGCTGATGGATCCCTATCTGCTATTTCAGGGAAAGGTTCCATTCGCTACTCACCTACCTTACCTCTTTCTTCTGTTCTCCATGTTCCAAATTTTACTACTAATCTTATATCTGTTAGTAGTCTCACACAATCTTTGAATTGTTCGGTAACATTTTTTCCCACTCATTGTGTCTTTCAGGAACTGGGAACAGGAAAGACGATTGGTACTGGTAGAGCTCAGGATGGCCTGTATTTTTTGGAGTCTGTGCCTTGTTCATCTCTTACACCCTCATCCTTGGGTCATGCTCTTGAGGCGGATACGGGTTCAGCTCTTCCTTTATTGCATCAGTGGCACCGTAGACTTGGCCATCCTTCTTTTGGTGTTTTAGAGAAACTTTTTCCCACTTTAACTAACCGATGTTCTAGAAGTAGGTTCTTTTGTGAAGCTTGTGAACTTGCGAAACATAGACGTTCATTTTATGTTCATCAGAGAAGTGCTTCTCCTTTTATGGTTGTCCACACTGATGTCTGGGGCCCTTCCCCCATTACCTCTATTTCTGGTTATCGCTATTTCGTTACCTTTATTGATTGTCATTCTCGTATAACTTGGGTGTATCTACTTCGAGCAAAAAATGAAGTTTCTCATGCTTTCAGTCTTTTCATAAGATGGTGCACACACAATTTGATACCAACATCAAGATACTTCGTTGTGACAATGGGACTGAATATATGAACGGTGCCTTCAAGTCATATCTTGATGGCAATGGCATTCTTTTCCAAACTACTTGTGTAGATACACCGCAGCAAAATGGAATCGCGGAAAGGAAGAACCGGCATCTTGCTGAGGTGGCTCGCTCTCTTATGTTTACTATGAATGTTCCTAAACATTTTTGGGGCGAGGCCATCCTTACAGCTTCTTATCTTATTAATCGAATGCCCTCCAGTGTTCTTCAATTCCGGACTCCCTTGGATTTCCCTCCTGGTAACTTTCGGGTCTCTACTCTTCCTCCTAAAATTTTTGGCTGTGTTTGTTATGTGCATGCTCCTCACCACCCCGGTGGAAAGTTAGATCCTAAAGCTCGCAAATGCATTTTTCTTGGCTATTTCCCTACTCAAAAGGGGTATCATTGCTATGACCCTCTCTCTCGAAAGAAATTTATTTCACTAGATGTCACCTTTTGGGAACACCAACCCTTTTACCCTCTCTCGTACCCATCTCTTCAGGGGGAGAGTTCTAGAGGGGAAGAGATGTTGACATCTCCTAATTCGTGGTTATTTTCCCCAACTGACAGTACAGAGGATAACATTGGTGAGGGGGAGGAGGCATCTCCTAGCCCTAGTAATCCTGAAGGGGAGAGAGAGGAACCTGAATCTGGAGAAAGAATAATGCCGGATGCAAGAGAAAGATTGGACAGACCTGATTTACAAACTTTCACTCGCAAGAAAAAGGGCCAACCTGGTGTATTACCACAGTACCAATCATCATCACCAGTCCTAGTTCCTGACGCTTCAGCTGAGTCTTCTGGTAATTCTCCTTCCTATATATCTCTTCCTTTTGATGATCTTGATGTGCCTATTGCTCATAGGAAGCCAGTTCGAACACATAAAGTGCCGGCTCGATTATGTACCCAACATTCCATTTCGCAATTTGTTTCATATTCCCGTCTGTCACCTTCGTACTCTACCTTTCTGTCTTCTCTTTCTTCTATACCTATTCCACAGGGTTGGAAGGAAGCTTTTGAAACTCCTAAGTGGAAAGAGGCTATGGTAGAGGAGATAAAGGCCTTGAAGAAAAATGGCACCTGGGAGTTAGTGTCTCTTCCTCCGGGAAAGAATGCAGTGGGATGTAAATGGGTGTTCACGGTTAAGCATAAAGCTGATGGCACTGTTGAGAGATACAAGGCAAGATTGGTTGCCAAAGGCTATACTCAGACATATGGCATTGACTATGAGGAAACCTTTGCTCCAGTGGCCAAAATGAACTCTATTCGCACCTTGTTGTCTTGTACTGCTACTCGAAACTGGCCACTACAACAGTTTGATGTGAAGAATGTTTTTCTTCATGGTGATTTGGAAGAAGAGGTGTATATGGATATACCATCTGGTTTTTCTTCCCCTACCACTAAGGGCAAGGTGTGTAGGTTGAAAAAGGCTCTCTATGGCTTGAAACAATCACCTAGAGCGTGGTTTGATAGATTTCTCAAGGCCATGTTGAGATTTGGGTACACGCAGAGTCATGCTGATCATACTATGTTCACCAAGAGGAGTGATGGTAAGATTGCTATCCTTATAGTTTATGTGGATGACATAATTATGACAGGTGATGATGTGAAAGAGCTTCAGATGCTTAAAGTTCTTCTTGCCAAGGAATTTGAAATTAAGGAGCTGGGGGCGATGCAATACTTTCTTGGCATGGAGGTGGCTAGATCTGAGAAAGGGATCTTCATTTCCTAAAGAAAATACATTCTTGATCTCTTGGAGGAGACAGGGATGCTGGGGTGCAAGCCCACCGATACTCCTATTGAGGTCAATCATCATCTTGGCAGCGTGGGAGAGCATGCGGATAAGGAAAGATATCAGAGACTTGTGGGTCGTCTGATATACTTATCTCACACACGTCCAGATATTTCTTATGCAGTGGGGGTTGTCAGTCAGTTTATGCATGACCCCCGTTCTTCTCACCTTGATGCTGTTTATCGTATCTTGAGGTACCTAAAATCCTCTCCAGGCAAAGGTATTTTGTTTTCCAACCATGGTCATTTGAGGTTGGAATCCTTCACTGACGCAGACTGGGCAGGTTCGATTGATGATAGACGTTCTACCTCTGGCTATTGCACTTTCCTTGGCGGGAATTTAGTTACGTGGAGAAGCAAAAAGCAATCTGTGGTAGCGAGGTCAAGTGCAGAAGCTGAGTACAGAGCCATGGCACATGGTATTTGTGAGCTTTTATGGCTTCAAACCTTTTTGCATGATTTGGGAATTGTTGATCACAGTCCTATGAAGCTGTACTGTGATAACAAGGCTGCTATCAATATCGCTCATAACCCTGTTCAACATGATCGGACAAAGCATATAGAGATTGATAGACACTTTATCAAAGAGAAGCTGAGCAGTGGTGTAATATGCATGCCTTATGTGAGATCCGAGGACCAATTAGCTGATGTGTTTACTAAAGATCTTAGTAATAAAGTGTTCCACCATATCCTCTTCAAGTTGGGCATGATTAATATCTATGCACCAACTTGACGGGGAGTGTTAGATTGTATTAGCAACATGTAATGAGACATGTCTCAGTTGGTCAGTTTGTATTAGCTAGGGTGCTATTTGTTAAATTCTTTGTACATAAGGGTACTTTAGTCATTTGTATTGTAGGGTTGTATATATACTCTTTTTCTCAGTTAATGGAAGAACAAGAGGGATTTTCTACGCTCAATACTCTCTCTCTAAAACTGTACAGGACTATATATGTAAGTAAGTGAAGTGAGATTATTACTAAAGGCTGATCGATGTTCCATCATCTCGAACTCACGACCTCACCCTCATGGCCTCATCCGTCATGAGTCTCATGACTCAAACCCAAGAGAAACATAACGCCCCAACGAGTCAAAAAGTTTCTGTTTTTACATGATCACAACTTTTCAGCAAAAGATCAGATGAGCTCTCTTTTTTCTTCTAACCTTATCCTGTCTGTCTCCTATTAATCTATCTACCATTCTACCATATACAGTACTCAAATGAGAATCCTCTGATCGGTGGCTGAATTAAGGATGAGTCTTGCAATAGGTGGGGTCATTGCCCCTTCTTCCGATAGCTATGAGAAAGTTAATTTGTCTGGTGCAATGAATTGGTTATCTTTGGGTCTGAGGGAGATCTGGTGCAATGGATCTGTTACACATATATGAACCCATTAACAATTGATATGACCCCACCCTAGCAACAAATTCAGGGTATAAGTGCACCCCAATTAATTCATGGGAACTCACTCCCATCGTCCACGAAGACGGGGTCCAATTAAAGCCAAAACAATAGTACCCCGTATGGTCAAACCCATAAGATTTGATAGTGCCTGCGAAGTTTCGAGCATGAGGCCTAACGTTTCAAGCCTGAGCCCGATTAAAGCCAGGACAATGCCCGGAGGGTCTAACCCGTTGATATCACATGAGAGATTTCGAACGTGAGGCCTTAGGAGGGGACGATACACAACTTTTCTTCAGAAAATAAGCAAGAAAATTTCGTCGCCTTAAAATTGTTTGAGAGATAATTTAGACTGCGATTTTTTGAAGTGACCGATAATTAACAATGTTAGACGTTGGTTGGATGTGATTCAAAGTCGAGAAAATTTTCGACCGCGTCAACTAATATTCTTGGAGTCACCACTCCAAGTCTCCAACTGAAAAAAAAATTAAAAATCACACCGAAAAAATACTGGAATTGCTTAGAAAAAAAATACTAGAATTGATATTTTTTTGTTACTTTATTTAATTTTTTTCCCATTCTCACTCTCACAATAGGGGGGGGTGTTACACCTTCCGTTAGTTTGGATGGAAAACCTAACGGTTGCAGTTTACTCCAAAACCATAGGGGGGTTATGTGGTCATTAGTTAACGTCAGGGAGGTTATCTGCCAAACGTCCAAACCTCAGGGAGGTAATTCGTACTTTGCCCTTCTTTTTTTTCTGAAAATAAGCAAGAAAATTTCGTCGCCTTAAAATTGTTTGAGACTGCGATTTTTTGAAGTGACCGATAATTAACAATGTTAGACGTTGGTTGAATGTGATTCAAAGTCGTGAAAATTTTCGACCGCATCAACTAATATTCCTAGAGTCACCACTCCAACTGAAAGTATATTCGAAATGTGGTTCTGAGGAAGAACAATCCAACTATTAAGAGTAGTAGTGGAGTACTATATTTGGACCAACATCAACTGATTGGAAATTACTAGCAAAACCAAGTTCATCACCAATATACTGTATGCAATAATAGAGTAATAACTTGACAGAAAACATTTTCAGTGATCAGACCAATACCATCATTTTCCATTTTCCAAATCAAACTTTTCTCCAAATGGTCGGTCCCACCTGTAATTTCATGGGTCCTACTCCGACCTTATATAAAGCCCACCAAGGTGGCCAAGTCTCTCTGCAATACAGAGCTCAAAGCTCTAAACTCAGTCGAGAGAGAGAGAGAGAGAGATGGGGCTGAAAGTCTATGGCCATCGAATGTCCCCACCAGCACGGGCCGTTTACATCTTCTGCAAGTAACCATCTCACACTTGATCACTACACTAATTTCAAATTTACTAATTTTATCGAATTGGGTGCTCGTTTTTAATGAAATTATGATTATATTACCATGATCATTTTTCATTTTTGTATATGAATAGTTCTAACTCTACTTGTATATATGGTGTTGCAGGATGAATGGAATAGATTTCGAGGAGATCTCGGTGAACTTTTTTACAGGGGAAACTTCATCCCCTGAGTTTCAAGGTGATCTTTCGCTGAAAATATGCATGTTGTTTTCGAAAACTAGGAGTGACCATGGACCAGATCGATACGTAAGCAATAATCGAATAAGTTGGCACGGATTGTAATTTTCGAGAGAACCAATTTGATTCACGGAAGTAAAAAACGGAACAATCCAAACCATTTAATTGCATTGTTCGGTTTGGACCACGGTGCCATCAATTTGAACTATTGTGTTGCATGAGAAACCAGCAACACTCAGAAGTTACATAAAATAAATTGAGTTTGGAGGGATTATGAAAGAAAAAGTTTAATTTTGAATTGGACTAAATTAAGATTTTCAAGATCTTGAAAGGGAAAAACCAATGCATATTCGGAAAAAAACACAGAAAGAATGGGATTACTCAAAAATTGGTGCCATGGCCCCTGCCTGTCCGTCTGCCTCTGTAGAGCCTAGTTCGGTGAATAGAATCATTCACAAAGGCAGGCAGGGGCCATGGCACAGGTTGAATCATAAATTTCAGTAAATAACTGAATGGTGAATCATCAAGTATAAACAAGCTAACCAAGATAAACGGGTTGAATCATCAGGTATGAACCCATGGTCAGGCCCAGTGAACTGCTCAGTGCAGTCTAGACCTATAGGGTATCTCAATCTTTAAATTGCACTAAATTTTGGACTTTCATCGAGGACAAATAAAGTACTCGTTCTCATTCCCTGCAATTATGTTGCCATTTCAGAAATAAACCCTATGAAACGAGTGCCAGCAATCGTTCACGGAAGTCTTAAGCTGTGGGAGAGGTACTTGTTGAGTTCCAAATGACTACTTGCAGCATTATGGTGACTGATGTGGGTTTTTATGTTTCTTTGCAGTCATGCAATTCTAAGGTATCTGGCTTGTGCATTTCCTGGAGTTCCGGATCATTGGTAAGAATAGTTGCTCCTTCTTGATATTAGTTTGCATATGCATAAGAAGCTATATATCTGTATGAATAGTTAACTAGTATACAACATGAGACACAGCAGGGATCGGCATGGAAAATTTACTGATCACTCACCTTACACTTACATTTGTCAAGATTTACGAGCACTTAGTTTAGGGTATAACACCAGGAACTGAACGAAGGATCACCTAGGGGTGCGATGAGGGAACCAAAGCCGGTTGTGCCATACAATAGAAGTATATTCGCCATTTGCGTTGAGGGAGCTTCTACTAGCATGCCAAGCTGACTTAGAGCTATATTCGCCATTTGCATTAATTGAGAACCCTGCACCATTCATGGCAAGATACCTCCACTTAGGCCTCAGGGGGATCATCCCTCCCTCTGCCTTCGTCCTTGCATATATGCAAGCTTGTGTCCTTCCTTCTAATGACACGTTTCTAACGTTACACCATCCTATCTATTTGGGATGGCGGCATAGACTTAATTCGTTTTTGGGCAGTGGAGTTAAAAATGGGAGAACACCGACAGTTTAGCCGTGTCTGTGTCCTGAAATTTGGAGGTTAACATGCATCTACATACTCATCTTGCATGTGATCTTCATCTAACATAATCTGTTTTGCAAAATTCCATGTCTATTTTAAGTTATCAGATACATCATGATTCATGACCCCTGCGAAAGGTAATGTGTCTCATATTTGCCATATAATTTTCACATTATGCAGCTTGACTCTTAACAAGCGTTTATGTTCAATTCTTAAGGTATCCAATTGATCTACAAAAAAGAGCGAAGATCGAATCAGTGCTCGATTGGCATCACTTGAATTTGCGACATGGTGCACGTATGGACCGAATATTTAATTCCAGTGACTTTTAAAGTTCACTTGATGACTTTGATAAGCAACTTCTACAAAATATGCTATTGACAGATATTGCTCTTCAACGTCCGTTTTCGCAATTCCTTTCCCTTTCTAGTTTCTAAAGATGTGTCTTTTTTTGGTTGATGATTTTTGTTTCCAGTTAGGTTGGTTAAAGCCGTAGCGCTTGCACCTAAATTGGGCCGCCAACCGGAACCTCAAGTAGCTGCTGAAGCTGAGATACTTTTGTGCGAATCTCTTGAAAAGATTGAAACAGTTTGGCTCAAGGAGAGCGGGCCATTTCTGCTGGGCAACTCCCAACCTTCTATAGCAGATCTCAGCTTGGTTTGTGAAATCATGCAACTAGAGGTAAATGGATTATACTCTATGTTACATGAATCCGCCATTTTGGGCGAAGAAACTGTCGAAAAAACACGACACCTTGTGTGAGATATGGACTCAAGACGGCTGTTTGAAACCAGACAAACCTGTTGAAATGTCTAAATTTTTTTTTTCTTCAGAAAGTGAAGAAGAAAATAGGATTAGGTCCAGAAACTGTGGATTGTTGGGTAATGTTTCTTTCACTTGCTTATATAAAGAAATTGATAAAAGATAATCATGCCATATCTAAACATGTTACTATATTTTAAGGTTTGAGATGTCCGACCCTAGATGTACACAACACCTGATACTCTCACCCGAGCCCAGGTAACACCCATGTTGGGGGTGGGGAGCCGGTTTACTGCAGTTTTTGTAACTTACTTTTTCGCTTAGATAAGCAAGTTGCAGAATGTTAATAAGACCTCTTTTAACGCGAAAAATGAACTCTAAGAATGTGGTGGATTCAGGTTTTGGATGAGAAGGATATCGATCGGATATTAGGCCCGCGCAAGATAGTTCAGCAGTGGATGGAAGATACAAAGAATGCAACCAAACCCCATTTCGAGGAAATACATGGACTGCTCTATGAAACCAAAGCAGAGCTACAAAAGCAGAGGTTGGGTGCTAACAATGCATAAAAACAAGTTGGACTCCAAAATGTGAACACTGTGGTATTAGCTCCTCTACCGACTAACAGTACCTATTGTATCATGTTCTGATACGAGAATACATATCGAACCCCTACTAGTGTTGAATAAAACCCCTGAGCCAGGGAGTGTAACAACATGTAGTACTGTATTCCGTAATGCGAGATTAGTGTGAGAGAGACACTTTAGGAAGGGAAATTCTCGAAATGTCCCCCACTTTGGTTGTTGTCTCGTTATTGCAACTCTTTAAATGTAATTCTCCTACCGTTTTTCATAAAAATAAAATAAAATAAAATATGTGTATGTGTCAGATGCCATAGAGTATTATGCCCCTTTATAATGAATGCTATGACTTTTTGTAGTGAATGGATCATGAGGTGAAAAATATTAAACCTCTCCATAGTGAATGTGATGCCTTTTGTGGTATTAAGTTGTTACAGCCTTTGTGGTTTTGTGACGCCTGCATATGGGTAAACGGGTAACGTTACACATATTTGTGGTGAATGTCAATGGGGAATATTTCTCGAGACAGGAGGGGGGATTGAGGTGAAATTTTGCGGGCATACCTGGTATGTATGGGGAAATGATTTGATCAATTAAAAGAGTACCTAGAGTAAACTCCATGGGGTTGGCAATATTGCTCCCTCCTAAATCTAACAAGAAATAAGGGGGGAAAAAAAAAAGTTTAAGAGAGAACTCCTGGGATTTGAACCCGATTTAATCTTGCACGCACCACCAAGGCCAGAAGTCATCATGTGCTAGAATACGACGTACACTAGGGCTGCAAACGAACATTGCGGCTTGTAGCTCGGCTCGATAATGGTTCGACTCGTGATCTAAACAAACAAGCTCGAGCTAAGGTTTTCAGCTCGTTTGATTAACGAGCCAAGCTTGAGCTAGCAAAAGCTCAACTCGAATTGACTCGCGAGCTAAGCTTTTTGTGCTAGAATACGAAAGAGTCAATGAAGACTATATAATATAGGGTTTTATTATATGGAAAACGGGGCTCTTGTGTTTCATAAAATCTGGAAGCCAAAAGCGGTCGTATGTCCGGTTTCACCCCATATTTGCTGAAATATCATTATTAAATTTCGGAATTGTCATCTACCCACTCGTAGGCCATAGCTACTCATATTGCAATTCCTACAAGAGAAAAAGTTCTATCCGGATTACCCGGACAACCCACACTGTCCGGAGGGGATCTGGATCCTCTGTGAGGATTTGCCTATGAGGATCATGTGAGGCTTTTTAATGCGGACATGCCAACACGTTAAGGAGCAAATCCAATTGTCCAAAACAGAGAGTTTCCTTTTTCTTTGGCCAAATGTTGCCGTTTCAGAATAATTGCCTAATGGAAACAAAACGGGAGAAATCGGAAACGTTATGATAGTTTGTTGCTTGCTGGGAGTTTTTAATTCAATTTAGAAATTGGGAAAATCCAGTAACCTAGATGCTTTGAGATATTTAAGTTGACCCAGTTGGGATTTTCTTGAAATAATTGACCTTTATAGTCGAATTTTCAAGGGTCAAAATATGCTTGAATTTCTTCACCCACTTCATGGGTTTGTACTTTGTAGAAGAACCTTGAATTTAAGTTTGTTCCGAAGTAATCTACAATTGGGAAAGGAAATTTCATTGAAGGCAAAGAGTGATGAGAGAGAGAGAGAAAGAGAGAGAGAAGAGAGAAGAGAAGAGGAAAATGCTGGAGGGTTTTCTGTTGAACAGAAAAAACAGGGTAGAAGAAAGGGGCTTGCTATTTGCAGCCACTTATTTCCTAAGCCTAGCCTGTGCTAAATATAACCCACGAATCTTATAACAATTTGCCATATGCAGCCTAACAAATATCCCAAAGCTTCCAAAAATACCCATTCTCTCTCTCTTCCGTTTTTCTCCTGTTGAACCCTCTCTCCTGCACCACCACCAAATCCTCCATAACCGCCGTCACCACCACCAGACAACACCACCACCACCACGATTCTGCCCCTTCTCCCTCTCTCCCCGTTTCCCTATTCTCTGTTGTCCGTTCACCACCACCACCGCCATCCGTTCACCACCACCACCATCCGTTCACCACCACCGCTGCCGCACCAGACCCGTCGAACACCGAAAGCAGCACACCCTTCCTCCACCACACCCATCCAACAACAATCGAACATTCAGTTCCGAAAATCGCTACCAAAATCGGAAATTAACTTCCGAAAATGTTTACAAGATTCAGATTCCATTACCTGAGCTTGAACACTTTATAACGCATCTTGAAGATGCGTCTTGTCTTCTCCGTATAACGCATCTTGAAGATGCGTCATGTATTTTTTTTTGTTAATTTTGACGGTTAAAAATGCAAAAAACGCAAATTCCGAATGCGTCATGCTCCGTAGAACGCATTCACGAAATGCGCGATTAACATCACGCATTTTGCTAATGCGCGATGGGACTGAAGAAAATACGGATGAATCTGGGTGAACTATGAAAGGGTCCTTTTTTGCTCTCTTCTTGGCTGGGTCTCGAAAAAAAACCAAAAATCCAGAGATGGTTGGGGGTTGTATGAATCTGGGTGGAATTACATCGGTTTGAGGCTGGTGATGGAGCAAAAAGTAGGGACTGAATATTACTCCATTATCTTCTTCTGGACTCTATGTCTCGTTCCATAGGGTCTCGCCGGAGATGGTGGGGGGTTTTATTTATTGGATTTTGTTATGAGGGGTCTCGCCGGAGATGTAGATAAAAAATAAAAAAAAAAAAGGACCGGTAGGTGGGAGGTGGGTTGGAGAAGAAGAGTGGGGGAGAAGAAGACCCAAAACGACGTCGTTTTATTAGGGGTATTTTTGTCCATTTTTAAAAAGGGCATTTTTGTCCGAAAACCGTTAATTTTTGACGGGCTAGGCTTAGGAAATAAGTGGCTGCAAATAGCTCACCCCTAGAAGAAAATAGTGAGGTTTTCACCCCGTCAGGCAGTATTCCATAAACGGGGTCGTTTGGCTACAGACAAAAGGAAACATCGTTTTAGACCATTGGATTTATTTATTAATGTGTTAGCATGTCCTCGTTAAAATACTCACATGATTCTCACAGGCAAATTCTCAATCCGGATCCGAGTCGGGACATCCGATCGGGACTGCCACGTCAGCTTTTTTTTTTTTGAATTGTCGGTGGTGTAGTTGTAGCATCAAAAGAGGCTTTTGGTTTGTCTCGTTATTGCAACTCTTTAAATGTAATTCTCCTACCGCTTTACATAAAAAAATTGTCTGTGGCAAACGCCATAGAGTATTATGCCCCTTTATAATAAATGATGTGCCTATTTGTGGTGAATGTTACCGCGGGTGATTTTGAAATGTTATGTCATTTTAAAAATGTTATGCATCATGAGGTGAAAAATATAAAAACCTCTTCATAATGAATGTGAGGCCTTTTGTGGTACTAAGTTGTTGCGGCCTTTGTGGTTTTGTGACGCCTGCCTACGGGTAGCGTATGCATACTTGTGAAAAATATTAAATCTACTCATAGTGAATGACATGCCTTTTTTGACATAAATTTGTTATGGCCTTTGTGGTTTTTTGACGCCTACCTAAGGCTAACGTTATGCATATTTGTGGTGAATGTCAACGCGGGATATACCTGGAGACAAGATGGGGGACATCCTTTTTATGCATGAAAGAGGAAATACTCCTAGTTAAGGCTGTTAAGATATTGAGGTGAAATACGGGCATACCTGGTAAATAAGGGAAAATGATTTGATCAATTAAAAGATAACCTAGAGTAACCCCAAGGGATTAGCATTATAATCAGGACTTAGTACGGGGCTTGCTCTCTCCCCAGGAAAACAAAAAAGGGGTTTGATCCTTCCTAGTCCCAGCTTCAAAACCTCCCAAGTTCTATTGCCATATGAGACTTTGCCCCGACTCTAATTGAGCCCCCGCTAGTGTACTCGACTTTAATTGAGCCCCTACCAATATACGGTTATATTGAGCCCCATGATTAGTCAAGGTGCGACGTAAGGTGGCCACCTGATTTATCAAAATATAAAAAGAAGATAAACTAGAGTATAAAGTTCAAAAATGAACAAGCTAAATAAACAAGCTACAAGGATACATTCAATTTTTAACTAAACTAGGTGCGTGCTTACGTGCAAAGCACGTTATTCATGCCCATTGTGTAGACGGGTTTGGTTTTTCCTTGAAATTATGGATTTTCTTGATGATAGCGAAGGTTATGTGGGTAAATCTGGTGATTTTAGTATAGTGATTGTACAAAGATATTGGTAGTATTAAGTTTTGCATGAGAAAGTGAAGAATGTGAATCAAGTAGACTTATAAGGTCTAAATGATTTGTTGGGGTAGGTATTGTTCGTAGGTGCTTAGGATTAATTGGTAGAGTTGATGGTAATATTTTTGTTTGAAGTTGAGCTATGAAAGTGAGCAGAGGCTTGTATGCAGCAGCTATACTTGTAGAAGAGAACTGCATCTGCACTGGATATAGTAATAGAGTTTAGATACTTGTGGATTGGTATTTGATACGTATTTGACTTATTGGCTAATTCTTAATTAGTCTAATTCTGTCGGAAGGGTGGATTTTATGTGATGTTGCATTATATAAAGTATAGAAATTGTAATGCTTTTCAGAATTGTTAGGAGGCTCTTTTTTATAACATTCAAGCTTTCTGCAGATATAGGGAAGAGATCCCAGAAGTTGTCTTTTTAGGTTAAGTCTTCATATTAGTTGTGCAGTGTGAAATGAAAGTTAATTGAATTATTGGCCTGAGTTGTAATTGAAGCACTGGGAAAAAGAGTTGATCCGGGAGTACTTATGTGGTTAGATTATAGTTCATTAGTTGGGGATTGAGTCTTTGTCCTGTTTTGTTTAAAGAGGTGAGCAGTACATATGTGGGAGAGAGGAGAGTTCGTAGAGTGGATCTTGTTGTTTGTTCTTGGTTGTTGTCTGTTCCTTTGTTCATTAGACTGATTAATGGGATTCTTTTGATTGCTGTAGTTTGTTTTTGTTTATTTTAATGGAGAAGCTTTAGTTATTTTTTGTGCTTTGTTTTTGTTTATCCCAATAGTTAGGTGGTGGAGGAGAAATCCTAAAAAATTACCAGTTGTTTAGTAGCTAAGATGATCTTTAGTAGCTAGGATGATCTTTAGTAGCTAGATAAGCAAGCAAAACAATAAAAGCGCATTTGGGTACATTTCTATTGCAGTGAAGCTGAAAGTGGGAGTCAGCAGGGCATCTCTGAATGAGATTGTTCCTTAACATATCAGCCCAAAGAGCTTGAGAAGAAGACAATAACCCTTTGACCTTGAATAGGTAGAAGACAATAAAACCCTCCATGTATAGTTTGAGGATTCCGATGCTTTACATGCACCCAACGGTGAAATGGAACAGGAACAACCATCCCACCTAATCACAAAATTAACAATACATATTCACCAAATTCCAAATGACATATAATCAATATCTAGTTATATGCGCAGCCAAAATAAGACAGAAAAAACTATATTAGCGAATCACAGAAGTCGAGATAATTCAATGAATTTCGGAATCTGTAGCGCCGTGAATTTAGGAATCTGCAGCACCGTCTACCTTATCCCATTACTTCAATTCAGTGCATAGTGAAGAAGCATTAAGCTAAATTGGTCCAAATGCAGGAAAAACCACATGCAGCAAGCAAAAAGAACAGGCAAGAACTTGTGCTTTAAGCTAAGTCTTGATATTAGTTCTGTAGTCTGAAATCAGTGGATAGTGATTTGTTACCTATGGTCTCTTACTTTTTATTTGATGTTCCTATCTCCATGAGTGAAGTAAAACACAAAGAGCTATATTACTAAATCACAGAACTTGAGATAATTCAATTGATTTGTCAATCTTCGGTGCTCTCTATCCCATTCTATCACCTCACCTCAGCGCATAGTAATTCTTTACCTATGGTCTCTCCCTTTTGTGTGATGTTCCTATCTGATGTTCCTACGCCCCTTGCTTTACCATATTCATCTCGATACAGTCAAGAAGCATAATAGCTTTCTTCATAACTATAACTTTGATAATAAGAACCAGTTTTCCTGTGGCTAAATTGGTCCAAACCGTACAATAAGAACCAATTTTCCTGTGGCTAAATTGGTCCAAATGGAGAAAACAACACATGCAACAACCAAGAAGAACACAGCAATGACAAGAACAGACCAAAAAAGAAAACAGCAAACGCAGAAATCAGATCAGAACACAGCAATGAGAACAATCAAAAAGCAACACATGCAAGGACCAAAAAGCTTGAATTTGGACAAATAACTCTACCACAGAGAAATATAACACTCGACATGCAGAAATCTGTCTGAAAACTGCACATGTAGAAATCACACCAGAACAGAGCAATGAGAACAATCAGAAAACAACACATGCAACGACCAAAAAGGTTGAATCTGGCCAAAAAACTCCACACAGAGAAATCAAACACCCAACATGCAAAAATCAAACACTGGACATGCAGAAATCAAAAATAGAAACCACAAAATCAGAAATGAGTAATAACAACTCAACACCCGAGAATTAGAAATGAGAATTAAATTACCCATTACCGAGAAAACAAATACCAGCTGCCAAAACTTCCCTGTCTAAAAACGTCTTCCTCTCCAGCCCTCCTTGTCCCTCTTTTCTTCTCTGGCCAGGTTAGTTCGTGCTTGCTTGTTTGTTGGGTGAGATGGAAATTCTACTGGGTGGGATGGTTTAGTGGGTTGCGTGGCAAGAGATGAAAGTTTAGTTAGTGGGTTAATCGGTTGCGTGGCAAAAAGAAAAAGGGCTGGAGAGGGGTTAGTGGGTTAGGAAAAACAGGGGTGGGAAAAAGGGCTGGACAGTGGCAAGCGAAACCCACCCAAAACTGGTTCTTATTTAAGAGGAGTAGGAAATGGAGCAAATTAAATATTGTACAAGGTACACAAGATTTTATTTTACAACAGGGTATGGGATACATACATGGCAATTGGCATAGCAATCAACCTCACACTATTAACAAGTTATCTTCACTAACCTGTCTACAACTTGGTAAAACTTTATTCTAAGAGCAAGCTTTCAAAATCAAATAGATTCTACAAAAAAAAAAGCATCTTAGGTTTTTTTTTCTTTTTTGATCAGCAAAAAAAAGCATCTTAGTTTAACACCATCATAGTTCTTTTACTCAACTATTACTCCTCCTATCTCAAGGTTGTCCAGAACTTTGGGTCTTCTGTAATTCTTCAGCAAGAGAGAGCAACAAACAACACTAACAGAAGAGGCAGCCATTGCAGCTCCGGCAATCCATGGGGGTAACCGAAATCTAGTGGATGGAAAAAGGACTCCGGCAGCAATTGGGATGCCAATGATATTATAACCCAGAGCCCAAATGTAGTTGAGACGTATCCTTGAAAAGGTTTTCCTTGAAAGGTCAATGGCTGTTATCACATCCTCTAAGTAGCTTTTCATAAGAACAATGTCAGCTGCCTCAATGGCAATGTCTGTCCCCGCACCAATTGCCATTCCAACATCTGCTGCTACAAGTGCTGGGGAGTCATTGATTCCATCTCCCACCATTGCCACGATATAGCCTGAAGCCTGTGCATTGAAAACATATGCTCAGAGCACAGAAATAAAGGGATTGTTTGATTTACCAGTAGCTAGAACATGACAACACAGAAGTGCTAAGATAATAATCACGAGTTGCTTCAGAGTTCGTAAAAATTAATACTCCCACTGCCCATTTGTTTCTCCATTTTCACTATTTTGGACATCTCAAATATTCGTCGATATTTACCTATTTATTGTCGGTTTAAAGGATGTTCAAGAACTGTCTACAATAATTAATTGGTTTTTTTATTAGTGGAAAAAATCTTGAATTTTTCTTCACGAAAATACACTACTTGTCTACCGACTATACCTTATTTAAGGGCACATGGCGGGGAAAAAATTGGGACGGAGGGAGTCAGAGGAGTTGCCAAACAATCTAGCATCAGTAGCATGACTAATAAAGGACCATGGACGAGTCATGGAACGGATGTATGCAAGAAGAGACAATATAGGGTTGAAGCAAGAATTCAATTGCTACCTGTAATTCCTTTACTCTCTCTGCTTTATGCTCGGGCTTGGCTTCTGCGATTACAGTGTCAATTCCAACTTCCTTGGCAATTGATTTGGCTGTTCCCCAATTGTCACCAGTAACCATTATACTTCTTATTTTCATATACTTGAGAATGGAAATGACTTCAGCAGCACTGGGCTTCAAAGGATCAGAAATGGCAACCACTCCAACTAGCTTCCTGTCTATAGCTACAAGAATCCCAGTTTGAGCCAAACCTTCAGTTTCCAGTAGAATTTCTTCAGCATTGACTGGGACGACAATGTTTTCTTCCAACATCAAGCTCTTGTTTCCTACAATCAATTCCTTGTTCCTAACAATGGCTTTTACTCCGTGGCCGGTTATGGAGTTGAAGTCTTGAGCTTCCGGCCAGGTAGGATTCTCTTCATCTTCTCGGAATTTCTTGGCATACTCAACAATGGCCTTGGCCAAAGGATGCTCACTGTTCACCTAATAAAATACCTAGCATTATGACGAGTCCTTCGTAGTAAGGAAATATCAAAGAATACAAGAATCCAAGGGGCATCTTGACATTTAATGAAACTTAATCAGTGGGTGATACCTCAGCTGCTGCAACCAGTTCATAGAATTCCTGAAGCGCCATAGTTCTAAAGAGCCTTGTGTTAACAACTACTGGCTTGCCCATGGTAAGAGTTCCAGTCTTGTTGAAGACAATGCAGTTCACCTACAACGGAACATTTGCATCAAGATTTTGTATTGCTACATTTATTAGATTTTTAATATAGCACTCCAAACAGTAGCTAGTGAAGCACATTGAAGGGTGTGTTTTCCAGCTTGATTAGGAATAATTGTTGAGACTTTTAAGGTAATCCACGTGGAGTAAAATTTTAAAGTGCAACTGGAAAAATTAATGAAGAAACTTGATTTCTCATGATACCTTGTATGCACTTTCTAGTGCTTGACCACCTTTAATTAGGACACCTTGGGAAGCACCAACACCAGTACCAACCATAACAGCAGTGGGAGTGGCCAAGCCTAGAGCACATGGACATGCAATGACCATAACAGAGATGCCAAACTGCAGTGCAAGCTCGAAGCTATCCATGGAGGAAGGTATCCAAGATTTCGGGTAGCCATGAATCTTCCCAGCTAAAAACCAGGCAAGCCAAGTGGAAAAAGATACAACTATGACCTGCAAAGTATAGCTAGTTCTCAGTGAATGCCAAGAAGGAAAAAACTATAACTCATTTGAAGACGGGTACTTTCTAACTCACTCTATCCAGGGCATTTTATAGCAAAGTATAGCTAATTCTCCCGCATCTCTCTCTATATTTTCTAGCATTCATACTGCATTCTGTTTTGTTGCAGAAAACAGAATTCAGTGGTTCTCGGTTCTTATATTCGTTCAGCAGCAGGTATTCTGTCCGTTTTCGTTAGTGCATCGTTAGTGCAAACGCAAACGGTAGAATTTCGAGTTCGGGCTTCGATTTATTTTGAAGGCAGATTTGTTGTAACCCTTTGCATACCGTCCGGTGGGGGCAAATACTGTCTTTAGGAAAGCGACATAGTCGTGACTCGAAGTGTTTTCAACCTTTGTGGAGGTTTCGCCAAAAATTCAGAATTTGCAGCAGCCGTTTTTCCAACAGTATATGTGGTATTGTAGGATGAATGGAATAGATTTCGAGGAGATCACAGTTAACTTTTTTACAAGGGAAACTTCATCCCCTGAGTTTCAAGGTGATCCTTTGCTGAACATATGCATTTTGTTATCGAAAATTAGGAGTAACCATGGACCAGATCGATACATCTATATAATAGCCGAGCTCAACGACATTTATAAATCTTACAGTCTAAAGTGGTTCATTGAATCCTACGGCTGATTTCTTGGGCTGGCCATTTTTTGGAAGAATCCTAATCAACTCTAGCTCTCTCTCTCTCTGATAAAAAAAACTCTCTCTCTCATCCAAATCCGATTCCAAAACTCCTCTTATTCAATAAATAATATGAGGTTTTCATAGAAACCCCTACCGTTAAGTGTTGATTGTGAACTTGAGATCATTATATTAACTAGGTTTAGTTGCGATCATGATTTCTTCGGTAGGAAGAAAATATTAAGAATATTGTAGCCATCAGTGTTTTGGTTTGGTTGGCATGTCGTGTAAATATATATGGATGTCATAAGGGTGAAGCTTATTGGGTAAAAAAAAGCTTTTGGGATGATTCAGGTTTGTTTGTGAGGCTGGTAAATAGTAGGCAGAACAATTCATTTAAGTGACGGACGGACATCGAAAAATCCTATGCCTGGACGTAGTGTTTATTGATGATTAGGATTCAGAAATGCCTTCAAATTGGTGCGTAATTGGTTTGAACGATTCATTCGTTGCAAACTGAATATGTAGGGGCAATTTGCTCACACTTTATTTACTTAGGACACTCGAAACAATATCGAATACCGAATTTTTCGAGCCGTGCTTTTAGGCACAAGCATGCGCTAGTAATTAATAACCAAATAAGTTGGTACAGACTGTAAATATCCGCATCTAGTTTGAACCACAGTGGCATCAATTTGAACTATTATGTTGACAAACCATTAGCAACACTCAGAAGTTACATAAAATCATCAAATCAGAAAACTTTTTGTTTTGTTTCCTTATCGGCGAAAGTCAGTATTGTTAGATTACACTACAAGAAAAAACACTTTTGCCGACTAAAATAATAGTCGCCAAATGGCAGTTTTTAGTCGCCAAAACCTTCCCGCGACTAATTTTTTGGTCGCCACTTTGGTCGGTGACACTTGGTCTGGGAAAGTTTTTGCCGACCAAAATTTTTGTCGCCAAAACTTGTTTTTCCCGACAAAACACTTTTGTCGCGAAAAGTATTCGCGACTAACTTTAGTCGCCGTATCTAATTAATTCAAACTCCTTCGAAAAATCATATTTACATACGGCAACCAAACTTTTGGTCGCCGAATACAACTTTCCCCGACTAAAACGTATTTGTCGCCAAATGTCATGCCAAATAAATAATATTTAAAAAAAATTGGGTGCCACGTGGCCCCATCTTTGTACCGCCACATGGATCATCATGGATCATCCACGTGGCGCGTGTGAAATAATCCAACCACATGCCTTTGCCAAGAATCGAACTGCCGACCTCCCATTCCTTATAAGGGCACACAACCACTGGGCTACACGCTTAACTTGTGCTTCATTCCTAAAGATAATATATATATTACGTAAGAAAATAAAATAAAATATACTCGTATAAAACAATATTTATATAATAATAATATATTATATTATATTAAATATTATTTTCAAAAAATTATATATATAATATAATTACGTTTATTATGATATAGTAATATATAGTAAAAATATGGTTAAATTAATTACATTTATAATTTACCCTTAAATAGTCATTAATTAATTTTTAACTTTATGCTCTCATATTAGAGCCATATGACCAAATGAAAAACATATACTTAATCATAAAAGCCCTAGAGACAAATATTAATTATGACCCTTTAGCATAAAATGATCAGAAATCCTCTCCGTATATTTTCCATTACTGATACAACTGTTTTTTTTATATTAAAATTCAGAAATTCCTAAGGACCTAATCTAAATTGATACTCCACTATTGCAAGACCCCAACCAAAATCCTTTCTTCTACCATAAACGACTCTCTAAAACACAACTTTTGAGTCTTCGACATCTTAAAAAAAACTCTAACTTCTAAAAAAAATTATCCCCGTATCACTCCGTTTCTTTATCACATTGAAGCTATCTTCTTCATCTTTTTTTTTATAATTTTGTTACATGCCTAAGGTCATAATAGTCGAACATATCCCATATCAAATGAGTTTAACATAACTTTTTTCCTGTCTTACTTTTTTTTTTAAACGCTTCATGTAATGCATTTTTAATTGTAGACAAGAATATTTATTTTAATTTTCAATGGTTGTAACCGTCTTGCTAATGGATCTGGAAAGCGTAAATTAAATTAATATTTCATTTTTTTAGTGCCTTAGTAGCATATATAGGAGGATTTTTTTTTTCATTGGAGTTAAAAATGGAGAAACCATGGCCAGATAGAGATTTGAGATGTTCTTCGTAATATTTTTTTTTTATAGTGGGATTTTATGACGAGAATTTGTGCAATGTACTGATGGGCATCTTAGAAAAACTAAATGACCCACAAACAACATGTTATTTTAGATGCGCGCTATTGATTAGATAATGAACGTAGATCTCCTCCTACCCCGATAGGAGGACTTCCTCCAACCTCAGACACATGACAACCTTTCACTAGCCTAAGCTCCTTTCTCCTTAATCTGCCTAACCTCTACCTAGCGGAAGTTAGCCCAACCCATATTCCACCGTAGGGAAATTAATCCTTTTTACCATTAACTCCAACAATTCAATGTCCTTTTTTCTCATCTAGGAATTATTTACAAGCTGGCTAGACAATCTTTCTTTGTCCGAAAATATAACACATAAAAATTCAAAAAGACCAATAAAAAAACATGAAACAACACATATCCAACAGGTGAACGCCAATGGAAAACCTTAAAAAAGAAAAAATTGGAATAGCTAATTTGGACGTTCAATCAAATTCAAAAGAGTCCAAAGCAAAAATGTCATTGCCGTTTGAATTCCAACAATGTCATGCCACAATTGAAAAATATTTCATCGATGTAGATGGAAAAAGTGATATCGGTAACTCATTTTGCAGTGGCTAGAAGTTGGACTATATATGATTCATTGAATAACAAGATTATGCAATTTGATTGATTCTTGTAAGATTAGCGTAAGAGTTGGATAAATTCTATTAGATTTTTCCTCTTCCTTATTTTAAACGAAGGTTTTCTCCGTTCATATATAGGAGCATTTTTTATTTTTTTTGCTTTGTTGAGAATATATGGAAGAGAGAGAAACTGAAATTTCTTTTAAAAAAAAGTATAAGGAGAAAAGTGAGATTTAATTAAGGAGCGTTTCTTTTTTTTCTTTTTTTTTTTGCTTTGGTAGCATTTAACATTAGATATAAGAAGTTGCCGTTTAAAAAAAAGTGAGATTTAATTAAGGAGTTAACGGTGGAATGCGGGTTAAACTTTGGTTAAGTAGATGGAATAAATATATAAGTTTATTATGATGTAATATAAGTATAAATTTTCGGCGACAAAATGACTTTTGGTAGCCAAATGGTAGCCTTTTGCCGACTAAAGATGTTTTAGTCGCCAAAGATTCACACAAACGGCGACAAAACAAATTTAGTCGCCAATTGGTAGCTTTTCCCGACTAATATTTTTGTCACCTAATGTTTTTTTATTGCCGACTAATGGTTGGTCGCCAATTGTTTGTTTTCGGCGACCAAATGATCGTTGGTAGCCAAATGGTAGCACTTCGCCGACTAAGATTGTTTTAGTCGCCAAAGGTCTACAAAATCGGCGACAAAAAAGAATTTAGTCGCCAAATGTCTACGATTGGCGACGAAAAATAATTTAGTCGCCAAAAGTTGACAATCAGCAACAAAAAATAGTTGGTCACCGAAAGTTGGTCGCCAAATGTGTTTTTTCTTGTAGTGTTAATACCATAGAATTGAATTCCTCGTGACCTCATTTCTCTTGGCACCAAAGTGCACTAAATTTCGGGACTTTCATCGAGGACAAATAAAGTACTCGTTTCTCATTTCCTGCAATTATGTTGTCATTTCGGAAATAAACCCTTAGAAACAAGTGCCAGCAATCGTTCACGGAGGTCTTAAGCTGGGGGAGAGGTATTTGTTTAGTTCCACCACATGATTACTTGCAGCATTATGGTGACTGAGGTGGGTTTTATGTTTCTTTGCAGTCATCCAATTCTTAGGTATCTGGCTTGTCCATTTCCCGGCGTTCCAGATCATTGGTAAGAATAGTGGCTCCTTATCTATATCTGTATGAAAACATGAGACACAGCAGGTATCGGCATGGAAAATTTACTGATCACTCACCTTACAATTACGTTGGTCAAGATTTACGAGCACTTAGTTTAGGGTACAACACCAGGAACTGATTTAGGGGTGCGATGAGGGAACCAAAGCCGGTTGTGCCATACAATAGAAGTAGCACGTCAAGCTGACTTAGAGCTATGTTCGCCATTTGCATTGAGAACCCTGCAGTATTCATGGCAAGATACCTCCACTTAGGCTTCAGGGGGATCAATATCCCTCCCTCTGCCTTCGTCCGTGCATATATGCAAGCTTATGTCCTTCCTTCTAATGACACATTTTTAAAGCTCCATGGCCTAACCCAAATGTTACAGTATCCTTTCTATTTGGGATGGCGGCATAGACTTAATTTGTTTCTGGGCATTGTTAGAGATTTTCTAAATAAAAGAGTTGTCGTTTTGGTTTTGAAAATTTCCTTGTTTCCTTAGAATGCTTGTTTTCCTCTTTGTGAGCTTTGTCCCACATTGGATAGTTGAGAGATGTTGGAGTGGTATATATTAGGAAACATTCCTAATGTGAATAACTAATAATCCAGTGTGGTGCAGCCCTATGGTGCTCCGCACCATACCGGTGGAGCCGGTGCTTCGCACCAGGACACACCCACACGCGCGCGCGGCGTGGGCTGTGGCGCATTAGCAGCGCACTTTGCACGTCAGCGCTAGGCGCATTGTAGGCGCCCTTTCTTATTGCGAGTTGGCAGTAAGGTGGCGCTGACGTAAATCCGATTGGGTGTGAATGAAACAGTACACCAGTTCGGTGTGACTGGGTGTGACTGATCGATCTAGACCGTAGGATCGAATCCAACGGTCAGAATAGATCGGGTGTGACTGATCGATCTATTTCTTTATGGCATACTCGTTTAGGACATATCAGTACAAGGAAAATGGATTGCATGGTTAAATCAGGATTAATTCCTAAATCTGAAAATGATATGATTGATAAATGCAAGATTTGTTTTGAATCAAAGATAACCAGATTGCCATTTCCTAATATAGAGCGGACTTCATCGTTACTTGAATTAATTCATAGTGATGTGTGTGATTTTCATAGCACTCCGACTAGAGGCGGTAAACGTTATATGGCAACATTCATAGATGACTATTCGAAATTTTGCTATGTGTATTTGCTTCATTCCAAAGATGAAGTACTTGATAAATTTGTTGCATATAAGACTGAAGTTGAAAATCAATGTGGTTTGCAAATAAAACGTCTTAGGTCTGACAGGGGTGGAGAATATCACTTCCCTGATTACTGTGAATCAGTAGGGATAATACATGAAGTTACTGCACCTTATACACCACAACAGAATGGAGTGGCCGAAAGGAAGAATAGAACTTTATCTGAGATGGTGGTTGCTATGCTAAGCAATGCAGGATTAAGTAAAGGTTTGTGGGGCGAAGCCATACTTACCGCTGCTTATATCCTGAATAGAGTACCTCTCAAAAAGTCTAACATTACTCCATATGAGCACTGGTCAAAAAGGAAACCGAACCTGAGTTATTTTAAGACTTGGGGGTGTAGGGCAATTGTGAGGCTGCCTGGACC
Source organism: Rhododendron griersonianum (assembly GCA_018127125.1). Classification (NCBI taxonomy): domain Eukaryota; kingdom Viridiplantae; phylum Streptophyta; class Magnoliopsida; order Ericales; family Ericaceae; genus Rhododendron; species Rhododendron griersonianum. Next base: position 50,212,904 of record CM030789.1, on the reverse strand, counting down.
TAAAAGGAAGAAACTAGGTCCAAAAGGAATCGAGTGTGTATTCCTTGGATATGCTTTGCACAGTAAAGCATATAGGTTTCTAGTGGCTGAGCATAATGATGTTGTGTCCATCAACACCATCATTGAATCTCGAGATGCAGTGTTTTATGAAAACAGATTTGACAAAATTCCAAGGTTAAAATCTAGTAAGGATTTGGAATCTAATAAAGATTCGGAAGAGTTTCCTTTGATGTCCGAAGAGGACAATGAACCTTTAGAGGTTCCAGTTGAAGGAAATGAACCTGAGGAACAAGTCGAATTGAGAAGGAGCAAACGAGTTCGAATAGAGAGAACTTTTGGTCCTGATTTCATAGTTTATCTAGTTGAAGGTACTAGAGAGACTTCATGTGCTGAAAATATGTTTTCACTTCAAGTGGAAAATGATCCTTTGACGTTTGAGGAAGCAATGAAATCGCAAGACGTGGCTTTCTGGAAAGAGGCTATCCAAGATGAGATGGACTCTATTATGGGTAATAATACATGGGTTTTGGCTGATTTACCACTTGGTTCTAAACCAATTGCTTGTAAATGGATTTTCAAGAAGAAAATGAAAATTGATGGAACTATTGATAAGTTCAAGGCCAGACTTGTAGCCAAAGGTTTTACCTAGAAAGAAGGTATCGATTACTTTGATACCTATGCTCCGGTTGCTAGAATCTCAACAATTAGAGTTTTAATTGCTCTTGCTTCTATATACAAGTTTGAGATACACCAAATGGATGTCAAGACTGCATTCCTTAATGGTGAGTTAGATGAGGAAATCTATATGAAGCAACCAGAGGGATTTGTTGTGCAAGGTTATGAGCACAAGGTTTGCAAGCTTGTAAAGTCTCTTTACGGACTTAAGCAAGCGCCTAAGCAATGGCATGAGAAGTTTGACAAGGTGATTGTGTCAAATGGTTTTACAATACACCAATCTGATAAGTGTGTGTATAGTAAGTTCAATGGCAAACGAGGAGTCATTATCTGTTTGTACGTAGATGATATGCTCATTTTTGGTACAGACCAAGGGAGCATTCAGAGTACAAAAGATTTTCTTTCTGCTAACTTTAGTATGAAAGATATGGGTGTTGCTGATGTAATATTGGGTATAAGAATTAAAAGAAATGGTGGTAATTTAATTCTATCCCAGGAACATTACATTGAAAAGATTTTAAAGAAGTTTAATCACTTTGAAAGCAAACCAGTGTCTACTCCGTATGACTCTCAATCGCCATTGGATCATAATGAGGGGAGAGCGGTCTCAGAGCTAGAATATTCTAGAGTGATTGGCAGTTTGATGTACGCCATGACAAGTACAAGACCGGACATTGCATATGCGGTGGGGAGGCTTAGTAGGTATACTAATAGTCCTGGGCATGTGCATTGGCATGCAGTACATAGAGTACTGCGATACCTCAAAGGTACTATAGATTATGGAATAGTCTATAGTGGGTATCCTTCGGTTCTAGAAGGATACACTGACGCTAGTTGGATTACTGAGCGGAATGATCACTCGTCTACGAGTGGTTGGGTATTTACACTTGGTGGAGGGTCAATCTCCTGGGGATCTAAGAAGCAAACGCTGATAACAGACTCGACCATGGCGGCCGAGTTTGTAGCACTAGCTTCTGGTAGTAAGGAGGCAGAATGGCTAAGAAATCTGTTGCTGGAAATTCCAGTGTGGCCTAAGCCTATGCCACCTGTATCACTGCATTGTGATAGTCAAGCTACGTTGTTGCGAGCGTATAGCCAAGTGTATAATGGAAAGTCCAGGCATATAGGACTTAGACATAGCTATGTGAGACAATTGATTGATGATGGGGTGATAACCATTGATTTTGTTAAGTCAAGTCAAAACTAGGCGGATCTTTTTACGAAAGGCCTTGCAAGGGATTTGGTGTTGAAAACATCAAAGGGAATGGGACTATTGCCCAATTAGTTTGATCACTCCTGGTGGAAACTCAACTCAACCGGTTGATAATCTCAATTTCTTGAGTTCAATGAGAAATTACACCACATGTCGTGATTGGAAACACTTTAAAGTTATTTTACACATTCCAAGGTAAAGTGTTTTGAACCTATAATGTGAATACAAAGGAGGTTGAACTACTTAGTTCTTAATAGATTGTTTTGTGCTAATGTTATAGGAGCCCGGATAGCAATCTACCTATGTGAGTGTGGAGGTGGTGCCGCTTCCTATAGGTCACAGGGGCTAGACCTTAGAGCGCTTATGAAATCAAGATAAAGACCCAAGGCCAGTTCACGGGTCAACCGATTGGGATATCTGCATTATTTGAGGGTTATGTGTGAGACACGTCCGGTTGGTCAACAGAGGACAACTAGTTCAAAGACTCGTCTACTATGCTGCCCTGACTAGCTTTGATATGTTTTCACTAAGTGAATAGTTGAAGTCGCAAGACACTATTTATGTATGCGTAAACCTTGTAATAAGAACCGAGAATATTTCATCTGTATTTCGAAAATGGTGGGGGATTGTTAGAGATTTTCTAAATAAAAGAGTTGTCGTTTTGGTTTTGAAAATTTCCTTGTTTCCTTAGAATGCTTGTTTTCCTCTTTGTGAGCTTTGTCCCACATTGGATAGTTGAGAGATATTGGAGTGGTATATATTAGGAAACATTCCTAATGTGAATAACTAATAATCCAGTGTGGTGCAGCCCTATGGTGCTCCGCACCATACCGGCGGAGCCGGTGCTTCGCACCAGGACACACCCACACGCGCACGCGCGCGCGGCGTGGGCTGTGTGGCGTGGGCTGTGGTGCATTGTGGTGCATTATGGCGCTTTAGCGGCGCACTTTGCACTTAGCACGTTCGTGGGTTACGATCCCAGCCGTCGGCCGCGAATGGTCACGATCCAACGGATTGGATTAAATCCGATTGGGTGTGAATGAAACAGTACACCAGTTCGGTGTGACTGGGTGTGACTGATCGATCTAGACCGTAGGATCGAATCCAACGGTCAGAATAGATCGGGTGCGTACCTATTCACAATGGGTGCGTAGTGGCCCATAAATAGACCACTACTTGACAAAATCTGGACAGTGACATACACACACATGTGTGGGCCGAATTTCTCCACATCTCTCTCTATATTTTCTAGCATTCATTCTGCGTTCTGTTTTGCTGCAGAAAACAGAATTCAGTGATTCTCGATTCTTAGATTCACACAGCAGGTATTCTGTCCGTTTCGTTAGTGCAAACGAAAACGGAAAGAACTTCGAGTTCGGGCTTCGTTTTATCTTGAAGGCAGGTTCGCTGTAACCCTTTGCATACCAACTGGTGGGGGCAAATACTGTCTTTAGGAAAGCGACATAGTCGTGACTTGAAGTGTTTTCAGCGTTTGTGGAGGTTTCGCCAACAGTTCAAAATTTGCAGCAACAATCGGGTAAATTTTCCAACAGGCATTGGAGTTAAAAATGGGAGAACAGCGACGGTTTAGCCTGTGTCCTGAAATTTGGATGTGATCTTCATCTAACATAATCTGTTTTGCAAAATTCCATGTCAAAATTAAGTTACGGATACATCATGTCCCCCCCGAAAGGTAATGTGTCTCATATTTGCCATGTAATTTCCACATTATGCAGCTTGACTCTTAACAAGCCTTTATGTTCAATTCTTAAGGTATCCAACTGATCTACATAAAAGAGCAAAGATCGAATCAGTGCTCGATTGGCATCACTTGAATTTGCGCCATTGTGCACGTATGGACCTAATATTTAATTCCAATGACTTTTAAAGTTCACTTGATGACTTTGATAAGCAACTTCTCCTATAAAATATGCTATTGACAGATATTTCTCTTCAGCGTCCGTTTTCAAATTTTCTAGTGTAGCAATTCCTTCCCCTTTCTAGTTTCTAAAGATGTGTCTTTTCTTGGTTGATGATTTTTGTTTCCAGTTACGTTGGTTCAAGCCGTAGCGCTTGCACCAAAATTTGGCCGCCAACCGAATGTTCAAGCAGCTGCAGAAGCTGAGAAACATTTGTGTGAATCTCTTGAAAAGATTGAAACAGTTTGGCTCAAGGAGAGCAGGCCATTTCTGCTGGGCAACTCCCAACCTTCTATAGCAGATCTCAGCTTGGTTTGCGAAATTATACAACTAGAGGTAAATGGATTATACTCTATGTTACGTGAATCCGCCATTTTGGGCGAAGAACCTGTCGACAAAACATGACACCTTGTGCGAAAAATGGATTGAAGACGGCTGTTTGAAACCAGACACACCTGTTGAAATTTCTAAATTTTTTCCTTTAGAAAGTGAAGAAGGAAAATAGGATTAGGTCTAGAAACTGTGGATTGTTGGGTAATGTTTCTTTCACTTGCTTATATAAAGAAAGAGATAAAAGATAATCATGCCACGTATCCGTTGCATCTGTATCCAAATCTAGATTCATATCTAAATATGTTATATTTTAAGGTTTGAGATGTCCGACCCTAGATATACACAACACCTGATACTCTCACCCGAGCCCAGTTAACGTTGATTATACCCGTGTTGGGAGAGGGGAGCCGGTTCACTGTAGTTTTTGTAACTTCTTCCTTCGCTTAGATAAGTAAGTTGCAGAATGTTAACAAGATCTCGTTTATTGCAAAATGAACTCTCAAAATGTGGTGGATTCAGGTTTTGGATGAGAAGGATATCGATCGGATATTAGGCCCACGCAAGAAAGTTCAGCAGTGGATGGAAGATACAAAGAATGCAACCAAACCTCATTTTGAGGAAATACATGGAATGCTCTTTGAAACCAAAGCAGAGCTACAAAAGGAGAAGTTGGGAGCTAACAATGCATAAAAAGAAGTTGGAGTTGTTGAAATGGAGGCGGCCAAATTAGTAGAAAGAATCAACGCTCTTGATCACTTTGAGGATGATGTTGACTTGTTGGAAGATGACGATTTCAAGGAAGGTGCCTCTCTTTCTCTGGATTTAATCCGAGGTTTTGGCGTTTTTTGGGTTTTGTTTGGTTTTTGGTTTTGTTCCTTCCAGTTGTTCTTTTGAGTTTCGGTTGTGATTGTCGGTTTTGTTCTCTGGATTTCGAGGTTGCTTTGCTTGTAGATTTGTTTGGAATGTTTTAGAGGGTGTTGTGGTTTAATTTGGTTTTGGTGTTTTTGGTTGGCTTCTTGCCTTCCGTTTTGGGTTTGGTTCTCGAGTGGCGTTTATGCCAGTGTGCCCGTGATCTATTGAATCTCGGTAATCTTTTTCACGATAAAAAAAAAGTTGGAGTCCAAAATGTCAACACTGTAAAGACTATGTATTGTCGAAATGATGCAGTATTAGCTCTTCTACCAGTTCCTATTGTATGATCATGTTCTGTTATGAGAATACGTATCGAATCCCTCGCAAGTGTTGATTCTGTTGAATAAAACCCCTGAGCTAGCTAGGGAATGTGCAAAACATGTATTACTGCATTCTGTAACGCGATCAGTGTAACTCTTTGTATGTAATTCTCCTACCGCTTTACATTAAAAACAAAGTTTTCTCCCACTATGTATGTCTGTGGCAGACACCATAAAGTATTATACTCCTTTAAAACGATGTTACGCCCTTTTGCGGTGAATGGTACGACGGGTGATTTTGAAATGTCATGCATCATGCGGTGAAAAATATTAAACCTCTTCATAGTGAATGTGATGCCTTTTGTGGTATTAATTTGCCACGGCCCTTGTGGTTTTGTGACGCCTACCTACAGGTAACGTTGTGCATATTTGCATGTGGTGAAAAATATTAAATCTCTTCATAGCGAATGAAATGCCTTATTTTGAAATTAATTTGTTACTGCCCTTGTGGTTTTTTGACGCCTACCTACGGGTAACGTTATTCATATTATCGACTCTTTTATTTATTAGAATATGTTTGGTTATCCTAACTTAAGGTCTACCCAATTGAATTGCTTGGGTCCATGGCTTCAAATTGGAGATGTCTTTTTTAAGGCTTAGGTGACATTTTGGCATTCCAAATTTGACATCAAATCCCTCCTCTCCAACGCTAATGTCGAATTTAAAGGTGTTAGATTGTATTAGCATCTTGTAATGAGACATGTCTCATGTGGTTAGAATGTAGTAGCTAGGGTGCTATTTGTTAAATTCTTTGTACATAAGGGTACTTTAGTCATTTGTATTGTAGGGCTATATATATTCCCTTTTCTCTGTTAATGGAAGTAAGAAGAGAGGATTTTCTACGCTGAATACTCTCTCTCTCTAAATCTGTTCATGGTATCAGAGCATGGTTGCTCCTGTTTTCTCATTGCTTTCGTTTGCTTCCGCTGTTCCCGGCGAGTCCTTTTAGACTCCGGCGACAAGCTTCCAGACTCCAGTGAGTCCTTCTGATGTCGCCAGCCACCAACGAGCTTTTTCCTGCTATCTTGTGTCAGAACAGTGGTAAGGGCAATCAAGTCCCTGATTCGAGCCCTAGTTTGCTGATTCAAGGCCTGTTGAAGATCCGACGAACCTTCTTGTGTTGATTGGGAGGTCATACGACAGGACCTGTCCTTATCTGCACCTGTTCGATCAGATCTGTTCGACCAAATCTTGTTTCTCTTGTAGTAGCACAGCTGCAACACATCGGCACCACTGTTGTTGGTAGTTCTGGCCACCTACGATCAACGTCGACCTTTGCCAAACCTCCGACAGCCTCGCCCAGCCTCGTCGGATCTTGCTGAATTTTTCACCAGACCAAGCTCAGCCTCGTCGATCAACTGGGTCAGATTCGTTTTTTGGGTCTGGGTAATTTTTTTCTTTTTCTGCATCTATTGCCATTTTCGATCAGTTTGGTGTTGCTTTGCTGAGCTGTTTGAGTAGTAGTTCGCTGGGTTCTTTTGATTGCCCGTTAGTCGACATTTTTTGAACGTACAAGAGGATTTTTGGACTTCATCTATAACTTGCAATATAGTCTGAAGGGTTTGTGCCTCTATGTATTCGGGGTTTGCAGTTTATTGTTAGGGCAATTTCGTAGTCCCTGTTTGGGAGCTGTTTGGATTGTATTTGCCTTCCTCTGCCACTGTTGGGTACCGTTCTGCACTATACGTACGGGATTGTTTCGAGCTATTTGGCAATTGACGGTATGTCGGAGGATCACAAGAATATTCCTGTTGGTACTCTTTCTCAGGGGGAGTTACAAACTCTCAGGTGCCTACTGGCTAAGCTTGACACTCTGTCTTCCATAGCTTCTATTTCCACTACCTCCTTTGCTCACACAGGTATCCAACCTAGTGCATCTACCGCCACTTCTTCTCTTCCTTGGATAATAGATTCCGGTGCTACGGATCATATGACAGGTTGTTCATCCTTCTTTGACTCCTACTCTACATGCTCTGGTAAGGACAAAGTTCGAGTAGCTGATGGATCCCTGTCTGCTATTTCAGGGAAAGGTTCCATTCACTACTCACCTACCTTACCTCTTTCTTCCGTTCTCCATGTTCCAAATTTTACTACTAATCTTATATCTGTTAGTAGTCTCACACAATCTTTGAATTGTTCGGTAACATTTTTTCCCACTCATTGTGTCTTTCAGGAACTGGGAACAGGAAAGACGATTGGTACTGGTAGAGCTCAGGATGGCCTGTATTTTTTGGAGTCTGTGCCTTGTTCATCTCTTACACCCTCACCCTTGGGTCATGTTCTTGAGGTAGATGCGGGTTCAGCTCTTCCTTTATTGCATCAGTGGTACCGTAGACTTGGCCACCCTTCTTTTGGTATCTTAGAGAAACTTTATCCTACTTTGACTAAACGATATTCCAGAAGAAGGTTCTTTTGTGAAGCTTGTGAACTTGCAAAACATAGACATTCCTGTTATGCTCCTGTTCATCAAAGAAGTGCTTCTCCTTTTATGGTTGTCCACACTGATGTCTGGGGTCCTTCTCCCATTACCTCTAATTCGGGTTATCGCTATTTTGTTACCTTTATTGACTGTCATTCTCGTATAACTTGGGTGTATCTACTTCAAGCAAAAAGTGAAGTTTTCTCATGCTTCCAGTCATTTCATAAGATGGTGCACACACAATTTGATACCAACATCAAGATACTTTGTTGTGACAATGGGACTGAATATATGAACGGTCCCTTCAAGTCATATCTTGATGGCCATGGCATTCTTTTCCAAACCACTTGTGTAGATACGCCGCAGCAAAATGGAGTTGCGGAAAGGAAGAACCGGCATCTGGCTGAGGTGGCTCGCTCTCTTATGTTTACTATGAATGTTCCTAAATATTTTTGGGGCGAGGCCATCCTTACAGCTTCTTATCTTATTAATCGAATGCCCTCCAGTGTTCTTCAATTCCGGACTCCCTTGGATTTCCTTCCTGGTAACTTTCGGGTCTCTACTCTTCCTCCTAAAATTTTTGGCTGTGTGTGTTATGTGCATGCTCCTCACCACCCCGGTGGAAAGTTAGATCCCAAAGCTCGTAAATGCATTTTTCTTGGCTACTCCCCTACTCAAAAGGGGTATCATTGCTATGACCCTCTCTCTCGGAAGAAATTTGTTTCAATGGATGTCACCTTTTGGGAACACCAACCCTTTTACCTTCTCTCGTCTCCATCTCTTCAGGGGGAGAGTTCTAGAGGGGAAGAGATGTTGACATCTCCTAATTCGTGGTTATTTTCCCCAACTGACAGTACAGAGGAAAATGTTGGTACATGGGAGAACATTGGTGAGGGGAAGGAGAACATTGGTGAAGGGGAGGAGGCATCTCCTAGCCCTAGTAATCCTGAAAGGGAGAGAGAGGAACCTGAATCTGGAGAAAGAATAATGCCGGATATAAGAGAAAGATTGGACAGACCCGATTTACAAACTTTCACTCGCAAGAAAAAGGGCCAACCTGGTGCATTACCACAGTACCAATCATCATCACCAGTCCTAGTTCCTGACGCTTCAGCTGAGTCTTCTGGTAATTCTCCTTCCTCTATATCTCTTACTTTTGATGATCTTGATGTGCCTATTGCTCATAGGAAGCCAGTTCGAACACATAAAGTACCGGCTCGATTATGTACCCAACATTCCATTTCGCAATTTGTTTCATATTCTCGTTTATCACATTCGTACTCTACTTTTCTTTCTTCTCTTTCTTCTATACCTATTTCGCAGGGTTGGAAGGAAGCTTTTGCAACTCCTAAGTGGAATGAAGCTATGGTAGAGGAGATGAAGGCCTTGAAGAAAAATGGCACCTGGGAGTTAGTGTCTCTTCCTCGGGGAAAGAATGCAGTGGGATGTAAATGGGTGTTCACGGTTAAGCATAAAGCTGATGGCACTGTTGAGAGGTACAAGGCAAGATTGGTTGCCAAAGGCTATACTCAGACATATGGCATTGACTATGAAGAAACCTTTGCTCCAGTGGCCAAGATGAACTCTATTCGCACCTTGTTGTCCTGTGCTGCTACCCTAACAGGCCACTTCAACAGTTTGATGTGAAGAATGCTTTTCTTCATGGTGATTTGGAAGAAGAGGTGTATATGGATATACCACCTGGTTTTTCTTCCCCTATCACTGAGGGCAAGGTGTGTAGGTTGAAGAAGGCTCTCTATGGCTTGAAACAGTCACCAAGAGCGTGGTTTGACAGATTTCTCAAGGCCATGTTGAGACTTGGATACACGCAGAGTCATGCTGATCATACTATGTTCACCAAGAGGAGTGATGGTAAGATTGCCATCCTTATAGTTTATGTGGATGACATAATTATGACAGGTGATGATGTGAATGAGCTTCAGATGCTTAAAGTTCTTCTTGCCAAGGAATTTGAAATTAAGGAGTTGGGGGCGATGCAATACTTTCTTGGCATGGAGGTGGCTAGATCTGAGAAAGGGATCTTCATTTCCCAAAGTAAATATATTCTTGACCTCTTGGAGGAGACTGGGATGCTGGGGTGCAAGCCCGCTGACACTCCTATTGAGGTCAATCATCATCTTGGCAGCGTGGGAGAACATGCGGATAAGGAAAGATATCAGAGACTTGTGGGTCGTCTGATATACTTATCTCACACACGTCCAGATATTTCTTATGCGGTGGGAGTTGTCAGTCAATTTATGCATGACCCTCGTTCTTCTCACCTTGATGCTGTTTATCGTATCTTGAGGTACCTAAAATCCTCTCCAGGCAAAGGTATTTTGTTTTCAAACCATGGTCATTTGAGGTTGAAATCCTTCACTGATGCAGACTAGGCAGGATCTATTGATGATAGACGTTCTACCTCTGGCTATTGCACTTTCCTTGGTGGGAATTTAGTTACGTGGAGAAGCAAAAAGCAATCCGTGGTAGCGAGGTCAAGTGCAGAAGCTGAGTACAGAGCCATGGCACATGGTGTTTGTGAGCTTTTATGGCTTCAAACTTTTTTGCATGATTTGGGAATTGTTGATCACAGTCCTATGAAGCTGTACTGTGATAACAAGGCTGCTATCAATATCGCTCATAACCCTGTTCAGCATGATCGGACAAAGCATATAGAGATTGATAGACACTTTATCAAAGAGAAGCTGAGCAGTGGTGTAATATGCATGCCTTATGTGAAATCCGAGGACCAATTGGCTGATGTGTTTACTAAAGGTCTTAGTAGTAAGGTGTTTCACCATATTCTCTCCAAGTTGGGCATGATTAATATCTATGCACCAACTTGAGGGGGAGTGTTAGATTGTATTAGCATCTTGTAATGAGACATGTCTCATGTGGTTAGAATGTAGTAGCTAGGGTGCTATTTGTTAAATTCTTTGTACATAAGGGTACTTTAGTCATTTGTATTGTAGGGCTGTATATATTCCCTTTTCTCTGTTAATGGAAGTAAGAAGAGAGGATTTTCTACGCTCAATACTCTCTCTCTCTAAATCTGTTCAAAAGGCATACCAAGCAGTTAATCGCTAGAATTTTAACCAAAGTTTTGAAAGGAAAGCAAACTTGGCATTCACTGGTTTGGCTTCAAATTTGGCAGAAGTTTGCATCACTTCTAATCACTTCCAGTTCACAGAGCTCTATCTGAGTTGGATCTTACCCACAGGTATGTCATCAATCGCAGACAGATTGCAATGATTTTTATACAAAACTCCAGTTTTCTTTTCAGGGAGATTTACTCTCTGGTCCATTATACCTATTTTGAAACCCATTAGGTTCTCCAAACTATTTTGAAACCCACGAGGTCCACCTTGATAAAAATACCTTGGCCGCAAAGAATTACTCATGGCCACAAATAATTACTCATGGCCGCCAAGGATTACTCTTGGCCGTGAAGAATTACGCGGCCAGGAGTAATTCTTGGTGGCCAGAAGTAATTCTTCGCGGCTAAGAGTAATTCTTCACGGCCAGGAGTAATTCTTTTCGGCCAGGAGTAATTCTTCGCGGTCAAGAGTAATTCTTTACGGCCAATAGTAATTTGTTGCAGCCAGGAATCGAGCCGAAAACCAACACCACCACCACCACCTTTACTACCCTCAGTCATTGTTGGAAAGAGAGTCTCTGAGTTTTTAGAGGGAGGGAGGGAGGTTTTTGTTATAGTATAAGCTTTTTGCCAGACAATAAAATGATACAGGACTATATATGTAAGTAAGTGAAGTGAGATTATTACTAAAGGCTGATCGATGTTCCATCATCTCGAACTTACGACCTCACCCTCATGGACTCATCCGTCATGCGTCTCATGACTCAAACCCAAGAGAAACATAACGCCCCAACGAGTCAAAAAGTTTCTGTTTTTACATGATCACAACTTTTCAGCAAAAGATCAGATGAGCTCTCTTTTTTCTTCTAACCTTATCCTGTCTGTCTCCTATTAATCTATCTACCATTCTACCATATACAGTACTCAAATGAGAATCCTCTGATCGGTGGCTGAATTAAGGATGAGTCTTGCAATAGGTGGGGTCATTGCCCCTTCCGATAGCTATGAGAAAGTTAATTTGTCTGGTGCAATGAATTGGTTATCTTTGGGCCTGAGGGAGATCTGGTGCAATGGATCTGTTACACATATATGAACCCATTAACAATTTATAGGACCCCACCCTAGCAACAAATTCAGGGTATAGGTGCACCCCGATTAATTCATGGGAACTCACTCCCATCGTCCACGAAGACGGGGTCCAATTAAAGCCAAAACAATAGTACCCCGTATGGTCAAACCCATAAGATTTGATAGTGCCTGCGAAGTTTCGAGCATGAGGCCTAACGTTTCAAGCCTGAGCCCGATTAAAGCCAGGACAATGCCCGGAGGGTCTAACCCGTTGATATCACATGAGAGATTTCGAACGCGAGGCCTTAGGAGGGGACGATACACAACTTCTTTTTTTCAGAAAATAAGCAAGAAAATTTCGTCGCCTTAAAATTGTTTGAGAGATAATTTAGACTGCGATTTTTTGAAGTGTACGATAATTAACAATGTTAGACGTTGGTTGGATGTGATTCAAACTTGAGAAAATTTTCGACCGCATCAACTAATATTCCTGGAGTCGCCACTCCAACTGAAAGTATATTCGAAATGTGGTTCTGGGGAAGAACAATCCAACTATTAAGAGTAGTAGTAGTGGAGTACTATATTTGGACCAACATCAACTGATTGGAAATTACTAGCAAAACCAAGTTCATCACCAATATACTGTATGCAATAATAGAGTAATAACTTGACAGAAAACATTTTCAGTGATCAGACCAATACCATCATTTTCCATTTTCCAAATATCAAACTTTTCTCCAAATGGTCGGTCCCACCTGTAATTTCATGGGTCCTACTCCGACCTTATATAAAGCCCACCAAGGTGGCCGAGTCTCTCTGCAATACAGAGCTCAAAGCTCTAAACTCAGTAGAGAGAGAGAGAGAGAGAGAGAGAGATGGGGCTGAAAGTTTATGGCCATCGAATGTCCCAACCAGCACGGGCCGTTTACATCTTCTGCAAGTAACCCTCTCACACTTGATCACTACACTAATTTCAAATTTACTAATTTTATTGAATTGGGTGCTCGTTTTTAATGAAATTATGATTATATTACCATGATCATTTTTCATTTTTGTATATGAATAGTTCTAACTCTACGTGTATATTGTTGGGAAACGATTCCCAGAAACCAGTAATGACGCGTACAGATTAAACAATAAGAAAACCGCAAAAACCCTACAAGGCAGAATTAGGGTTTTACCTCAACTCCCTGCGAACACGAATGCTGGTTGAACTTGTTATAGCACGTCTTGCTATAAGCCACGTATACTGCTCGACTGCACCTTACGATCTTCTATCGTATTCTCTGCACGTCTAGAACGCGAACCGAGTGTGGACTCTTTCGTGGTCTATTTGCCCTCTCTAGATCTGCCTCTATTTAGTGAATCATGGAAACGTCAAAAAAAACATCATCCTGACTTAGAGAGCATAACGTGTATATATAGGGCTACGATAGGGACCTAAGGAGTAATAAGTCTGGGCTCCCAGTGTAAATAAGAAAACCTAATCCCACCAGGATTCTATTTCTTATTTCACTAATTATAATTCACCCCACTACAGAATTATAATTGCACTCCCGTCCTTATCTCAATTATATTACGAGCTCCATGATATTAAATACTTATTAATCTCCCCACGTTAAGATTACAGATACCCGTTGATTAAAATAAATTACTAACAATCTCCCACTTAATCAACATCTTAACTTGAGACTATCCGCTTAACTTATTCGATATGTCGGATACAAATATCCACCTGCAGGGTTTGACATAATCGAAACTTATAAACTTACTCAAGGGGTATCATCAATCCCTATCGGGACGTGGATTCCATTAATAATTAATAGTTGTCATATACATAATGTTGCGACCCAACTCACCGAGACTATTGACCGTATAAAGATCTCACCCTTTAATGAATCAAAATCAACAACATTAAATATATACATCTAATAATTATCTTTGGATTAAGAGCATAAGCATTCATAATAACCATGAGGTTCCAATTGTCTTATAAAGTTAGTACAAAGACAATTACCTCAATGCGGTCCCGTTCAATACACACAAAGTGTATTAGCACAATGAGTTAGAACTAGACCGTTCCCTGTAGTCAAGACAGACCTACTAAACATTGTACTACAGTCCTACTGATGGTGTGTCCAGTTCCATCTAAGACTGTGAACCATATCTTATATTTTACAAGAACCGATGATCCGATCTTCTGTGTGTAAGCCGAACTCTACACACCGGATCATCTACTTTGTAAAATAAAAGACACATATGCACAACATACAATAATATTATGCAAATATTACCCATAAAAGATTCTCATCAAAAGGGATAAAACTGATTAATACATAACAATATTAATCCATCATATAAAAACATAGCTTTTACATAACCTCTTAACAAACTCCCACTAAGACTCAAAGTCATACTGTCATGCATCTCACTCACATTTCCTTTACGTGACTATTAAAAGTCTTAGCCTGTAAGCTGTACGTAAAAGAATCTACTAGGTTGTTTACCAATGCAATCTTGGTCACTGCTACATCACCTCTTTGAACGATCTCTCGAATCAGGTGATACTGATTCTCGATGTGTTTTCCTTCTTATGAGTCAATGGCTCCTTAGAGTTAGCAATTCCACCACTATTGTCACAATAGATGTAATAGCTAATTGCACTAAAGGAATCACTTCTAGATCCATCAAGAAGTTTCTAAGTCAAACGGCCTCTTTGGTTGCTTAAGAAGCTACCATGCACATACCCGGCCTCCATAGTGGAATCAATCAGTCCACGATTGTTTGATATTCCTCCAACTTATGGCTCAACTTCCTAAGGTAAACACATATCCGGAGGTAGATTTTCTGGAATCCTTGTCTGACAAAAAGTTTGAGTCTGTGTACCCATAAGGTACCAGACTATCTTATTGGAACACCAACATATGATCTCTAGTTCTTTTCAGACACTTGAGTATATGTTTCACTACAGTCCAATGTTCTTGTCCTGGATTAGACTGAAATTTGCTAACCATGCCAACGGCAAAGCAAATATCAGGTCTAGTACACAACATAGCATACATAAGGCTTCCTACTACCGAGACATAAGGAACTGCCTTCATTTTCTCCATCTCCTCAGGTGTTTTAGGACACTGATCCTTGGATAGGTTGATTCCATGTCTAAAAGGGAGGAACCCTTTCTTGGAATCTGTATGCTAAATCGGGCAAGAATCTCATCGATATAAGTAACTTGTGATAAGCCCAACATCTTGTTCTTGCGATCTCGCATAAGCTTAATCCCAAAGATGTGACTAGCTTCTTCCAAGTCCATTTCGAATTGGTCGGATAACCACACTTTCACTGAAGACAATACTCCCACATCGTTTCTGATGAGCAGGGATATCACCGACATATAGTACTAAAAACACCACCACTTTTCCATTGCGCTTCTTATACACACATGAATCATTCGGACATTGATCAAAATCAAAAGACTTGATTGCTTGATCAAAACGGATGTTCCACGATCTAGATGTCTCCTTAAGCCCATAAAAAAACTTCTTAAGCTTGCACACAACATGTGCTCTTGACCTTTCGCTATGAATCCATCTGGTTGTACCATATAGATGCATTCATTCAGATTTCCATTAAGGAATGCGGACCTGATTGGAGTACATAGACTCCATCTTTGATTTCATAGCCTTTTGCCAAAGTTTCACATCTTTATCTTGAAGTGCCTCATTGTAGTTACAGGGGTTCGGCATGTTGATCATCGGGATCATTTCAAAAGACTCTCCCAACAACGTATACCGACTGGGTAGAATAATAACCCTCCCACTACGACGAGGTACCGGTGTGTCAATAAGTGCCTCTACAGATGTCACTTGTGGTGTTTCCTCCTGCACTATTGGTGGTAAAGAAGTTTGTGCCGAACTCTCTCCTCTCAATTCCACTAGAACAATTTTACTTCTGGGCATGTAGTCAAACACATAGTCCTCCACTAAGTATCGGGCATTGGATCTAACAATGACCTTCAGATCCTTAGAACTATAAAATAATCTACATTTCGTTCCTCTAGGGTACCCCACAAATAGACAAACTTATGACCTTGATTCCAATTTATCTGCGTTCCCATTCAGCACATGTGTTGGACTACCCCAAACCCGAACATGCCACAGACTAGGTTTGCGCTTAGTCCACAGTTCTGTGGGCGTAGATGGTATTGACTTAGATGGTACCAAGTTAAGAATATACGCTGTTGTTTATAGTGCATGTCCCCAAAACGAAATTGGTAAATCTGAATAACTCATCATTGATCTTACCATATCCATAAGAGTCCTATTCCTTCTCTCTGCTACACCATTTTGTTGCGGCATACCTGGAGCTGACAACTGGGATGTAATCCCTTCAGCTGACAAGTAGTCCCTAAACTCTCCCAAGAGGTATTCTCCACCACGATCAGATCGCAGTGTCATGAGACATTTACCCAGACGCTTTTCCGTTTCTGCCCTATACTCCCTGAATTTCTCAAAGCATTCGGACTTACGGCGCATCAAATAAATGTATTCATACCTTGAGTAATCGTCAATGAAAGTGACAAAGTACTCAAAACCACCTCTAGCTTGGACATTCAT
The DNA here is from genome assembly GCA_018127125.1 of Rhododendron griersonianum. Classification (NCBI taxonomy): domain Eukaryota; kingdom Viridiplantae; phylum Streptophyta; class Magnoliopsida; order Ericales; family Ericaceae; genus Rhododendron; species Rhododendron griersonianum. The sequence continues at coordinate 50,196,335 of CM030789.1, read as the reverse complement.
AGGCCCACACAAATCAGAATGAAACCAATTCCAACGGCTCTTTGGCTCTATATCCTTTTGCTGAAAAAAAAAAAAGGCCTCTAGGTCATTTTACCTTCTAAATAGGATTCATAGACCGAAAGTTCCTCAACTTCCAATGAACCTAAAGGTTCATCTCTAACCATTCTAGAAATCCTATTCAGATTAATATGACCAAGACATAAGTGCCAAAGATACGTTTGGTTCAATTTAGAAGGCTACTTTCTCTTACATGGTAAATTATTAGTGTTATTCAATTCATGCAGTTGCACTGTAGAAAATATATGATTAATAATGTAGAGATTATCCACTAAATATCCATCCTTGATCAACTTAGAAACTGAAACCAAGTTTCTTCTAATACAAGGAACATAAAGGCAATCTCTCAAAATTAAACTCCTATTACTACTAAAATTTGAAAAGACATTCCTACTAACTGCCACTCTCGTAGCATTTTCCACAAGTAGATAAATCTCCCCATCACTGAGTCTTCTTTCCTGGAACCCATGCAACAAAATGCAAACATGATTAGTGGCTCCCGTATCTACACACCAGGTACTGGTAGATAACACCACTAAACGTGATTCAACAACTAGTGAAAAAGATTTATCCTAATTGTTCACTATATTGAGATAGAATGGACATTCCTACTTCCAGTGTTCTTTCTGCTTGTAGTGAAAAACACTTGCCCGCAGGCTTTTTTCACTCCACCTTGAGGCACATGAACTGTCTCCATAACCTTTTTCTGAGAGTTGTTCTGCTTCTTCTTGCCTTTCAACTTAGAAGTAGAAGCCTTCTCTGCCACTAACATTGAAGGTGGTTTCTTCACAACCAAAAGACCATCAGCTGCTTGGAGTTCCTTAAGAAGTTTCGCCAAAGATAAATACATTTTGTTCATATAATAGTTCAAACGAAATTACTTAAAACTCTCAGACTGCAATGAGTTAAGAACGAAATCGATCTAAGTTTCCCCATCAATTTCAGCTCCAAGGATCTCTAGTTTATTAAGATGAGCTATCATCATCAAAACATCATCCTTAATCGGGGTCCCTTCGACATGGGTGATACTCACCAATTTTTATAAAATTTTGCTTCATGTTATGTGGCATTCTCATCAGGTCTAGGAGTGCATACCTCAAACAACACAAATTTGTGTCCTTCAGGCAGTTAACAAAATATTCAAATTCCTTTTCCAGTCAATATAATTCGATCTAGTAAGTTTATTAGCTTTGAGAATAATTGCAAGTGGATTGAAAAAACCCATTTTTGAATATGAGAATCACATAACAACAATTATGAAGGGCAATAAAACCTTGAATTTCATTTTAATATTGGTTCCCTCAACCACGTGTTAAAAGAAAAACATTGGCAACCCTACACACCGTGAAGAGCATGCCTCGATGGGAAGGTCGTCTACTCTTCATCATTCGTGTAGATAGGCACAACCTTTTAATTTTACTATCTAGACATTATACCATGCCAAGCAAAATTAAATAGCCAATATAACTTCGGTCCTATAAATAATAATAGTGACTCAGATGGTGAGGATACTATTATTTACAGCTAAGTGTATACCATTACCTAGCTTTTAGACCTATTGTTCCGTTATAAACCACCTCAGATGGAGAAGTGACCCACACAACAATTATCTTAGAGCTATCCCTTTAGGAAGTTTGTACCGATGATGCCACAATTAATTTTGTCCGATAGGGAGGAAGGTTCTAAAACCAACACACAAAATTAATTATATCACCTACGAACTAGCAATGGAGACCATAGGATTTATTCAAAATAAATTTCCTCTCCCACTTAGTTATTTAAAAAAATTGTGAGGGTTATCAAATTTTCGAGTTTGCAAAAAAACGTGATCTAGGTCAAAGGTCAAATATTACCATGTTGTCCCAATATGGTAAACTATCACATATGCAAACAATATGGAAACACAAATAATAAGGAAACACAAGATAAAGAATCCAGCTATTATGGTCAAAGATGTAATCCTTGAGCAATAAGGAATCCTTCCAAACTTGAAATCCTTAAGCAATAAGGAGTCTTTCCAAACTTGAAATCCTTAAGCAATCCTTCCAACCTTGAAATCCTTCAGCTATACTTGTGTGGAAAACTTAGACACTTTGAATCAATCAAGGAAACCAAAATCCAACCGTGCTTAGGCAAGAAAATTCGGATTTGATATATTCCCGCGTAAACTGCACAGTCTTCAGTATTTTGGCCATATCTTCCTCATCCGACCACCGATTGAAGTGATTCAAATTGGGTTGGATTCGAAATTCAATTATCTACAACTTCCGTGAAGAACAGATTTTCTAATTCCAACGTTTACTGGGTCGAAATAGCCCTGCAATCAGACCCTACGAATCTGGGAAAAACTGTTGCGAGCCAAACAACTTGTATCTTCTATATCTCCCTTCTTCGATCTCCGAATAACCATCGAATGCTATTACAATCGAAGAAACATACATACATCGATCTTATGCCTCCATTGGAGTTCACATGCTACGTTAATTATTACAACCACGAAAAATAATCATGGCACCCAATAAATAACACATGCTACGTTAATTATTACAACCACGAAAAATAATCGTGGTACCCAATAAATAACAATAACCACACAAAAATTATGTGGGATCCAATCACACAAAATCAACAAAAAAACATGTGACCATAATAGCTGGGTAAGAACGCTGCAAAACAAGGGTTAGCACAGTTCTACGTTCTACCCTCTATAACCTACGGACAACATGGCCTGTTTAATCTATACGCGTGATTACAGCCTGCTTTGATTTTTGTTGGGAAACGATTCCCAGAAACCAGTAATGACGCGTACAGATTAGACAATAAGAAAACCACAAAACCCTACAAGGCGGAATTAGAGTTTTACCTCAACTCCCTGCGAACACGAACGCTGGTTGAACTTGTTATAGCACGTCTTGCTATATGCCACGTATACTGCTCGATTTCACCTTACGATCTTCTATCGTATTCCCTGCACGCCTAGAACACGAACCGAGTGTGGACTCTTTCGTGGTCTGTTTGCCCTCTCTAGATCTGCCTCTATATTTTGTGAATAATAGAAAACGTGAAAACGTCCAGTCTGACCTAGAGAGCATAACGTGTATATATAGGGCTACGATAGGGACCTAAGGAATAATAAGTCTGGGCTCCCAGTGTAAATAAGAAAATCTAATCCCACCAGGATTCTATTTCTTATTTCACTAATTATAATTCACCCCACTACAGAATTATAATTGCACTCCCGTCCTTATCTCAATTATATTACGAGCTCCATGATATTAAATACTTATTAATCTCCCCACGTTAAGATTACAGATACCCGTTGATTAAAATAAATTACTAACATATATATGGTGTTGCAGGATGAATGGAATAGATTTCGAGGAGATCTCAGTGAACTTTTTTACAGGGGAAACTTTATCCCCTGAGTTTCAAGGTGATCCTTTGCTGAACATATGCGTGTTGTTTTCGAAAAGTAGGAGTGACCATGGACCAGATTGATACATAATCAATAACCGAATAAGTTGGCACGGATTGTAATTTTCGAGAGAGCCAATCTGATTCATGGAAGTCAAAAAACTGGACCAATCCAAACCATATATTTAATTGCATGGTTCGGTTTGAACCACGGTGGCATCAATTTGAACTATTATGTTGAGAAACCAGCAACACTCAGAACTCAGAAGTCACTTAAAATAAATTGAGTTTGGAGGGATTATGAAAGAAAAAGTTTAATTTTGAATTGGACTAAATTAAGATTATCAAGATCTTGAATGGGAAAAAACAATGCATATTCATGAAAAAACACAGAAAGAATGGGATTACTCAAAAATTGGTGCCATGGCCGCTGCCTGTCTGTCTGCCTCTGTAGAGCCTAGTTCGGTGAATAGAACCGTTCACAAAGGCAGGCAGGGGCCATGGCACGGGTTGAATCTTAAATTGCACTAGATAAGTGAACGGTGCATCATCAAGTATAAACCAAGCTAACCAAGATAAACGGGTTGAATCATCAAGTATGAACCGGTGGTCAGGCCCACGGTAGTGAACAACTCAGTGCAGTCTACTCTGGTGGAACTATTGGGTATCTCAAATCTTTAAATTGTACTAAAATTTTGGGACTTTCATCGAGGAAAAATAAAGTACTCGTTCTCATTCCCTGCAATTATGTTGCCATTTCAGAAATAAACCCTATGAAACAAGTGCCAGCAATCGTTCACGGAAGTCTTAAGATGTGGGAGAGGTACTTGTTGAGTTCCACATGACTACTTGCAGCATTATGGTGACTGATGTGGGTTTTATGTTTCTTTGCAGTCATGCAATTCTTAGGTATCTGGCTTGTGCATTTCCCGGCGTCCCAGATCATTGGTAAGAATAGTTGCTCCTTCTTGATATTATATTGGATATGCATTATAAGCTATATATCTGCGTGAATGGTAAACTGGTATAAAACATGAGACACAGCAGGTATCGGCAAGGAAAATTTGCTGATCACTCACCTTACAATTACGTTAGTCAAGATTTAAGAGCAATTAGTTTAGGGTATAACACCAGGAACTGAATGAAGGATCACCTAGGGGTGCGAGCGATGAGGGAACCAAGGCGGTTGTGCCATACAATAGAAGTTTGTTTGCTTCTACTAGCATGTCAAGCTGACTTAGAGCTATCTTCGCCATTTGCATTAATTGAGAACCCTGCAGTATTCATGGCAAGATACCTCCACTTAGGCCTCAGGGTGGATCATCCCTCCCTCTGCCCTCGTCCGTGCATATATGCAAGCTTGTGTCCTTCCTTCTAATGACACGTTTCTAACGTTACACCATCCCATCTATTTGGGATGGCGGCATAGACTTAATTCGTTTTTGGGCAGTGGAGTTAAAAGGGGAGAACACCGACAGTTTAGCCGTGTCTGTGTCCTGAAATTTGGAGGTTAACATGCATCTACTCACTCATCTTGCATGTGATCTTCATCTAACATAATCTGTTTTGCAAAATTCCATGTCTATTTTAAGTTATCAGATACATCATGATTCATGACCCCCGCGAAAGGTAATCAATGCTCGATTGGCATCACTTGAATTTGCGACATGGTGCACGTATGGACCGAATATTTAATTCCAATGACTTTTAAAGTTCACTTGATGACTTTGATAAGCAACTTCTACAAAATATGCTATTGACAGATATTGCTCTTCAACGTCCATTTTCGCAATTCCTTTCCCTTTCTAGTTTCTAAAGATGTGTCTTTTCTTGGTTGATGATTTTTGTTTCCAGTTAGGTTGGTTCAAGCCGTAGCGCTTGCACCTAAATTGGGCCGCCAACCGAAACCTCAAGTAGCTGCTGAAGCTGAGATACTTTTGTGTGAATCTCTTGAAAAGATTGAAACAGTTTGGCTCAAGGAGAGCGGGCCATTTCTGCTGGGCAACTCCCAACCTTCTATAGCAGATCTCAGCCTTGTTTGCGAAATCATGCAACTAGAGGTAAAAGGATTATACTCTATGTTACTCCCTCCGTCCCTTTTTAAGTATCCCGCTTTGTAACTCTAACTTATTAAAAAAATATCATCATTACACCTTTCACATCAACTTTTACCTCTATTTTCCCTACTTACCCTCTATGGAGACATCATCATTACACTTTTACTCACTAACTTTTCAAAATGTAATCTACTTTTAGGGGTAAAATGGAAAATGTATCAACTTTTATCTACCAACTTTACAAAATAGACACTTATTAAGGGACAGCCCAAAATGAAATACTGAACTTTACAAAAGGGACGGAGGGAGTACATAACTTACATGAATCTGCCATTTTGGGCGAAGAACCTGTCGACAAAACACGACACCTTGTGTGAGATATGGACTCAAGACGGCTGTTTGAAACCAGACAAACCTGTTGAAATGTCTATAAAAAAATTTCTTCAGAAAGTGAAGAAGAAAGTAGGATTAGGTCCAGAAACTGTGGATTGTTGGGTAATGTTTCTTTCCCTTGCTTATATAAAGAAATTGATAAAAGATAATCATGCCATATCTAAATATGTTAGTATATTTTAAGGTTTGAGATGTCCGACCCTAGATGTACACAACACCTGATACTCTCACCCGAGCCCAGGTAACACCCATGTTGGGGGTGGGGAGCCGGTTTACTGCAGTTTTTGTAACTTACTTTTTCGCTTAGATAAGAAAGTTGCAGAATGTTAATAAGACCTCTTTTAACACGAAAATGAACTCTAAAAATGTGGTGGATTTAGGTTTTGGATGAGAAGGATATCGATCGGATATTGGGCCCGCGCAAGATAGTTCAGCAGTGGATGGAAGACAAAGAATGCAACCAAACCCCATTTTGAGGAAATACATGGAGTGCTCTATGAAACCAAAGCAGAGCTACAAAAGCAGAGGTTGGGAGCTAACAATGCATAAAAACAAGTTGGACTCCAAAATGTGAACACTGTGGTATTAGCTCCTCTACCGACTAACAGTACCTATTGTATCATGTTCTGATACGAGAATACATATCGAACCCCTACTAGTGTTGAATAAAACCCCCGAGCCAGGGAGTGTAACAACATGTAGTTCTGTATTCCGTAATGCGAGATTAGTGTGAGAGAGACACTTTGGGAAGGGAAATTCTCGAAATGTCCCCCACTTTGGTTGTTGTCTCGTTATTGCAACTCTTTAAATGTAATTCTCCTACCGTTTTTCATAAATAAATAAAAATGTGTCTGTGTCAGACACCATAGAGTATTATGCCCCTTTATAATGAATGCTATGACTTTTTGCAGTGAATGGATCATGAGGTGAAAAATATTAAACCTCTCCATAGTGAATGTGATGCCTTTTGTGGTATTAAGTTGTTACAGCCTTTGTGGTTTTATGACGCCTGCATATGGGTAAACGGGTAACGTTACACATATTTGTGGTGAATGTCAATGGGGAATTGAACGAATTTAGAGAGAGAGAGAATTTGAGCGTGAGAATTCCTCTTCTATCTTCCATTAACAGAGAAAAGGGAATATATACAGCCCTACAATACAAATGACTAAAGTGCCCTTATGTACAAAGAATTTAACAAATAGCACCCTAGCTACTACATTCTAACCACATGAGACATGTCTCATTACAAGATGCTAATACAATCTAACACTCCCCCTCAAGTTGGTGCATAGATATTAATCATGCCCAACTTGGAGAGAATATGGTGAAACACCTTACTACTAAGACCTTTAGTAAACACATCAGCCAATTGGTCCTCGGATTTCACATAAGGCATGCATATTACACCACTGCTCAGCTTCTCTTTGATAAAGTGTCTATCAATCTCTATATGCTTTGTCCGATCAGCAATTCCCAAATCATGCAAAAAAGTTTGAAGCCATAAAAGCTCACAAACACCATGTGCCATGGCTCTGTACTCAGCTTCTGCACTTGACCTCGCTACCACAGATTGCTTTTTGCTTCTCCACGTAACTAAATTCCCACCAAGGAAAGTGCAATAGCCAGAGGTAGAACGTCTATCATCAATAGATCCTGCCCAGTCTGCATCTGTGAAGGATTCCAACCTCAAATGACCATGATTTGAAAACAAAATACCTTTGCCTGGAGAGGATTTTAGGTACCTCAAGATACGATAAACAGCATCAAGGTGAGAAGAACGAGGGTCATGCATAAATTGACTGACAACTCCCACCGCATAAGAAATATCTGGACGTGTGTGAGATAAGTATATCAGACGACCCACAAGTCTCTGATATCTTTCCTTATCCGCATGCTCTCCCACGCTGCCAAGATGATGATTGACCTCAATAGGAGTGTCAGCGGGCTTGCACCCCAGCATCCCAGTCTCCTCCAAGAGGTCAAGAATATATTTCCTTTGGGAAATGAAGATCTCTTTCTCAGATCTAGCCACCTCCATGCCAAGAAAGTATTGCATCGCCCCCAACTCCCTAATTTCAAATTCCTTGGCAAGAAGAACTTTAAGCATCTGAAGCTCATTCACATCATCACCTGTCATAATTATGTCATCCACATAAACTATAAGGATGGCAATCTTACCATCACTCCTCTTGGTGAACATAGTATGATCAGCATGACTCTGCGTGTATCCAAGTTTCCACATGGCCTTTAGAAATCTGTCAAACCACGCTCTTGGTGATTGTTTCAAGCCATAGAGAGCCTTCTTCAACCTACACCCCTTGCCCTCAGTGGTAGAGGAAGAAAAACCAGGTGGTATATCCATATACACCTCTTCTTCCAAATCACCATGAAGAAAAGCATTCTTCACATCAAACTGTTAAAGTGGCCAGTTTAGAGTAGCACCACAGGACAACAAGGTGCGAATAGAGTTTATCTTGGCCACTGGAGCAAAGGTTTCTTCATAGTCAATGCCATATGTCTGAGTATAGCCTTTGGCAACCAATCTTGCCTTGTACCTCTCAACAGTGCCATCAGCTTTATGCTTAACCGTGAACACCCATTTACATCCCACTGCATTCTTTCCCCGAGGAAGAGACACTAACTCCCAAGTGCCATTTTTCTTCAAGGCCTTCATCTCCTCTACCATAGCTTCATTCCACTTAGGAATTGCAAAAGCTTCCTTCCAACCCTGTGGAATAGGTATAGAAGAAAGAGAAGAAAGAAAGGTAGAGTACGAAGGAGACAGACGAGAATATGAAACAAATTGCGAAATGGAATGTTGGGTACATAATCGAGCCGGCACTTTATGTGTACGAATTGGCTTTCTATGAGCAATAGGCACATCAAGATCATCAAAAGGAAGAGATATAGAGGAAGGAGATTTACCAGAAGACTCAGCTGAAGCGTCAGGAACTAGAACTGGTGATGATGATTGGTACTGTGGTAATGCACCAGGTTGGCCCTTTTTCTTGCGAGTGAAAGTTTTTAACTCAGGTCTGTCCAATCTTTCTCTTGCATCCGGCATTACTCTTTCTCCAGATTCAGGTTCCTCTCTCTCCCCTTCAGGATTACTAAGGCTGGGAGATGCCTCCTCCCCCTCACCAATGTTCTCCTCCCCCTCACCAATGTTCTCCCCTGTAACAACATTCTCCCTCTCACCAACAGTTGGGGGAGAGTACCACAAATCAAAATCACAAGGTGTCAACATCTCTTCCCCTCTAGTCAACATCTCTTCCCCTCTAGAACTCTCCCCCTGAAGAGATGGGGACGAGAGAGGGTAGAAGGGTTGGTGTTCCCAAAAGGTGACATCCATTGAAACAAATTTCTTTCGAGAAAGAGGGTCATAGCAATGATACCCCTTTTGAGTGGGAGAGTAGCCAAGGAAAATGCATTTACGAGCTTTAGGATCTAACTTTCCACCGGGGTGGTGAGGAGCATGCACATAACAAACACAACCAAAAACCTTAGGAGGAAGAGTAGAGACCCGAAAGTTACCAAGAAGGAAGTCCAACGGAGTCCGGAATTGAAGAACACTGGAGGGCATTCGATTAATAAGATAAGAAGCTGTAAGGATGGCTTCGCCCCAAAAATGTTTAGGAACATTCATAGTAAACATAAGAGAACGAGCCACCTCAGCAAGATGCCGGTTCTTCCTTTCCGCAACTCCATTTTGTTGCGGTGTACCCACACAAGTAGTTTGGAAAAGAATGCCATTGCCATCAAGATATGACTTGAAGGGACCGTTCATATATTCAGTCCCGTTGTCACAACAAAGTATCTTGATGTTGGTATCAAATTGTGTGTGCACCATCTTATGAAAGGACTGAAAGCATGAGAAAACTTCATTTTTTGCTCGGAGTAGATACACTCAAGTTATACGAGAATGACAATCAATAAAGGTAACAAAATAGCGATAACCAGAAATAGAGGTAATGGGGGAAGGACCCCAGACATCAGTGTGGACAACCATAAAAGGAGAAGCACTCCTCTGATGAACAGGAGCATAAAAGGAACGTCTATGTTTTGCAAGTTCACAAGCTTCACAAAAGAACCTACTTCTAGAACATCGTTTAGTCAAAGTAGGATAAAGTTTCTCTAAGATACCAAAAGAAGGATGGCCAAGTCTACGGTGCCACTGATGCAATAAAGGAAGAGCGGAACCCATATCCACCTCAAGAGCATGACCCATGGAGGAGGGTGTAAGAGATGAACAAGGCACAGACTCCAAGAAATACAGGCCATCCTGAGCTCTACCAGTACCAATCGTCTTTCCCGTTTCCAGTTCCTGAAAGACACAATGAGTGGAAAAAAATGTTACTGAACAATTCAAATATTGTGTGAGACTACTAACAGATATAAGATTAGTAGTAAAATTTGGAACATGAAGAACAGAAGAAAGGGGTAAGGTAGATGAGTAACGAATGGAACCTTTTCCTGAAATAGCAGATAGGGATCCATCAGCTACTCGAACTTTGTCCTTACCAGAGCAAGTGGAGTAGGAATCAAAAAAGGAAGAGCAACCTGTCATATGGTCCGTAGCACCGGAATCTATTATCCAAGGAAGAGAAGAAGTGGCGGTAGATGCACTATGTTGGATACCTGTGTGAGCAAAGGAGATACTGGAAATAGGAGCTATGGAAGACAGAGTATCAAGCTTAGCCAGTAGGCACCTGAGAGTTTGAAACTCCCCCTGAGAAAAAGTACCAACAGGAATATTCTTGTGATCCTCCGACATACCGTCAATTGTCAAATAGCTCGAAACAATCCCGTAAACAGGGACTACGAAACTGCCCTAACAATAAACTGCAAACCCCGAATACATAGAGGCACAAACCCTTCAGACTATATTGCAAGTTATAGATGAAGTCCAAAAATCCTCTTGTACGTTCAGAAAATGTCGACTCACGGGTAATCAAAAGAATCCAGCGGACTACTACTCAAACAGCTCAGCAAAAGCAACACCAAACCGATCGAAAATGGCAATGATGCAGGAAAAAAAAGTACTCAGACCAAAAAAAATCTGACCCAGTTGATCAACGAGGCTGAGCTTGGTCCGGTGAAAAATTCAGCAAGATCCGACGAGGCTGGGATCACTGTTCAAGTGCAGCAAACGCCCCCTAAATAGTGGGTTACGAGTAAACTAACCACAGGCTTCGAAACACATGAAACAGGGACCTCGGATAACCAGGCCCAATCACTTTCAGAAGCAAAGAGGCGGTAGCGGAAGCTTACAGAGATGATCAATAGCAACAAACATAAAAACGAGCACATACCAGATCTTGGAAGCAATAGGCAGTAGAAAAAATACCCAATCGGCACCAGAAAACCCTCAAAACGAGAACAACCTGGGTTCGCCGAAGTTCGCCGGAGGTCGCCGGTAGTCGGCGATAGTCCAGGTGGGAAAAAAAATCTGGTGCCCTAGATCGTGATGCTCTGATACCATGAACGAATTTAGAGAGAGAGAGAATTGAGCGTGAGAATTCCTCTTCTATCTTCCATTAACTGAGAAAAGGGAATATATACAGCCCTACAATACAAATGACTAAAGTGCCCTTATGTACAAAGAATTTAACAAATAGCACCCTAGCTACTACATCCTAACCACATGAGACATGTCTCATTACAAGAGGCTAATACAATCTAACAGGAATATTTCTCGAGACAGGAGGGGGGATTGAGGTGAAATTTTGCGGGCATACCTGGTACGTATGGGGAAATGATTTGATCAATTAAAAGAGTACCTAGAGTAAACTCCATGGGGTTGGCAATATTGCTCCCTCCTAAATCTAACAAGAAATAAGGGGGGGGGGAAAAAAAGTTTAAGAGAGAACTCCTGGGATTTGAACCCGATTTAATCTTGCACGCACAACCAAGGCCAGAAGTCATCGTGTGCTAGAATACGACGTACGCTAGGGCTGCAAACGAACATTGCCGCTAGCGAGCGGCTTGTAGCTCGGCTCGATAATGGTTCGACTCGTGATCTAAACAAACAAGCTCGAGCTAAGGTTTTCAGCTCGTTTGATTAACGAGCCAAGCTTGAGCTAGCAAAAGCTCAACTCGAATTGACTCGCGAGCTAAGCTTTTTGTGCTAGAATACGAAAGAGTCAATGAAGACTATATAATATAGGGTTTTATTATATGGAAAACGGGGCTCTTGTTTTTCATAAAATCTGGAAGCCAATTGTTAAATCTCTTCATAGCGAATGAAATGCCTTATTTTGACATTAATTTGTTACTGCCTTTGTGGTTTTTTGACACCTACCTACGGGTAACGTTATTCATATTATCGACTCTATTATTTATTAGAATATGTTTGGTTATCCTAACTTAAGGTCTACCCTGTTGAATTGCTTGGGCCCATGACTTCAAATTGGATGTCAAATTTTTTTAAGGCTTAGGTGACATTTTGGCATTCCAAAGTTGACATCAAACCCTTCCTTTCCAACGCTAACGTCAAATTTGAAGGCATGCCAAGCAGTTAACCGCTGGAATTTTAACCAAAGTTTTGAAAGAAAAGCAAACTTGGCATTCACTGGTTTGGCTTCAAATTTGGCAGAAGTTTGCATCACTTCAAATCTACGTAGATTTGCTTCCTAATAATCACTTCCAGTTCACAGAGCTCTATCTTTTTCTTTTTTTTTTTTGATCATCAGAGACAGATTGTAATGATTTTTATGCAAAACTCCAGTTTTCTTTTCTGGGAGATTTTTACTCTCTGGTCCATTATACCTATTTTGCAACCCATTAGGTTCACCAAACTATTTTGAAACCCACGAGGTCCACCTTGATAAAAATACCTTGGCCTTGAAGAATTACTCTTGGCTGCAAAGAATTACTCATTGCTGCAAATAATTACCTATGGCCGCGAAGAATTACGCGGCCAGGAGTAATTCTTGGTGGCCATGAGTAATTCTTCATGGCCAGGAGTAATTCTTTGCGGCCATGAGTAATTCTTTACGGCTAGGTGTAATTCGTTTAGGCCAAGAGTAATTCTTTGCGGCCAGGAATCGAGCCGAAAACCAACACCACCACCTTTACTACCCTCAGTCATTGTTGGAAAGAGAGTCTGAGTTTTTAGAGGGAGGGAGGGAGGGAGGGTTTTGTTATAGTATAAACTTTTTGCCAGACAATAAAAAGATGCAGGACTACATATGTAAGTAAGTGAGATTATTACTAAAGGCTGATCGATGTTCCATCATCTCGAACTCACGACCTCACCCCTCATGGCCTCATCCGTCATGAGTCTCATTACTCAGATGAGGTCTCTTTTTTCTTCTAACCTTATCCTGTCTGTCTCCTATTAATCTATCTACCATTCTACCATATACAGTCAAATGAGAATCCTCTGATCAGTGGCTGAATTAAGGATGAGCCTTGCAATAGGTGGGGTCATTGCCCCTTCTGATAGCTATGAGAAAGTTAATTTGTCTGGTGCAATGAATTGGTTATCTTTGGGTCTGAGGGAGATCTGGTGCAATGGATTTGTTACACATATATGAAACCATTAACAATTGATATGACCCCACCCTAGCAACAAATTCAGGGTATAGGTGCACCCCGGTTAATTCATGGGAACTCACTCCCATCATCCACGAAGACGGGGTCCAATTAAAGCCAAAACAATAGTACCCCGTATGGTCAAACCCATAAGATTTGATAGTGCCTGCGAAGTTTCGAGCATGAGGCCTAACGTTTCAAGCCTGAGCCCGATTAAAGCCAGGACAATGCCCGGAGGGTCTAACCCGTTGATATCCCATGAGAGATTTCGAATGTGAGGCCTTAGGAGGGGACGATACACAACTTTTTTTTTCCTTCAGAAAATAAGCAAGAAAATTTCGTCGCCTTAAAATTGTTTGAGAGATAATTTAGACTGCGATTTTTTGAAGTGGCCGATAATCAACAATGTTAGACATTGGTTGAATGTGATTCAAAGTCGAGAAAATTTTTGACCGCATCAACTAATATTCCTGGAGTCGCCACTCCAACTGAAAGTATATTCGAAATGTGGTTCTGGGGAAGAACAATCCAAATGTCAAGAGTAGTAGTGGAGTACTATATCTGGACCAAAATCAACTGATTGGAAATTACTAGCAAAACCAAGTTCATCACCAATATACTGTATGCAATAATAGAGTAATAACTTGACAGAAAACATTTTCAGTGATCAGACCAATACCATCATTTTCCATTTTCCACATGAAGCTTGACTCTATTGTCCAAATCTAACTTTTCTCCAAATGGTCGGCCCCACCTGTAATTTCATGGGTCCTACTCCGACCTTATATAAAGCCCACCAAGGTGGCCGAGTCTCTCTGCAATACAGAGCTCAATGCTCTAAACTCAGAGAGAGAGAGAGAGAGATGGGGCTGAAAGTTTATGGCCATCGAATGTCCCAACCAGCACGGGCCGTTTACATCTTCTGCAAGTAACCATCTCACACTTGATCACTACACTAATTTCAAATTTACTAATTTTATCGAATTGGGTGCTCGTTTTTAATGAAATTATGATTATATTACCATGATCATTTTTCATTTTTGTATATGAATAGTTCTAACTCTACGTGTATATATGGTGTTGCAGGATGAATGGAATAGATTTCGAGGAGATCTCAGTGAACTTTTTTACAGGGGAAACTTCATCCCCTGAGTTTCAAGGTGATACTTTGCTGAAAATATGCGTGTTGTTTTCGAAAACTAGGAGTGACCATGGACCAGATCGATACATAATCAATAACCGAATAAGTTGGCACGGATTGTAATTTTCGAGAGAGCCAATCTGATTCATGGAAGTCAAAAAACTGGACCAATCCAAACCATATATTTAATTGCATGGTTTGGTTTGAACCACGGTGGCATCAATTTGAACTATTATGTTGAGAAACCAGCAACACTCAGAAGTCACTTACAATAAATTGAGTTTGGAGGGATTATGAAAGAAAAAGTTTGATTTTGAATTGGACTGAATTAAGATTATCAAGATCTTGAATGGGAAAAAACAATGCATATTCATGAAAAAACACAGAAAGAATGGGATTACTCAAAAATTGGTGCCATGGCCGCTGCCTGTCTGTCTGCCTCTGTAGAGCCTAGTTCGGTGAATAGAACCGTTCACAAAGGCAGGCAGGGGCCATGGCACTGGTTGAATCTTAAATTGCACTAGATAAGTGAACGGTGAATCATCAAGTATAACCAAGATAAACGGGTTGAATCATCAAGTATGAACCGGTGGTCAGGCCCACGGTAGTGAACAGCTCAGTGCAGTCTACTCTGGTGGAACTATTGGGTATCTCAAATCCTTAAATTGTACTAAAATTTTGGGACTTTCATCGAGGAAAAATAAAGTACTCGTTCTCATTCCCTGCAATTATGTTGCCATTTCAGAAATAAACCCTATGAAACAAGTGCCCGCAATCGTTCACGGAAGTCTTAAGCTGTGGGAGAGGTACTTGTTGAGTTCCACATGACTACTTGCAGCATTATGGTGACTGATGTGGGTTTTATGTTTCTTTGCAGTCATGCAATTCTTAGGTATCTGGCTTGTGCATTTCCCGGCGTCCCAGATCATTGGTAAGAATAGTTGCTCCTTCTTGATATTATATTGGATATGCATTAGAAGCTACTCCTATATATCTGCATGAATGGTAAACTGGTATAAAACATGAGACACAGCAGGTATCGGCATGGAAAATTTGCTGATCACTCACCTTACAATTACGTTAGTCAAGATTTACGAGCAATTAGTTTAGGGTATAACACCAGGAACTGAATGAAGGATCACCTAGGGGTGCGAGCGATGAGGGAACCAAGGCGGTTGTGCCATACAATAGAAGTTTGTTTGCTTCTACTAGCATGTCAAGCTGACTTAGAGCTATCTTCGCCATTTGCATTAATTGAGAACCCTGCAGTATTCATGGCAAGATACCTCCACTTAGGCCTCAGGGTGGATCATCCCTCCCTCTGCCTTCGTCCGTGCATATATGCAAGCTTGTGTCCTTCCTTCTAATGACACGTTTCTAACGTTACACCATCCCATCTATTTGGGATGGCGGCATAGACTTAATTCGTTTTTGGGCAGTGGAGTTAAAAGGGGAGAACACCGACAGTTTAGCCGTGTCTGTGTCCTGAAATTTGGAGGTTAACATGCATCTACATACTCATCTTGCATGTGATCTTCATCTAACATAATCTGTTTTGCAAAATTCCATGTCTATTTTAAGTTATCAGATACATTCATGACCCCCGCGAAAGGTAATGTGTCTCATATTTGCCATGTAATTTCCACATTATGCAGCTTGACTTTTAACAAGCCTTAATGTTCAATTCTTAAGGTATCCAATTGATCTACAAAAAAGAGCGAAGATCGAATCAGTGCTCGATTGGCATCACTTGAATTTGCGACATGGTGCACGTATGGACCGAATATTTAATTCCAATGACTTTGATAAGCAACTTCTACAAAATATGCTATTGACAGATATTGCTCTTCAACGTCCGTTTTCGCAATTCCTTTCCCTTTCTAGTTTCTAAAGATGTGTCTTTTTTTGGTTGATGATTTTTGTTTCCAGTTAGGTTGGTTCAAGCCGTAGCGGTTTTACCTAAATTGGGCCGCCAACCGAAACCTCAAGTAGCTGCTGAAGCTGAGATACTTTTGTGTGAATCTCTTGAAAAGATTGAAACAGTTTGGCTCAAGGAGAGCGGACCATTTCTGCTGGGCAACTCCGAACCTTCTATAGCAGATCTCAGCCTTGTTTGCGAAATCATGCAGCTAGAGGTAAATGGATTATACTCTATGTTACATGAATCTGCCATTTTGGGCGAAGAACCTGTCGACTAAACACGACACCTTGTGTGAGATATGGACTCAAGACGGCTCTTTGAAACCAGACAAACCTGTTGAAATGTCTAAAAAAAAAATTTCTTCAGAAAGTGAAGAAGAAAATAGGATTAGGTCCAGAAACTGTGGATTGTTGGGTAATGTTTCTTTCACTTGCTAATATAAAGAAATTGATAAAAGATAATCATGCCATATCTAAATATGTTAGTATATTTCAAGGTTTGAGATGTCCGACCCTAGATGTACACAACACCTGATACTCTCACCCGAGCCCAGGTAACACCCATGTTGGGGGTGGGGAGCCGGTTTACTGCAGTTTTTGTAACTTACTTTTTCGCTTAGATAAGCAAGTTGCAGAATGTTAATAAGACCTCTTTTAACGCGAAAAATGAACTCTAAAAATGTGGTGGATTCAGGTTTTGGATGAGAAGGATATCGATCGGATATTAGGCCCGCGCAAGATAGTTCAGCAGTGGATGGAAGATACAAAGAATGCAACCAAACCCCATTTTGAGGAAATACATGGGCTGCTCTATGAAACCAAAGCAGAGCTACAAAAGCAGAGGTTGGGTGCTAACAATGCATAAAAACAAGTTGGACTCCAAAATGTGAACACTGTGGTATTAGCTCCTACTAGTGTTGAATAAAACCCCCGAGCCAGGGAGTGTAACAACATGTAGTACTGTATTCCGTAATGCGAGATTGGTGTGAGAGAGACACTTTAGGAAGGGAAATTCTCGAAATGTCCCCCACTTTGGTTGTTGTCTCGTTATTGCGACTCTTTAAATGTAATTCTCGTACCGTTTTTCATAAATAAATAAAAATGTGACTTTGTCAGACGCCATAGAGTATTATGTCCCTTTATAATGAATGCTATGACTTTTTGCAGTGAATGGTACGACGGGTGATTCTGAAATTTTTATGCATCATGAGGTGAAAAATATTAAATGTGATGCCTTTTGTAGTATTAAGTTGTTACGGCCTTTGTGGTTTTGTGACGCCTGCCTATGGGTAAACGGGTAACGTTATGCATATTTGTGGTGAATGTCAACGGGGAATATTTCTCGAGACAAAAAGTTCGCGAGCTAAGCTTTTTGTGCTAGCTAGAATACGAAAGAGTCAGTGAAGACTATATAATATAGGGTTTTATTATATGGAAAACGAGGCTCTTGTTTTTCATAAAATCCAGAAGCCTAAAGCGATCGTATTTCCAGCTTCACCCCATATTTGCTGAAATATCATTATTAAATTTCGGAATTGTCATCTACCCACTCATAGGCCATAGCTACTCATATTGCAATTCCTACAAGAGAAAAAGTTCTATCCGGATTACCCGGACAACCCACACTGTCCGGAGAGGATCTGGATCCTCTGTGAGGATTTGCCTATGAGGATCACGTGAGGCTTTTTAATGCGGACATGCCAACACGTTAAGGAGCAAATCCAATTGTCCAAAACAGAGAGTTTCCTTTTTCTTTGGCCAAATGTTGCCGTTTCAGAATAATTGCCTAATGGAAACAAAACGGGAGAAATCGGAAACGTTATGATAGTTTGTTGCTTGCTTGCTGGGAGTTTTTAATTCAATTTAGAAATTGGGAAAATCCAGTAACCTAGATGCTTTGAGATATTTAAGTTGACCCAGTTGGGATTTTCTTGAAATAATTGACCTTTATAGTCGAATTTTCAAGGGTCAAAATATGCTTGAATTTCTTCACCCACTTCATGGGTTTGTACTTTGTAGAAGAACCTTGAATTTAAGTTTGTTCCGAAGTAACCTACAATTGGGAAAGGAAATTTCATTGAAGGCAAAGAGTGATGAGAGAGAGAGAGAAAGAGAGAGAGAAGAGAGAAGAGAAGAGGAAAATGCTGGAGGGTTTTCTGTTGAACAGAAAAAACAGGGTAGAAGAAAGGGGCTTGCTATTTGCAGCCACTTAATTCCTAAGTCTAGCCTGTGCTAAATGTAACTCACGAATCTTATAACAATTGCCATATGCAGCCTAACAAATATCCCAAAGCTTCCAAAAATACCCATTCTCTCTCTCTTCCGTTTTTCTCCTGTTGAACCCTCTCTCCTGCACCACCACCAAATCCTCCATAACCGCCGTCACCACCACCAGACAACACCACCACCACCACGATTCTGCCCCTTCTCCCTCTCTCCCTGTTTCCCTATTCTCTGTTGTCCGTTCACCACCATCACCGCCGTCCGTTCACCACCACCGCCATCCGTTCACCACCACCGCTGCCGCACCAGACCCGTCGAACACCGAAAGCAGCACACCCTTCCTCCACCACACCCATCCAACACCAATCGAACATTCAGTTCCGAAAATCGCTACCAAAATCGGAAATTAACTTCCGAAAATGTTTACAAGATTCAGATTCCATTACCTGAGCTTGAACACTTTATAACGCATCTTGAAGATGCGTCTTGTCTTCTCCGTATAACGCATCTTGAAGATGCGTCATGTATTTTTTTTTTGTTAATTTTGAAGGTTAAAAATGCAAAAAACGCAAATTCCGAATGCGTCATGCTCCGTAGAATGCATTCACGAAATGCGCGATTAACATCACGCATTTTGCTAATGCGCGATGGGACTGAAGAAAATACGGATGAATCTGGGTGAACTATGAAAGGGTCCTTTTTTGCTCTCTTCTTGGCTGGGTCTCGAAAAAAAACCAAAAATCCAGAGATGGTTGGGGGTTGTATGAATCTGGGTGGAATTACATCGGTTTGAGGCTGGTGATGGAGCAAAAAGTAGGGACTGAATATTACTCCATTATCTTCTTCTGGACTCTATGTCTCGTTCCATAGGGTCTCGCCGGAGATGGTGGGGGTTTTATTTATTGGATTTTGTTATGGGGGGTCTCGCCGGAGATGTAGATTAAAAAAAAAAGGACCGGTAGGTGGGAGGTGGGTTGGAGAAGAAGAGTGGGGGAGAAGAAGACCCAAAACGACGTCGTTTTATTAGGGGTATTTTTGTCCATTTTTAAAAAGGGCATTTTTGTCCGAAAACCGTTAATTTTTGACGGGCTAGGCTTAGGAAATAAGTGGCTGCAAATAGCTCGCCCCTAGAAGAAAATAGTGAGGTTTTCACCCCGTCAGGCAGTATTCCATAAACAGGGTCGTTTGGCTACAGACAAAAGGAAACATCGTTTTAGACCATTGGATCTATTTATTAATGTGTTAGCATGTCCTCGTTAAAAGACTCACATGATTCTCACAGGCAAATTCTCAATCCGGATCCGAGTCGGGACATCCGATCGGGACTGCCACGTCAGCTTTTTTTTTTTTGAATTGTCGGTGGTGTAATTGCAGCATCAAAAGAGGCTTTTGGTTTGTCTCGTTATTGCAACTCTTTAAATGTAATTCTCCTACCGCTTTACATAAAAAAAATTGTTTGTGGCAAACGCCATAGAGTATTATGCCCCTTTATAATAAATGATGTGCCTATTTGTGGTGAATGTTACCGCGGGTGATTTTGAAATGTTATGTCATTTTAAAAATGTTATGCATCATGAGGTGAAAAATATAAAAACCTCTTCATAATGAATGTGAGGCCTTTTGTGGTACTAAGTTGTTGTGGCCTTTGTGGTTTTGTGACGCCTGCCTACGGGTAACGTATGCATACTTGTGAAAAATATTAAATCTACTCATAGTGAATGACATGCCTTTTTTGACATAAATTTGTAATGGCCTTTGTGGTTTTTTGACGCCTACCTAAGGCTAACGTTATGCATATTTGTGGTGAATGTCAACGCGGGATATACCTGGAGACAAGATGGGGGACATCCTTTTTATGCATGAAAGAGGAAATACTCCTAGTTAAGGCTGTTAAGATATTGCGGTGAAATACGGGCATACCTGGTAAATAAGGGAAAATGATTTGATCAATTAAAAGATAACCTAGAGTAACCCCAAGGGATTAGCATTATAATCAGGACTTAGTACGGGGCTTGCTCTCTCCGCAGGAAAACAAAAAAGGGGTTTGATCCTTCCTAGTCCCAGCTTCAAAACCTCCCAAGTTCTATTGCCATAGGAGACTTTGCCCCGACTCTAATTGAGCCCCCGCTAGTGTACTCGACTTTAATTGAGCCCCTACCAATATACGGTTATATTGAGCCCCATGATTACTCAGGGTGCGACGTAAGGTGGCCACCTGATTTATCAAAATATAAAAAGAAGATAAACTAGAGTATAAAGTTCAAAAATGAACAAGCTAAATAAACAAGCTACAAGGATACACTCAATTTTTAACTAAAAATGGAGCAAATTAAATATTGTACAAGGTACACAAGATTTTATTTTACAACAGGGTATGGGATACATACATGGCAATTGGCACAGCAATCAACCTCACACTATTAACAAGTTATCTTCACTAACCTGTCTACAACTTGGTAAAACTTTATTCTAAGAGCAAGCTTTCAAAATCAAATAGATTCTACCAAAAAAAAGCATCTTAGGTTTTTTTTTTCTTTTTTGATCAGCAAAAAAAAGCATCTTAGTTTAACACCATCATAGTTCTTTTACTCAACTATTACTCCTCCTATCTCAAGGTTGTCCAGAACTTTGGGTCTTCTGTAATTCTTCAGCAAGAGAGAGCAACAAACAACACTAACCGAAGAGGCAGCCATTGCAGCTCCGGCAATCCATGGGGGTAACCGAAATCTAGTGGATGGAAAAAGGACTCCGGCAGCAATTGGGATGCCAATGATATTATAACCCAGAGCCCAAATGTAGTTGAGACGTATCCTTGAAAAGGTTTTCCTTGAAAGGTCAATGGCTGTTATCACATCCTCTAAGTAGCTTTTCATAAGAACAATGTCAGCTGCCTCAATGGCAATGTCTGTCCCCGCACCAATTGCCATTCCAACATCTGCTGCTACAAGTGCTGGGGAGTCATTGATTCCATCTCCCACCATTGCCACGATATAGCCTGAAGCCTGTGCATTGAAAACATATGCTCAGAGCACAGAAATAAAGGGATTGTTTGATTTACCAGTAGCTAGAACATGACAACACAGAAGTGCTAAGATAATAATCACGAGTTGCTTCAGAGTTCGTAAAAATTAATACTCCCACTGCCCATTTGTTTCTCCATTTTCACTATTTTGGACATCTCAAATATTCGTCGATATTTACCTATTTATTGTCGGTTTAAAGGATGTTCAAGAACTGTCTACAATAATTAATTGGTTTTTTTATTAGTGGAAAAAATCTTGAATTTTTCTTCACGAAAATACACTACTTGTCTACCGACTATACCTTATTTAAGGGCACATGGCGGGGAAAAAATTGGGACGGAGGGAGTCAGAGGTGTTGCCAAACAATCTAGCATCAGTAGCATGACTAATAAAGGACCGTGGACGAGTCATGGAACGGATGTATGCAAGAGGTTTTAGTATGAACATGCATGAAGAGACAATATAGGGTTGAAGCAAGAATTCAATTGCTACCTGTAATTCCTTTACTCTCTCTGCTTTATGCTCGGGCTTGGCTTCTGCGATTACAGTGTCAATTCCAACTTCCTTGGCAATTGATTTGGCTGTTCCCCAATTGTCACCAGTAACCATTATACTTCTTATTTTCATATACTTGAGAATGGAAATGACTTCAGCAGCACTGGGCTTCAAAGGATCAGAAATGGCAACCACTCCAACTAGCTTCCTGTCTATAGCTACAAGAATCCCAGTTTGAGCCAAACCTTCAGTTTCCAGTAGAATTTCTTCAGCATCGACTGGGACGACAATGTTTTCTTCCAACATCAAGCTCTTGTTTCCTACAATCAATTCTTTGTTCCTAACAATGGCTTTCACTCCGTGGCCGGTTATGGAGTTGAAGTCTTGAGCTTCTGGCCAGGTAGGATTCTCTTCATCTTCTCGGAATTTCTTGGCATACTCAACAATGGCCTTGGCCAAAGGATGCTCACTGTTCACCTAATAAAATACCCAGCATTATGACGAGTTCTTTGTATTAAGGAAATATCAAAGAATACAAGAATCCAAGGGCATCTTGACATTTAATGAAACTTAATTAGTGGGTGAT
Organism: Rhododendron griersonianum; assembly: GCA_018127125.1. Taxonomy (NCBI): domain Eukaryota; kingdom Viridiplantae; phylum Streptophyta; class Magnoliopsida; order Ericales; family Ericaceae; genus Rhododendron; species Rhododendron griersonianum. The sequence goes on along the minus strand of CM030789.1, from coordinate 50,173,487 downwards.
ACCTCAGCTGCTGCAACCAGTTCATAGAATTCCTGAAGCGCCATAGTTCTAAAGAGCCTTGTGTTAACAACTACTGGCTTCCCCATGGTGAGAGTTCCAGTCTTGTCGAAGACAATGCAGTTCACCTACAACGAAACAATTCCATCAAGATTTTAGTATTGCTATGTATATTAGAATTTTAATATAGCACTCCAAACAGCACATTGAAGGGTGTGTTTTCCAGCTTGATTAGGAATAATTGTTGAGACTTTTAAGGTAATCCACATGGAGTAAAATTCCGAAGTGCAACTGGAAGAATTAATGAAGAAACTTGATTTCTCATGATACCTTGTATGCACTTTCTAGTGCTTGACCCCCTTTAATTAGGACACCTTTGGAAGCACCAACACCAGTACCAACCATAACAGCAGTGGGAGTGGCCAAGCCTAGAGCACATGGACATGCAATGACCATAACAGAGATGCCAAACTGCAGTGCAAGCTCGAAGCTATCCATGGAGGAAGGTATCCAAGATTTCGGGTAGCCATGAAACTTCCCAGCTAAAAACCAGGCAAGCCAAGTGGAAAAAGATACAACTATGACCTGCAAAGTATAGCTAGTTCTCAGCGAATGCCAAGAAGGAAAGAACTATAACTCATTTGAAGACGGGTACTTTCTAACTCACTCTATCCAGGACATTTACAAAATGAATCTTCGTCTAGTGAACTTACTAGGGGAAAAAAGAGATTAATACACTTACCAGAGGCACAAAAAATTTGGAAATGCGATCAGCAACTTTCTGCACCGGAGCTTTAGCCATCTGTGCAGATTCGACGAGCCGAACAATTTGTGCAAGTGCACTCTCCGATCCAACCCGAGTTGCCTTAATATGTAACACACCATTCTCATTCACTGTGCCTCCAATGACTGTATCACCCTTCCTCTTTGCCACTGGTCGTGCTTCTCCTGTAACCATGCTCTCATTTACATGGCTTTGCCCCCATATGACATAACCATCTGAAGCCACTTTTGCACCTGGAATAATTTTAATCACGTCGTTCTTTTGTATCAACCGACTATCGATTTCTTCTTCACGCTCTACATTTCCTTCACTATCAAGGGTTAACAGTATAGCGGCGTCAGGAGACAAGTCCATGAGCTTTGCGATTGCCTCAGATGTTTTTCCTTTGGCCAAAACCTCCAAATACTTCCCAAGCAAAATAAAAGAAATGAGCATTGCGCTAGTCTCAAAGAAATCCATGGACTTGACATTTGACGAAGTTGCGGCTCTCAATACGGAGTAGACTGAATAGAAGTAGGCCGCATTTGTTCCCAAGGCAATCAAAACATCCATGTTGGCGGAACCATGACGCAATGCTTTGTAAGAACCAGTGTAGAATCGCCGGCCAATAATGAACTGAACAGGGGTAGATAGGACCCACCTTATAAGCTCTCCCACAGTAAGCATATTCACCACTTTAGTATCCATAACATCCTTGAGTCCAGGGATATACATAAACACCATAGAGGTTAAGAAAACTGGAATTGTAAACACCGCGCTCCACAAAAAGGATCTATAGTACTGCTTTATTTCCTCCTCTCTAAGGGATTCTCTTCCTCCTCCTTGGGGGAAAATCATGGCTTTAAAATGCCCAGATCCGGTTGACTCGATGACTTCGATAAAATTTCTAGGACCTGTCAAATCTGGTTTGTAAGAAATGGAAACTTTGCTGAGCTCAGGGTCAATGTCTACCTCTTGAACACCTGGGAGTGCTTGAAGCGAATTTTCAATCAATCTCATCGAATTAGTACTAGTCCTTAATCCTTCAACTTTTAGATGTATTGTGCTCCTATCTTCTCCTGTACTTATCAAAATCCCTTCAAACCCAGTGTCTTGTACGGCTTCTATTAGCTGATTGTAGCTGATAACCTTCGGATCATACTGGATTTCTGCTTCTTCAGTTGCCAGTGCAACTCGGGCTTTTAGAACCCCAGGTACTGCTTGCAAAGCAGATTCAACAGTTGTAGAACAAGAAGTACAAGTCATGCCCTTTATCTGTATCCGACACACATAAGTGGATTTCTCATTTGTCTCATCTTCAACCAATGTGGCCTGAAATCCGACATCTTCAATGGTCTCTCGAATTGTTTCCGTCTAGAGAAGAATAACAAATTCTTACCACATGAAACCATGGGAATGCAGAAAGAAAGTATATAATGAAGTGCATAGCTTTATCACAACACAACTATATGTCTGACATGAAACAGCATTGCAAAAAGCTAGAAAATTGTTTCGGAATACGATGATGAACTTATCTACATTCTTTATAATAGGCACTTCTTAATTCCATGCTTTGACAATAATTTCATAATCTAACTCTCTACTACTAATGTAAGTAAACCACACAAAGCATTGGCATATAGATATATGTTTTGGAGAACTCTATAATGTTCCTACAACCAAAGATTCAAACACATACAAAAACGGCGAATCCATCCAGAAAATTGGTGTATGTCGCTTCACGTTTGTTGGAACAATTAGTTAATCTAATCCCATTAGCTGCAATATTTACCCAATAAATCGTGGAAGGACATGCTAAATTAAGTAGAACATACATGGCTTCATTTATCTCCGCAATGCAGCAATTTCAAACTATAAAACTTTAGCCATGTCCTCGGTCTAGTACCAGAAGAGTAGAGGGATCCTTTTTTTTTTTTGGCAGGTACAGTAGAGGGATCTTAAATGTAAGAGAGACAAACTTTGGCCTGAAAAGATTAGTGCCTTTCCTTAACATAACACCAATAATGCCGTAATTACGATTGCAGCAATAAGAACTGCTAGCCACACTCCATGACATTGTTACTTCTACGAAGTAATCAAAATGCAATCACGGGGTACAAATAGATACGGAAGAGAGCTGCAAACTCAAGAACAACAAACATTGATGCCACGCCCCATGACATTGTTACTTCTACGAAGTAATCAACATGCAATCACGGGGTACAAATAGATACGGAAGAGAGCTGCAAACTGAAGAACAACAAACATTGATCCTGATCTATAGAAAGAACCCTCTGTTTCGAACTCGATGCTGATCTTATTTTAGGCAGAGCTCCCACTGTTGGATTGGATTCCTAATGGCTGGCCTACTACAAGGCTTGTAGAAGAATCCCAAAAGTAATGTCTTACTTCAATCACTAATTCCATATTAGTCATATCAGAAATACTCTAAACAATAAAAAAAAAAAAGATCAAAATTTTCTAGCCCACGGCAAAATTAGAATACTTAAAAAGAGCAAGGAAAATAAATAGCGAAAACATAAGTTAAAAGAAAATATGGTCAAATTTCAATCTTTGTTCTCACTAGTAGCATCACTTCTGGCCAACTTGCTAATATGTACACAGAGATGCTTCCCTGAAGAAACTAGAAATATACATGCATACGTAATAACAAATCAACCTAGAATTCAATCAAAATATGCATTAAACGTGCACATGTAATTATATGTCCATGAGTCCATCTAAAATTCAACCAATACCCGCTTAAAAATTGAACAAAGAAATGATAAATCTTGCCTTAGATTGGCTGAAAGTAGCAACTGGAAAATTCAGTTGAAACTAGGGCTGTTAAAAGAACCAAATTGCTCGAGCTCGTTAAAACCTTGTTTAAGATCGGATCATTCAATAAACAAGCCTAACTTTAAAAGTTTTGAGCACGTTAATTATTTAAATCACTCTTAAACAATGTACTCCTCAGCTCGATAAACTTGAACTTACAAAATAACCAAGCTACTCGAGCTCGGTTCGTGTTAAAGGTCGTCCAAAAAGGTTTGACTTCGATGGACTCAACCCTAAAGATATGTTTCAAAACTCATAATTTGGTGTACCATAGATGGACTCAACCCTAAAGATATGTGAAGCATTTCTAATCCCCCCATTTGAACTCCCCAAAACAAGAAATTACATTATTGAAATGTCAGACACGCAATTGAACAACTTCAAACAAACTATCAAATTCACCAACATAATCACAAACACAATAAAGCCTAAATTATTTTTTCTTAAAGGCCATCATTATTCACTAAAACTTTTAGTCAACTTTTGTTTAGCTTTTCCTCAAAAATTTCAGGAGCAATCATTCGGCTCAATTAAAAGAATTTAAAAAGTATAAAAAAAAAACCAACTAAAATTTAAAAAAGTTCGTATGAGACGACGCTAAAAAAAACTGCTCTTTCAAAAAAAAATTCATCCTCAGTAAACTATGTTGTTTTTAGTGTTAATGTTTTACTTTTTAGACGACTCTCGTTTTACTACTTTTTAGACTACTCTCGTAGGAAGGAATAATAACCTAGGTCCGCTTCAAATTGAGACTGCTCGGTGAGAAGTCTTGGCGCGGTAGCGACCGTAGCGTTTGTTTCTGTGGGTTTTTTTTTCCCTTTTGCAACCAAAAGAAACTCAATTTGATGTACTTCAGGCATTTCTAATTGCCAATTTCAACTCCATTACTTAGTGGTTACACAAACTACCAAATCCACTGCAAATTGTCACAAACATAATAAATAATCCCAATCCACTTACCTATACGCATGCATGTATATATCATTTTTCAACTTTTCAATAATAATACAACTTACCTATACGCATTCATGCATCTAAAAAGAGTACAACTTATCAAGAAAAATTCAAATGATTTCAATAATTTACTAGATATCTATGAGTTCTTTTTATTTATGAAAAAAAAAATTAAAATTTTTCTTGAGAAAAAATGTATAGTACCCGTTCCATTTTAATAGTCTCCTACGAAAATATGTGTAATTTTTGAATTAAAAAATAAAGTACTTCTGTTCATAATTTTTATAACTTTTTCGCACCAAATCAAATATCTAATCGTAAAATTTGTTGCGAAGAAACTCGAAAAATCATGTACAAAATACTTTATTTTTTATTTAAAAATTGCACGTATTTAATAAGAATTACGTATAATAATATGAGTGTAGGCTTTGTCCCAATAAGTATATTTGGTCAGTTTCTTGCCAATCCAGATATTGGTCTCGGACTAGGCATGGATTATTCTTTGAGTATAATGCCGTCTCCTTGTTTCTATCAGTCTTTGTACCAATTTCAAAAATTAATGAAATTTTTTTACTGTTAAAAAAATAAAAAGAATTACGTATATAATTTTGGAACGAGAAGTCTTCGTTTTTGCGTGCCGGCAAACATTTTGGGACGTAGGTGCAGTGCAAGAGGGCGATTAATTAACCAAAGCGTAGGAACTCACATCAACGAAGCTGGGGTAAAACATGACCTGAGCCCTGTTATTCATCACGTCAACCACCGCCTCTCTGATCCCCGGCAGCCGCTTGACGGCCTTCTCGACGGACCCGGCGCAGGCCGCGCACGTCATCCCGACGACGGAAAACAGCGCCTTCGACTCCGGTCCATCCATGCCCTTCTCCTGCTCCAGAGACAAGAACCCCTTGGGGTACTTGGGCATCGACGGGTAGTGCGGCCGCGGGGATAAATTTCCGTAGGAGCTACTGCTGCTCTCCCCCCTGATGCACGCCAGCGAGATCAACTTCGCCGCCATGTTCTTTCTCTTTCTCTTTCTCTCTCTCTAGGAATTTGCGGAAGGTAAAGAAGCTTTCCCTGGAGTAATTGTTCCCCCTGGCGTAGCATATATACTCCGGTGAGAATTAAAGCGAATCCGAAGCCGAAGGATTCGCGGTATAATACTCCTATTTAAAAATTGTTCGGTGTTCTCATAGCACCACGTATATACAGTATAAATAAAAAGGGAAAGTGACGCTAAGGACGTGTTTTAATAATTAACTAGTGTTTGCCCGTGCCTACAACACTTGCTAGTTAAAAGGGTTTTGGAATTGGGAGATCGGTGGCATTTGTGCAATTACTACAAAGAATGTGGACACTTATATTACATTTGCAACTTCCTTCTCAATCCGTAGATCAAATGAATCTCAGTCATTCTAACAGCTTATGTTTGTATGGGGCCCACACCATTGTGTTTTATAATATTTTGATATTTACTGATCCCGGTTGGAAGGGGATGACAGTTGTGTGATTTAGGTGAAAATCATGAGCACTTAACCGGGAAGTGGGAGGATGCACTACAGCCTTTGGATCAAATGAATCTAAGCCGTTCCAACAACTTGTCCCCACACCCTTCTGTTTTATAATAGAGATATCCGCCAATGACATTTTGTTTTATTAACAAATGTTCTCAGCATGTACTTGGCTGGTATTAATTATTAAAATACGTCATGAGCCGTCATTTTCCCAAATAAAAATGATATGGGTACCGATCCATATGGACCGAGACCAATGACGAATCCAGAAATTTACGTTCGTGGGCAGGGCCGGCTATGAGATTTCGGAGGCCTAAGACGAACTTCGAAAATGAGGCCCTTAATATTCTATCACTTAACTTGTAATTCCTTCTTCGCCAGTTCGCTAGGTTTGTTTGCAATGGGAATTATCGTTTACGGGAAAAAGATGCATCCATATTAATGATGCACTCATATACTGAATAATTTTCTTAGAGATCAGCGACCCCGAGGTGCCGTGATCCAACTTTATTCTCCCTTTTTATTTTTTCCTTCGTTCCATTTTTACTGGGGGCATTGGGCCTTATATAAAGGGAAAATGACGGCCCAAGATGTGTTTTGATAATTAATACCCGCCAAGGACATGTTAAGAATATTTGTTAATACTGAAAATGTCCTTACCCAGGATGTGCTTACAATATCTATATCTATACCCATACCATATTCAAGCTGTTGTGGAGGAGCCTTTGGCATCCAAGGCACTGGTAAACTTACAAAGTCCGAAACTTAGGCTCCGTTTGTTTGGGCATAAAATATTTTTTGATAAAATGTTTTATCTATTTTTCGGTGTTTGGTTGTGTAAAAAATTAGAAAAATATTTTACATATAAAACATTTTTCATTAATTGGATGAAAATGACTTACCCTTAAATCTTCCGTAAGTTATTTTCCGAAATGAACCCATTGCCTTCTACTGCGATTCTCACTGCTCAGTTTCCTCGATCGTCAGTCCTGACCCACGTTCAATTCCAATATTCTCATATCTCTCCACCGTTTAAGCCCTTCTCTCTCTCTCTCTCTCTCTCTCTCTCTCTCTCTCTCTCTCTCTCTCTCTCTCTCTCTCTCTCTATTATTTTGTTGATTTCTGAAAATATTTTCAAGTGCCAACCAAACACCGAAAAATAAAAGTTTGAAGTTTATTTTCTGAAAAAACATTTTACATCGAAACAAACGGAACCTTATTTCGGTATTTTTTACTTCTAAGTCTCAATAAGTTTACAAGAATAGAGTTTGAACGCTCTATATTATGTTGGAGTTTGGTTGATATTATTTGACTTCTTTTGAGTTTTGTTTCAGCACTAAAAATCTAGCGGGTTTATGTGAGTCATTGATAGTGGATGACGATACCAGATCAAATATAACGAAGAAGAATGAATATGATATTAGAAGAGTTCAAGTGTCATACTCCCTCCGACCTAATTTGTTTGTTTAATTTATGAAAAAATTGACTAATATTATTTAAGATACTACTATATTAATTGCTCCTATGGAGTTTCAGCTTTCTCGTTAGAACTCTTACCCTAACCCGAGAAGATAAATCCGTTGACTTTGACATGATGTTGTTTTAATTCAATAAAGAATGGGCAAAAAAATAAAAATTGCGTAGGGTGTGACTCAATAATCTTTCAAAATAGACAAATATTCTGAGAAAAGCAAAATTGAACAAAGAAAAACAGTGACGCTACTAGAAAAAGTATATTTGCTGACCAAAAAAATAGCTTGTTCTCCAGAAAGTCTTTCGTCACCTATAGGTTGTCGACAGGGCCGGCCCAGGCCCAAGGCCCAAGAGGCCTGGACCTTGGGCATCCCAAAAATTTCAAATTTTGGAGGCACTCCAATTATATGTTATATATAAGTTTTTTCGGGACATAACACAAAAGGTATCCTAGCCCAGTGGTGTTTGTAAGCAGAATTAAAAGCAAGAGGTTCTTGGTTCGAAACCCCAGTCCTCAATTTTGGGCGCTATTTGTTTTTCTTTCGTATCCTTGGCCAAAAAATTAGTGGAAACCGTGGACTCTTTACATATAATATGATGACACTTACTTGTCAAAATATATGATGGATCTTACGCCTCTTTTATTTTTAACTATTTAAGCATAGTGACACAAGATCAAAGTTCAAACCTAAATGTTTTGGTAAGAATTTTTTGTTTGTTTTAATTTTTCTTTTAACTTTGAATATAAAATTCACAAATAAAACGCACAAATATTGTGATTGTAACTGTAAAAATTATTAAATATTAACTCTTTTAGGGCACATTTTTTTTATTTGGCCTTAGGCACACAAAACCCTTGGGCCGGCCCTGGTTGTCGAGGAAAGTCTCTTTTGGTGACGAAAATCTTGTTTTTGGTCACCTATAGTAACTTTTGGTGACGAAAATCTTGTTGTTTCGTCACCAATAGTAAAAATTAAATTTCGTCATCATTTTTTTCGTCAGCTATTGTGATTTTTCTTGTAGGTACGTACGCATATCTTCGGATCAATATCCCAATTTGGTAAACGTTCTTCTCTGCATCGTATTGGAAGAGTTTAGATTCTTAGTCACACCGGTTATATTTTTTTATTTAAAAATCATTCAAATGCACCATGTATATCTTCAGATCAATATCCCAATTTATATCTTTCTTTATTTCATAGTTTCCGTCCAAGTGAACCTGAAGAGTGAATTATTTCACAGTTTCCGTCCAAGTGAACCTGAAGAGTGAAGATGAGGTATGAAGATTTACTACAGTTTGTAGATGACATTTGAAGATTACGTACGGAAGCTCCGAATGGATACTCACGTTTGCAAACCTATGCATGAATTGACACACTTTCTTAAAATATTTAAACTCTTCAAAATGCACAAGCAACTTATATATCATTTTCTTCATTTTTTGTTTTCAAAAATTGTGTTTTTATTAATTGTTAGTAGTAATTTTGAAACAATAACCACTTTGGTTGGGCTGTTGGGGTGAAGATGTTTTTTTTTTTTTTTGATCGGCAAAAAAATTTCATTATCATAAAGATACAAATGAAATTATTACAATAGAGTATATTTAGTGTTTTGATTAGGCATTTTGCCTAGTGACTACTGCAGATGCTCTAACACCGTATGTTGCCTAGTTTGCGCATGATTTTATCCACACACAAAAAAAAAAAAAAAAGTCCTCTCAACGGTAACAATTTCAAGGATCCGGGGATCCTGTAGGGCAGATCACAGCCGTCCAAACATGCTATCAACGGTTTGGATTTAAATGAAAGCTTCATTTAAATCTGAATCGTCTAAAACACTCTTAAACGGCTGTGATCTGCACTACACGCCCTGTAGTGCCCCCTGTAGTGCACGATGCACTACAGGGTTTCCGAATCCCAATTTCAATAGGTAAAATAAACTTTCAAAATCAAGAGCGTGTACACTATCAATTGGATAGCCCGGTCCTTCGAATCTTTATCTTTATCATCCAAATTAATAAGTTGTTTTTAGATAAAAAAAAAAATAAGAGTAATTTTAAAAACTTATGGTTCAAAAAATTCTACACTCTAGTGGGGAGTTGAACGGGCCAAAGTGAAAATTCTTAATTATGATCTAGTGGTGGAGAACCATTGGACGCAATGGGTCGTCCAAAAAAAAATATTTTGTATTTATTTATTACTAGTAGAGTATGGTAGTTTGAACGGTGGGGAATCAATTGGGTCCCACGTGTTTTGTGATCATAATATTTGTTTTTTTGGTGCATATCATGACCCAGCCGTTCGGCTAAATAAGCCAAAGTGGCTTATTTTTTATCCTTATTCAAATTTTTTCGTATCACTTGGCTTATCATCATTTTTTTTGGGGATTATTGCATCCTCATGACAAGAGGAATCTAAAAAGTAAAAAAATTTGATCGAAATCCAATTTTTTTGAATAAAGACGAAGATAAGCCAATAAGTCACTTTTTTCGCGATCCAAATTTTGAAATTTCGCCAAAGTTGCTAAATGTTGTACAAGACTTTAATCTACAACGGGGCATGAGAGCAAGCTCAACACCAAATAAATTCTACAACTCAACTACTATTCCTCTTATCTCCAGGTTGTCCAGAATTTTGGGTCTTCTGTAATTCTTCAGCAAGAGAGAGCAGCAAACAACACTTACCGAAGAAGCAGCCATTGCAGCTCCAGCAATCCACGGCGGTAACCGAAATCTAGTGGATGGAAAAAGGACTCCGGCAGCAATTGGGATGCCGATGAGATTATAACCCAGAGCCCAAACGTAGTTTAGACGTATCCTCGAAAAGGTTTTCCTTGAAAGGTCAATGGCCGTTATCACGTCCTCCAAGTAGCTCTTCATAAGAACTATGTCAGCTGCCTCAATAGCAATGTCTGTTCCTGCACCAATTGCCATTCCAACATCTGCAGCTACGAGTGCCGGGGAGTCATTGATTCCATCTCCCACCATTGCCACGACGTAGCCTGCAGCCTGTACATTGAAGACGTATGATCATAGCATGTAAATAATGGGATTGTTAAATTTATGTGCAGCTAGAACATGGCAATGTAGAAGTGCCGAGATTATGAAAACTGATACTCCCTCTGCCCCATTTGTTTCTCCATTTTCACTATCCTGGACATCTCAAAATAATCTTCTATATTTTGAATTTACTCTGGGTTTAAACGATTTTGAGAACTTTGTCTACAAGAATTTTAACTGTGATTAGTGGACAATATCTTGAAATTTTTGCAAGCGAAATACATTATTTGTTTTTCCCTGTTAAAGGGCATATGGCGAAAAAAATTGGAACGGAGGGAGTAAAAGAGGTTGTCAACCAATCTATCATGACTAATCAAGGACGAATAGACCGGATAAGTCATGGCATGGATACATCATACATGCAAGAGGTTTTAGGATGAATAAGCATGAAGTGATAATATAGGGTCGAAGCCTATTCGAATTGCTACCTGTAATTCCTTTACTTTCTCTGCTTTATGCTCGGGCTTGGCTTCTGCGATGACAGTGTCGATTCCAACTTCCTTGGCAATTGAATTGGCTGTTCCCCAATTATCACCGGTCACCATTATACTTCTGACTTTCATTGACTTGAGAATGGAAATGACTTCACCAGCACCGGCCTTCAAGGGATCAGAAATGGCAAGGACTCCAACTAGCTCCCTATCTATGGCTACAGAACACTAAGTTAGGTGTTCCGTTCCAGCTAAAATACCGCTCTGTTCCGGGTGTTCCGGCCCTGTTTCGGGCGTTCCAACATGTTCCGGCCGTTTTTCGGATTCCGTCTGGTACAGAAAACACACAGGTTCAAAGGTTCTGTGCAGTCGCTCCATGACCTCCGGTGGATTTCTGTACACTCCGGCAACAAGTTATGTGCAGTACACGAGACAGAGATCAGAGAATCGAAGCTAGAGACATGTTCTGTGTTCTTCCGGCGTGAAATCCTTATATTCCGGCATGAGAGAGAGAGAGAGACGTAGCTAACGAGAAGAACAGACCCAAGTCGCTCGGTGAGAGAGGTCGCGACTCGAGAGGAAGGGAGGAGAATATCAACTGATAAATGGAGTTTTTTTTGTCAAAAATGATACTCACACAAAAATTCAAACACAACACCAAACACAACCTCTCACATCTATGTGGGCTCCACACACACTACTATGTATGGATCCCACATGTATGTGAGAAGTGTTGTTCCAGTTTTTGTAGCCTATTATAAATAGGGCTTTTGGGGGACTTCTATAGATTATCTTTTGGGCTCTCATATTGTGGCCTTTCTAGAGTTACGGATTACAGCCGGCTCTTTGTATCTCTTCTTCACGTTGGTTAGTGAATCCTCTCTCTCCTCGCCCGTGGACGTACCCATCTTGGGGAACCACGTATATCTTGTGTCTTTGTGATTTCTTGTTTAGTATTCAATTTCTCGTTCTTAGCTTCATTCATAGCGTTCGTTACAACAAACATTCTCCACCTTGACTTGAATTCTACTGAACCAAATCACCAAATATAGTTTTCCCCTTCTAACCTCTCACTCGCCAAATGCCCCCGAGGGGTGATCAACTGCAAATACCAAGCAAGCCCAAGCAATGCTTGAACTTGGCAACCGGAACCGGTTTAGTCAACATATCTGCTGGGTTATCTGCCGTACCCACTTTCTTCACCTCAACTTGCTTCTGTGAGATGATATCCCGAACGAAGTGATACCTGACATCGATATGCTTGGTCCTTTCATGATACATCAGATTTTTAGTCAAATGTATAGCACTCTGTGAATCACAAAATACTGAACTCACACCCTGTGCAAGACCAAGCTCACAAAGCAAACCTCTCATCCACAATGCCTCCTTCACAGCTTCAGCAATGGCCATATACTCCGCTTCTGTTGTAGACAGCGCGACTGTAGGCTGTAAAGTAGCTTTCCAACTAATGGCACTTCCGGACAGAGTAAAGACATAACATGTCAGAGACCTCCTCTTATCGTGGTCACCGGCAAAATCCGAATCAACATAACCAACAGCATGATCACCAGAATTGGCAATCCCAAACAATAGACCAACACTTGCAGTTCCGCATAAATACCGTAGTATCCATTTCACAGCCTCCCAATGTGCCTTTCCTGGACGCCCCATATAACGACTAACGACACTAACTGCATGTGAAATATCAGGACGAGTACATACCATGGCGTACATAAGGCTCCCAATTGCGCACGAATATGGAACCTGAGACATATACTTCTCCTCATCCTCCGACTGTGGTGACAACTCAGCTGAAAGTCGAAAGTGTGCTGCCAAAGGGGTACTGACTGGCTTCGAGTTCTGCATGGCAAAGCGCTCAAGCACTTTAAGTACATAAGACTTCTGATTCAAAAAATTTGCCAACTACTCGATCTCTGCAAATCTCCATACCCAAAATACGTTTTGCCGCACCCAAATCTTTCATCTCAAATTCACCACCTAATTGTTGTTTCAACCTGTTGATTTCTGATACACTCTTAGCAGCAATAAGCATATCATCAACATACAACAGTAGATAAACAAATGAACCATCCGGAAGTTTTCGAAAATACACACAACTGTCATACTCACTCCTAGAATATGACTGGCTTATCATAAAAGTATCAAACCGCTTATACCATTGCCTTGGGGATTGTTTGAGGCCATACAAAGATTTACGAAGTAAACAAACGTGATCCTCCTTACCAGAAACAATACAGGCTGACGCATATAAATCTGTTCCTCAAGCTCGCCATGCAAAAACGCAGTTTTGACATCAAGTTGCTCTAACTCAAGATCATAACAGGCAACAATAGCAAATAAAGTGCGAATGGACCTATGTTTTACAACAGGTGAAAATACCTCATTGTAGTCAACACCCTCTTTTGGGCTGTATCCTTTCGCCACTAGCCGAGCTTTGAACCGAGCGTCTTCTACCCCTGGAATACCTGTTTTGCGCTTGAAGACCCACTTGCACCCAACAATCCTCTTCCCTTTCTGCGGTTCTACTAACTCCCATGTCTGATTCTTCTGAAAAGACTCAATCTCCTCATTCATAGCAACAAACCACTATGCAGACTCAGTGCTCGAAACAGCTTCCGTATAGCTTGAAGGCTCCTCATACTCAACTGTCTCAGCAACTGATAAAGCATAGGCCACCATCTCAGAATAAGCCGAATACCTTTCAGGAGGCCGAATCTTCCTCCTTGGCCTATCTTTAGCAATAGTGCGTGGTTGCTCAACTAACGCATCAACCTCTGTGTCTGAACTCTTGAACTCCTCTTCAATTGGCTTCTCAATGTGCTTCTTCCCTGAGTCGGAAGATTCACTCAAAAACTCCACCTACTTTGGAACACTCTGTTCCTGAACTGTATCATCAACCTGCTTAGACCCCTTAATCAAATAATTTTCATCAAAAGTCACATCCTTGCTAATCAAAAGCTTCGAATCATCAGAGCACCATAACCTGTACCCTTTGACACCTGCTGCATAACCCAAGAAAATACACTTCTTGGCCCGTGGCTCCAATTTACCCTCATTCACATGAGCGTAAGCTGGACACCCAAAAACACGCAACACAGAATAATCAGCTGGATGACCTGACCATACCTCAAACGGAGTCTTACACTCAATAGCAGTCGACGGAGACCTGTTCACCAAATAGCATGTCGTGGAAACGGCTTCAGCCCAAAATTCTTTGCCCAATCCTGAATTGGACAACATACAACGTGCCTTCTCCAAAAGAGTCCTGTTCATTCGTTCAGCCACACCATTCTGCTGAGGGGTTTTTCTCACTGTGTGATGCCTCACAATGCCCTCATCACTGCAGAACCTATCAAACTCGCCAAGACAAAACTCCATACCATTGTCAGTTCTCAAACGTTTTATTTTCTTACCAGTCTGATTTTCAATCAAAGTTTTAAACTGTTTGAATGTATTAAAGGCGTCACTTTTATGTTTCAACATATACACCCAAACCTTACGAGAGAAATCATCGATAATACTCATAAAATAGCGAAAACCACCTTTAGAAGTTACCTCTACGGGACCCCAAAGATCTGAGTGAAAATAATCCACTGTGCCTTTGGTGCGATGAACAGCTGTACTGAATTTCACCCTGCACTGCTTGCCGTAGACACAATGCTCACAGAAATCCAGCTTCTCAGTTTTCTGGCCACATAGCAAACCCTGTTTGCTCAAAACTGTCATTCCCCTCTCGCTCATATGCCCAAGGCGCATATGCCACAAACGAGTCAAGTCTGAATCTGAAACCTTGGATGAAGCAACCGTTGCTGCAGCACCTAGAACTGTACTGCCCTGGAGTGTATAGAGGTTACCACGCTTCTGACCCTTCATCAGTACCAATGCACCCCTCAAGACTTTCAAAACTCCACCTTCACCGAGGAATTTGCAACCATGAGAATCAAGAGCACCCAGGGATATAAGATTTTTCTTCAAATCTGGAACATGTCGAACCTCAGATAAAGTCCTAACAATACCGTCATGCATCCTAAGCTGAATCGTTCCTAAACCAACAATCTTACAGGCCATGTTGTTGCCCATCAAAACTGTACCACCATTGACCGCCTCATAAGTAGAAAACCACTCTCTATGCGGACACATGTGGTATGAACATCCAGAATCCATAATCGACTCGGTATTAGAGCGAGAATCGCCTTCTGTAACTGATAACAAATTATCTGACACATCTGAACTTTCAACAATTCCAGCAAAAACTTTACCCCCTTTCGGGTCTTCTTTTTCTTTCTCCTTGAGTTTTATACAGTCTTTTTTCCAGTGCCCGGATTTCTTGCAATAATTGCACTTTCCTTTCTTCTTACCTGATGATCTGGATCTTACCCTATTAATCGACTCCTCCCTTTCTGTTGTTCTTCCCCTAACAAACAAACCCTCCGCATGTGCATCACCCTCACCTGACACCTTTTTCCTTAATTCTTTCGAATAAAGGCTGGCCTTAACATCCTCCATGGATATCGTGTCTTTGCCATACAATAGGGTTGTAACAAAGTGCTCATACGAAAGTGGTAAAGAACATAGCAAAATTAGGGCTTGGTCCTCATCCTCAATTTTACTATCAATATTTTTCAGATCCATAATAATACGATTGAACTCGTCTAAATGATCCTTAACAGGTATACCTTCTCGCATACGAAACGTATAAAGACGTTGTTTGAGATATAACCTGTTGGTGAGCGACTTCGTCATATATATGCCTTCCAACTTCAGCCAAATTCCTGCTGCTGAAGTTTCTTCTTCCACCTCGCGAAGAACATCATCTGCCAGACTCAACTGAATAGAACTCAGAGCTTTGGCATCCGTATCATCCCAATCTTCCTCTTTGATTCCAGAACTAGTCTTGCATGACAAAGCCTTGTGTAATCCTTGTTGGGTTAACAGAGCCTTCATCTTTACTCTCCAAAGACTGAAACTGCTGCTCTGCCCATCAAACTTCGCAATCTCGAATTTAGCCGCCATAGCCACAATCGGAAACGAAACCCTAGTTTTTGCAACCTAAAGCTCTGATACCAGTTTGTTGTAACGAACGCTATGAATGAAGCTAAGAACGAGAAATTGAATACTAAACAAGAAATCACAAAGACACAAGATATACGTGGTTCCCCAAGATGGGTACGTCCACGGGCGAGGAGAGAGAGGATTCACTAACCAACGTGAAGAAGAGATACAAAGAGCCGGCTGTAATCCGTAACTCTAGAAAGGCCACAATATGAGAGCCCAAAAGATAATCTATAGAAGTCCCCCAAAAGCCCTATTTATAATAGGCTACAAAAACTGGAACAACATAATTAACCAATGTGGGACTAAGAATACAAGGCATTCCTAACAAGAAGCTATGTAAATTGTTGTGTTTGGATCGTTGTGTGAGTAGCATTATTATTTTTTTGTTGGATTATACTCATGACTTATTGGATCATTTAAGTTGACCCAATTAAACCTAATTAATAAATGGGTTGGACCCATTCTGACCTAGCTAATAAATGAACTGAATTGGGTCTATTTTTTAGTGGATGAATTTAAATTGATTAATGGGTTTGGGTTTAATTTGTCACCTATAATATGAGCAATTAATCCTGAGTTGGATCTGTTTACTATGGAGATGAAGGGTAGTGCCACAACATTGGCATCGGTCGAATAGACACCAAAGTAAAAGTACTCATTCGGTATTGCTACACTTTGCTATACGGAAACTATAAAAAATTCACAACTGTACCGACTGATTTTTATTTTTTTTTTGTCAAAAGGCCGATTCTCATTGAGTATTGTTTTTTATCTGACATCTTTCAATTATTTTATGAGAAGTGATACACCCACCGAACCCACCCTCACCGCACGTCCACCGCACGCCCGTCGGGCCCACTCCGGCCACCGGACGGAAAATCCGAACCGTCCAAAAATTCTAAAAAAAAAAACCGAGTGGGCCCACGCGAGAATCAAAGGCATCCGACGTGTGTAGGTGCTCGAACCAATCTTCCATTTTTAACGGATCGGATCATCTGATTTTGGAATTCCGGATCAAGCACCTACACACGTCGGATGCCGTTGATTTTCACGTGGGCCCACTCGGTTTTTTTTTATAGAATTTTTGGACGGTTTGGATTTTCCGTCCGGTGGCCGGAGTGGGCCCGGCAGGCGTGCGGTGGGCGTGCGGTGGGGGTGGGTTCGGTGGGTGTATCATTTCTGTTATTTTATCGGGTGTTACGACTGCTAATTGTTTTAAATTATCTTTGTCCACTTCACGACTTCTACATGACTGCTATAGCTGGTTCAGAAACTCTAGCGCCGGAAATAATTTAAAAAAATTAGCAGTCAAGGCTGAGATATTGAGGTGAAATTTTAGGCATGAAACAGGAAATACTAGTTAAGGCTGTTAAGATATTTAGGTGAAATTTTATGGGCATACCTGAGATAAAGGTGAATTTATTAAACCAATTAGAGGATGAGCTAGAGTATTTAAAGTTCAAAACTGTATATGCTCAATAGACAAGCTATAAGGATGCATTTAGCTTTGCCGAGAGGCCTTTGCCCCAACGGCATTAGCAGTGCACTTAGGTGTCAGGAGGATCAACAGTTCATTTCCTCTTCTAAGGTGTGCCCTTAATTTAATTATTCCAACAATACTGACTTTCGCCAGTCAAAAAGAGAGGATGCATTCAGTTGGAGCAAGTCAAGCTAAAAGGATTTATTCAATTTTAACTAGTAATGGAGCAAACTTCTAGTGATCTTTTGTTTATTGATTATTTTGGGATTGATCATTTGCCTTGATGAGAAGAATCGGAAAATTTATAAGAATATAAAAACCGATCGAAATGGAAAAAATTCAGATAGTAGAATACTAAGGACATCAAGACAATTTCGATCATTTTTCGTCTCAAGGGAACTGTTTTTGCTTTTGGTCGTAATGTTTTACTTTTTAAATTCATCTCATCAAGACCAATGATTAATCCAAAACTTAACACAAATTCAACAAAAACTAAGAAAAATCAAACAAAAATATCGCGATCCAAATTTTGAAGTTTCGCCAAAGTTGCTAAATGTTGTACCAGGTGCACAAGACTTTAATCTACAACGGGGTATGAGAGCAAGCTTAACATCAAATAAGTTCTACAAGAAAAAAAGAAGCCAAGTTTAACATAATCATAGTTCTTTTACTCAACTACTATTCCTCTGATCTCAAGGTTGTCCAGAATTTTGGGTCTTCTGTAATTCTTCAGCAAGAGAGAGCAGCAAACAACATTTACCGAAGAAGCAGCCATTGCAGCTGCAGCAATCCATGGCGATAACCGAAATCTAGTGGATGGAAAAAGGACTCCGGCAGCAATTGGGATGCCGATGAGATTATAACCCAGAGCCCAAACGTAGTTTAGACGTATCCTCAAAAAGGTTTTCCTTGAAAGGTCAATGGTCGTTATCACGTCCTCCAAGTAGCTCTTCATAAGAACTATGTCAGCTGCCTCAATAGCAATGTCTGTTCCGGCACCAATTGCCATTCCAACATCTGCAGCTACAAGTGCTGGGGAGTCATTGATTCCATCTCCTACCATTGCCACGACGTAGCCTGCAGCCTGTGCATTGAACACGTATGATCATAGCATGTAAATAATGGGATTGCTAAATTTATGTGCAGCTAGAAACATGGCAATGTAGAAGTGCCGAGATTATGAAAATTGATACTCCCTCTGCCCCATTTATTTCTCCATTTTTACTATTCTGGACATCTCAAAATAATCTTCTATATTTTGAATTTACTCTGGGTTTAAACGATTTTGAGAACTTCGCGCGTCTACAAGAATTTTAATTGAGACTGCTGATTGGTGGACAATATCTTGAATTTTTTTTTCCAGGAAAATACATTATTTGTTTTTCCCAGTTAAAGGGCAGATAGCGAAAAAATTGGAACAGAGGGAGTAAAAGAGGTTATCAACCAATCTATCATGACTAATCAAGGACGAATAGACCGGATAAGTCATGGCATGGATACATGCAAGAGGTTTTAGAATGAACAAGCATGAAGTGATAATATAGGGTCGAAGCCTATTCGAATTGCTACCTGTAATTCCTTTACTCTCTCTGCTTTATGCTCGGGCTTGGCTTCTGCGATGACAGTGTCAATTCCAACTTCCTTGGCAATTGAATTGGCTGTTCCCCAATTGTCACCGGTCACCATTATACTTCTGACTTTCATAGACTTGAGAATGGAAATGACTTCACCAGCACCGGCCTTCAATGGATCAGAAATGGCAACGACTCCAACTAGCTCCCTATCTACAGCTACAAGAACCCCAGTTTGAGCCAAACCTTCAGTTTCCGCGAGCATTTCTTCAGCATCGACTGGGATGACAATGTTTTCTTTCAACATCAAGCTCTTGTTTCCTACGATCAGTTCCTTGTTCCTAACAATGGCCTTCACTCCATGGCCGGTTATGGATTTGAAGTCTTGAGCTTCTGGCCAGGCAGGATTCTCTTCATCTTCTCGGAATTTCTTGGCATACTCAACAATGGCCTTGGCCAAAGGATGCTCACTGTTCACCTTAAAAAAATACCCAGCATTGTGAGGAGTCCTTCTTTGTCAGGAAATTTCAAAGAATACAAGGGACATCTTGACATTTAATGAAACTTAATCAGTGGGTGATACCTCAGCTGCTCCAACCAGTTCATAGAATTCCCGAAGCGCCATAGTTCTGAAGAGTCTTGTGTTAACAACTACTGGCTTGCCCATGGTGAGAGTTCCGGTCTTGTCGAAGACAATGCAGGTCACCTACAACGAAACATTTGCATCAAGATTTAGGTAATTGCTACATATATTAGATTTTTAATATAGCACTCCGAACAGTAGCTAGTGAAGCACATTGAAGGGTGTGTTTTCCAGCTCGATTAGGAATAATTGTTGAGAACTTGATTTCTCATGATACCTTGTATGCTCTTTCTAGTGCTTGACCCCCTTTAATTAGGACACCTTTGGAAGCACCAACACCAGTACCAACCATAACAGCAGTGGGAGTGGCCAAGCCTAGAGCACATGGACATGCAATGACCATAACAGAGATGCCAAACTGCAGTGCAAGCTCAAAGCTATCCATGGAGGAAGGTATCCAAGATTTTGGGTAGCCATGAAACTTCCCAGCTAAAAACCAGGCAAGCCAAGTGGAAAAAGATACAGCTATGACCTGCAAAGTATAGTTAGTTCTCAGCGAATGCCAAGAAGGAAAGAACTATAACTCATTTGAAGACGGGTACTTTCTAACTTACTCTATCCAGGACATTTTCAAAATGAATTTTCGTCTAATGAACTTACTAGGGAAAAAAGAGATTAATACACTTACCAGAGGCACAAAAAATTTGGAAATGCGATCAGCAACTTTCTGC
Organism: Rhododendron griersonianum; assembly: GCA_018127125.1. Lineage (NCBI taxonomy): Eukaryota > Viridiplantae > Streptophyta > Magnoliopsida > Ericales > Ericaceae > Rhododendron > Rhododendron griersonianum. The sequence goes on along the minus strand of CM030789.1, from coordinate 50,153,021 downwards.
ACCGGAGCTTTAGCCATCTGTGCAGATTCGACGAGCCGAACAATTTGTGCAAGTGCACTCTCCGATCCAACCCGAGTTGCCTTAATATGCAACACACCATTCTCATTCACTGTGCCTCCAATGACTGTATCACCCTTCCTCTTTGCCACTGGTCGTGCTTCTCCTGTAACCATGCTCTCATTTACATGGCTTTGCCCCCATATGACATAACCATCTGAAGCCACTTTTGCACCTGGAATAATTTTAATCACGTCGTTCTTCTGTATCAACCGACTATCGATTTCTTCTTCACGTATCACATTTCCTTCACTATCAAAGGTTAACAGATTAGCGGTATCAGGGGACAAGTCCATGAGCTTTGCGATTGCCTCAGATGTTTTTACTTTGGCCAAAACCTCCAAATACTTCCCAAACAAAATAAAAGAAATGTGCATTGCACTAGTCTCAAAGAAATCCATGGACTTGACATTTGACGAAGTTGCCGCTCTCAATACGGAGTAGACTGAATAGAAGTAGGCCGCATTTGTTCCCAAGGCAGTCAAAACATCCATGTTGGCGGAACCATGACGCAATGCTTTGTAAGAACCAGTGTAGAATCGCCGGCCAATAATGAACTGAACAGGGGTAGATAGGACCCACCTTATAAGCTCTCCCACAGTAAGCATATTCACCACTTTAGTATCCATAACATCCTTGAGTCCAGGGATATACATAAACACCATAGAGGTTAAGAAAACTGGAATTGTAAACACCGCGCTCCACAAAAAGGATCTATAGTACTGCTTTATTTCCTCCTCTCGATGAGATTCTCTTCCTCCTCCTTGGGGGAAAATCATGGCTTTAAAATGCCCAGATCCGGTTGACTCGATGACTTCAATAAAATTTCTAGGACCTGTCAAATCTGGTTTGTAAGAAATGGAAACTTTACTGAGCTCAGGGTCAATGTCTACCTCTTGAACACCTGGGAGTGCTTGAAGCGAATTTTCAATCAATCTCATCGAATTACTAGTCCTCAATCCTTCAACTTTTAGCTGTATTGTGCTCCTATCTTCTCCTGTACTTATCAAAATCCCTTCAAACCCAGTGTCTTGTACGGCTTCTATTAGCTGATTGTAGCTGACAACCTTCGGATCACACCGGATTTCTGCTTCTTCAGTTGCCAGTGCAACTTGGGCTTTTTGAACCCCAGGTACTGCTTGCAAAGCAGATTCAACAGTTGTAGAACAAGAAGTACAAGTCATGCCCTTTATCTGTATCCGACACACATAGGTGGATTTCTCATTTGTCTCATCTTCGACCAATGTGGCCTGAAATCCGACATCTTCAATGGTCTCTCGAATTGTTTCCATCTAGAGAAGAATAACAAATTCTTACCACATGTGAAACCATGGGAATGCAGAAAGAAAGTATATAATGAAGTGCATAGCTTTATCACAACACAACTATATGTATGACATGAAACAGCATTGCAAAAAGCTAGAAAAATGTTTCAGAATCCGACGATGAACTTATCTACATTCTTTACAGGAGATTTAATAGGCACTTCTTAATTCCATGCTTTGACAATAATTTCATACTCTAACTCTTTACTACTAATGTAAGTAAACCACACAAAGCATTGGCATATAGATATATGCTTTGGAGAACAATATAAATGTTCCTGAATTACCAGTACCTTTCATAGATGACATGGGTAAGGTGGATTTTTTTGTTTTGTTTTGGTAATTAGGTAAAGTGGAAGTTGTCTAACAAACCTACAACCAAAGATTCAAACACATACAAAAACGGCGTATCCATCCAGAAAATTGGTGTATGTCGCTTCACGTTTGCTGGAACAATTAGTTAATATAATCCCATTTGCTGCAATATTTACCCAATAAATCGTGGAAGGACATGCTAAATTAAGTAGAACATACATGGCTTCATTTATCTCCGCAATGCAGCAATTTCAAGCTATAAAACTTTAGCCATGTCCTCGGTCTAGTACCAGAAGAGTAGAGGGATTGGATTCCTAATGGCTGGCCTACTACAAGGCTTGTAGAAGAATCCCAAAAGTAATGTCTTACTTCAATCACTAATTCCATATTAGTCATATCAGAAATACTCTAAACAATAAATAAAAAAAAAAAGATCAAAATTTTCTAGCCCACGGCAAAATTAGAATACTTAAAAAGAGCAAGGAAAATAAATAGCAAAAACATAAGTTAAAAGAAAATATGGTCAAATTTCAATCTTTGTTCTCACTAGTAGCATCACTAGAAATATACATGCATACGTAATAACAAATCAACCTAGAATTCAATCAAAATATGCATTAAACGTGCACATGTAATTATATGTCCATGAGTCCATCTAAAATTCGACCAATACCCGCTTAAAAATTGAACAAAGAAATGACAAATCTTGCCTTAGTTTGGCTGAAAGTAGCAACTGGAAAATTCAGATGAAACTAGGGCTGTTAAAAGAACCAAATTGCTCGAGCTCGTTAAAACCTTGTTTAAGATCGGATCATCCAATAAACAAGCCTAACTCGACTAAAAGTTTTGAGCACGTTAATTATTTAAATCACTCTTAAACAATGTACTCCCCAGCTCGATAAACATGAACTTACAAAATAACCAAGCTACTCGAGCTCGGTTCGTGTTAAAGGTCGTCCAAAAAGGTTTGACTTCGATGGACTCAACCCTAAAGATATGTTTCAAAACTCATAATTTGGTGTATCATAGATGGACTCAACCCTAAAGATATGTGAAGCATTTCTAATCCCCCCATTTGAACTCCCCAAAACAAGAAATTACATTATTGAAATGTCAGACACGCAATTGAACAACTTCAAACAAACTATCAAATTCACCAACATAATCACAAACACAATAAAGCCTAAATTATTTTTTCTTAAAGGCCATCATTATTCACTAAAACTTGTAGTCAACTTTTGTTTAGCTTTTCCTCAAAAATTTCAGGAGCAATCATATATCATTCGTCTCAATTAAAAGAATTTAAAAAGTATAAAAAAAAAAAAACCAACTAAAATTTAAAAAAGTTCGTATGAGACGACCTAAAAAAAACTGCTCTTTCAAAAAAAAATTCATCCTCAGTAAACTATGTTGTTTTTAGTGTTAATGTTTTACTTTTTAGACGACTCTCGTTTTACTACTTTTTAGACTACTCTCGTAGGAAGGAATAATAACCTAGGTCTGCTTCAAATTGAGACTGCTTGGTGAGAAGTCTTGACGCGGTAGCGACCGTAGCGTTTGTTTCTGTGGGGGTTTTTTTCCCTTTTGCAACCAAAAGAAACTCAATTTGATGTACTTCAGGCATTTCTAATCGCCAATTTCAACTCCATTACTTAGTGGTTACACAAACTACCAAATCCACTGCAAATTGTCACAAACATAATAAATAATCCCAATCCACTTACCTATACGCATGCATGTATATATCATTTTTCAACTTTTCAATAATAATACAACTTACCTATACGCATTCATGCATCTAAAAATAGTACAACTTATCAAGAAAAATTCAAATGATTTCAACAATTTACTAGATATCTATGAGTTCTTTTAATTTATGAAAAAAAAATTTAAAATTTTTATTGAGAAAAAATTATAGTACCCGTTCCATTTTAATAGTCTCCTACGAAAAGATGTGTAATTTTTGAATTAAAAAATAAAGTACTTCTGTTCATAATTTTTATAACTTTTTCGCACTAAATCAAATATCTAATCGTAAAATTTGTTGCGAAGAAACTCGAAAAATCATGTACAAAAAAGAACTTTATTTTTTATTTAAAAATTGCACGTATTTAATAAGAATTACGTATAATAATATGAGTGTAGGCTTTGTCCCAATAAGTATATTTGGTCAGTTTCTTGCCAATCCAGATATTGGTCTCGGACTAGGCATGGATTATTCTTTGAGTATAATGCCGTCTCCTTGTTTCTATCAGTCTTTGTACCAATTTCAAAAATTAATGAAATTTTTTTACTGTTAAAAAAATAAAAAGAATTACGTATATAATTTTGGAACGAGAAGTCTTCGTTTTTGCGTGCCGGCAAACATTTTGGGACGTAGGTGCAGTGCAAGAGGGCGATTAATTAACCAAAGCGTAGGAACTCACATCAACGAAGCTGGGGTAAAACATGACCTGAGCCCTGTTATTCATCACGTCAACCACCGCCTCTCTGATCCCCGGCAGCCGCTTGACGGCCTTCTCGACGGACCCGGCGCAGGCCGCGCACGTCATCCCGACGACGGAAAACAGCGCCTTCGACTCCGGTCCCTCCATGCCCTTCTCCTGCTCCATAGGCAAGAACCCCTTGGGGTACTTGGGCATCGACGGGTAGTGCGGCCGCGGCGATAAATTTCCGTAGGAGCTACTGCTGCTCTCCCCCCTGATGCACGCCAGCGAGATCAACTTCGACGCCATGTTCTTTCTCTTTCTCTCTCTCTAGGAATTTGCGGAAGGTTAAGGAGCTTTCCCTGGAGTAATAGTTCCCCCTGGCGTAGCATATATTACTCCGGTGAGAATGAGACGGGTAAAGCGGATCCGAAGCCGAAGGATTCGCGGGAATATAATACTCCTATTTAAAAATTGTTCGGTACTCATTAACAAATTTTCTCAGCATGTTATTGACGGATGTTAATTATTAAAACACGTCATGGACCGTCATTTTCCCAAATAAAATGATATAGGTACCGACCCATATGGACCGAGACCAGTGACGGATCCAGGAATTTACGTTCGTGGGGCACCATATTATTTATGATGGTAAAGAAGAATTTCATAAAAAAAAAAAAACATAGTGAATTTCCTCCATCACTTCTACTTACTATGTTATTGTTTCTTTCAAGTGAACTTAAAAAAAAATTCTTTTAAATGTAATATGTCTTATAACAAATAGTTGAAGACATAGGTAATTCATATAAGGATAACTAGAATAGAGTGTGTGGAGAAAAGAAAGGTGTAAAAATTACATATTTAAGAAGAAGCTTAATAAATATTTGCAAACAAAAATTTAGTGTATAGTTTATAGGATACTATCATAATTTTAAGACTATATATTAGAACGATGTCGAAGTTAATTTGAAAAATTAAACCCAAGGAGTTGGTTTGGTGGCTAAGGCCTGAGATTTAGTGGTTTGTTTTCTTCTAATAAGATCTTAGGTATTATTCTAGGTGCTATCAACTCTTATGTGGTCAGTCCACCCGGTAGTGGAATGTAGGTTTGGTCCTAGAGATCAATCAATATGCACGTAAGTTGGTCCGAAAACTTTGAAATATCTAAAAGAAAATATTTTATTTTCGAGAATCGTGTGGAGGCACGTGCCCCCATAGGACCCTTACTAGGTCCGCCTCTGGGACCGACCATGTACGAATGGGTTTCTGGGACTCCATAGGTGGGGTCCCACGCTGATCCGTTCATTATTTTTGAAATATTGTATAAAAATTGGGTCAAAAATCAGCTAAAAATAGTATTGGCAAGTCCTCGATCCATACATCCAATTTTCAAACCCATTCATACGTGGTCGGTACTCTATGGGTTGGTACACATAGCAGAGCTCCACCAAGACCACCACGTATCTATGGGTATCGCTACGTGATTTTTTCAGGCATCTTCTCCACCACACAATATTGTGGAGTTCACCGGTCAAGACTAGTTACGAAGATTGTGTTGTGGAGGAGCAAGTTGACGAGAAATTTTTCAGTGCCGAGTGGGTAGGAGGCCACGTGGTGCCTTGCACTGATCTCGGCCGTCCAACGAAGTTTTGGATGGTTCAGATCTGTTCGGCTAATTTTAAAGTGTGAAATGACTAAAATACCCTTCGACAGCCGAACAGATCTGGACCGTCCAAAACTTCGTTGGACGGCCGAGATCGTGCAAGGCACCACGTGGCCCTACCCACTTGGCACTGAAAAATTTCTCCAAGTTGACACCAAGGCACTGGATAATCTCTATATTATAGAACTATAGTTTGATTGATAGTGTTTGACTTGTTTTGAATTTGTTTTAGCCAAAGTTGTCAATTCCGTACCGGCCATCGTACCGTTTTCACTTTTGGAATGGTACGTACCAGTACCGGACTGTATCTCGGTACCGTTCCGGATTTACCCCAATTAATATTTTATATATATTTAATATATATCTACCATATATATTAGTTTAGAGCCCACAAGTTTAAAAATAAAAATAAAAAAATACCGGAACGGAACACCGGAATATGTCCGGAACAGCCCGGTATCGGCCGGTACATCCGGTATTGGCCGGAACAGCCCGGTATTTTGACCGGAACGGATCGAGAGTCTTCGTGTTCCGTTTAAGGGCCGGTACAGTACGGTACGTACCGGCCGGTACGGAACGGATTTCACAACTTTGGTTTCAGCGTTAAAAATATAGACCTTGTTCGATTTGGGTTTCGATGGAGGTTTAGAGTAATGAATGAAGAGAGATAAATAGAGAATTTATTAGAGTCCGTGCACAGAGATTCTGAGATTCCAAACGAACAAACCCTTGTATCAACTTCGCCGCCATGTTTCTCTCTCCTCTCCTCTCCTCTCTCTCTCTCTCTAGAAATCTGTGGAAGGTGAAGGAGCTTCCCTAGAGTATTTTTAATTGTTCCCCTGCTTTGCGTAGCGTAAATTGGTGAGATAGGACACAATGAATAAAGTGGACCCATAGAATGCGCGGGAATAGAGGATTAAAAAATTGTTCGGTGTTGTTGGGCACCACGTATGCCTGCGTGCCGTTACGTTGTGCTTTATGCCTCTTCTTTGCCACATTATTTTATAGATTTAAAGACGAAGTTTTGTGTTGTAGAGGCAAAAAGTATACGGGTACGGATATTGGAAGAACAAACTGTGCACAGATGCAAAGTGGGGCCTGCTTTTGGATTCCATTTCTGAGCCACTCATTAATTTTAAAATATGTTTTTTGAGGGAATCGGCTCCTCGCCGGTTCCTCTCTCCAGTCACTTGTCCAGTTTGAATATTTGTGGGTCCAGGACAATTATTGAAGCGGTTCATGTTGTAGATCTCATCGAAATCTTGAACACTAAAAATCATGTCGAACGGTTAACGTTTGATACTTGATCGGCACCTATTTATATTAAAAAATATAGTATGTTGTTCACACTAGATTCAAACCCATTTGTGTGTGTTTTTTCAATATAAATAGGTGTCGATCAAGTATCAAACGATACCCGATCAACATGTTTTTGTTGTGGTTGAAATTCTCGACGAGATTTACAACATGAACGGTTCAATCATTTTTTGTAGGCTTGGAATAGACCCACAAAAATGAAAACTAAGTAGCGACCGGAGAGAGAGAAAGTAGAGAAGAGCTGGTTCCTTTTTTTGAGTTACCTAGTGAAGAAGCAGATCGAAGGGAGGGATGACTATAAGTGCTCGATTCAACCTTCCAAGTTTTCAAGGGATTTAAATCTGAATGAAAACTTTTTTTTTTTGATCCGCAAAAGGGTGGGAGGGGGTGACCAGCATAGCAACCCTTTTTGGGCGTGACCATAGGGGCTTCCTACCACTATGGAATGCCCGGTTCGAGCCATAGCTACTGTCCGTGAGAACAAACCATCACCACAGTACCACCTAAGTACAGGATGGCAAGGGAACAAATTCCTCATTCCCTTGCCACTGACAAGACTCGAACCTAAATCTTGCCTGGAAATGAAGGAGGCTTTTGCCATTCAGACTACCACCAGCGGTGGTCTGAATGAAAACTTGATAGGTTGGATAAAGCACTTAAAGTCATCCAATATTTGAGCTGATTCTTCACTATGTCACTCAAAATTAATTTCAAAATTAATGGGCGGCTCAGAATGGGACTCGGCCCATGCACTTTTCAATTGTCTACAATCTGTGCTTACAATATCTATATCTATACCCATACCATATTCAAGCTGTTGTGGAGGAGCCTTCGGCACCCAAGGCACTGGTTGCATTCTGGTAATCTTACAAGTCTGAAAATTAGGCTTTGTTTATTTTGTTTGGGCGTAAAATATTTTTTGATAAAATGCTTTATCTATTTTTCGGTGTTTGGTTGTGTAAAAAATTAGAAAAATATTTTACGTATAAAACATTTTTCATTAATTGGATGAAAATGACTTACCCTTAAATCTTCCGTAAGTTATTTTCCGAAATGAACCCATTGCCTTCTACTGCTATTCTCACTGCTCAGTTTCTTCGATCGTCAGTCCTGACCCACGTTCAATTCCAATATTCTCATATCTCTCCACCGTTTAAGCCCTTTTCTCTCTCTCTCTCTCTCTCTCTCTCTCTCTCTATTATTTTGTTGATTTCTGAAAATATTTTCAAGTGCCAACCAAACACCGAAAAATAAAAGTTTGAAGTTTATTTTCTGAAAAAATATTTTACATCAAAACAAACGGAACCTTATTTTGGTATTTTTTACTTCTAAGTCTCAATAAGTTTACAAGAATAGAGTCTGAACGCTCTATATTATGTTGGAGTTTGGTTGATATTATTTGACTTCTTTTGAGTTTTGTTTTAGCACTAAAAATCTAGCAGGTTAATGTGAGTCATTGATAGTGGATGACGATACCAGATCAAATATAATGAAGAAGAATGAATATGATATTAGAAGAGTTCAAGTGTCATACTTCATCCGACCTAATTTGTTTGTTTAATTTATGAAAAAATTGACTAATATTATTTAAGATACTACTATAATAATTGATCCTATGGAGTTTCAGCTTTCTCGTTAGAACTCTTACCCTAACCCGAGAAGATAAATCCGTTGACTTTGACATCATGCTGTTTTAATTCAATAAAGAATGGGCAAAAAAATAAAAATTGCGTAGGGTGTGACTCAATAATCTTTCAAAATAGACAAATATTCTGAGAAAAGCAAAATTGAACAAAGAAAAACAGTGACGCTACTAGAAAAAGTATATTTGCTGACCAAAAAAATAGCTTGTTCTCCAGAAAGTCTTTCGTCACCTATAGGTTGTCGTCTTGTCGAGGAAAGTCTCTTTTGGTGACGAAAATCTTGTTTTTGGTCACCTATAGTAACTTTTGGTGACGAAAATCTTGTTGCTTCGTCACCAATAGTAAAAATTAAATTTCGTCACCATTTTTTTCGTCAGCTATTGTGATTTTTCTTGTAGGTACGTACGCATATCTTCGGATCAATATCCCAATTTGGTAAACGTTCTTCGTTGCATCGTATTGGAAGAGTTTGGATTCTTAGTCACACCGGTTATATTTTTTTATTTAAAAATCATTCAAATGCACCATGTATATCTTCAGATCAATATCCCAATTTATATCTTTCTCTATTTCATAGTTTCCGGCCAAGTGAACCTGAAGAGTGAATTATTTCACAGTTTCCGTCCAAGTGAAGAAGACGTATGAAGATTTACTACAGTTGTTGACATTTGAAGATTACGTACGGAAGCTCCGAATGGATACTCACGTTTGCAAACCTATGCATGAATTGACACACTTTCTTAAAATATTTAAACTCTTCAAAATGCACAAGCAACTTATATATATCATTTTCTTCATTTTTTGTTTTCAAAAATTGTGTTTTTATTAATTGTTAGTAGTAATTTTGAAACAATAACCATTTTGGTTGGGCTGTTGGGGTGAAGATGTTTTTTTTTTTTTTGATCGGCAAAAAATTTTTATTATCATAAAGATACAAATGAAATTATTACAATAGAGTATATTTAGTGTTTTGATTAGGCATTTTGCCTAGTGACTACTGCAGATGCTCTAACACCGTATGTTGCCTAGTTCGCGAATGATTTTATCCACAAAAAAAAAAAAAAAAACGTCCTCTCAACGGTAACAATTTCAAGGATCTGGGGATCCTGCAGGGCGTCCTGTAGGGCAGATCACAGCTGTCCAAACATGCTATCAACGGTTTGGATTTAAATGAAAGTTTCATTGAAATCTGGATCGTTTAAAAACACTCTTGAACGGCTGTGATATGCACTACACGCCCTGTAGTGCCCCCTGTAGGGCACGATGCACTATAGGGTTTCCGAATCCCAATTTCTCAATAGGTAAAATAAACTTCCAAAATCAAGAGCGTGTACACTTTTAATTGGATAGCCCGGTCCTTCGAATCTTTATCTTTATCATCCAAATTAATAAGTTGTTTTTAGATTTAAAAAAAAAAAAGAGTAATTTTAAAAACTTATGGTTCAAAAAATTCTACACTCTAGTGGGGAGTTGAACGGGCCAAAGTGAAAATTCTTAATTATGATCTAGTGGTGGAGAACCATTGGACGCAATGGGTCGTCCAAAAAAATAGATTTTGTATTTATTTATTACTAGTAGAGTATATGGTAGTTTGAACGGTGGGGAATCAATTGGGTCCCACGTGTTTTGTGATCATAATACTCCGTATTTGTTTTTTTGGTGCATATCATGACTCAGCCGTTCGGCTAAATAAGCTAAAGTGGTTTATTTTTTGTCCTTATTCAAATTTTTTTCGTATCACTTCTTATTATCATTTTTTTGAGGATTATTGCATCCTCATGACAAGAGAAATCTAAAAAGTAAAAAAAATTTGATCGAAATCCAATTTTTTTTTTAATAAAGACGAAAATAAGCCAATAAGCCACTTTTTTCGCGATCCAAATTTTGAAATTTCGCCAAAGTTGCTAAATGTTGTACAAGACTTTAATCTACAACGGGGCATGAGAGCAAGCTTAACACCAAATAAATTCTACAACTCAACTACTATTCCTCTTATCTCCAGGTTGTCCAGAATTTTGGGTCTTCTGTAATTCTTCAGCAAGAGAGAGCAGCAAACAACACTTACCGAAGAAGCAGCCATTGCAGCTCCAGCAATCCACGGCGGTAACCGAAATCTAGTGGATGGAAAAAGGACTCCGGCAGCAATTGGGATGCCAATGAGATTATAACCCAGAGCCCAAACGTAGTTTAGACGTATCCTCGAAAAGGTTTTCCTTGAAAGGTCAATGGCCGTTATCACGTCCTCCAAGTAGCTCTTCATAAGAACTATGTCAGCTGCCTCAATAGCAATGTCTGCTCCCGCACCAATTGCCATTCCAACATCTGCAGCTACAAGTGCTGGGGAGTCATTGATTCCATCTCCCACCATTGCCACGACGTAGCCTGCAGCCTGTACATTGAAGACGTATGATCATAGCATGTAAATAATGGGATTGTTAATTTTATGTGTAGCTAGAACATGGCAATGTAGAAGTGCCGAGATTATGAAAACTGATACTCCCTCTGCCCCATTTGTTTCTCCATTTTCACTATCCTGGGCATCTCAAAATAATCTTCTATATTTTGAATTTACTCTGGGTTTAAACCATTTTGAGAACTTTGTCTACAAGAATTTTAACTGTGATTAGTGGACAATATCTTGAAATTTTTGCAAGGGAAATACATTATTTGTTTTTCCCCGTTAAAGGGCATATGGCGAAAAAAATTGGAACGGAGGGAGTAAAAGAGGTTGTCAACCAATCTATCATGACTAATCAAGGACGAATAGACCGGATAAGTCATGGCATGAATACATCATACATGCAAGAAGTTTTAGGATGAACAAGCATGAAGTGATAATATAGGGTCGAAGCCTATTCGAATTGCTACCTGTAATTCCTTTACTTTCTCTGCTTTATGCTCGGGCTTGGCTTCTGCAATGACAGTGTCGATTCCAACTTCCTTGGCAATTGAATTGGCTGTTCCCCAATTGTCACCGGTCACCATTATACTTCTGACTTTCATAGACTTGAGAATGGAAATGACTTCACCAGCACTGGGCTTCAATGGATCAGAAATGGCGAGGACTCCAACTAGATCCCTATCTACAGCTACAAGAACCCCAGTTTGAGCCAAACCTTCTGTTTCCGCGAGCATTTCTTCAGCTTGGACTGGGATGACAATGTTTTCTTTCAACATCAAGCTCTTGTTTCCTACGATCAGTTCCTTGTTCATAACAATGGCCTTCACTCCATGGCCGGTTATGGATTTGAAGTCTTGAGCTTCTGGCCAGGCAGGATTCTCTTCATCTTCTCGAAATTTCTTGGCATACTCAACAACGGCCTTGGCCAAAGGATGCTCACTGTTCACCTTAGAAAAATACCCAGCATGGTGAGGAGTCCTTCTTTGTCAGGAAATTTCGAAGAATACAACAAATCAAGTGGCATCCTGACATTAAATGAAACTTAAATCGGCAGCTGATACCTCAGCTGCAGCAACCAGTTCATAGAATTCTCTAAGCACCATAGTTTTTATGAGCCTTGTGTTAACAACTACTGGCTTGCCTGTGGTGAGAGTTCCTGTCTTGTCGAAGACAATGCAGTTCACCTACAAAAAACCATTCGCATCAAGATTCTAATATCGCTACATAAACTAGATTTTTACTATAGGACTTCAAACAGTAGCATGTGAAGTACATTTGAAATTTGAATGGTGTGTTTTCCAATTTGATTAGCAATACATGTCAGACTTTTAACCTGAGTAAAATTTTTATGAAGTGCAGTTTCTAAAGAAGAAAATTGATTTCTCAATCTACCTTGTGTGCACTTTCTAGTGCTTGACCACCTTTAATTAGGACACCTTGGGAAGCACCAACACCAGTACCAACCATAACAGCAGTGGGAGTGGCCAAGACTAGAGCGCATGGACATGCAATGACCATAACAGAGATGCCAAACTGCAGTGCAAGCTCGAAGCTATCCATGGAGGAAGGTATCCAATATTTCGGGTAGCCATGAAACTTCCCAGCTAAAAACCAGGCAAGCCAAGTGGAAAAAGATAGAATAATAACCTGCAAAGTATAGTTAGAAAATGTGACCGAAGGCCAACAATGATAAGAACTATTACTCGTTTGCTAACTCCTTGGTTCTATCCAGCAGATCTAGAAAATGAATCTTCATTGGGAAACTAATACAGTAAAAGTTCCCCCAAGAAGGGAGGAAAGTCCTATTTTCAAAACTTGTTTCCCACCAAGGACAATAAGACTTTGCACCTTGAAGGACAGTCTGACAGTAAGAAAATTTCTAAACACTGACAAATTTATCGCAGCACCTAAAACATGAACATGACACTTTTTATTGATTTAATACTGAAATATAAAGCGCTGAAAAGGTTCTCATTCACTTAGGAAAAAGGACTTCAATGCACCGAACAAGTTCCGAATATAGGACTAGCAACTAATTTACTGGAAAAAAAACAGATCAGGTATACTTACCAGAGGCACAAAAAATTTGGAAATGCGATCAGCAAATTTCTGCACTGGAGCTTTAGCCATCTGTGCTGATTCCACGAGCCGAACAATTTGGGAAAGAGCACTCTCCGATCCAACGCGAGTTGCCTTTATATGTAACACACCATTCTCATTCACTGTGCCTCCAATGACCGTATCTCCCTTCCACTTTGCCACTGGCCGCCCTTCCCCTGTAATCATGCTCTCGTTTACATGGCTTTGCCCCCATATGACATAGCCATCTGAAGCCACTTTTGCACCTGGAATAATTTTAATCACGTCGTTCTTTTGTATCAATCGAATATCGATTTCTTCTTCACCTATTACATTTCCTTCTTTATCAAGGGTTAACAGTATAGCCGCCTCGGGGGACAGTTCCATAAGCTTTGCAATGGCCTCAGACATCTTACCTTTGGCCAAAACCTCCAAATACTTCCCAAGCAAAATAAAAGAAATGAGCATTGAGCTAGTCTCAAAGAAATCTGTGGATTTGAAATATGGAGAAGTTGCGGCTCTCGATACATTATACACTGAATAGAAGTAGGCCGCATTTGTTCCCAACGTAATCAAAACATCCATGGTGGCGGAGCCATGACGTAATGCATTGTAAGAACCAACATAGAATCGACGACCAATAACAAACTGAACAGGGGTAGCTAGGGTCCACCTTATAAGCTCTCCCACAGTAAGCATATTCACCACTTTAGTATCCATTGCCTGCTTGAGTCCAGGGATGTACACAAAGACCATAGAAGTTAAGAAAACTGGAATTGTAAACACTGTGCTCCACAGAAAGGATCTATAGTACTGCTTTATTTTCTCCTTTCTATGGGATTCTCTTCCTCCTCCTTCGGGGAAAAACATTGCTTTGAAACGCCCGGATTCGGTTGACTCGATGACTTTGATCAAATCTCTAGGTCCTATCAAATCTGGTTTGTAAGAAATGGAAAATTTATAGAGCGCAGGGTCAATGTCTACCTCTTGAACACCTGCGAGTGCTTGAAGCGAACTTTCAATCATGCTCATCGAATTACTAGTCCATTTTCCTTCAATTTTTAGCTGTATTTTGCTTGTATCTTCTCCAGTACTTATCAAAATGGCTTCGAACCCAGAGTCTTCTACGGCTTCTATTAGCTGATTGCAGCTGACAACCTTCGGATCATACAGGATTTCTGCTTCTTCGGTTGCTAGTGCAACTAAGGCTTTTTGAACACCAGGCACTGCTTGCAAAGCAGATTCAACAGTTGTAGAACAAGTAGTACAAGTCATGCCCTTTATCTGTATTCGACATACATAGGTGGATTTCTCGTTTGTCTCATCTTCTACCAACGTTGCCTGAAATCCAACATCTTCAATGGTCTCTTGAATTGTTTCCGTCTAGAGAAGGATAACAAATTGTGAAACAGTGGGAATGTAGACAGAAAGTATATAACGAAGTGCAGATCTTTCTTAAAACATGACTAAATGTAAACAGCAATGCAAAAAGCAAGAAAAATGTTTCAGAACACAAATGAAATTACTAGTATTCACTCCTTTGATTATTTCCTGACTAACTTACAAGTATTCACAAAATTGCTAATATTTACATAGAGACGCTTCCAAGAACAAACTAGAAATATTCATGCAAACGTACTTACATGTCAACCTAGAATTCAGTCGGCACCTATTACACGTGGACACGTAGTTATACGGGCCATGAGTCCATCCAAAACTCAACCAATACGCCTCTAAAAATGAATGAGAAATGAAGGTTCTTGCCTTAGATTTTGCTGAAAATTGGAAGCTTCAACTGGAAAATTCAGTTGAAACTAAGGTTGTTAAAGGAACCAAACTGCTCATAGTCAACTCGTGTTGGCTCATTAAAAGTTTTTACAAGATTGGTTCTTCTAATAGATAAGCCTTAGTAGAACACATGTTTTTAGCGCGTACTTTTTTTTGAAAGGCAGAACTTCTATTAGAGATCCAACTGGATCAGAGAACAGAGCTCACTAGGGAGTTTACATGGGGAGATATGGGCTACACAACCTTTCCTACTACTACTACTAGCAATCCAGTTAGCACATCTATTACCAGTTCAAAAGAAAATTAAAAAACAAGCCACTCCACTCATTAAAAGTTCGTTCAAGATAGATTTGACTAATAAACAACTCAATCTTGAACCCATTTTCGGAAACTTGTTAAGTTTCCAAACCGATCTTGAACAATTCATTGGTCGGCTCGTTATAGCCGATTACTCCGTCACGACTCATGTACATATAGACCTCTAAGCAACGCTAGAATCACACCCATTTACACAACCACACTCACATAGGGTGTGTAGGCTTTACACTGCTGCTGTGTGGGTGTATAAGAGGGTGTTTAAGTGGGTGCGGTTCTAGCATTTTTGATAGATATCTTCCCACCTATACCAGGTAATCATAGCGCGTAAGCCCGTAGCAACTCGGTAATAACCTTGGTCTGCCCTCGAGATTCGAACTTTAATTTTTCTTTCTTGCAACCAAAAGAAACTCAATTTTCAAACCCTAAGTATAGGTCAAGCATTTCTAATTCCTAATTTTATTTTTTTTGATAAGTTCTAATTTTAACTCCTCGAAACAAGAAATGCAAGTACTATTAATCAGAAACACAACAAATAAATCCGCCAATCATGCTAGGGACACAACATTCTACCACAACACCAACTACATCCACCTACATGGCACTAGGTACACCCGCTTACGTGGCACTACATGATTGGTAATAGGATAACAATCACTTTGAAACTACTTTGTAATCATCAATCATGCAGTGCAACGTATGTGGGTGTGGTTGGTGTTGTGTCCCCAGGATTCATGTATATATATTGTAATAACAAAGCTCAGTTTTTGAATCTTATATATATACATGCATAAATTTTTATGCATTTAACGGTCTAAAGTGGTCCCTTGGATTCAAGGGTCCGTGGAAAAAAAAAAAAGAATCCAACGGTTGAGATCCTAGGATTGGCCATTTTTGGGAAGAATCCAAATCAATCTTTCTCTCCTCACTATCGTTCTTTGAAAAATAAATACCAAAAGAAGAATTCTGCTACGATTCTTATTTTTTAAATAATTATTTTTCGTTTTACGAAACATGTCATTTTTTCACAATACTTCACAATACTGCACTACGCCGCATTTAAATCAAAAAATAAGCATTTATTTTCCAAACGCATAAAACTAAAATAGCAAAATGAAAATTCAGGCCAAGTGGAGACCTATCCTATAAACTTACGCTAACGAAGCTGGGGTAAAACATGACATGCGCTCTTTTTTTCAGCACGTCAACCACCGCTTCTTTGATCCCCGGCAGCCGCTTGACGGCCATCTCGACGGACCCGGCGCAGGCCGAACACGTCATCCCGACCACCGAAAACAGCGCCGTCGACTCCGACCCTTCCATGTTCTTCTCCTCTTCCGAAGACAGCGCCCCCTTCGGGTACTTGGGCATCGACGGGTAGTGCGGCCGCGGCGACAGGTCTCCTCCTCCTCTACTACTCTCGCTCCTCCTCATGCACGCTAGTGAGAGAAACTTCGCCACCATGTTTCCTCTCTCTCTCTCTCTCTCTCTCTCTCTCTCTCGGAAGAGCGTCCCCTGGTAACCTGCTCCCCCTGCGTCGTGTCGTATAGTAATGTAGTAGGTGAGTTCATTGGACACAATGAAAGAAAAGTGGCAGCGGGAATAAAAAATTGAAAAGTTGTTCAATTCATTGATCTTATGTCACCACCACGATTTGACTCCATTTTCCCCATTTTTTTGAATTTTTACTAGATTTGCAATATAATTTTGGGTCTAAAAAGTAAGAAAAAATTATTATCAAAAAAAAAAAGTTCAGTAAAAACGAAAAAAAACACCAAATGGCTGTCTTTTTTTATACTATAAAGTGTCGTCTTAAATGAGTTTTTTCCAACATAAAAGTCCACATTTTTATACTTTATGATTTCTCTCGTCAACACAAAATTGCGAAAAGTAAGCAAAATATTATAGATGCTTATGATTTGTTCCAAAAATTTTGACTTAAAACTAAGCAAAAAATTGCAAAATGTAAAAAAAAAAATACCGAAAAAAGTACTATACAAAAAAAGTTAAGAAGAATGGAGCCGTAGTGTTCCTGTGACAGCAGAACGTAGTACTCCAGCCTCTCTTTTACTACGGATGGATCGAGGAGGGGATAAGTTCATGCGCCGCCCTACAGAAGTTTTAAAATTGCTTTAGAAATTGTAGTAGTTTTTTCGTTTCTACGTCACAATTATGTAGGTTCGTCCACCCAACGTCTTCTAAAACATTTTAACACCCGGCCATCCCAGATATTTTTTTGAAAAATTCGATAATCCTCCTCCTAAGATTGTATGCATCTGTGAAAACTTTAAAACTAGATTCAACATTGTATATTTTGAAATGGATATAGATGCACAAAATTATAAGCATCTATAATTATATCTTTGCAAATGAAATAGGTTGGTTGAAAATATGTACAATAAGTTATGAGAAATGATATTGGCACTCCAAAAATTGATGCAAGCACTCCAAAATCAGTGTAACTCCAAAGCCACTTTCCTTTGTATTTTAGAGTGTTTGCATCAATTTTTGGAGTGCCAATATCATTTTCCTAAGTTATCTGATACTATTTTGTAATGTACTATTTCCGTCCTATTTTTTTAGTCTTTTTTGAAAGTTTCACGGTACTTTTAAATTAATTATATCTTAAGGTGGCCCTAATGCCACTACTCATATTGTTACTGCCACAACCTCCTGTGTAGTCTGACTATTTTGCCTTCAGCAGTTCCTTCAAATATTGTTTGAGGATGAGGTTTTTGATTTTCTATCGTCGGTGATATTGTATTTTGGAGTAATAAATTAATTACTTCCTCTATATGGGTTTGTGATGACTGAGAAATGGGTTTCTTGGGCACTCTACGCAGGAGAAGAAACAAAGTGAAAGTACAGTGAGAAACAGAGAGAGAGAGAGAGAGAGGGGGGGAATCTAGGGATGGAATATACTTGGTCACAGCTGTATAATTGTCGTGGCACTAAAAAAAAGCGGCAAATTTTTTTTCCGCTCCAAACGGCAAATTGACACCCCTGTTTGCGGCGTTCTACGGCGACTACGATTCACTCTGGTTCTTCATCTCGGTAACTTAATTCATTGATCTCTCGGCTTTGTGGTTGATTTGGGTTTTTTTTTATTTTTAAAAACTGTATTTTAGGGTTTTGTTGATTTGGTTTCGTTTTTTTTTTTTTTTGAACTGTATTTGGTTTCGTTTGGTTGGTTCGTAATTGCAAGGAGGGAGTTGGTTGGTTGATCGGGGCAAGTCTCATTCATTACTTGCAGTATACAATCCCACAAGGCGAGGAATTTTTTTCCCACTGGCCAACCAAGAAATAATGATTATTGTGTTCCACTGGCCAAAACTTTTTTTGACATTCAATCCCATATATTCAGCTTATTGTGTTCTTTTGACATGATCATAAGCAAATTAATAGTTCTTTGTAGCTAGCTGTATAGTTGGAGGAGTGCCATAAGCACGGGTAATTTTTTTTCGTGCCACTAAGAAAATGATCACATATTATACATTAATGTTCGAGCCATTAGCTAGCAAGTGCCGTAGGCAAGGACAATTCCAATCGGGGTGCGTAGTACCGTAGGCACGGGCAAACACTAGTATCTTATAATCTATAATGTTTTATGTGATTTTAAAATTTTTGTTTAACAGTAAAAATCAAAAACTATAAAAAAAAAAAATTATTGTTGGAATCATTATCGACTTTGATATGTGAAAAAGAAATTAATTTTCGCCAGACAATCTTGTGTGGTCAAAGACTGGAGTAATCTATTGAGTAAGCTCCGTAGGGAAACTTCTCTTAATTGTTTTCCTAATATAAATAAGGAACTACTCTCTCTGTGTGTTCTAAGATCTTGGTGCTTTTTGAGGGTGCGTGTCATTTTTCAATTGATTAAATTTTACAATTTATAATATTTTAGTTGATTTTAAAAATTTTGTATAAAAGAGCTTATTGAGATCTGTGAAACAAGATCGATACATATTTGATATAAAAAACATTATAAATTAGAAAATATAGTCAATCTTTTGAGACTTCTAAAAAAGAAAAGATGACCAATAAAAAAGAAAAGATGACCAAGAATTTGGGACGGAGGGAGTACTATATATACACCTCAATCAAGATACATTTAAAAATAGAGAAACAAATAGTTGCTGATCAAGACATCTTGTAGTACTTCCAAAAGTAGGCATCTTTGTACTTCCATACATAAGATCCGTTCAATCCATAGTTCTAAAAACCGGTCGCTATGTAGCATATTGGCCGTTGCATAGTGGTTTTTCGGACCTTGGGTACCACTACAACCCGCTATACATGTGCTATCCAAAATTCACACCCCTATCGACCAGTTCTTGCTACACGACCGCTACGGCCACTATAGCCGCTACAAGTGCTTTGGCACCAAAAATGATTTTTTAAAAGATCACGACCGCTACACCCGATTCCCACCACAACGTATCATTCGATACTCCCGCTACCGAAACACAGTTAGTTACTGCTATTTAATTAAAACTATGGTAGAACCCTCACTAGCTATGAGTTATACCTAACACTTCTTGCCTTCCAACAAAAAAATAGCTGACCATTAACCTCAATATTGAAAATTTATTGATTGGTAACTTAAAGAAAGGATAACGCAATAGTCACTTATCTTGGCAGGATAAGGGACCTTTGGAATGAGAGCAATCAGGGTATTTGCCTCCTTTAGCATGCAGCCTGAGGAAAAAAGGGGAGCAGTGATTAATTTATGCAAAATAATTTTTTGATTTTATCTTTATTCAATTTTTTTGCATTTGTTAGTTTTACGGTAAACTTTTATGTGATATGGGTGAGTAAGGATGAGAGGAACCGAAAAATTAAAAAATAATGACTTTTACATAAGTATTTTGGAAAATATCCAAATAAAAGTCCCAAAAAAATTGTGTAAAAGTCATAATTTTTTCCTTTTTCGGTTCCTCTCATCCTTACTCACCCATATCACATAAAAATTTGCCGTAAAACTAACAAACACAATTTTTTTTGAATAAGGACAAAACCAAAAAAATATTGTGCATAAGTTAATCATTAACGTGAGTGGGGAGTTTCATTAAAGGGAATTTTTTTTTCCAAAATCATACTGTAGAAAACATTTGAAATAAACCATGGTTTGAGTGGCACAAATGTTCTGAATACCGTACCGGTCAGAGTATCGATTTTCCTACTGGTACGGTACGTACCGTTTCGGATTGCTCGCTATAATTTTTTTTTTTAAAATACTGTAAAGTGTATATATGTACGTCAAAAACAAGATGAGTGTGTTGTGTTGTACCCTATCAAAACTCTACAAAGTTTAGAGTCCCAGCCCATTTTCTCTCAGCCGTTCAAATAGCCCCTGCTCTCTCTCTCTCTCCGTTAAAATAGTCAGCCCACCGGTCTCCGGTTCTCCACGAAACTGTGACATCTCGGTTCGCTGATTAACGGTGTAAAAATCACCCAAAGATAAGACTCTCTCTACACTGCGAAGCACAGTATCAATCCTCTTGGTCCCGGTTCCTTCCGTTCCATTGCTCGCATTCGCATATCGCACTGTCGTCAACGCCATTTTAGTTTTGCCATTGCCGTCAATTGCCATTGCCATTTTAGTTGGCAATCAAACACCATTTGGGGTCAACTAAAAGTAAATGGCAATCAAACATAACTAAATGGCAATCAAACAACATAACTAAATGGCCATTGCCATTTTAGTCGACAGTGCTTCATTCGCATAACTAAATGGCAATCAAACACCATTTTAGTTGGCAATTGTCGCATATCACATTCGCATGTCGCACTGTCGTCAACGCTTCAGATCGCACATCTCTCTCTCTCCTCCCCTCTCTCTCTCTCTCGGAGCTCAGCGGGAGAAGATGTTGAAATTCCTGAAGGGCGTCGTGGCCGGATCTGGTTCCGGTCCCAATAACCTACCCTACAACATCGGAGAGCCTTACTCCTCTGCCTGGGGCTCCTGGACTCACTCTCGCGGCACATCCAAGGTAACTTCCGCCTCCATTTGTCAAATCCTGCGTCAATTGTCGAGTCTAATCGTCCGGAGCTGTTCTTTTAGTGATGATTAATACTTGATCTGATTGTATCTTAATAAGTGCGATATGGAATTAAAGATATGTGTTAGGGACTGTCTGGATTTGGTTTTGGTTTTGCTTTGTGCTGCATTCCGAGGATGAGTTTACAGTTACGTATAGTTGTACTAGACGGAGGTCAATGGAAAAATAGGATTCATGTAGCTGACCCCAATTGATTGGGACACAAAGCTCGGTTTGGTTTGGTTAGTTATAAGATCTAGTTGCACTTGACAGAGCTCAATGGAATTATAGGATTCATGTAGCTTACCCCAATTATTTGGGATACAATGCTCGGTTCGGGTTTGTTAGTTATAAGATCTAGTTGTACTGGACAGAGCTTAATAGAAAAATAGGACTCATGTAGCCGATCCTAATTTGTTGGGACACAAGGCTCGGTTTGGTTAGTTATAAGATCTAGTTTTGGTTGTAATATGTCGAGTGACTTGGTCAAGGATCTTAGCTTGTTTTCTAGGTTGGACTTAACAAACTCGTTCATATGTAGTTGCGAAAGAAAAATTGTTCGCACCGCCTAACAAGGTGCAACATATTGTTTAGTTCGAAAACCATATGCTAATTCATGCTCTCTAAGTTTTCTACAATCTGTCTATCTCAAAAATTTTCTTGCAAAAGGGGGGAGCATGATGAATGGAAGGCTGTTCTAGAGTGCATTGTCGCGTTTTGTGTTTAAACCACTTGAACTTTTTGAGATTCGCTTTTACCTAGAGGTAGCAAATGAGCGGGTTGAAACGGGTCGTGTGTTGAATATTGGCGGGTCGATAGTAGGTGGGTTGAAAAGGGATGGGTGGAATACGGGTTAAGTCATGCCCAAACCCAACCCGACCCGTTTCTCTTCCTTTTCTTCCCTTTTCAAATTGCCCTCCGAAAAAATTGTCTTCTGCCGGAAATTAGCAAAACAACACCCACGAGCGAAAACCTACATAATCACAGATTAACCAATATCCTCATCGCACAACAAACAAATCAATTTGTTTATTAGTACTCCCTCCGTCCCAATTTAGTTGTCACTTTTGGGAGTTCGTGCCACTTTTCAATTGATTATATCTTGTAATTTATAATGTTTTAGGTGATTTTGAAAACATTGTATTATAGAACAAATCGAGATCTATCAAACAAGATCCATATTGAATATAAAATTCTTTACCAATTTAAAGATATAACTAATTTTTTTATCCAGTCAGAATAGAACTGAGACAAGTAAATTGGGACGGAGGGAGTACCTCATGGGAAATTGGTAGTCCTGTTACTCCTACGTGGAGCCCCAGTTGACGGCGACGATCATTGATGCTCATGGGAACTGCTTGAAAATCAAGGTCCCAATCACTGCAACCGAGATCATGCTCGATGAACCGAGGCACGTGGTATCTCTAGTGCAACTGATCCAGAAGACTGGCCGGATTCCGGTCATGAAGGCCGATGAGGAGCTGTTAGTGGGGGAGGTTTACTTGGTTGTTCCGGCGAATAGGGCCCACTGTAAGGTATTAGAATCAGAGATGGTGATGATTGACTCCGCTTGTGAGAAAAGGCGGCAAAAATGACGCAGTTCTAAAGTTTTACCGGCGGCCACTGAGGGGTCTGGTGAAAAAGTTGAGGGCTCGGATGTGATTAAACAAGGGAATATTACCGGATTGTCCGGATGGGGTTTTTTAGGTTGTACCCATTACCAACCCATCTAAACCGATAAATCAATGGGTTTATTAAGTTGGCCCAATTAGAAACCATATTTAGAAACCATATTAGGAGTAATTTATAAAGATACCAATTCATTAATTCAGTCTTGCATAGATTCCGAACTCGGAAAAACCCCACCCAATTAATCAATTAGCAATCATTGAAGCTCCTCCTTTAGGCGATCCATGTGGCTAATAATTGGAGTCATTTGCAAATGCTTTTTCTGCAAATATAAGTAAATATTATTTTTGTTCTGAGTACTCAACTAAATGCTTCTTTAGTATCTTGTCAGTAGGAAGCAAATGTTTTTTTCTAGTATCTTGTTAGTAAGAAGTAAAGGTTTTTTTTTCCGAGTATCTGGGTTACTTCATGTTTTCTCCTCTTTTTTTTTTTTGGGATACATATGTTTGAGAGGTTTCTTTCCTAGTTGGGAACATGCTCCTGTCTCGATGGGAGCAAAGTTCCTTGGAGGTCATAATTTGGGAGTGCGGTAATGAGGTTTATGTATTCATGTGACTGACAGAAGGTTTCTGCAGCTAAAGTTGGGATCTCTTTATGTTCGCAATCCTTGACCTTGAACACGCTTCAAGATTTTGTTTCAGCCTTATACCATTAAGATATTAGGTTTTCTTGTCTTTTCTTTTGTTTTCCTAAACCTTGCCAACTAAATGAAACTGGGGTATACGAAGAAATGAAAATGAGATGAAAGAGAGTAAACAAGTACTCCCTCCGTCCCACAAAGATGGTCTAGTATTCCATTTTGGGATGACCCAGAAGGATTGTCCATTTTGAAAAGATTCCAAAAGAGTAATGCAACATTCTCATTTTACCCTTCCTTTTCTCTTACTCAAAAAAACTCCATCAAGGGGCAAAATTAAAAGTTAACAAAAGTAAAAGGTAATAATTATGATCCCTTAAATATTTGGTTTCCCAATGAGGGCCAGCAAAATGGGCCGGAGGGAATAGCATTAACTTTGCAAGTGAAGTATTCAGAAAAAGAAAAGAATACAGTACATCATTGGATCATATCTGATGTACGGTGTTTCAAACCTCAAAAAAAAAGAGAGGAAAAAAAGAGGAAAAAAAGAGATAATTCTAATGTCAAACAATCCTGATTTCTAAAAGGCGGCAAAGCTCCATGCGGGATGGTCGTGATGGTGATGTTTAACCAATTGTGCGTGACTCTGCGAGAGAGAGCACAGCACAGGCTGGGGCTGTAAGCTTGTCGTGGAACACCCTCAAACTTGTTGTGGAATCCCACATCGCCCATTATAGGGAAAATAATATGGTATTTTAGTAAAGGCCGACCAGCTACTATTAACTTGAGGTTAACCTTTTGAGCCACGTGGTTAGGCTAAGAGTTAAGCTGGTCAGCTGGGGGCAGGTCGTTACAGGAGGTATCAAAGCTTGCACCAACCAGAAGTGTGAGACGGGTCCTGCTGGGAGACGTGCTTCGGTGGGCCTGACAATGGAGGAGCTTGAGGTGCTTGGGCGGGTCTCACATGAGACGAGCTTGAGGTTCTTGTTGTGCTTAAGAGAGTACTTGTCTCACATCGCTTGGTGGGTGAAAGTAATGGACCATATGGTGCAAGGGGGACGTTGCCCCCAAGGTGGGGAGATTGTGGAATCCCACATCGCCCATTATAGGGAAAGTAATATGGTATATTAGTAAAGGCCGGCCAGCTACTATTAACTTGAGGTTAACCTTTTGAGCCACATGGTTAGGCTAAGAGTTAAGCAGGTTAGCTGGGGGCGGGTCGTTACACTTGTCCTAGTCAAGGGAAGGGTGATGTGGTCACCCGATTCGATTGAATTCATTACATCCTTGATGTATTGCCTAATTCCCGAACTACGGACATAAGTAACTCTATATTTGAATCAGGAAGGACATAATGCCCACAAGGGTGGTATAGAAATAATGAATGACCATTTTGTTCAACTTAAAATACTACGAGACCTTATGCTTTGTGCTTTTAAGGACGTTGCATTGTTTTTATTCTTCCTTTTCCACCTTTTCCTATAGGATGTTAGTTGACTTGTGACTGTGGGTTCAATTTTTCAGGATGATGGGTCTCCAGTGTCGATATTTTCTCTATCAGGAAGTAACGCCATGATGGACATTTAGCTGCTGGTCGCAATGGTGTCAAGCGTCTTCGCACGGTAAACACTATGGGGTAGAAAATATTTGATACATTTGTTGTTCTTTAGGTTTGCTCTTGTAATTGTATGCAGTCATTTAGGTCATTTGTTGTAGATTTTCTTTGCACGAGGGAATATTTGGATCAGTTAGTGACCAGAAGATGACATACCCTTTGGATTTACATTTTGGAACACACATTCTGGAATACCGTGCAATTTTATTTCAATATGAACTAAGAGCTCCAAAGCGATCTGAGGAACTTTCATGTTTATTTGGTAGATGTCATTCCCAAGAGAGCAAAGAAATTGAACATAGCGAATAAAAATCTAAGAGGCTGTTTGGCAGCTTCTTTTTTCACTTCTCATTTTCTAATTTTTGTGTTTTGAGTGTTTGGCTGGTTCAGCCAGAAATCATTTTAGGATGATGAGTTCTCTGATTTGAGGAATAGAGAAGAGAAGTGTGTATTATGGCTTTTTGCTCAGATAAATGGGAAAACGACACAATGCTTCTATACTCTCTTTGTTTCCATGATTAATTTTGAAGAATAGTAGATTAGTTTTGCTAAACGTTTAGCTGTTACATGAAAATTTGCTCCCACATGTAGAAGTACTTTAGTAGATGCTAATTTTGTGAGATTAATAGATAAGTCTTTCCCCAGGAGCGGAGCCAAGATTCAAGTTCGGGGTGGAGAAAATTGAATAGATAAAGTCCTACTAATAAAATTATAAAATATAATATTTAAGATTCAAAAAGATACCCTTGTTCTAATAGTTATTGTCCATAATATCTCCAAAATAATTCAAATGTTCTAACGTTAATCATCCATGAACGTGTAACAAAACTGGTTTACAAAATGGAACTCCGCGTTCTATCAATGTGATTTTTTTCTTGGATTTCGGTCCTTTTGTGTCTTGGTGGTTTAAGACTTTAAGGTACAAAGAAGAAATAAGATGAGAGAAGAGAAAGACGAAAGACTGTTGATACAAGTAGTTGATTATTATTATTCTTTTTTGGAAACCGGGGGTGGCCCATGCCACCTTGCCCCCCTCTTTACCTCTGCCCGTCTATCCCTATGGTATCACTTTTAATGGCATGTGGGTTAACATGATCTTACTTACTCCAGAACAATCTGCTTGCCATGTATCATTAATTCGGACTAGTATTTGAGACTTTTGAGAAGTTGGTTTTCAAAAAATTAAAAATAAAAGGAACAGGATCCCAAAAAGTTAATCGATGATGGTCTAGTCTTACTGTTAAGTTTCCTGCGAATCTGGTGAGATAAGTTTGAGCTTTAACCTATGCCTTTTGCGTTATCCTTTCTTTAAGTTACCAATCAATAAATTTTCAATATTGAGGTTAAATTTTCATAATCTGTATTTGCGTTCGAGTATAAATGGCAGCAATGCTTTTTCGTCAGCTAAAGTTGCATTAGCAGCCTTGTTTCTACTGGTGGAGTAAACTTTTTTTAATCCGAGGAACTCTTCAGTTAGGGGGATTCTGGAACCTACAGTTGGTCTTTTACTTTTCTGATACTTTTCGCGACTTTTATAAATTGTGTTATGATACTTTTCATGTTCAAACCCAAAACAAAATTGCAGGTCAGACACCCAAACATTTTATCATTCCTGTCCTGCATAGTACTGAGGCTGAAACTTTTGATGGTTCTACTTCAAAGGTGACCATCTATATTGTCACTGAGCCGGTCATGCCGCTGTCAGAAAAAATCAAGGAATTAGGATTAGAAGGTATTCAAAGGTGTGTAAAGCTCTTTGCTAAATAGTTTTTTATTATGTTGTTATTTGAATTTTGTGGGTTTGATTACCGTAGCAATAGAGTGCTTTTTTTTGTAATATTTTTGTTCATGTGATTTTGAGCATAACTAGCTCTAGCCCGTTGGCCATGTTCACACAGAATAGTTAGTCCTGTATACTGCATTAGAAATTCTATGTAAATAGTGCTGCGGATTTCTAGTAAATCAACTAAAAGATAGTGCTCCTCGTTTTTGAGATTTTTTGTTTTTTTTTTGTTTTGTCATTTACAGACTTCATTGCCCTTTTATTTGATGGAATTTATTTACCTCTCAATAATATCTGCATAGGTTATATTTTTGGCCTTTTTCGATGCTTTGGACTATGAAAAGAAAGCATGGTAATGTGCATAGAAATTGATTTGGGTCTCTAGGCCTACTCTTTTCAGTGCCTTTTGGCTTTGATTTGGGGGCATGGTTCCGCAGAAAAACGTCCCTTTAGCTCCTCAGTTCTTGGAGGTATAGGGGGCCACCGTTTTAGTGGTATTCTGAGATAAGCCACTCTGTGCATTATTGCCAAAAGTTAGGTCTGTCTATCTCCAATCCTCCCCCGCCCATACCCCTAATGCTCGGAGACTAGATGAGTTCTGGTATTGTTGTTGTTGTCTAATATCTTCGTCATCCTTGTGTATGTGGACTTGGTTCACTCAGAAATGTTGTGAATCTTTTGATGGCAGGGATGAGTATTATGCATGGGGATTGCACCGAATAGCTAAAGCTGTGAGCTTCTTAAATAACGATTGTAAACTTGTAAGTATTTTCAACCAAAGTTCACAATTTCTTTAGGCATTTGTGAAATGTTTTGAATCGGGTTCACATCTAGAAAAAGGTTTCATATTCCATTTGGAAGCAAATTTAAATTCTTTACCATCACTCGATTTCTTTCATATTGTATTTAGGGTAAATAAGTATACAGATTTATTTTGTGGACTAGTTTTGGGCGCGTGGCTTATGTCCTTTTATCGTGTTCTAGTACTATATTCTATGAAGCACGGGTACTCCAAAAATGTTGTCGTACGAGTACTGGATACGGCAAAATACATACCCTGTATGCCTGGTACGGGATGGGTATATATTTCTTTATGTACTAGATACGTACTCCCTCTGTCCTAGTTTGCTTGCCCCTATTGGGGAAGTGAGTTTTTATGGGTAGAATGATGAGAAATTTAATTGGTATTGACTTTTTCAATTTGCCCCTACTTTATGCTTTGTGGACATGACCCTTAATGTAGAAAAGAAAGGGAAATGATTTTGCCACTCCCTTTTTTATTAACGCCACTCCCCTGCACCAAAAATACACTTGCAGGGGAGTGGAGTAAACAAAAAAGAGAGTGGCAAAATCAGCAGCCAAAAGAAAAGATGAAAGAGTAATGGTGCACAACTTTTTATGGTGACTTTTCAAATGGACATTCATTTTAGGACATCCATAAAAGGAAAGAAGGACCAGCAATTTGGGACAGAGGGAGTAATGGTTAATGTTAATAACTATTTATCCTTCCATTCTTATGTCATGTTTTTTATTTATCTTTACTATTCTTTCTTATTTGCAAAAATACTAATTTGAAGTATCCACACAAAAGAAGGAAAATAAATAAATATGGAAAGTACAAGTTTAATAAGTGGGGGTGGGACATCCATGATGAATAAGGCCATGTTTTTCTATAGCATGCTAAAAATATAAATAATTATATAAAAAATATTGGCGTACCCTCGCCGTACCTGTTCCCTACATTTTAGGTTTTATCATGTACCTGTGTCTGGGGTTCATTGACTGTATTGATCCAGGCATTTCTGGTGCTAGTTTAAGTTGGTGATTTCATGATT
The DNA here is from genome assembly GCA_018127125.1 of Rhododendron griersonianum. NCBI lineage: Eukaryota > Viridiplantae > Streptophyta > Magnoliopsida > Ericales > Ericaceae > Rhododendron > Rhododendron griersonianum. The sequence goes on along the minus strand of CM030789.1, from coordinate 50,124,152 downwards.
GGGGAGCTACTGACCAGTGCCCCAGTGTTTGAGCATATTTTCTATTTTTCAAGTTGTTGGTTTCTTATGCTTTAAAATATTGTTTCTCATACTAGCGTAAATATTGTAAATTCCGTGGTCCAATTACTGATAATTTGCTTTCTTTACCGTCCTGCCTGGGGAAAGGAAAAACAACTTTGTGTTGTGATTTGTGATTGGTATTGGTCTGCAGGTGCATGGTAATGTTTGCTTGGCCAGCGTTGTCGTTACTCAAACTTTGGACTGGAAGCTGCATGCTTTTGATGTTCTATCTGAGTTTGATGGAAATAGTGAAGCTTCTACTGGACCAATGCTGGTACTGTGTTTTTCTGGATGCTCTCCGTTGTGTTGCAGTTTCGTTATAACTTAGAGATTTTGACAGTTGTTTCCTTTATCATAACGAATTATGTGCCCTAGCAACATCTTGTAATTTCTACAAGTCGAAGCACTCATATCCAAAGTGCCTAACCAAATTCTTCCACATTTCATGCCTCGCTTCTCAGTGAGTGCATCGATGGAGAGATGGGGAGAGAAAATTCCTGGGAGGAGGCTTAGGACAGGAATTTCAGTGCAAAGATGGTTGGTTGTGTTTAGCAAAGCATGGGAGTTTTGAGTTAGGTAATGGCCTGAATATTCAGTTTTGGAATGATGTTTGCTGAAGATACTACCCAGCAGACAACCCTTTATTGGTAGCATTTCCAGATCTCGTACAACGTTATGGTTAATAAGGATGCTTTGGTGCGGATTATTTTCTTAATAACGTGCTTATGGTAATTTGGGACTCTCGGATCATTAGAGCTCTCCCCGACTGGAAGGTGGGGGCCTCGGTGGAGTTTTTTGAACTTCTTTATGTGGCTGCTATACCGTCAATTGTTTTGGATAGTAGGATGAGGTAGAAAGAGGCAACCAAACTTTCTTAGTAGAGTCTTATTTTTCCTTGATAACTGGAGGGAGGAGTAACTCATTTCCTTCAAGGACTATTTCAATGGCTGGAGTCCCGACTGAGTGCAATTTTTTGTCCAGGCAACCATATTATTTAAGGCTTCAGATCACCTTATAGATGTTGCATGTGGTGGAGAGAGCAGAAAAGAAATGGACCAACTTATCATCGGTTGTGATGTGGCTGGCATTTATGTACGCTACTATTTTCAATTTGTTGGATCATTTGGGTGATGTCGACTTTTTCTGAAGGTTTTTGGAATTGGATCTCTGTTTTTAGGAAGAAGAAAGCTTAGATGGTTGATCCTTTATGCATCATGTGGTGCTTGTGTGGGGAAAGAAATAGAGAGATTTTTCAGGGCACAGAATTGGGGATCAAAATCTTAGTTCGCGGATGTTGCACAGCACACATTTTGGTGTAAATGATCTTTTTGTGACCCTCCTCTCTTCTAGAGTTCAACTGGGGTGTTGATTTCTCTACCTTTGTTCTTGTTTGTTTTGTATACGTGGCCCCACAACCAATTCCCGGTGCCTTCTCGATGCATGTTTTACATTTTACTTGTTAAACTAATCTAAATTCGCTTAAGAAAGGGACAATTATTATTCGTGAAGCATTAGACTGAAGAATAGAAAGGCAAGCGATCATTCGAGTCAATGATTAAATCCAACTTACATATGTTTCAATTGCTTAATTTGCAGGCTGCTTATGCGATCTACGTTCTAACCAACACTAATTATAAAAATGCTTCTCTAAACACGTCAAAATAATATTTTCAGCGTATTACCTGGATTATGTATATGGAGTATTTAGCCACAGTAGTTCCAGTTGGAGTACTCAGACATTGATTTGGGTTTGGATTCACCTCTACTGATTTTCTTGTTGCCTTCATCATTCATTTTTAGAATATTGTCTGGATGACCCCCTTTGCAATGGTTTGCTGGAGATAGTTCTTGTTAATCACGCATTGACATTTCTTCATGCAGCAATACGAATGGCTTGTTGGTGCACAATACAAACCAATGGAGATGTTAATCTGACTGGGCAACAATTAGAAAATCTCCACCTTGGTCCATAGACTCTTGGGGCTTGGGTAAGTGTATTATTGGCCTTTCATGGGGTGTTGAATTTATTGGTATTGCATTGATCCCTTCCATGAGGTGTCGAATTGACCGGCAAGTGGTCTCTTCAGGCGTTCAATATAGATTCTAGTACACAATCTGAATGTCTTTATATCTTAGGTTGTCTTATATATGAGCTTTTCTCTGGTACGAAGTTGGGCAAAACGGAGGAGCTGCGTGACACTGCTTCTATACCCAAGGTATTGATGGCTCCAAATGTTTTCTTCCTTATTCAGTGTCATTTCCTTTTTGTCGTCTAAAAGCTATGTTAGGTTGCACAAGTATATTGGTTTTGCTTGTGCATGTGTGTTTACCTGTTGCTAAGAATTTTTTTTTGCCTTCAGTTGCTTTTACTTTCAAGTCATTTGAAAGATTCATCTTCATTTGCACCTGTCTATTTTCTTGTCTCACAGTCTCTACTTCCAGATTATCAGCGGCTTTTGAGTTCCATGCCTTCTCGCAGGTTGAACTCTGTAAAGCTTGCAGAAAATAGTGGTGAGTTTTTATAATTCCTATGTAAGCAAATCTGATAATTTTCTTTGCCTGGGATTCAACTAACAACGTACTTTTGAAAGGAGAAGTTTCGTTCATTCGACATCCTATCACAGCAGCTTATTGTTTTCTTGAGAGCATCACTAATGCAAGATTAACCATCCATAATAAGTTTTTTCCCCCCAATTGAACCTTCTAAACTTGTCAACTTTATGCTCTTGACCCCTATTCAAGGGAGGAAAGTGAACTTGGTAAAATGTCGGGACGCATTCTCGGTTTTGGAATTTACTTTATGATTCACACTTGGTGACTTAGAATTGTCTGGGTCCAATGTGGTGACCTTTTCATTCACTTTATATTACTTTGTTCTTTTTCCTGGTAGTGTACTTTTATTGATATTTAGCACCTGAATTTATACACTTGTACGCTTTTGTTTTCTGTTGTTTTTCTTAGTATGCTTAACTTGTTTCAGCGCGTCACTTCTTTAATATGTGAGACCTCTTTGTGACTGAAAACAAATCTATGTATTGGCAGAATATTTCCAAAATAAGTTGGTGGATACCATACAGTTCATGGAAATTTTGAATTTGAAGGACAGCGTTGAAAAAGATACTTTCTTCCGCAAGCTTCCAAATCTAGCAGAACAGCTTCCTCGCCAAATTGTGCTGAAAAAGGTTTATCTAAATTTCTAGTATGATATGGTCAACTTCTGTTCATTATTAGTGTTTCCTGTGGAAATTCATTGTTTGTTGTCATGTCTCTACAGTTGCTTCCTTTATTAGCTTCTTCCCTAGAATTTGGTTCAGCTGCTGCCCCTGCTTTGACTGCACTGTTGAAAATGGGTTCGTGGCTTTCATCAGAAGAATTTAGCACCAAGGTCATACTCTTTCAGCATCTCGTAGTGGCTTTTTGTTCATTGTGATCGCATTCAAATAGTTTGTATATCTGGCTTTTGCGTTCGGTTTTTTTTAATGATTTTCGTTACTACCATGTATCCCCTATTGTTTGATGTGTGTAAAGAACTACTTTTTCTTACTGTTATTTGATATGTTTAGAATGCCTTGCTCTTACTTTTAGGTACTACCAACAATTGTCAAGCTCTTCGCCTCCAATGACCGGGCTATTCGAGTTGGTCTCCTGCAGCATATTGACCAGTATGGGGAGTCATTGTCAGCACAAATTGTTGATGAGCAAGTATACATGCAGGATTCAACTCTTTTGCAGTTTTCTTGACACTGAAAAGAAAAATATTTGTTTCTGTTTGGAAGTAACCTTTTCTGACTAATTCCACTTTTAGAGTTCGACATTCTAAACTGTATATGACACTTTTCACTAGGTTTACCCTCATGTTGTTACTGGGTTCTCCGACACGTCAGCTGTTCTGCGGGAACTGACTCTTAAATCCATGCTTGTTCTTGCTCCTAAGGTGCGCATAGCTTATTCTTTTGCTCGCAGTAGAAGGACTTCTTTTCATGTAGTGTTGGAAACTGTGCATTAGTTAACAATCTTCTATGTTGATGTGAATCAATTAACATAAAGGGCTAGAAAATAGCAGCAACTACTGTAATTTTGAATCAGATTTCTGCAACTACTGTTAAGACTCCTGAAATCCGTGAGTTCAGAGCACAAAATGTTAGCCTTAGTATATCAAGTGGAAGAGGATTAGTAGTGGAACAAAGTTTACAACTTACAAGACGAAGGAGAAAATGATAAGAAAATGTGGAAGGGAAAACAAAAAAGAGGACTAAAATAGTTACTTGATATATAGCTCCATCCGAGTTATGATTTGAGTTTATTCTGAGTTGGGCATTTCTGTACTGACATGGTATGGCATGTTCATTGTCATTGACAAAAATGCTTTCGGTTTTCTATTAATCTTGCTATAATTAGTACGTATGTGTTTTCATAACTTGTAAGCGTTCTATTCTTCTTCCTCATGAAGGCCATCTTCTTCGTAGTTTACAAGTTCTTTGGACATGTTGAAAAAAAAGGAAAAAAAGTTCCTTGGATAATGTTATTCTATCATATTTAGCAATGAGTTGGGTGTGTGAGTTATTTCTAAAATTGTTTCGGTTCGACTTATAATTGCAGTTGTCCCAACGCACTATCTCTGGGTCTCTGTTGAAGTATCTTTCTAAGCTACAGGTATTATGTTATCCATTTGTTGATCCAACTGTAAGACATCAATTATTGGTTTTATTGATTTCCATTTAAAGGGTCTGCCTTCCAAAGTAATATTAAATCCTCTAGTACAGTAACTTCAATCATTCATTTGAGTTTGTTTTTCTTCGTACTTTCAAGTTTTGCAGGTTGATGAAGAGCCTGCTATTAGAACAAATACCACGATACTGCTTGGGAATATTGCCAGCTACCTTAATGAAGGGGTCAGTAACAGCTAGTTTGCATACCTTTTCAGTATACAATATCCACGCTTACAGTATTATTCTGTTTGAGATGCTCGATCTTTGTTTATTGTACTCCATGTTTTAAAACAGTCGGCAGCACTGATCATATGAGGGACATATTTGGATATGTATGTCAATTAATATATCAATCTTAACAATTGGATCTGAAATTTCATTGCAGACACGGAAAAGAGTTTTGATAAATGCGTTTACAGTACGTGCTTTGCGTGATACATTCTCTCCTGCCCGAGGAGCAGGTAAAGACTTTGTACCCTGTCTGTTGTGATTATTTTACCTGCCTTTATTAATGGGATTTGCTCTCTCTCTCTCTCTCTCTCTCTCTCTCTCCACATAATTTTTATATACTTTTGTTACTGTGTATGCCTCTATCGATTAACATTATTGTATATTGGACAGGTATTATGGCTTTATGTGCAACAAGTTCTACCTATGATGTCAACGAAATAGCCACTAGGATACTGCCAAATGTTGTTGTCCTCACCATTGATCCTGACAGGTTATCTGTTCTTTTAGTTTGCTAGTTCCGTTTTATCTGTCTAGTTTCAATGTTTCTTCTTCGGTATCTTGCATCATTAGATGATTTGGCACTATTTTCAATTGCTTTTCCCATGTATTTGCTATTCACACTCTAGGAAAAGCTCTTATCATGTTGCTGGAAGCAACAGTAATCTCTTCTCCCCTAGTGTAGTGCATTGCCTACCTTTTGATTCTCTTGCTGATTTATTATGCATCTGGCCTCAGTTAGTGGAGTGTAGAAAAACGCCAATAATGATGTAAATATCAAGATTTGGAAACCTTTCTTTCCCCTTCTCTCCTCTTTATGCATCTTCTTGTATTGCATAAGTCGCTCGTGTGTTACTTGGAACCGGCGTGTCTTTCCAGTTGCCCACAGATAAGTGGTCCTCGATAGTGCACTACCAGATGAAAGATCGTAGACCATTTGAACTGTATTTTTTTCAGGTTAACTACAATGTTCCCAAACCATCATCACTTTTATGTTCTCCCATGCGTGCCTGTTGAACTCTGTTAACTGTTGCATTCTTGTACTTTGTTTTGTTGTCTACTGTCAAAAATGGTTTAATTTGAAATGCAAAAGCTTCCATTTCTTTGGAGTTATGCAAGTTTCTGACTCTCCTCGTTTATGGAACAGTGATGTTCGATCAAAGGCATTCCAAGCAGTTGACCAGTTTTTGCAAATAGTGAAGCAGTACCATGAGAAGGTCTGTTACTGGATTCTTCTTGCTTGATTTTGATTTCAGTGTGGCGGCTTCTTTTTTCTTCTTCTGGAGAATATCTGGTTTGACATATTTCGGATTTGGGCAATTACGGATCACGAAAAAGAGCTAAAACATTGCTTTGTTATGAAAAGATGTTCTTCTTAACATATTCAATCTTGTTGTATTTTCGTCATATATACAAGTGAAGTGGTGAACTGGACATAGCCTCACCCTTACAAAATTACTGATACACTCCAAAGTTCCTACCCTTACGTGATCCGTCCGTCGCAGCTTCCTTAGGTGTGTGTCTTCTGTAGGGAACCAAAAACCTTTCTGCTCAACCAACAGCTCTTGGCGTTATATGTCTCCTCCGTACCTAATTGGTCCTTGTACATTACTTGATTGCTAGTTCCATTTAGAGGCTTGTTTAAGCCTTAGGGAAACAAAGAGACAGGAAATGAGATTTTTATTTTTCTTCTACCACTTTTTGGTTCCTATTTTGAGAGGAATTTGAGGAAATATATTTAAAAATGCATGGAGAAGTGAAAAAGACAACAAAAAAAAACTCACTTTATTTTTAATTTCATTCGTAGTTACTTTCCTTTTCTCTTCCTTTCCACAAATTCTGAACAATTGGTAAAGTATCATTTTGGTCATTTTACATGGTAGATTGATTTTCCATGTAATCAATTTTCTCAATAACCTCTTAGTCATGTAGCAAAGTTATGGATTCATATCGGAAGTTTGAACTTCCCAAGGCGAAGAAAAGTGTAACATTTAGTTTAGTTTGTACTAAGGTATGTTAATATCGTCATGGAAGGCAGCGAAATAGCAAGTACTTTAATTTAAGAGAATAGGTTGGTTGTAGTGGTGTTGATTGATGCCTTCTTTGTCCTCCTAGACTGAATATTACTGTTGTTCTATCTTTCATTTCTTGTCCTGTGTCTAGAAAAATGCAGGGGATTCCACTGGGGCTGCGAGCGGAGCAATCCCATTACCAGGAAATGCTCTACTTGGGTAAGTTGATGTTCTGTTAGACTGTTACTAACATGTGGCATTTTTTTTGGAGTTAGCTTTATTACTGATTTTATTGCATGACACATGGTTCTCAACTTCCAATATTCGCATGTATCGTCTATTAAAGATATTCCGGCCCATTTTCAACGAAAAAAGAAAAAATGCAGAGACACTGAGCATGATATTGCAATGCAGGTGGGCCAGTTCCTTAACACTCAAAGGCAAACCTTCTGAACAAACACCACTTGCTTCAGCTAATTCTAGTGTACCTCTTTCGCCTGTGGTCTCCAGTGCCAGCTCTGGTATGTCTCTTGATTGCTTTTATTTTTTTCTCATTGCAGTCAAAATATAGTTTGCTTCCTTCCTTGTGGATCGGTTTTGCAGTCCTATTCTTCTTATGACAGGGTTTTCCCTTGAACGGAGTGTATCAAAATTATGATTAAAGGGCATACTACCGTTTCTATTCCTTTTCTTTTCCATTGTTGATTCCTTCAAGAAATCCAAGAACCAAACGAATGCAAGGGGTAGTTTTGGAATTATGATATAATATTTGGTGGGTTTACAGCTCAATTGCTCATTGATATACTTGAAAATATTGGGATCTACTTGGTAAATATTTTGTCCAACAGTTATTTATGAACAAGCACAACTGTGTGTGCGTTAGGGGGGACCGATGTGTTAGAAGATAGAACAAGCACAACTGTCAGACAAAGGGGATCTCGTACACTGCTTGATAAGAATGGAAAGGCATAGCCTGCATTGTCTTATCTACGCCTGCAACGACGTGGATATGAAGTTGTTTTACATGTGCATTATCTACAAAAGCTATGTCTCTATTCCTGTCTGCACGCACTTATATTATGTTTTCTTTGGTGTCAATTTCTTGTGATGACTGCAGTGATGGACAGTTCTAATATAATGCCAGTCCGCATAAGTTCCAGTGAGGATATAGCAGATCAACCTGCTCCAGTATCCCCTTCATCAACTGATGGCTGGGGAGAGCTTGAAAATGGTCTTCATGAAGAGAATGGAAATGAAAAAGATGGGTGGGATGATATCGAACCACTTGAGGAGCCAAAGCCATCTCCAGCCCTTGCGAACATCCAAGCAGCTCAGAAGCGGCCTGTCTCACAGCCAAAATTGCAAGGTAAAAAGAATCTATTGGACTTATTCTTGGTGGGATAATTTGCCAGCCCAAACTTTAATCAGACAAAGTGACAGTTCATGCCGGATTACTTTGACCATATCCCCCATATGGAAGTCCTAGCTTAAAAATTGGAATCAAACACAATCAGAGACACAGAGCAAGGATATATTTACATGTAGATAATTGGTTTACTGGTTTTAGATGAATCAACTAATTTCAAGCTAGTATAGTTACATTGATATGCATTTTGTATAATAGCTAAGCGCAGTTTTTCCCGTAACTAGCCGGTGTAATCCAGGAATCCAATAGTTTATATAGGCATAATCCAGGAAGGTAAATTAACCACTCTGGTTTCTATGAGTTTAACTTTCTCTCTGGTCTATGCTAAATTGTGGTGTTTAGGGTGTAATCATAAACCTTTTGATAGAGTGTTTATTCATCTGTTTAAGAAAGTTGGAGACGGAAGTAAATCACTATAGGCTTCCAACCAAAGAGAACAAAAGGCAGGAAGTTAAAAAGGCGTACTTCCTATATTGTTCTTGGATGGAATATAGAATTAAGTAATTTATTTTCCTCATGCACCAAACAACCAACCATCTAGAGTGAAATGATGTTCCTTTTGTCCCTGCTTTAGTGCATTAAATATAGTTTCCTTGTTCATAGGTATTTTTTCTCTCCCTATTTTACCAAAGGAAGCATGCCTATTACCTATGTGCTTATAGAGCTAATAGCCAGGTCAGAATCATTTAGATGATTGGGCTTGGAGAATTAACACATCGAATGTATATGTCATTCCACGAAGGGTGGTACTTTGGTCTAGTGAACACTCCTTTGTGAACTCATTGTGCATGATGTAATAGGAGAATTTGCTGTTTGCTCAGGTGCAACAAGTTTGCAAGCCAAGAACACGGTGAAGATAACCAAAAACGAGGACGATGACTTGTGGGGTTCGATAGCTGCCCCTCCTCCAAAATCGACCTCAAAACCTTTGAACTTGAAACCAAGTGAGAAAGTTGATGACGATGACCCATGGGCTGCTATTGCTGCTCCTCAACCCACCACAAGGGCCAAGCCATTGTCAACTGGGCGAGGACGAGGGGCTAAACCTGCCGCCACAAAATTGGGTGCTCAGAGGATAAACCGGACATCCTCTGGGATGTAAGATACGGCGAAATAGGGGGCAGAAATGGAACAAGTATAGGAAATGAAAACAGGTTTAAGATAGGGTTTGTACATTTTTGGCTTCTTTGGATCAGTGTTGATATGAATGATATGAATGAGAGATTAAACCTGCCATGAGTTGTATTTGTGCTTTCTTGGACATAACATTTGATTTGTAATATTATTCTTTTTATCAGCCACTATTCTTTCCTTCCAAAACGTGTCGTGTCTCATAGTTGACGATACTTCTACGCAGAGAGCATATTTTTTTGTATTCTATATCTGCTTCAAGTTGGAATACCTGTCTCTTTTCTCGAGGACCACTGGAATTGCTGTGGTATTTTGCAACATGGATGATACAAGGTGTAGCGATACCCTACTGTGCACAAACTTCCTCATAGTTTCCATAACTTCTTTTGCGGTTTAAACCAATTCCGAAAGCTTGGATAAAATGCAGATTAACTAGTGGGTTAACAAAAAAGGGGGTTCGACATTTCTTCATAGACTCGAACCCCAAACCTCCTCCTTGGAAGCCAACTGGTACAACCAGATGAGTTAAGAATCACATCTACATATTCTATTCACGACCCTTTGCAATTGTGCTTTAGTCTGATGAACACTAACAATTGCTTATTGACATAGGATTAAAAAACAAACAAAAATTAAAAAAGTACGATTTCTGTTTATCTTCCCAACTTCCCCAAAAAATTACTCACTCAAAACACCCACCCTTCTCCACACTTAATATATTTCAACATATTAGACAAGCACTCTTGCCCTACTTTATATGTTTTTCGGCGTTCAGTTCCTGCTAGTCAAACCCCAACAGATAAGAGTCTTCAAATGTAGTACCATCTTTCATGGTGTTTCTCAGTTTTTGTTCATAAGTCGATGTTTGATTCGGGAACGAAGTATTGCATCGTTGGAAACTATTTTCGTTATCATTTGTCTCAGATTCAAGCCCGATAACATTCATGTGCACGCAGTTATATTCAGCAAATGCAAGTTATCCAGTACATGCAATAAACCATGTTTATGCACTAGTGTTAGAAAACTGATAAAAGGCAACACCAGCTTATACAAGTTATCAGGATTGGGGTTTTATAGGGTATCCACCATCATTCATCGCGTTCCCCTGTATTGATCACATTACAAAATTAGATTTACAGTTATCTCCTTACAAAATTTAGGATAGCATCTATTACAATTATGAATCAACCAGAAAAGAATGATTTACACAAAACGTCGTAAAGTATATGAGTCAATTGTGTATATGGGTCGATTGTGGCGTGCGCCTCTGTATCTGTTCATCTATATTACCCTCTGATGAATAATTTCGTATTCTCGACCGAACCCAGCATATTCATACTTCTTCAACCTACAATTCAGATATTATACTTTATTAGCACACAAATACATAAATTAATAGCCTGAAAAGCGAGAGAAAAGAAAGAGGAAACGCCTCCAAGGTCATCCAGAGAGTCTTCATACCAAAAATCAAGCAACGACGAGCAATATAAACCAAGACCAATAAGTTTTCCCCTTTGATCTTAAGTTCAGATCCAGCCAAGTTCCAAGGGTTGTAGCCCCAGTTGTAACTTTGGGCAGAACTTGACGGTTATGACCATTTACACATGATGATTAGTACCAAATGTATAAACAAAAAACTGCATGGAAATATAGGAATGACCTGAGGCAGGCTCATCAGTTCACGAACAGCTTTTTGGGGGGTCAGTTCATTGTCTATGATCCGTGCAACTGCTGTCAAAACTGGCATTTTTACGTTGTATTTTTGTGCCAAAGCAATCACAGCTCCTGCAGTCGATACACCTTCCGCCACCTACATAATTACTCCCTGTCAGTGACCACCAGACAAGGGAAAGGAGTTTTTTTTTTTTGAAGCGGCAAAAAAAGGGAAAGGAGAGATTCCAAGGACCTGATTCATGGATCTTAGTATATCATCGAGATTTTCCCCTGATCCAAGACGAACTCCAACCGTTCGGTTTCTTGAAAGGTTGACGAAACATGTAAGCATGATGTCCCCAGTTCCTGATAGACCAGTTATTGTCGTTGACTTCGCACCCATCTTCATTGACAAAGAGCAGAGCAAAATATGATTGTATCAAGCACAAGAAGTAGGGAAACAACTATTCAGCTGAAGTCTAACAAAATTGAAGCATTAAAGAAATTTTTGGTTCCTACAAAGGAAACAAGGCCAGTGTCCAGAATTAGCTGTTGAGGGGGAGCTCCTTCAAATGATTTTAAGCAAGAAACCTCTATGGTGCATGATGGTAGAGGCTATCACAAACGATAGCACGAAAGCTAAGCCATTCCTATGACATTAGAAATGCCACAGACATGCCTTCCACACCTAATAATGCCATACGGGTATGGTTGCATAAAGGACTTGTAGAGGAATTTTCTGACAGAAAAGAAAAGGCAAGGGAAACAAACTTCAATTCTCTGCAGGGAAATACATTAAATTTTCCTTTCCCATCCCAAATTCCTCCACAAAACCTTGATCCAAATACAGCTTAAGTAAATTCTATAGATTCCACAATTACCAAAGTTAGACCACGTGAACTAAAGAATGTTGTCTGTTTTCAAATTGAATAGGTCCAAATAATCCTACTTCTCCACTTATTCAAGTCTAAATGTAACTTAAAGTCACCTTTGTTGCTAACCACCGTATCTCAGAACAACCTTGTGCAACAAGAGCTGCCATAGAATTATTGCCAAGATTCATCCCTTCCACAATCCCTGCAGCTATTGCAAGTACATTCTTTAGTGCACCTGCAATTTCAACCCCTGTAACATCACTGTCATATGAGAAGTTACATTGTGAGCAATCTCAAACAAAAAATGCAGATTTCATCTCTTTATGGCATTAACTATCGGAACTGCAGCACCACAAGCACGCAAACAAGGTTGAAAGAGAGGAGAAATCATTCACTCCAAAATACAATATGTACAAACCTGCCTTAAAATAGATGTCGAAAATTTTGAGGAAACCACTACCTTGATGTGCTGATTCTCAGATTTGTAGAAGCTAGAAGCTGCTGGGCTGCTTTTGCCAGTTTTTTGTCTTTTGATGCCACCACCATTGCTTCAAATCATTGAATAGGAATTCAATCACCTAATACCATGAATGAGATGGAAAATACTTTTTCGAAAGGCATACTTGTCTAAATACAGATGCCAAATACCTGTTGGCAAATTGTTCATCAATTCCAGTGCAAATGAAGGTCCTGATAATACAATATAAGGCTGGCGAGGATTCCTCAGTGCTCGTGGGATTATTTGAGACATCATCCTTAATGTATTGAGCTCTAGCCCTTTACTGAGGGATATGAATGGCAAGCCTGGATCAACACAATCCGCGATTCCTTCTAGAAAAGATGAACTGAACTGCAATAAGAGAGATGACATGAAGGCATTAATCTGTTTCATTTGGAATGTTATACTAGGATAAAGGTTCCATTTTCTGCCAGTTGAGACTGCATTATCGGTTCCAAAGTATATAAAAGAGGATCTGGTTCATGGGCATTCCCAGAACCAGTTCCCAACAGATCTAAGAATTAAAGACACCAGCTGAGTAAACTGTGTGCTAAGTAAGATACCTGCACTGGTACGGCATGGAGGCAAAAATCCGCATTGAGCAAGGCCGCTTTGGCGTCGGTTGTTGCCACAACATTTTCTGGTAGCTTGTGTTCTGGGAAGTACTTGCTGAGAACAAAGCATTATATGTAAAGCAAAATGAAAAGAGGGTTTAAGAAAAACAACAAAAATGAAACAAACATGAAACAAAAATGGAAGGAGTTTATTTGGAAATATTGTCACAGGATGTTTTGCTAGAAAAGATTACAGATGGCAAAACCAGGTTATAGATTATGTTGTTTAGTTTCATCTGGTATGTCATAGATGACAAGAATGCGGAGGTAAAACAAGAGATGCAATTGAGAGGGAACTCACATATTGCAGTGCTTCTCATTAATTGATCGACAAATTTGAGGATCACGAACAAGCATGTTAACTTCTAGTTGAGATTTTCTATTTCCAATATGTGCAGCCATTGCTGTTCCAAAAGATCCACTGCCAAGTACCACCACCTGACAACCGCAAGTACAAACATACAAAATATGACATACTGTAAAAGCATAATTACCACGGAAGTCTGATCGAAAGTTTCTTTATTTCAGTGGATAACCAGCATAAATAAAGGTATTACTACCATAAAATATCCAAAGTTACCTGTCAACTTAAAGTTCTGCAAATAAGACAAGATTTGATTGACTTCTAAAAAATTACGACAAAGAATCAGACAATAAGAGAGTATGAAAGCCTAATTGGATGACATCAACCAACAATGGGTCTAGCAGATCACAAGATCTTACCAAGTTGGGCAAGTTAAACACTAAGAGAAGATGAAAACTAACCTCTGCATGAATTTAATGTAACTTAGTTATGATTGAACACATTATTATTTACTAACCAGCATGATTTTGTACTTCTCGTAGTGTCCATGAAATCAAGAAGGAGCACGGGGTTCTACATCAAGCTAGAGGTGGAGTTAGGTGTCGCAAGGGGCTTATAAGTAATTCCTAATTTGGCATCTCTTGTAAACCTTCTGATTTATGGAATATAAGTAGAAATAGGCCGTGGTTTTATGCTTAGAGTGTGTTTACCCTAATTAGTTTGTTGCTATATACTTTAATTCTGAATTGATAGAAATACCTTGGAACTCGATTAGTAGTTTAATATTGGTGCTTGCATTAATTTTTAATTGGTCGTCCTATTGACCCCTCTCTAGGACTCTTTAGAGCTATAGATTGTTTCACTTAGGTCTACCGAAAGATGAGAGCATTCCCATGCTTCCCTTGCAAACTGAAAATGCCACTAGACGGAAAACAAATATCCCGCGATTAATTAAGCGGAATTAATCGCAAATGAAAGAATAAGCGGAACCAACTATTGATAGAGTACAATGCTAATTACTTATAAAAAGCAAAGAACAACACAGGGATAGAGAAAATACACACGTATTCTTACCTACATAAGCACGTATACAAAAAATGGATAGTAGAGAAGTAGTGTACCTTGTTAGTGCGCTCAAGAACGTCGTCGGTCTTGGCCTTGGAGCGCCACGAGCGGGACCACCGGACCAGCTTCTCCCAGGCGAGCCGGACCACTTCGCGGCGGTCTTTGGTGGTCCGGTTGGAAATATCTGAGCTGAAGTTAGGGTTCCGCGAGAAAACTATCGAGTGAGGTAGAAGAACTGGGGCGCCGGGGTCAATATTTTCAGCAGAACCGGAACAGGCAGTGGTGGTGCGGCTATTGTAGCGGATGGTGAGGAAATTGGGAGCTTGGGATGAACAGTGTACTGATTTGAGATTGTGAGAGATTTTGGAAGAGAAGGGTGGGTTTGAAAACGGTGGTTCTACCATGGCCGGCATTGTTCGCTTCAGAGAGAGAGAGAAGGTAGAGAGAGAGAGTTCTTGTGCTCTTTTTGTTTACTCCTTTCTATCCGTTCTTTCGGTTTCGCGCGCCTTTGGTGTTCCGTCACTAAGGTGCGTCTCGTATTTGTGGATTAGCTTGCAGATGTAGTTATTGAAATTTGTTTTTTGTGCGCTTGGTTCGCCAGAGTAGGAGTGCTAGATTGGTTAGGTTTTTTATTGTAAGGGTTTTTTTTCTATTTTTCTTTTGCTTTTCGTTTTTTTCTATAGTGGAGGGCATCGAGGGAGGAGAGGAAGGAGGAGCGGATGGAGAGGGAGGCTAGGGTGAAGAGGAGGGAGGGGTGGTGGAAGAAGTGGTTGGCCTTGGGTACACGGCGCGAGCTTTAGCGTTTTTTGTTTTTTTTTTATTTTGTTGACAAAAAGGTGGGGCCCACCACCCCGTCCACTACCTAAAGAGGTGAGCGTAGACTTGTTGAATAATGTTTTCCCACCACCTTAATACCTACCTTTTTAGCTCAATTCTAAATCAAGAACATTAAATTAAATTCATCTGATTTTTCAATACAAAAAGCTTGAAAGAAACTAGTTACTGCTAGTTAAAATAAATTACTTTAATATTTTCTAGTACTTAATAACATTGACTCATGTATAAAACACCACATTATCATATCATATAATAAATGTCCGATCCGCAAAACGAGAACTTAAAAATAATACGAATTTTTCAAGAAAAAATAAAACTTTTTTCAACAATTTACTAGATATCCATGAGTTCTTTTAATTTATGAAAAAAATTAAAAACTTTCTTGTAGAAAATGGATTATTTTTAAGTTTTTGTTTTGCAGACCGGACATTTATTTTGGGATGGAGGTAGTATTTTGCCAGTGTAGTTTGCTCGTTTTTTGACTTGTGCCGGGTCCATT
This sequence comes from Rhododendron griersonianum, assembly GCA_018127125.1. Lineage (NCBI taxonomy): Eukaryota > Viridiplantae > Streptophyta > Magnoliopsida > Ericales > Ericaceae > Rhododendron > Rhododendron griersonianum. The sequence continues at coordinate 50,108,240 of CM030789.1, read as the reverse complement.
TTGATTATAATATTTTGACTTGTGCTCGTTTTGTGATCATAATATTTGTGTTTTTGGTGCATATCATGAGTTTTGATTTAGTGGTGATAAAGATAGTGATGCTTTCTTTTTCTGCTCAGTTGGGTATTCCTGAGGGCAGGCTCCCAGTTAAATACCTAGGAGTGCCTTTAATTAGCGCAATACTTACTTCACCTGATTGTTCTGTTCTTGAGGAGAAGATCTTGGCTAGAATTCGTAGTTGGAGTCAAAAGTTTGTGTCATAAGGTGGACAGGCGGCTCAGCTTATTCGATCATTCGATCAGTTCTCTTTAGCATTCAAACTTATTGGAGCTCAATTTTTACATTACCTCAAAGCATTCTCAGGGAAATAGAACGGGTTCTTAGTGCTTCTCAAGGAAATAGAACGGGTTCTTAGTGCTTTCCTATGGTCTAGTGCTGATTTGAAACACTCTGGGGCAAAGGTAAGACGGATAAATCTCTGTGTTCCGAAGAATGAAGGGGGGCTTGGCTTTAGATCCTTGAAGGAATGGATTAAAGCTGTTAATATGAAGCATTTGTGGGCTCCTAATTAGCCAAAAAGCAGATAATCTTTGAAGAAGATGGGTTCATGTATATATTCTGAAAGGGCAGAGTTTGTGGGGGATTTAGTTTCCTAGTGAGGCTTCTTGGGTGATGAGAAAACTGTTGAAGCTGAGAGAGCTACCTGTCAAGGCTGGATCAGACACATCATTGGCAATGGTAAAGATACCTTCACATGGTGCGAAACAGTGATACCTGCAAATGAAAACAGGTTAAGATACCCTCTAGGAGTTCTATAGCAGCAATTTGGACACGCTGTTGCGACAAATAGAGGGCTTGCTTTGCGTGCTAAAGTTTCGTCTATAATTGACCAAGGAAGTTTGGAAGTGGCCAAGACTAAGGAACACAGCTGTTTTGTCTGTGGATAGGGTTGTTTTGACCTTAACCACAGATGGATCATTCTCGCTATGAAATTTGCTTGGGATGAGCGGGTAGTTCTTGTAACTTAGTTTTTCGCTTAGATAAATAAGTTGCAGAATTTTAGTAAGATCTCATTTGGATGAGAAATAAACTTTCAAAATTAATGTGGTTGTATGAATCAAATATTAGGCCCGCACATAAAAGTTAAAGCTGTGGATGGAAGATGCAAAGAAAGAAACCAAACCTCATTTTTTTCTCTTTGAAACCAAGGCAGAGCTACAAAAGCAGAGGTTATTAGGTGCTAAAAATGCATAAGAAAATGAGAATGCTGCTACAGGTACAAAGCTTTCTGCACAGACAGCGCGTACAGCGCTTGTTTGGGCTCGTCTCGGGTCCAACAAAGATAATCGGAGCCGCTCATTTTGTTTAATATATTTTTCTTAAGGTCCCTGCAAAAAATCAGCTCCATCCGACATCGATAAGAGCGTTTGCGAAGCATCCAAAATTGCTTAAAATACGCGCTATCTGTGCAGAAAGCTTTGTACCAGCAGCATTTTGGTAAGAAAATCGCAGTCCAAAATTTCTACACTGTAACGAGTTATGTCAAAATTCTGTTTTTTTTTTTTTTAACCGTATGTCCGGAGCAGCTTGCGTGCTCGTCTATCAGTTACTTATTGTATCGTGTTCTGACATGAGAATATCTGTAAACCCCTCCTTATGTTGGATAAATCCCCCTCTTGAGCTAGGGGACTGCATCTAAGTATTGTACTGTATTTAAAATGTGACTTATGTGTGAGAGACATGAGACTCAAAATCTATGAAGAGGGATTCTCAAGATTTGTTGTTTCATTGTTGTAGTCCATTGAATGTACAGTAATTCACTAATTCTCCAACCGCCCGACGTTGAAAAGAAGAAGAAGGAGAAGTCTCTCACCTTGTCTATGGGAAACGCCATAGACAAAAAGAATGGGGCAGAGGGAGTGTACTCCTCTATAGTCAACATTAAGCCCTTTCGCGGTAAATGGTATGATGGGGGCACCATAAAATAAGTGATTTTTTGAAAATGTTTTGACATTTTAAAGATGTTATCCACATGGTGAAAAATGTTACACCTTTTCCTTGTGAATGTGAGGCCGTTTTGTCGTACTAATTTGTCATAGCCTTGGCGGTTTTTGTCGCGCCTCGTTATGGCTAATGTTACGCATATTTGTGGTAAACCTCAACGGAGATATATCCCTATACAAGATGGAGGACATTCCATTAGGCATGAAACAGGAAATACTAGTTAAGGCTGTTAAGATATTGAGGTAAAATTTTATGGGCATACCTGAGATAAAGTTCAAAACTGTATATGCTCAATAGACAAGCTATAAGGATGCATTCAGTTTTTGCTAAGAGGCTTTTGGCCCAACGGCAATAGTAGTGCACTTTCATGCCGGAAAAAAAATAATCAAGAATTCAATTCCTCTTCCAAAGTGTTAATTTAACTATTCCAATAATACTGACTTTTTCCAATCGAAAAAAGAGAGGATGCATTCAGATTGAGCAAGTCAAGCTAAAAGGATTCATTCAATTTTAACTAGTAATGGAGCAAACTTCTAGTGATCTTTTGTTTATTGTTTTGTCAAATATTTTGGATTGATCGTTTACCTTGATGAGAAGAATCGAAAAAATTATAAAAATATACACTGAAATTGAAAATGTGCAGATAGGACAACACTAAGGACATCAAGACAACTTCGATCTTTTTTGGTCTCAAGGGATCAGTTTTTGCTTTTGGTCCTAATGTTTTACTTTTTAGATTCCTCTCGTCAAGACCAATGATTAATCCAAAACTTAACACAAATTCACAAAAATTAAGAAAAATCAAACAGAAATATGGCAATCCAAATTTCGAATATTCGCCAAAGTTGCTAAATTCTGTACCAGGTGCACGAGACTTTAATCTACAACGGGGTATAAGAGCAAGCTTAACATCAAATAAGTTCCACAACCAAAAAAGATGCCAAGTTAACATAATCATAGTTCTTTTACTCAACTACTATTCCTCTTATCTTAAGGTTGTCCAGAATTTTGGGTCTTCTGTAATTCTTCAGCAAGAGAGAGCAGCAAACAACACTTACTGAAGAAGCAGCCATTGCAGCTCCAGCAATCCACGGCGGTAACCGAAATCTAGTGGATGGAAAAAGGACTCTGGCAGCAATTGGGATGCTGATGAGATTATAACCCAGAGCCCAAATGTAGTTGAGACATATCCTCGAAAAGGTTTTCCTCCAAGTAGCTCTTCATAAGAACGTGATAAAGGCCGTTGATCTTTCAAGGAAAACCTTTTTGAGGATATGTCTCAACTACATTTGGGCTCAGGGTTATAATCTCATCGGCATCCCAATTGCTGCCGGAGTCTTTTATCCATCCCCTAGATTTCGGTTACCGCCATGGATTGCTGGAGCTGCAACGGCTGAAGAATTACAGAAGACCCAAAATTCTGGACAACCTTGAGATAAGAGGAATAGTAGGTGAGTAAAAGAACTATGATTGTGTTAAACTTGGCTTCTTTTTTTGTTGTAGAATTTACTTGATGTGTTTTTTTATCGGTAAAAGAACTATGGATTTGAAGTCTTGAGCTTCTAGTCAGGCAGGATTCCCTTCATCTTCTCGGAATTTCTTGGCATACTCAACAATGGCCTTGGCCTTGTGTTAACAACTACTGGCCCGCCTGTGGTGAGAGTTCCTGTCTTGTCGAAGACAATGCAGTTTACCTACAAAAAACCATTCGCATCAAGATTCTAGTATCGCTACATAAAATAGATTTTTACTATAGGACTCCAAACAATAGCTTGTGAAGTTACATTGAAAATGGTGTGTTATCCAATTTGATTAGCAATACATGTCAGACTTTTAAGGTAATCAACATGAGTAAAAAAATTTTGAAGTGCAGTTTCTAAAAAGAAGAAAATTGATTTCTCAAGCTACCTTGTGTGCACTTTCAAGTGCTTGGCCCCCTTTAATTAGGACACCTTGGGAAGCAGTGGGAGTGGCCAAGACTAGAGCACATGGACATGCAATGACCATAACAGAGATGCCAAACTGCAGCGCAAGCTCGAAGCTATCCATAGAGGAAGGTATCCAAGATCTCGGGTAGCCATGAAATGTCCCAGCTAAAAACCAGGCAAGGCAAGTGGAAAAAGATAGAATTATAACCTGCAAATTAGTATAGTTAGAAAATGTTACCAAAGGCCAACAACGAAAAGAACTATTACTCATTTGCGAACTCCTTGTTTCTATCCAGCATCTAGAGAATAAATCTTCATTTGAAAACTAATACAGTAAAAGTTCCCCCAAGAAGAGAGGAAAGTCCTATTATTGAAACTTGTTTCCCACTTAGGAAATATGACTTTGCACCTTGAAGGACAGTCTGACAGTAAGAAAATTTTTCAACACTGACAAATTTATCGCCGCACCTAAAACATGAACATGACACTTTTTATTGATTTAATACTGAAATGTACTGAGAAAGTTCTCATTCACTTAGGAAAAGGACTTCAATGTACATATTTTCCCTCGAAGCGAATAAGTTCCGAATATAGGACTAGCAACTAATTTACTGGGGGGAAAAAAAAAACAGATCAGCTACACTTACCAGAGGCTCAAAAAATTTGGAAATGAAATCAGCAAATTTCTGCACTGGAGCTTTAGCCATCTGTGCTGATTCCACGAGCCGAACAATTTGGGAAAGAGCACTCTCCGATCCAACGTGAGTTGCCTTTATATGCAACACACCATTCTCATTCAATGTGCCTCCAATGACCGTATCGCCCTTCCTCTTTGCCACTGGCCGCGCTTCTCCTGTAATCATGCTCTCGTTTACATGGTTTTGCCCCCATATGGCATAACCATCTGAAGCCACTTTCACAACTGGAATAATTTTAATCATGTCGTTCTTTTGTATCAATCGACTATCGATTTCTTCTTCACCTATTAAATTTTCTTCTTTGTCAAGGGTTAACAGTATAGCCGCCTCAGGGGACAGTTCCATAAGCTTTGCAATGGCCACAGACGTCTTACCTTTGGCCAAAACCTCCAAATACTTCCCAAGCAAAATAAAAGAAATGAGCATTGAGCTAGTCTCAAAGATATCCGTGGATTTGAAATATGGAGAAGTTGCGGCTCTCGATACACTGTACACTGAATAGAAGTAGGCCGCATTTGTTCCCAACGTAATCAAAACATCCATGGTGGCGGAGCCATGACGTAATGCATTGTAAGAACCAACGTAGAATCGACGACCAATAACAAACTAAACAGGGGTAGCTAGGATCCACCTTATAAGCTCCCCCACAGTAAGCATATTCACCACTTTAGTATCCATTACATGCTTTAGTCCAGGGATATACATAAAGACCATAGAAGTTAAGAAAACTGGAATTGTAAACACTGTGCTCCACAGAAACGATCTATAGTACTGCTTTATTTTCTCCTTTCTATGGGATTCTCTTCCTCCTCCATCGGGGAAAAACATTGCTTTAAAACACCCGGATTCAGTTGACTCGATGACTTTGATCAAATCTCTAGGTCCATTCAAATCTGTTTTGTAAGAAATGGAAAATTTGTAGAGCTCAGGGTCAATATGTACCTCTTGAACACATGGGAGTGCTTGAAGCGAACATTCAATCATTCTCATCGAATTACTAGTCCATTTTCGTTCAATTTTTAGCTGTATTTTGCTCGTATCTTCTCCAGTACTTATCAAAATTGCTTCGAACCCAGAGTCATCTACGGCTTCTATTAGCTGATTGTAGCTGACAACCTTCGTATTTTACAGGATTTCTGCTTCTTCGGTTGCCAGTGCAACTAGGGCATTTTGAACACCAGGCAGTGCTTCCAAAGCTGATTCAACAGTTGTAGAACAAGAAGTACAAGTCATGCACTTTATCTGTATCCAACATACATAGGTGGATTTCTCGTTTGTCTCATCTTCTACCAACGTTGCCTGAAATCCCACATCTTCAATGGTCTCTCGAATTGTTTCCGTCTAGAGAATAATAACAAATTCTTACATGTTAAACAGTGGGAATGTAGACAGAAAGTATATTAAGAAGTGCAGAGCTTTCTTAAAACATACTATATGTAAGAAATGAACAGCATTGCAAAAAGCTAGAAAAATGATTCAAAACACAAATGAAATTACTTGTATTCAGTCCTTTGATTATTTACGGACTAACTTACAATTATTAACAAAATTGCTAATATTTACATAGAGACGCTTCCAAGAACAAACTAGAAATATTCATGCAAACGTACTTACATGTCAACCTAGAATTCAGTCGGCACCTATTACACATGCACACGTAGTTATATGGGCCGCGAGTCCATTCAAAACTCAACCAATACACACCTAAAAATGAACGAGAAATGAAGGTTCTAGCCTTAGATTTGGCTGAAAATTCGAAGTATCAAATGGAAAATTCAGTTGAAACTAGGGTTGTTAAATGAACCAAACTGCACACGGTCAACTCGTGTTGGCTCATTAAAAGTTTTTACAAGATTGGTTCTTCTAACAGACAAGCCCTAGTAGAACACATGTTTTCAGCTCGTAAAGTTTTCAAAATCAAATCTTTTTTCTTTGAAAGGCAGATGTTCTATTAGAGATCCAACTGGATCAGAGAACAGAGCTCACTAGGGAGATTACATGGGGAGATATGGGCTACACATCCTTTCCTACTACTACTAGCAGTCCAGTTAGCACATCTATTAGACGTTCGATTACACCAAGTTAATTTAAAATCAAAGTTTACAGAGAGAGAAAGAATATCATCAAGTAACGCTTGAATAGTCCCCTTGTTTTGCTCTGAATTAGGCTGCAGCATCTTGATTAAAGGTTCGGAGTCAAATTCAAAGATTGCTTCTCTCTTTCCCCAAGCTCTGGCCATGGAAACGGCAACTCGGATAGCCCATGCTTCAGCTGCTAGAGCTGAGGAGACTTTGATTATTTGGCTCCATAAGATAAGCCTATAATGTTGGAAGGAAAATAGAAAAACAATCCACTCGAGCTCAGTTCACTCGTTAAATGTTCATTCAAGATAGATTTGACTAATAAATGACTCAATCTCAAATGGTTGAACCTGTTAGGAATGTCTTGTATTCTTTTGTCCCACATTTGTTAATTATGTTGTTCCCGTTTTTGTAGACTATTATAAATAGGGCTTTTGGGAAATTTCTAGGAATTATCTTTTGGGCTCTCATATTGTGGCCTTTTTAGAGTTACGGATTACAGCCGGCTCTTTGTATCTCTTCTTCACGTTGGTTAGTAAATCCTCTCTCTCCTCGCCCGTGGACGTACCCGTCTTGGGGAACCACGTATATCTTGTGTCTTTATGATTTCTTGTTTAGTTTTTAATTTCTCGTTCTTAGCTTACATTCATAGCGTTCGTTACAACAAACTGGTATCAGAGTCTTAGGTTGCAAAAAAACTAGGGTTTCGTTTCCGATTGTGGCTATGGCGGCTAAATTTGAGATTGCGAAATTTGATGGGCAGAACAACAGTTTTAGTCTTTAGAGAGTAAAGATGAAGGCTCTGTTAACCTAACAAGGATTGCACAAGGCTATGTTAGGCAAGACTAGTTTTGGAATCAAAGAGGAAGATTGGGATGATACGGATGCCAAAACTCGGAGTTCTATTTAGTTGAGTCTGGCAGATGACGTTCTTCGCGAGGTGGAAGAAGAAACTTCAGCAGCAAGAATTTGGCTGAAGTTGAAAGGCATATATATGACGAAGTCGCTCACCAACAGGTTATATCTTAAACAATGTCTTTATGCGTTTTGTATGCATGAAGGTATACCTGTAAATGATCATTTAGACGAGTTCAATTGTATTATTATGGATCTGAAAAATATTGATAGTAAAATGGAGGATGAGGACCAAGCCCTAATTTTGCTATGTTCTTTACCACTTTCGTATGAGCACTTTGTTACAATCCTATTGTATGGCAAAGACACGAAATCCATGGAGGATGTTAAAGCCAGCCTATATTCAAAAGAATTGAGGAAAAAAGTGTCAGGTGAGGGTGATGCACATGCAGAGGGTTTGTTTGTTAGGGGAAGAACAACAGAAAGGGAGGAGTCGAGTAATAGGGGAAGATCCAGGTCATCAGGTAAGAAGAATGGAAAGTGCAATTATTGCAAGAAACCCGGGCACTGGAAAAATGACTGTTTAAAACTCAAGGAGAAGAAAAAAGAAGACCAGAAAGGGGGTAAAGTAATTGCTGGAATTGCTGAAAGTTCAGATGAGTAAGATAATGTGTTATCAGTTACGTACAGAGGGCGATTCTCGCTCTAATGCCGAGTGGATTATGGATTCTGGATGTTCATACCACATGTGTCCGCATAGAGAGTGGTTTTCCACTTATGAGGCGGTCAATGGTGGTACAATTTTGATGGGCAACAACATGGCTTGTAAGACTGTTGGTTCAGGAACGATTCATCTTAGAATGCACGACGGTATTGTTAGGACTTTATCTGAGGTTCGACATGTTCCGGATTTGAAGAAAAATCTTGTATCCCTGGGTGCTCTTGATTCTCATAGTTGCAAATTCCTCGGTGAAGGTGGAGTTTTGAAAGTCTCAAGAGCTGCATTAGTACTAATGAAGGGTTAGAAGCGTGCTAACCTTTATACACTCCAGGGCAGTACAGTTCTAGGTGTTGCAGGCTTGCAGCAACGATTGCTTCATCCAAGGTTTCAGATTCAGACTTGACTCGTTTGTGGCATATGCACCTTGGGCATATGAGCGAGAGGGGGATGACAGTTTTGAGCAAATAGGGTTTGCTATGTGGCCAGAAAACTGAGAAGCTGGATTTCTGTGAGCATTGTGTATACGGCAAGTAATGCAGGGTAAAATTCAGTACAACTGTTCATTGCACCAAAGGCACAGTGGATTATTTTCACTCGGATCTTTGGGGTCCCGTAGAGGTAACTTCTAAAGGTGGTTTTCGCTATTTTATGAGTATTATCGATGATTTCTCTCGTAAGGTTTGGGTGTATATGTTGAAACATAAGAGTGACGCCTTTAATACATTCAAACAGTTTAAAACTTTGATTGAGAATCAGACTGGTAAGAAAATAAAACGTTTGAGAACTGACAATGGTATGGAGTTTTGTCTTAGCGAGTTTGATAGGTTCTGCAGTGATGAGGGCATTGTGAGGCATCATAATTCACATAGTGAGAAAAAACCCTCAGCAGAATGGTGTGGCTGAACAAATGAACATGACTCTTTTGGAGAAGGCACGTTATATGTTGTCCAATTCCGGATTGTGCAAAGAATTTTGGGCTAAAGCCATTTCCACGACATGCTATTTGGTGAACAGGTCTCCATCGACTGCTATTGAGTGTAAGACTCCTTTTGAGGTATGGTCAGGTCATCAAGCTGATTACTCTATGCTGCGTGTGTTTGGGTGTCCAGCTTATGCTCATGTGAATGAGGGTAAGTTAGAGCCACGGGCCAAGAAGTGTATTTTCTTGGGTTATCAGGTAGGTGTGAAAGGATACATTTAATCAGTAGAGATGTTACTTTTGATGAAAACTCTATGATTAAGGGGTCTAAGCAGGTTGATGAAATAATTCAGGAACAGAGTGTTCCAAAGCAGGTGGAGTTTTTGAGTGAATCTTCCAACTCAGGGAAGAAGCATATTGAGAAGCCAATTGAAGAGGAGTTCAAGAGTTCAGACACAGAGGTTGATGCGTTAGTTGAGCAACCACGCACTATTGTTAAAGATAGGCCAAAGAGGGAGATTCGGCCTCCTGAAAGGTATTCGGCTTATTCTGAGATGGTGACCTATGCTTTATCAGTTGCTGAGATAGTTGAGTATGAGGAGCCTTCCAGTTATACAGAAGCTGTTTCGAGCACTGAGTCTACACAGTGGTTTGTTGCTATGAATGAGGAGATTGAGTCTCTTTAGAATAATCAGACATGGGAGTTAGTAGAACCGCTGAAAGGGAAGAGGATTGTAGGGTGCAAGTGGGTCTTCAAGTGCAAACCAGATATTCCAGGGGTAGAAGACGCTTGGTTCAAAGCTCGGCTAGTGGCGAAAGGATACAACCAAAATGAGGGTGTTGACTACAATGAGGTATTTTCACCAGTTTTAAAACATAGTTCCATTCGCACTTTACTTGCTATTGTTGCATGTTATGATCTTGAGTTAGAGCAGCTTGATGTCAAAACTGCGTTTTTGCATGGCGAGCTTGAGGAACAGATTTATATGCGTCAGCCTGAGGGATTTGTTGTTTCTGGTAAGGAGGATCACGTTTGTTTACTTCGTAAGTCTTTGTATGGCCTCGAACAATCCCCTAGGCAGTGGTATAAGCGGTTTGATACTTTTATGATAAGCCAGTCATATTCAAGAAGTGAGTATGACAGTCGTGTGTATTTTCGAAAACTTCCAGATGGTTCATTTGTTTATCTACTGTTGTATGTTGATGATATGCTTATTGCTACCAAGAGTGTATCAGAAATCAACAGGTTGAAACAACAGTTAGGTGGTGAATTTGAGATGAAAGATCTGGGTGCGATAAAACGTATTTTGGGTATGGAGATTTGTAGAGATCAAGTAGCTGGCAAATTATTTTTTAATCAGAAGTTTTATGTTCTTAAAGTGCTTGAGCGCTTTGCCATGCAGAACTCGAAGCTAGTCAGTACCCCTTTGGGGGCACACTTTCAACTTTCAGCTGAATTGTCACCACAGTCGGAGGATGAGGAAAAGTATATATCTTAGGTTCCATATTCGTGCGCAGTTGGGAGCCTTATGTACGCCATGGTATGTACTCGTCCTGATATTTCACATGCAGTTAGTGTCGTTAGTCGTTATATGGGGCGTCCAGGAAAGGCACATTGGGAGGCTGTGAAATGGATACTATAGTATTTGTGCGGAACTGCAGGTGTTGGTCTATTGTTTGGGGTTGCCAATTCTGGTGATTATGATGTTGGTTATGTTGATTCGGATTTTGCCGGTGACCACGATAAGAGGAGGTTTCTGACAGGTTATGTGTTTACTCTCTCCGGAAGTGCTATTAGTTGGAAAGCTACTTTACAGGCTACAGTCGCGCTGTCTACAACAGAACAGAGTATATGGCCATTGCTGAAGCTGTGAATGAGGCATTGTGGATGAGAGGTTTGCTTTGTGAGCTTGGTCTTGCACAAGGTGTGAGTTCAGTATTTTGTGATTCGCAGAGTGCTATACATTTGACTAAAAATCTGATATATCATGAGAGGACCAAGCATATCGATGTCAGGTATCACTTCGTTCGGGATATCATCTCACAGAAGCAAATTGAGGTGAAGAAAGTGGGTACGGCAGACAACCCAGCAGATATGTTGACTAAATCGGATCCGGTTGCCAAGTTCAAGCATTGCTTGGGCTTGCTTGGTATTTGCAGTTGATCGCCCCTCAGGGGCATTTGGCGAGTGAGAGGTTAGAAGGGGAGAGCTATATTTGGTGATTTGGTTCAGTGGAATTCAAGTCAAGGTGGAGAATTGTTGGGAATGTCTTGTATTCTTTTGTCCGACATTGGTTAATTATGTTGTTCCAATTTTTGTAGCCTATTATAAATAGGGCTTTTGGGGGATTTCTAGGAATTATCTTTTGGGCTCTCATATTGTGGCCTTTCTAGAGTTACGGATTACAGCCGGCTCTTTGTATTTCTTCTCCACGTTGGTTAGTGAATCCTCTCTCTCCTCGCCCGTGGACGTACCCATCTTGGGGAACCACGTATATCTTGTGTCTTTGTGATTTCTTGTTTAGTTTTCAATTTCTCGTTCTTAGCTTGCATTCATAGCGTTCGTTACAACAAACGACGAACTCCCAACAAGTGGTATCAGAGCCGATGGCTGACGATCTATGGAAAGACTCTCAGTGCACCATTGAATGGACTTGCACATAAGACACTCATGGAGCGGTATAAAATCTGTTGGTGACTCCCGATGAGCTCAATGTTCGAGTGTTGTATTGGATGGCTCATAGTTGATGGAGTTGACTCGTCAAGGAGCATGGTGCTATTGAATTAATGAGCACATTGGCTCTCAATGGAGTTCTTGTCGGGGAGCATAGTGCCGGTGACTAGGCACGTTGGCTCCCAATTGAGATGACTCTAAATCGATGGAGTGGGTGCAGAATAAGCCTAGTTCGGGAGATAGGGTTTGGATGCAGAGAGAGGTTAAGGCCCAATGTTCGGTTCACACATGAGGGGGAGATTTGTTAGAACATGTGTGAACGTTGAGTCCCACATCGGATAAACAGAAAAAGAGTTGGACCTTAATATACAATTGGATGGCTCACCACTTACAAGGCTTAGCCTTTTAAGTGAATATGGGTCATTCAATGTATATTGGGCCCAAGTAATGTGGTGGACTATTTGCTATTACTCCCATACAAATTGGGCCTTGAGCACATAGTAGCGGGTCGATGCATCGGACGAACTCCCAATAGAACCTATGTTTTGAAACTTGTTAAGTTTTCAAACCGATATTGAACAATTCATTGGTCGGCTCGTTGTAGCTGATTACTCCGTCATGAAGGAAAATAGAAAAAAAATCCACTCGAGCTCAGTTCACTCGTTAAAAGTTCGTTCAAGATAGATTTGACTAATAAACGACTTAATCTCAAACCTATTTTTTGAGATGCGGGGCATTTGCGGCTGGCTCGGAGCGTTTTTGGGATCAACGATATATGACGGGTTCATAGCGGTCTGTGCGATAGTAGTGACGTTCCATATCCTAATCGAGTTGTTTGGGCAGGGGCTTGTTCAGGTGTGGTGATAGTGGAGACATGCGGCATTTCAGGTTTGGGGGTGTTTTTAAGGTTTTGTTGGCCTTTGACCAGCACTTGGGTCTCGGGTACCTTTGGAGATTAAGTAATTTTAATTTTCTTGTGCCCTTGTACTTTTAATCTCTGTAATTTTTGAATTCGGTGATTGATAAAAGAAATTCACTGATCAAAAAAAGAAAGAAAAACCAACTACACCCTCCTACGTGGCACTGCATGATTGATAATAGGATAACAACCATTTTGAAACTACTTTGCAATCATCAATAACGTACTCGATCTTTCACCATCGACCCACTTTCAGTCGATCTCTCACTCGATCTCCTGCTGTATCATCTATCTTAGTCCCTTGATCTCTTCTCTCTCCTGGTATTCTTCTCCCTTTCCCTCTCTTCATAGCTGGTATTCTTGTTTGTTTAAATTGAACTTGTTTGTTGAATATTTTCAAGAAAATAGTAATTATATTTTACTATTCCAAAACTAATTATATTTTACTGTTCCAACCTTAAAGAAAGATAAAGAATTTTATATTTTCTCCTCAGTGTAGACACGATTAGAGAACATAAAAAATAAATGTTGATTTCTGTTTTTCTTACGAACGTTGTAGGTATTAACAGAAAGCTTTTCCCGAAGGAAAACATATATGAATGCTCTGAAAAGGAAAATACTATTCATATGAGAATATAAATTAGGGAATGTTTAAAAAGGCAACAAATAAATGTGGTGAACTTTGAAATTGGAAACAATTGAATTTACCCAAACATAATCACAGCCGTAGGATTTATTTGTGAACAGTTGGATTTATAAGTTATTTTACCATCCATCATAACCATAGGATTAATATGGTGATAACCCTAGACCATAGATTTATGATTGGTACATAAATTTAAAAATCAAGCTCGGTTATTATATAGATTTTCAGAAATGGAGTGATTATTTCCGGACATAATTAATTTAAATATAGTTACTCCGTCTCAATTTAATTGTCTTTTTTAGAGTTCGTGTTACTTTTTAAATTGATTATATCGTGTAATTTATTTTAATGTTTTATGTGATTTTGAAAACATTGTATTATAGAACTAATCAAAATCTATCAAACAAGATCCATATTGAATATAAAATTCATTACTGATTTAAAGATATAACTAATTTTTTATCCGGTTAGAATAGAACGAGGGACTATTAAATTGGGACGGAGGGAGTATAAAAACAAGTTCAAATTTTTTAAAATAATTTCTTTAATGTTTATAGCTTTATATATATAAATAAGTTCTTGCAATTCAAAGAGTGTATTATGCCTTGTTCGATTCAAAATTTGGAAATAAAATTCCAATTCTAAATCCACTAATTACCTTTATCTCCAATCATTTCTCTTATTTCTCTCTCTACTTATTACCCTTATCTCCAATCATTACTCTTATTTCTCTTTCTATCTTTCTTCACTCATTACTCATATCTCCAATTAGTACCCTAATTTTTCTATCCACTCATTACCCCAAAAATCCTTTCCAAATTTTCCCAAATTTGTGAACCGAACAAATCATTGGGCAGCTTAGGATATGTACTATTAGCTAATGTAAATAGAACTAGTTTGTTGGATTTCAACGTTTTAGTTCTTCTCTATGTGAGATCGGCAACTATTTGACATTCCATGGATGTTTTGGATGGTAAACTCATTGCCTTAGTGCTTATTATTTGAAATATTAGTGTATGTTATTCTTTCTACATTTTTTTGAATAGGTGCGTCTCTCTTCAAAAAGGCGAGCGCCTTGCCTTGCACCTCAGGCCCAACAAGACTTTGTGCCTCGGTGCGCCTTTCGCCCTTGACAACTATGGTTGGTGTTGTGGTGGAGTGTTGTGTTCCTAGGATTATTGTAAATCCAATCTTCGTACCATACACTTGCATGTATATATTGTAACCAAGCTCAGTTTTTAAATCTTATATACATGTATAAATCTAACGGTCTAAAGTGGTCCCTTAAATCTAACGGTCGAGATCCTAGGGCTGGCCATTTTTGGAAAGAATCCAAATTAATATCTCTCTCTCTCTAAAAAATAAATATCAAAATAGGTATTCCATAGATAATGTGAGGTTCTCATAGTAACCTCTATAGGTAATTGCTGATTGTGATGAATTTGAGATCGTCATATTAATTAGGTTTTGGTTGCTATCATTGGTTTGTTCGGTAATGAGAAATATATTAAGAATACTACAACCATAGTGTTTTGGTTTGATTGGTATGATGTCATGTAATGCCTCCAATATAGAATTCTATTACTGCTTACGTCATAAGGGTGACGCTTTTTGGAAAAATATCTTTTGGGATGATTTAGGTTTGTTTGTGAGGCTGTTCAATAGTAGGGAAGGCAATTCATTTAGGTACGGACGGGCAATGGAAAATCATAAACCTGAACGTGCTGTTTAATTGCTGAAAATTGTGTTTATTGTGGACAATTGATGATTAGGATTCGCAATTGCCTTCTAATTGGTGCGTAATTAAGTTGAACGATTCAGTTGTTGCAAACTCAATATCAAGTTGCGCTAGGTCTTTAGGTACGAGCTGTTAACTCAAACTTTACTAAGGACACTTGAAACCATGTCGAATACCGAATTCTTCGAGTTGTGCCTAAAGGCACGGGCATAAGCTAGTATCATATATAGAAGAGTATGGGTGAGCAAAAAATCCGTCAAACTGCGAATCCAGTTCAAATCAATCCAAACTGAATGATTTGGTTTGGTTTGGTTCCGGTTTAAAAAAATTAGAAACCACGTTAAATGGTTTGGTCTGTGGATTTACGTTAGTAGTTTCGGTTCCAAACAGATCCGAACCGTGCGTGCGTGTGTGTGTATATATATAACTCATTTAATTTAGATACACCAAGTACACATGAGAGTTATAGTCAACTAATTTTCTAAATTAATAATCTATTCAATTCACTGTCCTATTCAATATTTATTTACTGCAAAAATTATTTAGCATAAACTTCTATATATCATAATCCATTCCTATAATTTTGATACACCAAAAGCACATGGTATAATGTAATGCTCCATTTAGTGAATAGTGATTCCATGGCTCAATTAATTTCTAAATTTTCGTATCTATACTATATATTAAACAAAAGTGAGGATTAGTGAGAAAAGCTCACGTCGCGACAAGTGGCGAGATTTAATTGGGTGCAATATAAGTCTTACAATTATGCATCAATCAATTAATTAATAATAATAATAATCATCATCATCTTAAATTCCTAAAATTATGCATCTGAAAACCCTAATCTTAATCTTAATTTCTTTCCATTTTGAAATTCTAAAATTTTGAAATTCATAATCTCTTCTTAAACTCCTAATTTTTTTGGAATTAAGATTTATCCCTCAAACTCCTTATTTTAAACTTTCAAATGTCAAAATTTATGGTCCTTTCAAAAAAACAAAAAAAAAGAGGGTCAGCATATAATTACCTTACTGGTTCTTCTACTAAACGTGGTAACGTTTTAAATTTGCCCATTTTAGAATCCACCACTATGAAATTTAGTTGAAATTTGAAATTCAAATCCCATCTCAATTACTGTACTATCCATTTAATAATTTAAACTTGTTCTCCCATAGATCACAACCATCTTAGTCCAACAAAAATCGCCCAAACATACACACACCATCAGCTGCCGCCCTAACCATAAGCACCACCACTGCCCTAAGAACTCAATTTCGAGCTTGAAATGAGTGACTTCACACACCATGTACATTTTAATACATTTTTCTATGAAATATTTGCTTGAAATTTCCTTCCAACCCATATTTGATTTGGAGGGCCTTGAATAAGGTGAAATTAGCACTCTTGCGGATAGTATTTATCATTCAAGCTATTGGTGAGTTGGGTGTTGTAAAAAAAAAAAATTTGTTGGAGCAATATTCTAGTGATGGATAACGAGAGTTAAAGCCGTTATCTTGCTACGTACGACTAGATTTTGGTATCATTGACACCTTTTGTTTAAATTCCTTAAACTGTAATAGTTTCAAAACGTTAGCTGTGTATATACATATATGTAATCATATTGGCTATCAAGAAACAATATGGATGTATATTCCATTTTTTGTGGGTTAAGTGTGTTGTTTATCTATACCATTTCTTTTTGGGTAAATTACAGTTAACCTCCTCTAACTATGCCTCGGTGACACTTTACCCCCTCTAACTATTATTTTTGGCACTTAACCCCCTCTAACTAACTGAAATTCAAATGGTCATACCTTCAAACGGTCATAACTTCTTCGTCCGAAATTGAAAACATGCAAATTATATATCGATTTTGAGGTCTTGAAGTCAGCTTTCTAATGACACCAAAATCACATCACGATTCAAAGCACACAGAAAGTTATGATCAAAACGGTCTTTCTGTCTATCAGCCCTTACTCTTTTGATCATAACTTTTTGTGTGCTTTGAATCGTGATGTGATTTTGGTGTCATTAGAAAGCTGACTTCAAGATCTCGAAATCGATATATAATTTGCATGTTTTCGATTTCGGACAAAGAAGTTATGACCGTTTGAATTTCAGTTAGTTAGAGGGGGTTAAGTGCCAAAAATAATAGTTAGAGGGGTTAAGTGTCACCGAGGCATAGTTAGAGGGGGTTAACTGTAATTTACCCTTTCTTTTTTCAAACTATCAACACAATTAGATTTTAATTAGTCATGCCGAGGATGTGAATTTTTCCCCTAGCAATGGTTCCTCTCTCCATGTACGTATTTAGTGCAGTATAGTACTATGAAGTGATAAATGGCTCTAACTTTTTTGTGTTTGAAGGCAGATGCTCTCTATTTACATATTCGATAATTTATTGTCTCTCTTTTTCCCTCCATTTTTTTGTTTGTTATATTTGTAGTCTATGACAGTACATTTTTTGTGGAAATTAAGTTTTGTTACTATTGCTCTTAAGACTTTACTTTGAGATTTGTTGGTTTGGTCAACATTTTACTTTCTAACCTATATTGGTGCAGGAATTACCAACCCATTCGAACAATGGTACCTCTAAAGTGCGTAAGATAGCACGGGATCGTAATTGACATGACATAAAACAACACTAACCGAAATTTTGTTGAAAATTCCTATATCTTTTATGTATCAACTCTTTTTTTAATTAAAAAAGCACTGTATGGCACAAATATTTTTACAAATAGTAGCAAATAAAAGAAGATAATTTACAAATAGTAGCAAATATTTCACACGAACATGAACTTCTTTGAAACCACAATTGAATTTCAGATTACAAAAAACCAAAATCCTTGTGTGTTTAACTATAAAATTGGGTAAATTAATGAATGTAATTGGAAAAAAAAAATCCGCATGATGGATAATTGTGTATATTAGTTTTGTTTAATTCATGATTGTTTCTATTCTAATAAGGTGAAAAGATTGTCATGACATCTCTACAGGAAAGCGTCAACCTACGGTCAAATGTTCAAGAAGTGATTGGTGTGCCAAGCTTAAACAGTACACGTCCAAATGGTTATCGCCTATGGACTATATTTCTCTCTCTCTCTCTCTCTCTCTCTCTCTCTTAAACCACAAGTGCCCAGAAACTTGTCACAAAGTTCTGGTCATGAGTCTAGCTTAAGCATTGCACCATACAACAAAACATTTCAAGAAAACAATAATGAAGGAACCGAACAGCCATCTATTCCAACTGTGAATGTTGTGGAGGTCAATAAGGAAAATTGTAAAGCTAAGAGGAAGCAAAAATCTATTGAGGAACGGTTGGGTATTCCAAAAAAGACCAAGAAAGGTGGCAGAAGAGGAAAACAGAAGTGTGTAGTCTTTCGTTCAGCCATTGCCTCAGCTGCCTTATCTGTCTCCACTGAGGGGATAATTAATAGGAACAGAATCCTATTGAATGAATCTCAGGCTGTATGGACTGTCACGAAAATAATGAAAACAGATTACTTGGGCAACGATAAAGAGGTTATTAGCAAGATTATGGTAACAGATGAGGAGGAAGAATTAAGAGCATCACTTGAAGCACATCCTACTCCTTAATCTGCTTGGGTTCTTCATATTCTAGGAGGGTGTGGGAGATATGAAGATCCTCTCGTGGAATGTCAGAGGTTTGGGCATGAAAGAAAAAAGGAATGAGGTGAAAAAGATGGTAAAGGATGATGATGGTAGTGCTGGTGGCTTACTTATAGTTTGGAATCCAGGGTTCTTCATAGCAGAGGCAAGTAGTTACTGCAACAAGAACTTCATCTTGGTGAATGGTGCCAGCCAGGCAACCTCAAAAGTTTGGAGCTTTTCTAGAAATTGCAAATCTGAAAGTGGGTGATGGGAATTCTATACTAACCTGGATAGACTTGTGGCTGGGCAACATCACTATGGCTCTATATTTCCCTACACTATACAGAGTGTTGTGCAACAAAGAAAAAATCTGAGCCAAGTATTAGCAAGGAAAAGGGAACTGCAACAATGGGATTTCCAGTTTAAAAGAAGCCTTTATGATTGGGGATTGGGAAAGCTAGATTTCTGGAATTCTATTGTAAGGATCCTTTAAAGGTTTTGTCTGGGGTTGCAATTGACTATTGTTGCAATTTTGGCCAGTGGCATCATTCACAATTTTTGCAAGATCAAGCATGGAGTAAAGCTTCTTTATCTTTCCTTAATCTAGCCGAGGGTGCTATTGGGTGACTTGGGTCTCAGGAACAAGGTGGGGCTGTTTTGTTTAGGCATGCTAGCTCCAAATGCGGGGCTGTTTTGTTTCATGCTTTGTTGACCTATGTAGTTGATTCCTTATCAACTGGGTTGTGGTTTCTTCGGGCTAAGTAGCAGATGATTGTCGCAGGGTAAGGTGTCAACATTGTTGGGATGTTACTTTTGTGTTGTGATGCTTTTTTTCTTAGCACTTTTCTTGTACTCTTCTATCTCTTCTCCCATCAATAAAATTTTTCTTCGCCTTTCAAAAAAAAAAAAAAATTTCTGTAAATTATCGTGATATGAATATCAATTTGGGTTCCTAGAATTTTGTAGACTCGCGCGATATGAATCGCAAATTGGGTTCCTAGAATTTTAGCGATCTCTGTTTTATAGTAATTTCACGTCAACTGTTGGTGATTAATCTTCCATTCCGACGACGAGAGAAATCAAAAAAAAAAAAAATGCAAAATTATCGGCCAAGTTGAAAAAAAAAATCCAATAAAACAGAAGATTCTAAAAAACTAAAATACCAAAATGAAAATTTAGGCCAACTGGAGACGGCTGCTTTCAACTTACGTTAACGAAGGACATGCGCTCTTTTTGTCAGCACGTCAACCGCCGCTTGTTTGATCCCCGGCAGCCACTTGACGGCCTTCTCGACGGACCAGGCGCAGGCCGAACACGTCATTTCGCCGCCATGTTTACTCCGCCGCGCGCTCTCTCTCTCTCTCTCTCCCCCACTCTCTCTCTCTCTTCTCCCTGTATAGGAGACTTGGAAGGGAGAGGAACGTCCCCTGGTATCTGCTCCCCCTGCGTCGTGTCGTACAATGTAGTACAATGTACTGGGTGAAAGAAGAGTTGCAGCGGGAATAATTTAATTATACAATTCATTGATCTTATGTGACCCCCACGTGTTGACTACATTCTCTCTCTCTCTCTCTCTCTCTCTCTCTCTCTCTCTCTCTCTCTCTCTCTCTCTATATATATATATATATATATTGGTCGCGCCTTTTTTGAAATTTTACAAGAGATAATTTTGGGTCTAAGAAGAAAGAAAAAATTATGAAAAAAAACAAAAAAAGTTAAGTAGAAACGAAAGAAGTACCAAACATCTGTTCTTTTTTCTTTTTCTATTTGCCCAAGTGTCGTCTTATATGTGTTTTTTTCAACATCGGTTCATATTTGTATACTTTTCTGATTCCTCTCGTCGACACAAGTTATTTGTTCCAAAAGTTTTGACTTAAAACTAAGTAAAAAGTAAAAAAAAATACCAAAAAAAGTATTAGAAAAAGGAGAAATCTACCGTCAGCCCAAAAATTTTGAAATTCGTAATCTATTCATATAAACTCCTAAAATTTTGAAATTTGTATCTAAAACCCCGCCAATACAAGGACTTTATGCCTATTTCCGTTTCATTTGCCTAATTTTCATTTCTATTCCTAAAATTATGCATCTGAAACCCCTAATTTTTTTGGAATTAAGATTTATCCCTCAAACTCCTTATTTTAAACTTTCAAATGTCAAAATTTATGGTCCTTCCAAAAAAAAAGAAAAGAAAAGAAGAGGGGTTAGCATTTAATTACCTTACTGATTCTTCTACCAAACGTGGTAACGTTTTGAATTTGCCCATTTTAGAATCCACCACTATGAAATTTAGTTGAAATTTGAAATTCAAATCCCATCTCAATTACTGTACTTATCCATTTAATAATTTAAACTTGTTCTCCCATAAATCATAAGTCATAACCATCTTAGTCCAACAAAAATCGCCCAAACATACACACACCATCAGCTACCGACCTAACCATAAGCACCACCACCGCCCTAAGAACTCAATTTCGAGCTTGAAATGAGTGACTTCACACACCATGTACATTTTAATACATTTTTCTACGAAATATTTGCTTGAAATTTCCTTCCAACCTGTATTTGTTTGACCCATAGGCCCACAAATGAGGCCATCGAGTATGAATAGGATCTTCTCTCCCGGTTCACTTTAATGCCAACTTCTCTTTTTCTCTTTGAAGATTATATCAATGGTGGAGTAGATGATCACAAGTTACTATGAATCTGCATTTACTAATTTTCTTTCAAGAATTTGATTTCGAGGGCCTTGAATAAGGTGAAATTCGCGCTCTTGCGGATAGTATTTACGGAGTATTATTCAAGCTATTGGTGAGTTGGGTGTTGTTAAAAAAATAAAAAATTTGTTGGAGCAATATCCTAGCGATGGATAACAAGAGTTAAAGCCGTTATCTTGCTACGTACGACTAGATTTTGGTATCATTAACACCTTTTGTTCTAATTCCTAAAACTGTAATAGTTACGAAATTAACGTTAGCTGTATATATATATATATGTAATCATATTGGCTATCGAGAAACAATATGGATGTATATTCCATTTTTTGTGGGTTAAGTGGGTTGTCTATCTATACCATTTCTTTCTCCATGTACGTATTTAGTGCAGTATAGTACTATGAACTTGATAAATGGCTCCAACTTTTTTGTGTTTGAAGGCATCTGTTCTCTATTTACATATTCTATAGTAATTTATTGTCTCTCTTTTTCTCTCCATTTTTTGTTTGTTATATTTGTAGTCTATGACAGTGCATTTTTTGTGGAAATTAAGTTTTGTTACTATTGCTCTTAAGACTTTACTTTGAGATTTGTTTGTTTGGTCAACATTTTACTTTCTAACCAATACTGGTGCAGGAATTACCAACCCATTCGGACAATGGTACGTCTAAAGTGCTTAAAGCCCATGCCTTAGTTGCACAAAGCGGGAGCGGGGATATATAAAAGCTCCTAAGGTTAGGCTGGAGCGTCTTAGGAGCGTATCTATAAAATAATATATATTTATTATTTATTGAAATAAATGCAATTACCTTTTAAAATATCACCACTTATTTAGATTTTATTTATTTCAAGCCCAAATATTAAAAATAATAGGGAGTAAGCATGTGTTTTTATGGCCTATTAGTTAAAGAAATGCCTTTATAACCCATAAGTTGAAAATTGTACAAATTTTGGACAAGTGGGCTACATAATAAAAATGTTGGCCTAAGCCCACGTATGGCCCAAAGCAAAAAAGTATGAGTAAAACCCTAACTCAACAAATGAAACAGATCTGAGCTGCGATTATTCATCTTCTTTGACTTCGACGGTCAGTACCCCCCATCCTTCTCTCTCTCTTCGTCTTCCTCCTCCTCCTCCTCCTCTTCTTCTTCTTCTTCTTCTTCTCTCTCTTCGCCTTCCTTCTTTTTTTTTGAAACCAGAGAACTAGACGCTCCGAGGTCAGTCGGGATCGCGCTCCAGTCACGAATCTGACTTTGGAGCGCAAATTCGCGCTCCTGTGTTGGGAGTGAGGCCAGTTCACACGAATCCGGCTACTAAGGCCCGTGCTATGCACGGGATCGTAATTGATAGGACATAAAACAACACTAACCGAAATTTTGTTGAAAATTCCTATATCTTTTATGTATCAACTCTTTTTTTTTTATTAAAAAAGCACCGTATGGCACAAATATTTTTACAAATAGTAGCAAAAAAAAAAAGAGATAATTTACAACAAACCCGTGCATACGAATCCAATTGCACATGAATAAGGGGCGATAAGATGAGATTCTTATCACTTGACTTATTTTGGGATCTCCATTCTATTAGCAATGTTTTTTAAGTATAGGAAATTGTTCACGTGAACATGAACTTCTTTGAAACCACAAATGAATTTCAGATTACAAAAAACCAAAATCCTTGTGTGTTTAACTATAAATTTGGAGGTAATTAATGAATGTAATTGGAAAAAAAAAATCCGCATGATGGATAATTGTGTATATTAGTTTTGTTTAATTCATAATTGTTTCTATTCTTATAATAAGGTGAAAAGATTGTCATGACAACTCTACAGAAAAGCGTCAACCTACGTTCAAATGTTCAACAAGTAGTGATTGGTGTGCCAGGCTTAAACAGTACACGTCCGAATGATTATCGCCTATGGACTATATTTTTTTCTGTAAATTATCGTGATATGAATAGCAATTTGGGTTCCTAGAATTTTGTAGACTCGCGCGATATGAATCGCAAATTGGGTTCCAAGAATTTTAGCGATCTCTGTTTTATAGTAATTTCACGTCAACTGTTGGTGATTAATCTTCCATTCCGATGATGAGAGAAATAAAAATATATATACAAAATTATCCGCCAAGTTGAAAAAAAATTCCAATAAAACAGAAGGTACTAAAAAACTAAAATACCAAAATGAAAATTTAGGCCAACTGGAGACGGCTGCTATCAACTTACGTTAACGAAGGACATGCGCTCTTTTTGTCAGCACGTCAACCGCCGCTTGTTTGATCCCCGGCAGCCACTTGACGGCCTTCTCGACGGACCCCGCGCAGGCCGAACGCGTCATTTCGCCGCCATGTTTACTCCGCCGCGCGTGCGCTCTCTCCCCCTCTCTCTCCCTCTCTCTCTCTCTTATCCCTGTCTAGGAGACTTGGAAGGGAAAGGAACGTCCCCTGGTATCTGCTCCCCTTGCGTCGTGTCGTACAATGTAGTACATTGTACTAGGTGAAAGAAGAGTTGCAGCGGGAATAATTGAAGAGTAAGAACACCCCTCAAACTATCGCTTTTTGGCAACTTCATCTCCTTAAGTTTAAAACTCCCAAATTACAACCCCTTAACTATCGAATTCGAGCAACTTCACCCTTCTCCCATTTTCCATCCATTTCTGTTAGAAATTTGGATAGAAAATTGAAAAGTTGGATGGAAAAATCTATATAATAAAACAGAAGGGTGTTTAGGAATATTCCTTTTCAATGGCTCATATTTCTCCCTCATACAAGTTTTATCTACTCATACAAACAAATCCAACAGTCCAGATACCAATTACAACTTTCCATAATAAGCTAACATCGCATTAATGAAGCCATATCAAGTGACAGATTTTAAAAAAAAAAAGCGGCAATTTTTTACGGCAAATTGACACTCCTGCTTGCGGCGTTTTACGGCGACTACGATTCACTCTGGTTCTTCATCTTGGTAACTTAATTCATTGATCCAAACAGCAAATTGACACTCCTGTTTGCGGCGTTTTACAGCGACTACGATTCACTCTGGTTTTTCATCTTGGCAACTTAATTAATTGATCTCTCGGCTTTGTGGTTGATTTGGGTTTTTTTTTTTAAACTGTATTTTAGGGTTTTGTTGATTTGGTTTCGTTTTTTTTTTTTTTTTAAAAGTATTTTGTTTAGTTTGGTTTGTTCGCAATTGAAAGGAGGGAGTTGGTTGGTTGATTGGGGTAAGCCTCATTTATTACTTGCAGAGTTGCAGTATACAATCCCACGAGGCGAGAAATTTTTTTCCCACTGGCCAACCAAGAAATAATGATTATTGTGTTCCACTGGCCAAAACTTTTTTTAATATTCGATCCCATATATTCAGCTTATTGTGTTCTTTTGTCATGATCATCCTGAATTGTTGTCCATTTATAACCTTTTTCTAAACTTTATTATTTATATACCTTCAACACACATGTAGACACACTCTCCTTCATAAGGTAGGCGGTGAGGTTCGAAGCGGGTTAAATTGTTAAACTGTATTAGAAATTTTTTTACCTGGTATTTACTGGAATTCCATAAGCAAATTAATAGTTCTTTGTAGCTAGCTTAAATGTATAGTTGGAGGAGTGCCATAAGCACGGGTAATTCTTTTTCGTGCCACTAAGAAGAGGATCACATACTACATACTAATGTTCGAGTCATTAGCTAGCAAGTGCCATAGGCACGGACAATTCCAACCGGGGTGCGTAGTGCCGTAGGCACGGGCAAGCACTAGTAAATCAATATACAAGAATGCCCTTTATACACCCCCATCTACACTAGATCTTTTTCCTCCCTCCCTCTCCACCATTGATCTCTCTTCTCCCTCTCTACACCTCTGCACCTCTACACCACCAGAAAACCTTAAACCCATTTATCCTCCCCCTCCTACCCCTACCCCGGAATTACCCCCTCTCACCCTCCACTCACCACCACCACCTCCTCCTCCCCTCGCAGGAGAAGCAGGTAGAACTACGTACGAAATCGAACGAAGTAGTACGGTTTCGAACCAGGTACAACGAACTCGATTGGAGATGCTTCTGTCATCGATTGGAGATGGAGTTGGGTGGGATGGGTGGAGATTCAATGGAAACAGGGGTGGTCACTGGTGTGGGCGGCGATGGTGATGGTCATCCATCTAGATCGACAGAAATAGAGAGATATAGAGAGGTGGTGTTGTTATGTTCTATGTTGTGTTTTCTTTTTTACCGTGTTTTTTAAAGCCAGGGGTACCTTGGTCTTTTTCTTTGACTCCGTCCAATTTTTTAACGAAAATGAGGGGAGGGGTGAAGTTGCTCGAATTTGGTAGTTAAGAGTGTGTAGTTGGGGAGTTTTAAACTTAAGGGAGTAAAGTTGCCAAAAAGTGATAGTTTAGGGGGTGCTCTTGTAATTAAGCCTATTCAATTCATTGATCTTATGTCACCCCCACGTGTTGACTCCATTCTCTCAAAAAAAAAAAATTTATATTTTGGTAGTGCCTTTTTTGAAATTTTACAAGAGATAATTTTGGGTCTGAAAAGAAAAAAAAAATTATGAACAAAAACAAAAAAAGTTAAGTAGAAACGAAACAAGTACCAAACATTTGTTCTTTTTTTTTTTTCTTTTTTTTTTGTCTAAGTGTCGTCTTATATGTGTTTTTTTCAACATCAGTCCATATTTGTATACTTTTTTTATTCCTCTTATCGACACAAGTTATTTGTTCCAAAAGTTTAGACTTAAAATTAAGTAAAAAGTATAAAAAAAAAAAACCCAAAAAAAGTATTAGAAAAGTTAAGAATGGAGCTGTAGTAGTGTTCTTGAGACACTGGTATGTAGTACTCCAGCCTCTCTTTCACTACAGATGGATTGAGGAGGGGATAAGTTCAAGCGCCGCCCTACCAAAGTTTTGGAATTGCTTTAGAAATTGTTGTCCTTTTTCGTTTCAACTTCACAATTATGTAGGTTCGTCCACTCAATGTCTTCTAAAACAATTTAACACCCGGCCATTGAAAATATTTTTTTGAAAAATTCAATAATCCTCCTCCTAAGATTGTACACATCTGTGAAAACTTTAAAACTAGATTCAATATTGTATCTTTTCAAGGCTGCTGATTTTGCCACTCCATTTTTTGTTAACGCCACTCCCCTTCAAGTATATTTTTAGTGCAAAAATACACTTGCAGGAGAGTGGCGTTAATAAAAAAGGGAGTGGCAAAATCATTTCCCCTTTTCAAATGGATATATATAGATGCACAAAATTATGCGCCTCTTGTTGGGAAAAATTTGGCATAAACAGAATTTCAAATAACAATTCCATTGATAAGTACACAATTACAGAATACAAGTATTGGAACAAATTAAAACGAACGAGATACAAACAGAATTTTCTGAATCAGAATCGAGTCCTGTGTGATACCACAGTCTCCTTAAGAAAGATTCACCGCCTACCGAGGGTGTTGTAGGATTCGTCAGCATTTTCCTCCCAGGGTTGGCTTGGCTAAACCACAAGCCTCCAGCACACCTCCGTCGACTACCTTGGCGAATCGACTACTGCCTACCTCTCTCTCACACAGAGAAGGAATTTCAGAGTGACTGTGAATTCGTGGAATTCTGGTACCAATGGAGAACGAGATACTCCAATATATACACATCAAGTGACCTTGTGTAACACCAGAATTGATTTCGGCCTTGAATATGCAGCCATGAATAGGGGAAAATCAATATACAAAACTGCAAGAATGAATTGTAGGTGTAAATGCTACCATTAACCTCTATTCAAGGGGGTAATAACCAGCTGAAACTGCTGGAAAATTATAGAGCCTTGTCCAGATTCAATGAACCAACAGAGGCCTTTCAGTTGCCTCGAGAGACCCTCTGAACGTCCCAAATATCATTCACAAAATATGGAAATTTTCCAACAATACACCCCCCCCCCAATGAAACTGGCAGGCATATTGACGCAGAGTACAAAGCTGACCCGGGGAGAGAGATAGCGGATAATCCCTGCATAGGATATGTGGCTTTTGGCTTGGAACTTTCTCTTGTGATAGCTTATCGGGATTACTGGAAGACCAGTGTGCAGTCCCACTTTGAACTGTTTTGCCGCCGATGTAAATCGAGACAACATACGTCACATAGGACTTCTCCTGACGTAATTCAATTCTCACTGTTGGGTTCATTTTGTCCATGACACCCCTTCCTGGTTCTGCCAGTATTTTCTCAAGAATTTCGCCACGATTCTCATTGAAGCGGGCTCACTTTATACTAACATAGGTGACCTTCCTATAAAGGGTATCCTGCTATATCCCGTCTGGTAACCCACTGCATAGAAGTCATTAAAAGTAATGCTTAACCTCTTCCCATTTGCAGGTATCACTGTTCTACACCATAGGAATGGGCAAGAGACCGAGTCTCCTCAGTAATCGTTCTTGGCTACTCGTGAAAGATAGTCTCATTGAACCTAAATATTGGGATCTCCAGTCAACTAGGTTGGCTACCCCCACGGTAACTATGAGCGTAGTGGCTTTAGCTCCATTTCTTTCGATACTTGCTCAACTAGCTCTTGATTTAACCCTTTGGTTAGCGAATCAGCAATATTGTCCTTTGACCTCACATAGTCAATAGCGACAACCCCACATGAGAGCACTTTCCTAATGATATTATGTCTACGACGAATATGTCTAGACTTACCATTATACATATTACTCTGTGCTCTTCTTATTGCAGATTGACTGAAGCAATGGATACTAATCGCTAGCATAGATTTCAACCATCTTGGAATATCCTCCAGAAACTGGCGCCGACGGTTGATGTGGACACAATAATCGATGAGGGCGAAGGTGAGGTTTTCCGGCGTTTGTTTTCTTGCTGGCTTTTTTCCCAATTGGTTTCTAGTGGGTTCTCTCTTCGGTCTAGGTCTCCCCCAGATCCGGTGGGTGTGATAGGTGGGCGAATTACTTTCAAGTTTTTTCTATTTTGGTGGTTTTTGTGAGGTTTTCGGAGTTTGAGACCTGTGGCCGCCGTGGTTGAGTGGGCTAGTTTTGCTGCCGCCGTGCCTGCCCATGCACCGGAGTCTGTCGTGCCAGTGAAGACTTGCCCTGAAGTGGCGTCCTTGCTGTGATTGCGAAGGCGTGCCGGCGTTTCGTTGGTGTTGTTTTCCTCTCAAGAGCCGGTCGGTGTGCCAGTTTGGGTTTCTGCTTCCGATTGACAATTTCATCTTGCGCTTACTTCGGGTTTGAGCTTTGGATCCTTTTGGATCCTCTACTTCTGAGTCACAGACGAGATTCTCATACTGGCACTTAGTATGTAGGTTTGCTTCAACAGGGTGTCCTTGAGTCTGTAGCTTGTGTGCTTCTAGCAGTAACTCGTGTCTGTGATTTGGTAGTTTTGGTTCATTCCTATATATTGTGATGAAATCTTCTTCCTTCGAGTGATGAATGATTGCGTTGATCGAAAACAAAACAATTAAGAGTGTCTCTACCTTCAATTTTGTGCTCTCCTCTGTCCATTTTTGTTTGCTTTGTATAATAGAAGGTGTTATTTTTTACCTCCAAAATTAAGCTACTTTGTGAAATATATGAAATTTTTTGCACTTATCAAAAGATCTCAATGAGTACATTTTTAAAGAATTATTCTCGAAATCATTTTTTTTTTCGAGGTAAAAATGACTGAAATTTTATCTGAAGCACTAATGAGCCCAAGATGGGTTGAAATGCCAATCATACTAACAGACTCAACTTTTCATATGATGCAAACCAAAAAGGGAATGAGTAACAACTAGTGAGGATGATATATGATAATACTATTATTCAGTGCTTTTTTTTTGAACAACATATTTGATTGATATATGAGCAATTAATTAATCCTGAGTTGGATCTGTTTACTATGGAGATGAAGGGTAGTGCATGCCACAACATTGGCATCGGTCGAATGGACACCAAAGTAAAAGTACTCTTTCGGTATTGCTACACTTTGCTATACGGCACTATAAAAAATTCACAACTGTACCAACTGATTTTTGTTTGTTTAAAAATTCACAACTGTACCGACTGATTTTTGTTTGTTTTTATTTTTTATTTTTTTTGTTGTCAAAAGGCAGATTCCCATTGAGTATTATTTTTTATCTGACATCTTTCAATTATTTTATCGGGTGTTGTGACTGCTAATTGTTTTAAATTATCTTTGTCCACTTCACGGCTTCTACATGACTGCTATAGCTGGTTTAGGTACTCTAGCGCCGGAAATAATTTAAAAAAATTAGCAGTCAAGGCTGAGATATTGAGGTGAAATTTTAGGCATGAAACAGGAAATACTAGTTAAGGCTGTTAAGATATTGAGGTGAAACTTTATGGGCATACCTGAGATAAAGGTGAATTTATTAGACCAATTAGAGGATGACCTAGAGTATATAAAGTTCAAAACTGTATATGCTCAATAGACAAGCTATAAGGATGCATTCAGCTTTGCCGAGAGGCCTTTGGCCCAACGGCATTAGCAGTGCACTTAGGTGTCAAGAGGATTAGCAGTTCAATTCTTCTTCTAAGGTGTGCCCTTAAATTTAACTATTCCAACAATACTGACTTTCGCCAGTCAAAAAGAGAGAGGATGCATTCAGTTTGAGCAAGTCAAACTAAAAGGATTCAATTTTAACTAGTAATGGAGCAAACTTCTAGTGATCTTTTGTTTATTGATTATTTTGGAATTGATCATTTGCCTTGATGAGAAGAATCGGAAAATTTATAAGAATATAAAAACCGAAATGGAAAACGAAATGGAAAAAATACAGATAGTACAACACTAAGGACATCAAGACAACTTCGATCATTTTTGGTCTCAAGGGAACTGTTTTTGCTTTTGGTCGTAATGTTTTACTGTTTCGATTTCTCTCGTTAAGACCAATGATTAATTCAAAACTTAACGCAAATTCAACAAAAACTAAGAAAAATCAAACAGAAATATCGAGATCCAAATTTTGAATTAGTTTCGCCAAAGTTGCTAAATGTTGTACCAGGTGCACAAGACTGTAAATCTACAACGGGGTATGAGAGCAATCTTAACATCAAATAAGTTCTACAACAAAAAAAGAAGCCAAGTTTAACATAATCATAGTTCTTTTACTCAACTACTATTCCTCTGATCTCAAGGTTGTCCAGAACTTTGGGTCTTCTGTAATTCTTCAGCAAGAGAGAGCAGCAAACAACACTTACCGAAGAAGCGGCCATTGCAGCTCCAGCAATCCACGGCGGTAACCGAAATCTAGTGGATGGAAAAAGGACTCCGGCAGCAATTGGGATGCCGATGAGATTATAACCCAGAGCCCAAATGTAGTTGAGACGTATCCTCGAAAAGGTTTTCCTTGAAAGGTCAATGGCCGTTATCACGTCCTCCAAGTAGCTCTTCATAAGAACTATGTCAGCTGCCTCAATAGCAATGTCTGTTCCGGCACCAATTGCCATTCCAACATCTGCAGCTACGAGTGCCGGGGAGTCATTGATTCCATCTCCCACCATTGCCACGACGTAGCCTGCAGCCTGTGCATTGAAGACGTATGATCATAGCATGTAAATAATGGGATTGCTAAATTTGTGTGTAGCTAGAACATGGCAATGTAGAAGTGCCGAGATTATGAAAACTGATATTCCCTCTGCCCCATTTATTTCTCCATTTTTACTATTCTGGACATCTCAAAATAATCTTCTGTAATGAATTTATTCTGAACTATGTCTTCAAGAATTTTAATTGAGACTTCTGATTAGTGGACAATATCTTGAATTTTTTTTCCAGGGAAATACATTATTTATTTTTCCCAGTTAAAGGGCAGATTGCGAATAAAAAATAGGAACAGAGGGAGTAAAAGAGGTTGTCAACCAATCTATGATGACTAATCAAGGACGAATAGACCGGATAAGTCATGGCATGGATACATGCAAGAGGTTTTAGGATGAACAAGCATGAAGTGATAATATAGGGTCGAAGCCTATTCGAATTGCTACCTGTAATTCCTTTACTTTCTCTGCTTTATGCTCGGGCTTGGCTTCTGCGATGACAGTGTCAATTCCAACTTCCTTGGCAATTGAATTGGCTGTTCCCCAATTATCACCGGTCACCATTATACTTCTGACTTTCATTGACTTGAGAATGGAAATGACTTCACCAGCACTGGGCTTCAAGGGATCAGAAATGGCAAGGACTCCAACTAGCTCCCTATCTACGGCTACAAGAACCCCAGTTTGAGCCAAACCTTCAGTTTCCGCGAGCATTTCTTCAGCATCAACTGGGATGACAATGTTTTCTTCCAACATCAAGCTCTTGTTTCCTACAATCAGTTCCATGTTCCTAACAATGGCCTTCACTCCATGGCCGGTTATGGATTTGAAGTCTTTAGCTTCTGGCCAGGCAGGATTCTCCTCATCTTCTCGGAATTTCTTGGCATACTCAACAATGGCCTTGGCCAAAGGATGCTCACTGTTCACCTTAAAAAAATACCCAGCATTGTGAGGAGTCCTTCTTTGTCAGGAAATTTCGAAGAATACAAAAAATCAAGGGGCATCTTGAAATTAAATGAAACTTAAATCACCGGTTGATACCTCAGCTGCAGCAACCAGTTCATAGAATTCTCGAAGCACCATATTTTTTAAGAGCCTTGTGTTAACAACTACTGGCTTGCCTGTGGTGAGAGTTCCTGTCTTGTCGAAGACAATGCAGTTCACCTACAAAAAACCATACGCATCAAGATTCTAATTCCTAAAACAATGCAGTTCATCTTGCTACGTACGACTAGATTTCGGTATCATTAACACCTTTTGTTCTAATTCCTAAAACTGTAATAGTTACGAAATTAGCTGTATATATATATATATATATATATATGTAATCATATTGGCTATCGAGAAACAATATGGATGTATATTCCATTTTTTGTGGGTTAAGTGGGTTGTCTATCTATACCATTTCTATCTCCATGTACGTATTTAGTGCAGTATAGTACTATGAAGTGATAAATGGCTCCAACTTTTTTGTGTTTGAAGGCATCTGCTCTCTATTTACATATTCTATAATTTATTGTCTCTCTTTTTCTCTCCATTTTTTGTTTGTTATATTTGTAGTCTATGACAGTGCATTTTTTGTGGAAATTAAGTTTTGTTACTATTGCTCTTAAGACTTTACTTTGAGATTTGTTTGTTTGGTCAACATTTTACTTTCTAACCAATACTGGTGCAGGAATTACCAACCCATTCGGACAATGGTACCTCTAAAGTGCTTAAAGTCCGTGCCTTAGTTGCACAAAGCGGGAGCGGGGCTATGTAAAAGCTCCTGAGGTTAGAAGCGTCTTAGGAGCGTATCTATAAAATAATATATATTTATTATTTATTGAAATAAATGCAATTACCTTTTAAAATATCACCACTTATTTAGATTTTATTTATTTGAAGCCCAAATATTAAAAATAATAGGGAGTAAGCATGTGTTTTTATGGCCTATTAGTTAAAGAAATGTCTTTATAACCCATAAGTTGAAAAATGTACAAATTTTGGACAAGTGGGCTACATAATAAAAATGTTGGCCCAAGCCCACGTATGGCCCAAAGCAAAAAAAGTATGAGTAAAACCCTAACTCAACAGATGAAACAGATCTGAGCTGCGATTATTCATCTTCTTTGACTTCGACGGTCAGTACCCCCCATCCTTCTCTCTCTCTTCGTCTTCCTCCTCCTCCTTCTCCTCTTCTCTTCTTCTTCTTCTTCTCTCTTTGCCTTCCTTCTTTTTTTTGAAACCAGAGAACCAGACGCTCCGAGGTCAGTCGGGATCGCGCTCCAGTCACGAATCTGACTTTGGAGCGCAAATTCGTGCTCCTGTGTTGGGAGCGAGGCTAGTTCACACGAATCCTACTACTAAGGCCCGTGCTATGCACGGGATCGTAATTGATATGACATAAAACAACACTAACCGAAATTTTGTTGAAAATTCCTATATCTTTTATGTATCAACTCTTTTTTTATTTTATTAAAAAAGCACTATATGGCACAAATATTTTTACAAATAGTAGCAAAAAAAGAAAGAGATAATTTACAACAAACCCGTGCATACGAATCCAATTGCACATGAATAAGGGGCGATAAGTTGAGATTTTTATCACTTGACTTATTTTGGGATCTCCATTATATTAGCAATGTTTTTTAAGTATAGGAAATTGTTCACGTGAACATGAACTTCTTTGAAACCACAATTGAATTTCAGATTACAAAAAACCAAAATCCTTGTGTGTTTAACTATAAAATTGTAGGTAATTAATGAATGTAATTGGAAAAAAAAAATTCCGCATGATGGATAATTGTGTATATTAGTTTTGTTTAATTCATAATTGTTTCTATTCTAATAAGGTGAAAAGATTGTCATGACAACTCTACAGAAAAGCGTCAACCTACGTTCAAATGTTCGAGAAGTAGTGATTGGTGTGCCAAGCTTAAACAGTACACGTCCAAATGGTTATCGCCTATGGACTATATTTTTTTCTGTAAATTATCGTGATATGAATATCAATTTGGGTTCCTAGAATTTTGTAGACTCGCGCGATATGAATCGCAAATTGGGTTCCTAGAATTTTAGCGATCTATGTTTTATAGTAATTTCACGTCAACTGTTGGTGATTAATCTTCCATTCCGATGATGAGAGAAATAAAAATATATATACAAAATTATCGGCCAAGTTGAAAAAAAATTCCAATAAAACAGAAGATACTGTAAAAAACTAAAATACCAAAATGAAAATTTAGGCCAACTGGAGACGGCTGCTATCAACTTACGTTAACGAAGGACATGCGCTCTTTTTGTCAGCACGTCAACCGCCGCTTGTTTGATCCCCGGCAGCCACTTGACGGCCTTCTCGATGGACCCCGCACAGGCTGAACACGTCATTTCGCCGCCATGTTTACTCCGCCGCGCGTGCGCTCTCTCCCCCTCTCTCTCTCTTATCCCTGTATAGTAGACTTGGAAGGGAAAGGAACGTCCCCTGGTATCTGCTCCCCTTGCGTCGTGTCGTACAATGTAGTACATTGTACTAGGTGAAAGAAGAGTTGCAGCGGGAATAATTGAAGAGTAAGAACACCCCTTAAACTATCGCTTTTTGACAACTTCATCCCCTTATGTTTAAAACTCCCAAATTACAACCCCTTAACTATCGAATTCGAGCAACTTCACCCTTCTCCCATTTTCCATCCATTTCTGTTAGAAATTTGGATAGAAAATTGAAAAGTTGGATGGAAAAATCTATATAATAAAACAGAAGGGTGTTTAGGAATATTCCTTTTCAATGGCTCATATTTCTCCCTCATACAAGTTTTATCTACTCATACAAACAAATCCAACAGTCCAGATACCAATTACAACTTTCCATAATAAGCTAACATCGCATTAATGAAGCCATATCAAGTGACAGATTTCCGGGTAAAAAAAAAAGCGGCAATTTTTTACGGCAAATTGACACTCCTGCTTGCGGCGTTTTACGGCGACTACGATTCACTCTGGTTCTTCATCTTGGTAACTTAATTCATTGATCCAAACAGCAAATTGACACTCCTGTTTGCGGCGTTTTACAGCGACTACGATTCACTCTGGTTTTTCATCTTGGCAACTTAATTAATTGATCTCTCGGCTTTGTGGTTGATTTGGGTTTTTTTTTTTAAACTGTATTTTAGGGTTTTGTTGATTTGGTTTCGTTTTTTTTTTTTTTTGAACTGTATTTGGTTTCGTTTGGTTGGTTCGCAATTGCAAGGAGGGAGTTGGTTGGTTGATTGGGGTAAGCCTCATTTATTACTTGCAGAGTTGCAGTATACAATCCCACGAGGCGAGAAATTTTTTTCCCACTGGCCAACCAAGAAATAATGATTATTGTGTTCCACTGGCCAAAACTTTTTTTAATATTCGATCCCATATATTCAGCTTATTGTGTTCTTTTGTCATGATCATCCTGAATTGTTGTCCATTTATAACCTTTTTCTAAACTTTATTATTTATATACCTTCAACACACATGTAGACACACTCTCCTTCATAAGGTAGGCGGTGAGGTTCGAAGCGGGTTAAATTGTTAAACTGTATTAGAAATTTTTTTACCTGGTATTTACTGGAATTCCATAAGCAAATTAATAGTTCTTTGTAGCTAGCTTAAATGTATAGTTGGAGGAGTGCCATAAGCACGGGTAATTCTTTTTCGTGCCACTAAGAAGAGGATCACATACTACATACTAATGTTCGAGTCATTAGCTAGCAAGTGCCATAGGCACGGACAATTCCAACCGGGGTGCGTAGT
This sequence comes from Rhododendron griersonianum, assembly GCA_018127125.1. Classification (NCBI taxonomy): domain Eukaryota; kingdom Viridiplantae; phylum Streptophyta; class Magnoliopsida; order Ericales; family Ericaceae; genus Rhododendron; species Rhododendron griersonianum. Next base: position 50,072,423 of record CM030789.1, on the reverse strand, counting down.
GCCGTAGGCACGGGCAAGCACTAGTAAATCAATATACAAGAATGCCCTTTATACACCCCCCCCCCCCCCCATCTACACTAGATCTTTTTCCTCCCTCCCTCTCCACCATTGATCTCTCTTCTCCCTCTCTACACCTCTGCACCTCTACACCACCAGAAAACCTTAAACCCATTTATCCTCCCCCTCCTACCCCTACCCCGGAATTACCCCCTCTCACCCTCCACTCACCACCACCACCTCCTCCTCCCCTCGCAGGAGAAGCAGGTAGAACTACGTACGAAATCGAACGAAGTAGTACGGTTTCGAACCAGGTACAACGAACTCGATTGGAGATGCTTCTGTCATCGATTGGAGATGGAGTTGGGTGGGATGGGTGGAGATTCAATGGAAACGGGGGTGGTCACTGGTGTGGGCGGCGATGGTGATGGTCATCCATCTAGATCGACAGAAATAGAGAGATAGAGAGAAGTGTTGTTGTTTTGTTCTATGTTGTGTTTTCCTTTTTACCGTGTTTTTAAAGCCAGGGGTACCTTGGTCTTTTTCTTTGACTCCGTCCAATTTTTTAACGAAAATGAGGGGAGGGGTGAAGGTGCTCGAATTTGATAGTTAAGAGGGTGTAATTGGGGAGTTTTAAACTTAAGGGGGTGAAGTTGCCAAAAAGTGATAGTGTAGGGGGTGCTCTTGTAATTAAGCCTATTCAATTCATTGATCTTATGTCACCCCCACGTGTTGACTCCATTCTCTCAAAAAAATATATATATATATTTTGGTAGCTCCTTTTTTGAAATTTTACAAGAGATAATTTTGGGTCTGAAAAGGAAAAAAAAATTATGAACAAAAAAAAAAAAGTTAAGTAGAAACGAAACAAGTACCAAACATTTGTTCTTTTTTCTTTTCTTTTTTTTTTTTTTGGTCTAAGTGTCGTCTTATATGTGTTTTTTTCAACATCAGTCCATATTTGTATACTTTTTTTATTCCTCTTATCAACACAAGTTATTTGTTCCAAAAGTTTTGACTTAAAACTAAGTAAAAAGTAAAAAAAAAAAAACCAAAAAAATTATTAGAAAAGTTAAGAATGGAGCTGTAGTAGTGTTCTTGAGACACTGTTATGTAGTACTCCAGCCTCTCTTTCACTACGGATGGATTGAGGAGGGGATAAGTTCAAGTGCCGCCCTACCAAAGTTTTGGAATTGCTTTAGAAATTGTTGTACTTCTTCGTTTCAACTTCACAATTATGTAGGTTCGTCCACTCAATTTCTTCTAAAACAATTTTAACACCCGGCCATTGAAAATATTTTTTTGAAAAATTCGATAATTCTCCTCCTAAGATTGTACGCATCTGTGAAAACTTTAAAACTAGATTCAATATTGTATCTTTTCAAGGCTGCTGATTTTGCCACTTCCTTTTTTGTTAACGCCACTCCCTTTCAAGTGTATTTTTGGTGTAAAAATACACTTGCAGGGGAGTGGCGTTGATAAAAAAGGAAGTGGCAAAATCATTTCCCCTTTTCAAATGGATATATATAGATGCACAAAATTATGCGCCTCTTGTTGGGAAAAATTCGGCATAAACAGAATTTCAAAAAACAATTCCATTGATAAGTACACAATTACAGAATACAAGTATTGGAACAAATTAAAACAAACGAGATACAAATAGAATTTTTTGAATCAGAATCGAGTCCTGTGGGATACCACAGTCTCCTTAAGAAAGATTCACCGCCTACCGAGGGTGTTGTAGGATTCGTCAGCGTTTTCCTCCCAAGGTTGGCTTGGCTAAACCACAAGCCTCCAGCACACCTCCGTCGACTGCCTTGACAAACCGACTACTGCCTACCTCTCTCTCACACAGAAATTAGAGTGACTTTGTGAATTCGTGGAATTCAGGTACCAATGGAGAACGAGATACTCCAATATATACACATCAAGTGACCTTGTGTAACCCCAGAATTGATTTCGGCCTTGAATATGCAGCCATGAATTTGGGAAAATCAATATACAAAACTGCCAGAATGAATTGTAGGTGTAAATGCTGCCATTAACCTCTATTCAAGGGGGTAATAACCAGCTGAAACTGCTGGAAAATTGTAGAGCCTTGTCCAGATTCAATGAACCAACAGAGGCCTTTCAGTTGCCTCGAGAGACCCTCTGAACGTCCCAAATATATATCATTCACCAAATCTGAAAATTTTCCAACAATACACCCCCCCCCCCCCCCCCCCCCCTAAATGAAACTGGCAGGCATATTGACGCAGAGTACAAAGCTAACCCGGAGAGAGAGATAACGGATAATCCTTGCATAGGATATGTGGCTTTTGGCTTGGAACTTTCTTTTGTGATAGCTTACCGGGTTTACTGGCAGACCAGTGTGCGGTCCCACTTTGAACTGTTTTGCCGCCGATGTAAATCGAGACAACAGACGTCACATAGGACTTCTCCTGACGTAGTTCAATTCTCACTGTTGGGTTCATTTTGTCCATGACACCCCTTCCTGGTTCTGCGAGTATTTTCTCAAGAATTTCGCCACGATTCTCATTGAAGCGGGCTCACTTTATACTAACTTAGGTGACCTTTCTATAAAAGGTATCCTGCTATACCCCGTCTGGCAACCCACCGCATATAAGTTATTAAAATCAATGCTTAACCTCTTCCCATTTGCAGGTATCACTGTTCTACACCATAGGAATGGGCAAGAGACCGAATCTCCTCAGTAATCGTTCTCAGCTACTCGTGAAAGATAGTCTCATTGAACCTAAATATTGGGATCTCCAATCAACTAGATTGGCTACCCCCACGGTAACTATAAGCGTAGTGGCTTTAGCTCCATTTCTTTCGATACTTGCTCAACTAGCTCTCGATTTCACCCTTTAGTTAGCGAATCAGCAATATTGTCCTTTGACCTCACATAGTCAATAGCGACAACCCCACATGAGAGCACTTTCCTAATGATATTATGTCTACGACGAATATGTCTAGACTTACCATTATACATATTACTCTGTGCTCTTCTTATTGCAGATTGACTGAAGCAATGGATACTAATCGCTAGCATAGATTTCGACCATCTTGGAATATCCTCCAGAAACTGGCGCCGACGGTTGATGTGGACACAATAATCGATGAGGGCGAAGGTGAGGTTTTCCGGCGTTTGTTTTCTTGCTGGCTTTTTTCCCGATTGGTTTCCAGTGGGTTCTCTCTTCGGTCTAGGTCTCCCCCAGATCCAGTGGGTGTGATAGGTGGGCGAATTACTTTCAAGTTTTTTCTGTTTTGGTGGTTTTTGTGAGGTTTTTGGAGTTTGAGACCTGTGGCCACCGTGGTTGAGTGGGCTAGTTTTGCTGCTGCCGTGCCTACCCATGCGCCGGAGTCTGTCGTGCCAGTGAAGACTTGCCCTGGAGTGGCGTCCTTGCTGTGATTGCGAAGGCGTGCCGGCGTTTCGTTGGTGTTGTTTTCCTCTCAAGAGATGGTCGGTGTGCCAGTTTGGGTTTCTGCTTCCGATTGACAATTTCATCTTGCGCTTACTTCGGGTTTGAGCTTTGGATCCTCTACTTCTGAGTCACAGACGAGATTCTCATACTGGCACTTAGTATGTAGGTTTGCTTCAACAGGGTGTCCTTGAGTCTGTAGCCTGTGTGCTTCTAGCAGTAACTCGTGTCTGTGATTTGGTAGTTTTGGTTCATTCCTATATATTGTGATGAAATCTTCTTCCTTCAGGTGATGAATGATTGCGTTGATCGAAAACAAAACAATTAAGAGTGTCTCTACCTTCAATTTTGTGCTCTCCTCTGTCCATTTTTGTTTGCTTTGTATGATAGAAGGTGCTATTTTTTACCTCCAAAATTAAGCTACTTTGTGAAATATATGAAATTTTTTGCACTTATCAAAAGATCTCAATGAGTACATTTTTAAAGAATTATTCTCGAAATCATTTTTTTTTTCGAGGTAAAAATGACTGAAATTTTATCTGAAGCACTAATGAGCCCAAGATGGGGTGAAATGCCAATCATACTAACAGACTCAACTTTTCATATGATGCAAACCAAAAAGGGAATGAGTAACAACTAGTGAGGATGATATATGATAATACTATTATTCAGTGCTTTTTTTTTGAACAACATATTTGATTGATATATGAGCAATTAATTAATCCTGAGTTGGATCTGTTTACTATGGAGATGAAGGGTAGTGCATGCCACAACATTGGCATCGGTCGAATGGACACCAAAGTAAAAGTACTCTTTCGGTATTGCTACACTTTGCTATACGGCACTATAAAAAATTCACAACTGTACCAACTGATTTTTGTTTGTTTAAAAATTCACAACTGTACCGACTGATTTTTGTTTGTTTTTATTTTTTATTTTTTTTGTTGTCAAAAGGCAGATTCCCATTGAGTATTATTTTTTATCTGACATCTTTCAATTATTTTATCGGGTGTTGTGACTGCTAATTGTTTTAAATTATCTTTGTCCACTTCACGGCTTCTACATGACTGCTATAGCTGGTTTAGGTACTCTAGCGCCGGAAATAATTTAAAAAAATTAGCAGTCAAGGCTGAGATATTGAGGTGAAATTTTAGGCATGAAACAGGAAATACTAGTTAAGGCTGTTAAGATATTGAGGTGAAACTTTATGGGCATACCTGAGATAAAGGTGAATTTATTAGACCAATTAGAGGATGACCTAGAGTATATAAAGTTCAAAACTGTATATGCTCAATAGACAAGCTATAAGGATGCATTCAGCTTTGCCGAGAGGCCTTTGGCCCAACGGCATTAGCAGTGCACTTAGGTGTCAAGAGGATTAGCAGTTCAATTCTTCTTCTAAGGTGTGCCCTTAAATTTAACTATTCCAACAATACTGACTTTCGCCAGTCAAAAAGAGAGAGGATGCATTCAGTTTGAGCAAGTCAAACTAAAAGGATTCAATTTTAACTAGTAATGGAGCAAACTTCTAGTGATCTTTTGTTTATTGATTATTTTGGAATTGATCATTTGCCTTGATGAGAAGAATCGGAAAATTTATAAGAATATAAAAACCGAAATGGAAAACGAAATGGAAAAAATACAGATAGTACAACACTAAGGACATCAAGACAACTTCGATCATTTTTGGTCTCAAGGGAACTGTTTTTGCTTTTGGTCGTAATGTTTTACTGTTTCGATTTCTCTCGTTAAGACCAATGATTAATTCAAAACTTAACGCAAATTCAACAAAAACTAAGAAAAATCAAACAGAAATATCGAGATCCAAATTTTGAATTAGTTTCGCCAAAGTTGCTAAATGTTGTACCAGGTGCACAAGACTGTAAATCTACAACGGGGTATGAGAGCAATCTTAACATCAAATAAGTTCTACAACAAAAAAAGAAGCCAAGTTTAACATAATCATAGTTCTTTTACTCAACTACTATTCCTCTGATCTCAAGGTTGTCCAGAACTTTGGGTCTTCTGTAATTCTTCAGCAAGAGAGAGCAGCAAACAACACTTACCGAAGAAGCGGCCATTGCAGCTCCAGCAATCCACGGCGGTAACCGAAATCTAGTGGATGGAAAAAGGACTCCGGCAGCAATTGGGATGCCGATGAGATTATAACCCAGAGCCCAAATGTAGTTGAGACGTATCCTCGAAAAGGTTTTCCTTGAAAGGTCAATGGCCGTTATCACGTCCTCCAAGTAGCTCTTCATAAGAACTATGTCAGCTGCCTCAATAGCAATGTCTGTTCCAGCACCAATTGCCATTCCAACATCTGCAGCTACGAGTGCCGGGGAGTCATTGATTCCATCTCCCACCATTGCCACGACGTAGCCTGCAGCCTGTGCATTGAAGACGTATGATCATAGCATGTAAATAATGGGATTGCTAAATTTGTGTGTAGCTAGAACATGGCAATGTAGAAGTGCCGAGATTATGAAAACTGATATTCCCTCTGCCCCATTTATTTCTCCATTTTTACTATTCTGGACATCTCAAAATAATCTTCTGTAATGAATTTATTCTGAACTATGTCTTCAAGAATTTTAATTGAGACTTCTGATTAGTGGACAATATCTTGAATTTTTTTTCCAGGGAAATACATTATTTATTTTTCCCAGTTAAAGGGCAGATTGCGAATAAAAAATAGGAACAGAGGGAGTAAAAGAGGTTGTCAACCAATCTATGATGACTAATCAAGGACGAATAGACCGGATAAGTCATGGCATGGATACATGCAAGAGGTTTTAGGATGAACAAGCATGAAGTGATAATATAGGGTCGAAGCCTATTCGAATTGCTACCTGTAATTCCTTTACTTTCTCTGCTTTATGCTCGGGCTTGGCTTCTGCGATGACAGTGTCAATTCCAACTTCCTTGGCAATTGAATTGGCTGTTCCCCAATTATCACCGGTCACCATTATACTTCTGACTTTCATTGACTTGAGAATGGAAATGACTTCACCAGCACTGGGCTTCAAGGGATCAGAAATGGCAAGGACTCCAACTAGCTCCCTATCTACGGCTACAAGAACCCCAGTTTGAGCCAAACCTTCAGTTTCCGCGAGCATTTCTTCAGCATCAACTGGGATGACAATGTTTTCTTCCAACATCAAGCTCTTGTTTCCTACAATCAGTTCCATGTTCCTAACAATGGCCTTCACTCCATGGCCGGTTATGGATTTGAAGTCTTTAGCTTCTGGCCAGGCAGGATTCTCCTCATCTTCTCGGAATTTCTTGGCATACTCAACAATGGCCTTGGCCAAAGGATGCTCACTGTTCACCTTAAAAAAATACCCAGCATTGTGAGGAGTCCTTCTTTGTCAGGAAATTTCGAAGAATACAAAAAATCAAGGGGCATCTTGAAATTAAATGAAACTTAAATCACCGGTTGATACCTCAGCTGCAGCAACCAGTTCATAGAATTCTCGAAGCACCATGTTTTTTAAGAGCCTTGTGTTAACAACTACTGGCTTGCCTGTGGTGAGAGTCCCTGTCTTGTCGAAGACAATGCAGTTCACCTACAAAAAACCATACGCATCAAGATTCTAGTATCGCTACATAAACTAGATTTGAAGGGTGTTTTTTCCAATTTGATCAGCAATACATGTCAGACTTTTAAGGTAATAAACATGAGTAAAATTTTTATGAAGTGCAGTTTCTAAAGAAGAAAACTGATTTCTCAAGCTACCTTGTGTGCACTTTCTAGTGCTTGGCCCCCTTTAATTAGGACACCTTGGGAAGCACCAACACCAGTACCAACCATAACAGCAGTGGGAGTGGCCAAGCCTAGAGCACATGGACATGCAATGACCATAACAGAGATGCCAAACTGCAGCGCAAGCTCGAAGATATCCATGGAGGCAGGTATCCAAGATGTCGGGTAGCCATGAAATGTCCCAGCTAAAAACCAGGCAAGGCAAGTGGAAAAAGATAGAATTATAACCTGCAAAGTATACTTAGAAAATGTTACCGAAGGCCAACAATGTAAAGAACTATTATTCGTTTGCTAACTCCGTGTCTCTATCCAGCAGATCTAGAGATTGAATCTTCATTGGCAAACTAATACAGTAAAGTTCCCCCAAGAATACTTAGAGGACAGTCCTATTTCCGAAACGTGTCTCTATCCAGCATTCGCACCTTGAAGGGAAGTAGGGCAGTAAGAAAATTTCTCTACACTGACAAATTTCAATGTACATAGTTTCCCTTGCATCGAATAAGTTCCGAATATTGGATTAGGAAGAAATTTACTGGGAAAAAAACAGATCAGGTGCACTTACAAGAGGCACAAAATATTTGGAAATGCGATCAGCAAATTTCTGCACCGGAGCTTTAGCCATCTGTGCTGATTCCACGAGCCGAACAATTTGGGAAAGAGCACTCTCCGATCCAACTCGAGTTGCCTTTATATGTAACACACCATTCTCATTCACCGTGCCTCCAATGACCGTATCACCCTTCCTCTTTGCCACTGGCCGCGCTTCTCCTGTAATCATGCTCTCGTTTACATGGCTTTGCCCCCATATGACATAACCATCTGAAGCCACTTTCGCACCTGGAATAATTTTAATCAGGTCGTTCTTTTGTATCAACCGACTATCCATTTCTTCTTCACCTATTACATTTCCTTCTTTATCAAGGGTTAACAATATAGCCGCCTCGGGACACAGCTCCATAAGCTTTGCGATGGCCTCAGACGTCTTACCTTTGGCCAAAACCTCCAAATACTTCCCAAGCAAAATAAAAGAAATGAGCATCGCGCTAGTCTCAAAGAAATCCGTGGATTTGAAATATGGAGAAGTTGCGGCTCTCGTTACAGAGTACACTGAATAGAAGTAGGCCGCGTTTGTTCCCAACATAATCAAAACATCCATGTTGGCGGAGCCATGACGTAATGCATTGTAAGAACCAACGTAGAATCGACGACCAATAACAAACTGAACAGGGGTAGCTAGGATCCACCTTATAAGCTCCCCCACAGTAAGCATATTCACCACTTTAGTATCCATTGCCTGCTTGAGTCCAGGGATGTACATAAAGACCATAGAAGTTAAGAAAACTGGAATTGTAAACACTGTGCTCCACAGAAAGGATCTATAGTACTGTTTTATTTCCTCCTTTCTATGGGATTCTCTTCCTCCTCCTTCGGGGAAAAACATTGCTTTAAAACGCCCAGATTCTGTTGACTCGATGACTTTGATCAAATCTCTAGGTCCTGTCGAATCTGTTCTGTAAGAAATGGAAAATTTATAGAGCTCAGGGTCAATGTCTACCTCTTGAACACCTGGGAGTGCTTGAAGCGAACTTTCAATCATTCTCATCGAATGACTATTCCATTTTCCTTCAACTTTTAGCTGTATTTTGCTAGTATTTTCTCCCGTACTTGTCAAAATGGCTTCGAACCCAGAGTCTTCTACGGCTTCTAATAGCTTATCGTAGCTGACAACCTTCGGATCATACCGGATTTCTGCTTCTTCGGTTGCCAGTGCAACTTGGGCTTTTTGAACACCAGGTACTGCTTGCAAAGCAGATTCAACAGTTGTAGAACAAGAAGTACAAGTCATGCCCTTTATCTGTATCCGACATACATTGGTGGATTTCTCGTTTGTCTCATCTTCTACCAACGTTGCCTGAAATCCTACATCTTCAATGGTCTCTCGAATTGTTTCCGTCTGGAGAAGAATAACAAATTCTTACTACATGTGAAACCATGGGAATGCAGAAAGAAAGTATATATGACATGAAACAGCATTGCAAAAAGCTAGAAAAATGTTTCAGAACACAAATGAAATTACTAGTACTCTCTCCTTTGATTATTTGCTGACTAACTTACAAGTATTCACAAAATCGCTAATATTTACATCGAGATGCTTCCAAGAACAAACTCGAAATATTCATGCAAACGTACTTATATTACACATGCACATGTAGTAGTAAAATGGGCCATGAGTCCATCCAAAACTCAACCAATACGCACCTAAAAACGAACGAGAAATCCTACTAGGGTCGTTAAATGAACCAAACTGCTCGCGGTTAAAAATCAATCTTTTTTTTTTTTTGAAAGGCAGATCTTCTGTTAGAGATCCTACTGGATCAGAGAACAGAGCTTACTAGGGAGATTACATGGGGAGATATGGGCTACACAAGCTTTCCTACTACAACTAGCAATCCAGTTAGCAAATCTATTAGCCGTTCGATTACACCAAGTAAATTTAAAATCAAAGTTCACAGAGAGAAAGAATCTCATCAAGTAAAGCTTGAATAGTTCAGATCTTTTGATCCCAATTATGCTGCAGCATCTTGATTAAAGGTTCGCTGTCAGATTCAAAGAACTTGGATAGTCCATGCTTCAGGCGCTAGAGCTGAGGAGACTTAGATTATTTGGCTCCATAAGATAACAACCCACTAGAGCTCAATTCACCCGTTAAAAGTTCGTTCAAGATTGATTTGACTAATTAATAAACAAATCAATCTCGAACCCATTTTTTGAAACTTGTTATGTTTCCAAAACCGATCTTGAACAAATTCATCGGTCGGCTCGTTGTAGCCGATTATACTACTGCTGTGTGAGGGTGTAAGACAGTGCGTAAGTGGGTGTGGTTCTGACATTTTTGATAGACCTCTTACCACCGATACCAGGTAATCATCAGGCCTAAGCCTGTAGCAACTGGGTAATGACCTTGGTCTGCCCTCGAGATTCGAACCTTAATTTTTCTTTGTTGCAACCAAAAGAAACTCAATTTTCAAACCCTAAACATAGGTCAAGCATTTCTAATTCCTAATTTCAAATCCTCGAAACAAGAAATGCCATAATTTTTGGTCGGTCACGTAATTGAACAACATCAAACAAACAAACACAACAAATACGTAGTATTTCCAACAATCAAATTAGGGATACAACACTCTACCACAATACCAACTACACCCGCTCAGAGCCGGCCCTAAGCTAAAGCTCAAGGTGTGGTCGCTTTAGGGCTCTGAAAATTTACAACTCTTAGGAGCCCCTCATACTTTGATACCCCTTGTAATAGTCCAATAACAATGTCTCACGCTTTCGCTTAAATCAGGGCCGACCCTACACCTACCTACATGGCACTGCATGATTGACAATAGGATAACAACCACTTGAAACTACTTTGCAACCATCCATTATGCAGTGCAACGTATGCGGGTGTGGGTGGTGGTGTGGTGGAGTGGTGTGTCCCTAGGATTAACGTAAATCCAATCTCCTTACCATACACTTGCATGTATATATCATATATAGAAGAAGAGCGATTATCAATTTATTCTTAAAGCAAGGGCGCCTCTAGAATATTACTTCAGCGGTTACAAAAATGTATTAAAAACAAAATTTATAGGCAAAACTCTATACTAAATTAAGATATTTTTTTGGTTTGAAAATTTATCGGCCTGAGCTATGTTATCTATATATTCACAAATCAACTTTGGCTTAATAGGAATGATTACTTTGGCAGGTGGAGACAATATTAAGAAAAATTAGATTATACACACACAAAAAAATATACTGTATATAATTTTAGTGTATTTTTTGAAACCCTCAACCACTAGTGGAGCTTCAGGACAGGGGTTATTAATAAGCAACGATCTTTGCTTTAACTTCACGTCAACTTTTGGTGATTAATCTTCCATTCCGACGACGTGAGAAATCAAAAAAAATACAAATTTTTTCGTTTCAGTGATCGACTTTGCTTTCTCCTATTTTTTTCTTTTTTAAATTTATCATAAAGCTTACGAGTGATTAATCAAAAAATTTAACGCAACTTATTGAATGTGCGTTAAGTTTTTTGATTAATCTCTCATAAACTTTACGAGAAATCTAAAAAGAAAAAATAAAAATACGGGAAAAAAAAAATTCCAAAGTGAAAATTTAGGCCAACTGGAGAGCTATATATCCTATCAACTTACGTTAACGAAGCTGGAGTAGAACATGACATGCGCTCTGTTATTCAGCACGTCAACCACCGCTTGTTTGATCCCCGGCAGCCGCTTGACGGCCTTCTCGACGGACCCGGCGCAGGCCGAACACGTCATCCCGACCACCGAAAACAGCGCCGTCGACTCCGACCCTTCCATATTCTTCTCCTCTTCCGAAGACAGCGCCCCCTTCGGGTACTTGGGCATCGACGGGTAGTGCGGCTGAGGCGACAGGTCTCCTCCTCCTCTACTACTCTCGCTCCTCATGCACGCTAGTGAGAGAAACTGCGCCGCCATGTTTACGCCGCCGCTCTCTCTCTCTCCTCTCTCTCTCTCAAGGAGACTAGGAGTCTTGGAAGGGAAAGGAGCGTCCCCTGGAATCTGCTCCCCCTGCGTCGTGTCGTATATGTAGGTGAGTTCGTTGGAAACAGTGAAAGAAAAGTGGCAGCGGGAATTATATAATTGACAAGTGATTCAATTCATGATATTAGTATATGTCAACTTCATGTAGGCCTTGTTATTTTTTAAGTATTTATTTCTCATTTTTTAAAATAGGTCATTTTATCACAATATATATCTTTAATTCAAAAAATAAGTACTCCATTCGTCCCAAATTCTTGGTCCTCTACGGTTTTACGTGCAATTTTCAATGGCCTATATCTCTCAATATATATTGTTTGTTATATTTTTGAAAATATTGTTTTATAGAAATAATTGAAATCTATCAAACAAAATCCATATTGCATATTTTAAACAATATACATTGAAAGATATAAGCTATTGAAAATTGCACATAAAATCGTAGAGGACCAAGAACTTGGGACGGAGGGAGTATTTATTTGATTTCCTTAGCGGAAAGGGGCCGTAGGCTCCATTCTCCTTTTTTTTCCCATTTTTTTTGTATTTTCTTTGCCTTTTTAAAATTTTTGCTAGATTCGCGATATAATTTTGGACCTAAAATGTAGGGAAAAAATTATGGAAAAAACATAAAAAAAAGTTGAGTAAAAACGAAAAAAGTACCAAATAGTTGTCTTTTTTGTCTAAAGTGTCATTTTATATGAGTTTTTTTCAACATCAATTTACATTTTTATACTTTTCTGATTCCACTTGTTTACACAAATGATTCGTACGTTCCAAAAATTTCGACCTAAAACTAAGCAAATAGTTGCAAAAAGTAAAAAAAAAAAACCGGAAAAAGTACTAGACAAAAAAGTTATGAAGAATGAAGCCATAGTGTTCCTGTGACACCATCACATAGTACTCCCGCCTCTCTTTCTCTAAGGATGGACCGAGGAGCGGATAAGTTCAAGCGCCGCACGCCCTATCAAAGTTTTAGAATTGCTTTAGAAATTATAAACGTCACGACTCACAATATGTAGGTTCGTCCGTCCATCCAATGTCTTCTAAAACAATTTAACACCCGGCCATCCAAGATATTTTTTGAAAATTTCGATAATCCTCCTCCTGAGAATGTACTTATCTATGAAAACGTATCTTTTGAAATGGATATAGATACAACAAATTATACACATCTCTAATCATATCTTTGTAAATGAATAGGTTAATCGGTTAGGAATCAATATCGCCCTTGATATGTGAAAAAATAAATTAAGTTTCACTCACTGTACATTGAAATTCTACGCCCGTCCTCATCTTTCATCACACAATCTTGTGGGGTCAAAGATTTGGAGTATTTAGCCGTTCAAAAAAAGATTTGGAGTATTATATTAAAAAATCATTCAATGCGTTTAGGGCGCACTGTTATGCAGTGCTCCTAGAACACTGCCACCTCGAGGCCACTTTTTACTACACAATCTTGTGGGGGTCTTTGTGAGGTCTGAGACTAAACGTCCACAAGATCGTATGGTGGATGAAAGGTCTAGTGTAACGATCCGTCCCAGCTGATCTGCTAATCATTCGCCTTATCACGTGGCTCAAAAAGTTAACCTCACGTTACACAGTACCTGGTTAACGTTTCCAGCAACCTGATGGTCACGGTGTGGCACTTAGTTCTGTGCAGCATAATCAATGTGCTCGTACCAGATTCTAAAGGTGGCCTCATCATGTAGATCAGGGTTGTGCTCTGATACCAACTATAACAACCCGCCCTAGCAGACTTGCTAATCATTCGCCTAACCACGTGACTCAAAAGATTAATCTCAAGTTACACAGTAGCTGGTGAGCTCCTTATAAATCTTTTCCTTTTTGGCCGATGTGGGACATTACATCTAGGCATCATGTGGCCACTGAATAGTTAGGTTATATTGGAGTTCAATCGCTAATTGACTTCTTTTGAATTTTTGTATGTGCTCTTACGGGTCATTTGGCTGGCATGCAGATAAAGGTTTTCGCGAGATAAGAAAGTAAGGTGGATTAATTAAGTAGGAAAGATTAGTTTGTTTGTTTTTTTATCAAGAAGGATGAGAATTTTATTAATCTGCGAAGCTAAAACGTCTAAACATCAGACAAAGAGGAATCCAATGAGGACAATACGGAATTCCACACACGAGACAAACCATGAGAAAAAGCTTTCTTAGCACCATCATGTGGAGCCTGATTACACGTACGTCTAACAAAACCAAATGTACAAGAAACAAACCAATCCTTGAGAATAGAGCAGTCTTGTACCATAACCGAAACATTACTGGGAAGGTTATTGGAAGCTAAGCAATTCTTGATTATAACCTCTGCATCCCTTCGGAGAACGGAGAGCACGACCCAATTCTAAGCCCTTGCGCGCCCTATCAACTTTTGATGGTAGGATAGTAGCCTACTATGGTGGTGACGGGTGACGGAGAATTAGGGTTCGATTCCGGAGAGGGAGGCTTGATCGAGAAACGGCTCGCATAAGTTGTCAAAAGTGCATAATAGGTTTTCGAAACGAACTATGACCCATATCATTTCTGTTGAGTTGAGGGGACCGGGGATCCTGCAGGGAGAGAACCCTGCAGGTCGTGCAGTTCTGACCCAAAACGGCGCCGTTTTGGGGCGCAAGGGGGGAAACCAATTAAAGCCCAAAACGACGCCGTTTTGGCCCTTCAAAACTCAAAACCCTTCTCAAAGAAAACACGATGGAGCTTTCAGTCCAGAGAAGCGATTAACACGATGAAGCTTTCACGCGATGGACTCCTCTCACCACCCTCCACGTCGGCGACCTGTGGCTCCGGTGAAAAGCCCACCGACGCCACCATCCACGCTTGCCGACCCACCAAGGTTCTCTCTGTCTCTGTGTGTCTTCTGGACTTGAGAATTTGTGGGATTTGGTGGTTCGAGCCCTAAAAAATTAGAGCCTCAATGCGATTCGTGCGGTGCTCGAGAGCCTCGAGGACCAGCTCGAGTTCTTCCACGTGAGTGAGTTTTAATTTTTCTGTAATTTGGTAGCTCGATTTCTAGGGTTTCGTTTTTTGTGCGTGTTTGGTTGCTGAGAAAGGGAGCTAGCGTTAGAATTCGAGAAACATGGAACCTCTTTGCAGAAAAGGCTTGTGAATGTTTAGAACTTTGGTCGGAATTGGCATGCTAGGCTTGTGAATTTGAATAGCATTCTTTGTTTCATATGCTAATTATCTGGGTATTCAAGAAATGTTAGATTAGGGTTTATCGATATTGTTTGTTTCTTGGATTTGGGTTTTCTTGCTTTTGTGATTTTAACAGCTGGGTTCGAGTAATTAATGGATGCATTGGTCTGATTAAAGTTGATAACGTAGTGAATTGGAAATGGGAAATGCGTGGACTTGGGAGACCTTTCAGTTGTTTTGATGAAGGACGTATTTTTAATGGAGTCATGGTTTATATGCCGGTTTTTTTTAGGAAGGAGTTGTTTTGGTTGGCTTTTCTGCCAAGCTCTTTGAGCTATTTTAGCTATTTGAGCCATGGTGTATATCTAATGCTATATTTATGTATTCATAGATATATCTATAATGAGTGCACTTCCTTACTAGCAGGTGAAGCAGGAGTGGTGTGGAAATGGCCGGGATTGCGACAGAGGAGTCTTCTGTTGGAGGGAGTTCGAATGGGCAGCGATGCCACACATATCAGAGGTATAAACACAATGCATAAGAGGACCAAAACCATAACCTAGATGAAGTACACGTGAAATTAGTACCCTCTATTATCTTCTTTGTTGGCAGTTTCAAGTACATTTTTCATCCCGTCGTATTGTATTCCTGTGACCATGCCCGCCGAATTTGAGAAGGTGACCGTAACGAGACCATTAGACATCACCATTACTCAGGTAGTAATAAACTTGTTTGAGCTTGCCACCATCTGTGAAGCACGAATATTTCTATGTGAATGTTTAGCAATTTGAGGAACAAATATAAACTATGCTTCATTCATAGGTCACCATATAAGCATCATATGAGGAACACATATTGAAAAGACAGTGAAATGACAGTAGTTCTATTCATTCTTACCACTCTATGAGAACGTTTAACAATTTTGAAAGGATTCTATACAGACCTGGTACAGTCCAGTAATTTGTACTTGTCCATCTCTCTGTATTGATCAGCCTTAGTAAGTATGATTTTAGCTTATTTTCTCCAACTGTCTTCGCAAGGCTTTTCCCCTTAAGCATGTTGATGCATATCTATTTATCCATATAGCCGATATGTTTGTAATTACCTACTGAGTTGGTCATCCTGTTACAGCAATGTGAATTTATTAAACTAATCTCTTTGTAGTTCTTTGGTTGACAGCTAAATTGTTCCAAAGATGGGGATCATAGAAAGGATTAAAGAAATCGAAGCTGAGATGGCACGAACTCAGAAAAATGAAGCTGAGATGGCAAGAAATCGAAGCTGAGATGGAAGAACGTGATACATGAGTTACTTTGGGTTGCAGTGGTTCATAGTACACAAAGAGCGAGGATACGGACGATGTGGCCCTGGTAGACATGAATTGTGAAGACTTCAAGGAAGCAACCCCGTCAAGACTCGACATTGAAGCCACCTCCAAAGAAATGGTGTTGATGAAGCATTAGAGCGAATGCAAGTTTGAAGAAGGGCTTGAACACGCGATTGGGCGATCAGTGCTATAGTTCAAGAAGCATTTTACTGTTTTCATTTTGTATCTCTTTTGTCAATGTCAAGAAAGAGAAAAAACAAAAATCAAGTACCAAGATGATTATGTCGAAGATAACCCTATTGTAAAGACAATTTGGTAATATATGAATTCTGCTACTTTTTTGGTTTGGCTATTGATTGTGAATGGATTACCCTACGTGGGCTTATATGACTATTGTTGCGTTTCTGGTTTTGCTATTGTCTGTTGAGACGCTTGACGTCGGGCTAAGATGAAAAAACGGGGAGGTGCTGTCCAAATTTTTTTCAAAAGCTACAGTGTGTCTACAAGGTTCCCAAGGACACAGACAAAAAAAAAAAGAGGACACATAGACACGGACACAACATAGCAAGAATCCTTAGGCCGTGTGCCATATCCTCACCAAATTGCAATGAGAAAAAAAATGCAGAGTCGCAGAGACAACTCACCAAGTCATTCATAACATCACTGGAGCCCATGAACAAATAATTTCATATTCAAATTAAAAACCATAATACCAAAGTCTCAATCCACCAAAACGACATAACCATCATCCGTAACATCTAACACAATAAGTGTCTCCCAAAAAAGAAAGTCATTGCTAATTTAAATTTAGCCGCTCATTTGTCCTAACATTACTTCAAATTTTTTTGTGGGCACCCCGAATAACTGAACATTTCCCAAAAAGCTTCATTGTCCATGAAGTTGTTGCCTCCCCATGAAGAGTGACTTGTGGGATCAAATGACATCTCCTGAAAAAAGAATACAAAGAATAAGTTCAACTTTAAATAAGCATGCCTAAACAAAAAAACTTTCTCTTGAATATTCAAATGCAGACTCCACATTATAAACTAAAAAAAAGGCATCCAAATGGAACTGGTCGGTTTCTGGCATGATTAGAATAGAATTTAGTGTTGGGGAAATAAGAGCCCAAATGCACAAACAAATATCACCAAAAACACAGCCACAAACTGAGTAAAATAGCAGCAGAAACGCAGTAGTAACAGATCAAGCTTTCAGCACACTATCAAGCTACAAACATGCAGTTTTTCGGCACAAAACAGAGCAGACAAATACAGCAGTGATTCAAGCTTTAGTTTTTCTCTATCAGCCTTAGTTTTTCATTCATAGGTCACCATTTCAGCACACTATCAGCCTTAGTTTTTCCTTCACTTGATTCAAGCTTTACAAAGCCTTCTTTCACAACCACACTAGAGTACACACAAGGCCACTTTTTTCTCTTCTCTGTTTCTCACTCTCTGTCCACGTTTTTCTTCTTTTTTTTTCTTACTTACAAAAGAACAAAGACACACACTTCACTAATTACATATAGCCACTAGATATGTCTTCCAACTTGTATTTTCAGTGGTCACAGAACACGTTTAAGCTATTAACACAATTTAAACATACCTTAAGAGTTTGTGGATTATGTGATGCTTGGGAAGACGAAGCTATTGATTGGGAACCATCCTCGTAACTCACCATTTGTGGTATATAAACATCCTATCATCGAAAATATATTCACAAGTAAATCCAACAAATCATACAATACAAAAGTATACTTAAGCACAAATAAAAACAACTAACCGGTGGTTGCTTCAAAGATGAACCGTGCACAATTGTAGTAGTGGCAGCATGATCAATATGCTATGGAAAATCAAAATAGTTAGAACTACAATACAAAAGTAAAGCTGTCTACAAAAGTAAAGCTGTGTACATACAAAAGTAAAGGTTGCATAGTAGTTTTTTTTACCTCACTAAGGCGTGTAGTAGATTGTGAAGCAACTTTCTTCCTCTTTCTTCCTCTTTCATGCCAAGGTTTTAATCTTCTCGTACCCTTAATTTTTAACCCGTTTTTCTTCTTCAAACCTTTGACTTGTTCGAATTGAGGATCAACCTTCTCCAATTCTTCACTTTCCGCATCAGTGCATCCTTCCTCTTCCGCTCCAAGAAGTATATTGGCCACTTTTGCACACATGTATTCCAGCGTCTCTTCCACAAATTCATATGCTTCTTGAACTTCACATGACCGAGTTGCTAGCTTTACCATCTTTGGACAAATAATCCTAAAACGAGCCGCTTTTTGTAATTTAGGATCATTCTCATCCACTTTAGTTTTTTCCTTCTCCAATTCACAATCCTTTGCATCTAATCGCCAACGCCCTAATAGATACCTTTCGGGAATTTCGAAAACACCCATTCGATGAAGGCCCGAAAGTGCATGGCAACATAAAATTCCAAAACTTTCAAATTTGCGACAACTACAACATATATCTCGGCAAATAGTCTCCCCAAACTCGTCTGTTTCAACACTACCTTTCACCACATACTTCACTTTCTCTCTGTACTTACTAATAAAAAAATTGAATTGTCCTCCAAACTCAAGACACGGCTTGACCCCACAACGAAGTGAGGCGTCAACCTCATTATGGAACAAGTCAAACAGAGGAGGGGAGTACACTTGCGAAACCTGGATTAATATAGGACTCTCCTTCAACTTCGTTCTCTGGAACTTTTCCCTAGAATTGAATATGGCTTTACTTTCCTCGTACCGCTTCTCCAAAACTATTGTGTCCCACTGAGTAAAGAATTGAACAATGTTGAGATCAGATTTTAAACACTTCTTTAGTTTTGCATTTAGGCTCTCACTAAGTTGGGTGCTCCGCATTCCCGTGGTGAATGACCATTTCATGTATACATGCGCCCATTTCTCTTTAATTTCCCAAGTTTTTGCCATCCAAGTGTTATCTTTTAAATTGTATTTCTGAACCAAAGTTTCCCAAGCTTTCTTTAACTCATCGGGTTCCTCATACCCAAAAATACAAGCATTCAACTCCTTACCAAAGTCTGATTCTGCATTGAACAAGTGACCCAAATGCTTCAAAGCATTTTGATTGAGGTGAAAAGTACACAATCCATGAGAAACATCGGGCAGGACACTCTTAATTGCCTTGGCCATTGCAGCATCTTGGTCTGTGAAAATGGTAATCGGCTTTTTTCCAGACATAGCATGCAAGAAGGTCTTAAATAGCCACTCAAAGGATTCCACAGTTTCATCATATAATAGCGCCGCACCAAAAATGCAAGTCATTCTAAAATGGTTAAAGCCAGCAAAAAGAGCAAATGGCCGGTACTCTTTGTTTGTGCGGAATGTTGTGTCAAAGGATATAGCATCTCCAAAAAGGGCATAATCTGTAATCATCTCATGGTCAGCCCAAAAAATGTTGGTAATCATATCTTCTTTATCCAATTGAACCGCATAGTAGAAATACGGATTTTGAGCAGCTTGATTACGAAAATACCCCAACAAAGCCCCTGATTCACCAAACTTCAAGCTCCTTTGTCTTCTGGTTCGCAAATAATTTTTTTGGTCCTCCCGCGTGAACCCTAAGCATTCCTTTCCCCCTGCTTGGGCACTTAAGAGATCGTGCGATGCCTTAAGCGATAAACCAATATCAGCAGCAATATCGATATTTATAGCTTGAGCCTCACTTACCATTCTATGGGATTTCAGCAAATGAGAATGTTCAGGAAGGTGTAAAACATGGTTGTGGTTTTCTTCAAATTTTTTCACAACCCATTTCGACTTGTTTCGATTCAATGATACATACATGGATGCAAGGCAATTACTTCTCGTCTCTTTATGAGGTTGTTCTACGACTAGGCTCCGTTTATCTTTTTCCTTTTGTCCTTCCTTATTACATACAAACATTCGAGCAATCAAAATACCATCTATCTTGCTTAACGTACGCCAATGTCTTCTAACACAAAAACCACTAATCCTTGCATATTCATTGTAAAAATCAAATGCCTCTTGCTCTGATTCAAACTCCATTTTAACACATGGAAGATACCTCTTGTACAAATGCTCATTTTCTTTGACATCCTCCTCACGCCCATCATCCTCCATTCTAACATCCAAAATATATAATATTCATCAAAAATAGCACTCGAATTAGAAGTAAAGACAACTAGTAGATAAATCTAATGCTTATATTCAAAAAAGAACATTGAACATTGAACCCAAGGAATAAAATACGAACACTTTTCATTAGTGTTCTTGGAATGAACAAATGAAGAACCCAAGAAATAAAATACAGGAAGTTTTTTTACGAACTTTTCTACAGTGGTCCCTTGAATGGGAACCATAGTAAGGTATTTTACAATTACATGGAACATTTCCTTCTATTACCCCAAGGCTAAAACCATCATAGTTTAACATGAATGTGGAACCAACTTTACTTTCGATTTCAGGGTTTTACTTTAACCCACAAACAGAAGAAAAGGAGTACTTTTTTTCAAAAGAGGTGGGTGATACTTTGTGACATCCAAATATTTTTCGGCTAGATCAAAATATTTGTAGGATTGGATACCATTCCAAGACAAAACCTTACCCTCTTTTCTCTAAAATCAAAGTTTTCTCCTGTAACAAAC
The DNA here is from genome assembly GCA_018127125.1 of Rhododendron griersonianum. NCBI lineage: Eukaryota > Viridiplantae > Streptophyta > Magnoliopsida > Ericales > Ericaceae > Rhododendron > Rhododendron griersonianum. The sequence continues at coordinate 50,051,547 of CM030789.1, read as the reverse complement.
AGTGTTCTGCAATACCTGGTGGGTGATGATTCCGGCAAGTTCTCCGTCGAATCCTCCGGCAATTCCGAAGGTGGTTGATCCTGCCAAAGAGGAATTGCAGTCACACCTTGTTGAGAGGAGTCCATCGCCATCGTTCACTGCCTCCTCTCCTTCACACAGAATTTGAGCGCGAAAAGGGGAAAGAGGAAAAAATTGGACTTCAAGGGCCAAAACGGCGTCGTTTTGGGCTTTAATTGGTTTCCCCCCTTGCGCCCCAAAACGGCGCCGTTTTGGGTCGGAACTGCACGACCTGCAGGGAGAGACCCTGCAGGATCCCCGGATCCGATGCATATATGAAATGAAGAAAGAAGATTATGTGCGCGTGTGAGAATTTTTTATTTATTTTTCAAATTTTGAAATTCTACCTTTTCAAAATCAGTTCAGAGTGTTTGTCAAAAAATTTAGATGATGGATTCTCGAATTATATAGATACTGAAAATTAAAGCTAAAAAAGAAATGAAACTCTCAAAATTTTCAAAAAATGAATGAAATTATCATAATCTCGCAGCTGTAACAAACATGCTTCTCAACTTCTACTAAAATCTTCAGCAGAATCTGAAGCTAAAATCTGTATCCACATATATCGCAAACACGGTCGTTATAAGGGATGAATTCGGGGCATTTAGAGCTGCCAGAGCAGTGCACTACGGCAACTTAACAAATCCAGTGGTGATAGAAGCTTTGGCAGTCATAGAGAGTCTTAAGGGTTGTTTGATATCTCATATTCAGCACTTAAAATTGAAATAATTAAGTAATAAGTGATTAAGTAGGTTTGATACCATATTTTATATTACTTAACAGATTAAGTGCCACTTAAAATATAGTGTAAAAAGTTAATAAAAATTAAGTAGAACTACTTAATTCTAGCTGAATTCTTATATGTTTGCATTCAACCACCACCACCATCAATCCACCAGCACCGTCGTCACTCAACCACCATCACTACTCCCTCCACTACCACCACCACCATCACTCAACCACCACCACCATCACTACTCCACTACCACGCTACCACTACCACAACCATCACTATTCCACTACCACACTACCACCACCACAACCACAACCATCACGATTCCACTATCACGCTACCACCACCACAACCATCATCACTCCACCAACACCGTCACCACCACCACCACCACCACTACTCCCTCCACTACCACCACTACGACGCTACCACCACCACCACCACTACTCCACTCCACTCCACTCCACTCCACTCCACCCCACCACCATCACTTCACCACCACAACCATTACCACCCACCACTCCACACCCACCACCACCACCACCACGCCACCACCATCACTCCACCACCACCACCACTACCACGCCACCACCATCACTACTACCACGCCACCGCCGCCACAACGCCACCATTGCACCACCATCATTTCACCGTCACTATCACACCACCACCCTCACCACTACCATTCCATCACCACCACCACCACCACAATCACCAAAATTAAAGAGAATTAGAACTAAAATTAATTCATTAATTTTAATTTAGTGTTCAATATGTTTATCAAACAACTTTTCAACTTAAAAAATTCAGCATTCAGCTTTCAGTACTTAATTTTTCAGCTTTCAGTTTTCAGTTTTATCAAACAGCCCATTATTCTTGCACAGGAGTTGGGTTTGAAGTTGGTTCATTTGGAAGGGGATTTGCAGCATGTGATCAATCTGATTCAAAGGCAAGTGGAAACAAGTTCAGAATTCTCACCGCTAATGTGAACAAGTAGCAGTTGTCTTTGGATGGATCGAAGGCTAGTTTTGTTCGGAGATGTGGCAATTCGGTGGCTCACGTAGTGGCCAAGAATGTTGTTAAAGGGAACGGGGTACGTACTTGGGAATTTTATATCCCCCTTGGCTTGCTTCCTCGATTCTAGAGGATGAGAGGCCTTTTTGATGTATTGGTCATTTGACCCCCTTATCATTAATAATTTCCTAATCTTTGACATAAAAAAAAAAAAAAACCGTGCTCGTTAGGCTCTACTTGGAACATAGGGAAATGAAAAGTAAAGGAAGGGGGAAAAAATCCATTGTTTTTTGTTTTTTTTTTCGGATAAGTTCCCTTCCATTGTTTGGTTTCCAAGGAAAGATAAGGGAATTTATAAAAAAACAAGTTCAATTTTCTCTCAAATTTCATTTTCAACTTTCATTCTAATATTTCTCTTCATTATTTCCTCTCCATATTCTAAACAAGAGTTTAAACGTCATCCTCCCCATGTCTTTATTTGTTTAAATGTTTAGTTTGAAAAAATTAATTATTTTCAAGAGAACATAGTCATAAGTCATAACATTTCTAGAGTTTTAACTTCATGTTGAACCCCTTGACTTTGAAATTAATGACGTTGATTTAATTTGAAAAAGAAAGGAGAAAAAATAAATTTGCATAGGATGTGACTCATTAAGTTCTTAAAAAATACAAATATTATGAGATAAGTAAAAGTGAACAAATAAATGGTGACGGACGAAATACGGAAAAAATGATAGATTCTGGTAAACGCCAAGATTCTTAGCCATTGAATTTGAAGCAATTTACTACTTTTGTTTTGAAGCAGAATCTTTCATTAGCCATTGAGAGAAAAATGTTAAAAATTGCTCCATGATTTACCATTTCGTCATTTGATTCTCCATCCAACTGTGAAACTGGCTCTCACCATGTTCGCAGTTGATTTCTTGATTTCTTGTTTGTTCGTTTAGATTGAATACTTTACTCTTTAGGACGGTTTTTTGACTTAAGTTGAGTACTTGGAGCAAAATTCCAATTCCATTTCGTCTAATTTGTGAAATAAGTATTAAATCTGTAACAATTATGAGAATTTTTGAAAATTGAGTAGGCTCAAATGACCGTATTTTTATAAATTTCCCTCCATTCTCATAGTACCTGTAATAGTTTTCTAAAATTTGTAAACTATAGAAATATTATTGTTTGCTTTTTTGAATTTTAGTTTTGGAAGAAGTGTTTCCAAAATGGGTGTTTCTTGGGAGGAGATAAATGGGAGAAGTATAAAAATTGAACTAAATGTATTTTGGTTTTTGGAGATCCATACCTAAAGGTAGGTTTATTTATATGTGTGTGTGTGTGTGTTTTTTGGAGATCCGTACGTATCTTAATTTATATCATTTTTATTTCAAGTTTTCCTCTCTTTTTTTAATCTTGTATTGGCTTAATAAGTTGACAATGTTAAGTTAGATCTTATCTACTTTGATTGTTCCTTTTTCATGGTATGTGTTTTGACAGTAAATGAGAAACTAGGAAAAAAAAAATTAATGGATCGAGGCTTAGCTATTGCAATGTCAAAGACATATTTTGTTAAGGATGTGACCTGCGAGCTGCACTTAATTGGTATGATAGTATATAAAAAATATATTAAATTTAGGGCCGGTAATTCCAGAATCTAAATTAAGTACTTATTTTTTAAGAAAGTAATTTTAAGCTAAAAAATAATGTGTTTACGCAAATAATTTTTCTAGCAATATGGATTTTGTTTGATAGATCTCATTGAGATCTTTTGAACAGTGTAAAAAAAATCAAAAATTATTTTTCATTTACATTATTTTTTAGTTTGAAAATGTGAAATAAGTACCTATTTTTTAAGAAGGTGTTCTGGAACGGGGTCTCATCCAAGGTATATATGTGTCACATATACAATTAAATGTGGGAAATGATTTTGCCACTCCTTTTTTTGTTAACGCCACTCCCCTGCAAGTGTATTTTTGCCAAAAATACACTTGCAGGGGAGTGGCGTTAACAAAAAAAGGAGTGGCAAAATCAGCAGCCTTAAATGTCAATTTCAATATCAAACATCTTAGGTTGTGTTTGGGATGGCAATTAAAGAAGTCCATTTTTTTTGTCCCCTCTGGTTATCTTCATACGATTCATAGCTAATAATGCTCCCTCATGATGCTTGTTATTCTGGTTTAATATATTTGAACTTCCGGTTGACCAAAAAAATAATAATAATGCTCCCTCAACAGTTACAACATGTAAAATTAATGTCAAAATGAAGAGCAAGTAAACACGGAAACATCTCTGGATCCGCCGGATCCATCATGAACCATATATATGCTCGTTCTCGCCGCAGGTCGGAGAATCAACACTAGAACATCGCCGGATCCGCTGCAGACGCCTTCACCTTTACCGTTAGGAAGCTGAAAAAACCGTCACCAAGACCGATCGAAATATTGTCCTTTTACTCCAGTAGTTTTCATTTTGTACACGTGAACGATAAGTAAATATGGTAGTTTGAACTGTGGGGAATTATTTGGGTCCCTTGTGTTCTTTGCGATCTTTGCCTGTCCTTCGTAAGTAGGGTGCCGTAGTTTGAACGGTGGGGAATTATTTGGGTCCCTTTTGTTCTTCGATGATATTCACGTATACGAATTTCATGAAAATCAGCATTCCAAACCTTGGGATCATTGGATAATTTGTCAGGTCATTAACTTTATGCCTCAAAATTGGTTGAGATGCGCGACAATTGGCTAACTTCATGCCTCAAAACTGGTTGAGATGCGCAACAGTTGGCTCGGATTATGAGAATTCCGGAATTATTCTTTTGTGATGATAACTTGTGATTTAAGCGCGATAGAGATAGTGATGAAGATCGATGATGATTCGTAATGACTGGGATTAAGATATATGGGACCAATTGGGCAACTTTAAAAAGTAGTAGTATACTATTGAATTTGGCTTGTCGTACGATCCAGTGATTGCAACCGTCGGATAGTGTTTTAGTGGTTCAAATTTGATTTCAATCTTTTACCGGTAATAAAAGACTTTTACTGGTAAAAGATTCAATAAATCTGAACCATTGATTGAACCGCAACTGCAGAGAAACCGGATCCTATATTATTTTATTGGTAATAAAAGACTTTTACCGGTAAAAGTATGTTTTTTCTTTAATCTTTACTATTTTATTTGGTTCATTGGTGGCTTTGCCTCCAAGTTACGTTGGTGGTGGGCCCGACGGTTGAAATGGGTTGAGTTTGGTTTTGGCACCAAAGACTCCAAAGGGCATGCATGCAGAGCTTCTTAATTCTCTCTCATTTAAACTAAAAGATTCAATTATAAAAATTAAAAAATTAAACTAAAGATTCTATATGCACAAAAACTTTTTAATTTCGTAACATTATTCTATATGTGCAAAAATATTTTGTTAAAGAAATGTTGCTGAGATATATGCATAAAAGAAAAATTCGTCAACGATTTGGCTGCGATCAACTGACATAACACATAGTAATATGTATGGTGTAAGGCAACAAAAATTAAGATGACAACAGCCATCGATTCATTCTTATAATATTTTGTATGACATAGAAAAAATATTGAGGCTTCCCTTTGTATTACATGAGAAGTTTTTGGGTGTCGGTGGTACCCTGTCGGCGATCCCAGCCATCTAAACGTGTTTTGGACGATCAGGATTTTAGAGAGAGGAAATAAATATGGGCCGTCCAAAACACGTTTGGACGGTCGTGGTACCCGCTTGGCACCCAAAAATTTCTCTTATTTCATGACTTATATTTTGTACTGTTCGATCGACCACTTATAAACTATGCATTGATAAAAGTTTATTGCACTAGTTTTAAGTTTATATTAACCAATTAACATCTTAAATTGCTTTACTATTTGTGTCTTATAACTATTTTTGACATATTACTAACCATTCTTTGAGAGATTTTTGTGGTTGTTTTCTTTCCAACTGAGAAGTGATATTGATAGTACTGGGTTTGAAATGCCTTTAACTATCGGAATCGTTTTCATTTTTAGTACATTGTTTTTAGTTACTAGACAACATTTTGATTCGTCTGGATGAGAGAAATAAAAAAAATGCCGAAATTGAATGTTCAAAAATAAGCTAAAAGAAACATAAAATTTACTCCAGTTTGTTATTAATCTGTAGTTAACATTGTTCAATTTTTTAATTGGTTTATGCTTCATAGCTCTCTCTCTCTCTCTCTCTCTCTCTCTCTCTCTCTCTCTCTCTCTCTCTCTCTCTCTCTCTCTCTCTCTCTCTCTCTCTCTCTCTCTCTCTCTCTCTCTCTCCCGAATCAAAAAGCAAAAGATTTTGGGAACTCAAAACTCAAACTGAAAGAAGTTAAAAAGAGATGCAAAAGAAGTCGATATAATGGAATTGTGCTATTTTAATTAATTTCAATTAGTCCAACAAATACAACAATGCTGAAGTAGTGCATTATAATTTGTTCTTACGCTGTTGCTTTAAAAAAAAGGAAATTAAAACGTCAAAATGGTATTCTTTTTCCCTAAACTATAATTGTGCATATAATCTTGCAGTATAAGTAGAGGTAACGTATGAAAATGTTTCAAGTAATAACGCCAAAAAAATCCAACACTCTTGAATTAGAAATTTAGAAGGGCCTTAGCTTCTAAGAAAAATAATGTTATATATATGTGTAGGGACGTAGGGTTAGAGTATCAATTCGACGTGGAAGACACTCCTATCTATGATCGATCATAAGCGATGATATATAAGATGACATTAGGTATGACAAATATCGTAATCAATGCTATACGCAGTGGCATTAGATATGAAAGTCTAATACCTAGGTTTGGGGTTTGCATAGATTTAGGATATTTGGTGTTTGATTGTTTGGGGGAATTGCCTATATTTTCGGTCGGAGTATTGATCGATGTTTATTGCTATACAGACACAAAGTCATCTGATTTATGTCGGTATTACAAAGCATTCATGCATGGGACCCACATAAACCAGACAATTCAAAAAAATATTTGTGTTCTCTGGATATTTGATTTTTAAGTGTTGTTTTTATTATTATTGGTCATCTAAATTGGATTATTTCAAAAGACATTCCTATGATATTTCTAGAGTACTACCTTTGACTTATACTTCTGGATATATATATACTATTGCATTAATATTATATATATGAAAACAGATTATTATCTCTCAGATCTTTTACTCTGATAACTTCAGGGATAGGAGAACCATAATTGTTTATTTGTTTTGCTTTAGTTAATAGATAGATATTTGTAGATGGTACAAAAATTAAAATAACAAGAAGTGGAGATTTATTAAAATGTCAAATGTTTCCCACCACTTAATTGGCTCAACTGAAGCTCTTCTCTTGACACTATCTTTGATTCTTTGCAATAAGGACCACCTCATTTTAATAAAATGAGGACCTCCCTTTTTCGATTGAATTTTGATGATCCGAGCCGCTCAATGTGTTCAGAACGTGATTTTAAGGGTACCTATGAGAAATCAGCAAAAAAAAAAGACCGGGAAGGGCTTCATCCGAGCAGTTTTTATTTATTTTTTATCGAACGGTTCAAATAAAAACTGCTCAAATCAAGCCCTTCCCGGTCATTTTTTTTTTGCCGATTTCTCACTGGTACCCTTAAAATCAAGTTCTGAACACATTGAGCGGCTCGGATCATCAAAATTCAATCGGGAAAGGGAAGAAATGGGGTAGTCCTCATTTTAGGTCCTCATTAGAAGATTAGTGTGTGTGTGTGTGTATATATATATATATAAATCTGCGTTGTATATATCTTTTTAAGATATGTTCAACTCAAATTTATTCAACTATGGAATAGCCAGTCATACGTCCAGGTTCTAATGTCAAATTCCGAGGTCTAGGTTGCCTTGAATTATGGTGCCCCTACATTACATACAAATTTGGAAAAATCAAGTAAATAAAGAAACAATCATTTGTCCAAGTTCTAATGTCTAATTCCGAGGTCTAGGGCTGCCTTGAATTATGGTTCCCCCTACATTACATACACATTTGAAATAATTAAGTAAATAAAGAAACAATCATTCATCCAGGTTCTAATGTCAAATTCCGAGGTCTAGGCCGCCTTGAATTATGGTGCCCCTACATTACATACACATTTGAAATAATTAAGTAGATAAAGAAACATATATTCAAGTCCAATTTATTCAACTATATGGAATATAGCCAGTCATATAAGTTTCGAAACAAAATCTATACAAGTGGGATAACAAAGTACTATGCTATTCTATTTTTTGCAAAACAAAAAAGTTCTGAACCCATATTTGTGGGGACAATATATAGAGATTAAAGCTAATTGTGCAAGCACCACCTAGTGCATGGGAGAGTGGGAGACCATATTCTCCTCCTATAATGAGTGAGATAATCTATGTACTCCTTTTTACCAAAAAATAATAATTATGTGTTCTCCACTCAAAGGAAATTGCAACGGTCCTCAACCTCCTCCGGATCCGGGGATGCTGCAAAGCAACTCTCTGTAGAGCGCTGCAGGGCGCATCCGGACCGTCTAAAAGTGTTTTCAACGTCCAGATTGAAAATAAATTCTTCCAAAGTTGTTGAAAGAGTTTGTTTTCCATCCGACCCATTAATTGTCGAGACAGACCTTGCAGAGTGCTTTGCAGCATCCCCGAATCCACCTCCTAGCTAGAGGAGTCTTAGTGCAGTTGGTCGTTTGTCATTTATGCTTGTACTAGTGCTAGCCCGTGCCTACGGCACTACGCATCCCGGTTGGAAGGGGATGGCAGTTGTGTGATTTAGGTGGGAGGATGCACTACATCCTTTGGATCAAATGAATCTAAGCCGTTCTAACAACTTATCCCCACATCCTTCTGTTTTATAATAGAGATGTGTGTGCGGAGGGAAAAGAATGCACCTCGAAGAAAGAGGAAAGGAAGACTGAAGTAAGGGGTGTAAATTTGGCCCGGTCCGGGCCCTAAACAATCGGGCTGACCTGGTCCAAGGTCATCGGCTCCCCAAAAAAATTGGGCCCTGCCCGGCCCAGAATTAAAATTTTAGGCCCAAGCCCAGTCCGAAGCCATAACATATCCGGGCTATTTAGGCCCTTTTTCCTTAGAAAAATTTCATTAATTTCTATCTAGGAGTAAAATGAACCTTTGAGCACAATTATTATTTAATTACTTTAAAATGAAGGGTATTTTTTTTACTTCATGAATCACATAAAAGAATTTATTGTGAGCATGACTTCAACACATTGTGCGTGGAATATAATTGAATAATTATTGTAAGCATAAAATTTGGAATAAAAATACTTCTTTCTGTTAAACAAAAGAGCAATGATACACCCAACGCCTCTCATCCACTGCACCACCGACCACACGCGCGCCGGGCCCACTCTGGCCACCGGATAGCTGATCTGAGCCGTCCAAAAATTCTAAAAAAAAACGAGTGGGCCTTTGCAAGAATCAACGGCATCCGGCGTGTAGTACCACAGCCCTCTATGGTGGCTCGCGGGCAAAACAAGAACCCAATTGAACAAGCTCATATTTGGCAATTCCAGTGAACCAAAACAATCAGTACTAACCCTGTTACAACGTTATAAGAAACGAAATGTCGAAAAACAGAAACATTTGGGATAAATTTTTCTTATTTTTTTGTTTCCGCGAAATACACCAGCAAAGAAAAACTTATAAATACCCAAAGGCAAGAGGAGATTCATTAACCTGCTAGATTAAATGATCAAACAGTCAAACTGATCAAGTAGTGTTGTGATTGCTAAAGAGGGAAAATGAGGCTCAAAAGGCCTTGAAGTTACAATAAGTTGCAAATCTCTTACATGTCTCACTTGGTTTTGACTAGAAACACATCAACTGCTAAAAGGATAATACGAATACAAAATAAGAGAGTTGAGAAAGCGCGAAACTCGATCATTCTTGATACAAAAGGCGTATCAAAGGCCCCTTGCAAGGCATATCAGAGCAAAAAAACCAACGAGTCTTGAATTATATGGCTCGTGATTTGACAATGTCGATGCTCATTTCGCTGGGATCTGTCGCCTGCAGTTCGACTTGAATCCCGTCGAGTTCTCTCTTGAATCTATCCTTGGAACTAGCATACACCATCTTATCCCTCACCCTTGATGTATCAGGAGCCCTGTTCCCGAAAAACCCGAAAAATAATTAGTATTCCTCAGTTGTGTCTAGTGTTCAAAAACAAATGAACTCTAGGCTATATTCTGTGTTCATTATACTGGGAGCTTCATACTTAGATTGCTTTCCCTTCATAAATACTAGTTTTCCCTTCATAAAATTAACTTGGACACTCTAGTAGGCATTGGGAGTGCAAACGAGCCAACTCGAGTCGAGTCAAGCCGAGCTGGGTTTTGTATTCTTCAAGCTTGGCTTGTTTGTAAATGAGGCGAGCCCGATTAATTTACAAAATGAGCCTCTTTTAACGAGCCGAGCTTTAAATTGTTGAGCTCGGCTCAGATACTAAAGGAGCCTGAAACTCGTGCTCGAACTGCTCGGTTAGTTTGCGGCCCTAGGCATGCCCACGGGGTTCCAACTTACATAGAATGAGAACCAAGGGTCATATAAATCCTCTAAGTCAATGCAAGCAATAATTAAGCCTAGCTTTTGACTCTTGAATCATTGATTTTATTGAGTGCATTTACAAGGTACGTACCATGCAATGAAGAATATTTTGCTTTTCTGGACATTCTCATCTGTGGTGAAGTCGAAGTCATAGACCGCGTAGCGGCACTTGTCGCTCGGGAGGGAGGCAGCAAAATCATCATAGCTCTCCTCGGGGTTCCCGAGCTTCTCGACCGTCACCCGTTGGTTCTCGATCTTGAACACGATGAACCGGTAGTTCCTCTTCGCTTTCAGCTCCAAAAACTTCAGCTTACACTGGTCGTCCACCGCCATTCCAGATGCAGCATTCGCCTTCCCCAAAAAGTTGCAATATCAGAAACGAGAAATTGGAAATGACAAAAGGAAAGGATCCTCCTCCCCAGCCGCCCCACAAGGACACTGGCCTGACCTGTCCAATGCCCTTGTGGGATCATTCTGAGACCACTTTGATGATCGAAATCGTTCACTTTTAAAAATTGTTTAGACCATCAACCAGGCCATAACTTATGTTCGTCGAAAATCGATTGAAATGTTTTTGAAACACATTTATGCTGATAAAAGTCTTTTAAATGAATTTTGAAACACTGAATCAAAACCTTTTTTTTTAACAACATAAATGTGTTTCGAAAATATATCGATCAATATCTAATGACCATGATTTTGACGTAATTGATAGTCTCGAGGAATTCTGAAAAGTAAACGATTCTGATTATCAAAACAGGCCCGCAAAGAGGATCCCCTCCAACCTTGGAAACCATCTAGAAAGAGACAAGCTGGGATAAATGACCAACAAAAAATGAGTACCACATTAAATATTTTGACACAGATTGTTCAAGCTCATGATTATCTCCACCAAATACAATTCATGGAATCTCAACTACCTCATCAAATAAAGTGTGGAAATTCTGGTGTAATTTTCACATGACAATGATACTTCCTTTATCCAGAAGCATATATAGTCATACCAACTATGTTTTCATATCCATCTTTCTGCACCAAGAGAGAGAGAGAGAGAGAGAGAGAGGGCATACCATGTTGTCCTCCAATGAGGGAGCAGAGAGATATGGGAAATGAGGGAAACAAAAGGGAAAGGGGGCTAAGGGGGGCCAAAAGAATGAATGAGAGACATGGGAGTGAAAAACAGAGAAAACAGATCCTTGATTTTTGGGGAGATAAAGAGAGAGAGGGGCAGGACTTGTATCGTTCCAATTTTATCGGATGTTTCCCGAAGGGACGAGAGAGGTGGGACTTGAGGAGAGGAGAGAATTTGTTGGACAAAATGATAGGTTAACAACATATTTTTTGTGCCTTTGGTTTTCAGTTAGCCTCCACAATTCACTAACTTGCCTCCACGTTGTGATGGCATGTCCAAACCCGAAACCTCCAAACTCACTTTTCCATTTTTGGCATGTTACGGGTACGAGTACACCGAGATTTTAGAAGTATCCGTGCTTCATGAATATACAAACAACTTTGGTTTGAATCTCTCGCCCATTACCATGATTCCTTTATGGTTAAGAACATTCTTTGCAATCTCACCTCTTTTGTAACAATAGACTCAACGAGTCAATGCCCCCATAATACTTATGTTACGAGGAGCGGAATCATAATTTTTTGAATTGTGAGATCAATATCTAGAAAAATACTAACTATAGTACTTAGTCTTTTTCGATATTTATTAATAATTGGAAAACGCTACTGACAACTCTTAAAACGGTGGTTATGGTGTAAAAAATGCTCAAAAGCTCATTTCAATAAGTAGATAAAGGTTTATAAATTGGCATAACTTTTACTAAAATAAGCTTTAAATTCTTTTCCATTGGGTATACTACTACGAGTATTATCAATGTCTATTGGGAGATTGCTTAATAAGGCCATACAATCAGAAGGGGCTGTCCTTATTTTTAGTGAGGGTACTTGGTGCTAAGACAATGATTAATGCTACTCCACTAGCTTTGAATATAAACCAAGCGGGTTGAAACTTTTGGATCGAGAGACGCTGTCAAGCGGGGTGCTTGGCAGCAGTGCCGAGCGGTTAATTCGGGAGATGCTGTCAAAAGTTTCATACTATCTGAATTGTGCTTGTTCACCCATTACTATCCGAGAACGGATTCTTTGTTATTGTTTGTGTTCCAATTTGCTTTTAACATGAGAAGAGCGGTGAATTGAAAGAATGTAAGTAAAAATCATGATGATGAAATCTTTAAAAAAAAATTAGGGCTTGTTTGTCTGGGGGGATTCGAGGTTGGGATTGAATATGTAATGTCGTGGATCTCAACTCTCCAGCGTTTTCTATCGCATTATGGACATAATTGCATATCTTTACAGAGCCTATATCCCGGGATATGAAATCAGAGGTGTCATGGAATTTTATATCCCCTCCATCAAGAACTACTTACAAATGTGACTGTATTTTCCTCTCCGATTTATCCTAATGTGACTTAGATGAGGATAAAATAGAAAATGCATGTTATAATCCCAACCAAAACAACCATTGGATTTCTTTTTTCTCCTCCATTTATATATCCCAAGGGAGATTATATCTTACTCTTAGGGCCCGTTTGGATGGGGTATAAAGGAGGGGATGAGTTATGTGGGGGTGATAAGGAGGTGGGGCCCACTCTTATCCTTGGTTTGGGAAGCATTTGGACAAGGGGTATAAAGGATGTAGGGGATTAGTTTATCCGGGCGTGGGGGTATTATTTATGGGTGGGTTTTGGGGTGTTATTAATTAATACCCCCGGATGAGACCAAAATAATACCCCTCCTCCTCCATTTCAATTACAAAAAAACTTTATCCCCCATTTTATCTTTCATCCGAACCAAATATTATTTTCTTCCGTCATTTTTTATACCTTATCCAAACCAATTACTATATTTTTATCCACCCTTTATAAAAATCACATCAATGTGGGTCCACCCTTTGTCACATTGCTGACTGCTGTTGGGAAAAGCTCACAAATCCTTCCAAGCTTCTAATTGTGGCAACAAGGTGTGAGTAGAGAGAGAAGGAAAGAGAAAGTCCACCACCCAAATATAGTAATGGCCCCCACTCCCCAGTGGATTCTGTTCTAAGAAAATTGGCTCCAGACATAGGGGGTGTTTGGGAGCCTACTTTTTGACTTTTTATTTTTAGCTTTTTAGCTTTTTGGCTTTTTGGATTATGGCGAAAATGTATTTGTGTATGGTAGAAGTGTTTGGGAGATATGTGCAGAATGTATTTTGAAACTATAGTAGTGTTTGGTAGATGAATGATGAAAATGAATTATGGATTGGTTTTTTACCAAGTTGTCCTTTGCCTTTATTATTGTGTTAAAAGGTGTAAAAATAATTATTATTTTTGCGTTTGGCCTTTATTATTGTGTAAAAAGATGTAAAAAAAAATAAAAAATCTTCGGATTGTCTCTCCCTCTCTGTACTACGTCAGCTCTCACAGGTGAGGAAGTAGATAAGAAGTGTTAAAGGTAGAGCAAAAGTGGTGATTATGTAATAATAGTATGGATATTTAGGTAATTGCACGGAAAATGGGAAAATGGGAAACCAAAAAGGACCTCCTGCCTTGATTCTCCATTTTTGCTTCTTTAAGAGAATCCGAGAATGGGTTTTGCAAAATGGGTTTTCAAAATGGGCTTGCCAAACACCCAAAATGGGAAAATGAGAATGCAAAAATGAAAAAATGGGGTTGCCAAACACCCCCATAAGGGTTTGTCGTTTGTCCGGTTGTTGGGTGGATTTACCCCTCACACAATCAATTAGGGTTTAATCTTTGTAGTTAGGCGGCAAAAAAAGTAATTTATTGTGAATTTCCTGATTTCGATGTGTATAACCTGTCTTAGACCGGACTAAAAAAAAAGAATAGTCATTTGTTAAGGTGCGCAAAAGCTGGTCCGAAAATTCCTGACCGTCGAGAAAAAAAAAAAAAAGAAGGGACCCAAGTGGAAGGGTTTGCTTTGTGCTCAAGGCTATGTTCTGGTTCTTGAAATCTTTTGAGAAATTTGATGCTCACACTTCAGCGCACATGCGTCCGTTCAAGCCGAATAAATAGAGTCAACTTTTTCGCTCCCTGCATCCAATGACCAGAAGACACGTACGCGAGCTGACCAACATAAGCTTCTCCAACAAACAGCCAAACAAAACCCAATTACCGACTTTGGCCCCGTTTCGGATTACCTTCATTTTCTAAAAGTTCTTTTTTCTAATTTTCAAACTCAAATATAATGAAAATGAAAATAATTTTTTGATTTTTTTGACACCGTATAAAAGATCTCAATGAGATATATCAAACAAGATCCATATTAATAGAAAAATTATTTTCGTAAACAAAATCCATATTTTAGTAAAAATTATCTTTACGTCTCATCGTCCGTCTCGATGAGGAGCAAAAAAAACAATATATATATATATATATTATCCAAAATTAAAAATGCGAAAAAACAATCTTTTTAGTTGTTTTTTATAAACATTTTTTCAACTTTTAGCTCTATTTTTAGTTGAGATAATACCAAAACTGTTTTTGTTAGTATCAAAACACCAACGCATAAAAGTCTTGTACACTGCACATAATGCAAGCCTTTCGTGCACTAAAATTTTGTCACCAACAAAAACAATTCTAGACGAGTCACTATCATTTTCCTATTTTTATATCTTCTCAAATTCTCTTGTCGAGCCCAATATGTGAGGTAAAGATAGTGGGGACACGAAAGTGATTATTGAGTGATGTTGAAGCATAGCCAACTGACAATTCCAAGCCCATTCATCTTTACGTAATTACGCGGGGTCTATATACTAATTAATTATAGACCCTACAAGATTTTGTGTTGATTAGCAACCCTCGAGTGCCACTTGGTCATGCTCCGGGAGCGCCCCATAACTTTGCGAGCAACTTTTAGGTATATCGGGGATATCAAGCCCCATGGTATCCCTTACAGTCCGTTTCTCATTTTTCGGTCATTTTTTTTTATCACATTTGGATGATCGGCTCCATTCATTTTGTAGAGTTCGGCGAGAACTATCTTTCAAAAATTTGTGTTCATCGGACTTTAATTGATACATGATCGGCACACGTGAAAATCGCAAAAAAAACTAAAACTGGGTTTTGATTCAGTGTGTTTTTGGACTCAGTTTTGGTTTTTTTTAATTTTATTTTCACGTGTGCCGATTATGTGTCAAAGAAAGTCCGATGAACATAATTTTTGGTGTGATTATGTTCCTCGTCAAACTCTACAAAATGAACGAAGCCGATCATCTAAATGTGATTGGAAATGGCCGAAAAATAAGAAACAGATCGAAAGGAATACTATGGGGCTTGATATCCATGGTATACCTAAAAGTTCTCTAACTTTGCATGGTCTTTGTTTGTTAACTATAAACTCTAGTTTCTTGTTAGGCTTAAATAATTTTGTTTTTCCAATCCTAAATTCAATGGATTCGATCTCATATTTCAGCTTTTCTTAGTAGTGAAATCAGTTGAATCCAGTATTACTATTAAATTTTTATTTTTCCCGAACAAAACAATCTGAAAAAAAACCGAAATAACCAAAAGGGGGACATTCACACGAGATAGAAAAAATGTTAGGGCTCGGCGAGTGAAATTGAAAGTATTCAAGGTAAAATAACACTGAGTAATGACTCTTTGACTCCCTCCAACCCATAACCAACGAGCGGTAAACGAGTCTAAAATTAGAGCTTGTTTGCATTCTATTAGGCCCCGTTCCAGAAACCTTCTTAAAAAATAAGCAGCTTATTTCACATTTTCAAACTCAAATATAATGTAAATAAAAAATATTTTTTTAATTTTTTTTGCACCGTATTAAAGATCCCAATGAGATCTATCAAACAAGATCCATAGTGATAGGAAAATTATTTACGTAAGAACATGATTTTTGAGCTTAAAATTGCCTTCTTAAAAAATAAGTACTTATTAAACGGAGCCTAACAACCAACGAGCAATAAAAGAGCCTAAAATTAGAGCTCGTTTGCATTCTACCCGCAGACTGCTGACTATTGTCCTGATGACTCCGGTCTTTGACTCCCTGCGTTCAATAAAAAACGGACACGTACCAAGCACACCAACACAAGCTCCTCCAATAATGCACCCAACCAAAACCCAATTTCAAATTTTTATCTTCCCACTAAAAGCAAACGTCCGTCCACCCTCCCCCGTCAACTCCAACCCATATCCCACCTGGCTAACGGAAACCGTCATCCCCCCCATTATATAGCATCATATACCCTAATTCCTC
The DNA here is from genome assembly GCA_018127125.1 of Rhododendron griersonianum. Classification (NCBI taxonomy): domain Eukaryota; kingdom Viridiplantae; phylum Streptophyta; class Magnoliopsida; order Ericales; family Ericaceae; genus Rhododendron; species Rhododendron griersonianum. Next base: position 50,034,890 of record CM030789.1, on the reverse strand, counting down.
TACACACACATACTCTCCCTCTGCTTTACACTCTCTCTCATCACATCCTCACCAACTCTCTCTCTCTCTCTCTCTCTCTCTCTCATCACATCCTCAGCAACTCTCTCTCTCAAAAAATGCGTGAGATCCTGCACATCCAGGGGGGCCAATGCGGCAACCAGATCGGGGCCAAGTTCTGGGAGGTGGTGTGCGCCGAGCACGGCATAGACTCCACCGGCCGCTACCAGGGCGACTCGGATCTCCAGCTGGAGCGCGTCAACGTCTACTACAACGAAGCCAGCTGCGGCCGCTTCGTTCCCCGGGCCGTCCTCATGGACCTCGAACCGGGCACCATGGACAGCGTCCGGTCCGGGCCGTACGGGCAGATCTTCCGGCCCGATAACTTCGTGTTCGGGCAGTCCGGGGCCGGGAATAACTGGGCGAAAGGGCATTATACTGAGGGCGCCGAGCTTATCGATTCCGTGCTCGATGTCGTGCGGAAAGAGGCCGAAAACTGCGATTGTCTTCAAGGTATATAGTTTTAGATACGTATTTGTGTATATCTCTGTTTGCCTTCAAGGTATATGGAAAATGCTGTTTCAGTAGCCAGATCTGTGTACATGTAAACCTCTGTTGTTGTATGATGTAGATTTTATGAATGTTTGTTCATTGAGATGAATTGTGCACGTGTGAGGTAAAGCGATTTTAGATCTGCACGGTGATAGCGATTGGTTAATTGGATTCATCGACATTTACTTGTAGGATTATGTATAATCACTTGACAAGGGCTGCAGACGAACCAAGATGGAGCTTGAGGCTCGGCTTGACTCGTTTAGTATTCGAGTCCAGTTTGAACTTGAGTTTTGGGCTCATTTAGTAAACGAGCAGAGCTTAACACTCCAAAGCTTGGCTTGAAAAAATAGGCTTGGCTCGTTTAGTAGATGAACCAGGCTCGGCTCTTTAAGAACTTGGATCATTAATAGCCGAGCCGAGCTCGAGCTCAATTTTTGGCTCATTTAGTAAACGAGCCTAAACGAGTCAAGCTCAAACACAACAAAGCTCGGTTTGTTGGCAGCCTATGTGGATTCATGTTGTGTTCATCTGTTTTAGTTAGAGTGTCTACATATGGATTTGTTTTGTTCATTGTTTAGTAAGATTGTCTGCATAGAGATATGAATACAGGAGAATCTGAGGATTCGCATGGATATGGTCGAGCAAAAGAGGCAAATAGATGTGTATACCGGAATTAATACGAGTATTCACATGTATAAGGTAGTGCAAGATTCTAGTTTAAAGTTCGAGAATATGCAAGATCTGCTCCGGGGATGGCAATTGCATAAGCAGGTTCATTTTACCTATATGGTTCAGTGTGTGAAGTAGATATTTAGCGCGTGCGTGCGTCTGTGTTTGATGGTATAGGTTGGGATGAGTGTGTTTAAATCAAGATATGCAAATGTGTATAAGTTTCGAATATTTTTACATGAATAGGGTAGAGTAATTCTAGTGTATTGAGCAGTTAGATCTGCTCCGGCGATGGCAATTGCTTAATCAGATTTTCAGACATTTACTTGTCTATCTGTAGCAGTGTGTATATTTGTGTAGATGTGTTTATCTATCTGTGTTAGTATGACGTTGTCTGGATCTAGATGTATCTATGCATGTAAATTTAGTTACTCACATGCACAAGAAAGAACAATTCATATATAAAGTTTCACAATATGCTATTTCAGTAGCTAGATCTACTTTGGTGATGGCAATTGGTTAATCGGAATTGTGGTTGTGTTGGTTGTAGGGTTTCAAGTGTGTCATTCATTGGGAGGAGGAACGGGATCGGGCATGGGGACGCTGTTGATATCGAAGATAAGGGAGGAGTATCCGGACCGGATGATGCTGACATTCTCTGTGTTTCCATCCCCAAAGGTGTCTGATACGGTGGTGGAGCCCTACAATGCAACGCTCTCTGTGCACCAGCTTGTTGAAAATGCTGATGAGTGTATGGTTTTGGACAATGAGGCCCTTTACGATATCTGTTTCCGTACCCTAAAGCTCACAACTCCCAGCTGTAAGTTCCCCTCTCCTATCTCTTCAATTGGTAGCTACAGTTTACGTATGTTTTGGATTTGTTTGGTTGCTGAGGCAATTGAAAAACACCAGACATGATTTTAACCATCGCTAGAGATTACCGAAAGATGACAAAGCGTAGTTTGTTTGAGTTTGATATATTTTATTTTTTCACAAAACTGACTGGATTCTATAAGTTTTTAATGTGCTGAATTTAGCTGAGTATATGTCCATAGTTTAGTGACATGGAGTTGGTACTCTTGTTTCTTTTATCTGGTCAATGTGTTTCTCTGACAACTATTTTTAAATACCTCGGTAATACATATGCAGCACCGACCAGGTCATGTGTTGCTGGGTATATTCTGTGCACAAGTACAGCTGTGATCTCACATGGGTCTCACATGACATGATGTTGTACAGGGATCTAATAAGGTGATCGTATCAACATTGTCACAATTGTTAATTATGGAGTCCTCTCCAATTGGGACATCCATTTAAAACAATTATGTTTCCTGGTTGATGTGGGTATCTCCACATTCATCGTTTAATTTAAACACTATGCTGCGTTGATTTTGCCATTATAAAATGTCAAGTTTTAGTCTGTCACACGAGTCCAAAAGATATTGCTGCTTCTCATCTGTATAGTTACTACTTACTAGTTTATATAATTGTCTATGTATGATACAACTGGGATTCTGTGATGTGGTTCGTTTAAATGTAGCGAAATGATGATCCATCAACATGACATGTCTGTCATCTCAAAAGTAGTTGTGCTTTGACATTTTAATCTGGATCATAATTGTGGAAACCTTGTGATTCTGTGTTTTGGTACTTCAGTCCACAAGAATATAAAATTTTGTAGCGGTCCAATTTAACTTGGGACTAATTGTTTTCTTGTTTGATCAGTCGGAGATTTGAACCATTTGATTTCTGCTACCATGAGTGGTGTCACCTGTTGCCTTCGCTTTCCGGGTCAGCTCAACTCTGATCTTCGCAAGCTTGCAGTCAACCTCATACCATTCCCCAGGCTCCACTTCTTCATGGTTGGCTTTGCCCCACTCACATCTCGTGGGTCCCAGCAATACCGTGCCCTCACCGTTCCTGAACTCACCCAACAGATGTGGGATTCCAAGAACATGATGTGTGCTGCAGATCCTCGTCATGGTCGCTACCTGACTGCATCAGCCGTGTTCCGTGGTAAAATGAGCACGAAGGAGGTTGACGAACAAATGATCAATGTCCAGAACAAGAACTCTTCATACTTTGTTGAGTGGATCCCCAACAATGTGAAATCTACTGTTTGTGACATTGCGCCTATTGGTCTGAAGATGGCTTCAACCTTCATCGGGAACTCTACTTCAATCCAGGAAATGTTCAGGAGGGTTAGTGAGCAGTTCACTGCTATGTTCCGCAGGAAGGCTTTCTTGCATTGGTACACTGGAGAGGGTATGGATGAGATGGAGTTTACTGAAGCTGAGAGCAACATGAACGATTTGGTCTCCGAGTACCAGCAGTATCAGGATGCAACTGCCGATGAGGAAGGGGAGTACGAGGACGAGGAGGAAGCGTATCAGGAGGAATCCTAAACCAATGCTAGAATCTGTCATACTGTTCCTTGATGGGCAGATTGTGTTTTTTGTTGTTTGAATGTTTTGACTATGTGGGTTTGCTTTGTTTGAATCTTGGATTGTGGTATATGCGTCTGCTTCTTGTTTGAGTTGTTTTTGTTATTTTGACAGTTTGGTGGATAGTTTTTGGTTTCTCGATCTTATTGTAGTCATGAACTAAATGAAACTCCAATTCCAATATAAATATGCACCCAGAGCTTTCAGATTTGCCTCGTGTCCAAGCTTTCCATTTCTGGTATCTGAGATTGAATCGTCGCTTGGCTTTCTTTGATGGTTTATTGGTTTTGTCGATGATAGCAATTTCCTGGTCTCTTGAATTTGCTATTTGCTTGTTCTGCTGAAATTCATGTGTTCTTGAGAGGGGTGGCTGTGACCAACGTACGAGATCTTTGGTTGGATGGGTCTCAATAGATCACTTTTATGAGCCAATAAGTTGTCAATTACTTCAAACTTACTGCTTCGGCTGAAAACTTGCCCCTTCGTTGCCTTTAAAAATTTTCATTTCGTTTTCGTTTTTGTTCTTGTTTTGTTTCTCGAAGTAAATACGATGAAGAGTGAAATTAAGCCTGTAGGTGCATTTCATCTCCTAATGTTGGGAATTGATTGGAAAAGAAATTCAATGGGTTCGAATCACACACACGCATACAAGCCAAAAGAAGGAAATTTTCGCATTCCACTTTCTAATAAACGCAGTATAAAATCTGCCTCCTAGTGTACTGCGAAAATTATATTGTTTGTCATTTGAAGCATTGAAACATGAGATTTGGAGTGTTTTTATAGAAAAGTGGGTTGCAAAAATCTGGTAAAGTATTTTAGTCCATACTCCATACATAGGAGTGTTATTGGATGGAGAAAGTTTGTTTAAAAAAAAAAAGGTTAAATTTAAGCTAGTCTACAAGAATACAAAAAAAAAACAGTTGAAGTAGTTACAGTAGATAGGAAAATGTTAAAGGTCATACTCATAGTCATAGGCATAGCAATACATTATTGGGTTACATAGAATATGAGTACGTACTCTCTCATGTCCCAAAAAGATGACCAAAGCTGCTCATTTTCTTCAAAATATTTGTTTAGGGTACTTAGCCGCTCAAGTTTTCAGCTCGTTTAGTAAACGAGCCGAGCTCGGCTCGGTTTGTTTGACAAAAGCTTGGCTCATTAAGGGTGACCCGGCTCAATTAAAGAGGCTCATTTAGTAAATGACTCAGCTCGGCTCGATAAGGACTCGGCTCGTTAAGGCTCGAGCCGAGCTCGAGCTTGAATTTTGGGCTCGTTTAGTAAACAAGCCGAGTTCGATCTCGGCAAAACTCGGCTCAGCTCTCAGCTCGTTTACCGCCCTACTCATAGCAAAGCTGTTAGACCCTCCGCCTCTGTTCTCAATCCTCATTCTACCCTCCCGCTCCCTATCCTCGTTCATGCCAAATTTGACAAAGGATTATGGGCCCGTTTCAGTTTCTAAAAAAAGAAACTTTTAAAAATGGAAGGTAATTTCAAGCTCAAAAATCATGTGTTTACGCAAATAATTTTCCTACCAATATGGATCTTGTTTGATAGATCTCATTGAGATCTTTTAAACGGTGCAAAAAAGATTAAAAAATTATTTTTTATTTTCATTATATTTAATCTTGAAATTATTTTCTTTTTTAAAAAGGAAAGTTTAAAAAGAAAGCGGAACGAAGCCTATATCGACATTGACAATGAAATAGCACGGTCAAAAAAATTTAAACCAAAGGGACCAAAATAAAATATTCAAAAACAACAGGAACAAATTATGTTAATATGCACTTGATTTACTACTGTTCTTCCAAAACTAGGGTTTAGTCATCTCTCTCTCCTCTTTCTCTCTTTCCTCTCTCCTACGCACAGAAATGGCGGAGGAACCCCCAATCACTCCTCCCCCACCACAATGTTGGAGCAACATAGTGAAGCAGCAGAAACCACTACCAAACCACCACCATCCCGTCAGCGGCGGCGGCCTCACGGCGGCGGCGCCCGATCGGGTTTTCGTGGACAGCTGCAAGTCCAGCAAGGGCATCGCCGTCGCGGTGGTGGACGCCACCGCCATCATACAAGGCGGCGAGAAGCTCGTAAACTGCGCCGACAAGTTCGTGTCCGTGTCCGAGGTCATGGACGAGGTTAAAGACCCCATGTCACGTCACCGCCTCAATTTTGTGCCCTTCACTGTTGAGACCAGGGAGCCTTCTCCTGAATCCCTCAAAAAAGGTTTGTCCTTTTCCGGGAATTTATGTACTCATGGACAGGGATATGGGTGTAGTACTTGTTTAGATTTGAACATTGAACTATTTTGTGTTCTTGCCTCTGGTAATGTTAATTGTTCTATTGTAAACTGTCCTCGTGGCGGTGGTCCAGAGTTTAGTCACAATAATCCTGTAGTAGGGCCAACGAGCCGAGCCTCGCTAATTTACTTAACGAGCTCGTTTACTAATCGAGCCAAGCCAAGCCTTACAGAGCCGAGCCATGAGCTGCTCGTTCGTTTGCAGCCCTACTAGGGCCCTTCGCTCTTGCCCTCGATCCCCACTTTTTGCTCGCTCTCTCATTGTTGCTCTGGCGAACTTTAGTACTTTGGGATATTTTTAGAAGAGCTTTCACGCTTGCGGTTGCGCTCTGGCTCGTGCTTGTATACGCGTATTAAGTGACTTTGGTCAAGAGGCCAGTAGGCTGTCATTAAGGTTTAAAAAGTGCATTGAAATATGTTTTTTTCGTCTTGTTCTCAGTTTTTTGACAGCCTAGTGGGCTATCAATTGAAGGACCCGATGTTAATTTTTCTATTGTAACTGCCCTCGTGGTGGTGGTCAAGAGCTTAGTAACAATAACCCTTCAGTAGAGCCCTTCTCTCCTGCCCTCAATCCCCTGTATGTGCTTGCGCTCTCAATGTCTCTCTTGCGCACAGTATGTGACTTAGGTCAAGAGGTCCAAGGTTTGAGTCATGTGGTCGACGCCCCCTCCTCGAACCTTGCCTTCCTGATCCCTAGTTGTGATCCACTGGCCTTAGTGGGGCGGTAGTGATTGGTTCATCATAGGGCCCTCTGCAGGTCCGGACTTCTTATGGTTACGCCCAAGGGAGGTTGCTATAGTTGTTTGCCCCATTTTTTGCTTAGCAAAAGAAATATACTGCCTCTGTTGTGTAAGTTGTGATGTGAACTAGTTGACTGATCAACTTGATAATGTAAGCAAATACTGGCAATGGGAATCATGTCAGGCGATATGTGTGAGGTGCTCAAATTGTGAGATTTGGAAAATTTTGATAGAATGTTCATCCTTTGGAAAAAAAATTTCCAGTAATTGTGAGATTTGGAAAATTTTGATAGAATGTTCATCATTTCTTGATTCTTTTAACATTTAGTTGAATATATGTATACTTGTTGATATTTGAGCTCTGTGTTATTACCTTTGGTAATGTTAATTATTCTATAATAGCTACCTCTGTTGCATAAATTTTGATGTGAACTTTTTGACCGATCAACTTGATACTGTAAGCAAACACTGGTAAACAGGAAGTATGTCAGGTGCTCAAATTGTGTGAGAAGTATGTCAAAATGCGTTTTTCCCTAAGAAATTACTTGTGAGATTTGAAAATTATCATTGAGCTGGAACCTTGATTGGGATTGTTGTTTATGTTTTATGGTCGAATTTAGGACCTTTCCTTTTCTTTTCATACTCGTTTGCGGTGCAAATCTGTGTTTGGGTTATTTCTTGTGAAATAAGTCGAAGGAGTATTCTTGTTCTCCTGTTGTGCCATGGGAGGAACATTTACACCAGTGAATGTATTATGTCGAAAGGCTTCTACATATCTCTCAATAAGTTTTGATGCTGGGGGTACCATATTGATAAAGTTTTATCCATCCGTGCCTTGACAGTTATCAAGTTTGCGAGGGCAACCGGTGACTTACAGACGCTTTCAGATGTTGATCTGAAGCTCATTGCTTTGACTTATACACTGGAATCTCAGATCCATGGTACTGCACATCTCAGAGACATTCCTCCCCCTATTCACACGGTAAATGTTAAGAGGTTGCCTGAGAAAGATATGCCTGGGTGGGGCTCCAATGTTCCTAATTTGGAAGAATGGGAAGCATTGGAGCCTGAGGCTGAGGCTAAATCAAACCCTAATTCAAGAATCCTCCCATTAAAAGACCTAGACTTGAATGTCATCCCCACTGCTCACCATGTGAGTGATGAAGATTGTTCAATGGGTCATGAAGGTGACTTTCATGTCGGAAATGAGGAAGATGCTGATGGCGAATTTGGAAAACCCAGGAAAAATTTACCTACGAAGAAAGAGGTAAACATTGAAGGGAAAAAGATGGTGGCAGATGGAATTGATGCCTCTCAAGGACAATTGGAGGATGATGCTGGTGACTGGCTACCTGCTGTTAGCCGAAGTACTCATAGAAAGTACCTGAGGAGAAAAGCCAAACGTGAAATGTATGGGGCCTTGTCTGAAAAAGATAGTCAGCAAGATGCAGCAGAAAATGTAGACGTTGATAACATTGAAAATGAAACTCATCAACTAACAGTTAAAATTTCTGATGAAACACCTGTAGATGAAATTTTGGAGGAAAGAAAGGTTTCAGAAGCGGAGAACATCGAGGGAGGTCTTTCAACAATTTTGAATGAAATGAGGCTAGAAGAAGACTCATTAAAGGTTCTTGAAGAAGGAAAGGAGGCGGAGCGGTGTAATTCGTGTGCAGGACTTGAGTCTAACACTTCCACAGGGGAGGAACCCCCATCTGATGATAATGCAAATATAGGTGTTGATGGAGGTCAGATTGAAAATGTCAACGAAGAATTGGAACATATGGAGATTTCAAGCCAGACAAATGGAAGTGTCAATGCTTCGTATGTGGATGACAACAGTAGTGAGCAGAGCTGGACGTTAAGATCCTTGTCTGAATCAACTGTTGCTTGTATAACGAGTGATTTTGCAATGCAGAATGTACTTCTGCAGATGGGTTTACGGTTGCTGGCACCTGGAGGAATGCAGATCCGCCAGCTGCACAGGTATATATACATCAGTTACTTCTTTGGGATTGTGTTTTTACTGTTTGGCCTTTAATTGTCTGGATTTGATATGACCTTTTGTAGTGAATTCGTTGATTTTTTTTCTTCTAATATGGAGCATGAGTAATTACTTAAACTAATAATTTGTCTTTTCTGATTTCCTGGTTATGACTTCCTTTCTGGATCCATGAATGATTTAGTAGATGAAGAAGTGTGCTAATTATGAGACATACTTTCAGGTGGATACTGAAATGCCATGCTTGCTTTAAGGTGACTACAGAAGTCGGTAGGATCTTCTGCCCCAGTTGCGGAAATGGTGGCACCCTAAGGAAGGTAGCTGTCACAGTAGGTGAAAATGGCATAGTTCTTGCTGCCCGCCGGCCACGAATTTCCTTGCGTGGCACACAAGTAAGTAGTGTATTGCGTTCTTTCCTTCTTCTGTGGGGAATTCTGCAGAAATTTATGATTCTTCATGTTTTATTGACTTTTCTTTTATGGGTGTTGCTAATGCCAAAACTATTTTTGTTAATGCCAAAAATTGTAGTGCATAAAAGCCATGTACCTTGCACATGGTACATGGCTTTTATACACTATAGTTTTGGCACTAACAAAAACAGTTTTGGCATTATCATTTCCTTTTATCTGTCGTGTATACATTTGTTTTGTTCTCAGCTGTTAAGCTTAACAAAAAGCTGCTTGCTCAAGGACAATTGGTTGTCTATTTCTTCTTGTTATGTATGGCAAGCTTTCATTTTACTACCTTCTGAGGAGAGCTTTGCTGGTTTTTCGTTCTTCTAACAATCCTTTTTTTTTTGTGGATCAATTTTCATTAGTCACTTGAAAAGTTAGTCTATGAACCAATCAAAGGTATCCCTTGTTGAGATGCTATAACATTTCTGTTTGTTCGCGAGACGATTGCATACGTAGGTGCAACAGGTAATTTATAGTGCCAAATGACTGGCTCTTGGTATGGGGCATCTGAGATGCTTGGAAATTGGTTGTCTAAAGTGAAAGTTTATCTCCAATATAGTTGTTCAAGCTAAGTTTTACAGATTCATCTGAAGTTTAGTTGCCCATATGGCCATTTATATATGCACTGACTCTTGGCCTTGTGCAGTTTTCTCTGCCTTTACCCAAAGGTGGAAGAGATGCCATTACTAAGAACCCTATTCTAAGAGAAGATCAGCTTCCGCAGAAGTTCCTGTACCCGAAGACAAAGAAGAAGAATAAACAGGTTAGCTTTCGACTTACTTTCTTGCCCTTTTCTCCATGTCGGCCGGTTTGTTTCCATTCCTATCTTCCTGTCCCTTCCCCCTCTCAATCTGTTTCTGATATATTGCTTGTAACTGAAGATGACTTCTCTTTGTTTCAAATCTTTAGGGAGATGACATCTTTTCTACCGATGACATCTTTCGCCACCAAACAGATAAGAAAGCACCTCTGCAGCCTCCTGTAAGGAAAGCATTGGCAGTTTTCAGTGGAAAGAGAAATCCCAATGACAACCATTACTCCCGTTCTAAGCATTAGATAGTTTTTACGGTTAAGTTTTGTAATATGTAATGTGTTTTGACTTATTTTTGTGAGGGCTTTTATGTTTGTTTAATGAGCTGCTCGAAGGAGAGAGATTATGTTTCGTTGAGTTTATGATGGCTGCATAAGGTTGCTGAATAATTCTGTGTTGACTATTTATTCTCAGGCTGATCACATTTTTGGACTAGTTTTCGCATAGTACTTTGTTTTTGGCTTCTCGCTTTCAATGATTTTTCATTTGAAGTATTTGAATCAATCTGGGGATTCACAGCAATATTTGAACTGCTATTGTGAATGAATCTGAAAGTAACATTCTCCTGGTCTTGTTGACGCGGTGGGTTAAGTTCTTGGCTTCATAGTAACGTTGATAGCAGTATGTTTCGAGAATGCAGATGATGCTACATAGATAACAAAAGAGGCGCTTTTCTGCTACTCCCTCCGTCCCTTTATTACAGTCAGTATTCCATTTTGGGCTGTCCCTTAATAAGTGTCTATTTTGTAAAGTTAGTGGGTAAAAGTTGGTGAATTGTCTATTTTGTCCCTAAAAGTAGATTCCATTTTGAAAAGTTAGTGAGTAAAAGTGTAATGATGATGGGTAAGTAGGGAAAGTGGAGGAAAAAGTTGATGTGAAAGGTATAATGATGATGTCTTTTTAATAAGTTGGAGTTACGAAGCAGGACATTTAAAAAGGGACGGAGGGAGTATTGTTTTTGCTGCTTATTAGTATCATTCAAACTCTCTCTCTCTCTCTCACATTCAAACTCACTCACTCTCTCTCTCTCTCTCTGTTTTAACATTTTGAGGGGTTGGCAAGATTTTTGAATTGTCAAGGAGTCGTTCTGTATACCCAGAATTAAAAAATGGACTTGTTGCAGAATTTTCTTTTCAAGGCAATAAATCTAAAATCTTCTTTCCGAAGGAATTGGGATGGGGTGGGTGAGGTTTTAACCTTCACCACTTGCGACTCACTGCGGATTTAACTTGTAACTTATAATAATACACCAAGGTCGAATATATACTTGTTTGTTTCGGGCGGATTTGAGGGTGGGATGTACTATGTAATGCCTACCGCATTGTGGACGGGATTACATATCCCAACATAGCCTATATCCCGGGAATGAAATCTCATGGGAAAGGTGGGATTCTATATCCCTTCCCACAAGAGCTGGTACATTTGACTATTTTGCCCTTCCTCTTTTGACCCCATATGGTTTGCATGAGGATAAAACAGGAAATGCATGTCACAATCCCAATCAAAAACAACCACCAGATATATTTCTTTTCCTTTGTCCAAGGGGAGTTTATATCCCACCCATATCCGAGGGATTCTACGTCCCATCTTTTTGCCTCCCAGCGAACAAACGAGCCCTACAAGTGAATACTTCCTGTGATTGGTTTCGAGAAGTACGGATTCTCTCTTTGAAATGAGGGAACTCTCGTATGACTAGATGATATAGAATCTAAAAAAGATTGACAGGTAACAAACTTCATGAGTTCAAATATTGTGGCTTATCCTTCTTAGGATATCACCAACTTCATGAGATGTCATTTCTCTCGTCACTGCCGGAAGGGAAAAATGGGGGGCAAAAAGGGAATGAACTTTTGGAGATACGTACTCAGAAAAGTATTACTCCAGTATTAAGTAATGGGCAACATGAACTTTCAGTATTTAGTAGTTCCATCAATCCACTAATCAACCAATCGTATACAAAGAGATGAGGTTTTCCCATGCAAGAAACTCTTATATCATGTTTCTTATAAAGCATGGGAACGTTTACAAGAACAAGAAAAGTGAAAGAAAAAAAAAATTGAAAATAAGGAAGAATTACTCCTTTCGTATTTCGGATATACAGTGTGTTAGCATCAACTCAGTTAGATGATGAAAGTGCAAGCTCTGCCCACGCCAAAGAAGACGCCTTGAGCTCAGCCGATACGGACGTGTCAATTCTGCTCTCCAACATAGTGCACAGTTCTGCCATGGATGCCCGTTTGGAAGGATTGGGATTGATGCAAAGGATCACCGCCTCACATATCGTTTGAAGCTCATCGTATCTGAAATGCTTCAACTCTGGATCCACCACATAAGACATCACTTCCGGTATTTCAAGAAAATCCTTGGCCTGCACAAATGCATAGGGTTTAGGCCTTTTAAGGTTTTGGCGAATCTAGGAATAAATTCTTGGGGTCAACCGTGCTTTAATCTCTTCAAGAGCAATATCAACATGTGTAGAAAATTCACCAAAGCTTCAAGTACTTACCCAGTCCACCAAGCAACCTTTGTCCTTGCAGTAAGAAGGTCTCCCACTGACAATTTCCAGTAGAAGTACACCAAAGCCGTAAATGTTCCCTCGGACATCAAGATGGCGTTCTTCTAATGAATTTGGAAGAACACATACAGCACCTTGATTGCCGATAGACCCTGCGTTCTTCTCTGATCTTGAATGAATCGACTTCCAACTTTCAAAATCAACCAGCTGCAGCCACAATAAAGATAGAACATCATTAATGAGGTAATGTCCTTGATATTGTATAAGTTATTCAGGTGGAAACAACTATCCGCATAAAAAATGATATACGATTTGAAAGCATAATCGCCGAGGAGAAAATCTATTGTCTTGAATTTTCTCAATCTCAAATTAAGTCCAGGCAAACTTCAAGAAGCCAACAACATCCCAATTAATATGGTAACCCGACGTTCTCTTGCACAAGCTAATTTCTGAAATGAAGTAGTCATTTTTTAAACTTTTTGTATGAATCTTTTGGCAAAAGCAAAACAAAGTACAGTAGAAGAAAAGGGAAAATTAGCTTGAAAAATCCCACCATAAATTCAAGATTCAAACACAGCCCCAATGCATAGATAAAAGAGAATGTTAACAAAGTCATGTTGGTAGCTTCAGCATATACCTTGGGAGAAAAATCATCCGTAAGATAAACAGCACTAGAATTCAATGCGGATATAGTAAAAGGTGGGTCAAGTTCTGTGTGAAAATATGTAAGTCCCCGGGCAATGCCAATAACAATTTTCATACGGCGCGTCCAAGATAATTGGCATCCTTCTCCATCTGCAGTTATATACAGAATGCTTAGGTCTCAGTCAATGCAACATGTTAAAGTAGCCCTCTATTAGAAATAACAAGCTTTACTTACAATGGAGGTGCTCATACAGTGTCCCGTTTGACGCATACTCAAAAACCAACATCCTTGTAAACGGATTACTCTCTCTGCAATAACCCAGTAATTTTCCCGCATTCTCATGGTCTAATCTTGACAAATCAGCCACCTGAATTGTACAAAAACTGAAATGTTTTAAAGGTAGATTCTATCATAGCTGATTACATTTGTATTTGTAGGTGATAGATACTTTTGCCTCAGAAGCTCTAAGTTAGAGAGTATCAAAAGACCAAATACTTTACCTCCCTCTGAAAATAAAGCTCAAGATATCCCGTCCAATGCTCTTCTTTAATGCCAAGGGATATTACAGCAATCTCGGGCCCTTCTTTCAAGGTGCCTTTATAGACTTGACTGTTTGGAGAGGACCCAATAATATTGCTGAAATCTTCACACGCTACTTCAAGTTCTTGTCTGTTAAATCTCACCACATCCTTCAACATCTCTGAATCTGTAAATAACACCCCGCCAAATTACAGTTACGATCCTTTTGAAGAGCAAAACTCATAGACTTAAGGTCCTGTTTAGTTTGCCTTGCTTGCTTAGTTCTCAAAATAAGCAATAAGCAAAACCAAGAATAAGTAAAATTGTTGGGCTACCAATTGCTTATTTGTCGATCGCTTTGCTTTTTTGGGTATTGCTTATTTTAGAGGCAGCTGTATAAAAAGCTTATTTGGTTTAGGCAATAAGAAAATAAGCAACGGAACCAAATGGGCCCTCAGAATGTGATCTGGAAATTACAAGAGAGCTCACCAATGTATACCGTCACATGGTCCTTGCTGCTTGCAGATTTCTTCCAAGGGATAAGGATAGATGGTTTGCTTTTGCATCTCTGGACAGCGGTGAGGAGAGCAACGAGGAAGAGAGCTCCCACCATGGTTCCGGTCACTATTTCCAAAGCTAAAAGCCAGGCGGGCCTTGAAGCTGCCTCATGCTTGTTTCCATTTTGAGAAGGCTTGTGGTCAGGGTTTACACCTGAATGGGTTTTGGTAAGTTGTGCAAAAGCTGTCATAGGAGGAATTTGGTCATTTGCAAACCACAATGCGGAATTTAATTAGCCCCTGGTACCACCATGTTCTACTACACTTTGAGTGAAATTCTGGTAAAATATCATTACACCTGGAACAACATAATCGACTCTATGCCTTCACAGAAACTCATATAAGCCATTTCAGAAAAATGGGTCCATTTTTTGGTGTCGTATTCCAATGATACTGGTTTGGATCTTAACGTTGACGTTCAAACCAAGTGAATTAACCATTTTTACTGGTTTTAGCAAAGGTTCTAAACCATCCAATGCCGAGATACTTGTTTTCTACCCATACTGATTTTGTAAATTTATTTATTGTTCCTCTTAAACAGCTCAATAACAGCCCTTAGGACAATTATGTTGTACATACCACATTGTGCAGCAGGGCGTTGTGTGGGATCTTTGTCATCTAAACAGTTCCCTTGAAAGCTTAACCTGCAGGAAAAAATTATTAAATGAAGGCTGAGAGAACAAAACAATACACGTGGAAGGGAGATATAAGAGTTACCCTGAAATGCTTTCCAGGCACTTGGGTATGCTCCCAACGAAGAGGTTATATGAGAAATTAGCAAACTTTAACTGACTTGAACGACAAAAGCCAGTAGGCTCCCAACTTGAGGCAGACCTGCAACAGAAAGGGAATGTGTCAATTTTAAGAAAAAATAATGAATACATTGGGAACACCATCCCAAATAACTTTATTTTCCATCATGGCAATCTCCACTTTGAATACGACTTCAAACATTCATAGGCCTTAATCACATTGGTATCCTTGGGCACTAAAGAATGCAAAATTCCAATGATCATAAATCAAAAGCCAACATCAATAGACAGTTGGTTAGTTTTAGCTTCCTAAAGATTTTCAGGACGCTTAAAATTTACCAGAGAGAACCAGTAGTTGGTCCGAAAAGATTCAACATGCACTTTCCCCAAAAATAAAGCCAGAGGAACTAACACTAGTCTTCTATCTTTTGATTGATAAAAACCCAGACGGCATGATCTCTGTCATGGTGCCCCTGCACATGGTTACCCAACCTTGACCTAGAAATAGTTCGAAATCAAGAAAATAGAGAAATAGACACCTAGATATGAATTTAGCTCCTACATCCTTCAATATTTTTCTTTTCCCCCTTATTTCATATGGCCAAACAAGAAAAAAATGGTTTCCATTGTTCCTCCTTCGACGTACCTTCTCTACTATACGCCTATACGGTCTATACCAATCAAAGCCACCTTAACCTAGGTAAGCAAGAAACCATACAACTAGTGCTAACATCATCTTTTGGCAGCGCTGCATTGGAGTAAGAATGCTCTTATCATTATTTTTAAAATAACAGATGTCTACAATTTTGTTATGATTATGAAGGATCTAAACCATCATATCATGTATATGATTTGAAATGTTACGGAAAAAAATTCGTAAAAAGCCTATTCCTTCTGGTTAGATAACAATGGAATGAATTATTCAACTTCCAAAAAACCAAACATCATAAACACGAATGAAGAACTTGTTAACAAGAAACATAAGGAATTGAATAACGCTTGCTTCCACAAATCACTCAAATTCTTTGGGCGCGTTAAGCAAAGATCCAAAGGATGGAATAAAACACATACAAGTTAAACTAACCATCAACTATTAGAAAAGAGGCTCTATAAGTAGGTGACAGAGTATATCCTTTTCAGTATTAAAAGATAGGCACTAATATACTAGATGGCATTTTCCACCTGTAAAATCATCTTGTATTGCATATATTGATGCGACAAATGTCCTAACAAAGCAATATGACATATGCCACCTAACAAAATCTGCAAACCTTACATGTTTTCAGTATTGGAATAGGTTGTACAAAGAAGTCTAATAAATTCATAGATAGCGTTGAGTCCGTTGACCAGTTCATCAGTACTCTAGCTGATAGATCAGTTATACAGGATAGATACATTTCAATTTCATTATCTACCCAGAAGAGCACATTAAAGTTCACATACTTGCTACAAGCAACTCTGTGAGTGAAAGCGCACCAAATCAAACCCACATGTGAATAATCACAAACTTTGACAAAAGAGAATCGAATGCAAGAATCTTGTGCTTACATCCCGTAAATGCTGGAATTAGAAGCGGAATTGTTATTTCCAGGTATGGTTCCTTGAAGCTTATTCCTATCCAGCCTAAGTTCCTCAAGATAATTCAAATTGCCGAGCTCGGGAGGCAGCTCTCCTGTCAACACATTCGACTCAAGATTTCTGCAGCAAAACAAGCAAAGGTCAAGAAAGGAACATGGAGTCAAAAGTGAAGAAACCGAATGTTGAATTGCACGTACAATGTCATAAGGCTGGTACAATTTCCAAGCTCAGGGGGAATCGGACCGACTAGCTGATTCTTTCCCAAATCCAAGACCTGTAGGTAGTTCAACTTGCCAAATTCTTTGGGTATTGCACCAATCAGATTGTTTCCATTCAAAATTCTGCAAAGAAACAATATGTTTGTCGTCGTATTAAAACTTGAAAAAAATACATTTCAAGAAAAATGTAAAGAGGAGATCAATCATGGCAAGATTTATAGAAGGAAACCATACAATTCTTGCAAGGCAGAGAGTAGACCCAATTCTGGAGCAAGAAAACCCCTTAATGCTGAACCAGAAATGTTTCTGCAACAAATTTCCACCAACAAATGGGTCAATTATTTATCCTTCCATTTAACCCATTAAATGTCTTACAATTACTTACCCCAAGAGAAGAAAATGCCAAAAGCTTCAAAAAAGACACAGAACTATTGATGTGTTTGAACTCTATACAATTGAGAGAAATACTTATGAGAGAGATAAAATCTTACAACTTCAAGACATGATCTCGAGCTATAGAACAGGAAATGCAATTCCAGTCACATGGATCTGCATCTAGAACATTCCAATTTGACATAGCCAGAAGTGGGTCCTCATAAATAGCTTCTTTGAAGGCATTAAGAGCATAAACTGTACAAAACCAAGAATCCCAAAAATTGAGAAAAAAACTCCATAAAAATCATATTTTTTTGGCAACTGCCCATTATAAGCTAATGCACATATAGACAACAAAACTCAAGCATTTCTCTTCAAATTAGATCAATCACACTAAAATAATGACTAGTTCGAGATCTAAGTAAAGAAATAAAGAAGATGGAAGAAGAACAAACCTTCATTTGACGAAGATGCTTCACAAGTCACAAGAAAGAGTCCCAAACAAACCCAAACTAGTTGAAGTGAAACAAAAGGTCTCATTTTTACACTCATCGTTATTTCACTCAAACCTCATAACCAAAGAACTCATTGAATCAAGAAGTCCCCAAGAAATCAAGAAAAGAAGAAAACCCAGGAAAAGGAAAGAGAAACAGACGAGTTGGAGATATGGGTTAATCAAGAAAGAGAGAATGAAATTAGGATAAACCGAAGTAAACAAATGTGGGTTTATCAGGAGAGGCTTTAAAGAAAGACTAACAAGAAAGATTCCAACAAAAATGAGGAAGTAAAAGTTTAAAGCAAGCTTAAGGGTAAATCAAGAACCCACTCTGCAACAACCCTTGAAAGCAAAAAATCACTGGAAATAAGTCGGTGAGGAGACTGAAGTTGTGAAGACTTGGATTCAAAGAGTGGTTGTTCAGAAGTAGATAGAGAGAGAAAGAGGGAGAGAGAGAGAGAGAATGTAAAAAAAAAAAAATCGGAAATGTGTTGAAAAGATAGAGAGAAATCGTTAACATAGAATAGGGGGATCTATAGAGAGAGAGAGAGATGTTGGTGAAAGTTTTTGCATTCCGTTTGACAGGGGTATTCAAATTGGCGGTTTTTTGGAGATAATTTTGTGGGATTTTTTTGGAGGTGTAATTTTTGCAAAAAGAAAAATTGGGTGATTATTAGTGGTGTGGGTTCGTGGTTAATCTTCTCTAATGACTGTTTTGTTAGCTGGGTAAGATATTTCAAAAGCTCTAAGTTCAATCCGTATATTTTTACGTGATTTAATTATTTATCTTCTTTACATTTCTGCTTCTCTTTTTTTTTTGTGTGTGTGTGTGTGGCCTTTTGGACATGGCATTTGCAATCTACATCAGAGTTTGTTTTCTTTTCAACCAAAGAGTAATAGTACTTTTTTCAAATGAATTCCCAGCTAAATAGATGTAAGTTTTCATAAAAATTCCATCATCATAACAACAAGGTCTCATTCTGTTAAGGTTACTATTTTGTAAGTATTTATTTTTCGCTTTACGAAATAGGTCGTTTTCTCACAATACATTATTTTTAATTGAAAAAATAAGTACTTATTTTAATTAGCAAAACGGGGCCCGTTCTAGAAACCTTCTTAAAAAATAAGCAGTTTATTTCAGATTTTCAAACTCAAAAATAATGTAAATGAAAAATAAATTTTCAATTTTTTTTTGCATCCTATCGAGATATTTTAAACAAGATCCATATTGCATATTTTTAGATTTCAATAAACTCATAATTTTTGAGCTTGAAATTGTCTTATTAAAAAATAAAGACTTTTTTTTTGGTTCTGGAACGAGGCCTAAAAGACAACTTTGACCATGTGAGTTTAGGGTCTGTATTGTGCCTAAAAACATAATATGCTTATTTTGAAAGCTCATTATCTGTGTGTGGCCACTTTGAGCTTATTGCACTCGCTTTTGATGAATTTGAAAAGTGTGTAACAAAAAGTAAATTTTGGGTGATTAGCGATGTGGGGTCGTGGTTACAACTTTAATCTTCTCTAATGATTGTTGTTTTAGAAAAGATAATGGTACAAATATCAAATTTGAACAAGCGCGCACAGACCCATTTTGGGTTTCAAAAAATGACCGGAGTTGCTCACTTTGTTTATGGTCCCTACCAAAAATCATTTCAAGTCGATATTGGTAAGGACGTTTATGAAACATCTAACGTTGCTTCAGAATTCTGGCCTAAATTCTAGGATAAAGTTGGATGTTTCGTAAACACCTTTACTAATATCGAATTGTGCTATTTTTGGTAAAAACTATAAACAAAGTATACCGGTCATTTTGTTGAGACCCAAAACGGGTCTGTGCGTGCTGGTATCAGTACCAATAGCACTGCTGGGTAAGATATTTCCATATGCTCTTTAAATATCTCTACGCATATAAATATCAATCCTGAATTTTTTTTTCCATGACAAAATTCAGTTCTTTTTTTTTTTTCCTGCTTTGTTTTGCCTACATGGGCATGGCATATGTAATAGACATCATAATTGAATATTTTTCACGAATAACTAGATAATAGTTTCACATTATTACATTAAAATCTGATTACCATGATAATTAGACAGATTTCTCCCTTTTCCTTTTCTTGATTAAGGTTTATGTTGTGCTATGAGCTCATTTTGGGCCCACCTTGAACTGGTTTTCTGACTTGAAACAGTAAATTGTTTGTCTCGTCAAGTATGTTATTCGTGTGAAAATTCAAGTTGATCGGACATCAATGTTAGGTGATCATAACATATTTATTAAAAAAATGGAAACAACTATAATGATTCTGAAAATAAAACCCAACATAAATCTATATCTATCTATGGTGTAATTAAGAACCGCTTGTACAATGTGCAGTGTACAAGACTTTTATGCACTAAAATTTTGGTACCCAAAAACAGTTTTGACATTATCACTATCCTGTCGCATTTAGGAAGTCATATTTTAATAAAGGCTACTACAAAAGCATGTACTAAATTCTTGCATGCTACAATTTATTTATTGTGAATCCTCTCTCTCTCTCTGGACTAGTACCAGTGAATGATTGAATGTATCTCAGTGATAATTTACTATTGTGGAAGAGCTGTCCTCCTGCCTCAAGTTTTAGGTCCAATTTGGGCAGATTTGCGGATTTAAAAAATAATAAAAATTGGGGCAGATTTTATAGGCCTTTGTTTTTTTATTGAGCTGCAATGTTATCATTATAGGGTCGTAATTCATTTTTATCTCTAAGGCTCTCATATTAAGTATGTGTTCTTTATTTAGGATCCTATGGAGAAGAAATGTGATTATAAGCACTTAATTTTCTGAGCACTTAATTTTTTATGAGTACTTAAATATCTTTGTACTGATTCAAAACGGAGTAAAAATTTGAGCACTTAATTTTTTTTATGACCGTTTATATATTAAAAAATATGGTTAAAAAATTAATTGCTTCAATTTTTAATCCGTTTGAACGGGTGTGAAGATCTTATTATTCTGATCATATTATTCTAAAGAGACATAATCAAATTTTGTCTCTAAGGCTCTCATAATCACGTTTCTGCTTCATAGGGTTGCTAAGAGGTGGTATGAAGTTTAGATTTAACCAAAACGTTGACAGTTTGGTGTGTGGGTAGGGGCTGATGTGCCTGTGGGGCAGCAGGGCCCCCGGGTCCGGGTAATATTTTAAAAATTCTTTTTAAAATTTTTTTTTTAGACCGTTTATATATTAAAAATATGGTTAAAAAATTAAGTGCTCCAATTTTTAATCCGTTTGAACGGGTTATTATTCTGATCATATTATTCTAAAGAGACATAATCAAATTTTGTCTCTAAGGCTCTCATAATCACGTTTCTGCTTCATAGGATTGCAAACTAGTGGTAAGTTTTTTTTTTTTAACTGTGCCGTTAACGACAAGTAACGGATTGAGACGGCAGGGGGTAAATTGAATACGGAGTGAAAGTTCAGGTGTTCAATTGAAGTTTATTTAAGTTCAGGTGCCTATTTGACATTGAGTTCAAAGTTCAGGGGTTTTTTTGAATTTTTCCCTAAAAAAAGAAAGAAGTTTTAGGTCCAAATTAACCAAACTATTAAGTAAAACAAAGGGCGCACATGAATAAACTAAAGAACCCAGTATTAAAATAGCTTAACTTTTCCCTCTCATATCTAACCTTTTTCTTTCCACCTATTATGTTATGTTATGGCCAACTTTTTGTAATTAAAATCCCATATAATATTGGAAGCTGGTGACAGAAGACAATTGGGGTTGTTCAGCCATGAAGGGGCCCTAATTTACAATGCTTCCAAGCAATACATTACATGGACATATGGACATTTTTAAAGTGGAAAAATTCATGTGCATCTATAAAGATAAGGCTCCAGTTGTCCAATACCCCCCATGAGTGAAGGGCTCTAAATTTAATTGATTATATATTTTTGCAGATTTGCAAATTTTGATTTTGAAGAGCACAATTAATCAAAAAACAAGAAATCGATTATATTTCCAGTGATCAAGGTTTGAGGTAATCTAAAAAGAATTGGGCTCAAAATTAGAGATGGAAGTGTGTTTAAGTACACAACTTTTGAGACTCCCGAATCTAGAATCAGCTAGAACCCTACAAACTGCCTCAAACACAGATACAGACCCTTTGTCTGTTTATAAACATATATCACCAAGTGTAAGCTTAAACTTGGCTGGATGGGGCACTTGCACATCTTTCATCTACATATCCTGCATTGTCCAATTAATCTAGCTAGTCTATTTTTGTCTAATTCTCAGCTGGTATTTGGGCCCTTCATTATGAACACACGAAAAACGATTGTCACGCTGGCCAATTGCTGTTTATATATATTTATATACACAAATAAATAAATATACTTATCTTATTTTCTCATGAAATTAAACAAGAAAACCTCAAATTAATTAGCTTGAGCTGTGTGCTACATATACCCAACAGAATGTTTCCAATGAAAGTCATAGGCAAGTATGGCCCTCCATAGCTATTAGCTAAGGTTTTTCTAAAGAGGATCACCTTTTATGTTGCTTTTAAAATACCACATGCATATTGGAAGAAAGGGCTCTCTTTTCTCTCTCTCTCTCTCTCTCTCTCTCTCTCTCTGGACCCCTCTTATGTATGGGACACTTTTGTGTTAGGTTTATTTATTAATGAGCTCTATCTAACCCCATTATAACTTTCCTTTTCAATGAATAATTTGTTCCTCAAATTAAAGGCATTTCTCCTTTTCTCTCTCTTTCTAATACTTTCGTATATATAGACAATCTCACATGCAAGGAGCCAGGTTCTGTACATTTTCTGAGCACTGAATTATGTCTTGAGATTTGATAATTAAAAAAAAATTAAATCTGTAGAGTTCGTGTTAAATTAAAGATCCTCGTATTATTCAGGAACTGCAAATATAACTAAATATCAGTATAGCAAAAAAATATTACTTGTTTTAATTGATTTATATATGCAGAATTTCATATGCGGTGTCTTTTAACTTTCAATCTTTTTGTTATTTGTGAGCATTTTTGATGGTTCATTAATAAATAAAAATAGCAAGCTAGAGATATAATTTAGCTATGAAATCTTATATATGAAAGAAATACTTTAATGGTGTAAATCTTTAATTTTCCTCCTCTTTTAAGAAATACCATATAGTTACGTGTGTCGACTATGAGGGGAAAAAAAATAGGCCTGCTAAATTCTGATAGGAAAAAATCTTATGCCAATTTTAACACAAACAATTTTTTTTTAAAGAACAAAATCCATAACTTAATATATATTAGCGCAAAAATTGTACAAGGTGTATACGTTGTTACAAAATGATGGACTACAATTCCTAATTGATCTTTTTAAAAAAGCCTTCAATAAAAATCTAGGTACAACTCTATACAAAACAAAAAGTTGCTACTGCATTCTTGGCTAACGAATCAACTATCATCTTAGTAGTTTAGCTATACTACGTAACACAATAACACGATGACTTGAACCGTACACGAAATTAGTCGGTTAGGAATAAGGGTGAGTATACTAGCTAGTTAATACTAGATCTAATGAATTTTTATTTTTATAATGTATTTTTATGAACTTCCAATTTATATCATTGTTGCAGGAAGTCAATTCAATCTTTTAATTGGGGTGGTTCATTGGGCATGCTTTTTGCTGATTGGAGAAGTTAATCATGCTACAATAAATTAAGATTTGGGATTTTTCTTTTTAGAAAAAACGTACTCCGTAAGAACTTCATTAATGATAAGAAAAGAAAAGTGTAATAAATTAAGAAACCTTAGACGAGGATCGACCACCAACATAACAAAATTAATGCATTTGAGATTTTCCAACTTCCAAGTTTTGATAATTCAGATGGCCGAGCTAGTTTACGTGCACCTCAACTAATTTTGGAGGACCAATCCCACCGTCCACTTGCTTTCCAAGCTAATTGCCTATTGTTTGGTTTAATTTAGCTTCCATTCGTGCCGGTTCTAACAATTATATATAGTGCCGTCGAGAATGTAGAATTGTATGAGCAGATTTTATTGTGATACGGCCTTTAGAGAATGGCTAATGGAAGAAAATAGGTTGAAACAGGTGCAAACAGGTGATACTGTAAGCAGGTTAATTAATTATTCAAAGCACAAAGAGACTTTAATTTTTATCGCATCTTGTTCGGACTGACGAGGTTATTTGTTCAAACAAATCGTGTTGGGGTCAGCACTCTCGACGCGTTTGGCTAAATAGGCCAGGTTATTGTCGAGGGTTATTTGCAATCATTCTGGCTTAACGGATATTTCAAAGTACCAGAAAAAAAATCTGACTTAACGGGGGACACGATGTTCAAACCTACTCCAAATTATTCAGTAATCTTGCGGAGCCGTCATGCACTGTTCTAACACTTTCCAACACCACACATTCATACAGGGCATGTAGCCTGTACACCTTAGTTCCGAACCTATATGTG
The DNA here is from genome assembly GCA_018127125.1 of Rhododendron griersonianum. Classification (NCBI taxonomy): domain Eukaryota; kingdom Viridiplantae; phylum Streptophyta; class Magnoliopsida; order Ericales; family Ericaceae; genus Rhododendron; species Rhododendron griersonianum. The sequence goes on along the minus strand of CM030789.1, from coordinate 50,010,804 downwards.
CGGTTATAAAGGGCTTGTTCGGTTGAGATTTTTGGATTTAAATTTGTAATGATTAGGGTAGGAAGATAGGGGTAATGATTGAAGAGAGATAGAGACAAAAATGAAAATAGTGGTTAGAGATAGGGATAATGAGTGGATGTTGGAGTAGGATAATAATTTTGAGTCCAAAACGTGCCCTAACCGAACAAGCCCAAAAGGAATTGCAGCCCGGCCAGAAGCGTGCACCCAATAAATATTGGTCCGGACCAATATTTCGCACCAGTCAAACAAAGTGTTTGGGTGCTTGTGGCTTTGTGCTACTACTACTGTAATTGGATTGTGGCCCCTCTCTCTCTCTCTCTCTCTCTCTCTCTTACTACTGTAATTGTGGCCTCTCTCTCTCACTCACTCACACACACACACACACACAGTCTCTCCCTTGCGATCTCAGTTATTTTTTTTAATCCTCTCTTGCTCTTTCAGGTTAGGGAAGACAGGGGGGCTTTTAATACACACGAAGACTACTGAAGCCTTGCTGACATTTTCCTTTTGTTTAATGGTACTGCTTGGCTGTGTGTTTTATTCCTTGTGATTATCATAATGGTGTTTAATTAGTATTGAATTAGGTGCATCATGTGCTGTCCCCCTTCACCATCAAATCACTTGGTAATTTGAAGACCAAGAATATATATGGATCCAGAGTCATCAGACCATATATATCATAGCATTTTTGTAATTTTTTTTTGTTTTTTTATGCCAACGCCAGAAACCGAGTAGTGGGTAAAAAGAACCGATGGCATTTTTGTAATATATTTGTATAAGAGTGTGGGTGTTTTCTTAAGAGAGTTGGAGAGCACACATTAGCCCTTGGATCAAATGAATCTCATCCTTTCTTTCAACTTGTGTTTGTGTGGCCCCCACACCTTTGTGTTTTATTAGGTAGATGCCTAGCATATATGAACCGGATACTGCACTACAGGAATGTATAGCACAATCTGAGATGTTCAAAAATATTTAGTACGGTCAAGATTTGCTATAATTGTCCTACAGTTAAGGATACTTAAACCACCACCACCACCACCACCCACCCCGTTACATTTTCTAATTTGGACCTTTAAATTTTGAAATTTGGACCATAAATTGTAGGGATGAACGACTCGAATAGAGCACTACACTCTGCATTATGGGATCCTCGTTTCCTACCTAGCAAATGCTTTAACTAATCCAATTCGTTGATGTCCTTGGTTTATGTTATCGAACAAATTAGAGAAATCAAGGACTTGGGACTTGACATTCACGAGGACTCAATTAATCCAATATGCTGGATAATGGGTCTTTTTTTTTTGAAAACCGGGTTCGGAAAATTCGATCCATCGATTAACGAAATGCTCCATATGTAAATAAACGCACCTAAAGTCACTTTAGATGAGAGTTGAAGAAAATTTAGCGTATTCTAATCGAAGCTTTTCTATTTATCAGGCAAGCCCGCCGGTAATGAACCTACTTTTTTTTTTTATTTTTTATGATTTTATTTTGGTAAACTGTGCAACATAAGAACCTAGATATTTAGTAGAAATTTTGACTAAATTGTCATCATTCTCTCTTCCGAATTAAGAAAAGTAACACTTGAGTGGTGGATCAATACTTAAAATCTTTCTTTGCAGTTTTTTTTGTTGTTACCAGTAAAATCTAAGAGGTGTGGCCATGTTCGTTTCACATATTTACTTTGTTTTAACTTTGTTTTCCAATCATTACCCTACATCTTTCTCTAATCATTACCCTATTTCTCCAATTATTAATTTCATTTCTCTCTCTATCTCTCCCAACTCATTACCCCTCTTTCCAATCATTACCCTATTTCCCTCTCCACCCACTACCAAAACTAAAATGCCCAAAGTTGCTAAACGAACAAGGCTTGCCGAAAACCCCTGTACCTTTGTGTCTGAGGATTTTCCGTCGTTGGATTTAAAATATTAAAAAAATCACACAATTCAATAACTGGAAAATCCCTCGGCACAGAGGCACATGAATTTTCGGGACAGAGGAGATCGGACCCCAAAATCTAGGTCCGATACCAGACATAAATAGAAGAAAGACTAATATTAAATGGAAGTACACTTTCATAGGATATATATCGTGATTACCACTTTTCTGAATTCGGAAGAGAACAGTAGCATCACTATATTTTGTGATGATTTTGTTTATCATACATTTTGTGAGACTATATTCATGCATGATGCATGTTTAATTAGTGATAATCTGAACAACAACAATTTTAACCCAAACACCCGTTGTGTAATCCAAAAGCAGATATCTAGTTCAATCTCATACTCATATCCGGTCAAACAAATAGTTTCGTAAACATAAGCTGGGATTTTTGGAACAAAGCCCTAAACAAACTGTACGGAGAAAATTAACAAACAATGCAAGGTTCTCTCTCTCTCTCTCTCCCAATATCTAAACAATTAATCCTAGCTAGCCTAATGAATTGAAGTGGAACAAAAAAGCCTAATCACTAGATTAAGGCTGAATTCTTGTAAATTTATAAGTCTGAAACTTACTTATGTATTTTTACTTTTCGTCGCAATTTTTGGGGTTAAAGGTTCATCTCGGCAAAACAAATCGGAAAAATATAAACATATATAGGATAGCATTTAAGGCAAATAAGACAGTTGTTTGGTATTTTTTCGTCTTTAGTAAACTTTTTTTTTTTTCACTTTTGGTCATAATTTTGTATACTTTTTAAACTCTTCTCAACGAGACAGGTGATTGATTAATCCAAAAAAATATCACGTGAATCTAATATAAACAAAAAAAGACAAACAAATTAAAAACACACAAAACAAAGAAGGAAAATAAGTTTACAAGAATGGTACGCCTTAAGGCAAAAAAAAAAGAAAAGAATATTGCATTTGGTTGATGACATTGACAGTAGCAAACCACATACGGAGTAATTACTAATTAGGACCAGTATTTTTTTAAAAAAAATTTGAGAGAGCTAGACGTCATTAGGAGCGTCTTAATTATGATAAAATTCGTGGTTAGTTGGCACGAGGGTCCACCTTATCAAATCAAAATTCGAAGGGTCTCTGTCTCGATCGGGAAAACCACTTTTAGAAAACACCCACCAAACGTCTCTCCTCCGACAAAACACGAGATCCGATGTGCCGATAAATGCATGCACTAATAAAAGTTAGCATTCGAGACGGACTTATGACCTTTAACGAGTTTAAAATTACTCGAAATCAGCTCGATTATAGTTCGGTTGTGATCAACTTGTCTCGTAAACAAACAAAGTTTGGACATATTTTTGAGGCTCGCATTGCTTTAAAATCAAAATTGAACAATTCATTGCTTCGCTCGTACAAATGCCAAGACGGGTTCTCACAATCTCCTCAGCTTATCATGTAACGTTCTCGTTGCATTGGTCCAACAATCTTCCCCTGGTGGTCGTGATGCGACACTTAGCTGTGTAAAACATATCATCATACTCATACCACACATTAGAGCTAGGCACGTAGCTTAAAAGATTAATCTCAAACTATACATGCCTTGTTCGGTTCCCTTTTGGAAATTTTTTGAGTTTGGTTTTTGGGGTAATGAATGGATAGAAAAATTAGGGTAATAATTGGAGATAGAGGTAATGAGTAGAAAAAGATATAAAGAGAAATGAGAGTAATGATTGAAAATAGGGATAATGAGTGGATAGAGAAATGAAAGTAATGATTCGAAGTAGGGGTAATGAGTGTTTTTTAAGTTGGAATTTTTTTTTCAAATATGCAATCGAACAAGGTAACAGTAGCTAGACATGACCCATTATATATCACATCAATTTTCTACTCCCTTCGTCCCAAATTCTTGGTCTTCTTTTCTTTTTTGGAAGTATCAAAAGATTGGGTATATCTTCTAATTTATAATATTTTTTTATATCAAATATAAATCTTGTTTGATAGATCTCTGAGTTCTTTTATGCGAAAATTTTAAAATCACCTAAAAGATTATAGATTGTAAAATATAATCAATTAAAAAATGATATGCACTCCCAAAAAGGACTAAGAATTTGGAACGGAGGGAGGAACAAGTGCCAAGATGGGCTCTCACACCTAGACCCTAACCCCAATGGGTTTGGCTAAGCAAGCATGGAGGAATTAAAGTCAACTAAAAGGACTTGCCCCTAGAGATTGCAAGTTCGAATTAATCCCACAAAAGTCAAATATTCCAAATTTTAGAGCTACTAGAGGTTTGCCCGATCGTTAACTTCAAGGCTTTGAAATTAGTTGAAGTGCATGAAGGCTGACACATACCTCCGACTCCGATTATCAAACTAAAAAAGGGCTCTCCTTGACCCTCTCGATACAAATCTTTCATTTGGAAGTTGGAACTTGTTTCTGTCCCAGCTCCTAGATCCCATGCCCCACCTTTTAAAGCCCAATAGAGACACAAAATGTCCTAACAATATGGTCTAGCTATAGAGACTTGCACAAAAATACCTTTGCATGTGATTATTTATTACCTTAAAAAGAAGAAGAAATTAAATCAGGTACACATGTGTGGATACCTATAGAGGGAATGGGACACAGATGTAAATGTTTCAACGCATTGTACGATGCCTGATTGTGATCACAGGACGAAAATTAAATTAGGGTTTTAAAAGGCATCATAGAAGTGTTGAGGCATTTAAGGGCAGCCAAGTTGGTAGAGAGAATTAACTAAGCTAGAGTTGGGTACTTGTGGGCCCGACAATGCTATATGGTCCAACAAAGGGTGGTTAATTTTGAGCAGTGCTACAGCCACCGCACCAAAAATGGGGTGGCCAGCTACTGCACGCCATGTGGGGCCCACTCCGGGCTCCGTACGGATAATCCGAGCCGTTCAATAATTTAAAAAAAAAATCGAGTGGGTACCGCGAAAAATCAGCTCGATCCGATATATGTAGGTTCTCGGATCAAGCTTCTCATCTTTGAAAAATCAGAAAAAATGGAAAGATTGGTTTTCTGGTGTACAGAAAGATGACAATCTTGATCCGAGTACTTACACATATCGGATCGAGCTGATTTTACACGTTGCCCACTAGGTTTTTAAAAAAAAATTATTAAACTGTTCGGATCATCCATACAAAGCCCGGAGTGGGCCCCACACGGTGTGCGGTGGCCGGCCACCGCATTTTGGTGCGGTAGTTGTAGACTTTCTGGTTAATTTTGGATAAACAAGTTGACTTTCTTTCTTTTCTTTATTTAATTTTTTTCCCACATTTGTTAGTTTTGGATTATTGATTTGTCTTGGAGAGAGGAATCGAAAAAGTATAAAATTTTGATCGAAACTCAAATTTTTTTTGAATAAATAAAAAAAATAAGTCAAAAAACTGTCTTTTTGAATTATTTTTGTCTTTTTTAAAAAAAATACGAGTTCCGATAAAAAAAGATTTCCTTTTCTTATTTCTATCGTCGAGAAGAATCAATAGTACATAAAAATTTGACGCAAAACTAGCAAATGCAAAAAAAAAAAGAAGATAAAATAAAGACAAACCAAAAAGTCAAATTTATTTTTTTAGCCAAAACCAGCCAAAATTTCTGGGCTCAGAAAAGTTTTTTCTGGACCTCACAGAGTCACAATTCGACTAGCTATGGGCCACGGGCAAGGTCTTCGGCCCAGAGGCGTTTCCTAGATCCCAACTGGAAAAATGAATTACCCTTGCCTACCAAAACATTTCATAGATGCAACTGGAAGCATTTCATAGGCAGTTTTTGGAAATCAGAGCCCAAGTTGCTATTTACCCTTAACCTACCAAAACAATATGTGACCGGGAAAAAAAAATTATGAAAAAACTTTGACAATCTAGGGAAAAGCTATGGCACTCATGGGTGTACCCCCTAGTACCGTTAAGACCGTATGTGATGCAAGTTACGAATAATGGTAGTGTGTTACTGTCCAAAGTTAAGTATGAGATCGGTATTGTGATTTTGTAGTTAGTTGTGAGGTTTTCTTTGCATCATTAGTACCCAACCTAACTCTTAAGGTCGACGGGTGTGGATGAGATTGAGGGAATTGGGTTTGGGAGATGAGAGAGAGCTTTCGGTTTCTGATGTCCAATACGTAAGTGGTGGATGTGATCTATTGAGGTATGTAACATGGGTTTTCCCAAAACTCTACAACGTTTTTCCTCTTGCACTTGTAGCATAAAATCGTGTAAAATATACATATTTCAATCATTAATATCAGTAAACTCAAAGAGCAAAATAATTATTAGATGACCAACATAGTGTCATACGATTATTGAAAACTCATAAAATAAGGACCAATTGCTACTATAACATGAAGAAATCTCGGTATTATTTTCATAGTTACATAAATTTAATTCGATTTTACAAAAAAAACCCGGAATTATACATATAGGGTTGACTTACAATGAATCTATATATAATTCATAAAATCCAAGACGTATCTATTGCTTCTTGTCAAGACTCTCCCAATACCTTCTTTCCCATTCCTCCACTTGCTTTATTGAATTTGTTTTCCTCTTAAGAAGGACTCCCAAAACGTGAGGTTCATAGGGAGGGGGCAATGTGCAAGGGTTTGTAATAGAAGGACCCTTTGCCAATGACTCCATCATAAACTTCTTCTCCAACCCTTTTGCATTGCAAACCATAGTCTCTGAGCAGAATTCCACTGCTCCTTCGGGTATTTCAGGCTTGAAATTCAGGAGATTAGCGTATTCGTTTAGCAAATGAAACATGTAATCGTACACGTAATCCATCTTTAGATCTTCTTGAATGAAGTCGCTAGCAGCTCTTCCAATTGCTTGAGCCTGCCAATTTTAGTCCACAGTGGATTACAGAGTAATAAAACACCATTTCAGAATGGATTATAACGAGGATGAAATTAAAACTATGGTTTCGATTGACGAAACTGTCCCAAAAGAAAAATGTGAACATTGATCCCTTTGTGGATCTTGTTCTACAATAATCTGTCGTGCTATTCATGTGGGCCTCATTCCGGGCTAAAACATGTTTGTTCATGTTGTTCATTTTATTCGGCTCATCGAATCGGTAATGCCTATAAAAAGTTAGTTTGATTGAACATTGGCAACAACGTGAACGAAGCACGTTTGACTTCAAAAAATTCAATGGCTGGTTTCTTTCATATTATACCAATGTCCTATCAATCAATTTTCTTACCACCATTACCTCTAGTCAAAAAGACGAAGAAATAGATATTCCATCCGTCCCATATTGTTGGTCCTCTACGAAAACACACGTGCAATTTTTGAATAAAAAAATAAAGTACTTTCGTGACGGGGACGGAGAAAAGACCAAATTGGGGGTTTGATTGTATTTTCTCCATTTTCCTAGATAGGTCAGTAAAATTTATTCAATTTAGAGTTTAGTACCTTTTGTTTGTGATTGTTGCCCCAGTGAACTGCAAATTTTAATGATCTGCATTTGTCATCATCCCTAATAGGCCAGTAATGGTGAACTGGCTGTAGACTTCTTATGAAGAAATCATAGAACTTGGGTTTCACAAGCAATGTCTCTGAATCACATGCTAGAACATACTTCTCACTAACAGACCATGCCCATCCTTCTATATAAATCTTGTATCTGCATGGGATTAGGAATAAAGGTAAAAATGAGATACAAAATTAACAAACATATCAAATATAGGATTGGGAATTTTTGAGTTGACCCAAACCCATCACGAAGTTTAAAACTAGTAAGAGTTAGGCGACATGAACCTGAATATGTTACGACACGATAACACAATAATAATAGGTTGGATTGGGGTCAAACCCAAATAACGGAATAGACACGTCTAGCTCAGGTGATAGAACTTTGTTATTGATTTTAGCAATATTTCGAACAATTGTAGGAGCATGCTTGAAGTGTTACGTGACTTTTTTCAACTCCATGAAATTAAGTTCATGAAAATTGAGTTTTAGGTTTTTATAGTCTTTTAGTCAAACTTACTAAGAGAAAATATAATTAAATAAGAAAATATTGGGTATTAAATATTTTAATTGAGGACTTCATAACACGGTAATACGATATACATAAAATATGGAGTGCAAATGACACGACACAATAAGCATGAAAAATAAAATGGGTGAGATTAGGGTGGATAGAATTCATGAGGGCAAACTAGTTGTCAAGCGGGGACTTGGCAAAAATAGCACATATACCTGTAAGTGCATTGGCTTGCTAGGTCTGATTGCTGATATCCCTGTTGAGATTCAAGAATCCAATCCTGCAAAAGGTATCCTATAAGATTTAAGTAAAATAAGCACCAAAAAATATTTTCTTAAAAGAAATTCGATCCTTAAAGTTGATGGGATTTCAAAAATGCTCTGTGGGGAAAAAAAAGAAAAGGCTTCTTGGTTGTGCACTTGTGAGGTCAATGATTTAGAACTCGACAAATATATGTAATTTTCTTGTACTTTGCTGTTGAGTTGTTGATTTTCCCTAATTCATATCCATCAGAAGCCCAATCTAAATAATCGACGACAAAATGGGGCAGGGACCATATGGCAAGTGGGGTTACTTGATCCGCTGAGTTATAAACATTTGTTGTGATAGGTTTAGAATTTATTTGTATTGCACATGTTTGAGCTCCAAATATTTAGTGAATTTTCCAAATATCTCATTAAGACTACAATATTTGTTCTTTATCATTGCCAAGCATGACCTAATCAACAATAAATGTGTGGAGTTTTAGATAATTTTAGCTCAGCCGTGACAAAATGTATGTAATTTTCCAATTATACACATAAATGGTGCTAAGCCATTTTCTGATTTTTATTATTCGATTCGTGATTTTTCGGTAATCTTCTTAATTATGGGTAATGCATGCATTCTTATTTTGAAAGTCAACGGGGATACGGTATCCCCCGACAGGGGCTGATTAATACCTTAGCATTCCCCCCTTGGAAGAGAATTATATGAGTAGAATTACCTGGACAAAGAGGCGAGCATTCCAGTCTTGTTTCTCCGAGACATTGCAAGTCAAGAGATTTTTCCTGGTTTCAGCAACAAAAGGATTCCCCTTCCAATAAGCATACGGTTCTCTCTTCATCCATCTGATCCTCTTGTTACCTTCTTTTATCTCCTTCAAAATACTGTCCCATGGCCTAATGTTTATCTCTGCCCTGTTGGGAGAAACAGAGTAGTTAACGAAAAAAAAATATGAAAACATCCCATCTTTCCATCTATTGAAAACTTACCCTCCGTTTCTTCCGACAGAAAACGTTTTTCGAAAAGCGTTTTCTGTACTTTTTTGTTCGTTATACGATGAGAAATGAAGTTTAATGACAACTGTTCTTCGTTAAGAACGAAAAACGAGTTGGGGTAGAAAAGATTCTCCAGTGTTAGAGGTGGATTTTTTTTTTCCGAAATTCGCCCACTACCACCACTACCACCACCACGGCTGCCTCCATCACCGACCATCTCCGCCACTATCCCCACAGAGGCCACCACCCCCACCCCATAGCGACTAGCCCAATAATCACTCAGAGTTGGTACCAAGGGCAAAGGGGCGGAGCTAAGATTTTTAATCAGCGGAAGGCGGAGGCAAAATCATATGTGGTGGAACCGAGATCAATCAAACTCCCAGTGTTTATTGTACTGTTGTGACGAAAAGTTCGTTCATTGCCCCTGATCTGATGGTGAATATTGGGTTATTGAGAGTTTTTTTCTTGAATTTTAAGCGCAGATTTCAAAATGTAACCAATCACTAAAGTTCACATTAAAGTGGACTGTACACTCTTGGTATTTGGAGTTCAATAAAATAGATGGAGGCGCCCAGTAACAAGTACTGTACTTGACTTTGTAAAAATTCGCGGCAACATACTATGGGTCGTTTTTAGGACTCCCCGAAAGCAACCTTCGAAAAATGATCATCACGATACGAAACGGTCATTTCATAGAGTTTGTTGACAGTTATATTTTTCCGTATAAAAAATTCAAGTGTTTTTTTGGGTAAGTAATTTCATTTCACAAAAAAACAATGAAGCTACAAAATCAACTGGGGAATCCCCCTGAACACACAAAACAAGAAGCAAAACCACCTATACAGGAGCTCTGTCAACAATTGTTAAAAAAAATCAAGTTGATCGAATATTGATGGTCACATGGTCAAACATGTGTTTTTCAAAAAATGAACGCTTAGTATGATTGAGAGAATAACAGCTTCACGTGATCATGTTTTTATAAAAATTCTGATCGTGATGATTATATCTCGAAAGCCATGCTGAGGTGCACTATAACTTGAAGTGCGTTTGCCGCGCTACAGAACCCTAGGTCCGGGTCATCCGCCAAAAGTAACAGGGGCCACCTCGAGACTAGGGGTGTAAACAAGCCGAATCGAGCTCGCGAGCTGCTCGGTTCATTTACAGCCCTGCTAGAGACTTAACACGGCAAACGCTTGCACACCGTGTTAAATGCTTGATTGAATAACAAAATCTTGAGTGACTTTCTGATTCCCCTGGTGGCCTGGATTGGTGTGTCCCCTCCATTATTTGTGGAATGGACCCTCAATATGGCTTCACATGTAATTTTTTTAGAAGTTCCAAAAATAGGGACCAATCATTAATCGGTCCAGGACATTTTAGAAAGTGACTCATCAGTTTAATTGAGGGAATTGATTTAGCCACTCTCGTTTTTGTTAATGTCACTCCTCTTCTCTCACAAAATAAATCATCTAATTAAGTCACAAAAATGACTGACATTAACAAAAAGGGGAGTGATAAAATCACTCCCCTTAATTAACTGGACTGGAATTGTACTCTGCCATGTAAACTGAAGGGTCGGATCCTCTCCAGAATCTGCCAATTTTGTCACCACCTGAACCAAGAAGGCCACTGCCCCTGTTTGGTAGAACTCAGGCATCATTGCGGGATGTGAGTGAATGTAAAGGATAAATAGACAAGCCATTGGACTGTCAGCCACCCATTTTTTTTCGATATTTGCTAGTAAAACATTGCTGACAGTTGTCGAACCGCTTTTCCACCATCTCTCCTAAAATCAATTGGTGGTAGGAAGGGTTTCAATTAAGTCTTTTATGGCATTCGAGATCGCACCCGCAAGTCTATTTTTAGAGCGGTCGTAGGGAGTGGCATTGTGTAACCAAATCCTTGGGAGCACTCCGGACCCAACAACAGTCTCTTACGCGGTAAGATGGTATTTGCAAGAGACTATCAACAAATTTTAATTATCGACTGTCTAGATAGACAACTGAGATTTTGGACTGTTCGCGGGTAGCTAAATAGTATCCAATTCCATAAAGATATTCCAATGTTCTTTCTCATAGCCTAAGCCAAACCAAACCAAACTAAATTAAGTTTTGTATTTCAGTTATTTGATCTAGGCTACATGAATCTTCTTCTTCTTCTTCTTCTTTTATTTTTTTAATTTTAATTTTTAAAATTTGTCATTCTTCTCCAGCAAAAGCTACGTACAGCATTAATTTAGAAAATTAATAGCTTAGTTGTTGTAAGTTATCTTCAACTGGTGGTACCCTACTAATTCATGAATGTTTTCATTTATAATGCTATCTGTCCTAGGGATCCGAGGGTGCTGTAGTGCACCTCTGTATAGTGCTCGTGTAGGGCGACACACAACCGTTGATCTTATCAATCAACGGTTCAGATAAAAAATCAATTACGATCGATAATAAATGATTCTTACTGGTCATAATTAATCATATCTCAACCATTCATTGTCAAGATCGATGGCCCGTGTGCGCCTTACAGGATTTCCCAATCCCTGTCCTAGTCTTACCGTACATCCATCTTAGCATCTTCATTCATTGTGATTTTTTTACGTCTAAATTGTCAGTGACCTAACACACAACTTTCTTTCTTTCTCCAAACTTGATGCGAAGTGTGCAGAATATAATACTTTAAACACAACGAAACCGGAGTTTCTAATTAAGAGAAACAAAACTTCATTGTAGGAAAATGTTGGTTTATCATATTACTCTAAAACACATTGCACATTTTCTGTTCCAGTTATGATGACACGTTTACTTCGATTGCAATTCAGCCATTCAATTATATGGGGTTTGATTTTTTCAAGAAACAAGATTGTTATCGTCTTTTTGACGCAATAAATAACTTATGGAGAGTACCTTTTTACAATATTATTTTATGTTATTAATGAATTTCTTGTTATTTTCTGTTATTTCTAAAAAAAGAGTATTACCTTACTTTTTTATTAGGGAAAAATTCAAAAAAACCCCTGAATTTTGAACTCAATGTCAAATAGGCACCTGAACTTAAATAAACTTCAATTGAACACCTGAACTTTCACTCCGTTATTAATTTACCCCCTGCCGTCTCAATCCGTGACTTGCCGTTAACGGCAAAGGCAAAACGGCAACGTTTTGGTTAAATAAAAAATACTTACCACCAGTTTACAATCCTATGAAGCAGAAACGTGATTATGAGAGCCTTAGAGACAAAATTTGATTATGTCTCTTTAGAATAATATGATTAGAATAATAAAATCTTCACACCCGTTCAAACGGATTAAAAATTGGAGCACTTAATTTTTTAACCATATTTTTTAATATATAAATGGTGTAAAAAAAAATTAAGTGCTCAAATTTTCAAAAAGAATTTTAAAAAAAATCCCCCATACTTCCAACATTTCTCTCTCTATCTCTCTCCACTTATTACCCGGACCCGGGGGCTCTGCTGCCCCAAAGGCACATCAGCCCCTACCCACACACCAAAATGGCAACGTTTTGGTTAAATAAAAAATTCATACCACTAGCTTGCAATCCTATGGAGCAGAAACGTGATTATGAGAGCCTTAGAGACAAAATTTGATTATGTCTCTTTAGAATAATATGATCAGAATAATAAGATCTTCACACCCGTTCAAACGGATTAAAAATTGAAGTACTTAGTTTTTTAATCATATTTTTTAATATATAAACGGTCATAAAAAATTAAGTGCTCAAATTTTCACTCCGTTTTGAATCGGTACAAAGATATTTAAGTGCTCATAAAAAATTAAGTGCTCATAATCACATTTCTGCTCCATAGGGTCCTAAATAAAGAACACATACTTAATATGAGAGCCTTAGAGATAAAAATAAATTACGACCCTTTAGAATAATATGATAAGAATAAAAAGATCTTTGCACCGATTCAAACGGAGTGAAAATTTGAGCACTTAATTTTTTGAGACCGTTTATATATTAAAAAATATGGTTAAAAAATTAAGTGCTCCAATTTTTAATCCGTTTGAACGGGTGTGAAAATTTTATTATTCTGATCATATTATTCTAAAGAGACATAATCAAATTTTGTCTCTAAGGCTCTCATAATCACGTTTCTGCTTCATAGGATTGCAAACTGGTGGTAAGTATTTTTTATTTAACCAAAACGTTGCCGTTTTGCCTTTGCCGTTAACGGCAAGTTACGGATGGAGACGGCAGGGGGTAAATTAATAACGGAGTGAAAGTTTAGGTGTTCAATTGAAGTTTATTTAAGTTCAGGTGCCTATTTGACATTGAGTTCAAAGTTCAAGGTTTTTTTGAATTTTTCCCTTTTTATTACTTGGTCTAACTTATAACTTTGAATATGAAATAGAAGAAGAGTTTACCAACCCCAGAAGGACCAATCAGGAAAGACGATATCCAACGTCTTCTCATCACCGCAGTACCGGAACAAGGGCGGCGGCGCGGTGGCATTGGGTCCACGGTGGTCGCTCGATCGGATGACCGGGCGATCATCGCAGTCGAACATCAGGTCCAAATCCGGCAGCCGCCCCGGGTACCTCCTCAGCAGCTGCAAAATCCCCCACAGCGTGAAAACATCTCTGGTCTGTATTGACTTCTTGTACTTCTCTACGTACACCTTCCCTTTCACTACCACCACCCGAAAATGCGCCGTCCTCCTTGCTCTCTCCACCATGTCTCTGGTGATCCCGGTCGCCTTAAACGGCCGTAGATCTTCGTGAATCCAACGGAAGTAATCCGGGCACGTGGAATTCGATGATGGGTCGTCGTTAATTTCGGTTTCGGATTTTTCGGTTGGGTAATTGGATGGACAGGTTTGAGTTTCGTTTCCAGTGGAACAATTGAGTGGGATTTCAATTCTCTTTGGAATTTTCCTTGGATGTTTTAGGATGATTATGTCTTCCTTGATCCCTTTAGTAGCAGAAAAAGTAGACTGCAAATTAAAATAGTACTTCTATGAGTGGAAATTGAACTAAAGCTCTGTTTGTTTCGACGAAAAACAAAAGCCAATGGAAAAATATCCATATGGCGATCCAAGTAAAACTAGTTGATTTGATTCAAAGTCGTATATTTCCACACTACAACCATCACCACTAGACCACAACCGTCACCCGCCACCACCGCTGTCGCCATCACTACCACAACCACAACCACTAGCACAATAATTTACCAAGGTTGCAACTAAAAAATACAAGAAACATTAAAATATTTTCCACGAAATGTTTTCGCCAATACCATTTTCGTTGAAACCAATGGAGCATAAATGAAAACTTCCAATGGTTTGGAAAGTTGTGAAAATTGCTTACAGAGTGGATCCATGAAGAAGAGAAGATGACGGCGAAGACGAGGACGAAGAAGAGGAGGAGGAGGGTGGTGGTGGTGGTGGCAGGGCCTTTCTTAAGCGGCAGCCGCCATGTCGCCGCCGCCCCTGAGAAATGCCGGTCTGCTCCAATTCGATGCCATATGGTAGGGTACAGACCCTGCATGTTTCTAAATTCCCTGATAATCTATTTTGTTGGCTAAAACAAGTTTCCAGTGGTTTGCAAATCAAACATATCACTATATCGGTGTCATAGGTTGAAGTGCAGAAGGATCAGAAAAGGTAAGGGGTCTGGTGAGTTTTCCAATGGGCATGTCGGCATGAATATGCTCTTTGAAAAGTCCTGAATGTACTTTTGGTAACATACGCAACTTGTCATCAATTATTGTTGAACTAGTGCTAGCCCGTGCCTACGGCACTACGCATCCCGGTTGAACGGAGATGGCAGTTATGTAATTTAGGTGAAAACCATGGGCACTTAACTGGGAAGTGGGAGGATGCACTACAGCCTTTGGATCAAATGAATCTAAGCCGTTCCAACAACTTGTCCCCACACCATTCTGTTTTATAATAGAGATTATTTTGGCTCATGATTTTGTCACCCTATTTTTTGTTAACGCCACTCCTCTGCAAGTGTATTTTTGGTGCAAGGGAGTGGCGTTAACAAAAAAAAAAGGGTGTGGCAAAATCATTTCCCATTATTTTTGGTATTAGAATAGTCAAAATCTAACCATGAAATCCTCCTTTACGTGTACCCCTGTTTTTGTTTGTTTGGAGTATTTCTTAATCAGCAAAGACCCCTTTTTTTTGCCTGTTATTCTCTCATTGGAGCTGGTAGTTGGTAAAGTCTCTCGTTGACGCATAAAATATGTTGTTTTTGTTTGGAAATTGATTTGTGCGCTTCACTTTTATACGCAGGCGTTCACATTAGTACAAAAGTAGAGCGTCAAAATCAACATCTTTTTGTTTTAGTATCTAAGAGAAAGTGTACCAGGCTAGAGCAGGGGCGCAAACGACCGAGCTGAGCTCCTCGTGAACAACTCGAGGCTCGGCCTGTGAAGGACTTGGCTCATTTAGTAATCGAGCCGAGTTCAAGCTCGAGTTTTAGGCTCATGTAGTAAACGAGCTGAGCTCAACACTCTAAAACTCACCTTGGCTCGAAAAAGCTCGGCTGGTTAGGATAGGCTCGGCTTGTTTATAAAGACTCGTTTAGTAAATTAACTGGGTTTGACTTGTTAAGGGCTCTAAAGCTTGAGTTTAAGGATCGCTTAGTGAACAAGTCAGCTAGAACATTACAGAATTAGGCTCAACTCAGCTCTTTCGCACCTGTAATTGCACACATGTCGACTAATCTTAGAGGAAGCAAATCTCTAAGTTACATGCCTACCACCAAACTAACCCTTAGTTTTGGTTGGGCCGTCATATGCAACACTCATTTTGGTAAGTTTTAGAGCTTGTCTCAGATAGTAAATTTGTTAGGTGCTCCATCAATGTTAGCCAAGTTTTCTCTAGCGTGTTTGATTGGTTGAATTAGACCAAAAGTATGATTCTATATTTTCAGCGCTTCAATTCGAAAATATTAGCCGAAAATATTTCCGGCGGTTACGACCGCGTTAGTTGCTGTCGCAGTTCCGTACATTCAGAGACAGCATTATATGCGATCGCAAAAAAGATAACGCGATAAGCGTTTTTACTTGTAGTGTCATACGATATGAGTATTGGATCATCGGAGATATTAAAGAGACGTTAAAGTGGTAACTTTACTACTACTACTACGTACTATTCCGATGAGGTTACTCATTTTGTGATAATATCTTGTTTTCGTCGGTACGAGGGACTTTTGTTTCAAGGAGTTTTAAAATACAATCAGGGAAAGAACAACGATTTAATCTTGGGGTGTCAAACGTATATATACTCCTACCAAAATTTTGGAAGACAAAAAAGGCTACGTACGTCCTAGTATCACAAGTTGATCATTTATGAAAAATCAAAATGATTTGAGTTACTTTAACTCCATTCTTTTTTTCTTTTCTTTTTTTTCTTTTTTTTTATCTTAAAAGGAAGACGGCAATGTGGAGAAGCTCCATTTGTTCCATTAGAGTTTGACGTTGTAACACCCCGTATTAAAAAAAGAAGGAAAAAAGAAGCTATTTTCTGTAACAAAGATACTTTCTTAAATTGTCGTTTGTAATTACATGGGATTCGGTTTTACTTGTCTTGTAGCTTTAACTTTTATGCTACAAAATAGAGTTAATGGATAACCATGCATGGATAGATCGACTTAGCTGTCTTTGCTAGGGTGAGTGTGTGCACATGGAATTAATTGGTGAGGGTGAGCTGTGAGAGTGATATTTTGTCTGGTTTTTTATTATATATGTACGAAAGTAAGAGAACTGAGGGGGGGAAGTTCCTTTGAATGGAACTAGCTGGTTGAATTTGCAAGAAAGCGAATTTAAAGGAGTACGTAGATGTGTGTTTGTAAGGAAACATGTTGATGTTTAAGGAAGTGGGTGATGGTTCTTTCAATTGTTTGGTTTTATTTTGGGTTGGTGGCGTTAAAACACTTGATTTTTGTTATGTCTTCGTTGTGGTGCTTGTGGATCCGGATTGTTACAGACGTATTGTCCATACGCATACATGGTGCTGAAGCTGAAAAGTAGAAAATCAGCAGCTCAATTTTGAAAGTGCGACCCTTATTGCCAGAGAAAAAATGACGTCAAAGGACAAAACTGTCCTCCAAGTCATATGCTATGCTTGAGTTGGATGGAACTCTCTCTCTTCCATGGATTTTTCCGAGGCAATTGCACAAAGAAAATTAAGAGAAATTAAACTGGAAAGGTAAGAAAAAAGTTTTGTAACTAATTACCTAGATTTTGTCAAAACAAACTCCTTCAGGGTATCCAAACCGACGATGACTCGCTGATGACACAATTACAATCCTTCCTTCTTCTTTTTTTTCTCAGCAAATGAAACATTTATATCAACTCAAAAGGGTACATCGAGGGGGCTCGAACGACATAAGCTAAACAAACTTACACATTCAAGCAGCAAAAACAGAAAATAAAAACCAAGCCCCTTACAATGACTTCCAACAGAAAGTTGGAGGAAAAAACAAACACCTTATACACCACTGCACGTACACACTCTTCACAGTTTCAACATTCTAATTTCATCCAAAAAACCCTTAAATTCCCCGACCGTGTACATCTTAATGTTGAACTTTGCCTTTATCCGCATAGCAACTCTAGCTTTAATCGATCCTTCCTTCCTTCTTTCTGGCTTTCACATGCTGTATTTTTCATGGTCTCCAACAGAAGTTTGTCAAAAGAAAATGGCCTGTAAAAAGTTAACATTTATCGGTCATACACAATGCATGTTGTTGTACATTTGATGAGAGCGTAGTATATAATTTAGTATCCAATGGAGTGAAAAATGGGAAAGATCAAAACATTCATGAGAAGGAGCTTTATGAAAATCACCGACACGAAAGCAAACAAGACATTGGGCAATTACAAATATTATAGATAAACCCTGTCCCTCTCACCTTACAAATATTATAGATAATTGACAAAATGAGGATGGGGCGAGAGAGACCAAGTGGGCAAGTCACAATCAATAGTGGTAGAATTTTGTGGCCCTAAGTTGAGATAATTGGTCATTTTTACACTCTCTTTTTATTACTCCTTTTGCTTTTGAGATAATGCTAAAGACAATAGAGATTACCCCCTGGCCGGGCCTTTTTGGCAATTGAGGGATTGTGAATTTTGTAAGAGCTAGATTACTTTCGTTGAAGTTTCCTCAGATATATTCTCAAATGGACATGTTGCACCCAATAATGTTCGCTGCCTTTTTTTAGCATATATACCTCTTTTTATGGTTAGGGCGTCCGGGCCAACTTCCCTACCCGTCAATTATGCGGGCCAATTCAGGCCCAAGCCCAATACGTGCACTAGTAATTGACTGTACCCAAGAATTGAACCTGGTCAATTTTGTGGAGAGTAAACCTACCAGCTAATTACCGGACCAATCCTTAGGGGCTGCCTTGTTAGCGTTCTTCTTTGGCACCAATATTGGAGGATCGAATTTGGTGCAGGTCGGGTCCATTCTGTTTCCACGTGGATTTGGCTTCTCTTCTTCCTGCTAAATTTAATTAATCACAAAATTGGAGCTAAAATAAAACGGAAGGAAGTCAGATTCTTGAACTGATTAATAGCAATTGTGTTTTCTAATTAGATGTTTTTTATTTTTCTCTTTGTAAGGCCCATGGACCGTGTAAGTTGTATATATCGGTGTTTTGATTGTGCTCGAACCAATTTGTAGAACAAATTTTTATGCAATAAATCTCACCGAGATGTCGTTCTTCTGCATTTTTTTTTATAAAAATAAAAACCATCGTCGTAGGTGTAAATTTTGCCAAACTGCACATGATAGTGTTATGCATGGACAAAAAAAAGTCTTTTCAAATGTTTTTTTTTTTTTGGAAAGCATCTTTTCAAATGTTCGTACAAAATGCATGCGTATTTATTTTTCTTTGTTTTTTCTCGAACAAAAAAGTTCATTCGAAATTGTCATTCAGTCACCGCCCTCTGGATGGTGAGAGGGGGCGAGAAAAAGAAACGAAAAGAAAATCCTTTCCCTTATTAATGAATCTGAGTTGGAACTCCGACCATTTAGGAAGTGAATCCAATTTACATTTGAAACTCCTACCGTGCTTCTAATTTAGACCATTTTGTAGCCATTGAGCAGACATGCTGTTATAACAATTTTAAAGCACACAACAAGATTTAAAAAAAAAAAAACCCAAAAATGAATGATTTGTAAGACTAAATTTTGATTTAGTCTTGTGGTGGCCCACATGTATTATAAATGGCACATATGAATTATGGGTTTAATGGGATTCTCTATATCTTATGCCTAAGATTTTATTCTATTGGTCAAATAGATAAGCTGTTTCCTAAATACGCTATACTTTGGTGGGATGTTAGTATCAATGTTTAATAAGAAAATTGGTCCTCTCTTTGCCTATAAAAGGGACCCGGGGTGCCTGCCGAGTGGCACCTTGCCGAGGGGGGTGCCAAGCGGCCAATCCGGCCGTTCATCTCGAAATCAACGGTCCGGATCGAAACATCTTTTTCCTTTTCCTTTTCTTTTTTTTAAATCTGTTCGGTACCTTTGCATCTGGGCCGTCCAAAACACTTTTGGACGGCCGAGATGTGCTCGGCACCCCTGCCAAGCACCCCTGCTTGGCAGGGTCTCCCATTCCCTATAAAAGAGTGTCTAGGGTTCCATCAATTACATGTGATATACTAAGAGGCTAGAAAGTAAGGCAAGGGAGAGAAACTCGTTTTCCACCTAGGGCTTAATGCTCTAGCAATATTATGGTTGGTTTAATTAATTAATCACTGGATCGCTCAAGTTCCGTATTACTGGATTCGGGTACGTCGTTCTTGATTATTTAACTTATGCTTAATGATTGTATATGTGATATTCATGATAGTTCTAGACCCTGGCATAACGTAAAGTGTTAATTATCTAACTCCATTAAGATTAATTTTACATGATTCTCACCTATATGGTTAGTTCAAAAACAAACGGCAAGGTCCATAATGAGTTATCCATTTCACATATTTAAAGAGGACAAAAACCAAAGCTAAATTAATGAGATAGCAGCGTATTCAGTTGTTTCGTTATTCTTACATGAGGAGGTTTAAAGGAAGGCCCAAGGACTTGTATTCCGAAGCAAATTTCCTTACAGAGACGCCATTGAACCCAGATCTAACTCCATAACATCAAGTCTAGCATTTGGGTTTTCCTTGAGTATATATAGCTTCTTTGACTTTTCGACCTGTGATCAGTATTTCTCACTGCCATAACCAAGGCGAGGATGCATGTAGTCTCTGTGCCAATACCGCTTGATGAACAATGATACAATCCGATAACCCCAATTCCACGAGGGCACACCGCTTGATGCCCCTGAAATTGGATAAAATATAAACAATGATAACATTAATCCCAAACGATATGTGAGGCGGTGGATCCGGAGTTGAAGCATTTCAGATACGATGAGCTTCAAACGATATGTGAGGCGGTGATCCTTTGCATCAATCCCAATCCTTCCAAACGGGCATCCATGGCAGAACTGTGCACTATGTTGGAGAGCAGAATTGACACGTCCGTATCGGCTGAGCTCAAGGCGTCTTCTTTGGCGTGGGCAGAGCTTGCACTTTCATCATCTAACTAAGTTGATGCTAACACACTGTATATCCGAAATACGAAAGGAGTAATTCTTCCTTATTTTCAATTTTTTTTTTCTTTCACTTTTCTTGTTCTTGTAAACGTTCCCATGCTTTATAAGAAACATGATATAAGAGTTTCTTGCATGGGAAAACCTCATCTCTTTGTATACGATTGGTTGATTAGTGGATTGATGGAACTACTAAATACTGAAAGTTCATGTTGCCCATTACTTAATGCTATTCTGAGTAAATATCTCCAAAAGTCCCTTCCCTTTTTGCTGCCCGCCCGACGGGAGAAATGACATCTCATGAAGTTGTTGGTGATATTAAGGTCCCATTCTCTAAGCAAAATAAGTACTTATTTTTTGAATTAAATGTGATGTAGTGTGAGAGAATGACATGTCTCGTAAAACGAAAAATAAGTACTTAAAAAATAAAAACCTTCGAAGAACGGAGCCTAGGAAAGCCACAATATTTGATCTGTATTCATTTGATATCATGAAGTTTGTTGCCTGTCATCTTTTTTAAATTGTATATCTACTCCTCATATGAGAGTTCCCTCATTTCAGATAGAGAGTCCATGCTTCTAGAATCCAATCATAGGAAGTATTCACTTTGTAGGGCTCGTTTGTTTGCTGGGAGGCAAAATGATGGGACGTAGAATCCCTCGGATACGAGTGGGATATAAACTCTTCTTGGACAAGGGAAAAGAAATATGGTGGTTGTTTTTGTTGGGATTGTGACATGCATTTTCTATTTTATCCTCGTGCAAACCATATGGGGACAAAAGAGGAAGGGCAAAATAGGAAATAAAATGAACACTTAATAAAATAGGACCCCGAATCCAGCCTTAAAATGTTGGTGGATAGTGTTGGAATCATAAGGATTGTGGCTAGTAGTATTAATGATCAACTTGTCTTCACTTCCCTTCCTGTAACACTGGTCTGTATTTGATTTTGAGTGTCACGACCCCAACACAATTCCTGCCATTAGTCAATATCAAATGGCAAACGCCCACTGATTACCACATGGAGGTAATAAGTACTTTGCCCTTAAAACTAGAGCAGTTTCAAAACTAAAACTGTGCTCCTATTAGTACTTTTTGTCCCAGAATTAAAAGTGATTACAAACCAAGGAAAGAGTATTAAAATCCATACAAACTACTCCCTTAGTCCTTTAGCATGTCCCACAAGAAAAGACTTGCAAGGGAAGGCTTATTAACGTACTCTAATAGACGACCCTATAACTAAAGAAGACTTCAAACAGCAGCACAGCTGGTCCAACAAGATTCCTTCATTCTTCTTCTCTGTGACAAATATGCAACACAACAGTAAGTGAGATATTGCATGCAAAGGTTACATAACCTTGAGTGATTAAACAGTTCATAACTTCATAATACACATTTGTAAATCGACTAATTCGTAAGCTTTTCAAACCAAAGATGTTTCAACATCTTTAGATAATAGCAAGGGAAAAACCAACAAAATGAACTTAAACCGTAAGACTGTAATTCTGTAGTACGACCGGGTCAACCTCTGGCCCTACAATCCTATAGGGTTCACTAAGATCCCAAGACGTACCTCCCGAAACTGCAAGTGCTACAGCGTGCTTATGTTCTCTAGCACCAGGGCTAATCTGGCGTGCCCCTAATATATTCGTAAATCATTTTATCAAAGGTTCAGCATCCATGAATTTCATTGGAAAATTTACATTTCACAAAGTAAAGTACTTACTAAATTTATAACTTTACAGAAACAGAGTAAAAACACGATAATGAAACCAAGATATGAAATACTCACTTCCATTCCAAGTTCGACCAAGTATTCATACTAAGTTAAAACGCCAAACAAGCAATTGAAAACTAATAATCAAATGGTGAAGTTAAACTTGCCACAGGGCTCTAGGAATGTTGTAAGTCCCAAAGTCAAGGTTGAGAGCCCAATGTGTGATGAAGCCAAAACGCAACAAAAACCACCAATAACCGCATGGAATTTCATTAGTAGTCTGAGGCATTTGAGTCATAAGCTTGTCTATACTTCGAATTAAGCGATTTCTGGTTACATCCAGACAGGACGAAGGACTGATTGATGGTTCAACCTGTTGAACCAAATCCGGTTTTTATTTTAAAAGATCGGGTGATAACACCTTGGGGATTTCTAACCAGAGACCTAGGAGAGAGCAAAACTCTAGATTCTAGAAATCAACCACCAGACCAATGTCTTGGGGTGGTGGGAAGCAGAGTGACTGTTTGATGATCAGATGGTTTTGGCAAGAAGTACAAACATGGAGACCTGAGGTTTGCTGGTAGCCTATAATTGACAGATACACGAACAAACATGGAGATCTAAGTATCTATCTTTTGGTGGTAGACTAGGATTGGTGAAACCGTTTGTAACTAATCTCCCCATTTACTACTTGTCTTCGCTTATAGACTAACAGCAAGGCTTGAGAAAATTAAAACCAATTTTTGTGGACAAGAAGTGACAGCCAAAGAGGATTGCCCAGTGCCCCTCTCTCGCTGGGGGTAGGAAATGACAAAACAAGAATTGGAGTAGGATCTGAAGTGACAAAAAGGCCCCTCCTTAAAATGGAACTGGAAGTTAGTGTTAATAAGGATGGTCTTTCAAGATAATTTGCAGCCAAAGTAATTTGGATCTTGTTGGGATTTTTAGTCCCCCACCACAACGGAAGCAAACCACAAGTGCAAACAAGCACGTGGAAAAAATAAAGAACACAAAATGTAACGTGGTTCGGTCTCAGTACCTACCCAACGGACAAAGAGAAATTCCACTATATCGATGAAGTACAGTGAGATAGAAAAATATTAAACCCCAAGGGCTCACGAATATTTTTTTATCTCTTCCTAAGTCTCACAATTTAACTTTCTCTCTTGCTCTCCCAACAATGCTATTAACAAAGCATTGTTTTTCTTCTCTAACCCTGTATATATCTCGTACCAAACCAAGTGTAATAGCCGTTGGGAAGGAAACCGCCATATTGGCCAACTAATATATGGTATCTGCACTTTGATTCACCTTTCCAAATTGGACTTGGTCTCCAAGCTTGAAAAAGATTCCTTCTTAATGGAAACCACTTCCAAATCAAACACCACCCTCGGTGGATTTCTATGCCACAAAAGAAACTCCTTGCTGCCCAATTATCACGTGAATAGATATTCCAAATCATAGGAAAATTCTCCAACGTGGGTGAAGCACAACAGATCCAAGAAGTTGGATTCCAATCACTAACGCGAATACTCACGACACGCATAACACCTAAAATCTGAAAGAGTATTAATCCTTGAGAGAGAGATAGACCTAGTTATGCTGCTTTATGCTGCTCCTCCTGGTGATCTGAAAGATCACCAGGGTATTTGAACCGGTTCTCGCATCCTGTAGCTAGGCATAGGTTAACCTCCCCCCTCCCCGTGAACACTGTCGTTGTGATCTGCGAGATGGGTCTCCGAAATCGCGAGTTTGGAGACATTGTCTTCTTCACTGCTTGTTCGTGAGAGTGTGCTACTTGGAAATATTGGTTTGTGATAGTAATGGTGTGGCTTTTACGAGATCGAGACGCCCTAGTGCTTGAGACGCCCTGGATCCTCTCCTCTCGAAGTGTGCTCTCATGTGCACCCTCCTAGCTAGGTGCAATCCTATACTTGAAATATTGATCAAATGAGTATTCTTTCGGTTTTATAGCCATCTACATCCTCAACGAACGGTTAGAATTATCTTCATCGAATGGCCCACATTCTCCTTCTACATTCATCTTGGAAAATATCCTTAATCAAGTACGCTTCTATAAAATACTTTAGAACTTCGCATACAAGTTTAACACATTCTAGCTAGAGTATGAATCTGCTAAAAGAATTTGGAATCCTTTGGAATTCAGGTTCTCCTAGAGCTGCAAATTAAATGAACCGAATCGTTTGTAAACTGTTCGAGGCTCGACTATGTAAAGGCCCGGTTGAGTTTGGTTCGGGTATTAAACAAGCCGAACGTGAAACCTTTATTTTAGGCTCGTTTAAAAATCAGCCAAACCTGAACATGACAGTACGTATTCGGCTCGTTTAATAAACTCTTATACAAAGCTCTATATTTTCTAATCACTTTAATATACTATTGACAACTCGGTTCGTGACTCGTTCAAACCTCCTGGTGATCGTGAATGTCACGCCCCAAATCCGGGAGCATGACCGGCCGTGTACCATGAAGCAATCATGGGATACGAAGCCTAATTAAAAATAATTTTAGCAACTTGAAACAAATAAAAGAAAATTGGTTATTTTATTAAAGCAAAATCTGCAACTTAAACCAATATTTTTCATATATTGATATAGAGGAAGCATGTGCATAGTCCGTCCGATGTGTTTGATTACAATCCACTTCATGTTCAGGATGATTTAGCCTATGATGAGAAACCCATTGAGCTAATTGATATGAAGAGAAAGGCACTTCAGAAAAAAAAAAAAATCATTTTGTTAAAGTGTTGTGATAAACTCTCGGTTTATGAAACTACTATGGAGCATGAAGAGGAAATGCACACAAAATAACCATGTTTATATGCTTGAGGTTAGTATGCAATTTCGAGGACGAAATTTATTTTAAGGGGGGAAGGATGTTACGGCCTAGCATTTTCGTTTATTTTAATTATTTATATTGCCATTATTAATTGGTGTTATGACTGGGTCCCTAATTATTTTGTGCGCGCTATGGATATTGTTGACACGATTATAATATTTGGGGTATGAGATTGATGTTGGGTAAAATAGTGGAACATAATGGTAATTTTATAAATTGTGTAGTATTCTATCCAATACTAATTAGCTATAGTTTAGGGTACCACGTTATTAGAGTATCCACAATGGCATAACCAAAAGTGCTAGGTTTTTAAAGTTAACAATGTTGGTGCAAAATATGGCTTACAATGCTATAATCAAACTTAGCAACCTCTTTAGAAATAATCAAATTTTGGACTTTGGATAATCAAAACTAACAACATTTTGCCAATAACCAAATTTAATGAACCTTACATTCTCAATCAAATACATACATCATTACAAAAAAAAAGTTCTATTTCTTCCCTTTTCCCCTCTTTTTTTCTTTTTCAACAATGTTTTCAAAAAAAAAATTTTACTTAAAAACTTTTTTTAAAAACTGTTTTCCCCCAAAAATTATTTTTGAACTATTTTTAAAAAAAAAATTTATACAACAAAATTGTTCTTTTTTGAAAAATTGTTTTGTATGAGAAAATGTTTTTTTTCAAAACCTTTTCTTATATAAAAAACTATTTTTTCAAACATCGTAAATACACAAAAGCTGTTTTTCTTTACTTTGTTTTTCTTTTTTAAAAAAATTCAAAAATTATTGTCTATTTCTAATAAATAGTTTTCATTAGTCTCAAAATTAATTTTAGAAAAAACTATTTCTATGTTCACAGTTATTAGTTTTTTTGTAATTTAAAATGGTGATGTGTCAACTTTTGGTTATTCAATTTTGATTATGCCATTGTGGACCTCTACATTGGTAACCTTAGCAATCTCTTAAATGGATAATCAAAAGCTGATGTGGCAACTTTTGATTATCCATTTTTGATTATAGCATTGTGGATACTCTCAGGGGTAGTTATAAGAGTTGTACTTAGTCAGATATTCAAAAGGTTATTAGGGTTTTTGTTTGAGAGAACGTCTGACTTTCTTGGGAGAGCCGCACTCGTCGAATCTAAGGTGATCTTCAGAGGTAATTGCTAAATTCTTAATTTGTTTCTTTCTTTTCTATTGGTCGGCACAGTCATGGAAAACTTGGGTTGGAGAGTACTCTGCGTGGCCTTGTCTTTGTGGTGGTAGCGCGTGGTGATCTAGTGTTGTGCGTTGGCATTTTGAAGTTGTTCTAAGTATTGGGGAGAGTTCTTAGTTTAATAATTAATTTTGATACCAATTGCAATATTGATTTCGGAATAAATATTGGTTTTGGAATGTTATGAGGACATGTTCTTTATACATGAGATTATTGGTGAACAGGGTGAGTATTTTAAAGGAGTAACAGGTGGTGATATGGTATTGTTCTTGGAAAACAAAGAAATCGTTGGAGTTTCCGGGGATGGATTTTGGTGGCTGCTATGGGTACAGTAAATTAGAGTTTTGGGTTGCTAGTTGTCTAGTGACTTGTGTAGTTAGTCTAGGTTAGTAAAATATTCTTTTAGGTGGTCTTTCATTGCTATTGATATGTTGACACCCAGTTAGTGATAATTACATTTCTATATGATTCTGTGTTCAGGTTAGATTCGTTTTGCGTTGTTCGATTGCTTTAGTTTTGGATCCAGGTGAGTAATTAAGTATGTTACGTATATTCGAAAGATCCATGTGTCCCTTAAAAGTATTTCCTTTAGAAATTTATATGAATGTTATTCGCAAACTCAAAACTGTTTATAAGTTGTTCTATTAATTGGCATGCGATGAATTTTCTGAGATCAATTGATAATATTCTTTTTGGTGAGATCTTGGTGGATATTGATGGGAACATTTATTTCGAAAGTCCAGGGAACTTATTCCTTCTCGTGTTGGTGACCCTGGCCATTGGGGAAAAGACCGTGTTAGGCCGGTGACCCTAATGCTCAACGGCTTCCTTTTGCCGGATCGTCTTAGGGAAAAGTACCATGGGCTGCCAACCCTGGTGACTCTAAGTTCGATATTGGATCCAATTTTGATGAGATTTATTTTGGCCATGGTACTGTTTGATTGTGGTTCCCCATTGTTGATGGAGTTATTGTTGTGATCACCACCAAGAATATTTATTGGTTAAATACTTCATTGATTAATTTGTTATTCTGCCGGACACCTCGTATGCCAAATTATGTTTAATGGTAAATTATTTTAATCCCCGCTTTCAACTTTATTTATTATACATACTTGCTATTCACTGAGCTCGTCAGCTAACGGATTTATTCCAACTTCTCTTTCAGGTTAGTTGGAGAGTTAGGCAAGGACTCTGGCGGCATCTCGGGGATTTATTTTGGTTGACCTCCTTAGGGTGTCTCATTCTAATTTTATTTTAATAAACGCTTCCGCATTGAAAACAATTGTCAGATAACAAATTCTTTTGATTATTGTTGGATCATTGGATATTGTTTGGTTCATGGGATGGTTGTGCCCCATGTTTACGATGAGACACATTTGGCTTTTGATTTGGTTAATAACGAAAAAGCGATCATTTGATTTTCGGTTACTTTGATTTATTCAGGCTGCGTGTCCCATGGATTAGCCTTATGGTTCACGGCCGGCCACTTCTCATTTTTGGGGTGTGACAGTGAACATTGGATTAGGAACTGCTTGTGAGTTCTTGGGTTTAATCTTGGGACTAGTACACTTTGGTTGTACCTTCGCGAGCAGGGCCGGCCCCGGGGTAAGCCCCGCAAGACCTCGGTCTTGGGCAACCCCCGGCTGGGGCAACCCAAAATTTTTTTTTTTAAAGTTATATTATAAATTTTAAAAAGTTTTCCATAATTGCACAAGTCTTTGCTTGGTGCAATGGTCACTGGCGTATTGCCAAAGTACCGATGGTGCGTGGTGATCAACTCCCAGGCACGCCCTCCTCTGTCTTTTTTTTCCTCCATTTTTTTTTCTTCTTCGTCTTTTTCTTTGTCATCCACAATTTTTATTCTACCTCTTTTTGTTTTCCTCCCAACAATAATTACGTGATATTTTCTAACATTTGATGAAAAAAAGAGTCATAGTAAAAATAAATCGAGCAACCTAACACGATTTTTATTCTTATCTTCGAACTATCATTTCGCAAGAACATATCAGACCAAATAACACGGTTTTTTTTGTTTTTTGATGTTATTAAAGATAAAAAAAAGTCATAGTTAAAATAAATCGAGCAAGCTAACACGGAATTTTTTTTTTGATGTTATTAAAGCTAAAAAATAATATAATTTTGATTTTTTTGTACTTGTATATATATATATATATATATTTTTAATTTTGTATGACTTAATAATAAGTGGGCAACAAAGCATAAAGTTGGGTTAGTATAACCCAAAATGTTGGGGCTGCCACTGTTCACGAGAGGGAGAATATTAGCTTTAAGACAATACCTAGCACGCCTCTCTACTCTATCATTTTCATAATATTGTGCCAATATTGTTTGTTGCATTTTCAAAATTCCATGTTTATGTGTTCGAATGTAATAACCCACGTCTACCCCTTTTTATGACTAAAATTAGGTCTCAAGTTATCACGTATTCATTTCAAGCAGTTCTCGTTCCTTGCGATTACATAGAGAATTAAAGTTCAAACGAGTCGGAGCCAAACGAGAAAAAAATTATGAAAGCGTCAATGGGAACAAAACAACAAATTGTAGTTGGGCACAGTGTGCTGGTCATTTGCTCCCTAACCCCCTCGAAATCTCCTCCGTCCGCCTCCCCGATCCTGACCGACCCCGACTCCATCCGCGCCTTTCTCCAACTCCCTCCTCTTTGTCCTTAACTCCTTCGCCCGAAACTGCTCCAACGCCCACCCACCAACAGATACAATAATTAAACGATAGAAAAATTAAAAAACCATACGATGAAGCGCCTCCTGGTGCGCACTCAGTTGATCCCCATAGCGAAACTTATTATCGCACTTTGGGTATCCACACTGTTAAGCCTCGTTGTGGTGAACCGACTTGTTGTGATTCGCCATGCCGTCTTTAGTGAACCCTCTGGAGCAA
This sequence comes from Rhododendron griersonianum, assembly GCA_018127125.1. Lineage (NCBI taxonomy): Eukaryota > Viridiplantae > Streptophyta > Magnoliopsida > Ericales > Ericaceae > Rhododendron > Rhododendron griersonianum. Next base: position 49,981,321 of record CM030789.1, on the reverse strand, counting down.
GAGAAGCAGTATCTGTCGACGACAATGGCCTGTTGGCGCTTGAGTGACTTGCGATTAGCCATTTTTAAGGGGGGGGGGGGGGTCTAGGGTTTGAGCGTGAGAGCGGGGAGGAAGGCTTGGCAAGGTTTTAATGAGGACCCCGAAATATCTCCTGCAAATATCTCATGGGAAAATTTCAAATAACCCCTTGACTTTCAACTCAATGTCACATAAACACCTAGACTTCAAGAAATTTAAATTCTCCACCATACCTTTGGGTTCCGTCATCAATTAACCCCCTCCACCCATTTCCCGTCCAATACTTAACGGAGAAGCGTATGTGGCGCTTACATGGACCTTTGTGGGAGGTAGAAGCAGGAATTATTGCCAAAACAATCATGTGATACTCACGCACTCCTAAAAAACTCCTTAAATCCTCAGACCCACAAACCCTAACTTCATTTATGTCGCAAAAGTCGATCGTATGAGAGATGGGTCTCCGAAATCGCGAGTTTGGAGACATCGTCTTCTTCACTGCTTGTTCGTGAGAGTGTGCTACTTGGAAATCCTGGTTTATGATAGTAATGGTGTGGCTTTTACGAGATCAACAAGGGGGGACCACCCCACTACGGTAAATAGGTTTGCTCAAAATTTGCTCGGAAAATGGGAGGTCCGCACGGTGGACTACTTGAAATAACATCTTCGATGGTTATACGTGATAACTTGAGACCTAATTTTAGTCATAAAAAGGGGTAGACGTGGGTGGGTGGGTGTTGGAGCGGTTTCGGGCGAGGGAGTTAGGGATAGAGAGGAGGGAGTAGGAGAAAGGTGCGGATGGAGTGGTCAGGATCGGGGAGGCGGACGAATGAGATTTGGAGTGAGTTAGGGAGCAAATGATCCATGTGCCCAACTACAATGAGTATTCTTTCAGTTTTATAGCCATCTACATTCTCAACGAACGGTTAGAATTTTCTTCATCGAATGGCCCACATTCTCTTTCTACATTCATCTTGTAAAACATCATTAATCAAGTACGCATCTATAAAATACTTTAGAACTTTGCCTACAAGTTTAACACATTTTAATCAGGTTCTCCTAGGGCTGCAAATTAAATGAACCGAATCGTTTGTAAACTGTTCGAGACTCGACTATATAAAGGTCTGGTCGAGTTTGGTTCAGGTATTAAACAAGCCGAACGTGAAACCTTTATTTTAGGCTCGTTTAAAAATCAGCCGAATCTGAACATGACAGTATGTATTCGGCTCGTTTAATAAACTCTTAGACAAAGCTCTATATTTTCTAATCACTTTAATATACTATTGACAACTCGGTTTGTGACTCGTTCAAACCTTTCGGTGATCGTGAACATCGGATTAGGAACCGCTTGTGAGTTCTTGGGTTTAATCTTGGGACTAGTACACTCTTGTTGTACCTTCATGAGAGGGAGAATATTAGAGATTACCTAGCACGCCTCTCTACTCTATCATTTTCATAATATTGTGCCAATATTGTTTGTTGCATTTTCAAAATTCCATGTTTATGTGTTCGAATGTAATAATCCTCGTGCTGAAATATTTTGAACCACAGTTGTGGCATTAGTGGCAAATTTTTTGAAAACATCCCGTCTTGCCTTCTCCTAAAGCTTACTCTTTTTTTGGTTTTGATGTGATTAGAAATGAAAGGTTAATGATAAATGTTCTTCGTGGTCAACGAAAAATGAGTTGATTTTGGTAAAAAAAAAGATTCTCGAATCTCCAATGTTAGCGCTATTGGAAAACGTTTTCCAAAATCAGCCTACTTACCACCACGACGTACACCACCCACCACCTACTGCTGCCTCTATCTACCCACCACGACACCACTATCTCCAAAGAGGCCACCACCACCCACCGCATAGTCACTAGCACTATAATCATTCTGAGTTGCTACCAAGGGCGCAGCGGCAGAGCTAAGATTTTTAATCTGCGGAGGCCCAATTTCCAACTTGTATGTCTTATGTAGTTATGTTACCTCAACACATTCTTAATCCGGAAATACATATAGGCTTACTCCTCTTTGCTCTGATTCCACTGTTGGGTGCATGGAGGAGTATATTTATCACACACGGATAGTGTATGAAACTCACAAGAAAGAATTGAACAAACACTCTCTCAATTTATCGATTTCTTTTTTTTTTTGTGTGTGGTAAATGATGCATTTTATAACCAGGCAACCAAAAACCACGGGGATAAGTACTACACAGAAAAACTGTTCAAGGAAAACCTATTACAAATTACAAAAAGAATCAAACCACTTTAGGCGGAGGTAATACCTAGAATTCGAGAAGAGATATTCCAAAGCTGAAAAAATCTTTCGTTCTCCGCTGAATTGGAGATATGTTTCAAGGAGCTGGCCCGATGTCTCAAGTTGTCTTCTATTTGAGCAAAAATCACGTCCGAATAAGCCATTTGACTTACTTTTTTGTCTTTATTAAAAAAAATCACATTTGTTAGGTTTTTATCAATTTTTGGAGGATTATTGCTTCATCATGACAAAAGGAATCTAAAAGGTAAAAAATTACAATCAAAACCCAATTTTTTAAAATAAAGACAAAAATAAGCCAATAATCCAAATTTTTTTGTCTTTATTCAAAAAAATTGGGTTTCGATCGTAATTTTTTTTACTTTTTAGATTTCTCATGCCATGACAAAGCAATAATTCTAAAAAAATTGACGAAAAACTAACAAATAGGAAAAAAATTTGAATAAGGACAAAAAAAGAAGCCAAATGACTTATTAAACCGAACAAGCTGGCCTTCCCCCAAACACCCTATAGTTTCTCTCAAACCAAATGTAATACACCCCTGCAGCTAAAGACAACTTGAAAAGGAGTGCTCGTACGCCATTGTCCGGCTTCATACTATAACGAGATTATTCAGTGTTCATAGGGCACCACCACACATGCATTGGAGTTAATTAGCCTACACATTTTTTTCTTAGACCCCACCTTATTGTATGGTGAAAAAGGCGCCTAGAACACAGTCACGTGACGCCAATAATTTTTCCCCGATAACATGCATGGATTATTCATTTTGAGTAATTTTTGCAGCAAATATTTTGTACCAATTTCTTGGCAGAACACACCACTACTCAAATTGAAATACAAATAAGTAGGATATTTCTCTCTCTCTCTCTCTCTCTCTAGCGCTCTCTCTCTCTCTCTCCACTCTGTGAAATATGAGAGAAGATATTTTATTGAATTCGATTACATTATACAATGAGCTCCTATATTTATAGAGGAGAAGGAGCCTAATTAAGGAAGAAAATCATACCAATTAACTATATATGAAAGAAAATCATTCTAATTACAATCAAATCTCAATCTCAATATCACGATATTATTTATTATATCAATTTATTGTAACATCCCCCTCAAACTTAAGTAGGTCAATCAACTTGAGTTTGAAAAAGCCCAGAGAAAGTAGAAGTAACCAAGCCAAGACAAGAGAAATCAGGAGCAGCCAAGCCAAGCCAAGCCAAGAAATCAAGAGTAGCCAGGAACCAAGAGAAGTTGGGAAGAAAATCAAGAGAAACCAAGAAAAATCAAAATACAAGAAGCCAGTAATCGAAAAGCCACGAGCGCTGGTGGAGAAGAGGCATGGTGAGTGCAGGCAATTGGAAAGCGTGAAGGAGATTTGCAAAGCAACCAAGTGCTTGGCGGACAACAGCGAGGCTTAGGCCGCCCGCCAGGGGCGACACATGGCCTAGATCTTATAGCTCTGATACCATGTAAAATATGAGAGAAGACATTTTATTGAATTCGATCACACTATACAATTTGAGCTCCTCTATTTATAGAGGAGAGTGAGCCTAATTAAGGAAGTAAATCATACCGATTAACTATATATGTATGGCAGAAAATCATCATATCTACAATCAAATCTCAATCTCAATATGACGATATGATCACGATTTTATTTATTATATCCATTTATTCTAACAAAATTATATATAAACTCATACAAATTTCAGGATATTTATATATAGCTAGAATCGATGGTGTGAATGGAACCTAGCCGTAGATAATTCCAATTTGATATCTTCAAGCCACCGTTGTTGAGAAAAGAATTGCGGCTCATGAAAAACAGATGGCATGGGCTGATTTCTCAATACGGTGGGATTAAATTTGTATCTTTTGGGTCTAGTGAAAGTGTGGTGCTGAGGTTTTTTTTTTTCGGCATTCGTGATGTTGAGTTACTCTGCCTGGGTCGTGCTTAAGAGCCTATGTTTTTTTTTTCCCATCCGTTCCCAAGTCCGGATAAAGGTGGAGGGTGTACATTAGCTAGTTGACAGCCAGCACGTACGAAAGCCCATCAGATTTCTATGACATGAATCCAAATATGACTCAATAGAGAAAAAGAATTCATGTAGCTGACCTCAATTGATTGAGACATAAAACTCGATTTGGTTTGGTTTAGATGTGATGTTGAGTTTGATCGAGGCTCCACTACAACAAAATACACAATTCCCGACTAAAATTTCCCGACTAAAACATGTTTAGTCGGAAAATAGAAGACAATCACCGACTAAAGAATTTTTAGTCGGTCAAACATTAAACAGTTGCCGACTAAATTATTTTAGTCGGCCAAAACATATATTTGCCGACTAAATTTAAATTTAGTCGTGAAAAATCATTTTTCGAATTTAATAAAATAGACAATTAATGCCGAATTTACTTTTTTGCCGACTAAATTAAATTTAATCGGTAAATATCATTTTTTTGAATTTAATAAAATAGACGATTAATTCCGAATTTACTTTTTTGCCGACTAAATTTAATTTAGTCGGTAAATATCATTTTTTCGAATTTAATAAAATACACGATTAATTCCTAATTTACTTTTTTGCCGACTAAATTTAATTTAGTCGTGAAAAATCATTTTTTCGAATTTAATAAAATAGAAAATTAATTCCGACTAAACTAAGTTTAGTCGGGGAAAATTAATTTTTTAATCAATTTAAAAAATCAATAAATACAATATATTTTCCAGACTAATTATTTTGGTCGGTATTGATTAATATTTGCCAACTAATAATAAGTTTAGTCGGTAAAAATAATTTTTAACTAATTTAAAAAATCAATAAATAAAATATATTTTCCCGTCTAATTATTTTGGTCAATATTTATTTTTATTAGCCAACTAATAATAAGTTTAGTTGGTTAAAATCATTTTTTACGAATTTTAAAAATCAATAAATACTATACATTTTACCTACTAATTAGTTTAGTCGGTAAATTTCTTTTTTTTGTTGCCCTCTTTAAAAAATTTCAAGAAAGAAATATTTGTAACTTTTCTTATCAAAACTGTTCATTTTCTTTTCTTCTTAATTATAAGATTCTCATAAAATTGATTACAATGCAACTTTTCCCACTTTCCAAAAAATTCAAGAATGGTAATATTTGTCCCAACTACATTGATCACCTTACAACCTTCCCGATCAGAACCGTTCCTATTTTTTTTCTTCTTAATCATAAGATTGTCGTAAAATTTTGGCTCGATCGGGTTAAGAAAGCCCCTTCATAAACACGAAAATTCTTAAATAGAAAGAATTTTGCTGTCCGACCAAGTCTTTATCTGTATGCGATTGACTTTATTCTTGGTATGAATAATCTTATTTGTATGACGTTAAAGATAGATGATTTCGATTGCCAAAAAAATCCTTAGGCGGGGCTTGATTAATGCTCTATAACACTTTAGCGTTTCCGAACGGATTAATTGTCTCTCGATCATGTGATCGCCAATATCGAAAAATTCCAAATTTGGTGACAATGCTATAATCGGTAAGACGTGAAATCCTAACGGTTCAGATTGAACATTATAAAAAATGACTCAGTAGTTACCTTTACAATTTATACTTTTGATCTATTTGATAATCAACTAAGTCTTATGTTACACTTGTTGTTGCAGTAGCCACACGATGCGAGACAAATCATGACAATCGAGACCGTCGATTTTGTTGCACTTGTTGAATTATTCATTCTTGTAGATTTGTGGCTCGATTAGGTTTAGAAAACCCTTTTATCGAGACATGAACTTATTAGAAAAATAGTATTTTCTGTTTGATCAATTGTCTAACGAAAAGGGATCAACTATAATCTCAATAAGAATGATCTAACCCCTAATAAATTAAAGATAGATGGTCCTGATCGTGCAAAAAGACCTCAAGTGGGGCTCGGGTGGTGTGTTATAAGACTTTAATGCTTTTGGACACAGTAAAAGTCTCTAATCATGTTGTCGCTGATATTGAATAATCTTCGATATTGGTGACAATGCTATAATCAGTAAGATGTGAAATTCTAACGGTTTAGATCAAGCATGATATATACATCCATGGTGATAAAGTTTAAAGTTTGTATGCAATTGTGGCATAATTAGAGCCCACTAGATCATATTTAAGTCAGCTAAATAAAATAATTGCCGACTAAAATAGGATTTGGTCGGGGAAGACATGTTTTTTTTTGCGCCAATTCAAAATTTCACGAAAATTTCACGAAAATTAGGGCGGGCATTTCGGTAATCCACGACTAACTAGTTAGTTGGCAAACGATTCTCTAACATGAAACGACACCGTTACACCTGATATAAACCCACACCGCTTATACGCTTCCCCATTCTCCCTCACTTCATCAGTTCCTCCCTCTCAATTCTCGTCTCCTCTCTTCGACCGCCACAGCCTCTCAGCTCCCCCTTCCTCTCAATCAAAACCCCCACCGATGAAAGCCCCTCTCTCCTCGGACACTGCCTCCCCCGTTGCTTTTCCTCCGACTCTGTGCTCGTCTCCAGCCGTGGTAGAGGCGTTGTCTCTCTCTCTCTCTCTCTCTCTCTCGCACGCGTGCGCACTCACTCCTGCTAGGTATTATCTCTCTCTCTCTCTCTCTATATATATATATATGTATATGTTTACCTAAGCCCTAGCCTTTTCAAACATATGTGAGCATATACATACAAGGATTGCTTGAAATCGTGAGGGCTATCAGCGCTACTAAATTAGGGCTTTTAACCGGTGACAATGTTTGCTTGTTTTTTCTGTTTGATTAGGGCTTTTACTCGGTGATAGGTAAGCATTTACAAACAAGGATTTCTTGTTATTTAGTTTTGAGTGTTACTTGTATGCATGTCGGGTTTGAGCTAAATCTATCAGTCCTTGAGTTTCTTAAACTTGATTTGTTTGATTACTGCTATGAACATTGATGCCTTGCTTTATCCCAAAGCTTAGAATTAAGGCTTTTTGACAGAACTGGTTCTGAATTAATGTGAGAATTGCAAACTTGACGTGTATAGAAGGGAAGCTGTGAGTGAATATGTACTTTGCGATCAAAAGATTTCAAATTCTACATTTTCACTACCACAATTAGTATGACAGTGTCTTCAAAAGAAAAAAAATTTGTGCGATGCGACAATATTGGGAAGCTGTAGGACGTGGCATTTTGGGGCTTCCTCTGGGTTAGTTTAAAATCTCAGCTATAATTTTCTATTTGTATTAGACATTTATGCTATCAACATGACTAATGTGGCCATGTAGGTAAGGCTAAGTCACATAATGCAGGTGCGGGAGTGAGAGCGAGAAAGTGCCTTTCGTAAACATTACATACTACTAAAATTTGTGAGAGCGAAAATTGAGAGCGGGAGTGTAAGAGTCCGGAAGGATTACGTGACCTAGTATGCATATCTGAACAATGTTTGTTTCTATTTGGGAAATCTATGTGATATTCTGGTGTATTATCTTTAAAGGGAAAACTATCATAATTACGCTAAGTGGAGTGATAAACTAGGCATTATCGATTTCTCTCAGAGAAAAAGTACTCCATAGAGTTAAGAGTTAATAATGTGACTCTTGAAAAGAAAAATGAAGAGAATTCTATTATATGATGTTAGGAAGATGTATAACTTTTTCCTATTTCATTGGGGGAAATGACTCTGTTTATACTTGCCAAAAAAAATAATAGTGACTTCGTTTAGGCGTTTATGGTTGAAATTCAAATAATTGAGGTGAGATTTTTTGTGCATTGTTAAGATCTTTTAAATAGGATCCAACACGAACACATGCTTATATGGGCTGGAATGGAAGAATGTAATTTTGGTATAATGGATTGTTGTTTGAACTAGTTTAAGTTAGTTTGTAGAGTCAGTCTACTGGTTGAGTTTCTCATTTTAATTGGTTCCATCAAAATCATGATGTATTCTTCACTTTATTGCTTTATGTCCTTTAAAACTAATGGTTATTTGAATATGTTAGGCATACAAGCCTAATGGAAAGGTGCCAGATTTCTGTGATATATACAAGGCATCACATGCATTGAATGATGGTGGATGAATCAATCATTGGGCTGGGCTTTTGCGCATGCACTTTTTCAGCTAAATGATATTTGCATGATAATAGAGGTGGTACCATATTCTAGCTACTTGTATAATATGCTTGTGCTTAACTTATTTTGATGGTTATGAGTCACTTTTGATCATGTTATATTTTGGAAATTTCTAGGTTCAGTCCTTACTGGAAATTTTTTAAACTTGTAGACCATGGCTTTCTGCTCTAGTGTTTGGATATTTTAAACAAAAATCTGAAGTGCAATCAATTTGGTGATATATATGCATTCTGACCAAATTTTGTTCTATGATTTTCTGGAAATCAGCAGTGAATGTAATTGATGCAAAGACGATGTCAGCTGATCCAGTTACAGTGTTTGAATTACCACATCGAGTTCCTTATGGATTCCATGACTTTTTTTGTAACAGAGGTTAGTATTTTTTGTTTGCATGTAATTTTCTTGGAAACTGAGCTCTAGTTTTCTTGACTATGGATTTGACGAAAGAACATTGCCCTGTGATAATGCGGATAGTTCACTGTATGTATCAGTTGTTGAAAAACCTTTGGCAGCTGAGAAAGTAAATGTTATGAGACGACGAAGCATATCAATGCTCTTACTTTTCTTGGCTTCCATTTACTTTTAGGTGTAGGCAGAAGTTATTCGGTGTTTCTAGGGAAAATCTGAGAATTGCCCAAATTTGAATAGAATTGGTTGTACCCCTATGCACTTTTGCCTTTGAATTGAAGGCATGGTTCTACAATATACCGTCCTTTGAGTTTTTTGGTGCACTATACGTTGGAACTATGCTTTCTTTGCTTATATCCTTTCTTTGGAGATTTTTTTATTGAACATTCTGAATTGTTTCTTTTGTGTTGAGTTGATTGTAAGGCTTGATCAAGTAGTCACCAAGTGGGTTTTTTCGATATGCTTGAGTGTCAACTGTTAGCAAAGCTAGGTATGAGTTCCTATTGGCATTTCCTTTAAGCTTATTGAATTTGTTCCAGAACTGTTCTCTTACACTTCCAAGTCTTTTGTACTGAACCATGTGGACATTATATATGGAAAAGGAAGAAGTGCCAGCAATAAGAAATTCAATAGCAAGTATTACACTATGAACATTCAAGACTAGAAGCTTTTTTATGGCACTTTCTGGAACCTAATGATTGTTCATCGAAAAATGATATTCGCACTCCACATTGAGTCTCTTACTCCCTTGTCTAATGCACCTTTGTCTTACTATCCCTTTCTTTTTATTTTCAATTTGTTTGGAATAGGTTTCGCACTCCAGTTGTCGTATTTTTGGTAATTACCAAATAAATGTAACAACTGCGCAAAATGCTTTCTGTAAGGCTTACTCTGTGTTATTTCCCTCTGTTCTTTGTTTGAGTTGCAGAACTAAATAGCCCCATGGTTATATTCGAGAAATCTGAGAGAATAATACTCTATAGACATAGATTTGATGAGTGCAAGTATGGCATTATTGATTTTGTTCTTTTGTCGGGGATTGCACTGAGTGCTAGCAAATTAATGTTTACACTAAACTGAACTGTTTGCAAATAGTCTTGAGTTTTCAGCTCAAGTTCATATATTTTTCTTGGTTTCATTATGCTATTGTGTCAAATTGTGCTCGGCATTGATTTCCTTTTTCTGAAAATTCGTGGAGCGTAGCATTGCTAGATTTCATAAAGCATTTCATGCATTCCATTTGTTTTTGGGCATGAGCTTTGCTTGTAAACCTTATGGGTGGAGCGTTATTCATATTTCTAGGTGGGGATATCATAAGGACTGTCACCGTGACGTCAACCCTGTAAGGCTTTCACTTGATTGCTTGTTGACAATTGATGCACCTCTCCACTTAGCTTTTGTACAAGGTTCATCAATGACTCAATTTTCTCTTCATTTTCTGCAACAAAGGTCTTCAGTAACTAAAATTGGAATAGTTGGAGGGGGAAGTAGATCGATATTTAACCCTTCTTTTTTAATGCTGCATTATCCATGTTGTAGGTTGTGTGGCTAGCTCTAATCTTATAGTTATTTCTGTATACATAATTTTGTCAAGATAATTTTTCGTTTTGGCTTCTAATTAGTAAATATTTACCATGTTCATGCTTTTGTGCAATGAGATACACTAGTTCATAAATACTAATGATAGATTGTTCTTTTTTTTTGGTTTTTTACAGGGACGGCGTTTTAATGGAGTATCATGCAGGATGTTGGTTATTGACTATGAAGATCAAAGTTGGATTTTGGTTGTGGACGTGCATGGATTTTTTTTGGTTATTCGTTTGTTGAAGTTGAGTGTTCACGGGGTTTGGATACATTTTGTTACTGAGCTTGAATTTTTTTTATTTTCCCCCCGTGGTGGACGTGTTGTTATTTTGCACTCTAGGAATTTGGATACAAGCTATTTTTTAACTATTTGGTGGACACCTCTATTTATGAAAGTTTGTGTTTATTTCTTTGAATTTTTATTTAATATTAATTGCATTAGGTTGGCAATTTTGTAGATGTAATGATTGTTGGCTGAAATTTACGGGGAATAATAATGTGGAAAAAATTTGTAGGAAATACTGGAATGACAAAATGGTATGGAACATTTCCCGACTAAAGTTTAGTCGCCAATAGGCCACAATTAGTTGATTCAAAAAGACATTTGCCGACTAAATAATTAGTCGGTGATAATTAAAACACATTTCCCGACTAAATAATTAGTCGGCCAATAGGTTTAACATTCCCCGACTAATCCATTAGTCGGAAAATAGGTTATAGATCCCCGACTAAACAATTAGTCGGCCAATAGTAATACATTCGCCGACTAAACAGTTAGTCGGCAAATGGTCCAATATTTACCGACTAAACTTTTTTTAGTCGGCAAAGGTTCTTCCACCGACTAATCTGCCGACCAAAATATTTAGTCGGGAAAGGCTTTTGCAAACTAAAATCCCTACAATTGCCGACTAAACCGTTAGTCGGGAATGGTGTTTTTTCTTGTAGTGCTCGTTGTTGTTTTTTTTTTTTTGAAGAAAAGGCAATCAATTATATCAAGGCAAATGAACCGAACCGTTCGTAAATTAGACTTGTAGATTTCCTTCTTGTTTTGTCTCTTACTAATTAGATATAAACATCAAGTCATGACTTTTTGATTGGCAGTATTAAGCATGAGATCGAGATACATATCCCGTAAGACTTCATTTCCAAAATTTTGAATTCTAATATTGGTGAATGTTTCTAGATTAAGTTGGAAAACTAATTTCACAAAAGTCTAGGGCTGCAAATGAACAGAGCAATTCGTGGATTCTAGATTAAGTTGGAAAACTAATTCCACAAAAGTCTAGGGCTGCAAATGAACAGGGTAATTCGTGGATTATTCGAGGCTCGATCAATAAAGGTTAGTTCGAGTTCAATTCGAAAACTAAATGAACTTAATCTAAACTTCAATTTTAGGTTTGTTCAATGAATGAGCCTAACCTGAACCTAACAGTATTTGGCTTGATTAGAAAGTTTACATGTATATATCTCATAAGAATTTCATATAGGACCTTGAATATGTAGAAAGTTTTACAATTACATAATGAAAAATGTATACCTTGTATATGTACTTATAAACTTTTAAGAGTACTATAAACTTAAATTTTAGTACGTTTTTATAATTCTATACATGTATAAACTCATTTATGTACGAAATAAAAAATTTAGGGGTTTGGTATGACATATAAAAAGTATCCTAACAGTTTTCAAAAATTTATTTGCAATTGTAGACTTATATGAGAGCATATATATAATATTTTCGACTTGTTAAGGTTTGTGAACAAATTCGAGTTCGACTCAAATGCAAGCAAGCTCAACTTGAGCTTGGCTCGAGTTTGCTTAAAATCTTAACGAACGAACCTAAATATTCTAAAGCTTAACTCGATTCGGCTCATTTACAGCTCTTGACAAAAACATGATGAACTAAGTAATATATACGAAACACCCTTTCTGTGCAATCTGGCGAAATTATCATCCAATATGCCACACTAAAAAAGACCACCTGCTAACATAGGGTTGCAAATGAACGCAGCTCGGCTCGTTCAAGCTCGGCTCGGAAGTTAAACGAACGAGCTCGAGCCGATTTTTCCAGCTCGTTTTGTAAACGAGCCGAGCTCGAGCTAGGATAAGCTCGGCTCAAGTCGGCTCATGAGCCGGGGTTAGTAGACTTTTTTACGTTAATTAATACAATTAGCATTAGCATTTTGATACCCTGATGTAGAATTCTTACAAAAACATACAATATTACATATTATTATTCTAAAATTAAGATTAATTTTTTTGTAGAGTATAAGAAAATGAAAGATATATACCTTTACAATCAAAATAATTTTGGTTATATTCGGCCTATGCGAGGATATATATACATTTTTCATTGGTCCGTTAAGGCTCGTGAACAAGCTCGAGCTCGAGTCAAGCCAAGGCCCGCTCGGCTCGAGCTCGACTCGTTAAGTTTTCATTGAGCTCAAGCTCGAGCTCGTGTTCGTTAAAAACTTAATAAACAAGCTCGGCTTGTTTGTAGCCCTATGCTAACATAAGGTGACCTGAACCATCCCGAGTTCTTACAAAATCAGCGATGTATATATCCCTCTATCAACGAAAGAAAAAAAAAAAAATCAAGCGTAGTTGGCAAATTCAGGTACAGAAAATTTGCTTGTTTGTTTTTCTTGGGCTTATTGTTGATCTGGGTGGATATACTGAGGCCTATAGGTGTTTGGGCTTGGCCCGTGTTTTTGGGCTGGACCCTTGGGTGTTTTGGACTTTGGCCATTAAGATGTTTGTATCCAATGGTTCCAACATTTGATTGGATTTCCTTCCCCTCTCCTTCCAACTTGATGTATTCATTGTCAAGTCTTTCCAAATAATATGTTGCCGTTTAAAAAAAAAAAAAACTTCACGTATAGAAAGACCGGGTCACTGGTACGTAAAATTCTCGTTGCCCAAGCTAACGAATCAGTTGATTAGTATTTAGTAAGAAAATTATTAAGTTGATTTTTAAGGCGAAGGGTGATGTGCACAAAGGGTAGAAGTCAAATCTCTCCATTAGAATTCCTTTTTATCTCAATTAGTCAATAATGTTTAGTTTCTTTTTTTTTTAATCGGAAAAAAGAAGATTTTATTAATATTTGAAAATGATTACAAAGATTAAAAGGATCACTGGGACACTGGCAGAAGCCACCCGAGAACCACACCCAGAGGAAGGCAAAAAGCCAACCAAAACACCACAAGAAGGACGAAAGCCTCAAAACAGCCCAACATCCTAACACCAAAATAGCCACAGACCAAAAAAAACAATCAAAAATCCGAACAACAAACCGAAAGATACAGGACCGAACCAAAACCGCCAATCTATGGAATTAAAATTCCAGAGAGAGAGAGGCACCTCCCGCGCCAAGTTTCTTTCTCATGCAAAGGGCCTTATAAATACAAATTAAGGGGACCAATTAACCAGAGAATTAACGAATTTGGTTTCCAAAGTTTCAATGGCTTTAAGCTTTATGAAGTACTTGCTTTTTCACGTTGCTATATTCATTCTTTTCCCAAACAGTAGCCATGCAGCTGATCATCGTCTCGCAAACTCGAAAAAACATGTGGCTCTCTTCGTATTCGGGGATTCACTATTCGATGTCGGCAACAATAACTACATCAACACCACCACTACAATGCAGGCAAATTTCTGGCCGTACGGTGAAACCTTCTTCAATCATCCGACTGGTAGAGGTTCTGATGGCCGCCTGATCCCAGATTTCATCGGTAATTAATTAAGATATTGTTTGATTTTTATTTTATCAGAAAACGCTAGTGCATGCTTTAGAGAATTACGTTTGGAAATGATGGTTCGGCCAATCGAAGAGAATATGTAGTCCAAGGCTCAACTATATTTGCAAGCATTTTATACATGGGCAGTTGAGAGGATGTCTCATGGATCAAGAAAAAAGACTACCTGCTAACATAAGGTGACCTGAACAATAGCCATCCTAAATACTGATGTTTGAATTTTTACCGATGCTTGTGGAACTCGAGGATAGATAATATGACCACGGATTAACTGTATTCAACCTAAACTAGAAAGGGTAACCTTGAATTAGTAAGAGATGCCAATAACAAGAACTAGCACAAGCAAAGATATGGGCCAATGAGTTGTACAGATCCTTAATGTGTTTTGAGAAGCAAAACTGATATAGCGATACGATATTGATTTAATGTTTCCATTTTTTTCAAAAGTTGGATGACATCATATTTTAATGCATGAGACAAAAATAGAGATGTAAAACAATTAATTACATTAGAAACTTGATTATGCACTCAAAAAACCACAAGGAAACATTTCAATTTAGAAAATTAATGTAGGCATTTGCTCATTCTCAATGTGCAATTACGATGTTTTGTTTATGTGGTAACCAAAGCCAAAATTTTAGTTGGGCACACGGGTCATTTGCTCCCTAACTCACTCCAAATCTCCTCCGTCTGCCTCCCCGATCCTGATTGACTCCCACTCCATCCGCGCCTTTCTCCAACTCCCTCCTCTCTATCCCTAACTCCCTCGCCCGAAGCCACTCCAACACCCACCCACGTCTACCCCTTTTTATGACTAAAATTAGGTCTCAAGTTATCACGTATTCATTTCAAGCAGTTCTCGTTCCTTGCGATTACATAGAGAATTAAAGTTCAAACGAGTTGGAGCCAAACGAGAAAAAAATTATGAAAGCATCAATGGGAACAAAACAACAAATTGTAGTTAGGCACAGTGTGCCGGTCATTTGCTCCCTAACCCCCTCGAAATCTCCTCCGTCCGCCTCCCCGATCCTGACTGACCCCGACTCCATCCACGCCTTTCTCCAACTCCCTCCTCTCTATCCTTAACTCCTTCGCCCGAAACTGCTCCAATGCCCACCCACGTCCCCCACCAACAGATACAATAATTAAACGATAGAAAAATTAAAAAACCATACGATGAAGCGCCTCCTGGTGCGCACTCAGTTGATCCCCATAGCGAAACTTATTATCGCATTTTGGGTATCCACACTGTTAAGCCTCGTCGTGGTGAACCGACTTGTTGTGATTCGCCATGCCGTCTTTAGTGAACCCTCTGGAGCAAGAGAAGCAGTATCTGTCGACGACAATGGCCTGTTGGCGCTTGAGTGACTTGCGATTAGCCATTTTTAAGAGGGGGGGGCTAGGGTTTGAGCGTGAGAGTGGGGAGGAAGGCTTGGCAAGGTTTTAATGAGGACCCCGAAATATCTCCTGCAAATATCTCATGGGAAAATTTCAAATAACCCCCTGACTTTCAACTCAATGTGACATAAACACCTAGACTTCAAGAAATTTAAATTCTCCACCATACCTTTGGGTTCCATCATCAATTAACCCCCTCCACGTACCCATTTCCCGTCCAATACTTAACGGAGAAGCGTACGTGGCGCTTACATGGACCTTTGTGGGAGGTAGAAGCAGGAATTACCGCCAAAACAATCACGTGATACTCACGCCCTCCTAAAAAACTCCTTAAATCCTCAGACCCACAAACCCTAACTTCATTTATGTCGCAAAAGTCGATCGTATGAGAGATGGGTCTCCGAAATCGCGAGTTTGGAGACATCGTCTTCTTCACTGCTTGTTCGTGAGAGTGTGCTACTTGGAAATCCTAGTTTATGATAGTAATGGTGTGGCTTTTACGAGATCAACAAGGGGGGACCACCCCACTACGGTAAATAGGTTTGCTCGAAACTTTTACGAGATCGAAGTGTGCTCTCATGTGCACCCTCCTAGCTAGGTGCAATCCTATACTTGAAATATTGATCAAATGAGTATTCTTTCGGTTTTATAGCCATCTACATCCTCAACGAACGGTTAGAATTATCTTCATCGAATGGCCCACATTCTCTTTCTACATTCATCTTGGAAAACATCATTAATCAAGTACGCATCTATAAAATACTTTAGAACTTTGCATACAAGTTTAACACATTTTAGCTAGAGTATGAATCTGCTAAAAGAATTTGGAATTCAGGTTCTCCTAGGGCTGCAAATTAAATGAACCGAATCGTTTGTAAACTGTTCGAGACTCGACTATATAAAGGTCTGGTCGAGTTTGGTTCAGGTATTAAGCAAGCCGAACCTGAAACCTTTATTTTAGGCTCGTTTAAAAATCAGCCGAACCTGAACATGACAGTACGTATTTGGCTCGTTTAATAAACTCTTAGACAAAGCTCTATATTTTCTAATCACTTTAATATACTATTGACAACTCGGTTCGTGACTCGTTCAAACCTCCCGGTGATCGTGAACATCGGATTAGGAACCGCTTGTGAGTTCTTGGGTTTAATCTTGGGACTAGTACACTCTTGTTGTACCTTCACAAGAGCGAGAATATTAGCTTTAAGACAATACCTAGCACGCCTCTCTACTCATCATTTTCATAATATTGTGCCAATATTGTTTGTTGCATTTTCAAAATTCCATGTTTATGTGTTCGAATGTAATAATCCTCGGGCTGAAATATTTTGAACCACAGTTGTAGCATTAGTGGCAATTTTTTTGAAAACATTCCGTCTTGCCTTCTCTTAAAGCTTACTCTTTTTTTGGTTTTGATGTGATTAGAAATGAAAGGTTAATGATAAATGTTCTTCGTGGTCAACGAAAAATGAGTTGATTCTGATAAAAAAAGATTCTCGAATCTCCAATGTTAGCGCTAGTGGAAAACGTTTTCCAAAATCAGCCTACTTACCACCCCGACACCACCCACTGCCGCCTCTATCTACCCACCACTTCCACCACTATCTCCAAAGAGGCCACCACCACCCACCGCATAGTCACTAGCACTATAATCATTCTGAGTTGCTACCAAGGGCGCAGCTAGCGGAAGAGCTAAGATTTTTAATCCGCGGAGGCCCAATTACCAACTTGTACGTCTTATGTTATCTCAACACATTCCTACTTTGTAAATACGTATAGACTTACTCCTCTTTGCTCTGATACCACTTTTGGGTGCATGGAGGAGTATTTATCACACACGGATAGTGTATGAAACTCACAAGAAAGAATTGATCAAACACACTCTCAATTTGTCGATTTTTTGTGTGTGTGTGTGGTAAATGATGCATTTTATAACCAGCCAACCAAAAACCACAGGGATAACCCCACTACACAGAAAAACTGTACAAGGAAAACCTATTACAAACTACAAAAAGAATCAAACCACTTTAATTAGGCGGTGGTAATACCCAGAATTCGAGAAGAGATATTCCAAAGCTAACAAAATCTTTGGTTCTTCGCTGAATTGGAGATATGTTTCAAGGAGCTGACCCGAAGTCTCAAGTTGTCTTCCATGCGAGCAAAAATCACGTCTGAATGAGGGCTTGTTCGGCTTAATAAGTCATTTGGCTTATTTTTTTGTTCTTATTAAAAAAAAATTCACATTTGTTAGTTTTTTGTCAATTTTTGGAGGATTATTATTTCGTCATGATGAGAGGAATCTAAAAAGTAAAAAATTACGATCGAAACCCAATTTTTTTAAATAAAGACAAAAATAAGCCAATAAGCCAATTATTTTGTCTTTATTAAAAAAAAAGGTTTCTATCATAATTTTTTATCTTTTAGATTCCTCATGCCATGACAAAGCAATAATTCTCAAAAAATTGACGAAAAACTAACAAATGCGAAAAAAATTTAAATAAGGACAAAAAATAAGCTAAATGACTTATTAAACCGAACAAGCCTCAGTGCCCTTCCCCCAAACACCCTAGAGTTTCTCTCAAGCCAAATGTAATACACCCCTGCAGCTAAAGACAGCTTGAAAAGGAGTGCTCGTACGCAGTTGTCAGGCTTCATACTTGATAACGAGATTATTCAGTGTTCATAGGGCACCACCACACATGCATTGGAATTAATTAGCCTACACATTTTTTCTCAGACCCCACCCTACTGTATGGATTATTCATTCTGAGTAATTTTTGCAGCAAATATTTTGTACCAATTTCTTGGCAGAACACACCACTACTCAAATTTAAATACAAATAAGGAGGATATCTCTCTCTCTCTCTCTCTCTCTCTCTCTCTCTCTCTCTCTCTCTCTCTCTCTCTCTCTCTCTCTCTCTCTCTCTCTCTCTCTCTCTCCACTCTGTGAAATATGAGAGAAGATATTTTGTTGAATTCGATCACAATATACAAGGAGCTCCTGTATTTATAGAGGAGAGGGAGCCTAATTAAGGAAGGAAATCATACTAATTAACTATGGAAAAAACTCATCCTAATTACAATCAAATCTCAATTTCAATATCACGATATGATCTCGATATTATTTATTATATAAATTTATTCTAATATCCCCTTCAAACTCAAGTAGGTCTACTAACTTGAGTTTGAAAAAGCCCAGAGAAACTAGAAGTAACCAAGCCAAGCCAAGAGAAATCAAGAGTAGCCAAGCCAACCAAGAAATCAGAAGTAGCCAGGAACTGGGAGAAGCTAGGAAGAAAACCAGGAGAAACCAAGAAAAATCAAAAAACAAAGAAGCCATTAATCGAAAAGCCACGAGCGCTGGTGGAGAAGAGGCATGGTGAGTGCAGGCAACTAGAAAGCGTGAAAGAGATTGACAAAGTAACTAAGTGTCCGGCGGATGTCAGCGAGGCTTAGGCCGCCCGTCAGGAGCGACACAGGGCCTAGATCTTATAGCTCTGATATCATGTGAAATATGAGAGAAGATATTTTATTGAATTCGATCACACTATACAATTTGAGCTCCTCTATTTATAGAGGCGAGTGAGCCTAATTAAGGAAGGAAATCATACCAATTAACTATATATGGAAGAAAATCATCATATCTACAATCAAATCTCAATCTCAATATGACGATATGATCACGATATTATTTATTATATCCATTTATTCTAACAAAATTATGGGAAATGATATTGGCACTACAAAAATTGATGCAAGCACTCCAAAATCAGTGTAACTCCAAAGCCACTTTCCTTTGTATTTTGGAGTGCTTGCATCAATGTTTGGAGTGCCAAATATCATTTCCCAAAATTATATATAAACTCATACAAATTACAGGATATTTATATATAGCTAGAATCGATGGTGTGAATGGAACCTAGCCGTAGACAATTCCAATTTGGATATTTTCAAGCCACCGTTGTTGAGAAAAGAATTGCGGCTCATGAAAAACAGATGGCATGGGCTGATTTCTCAATACGGTGGGATTAAATTTTTATCTTTTGGGTCTAGTGAACGCGTGGTGCTGAGTTTTTTTTAATTTTTATAGGCAGTCGTGATGTTGAGTTGCTCTGCCGGGGTCGTGCTTAAGAGCCTATATTTCTTTTCCATTCAGTCTCAAGCCCGGATAAATGAGGAGGGTTGTGCGTTAACTAGCTGACAGCCAGTACGCAAAAAAGCCCATCAGATTTCTATGACATGAATCCAAATATGAATCAATAGAGAAAAATAATTTATGTAACCGACCCCAATTGATTGTGACATAAGGTTCGATTTGGTTTGGTTTAGATGTGACGTTGAGTTTGATCGAGACTCGTTGCTTTTTTTATTTGAAGAAAAGGCAATCAATCATATAAGGCAAATGAACCGAGCCGTTCATAAATTAGACTCGTAGATTTCCTTCTTGTTTGTCTCTTACTAATTGGATATAAACATCAAGTCATGACTTTTTGATTGGCAGTATTAAGCATGAGATCGAGATACATATCCCCTAAAACTTTCATTTCCAAAATTTTGAATTCAAATATTGGTGAACGTTTCTAGATTATAAATTGGAAAACTATTTTGGAGAGTGATGCTCAATTGCTCGTGAATATGCTCAATGGTCAGGCTGCGGTCAGTCAAGAGGTGGAAGTCATTACTCATGATGTTCAGGTTTTGAGTAAAAATTTCCATTGTTGCAGTTTTTCCTTTCGTAGGACCGTTAATAATGTTACTCATGTTTTAGCTGGTGAAGGTTTTAGTGAAATGGGGTATAGTCTGAGTCCCCTCCGTTGAGGTTGCTTGCTCCCCTTTCTAAGGACGAGTCTTCCGTCTGATGTTTCATTTGGACTTTTAATAATACCATATGTTATCGTTGTGGCAAAAAAAAAAAAAAAAGAGTTGGAAAACCAATTCCACAAAAGTCTAGGGTTGCAAATGAACAAAACAATTCGTGAACTATTCAAGGCTCGATCAGTAAAGGTTAGTTCGAGTTCGATTCAAGAACTAAATGAATTGAACCTGAGCTTCAATTTTAGGCTCGTTCAATGAATGAGCCAAACCTGAACTTAATAGTATTTGACTTGAGCTCGGCTCGTGTTTGCTTAAAATCTTAACGAATGAACCTAAATATTCTAAAGCTTAACTTGATTCGGCTCATTTGCAGCTCTTGACAAAAACATGAGGTAAGTAATATATACGAAACACCCTTTCGGCCTTTCTGTGCAATCTGGCGAAATTATCATCCAATATGCCACACTAAAAATATGAAAAACAGGACGGGTTCTTACAAAATCAGCGATGTATATTCCCTCTATCAACGAAAGAAAAAATAAATAAATCAAGCGCAGTCAGCAACTTCAGGTACAGAAAATTTGCTTGTTTGTTTTTCTTGGGCTTATTGTTGATCTGGGTGGATATACTGAGGTCTATAGGTGTTTGGGCTGGGCCCTTGGGTGCTTTGGGCTTCGGCCTTTCAGATGTTTGTATCCAACGGTTCCAACCTTTGGTTGGATTCTCTTTCCCCTCTCCTCCCAACTTAATGTACCCATTGTCAAGTTTTTTCTAATAATATTTTGCCGTTTTAAAAAAAAAAAAAAAAACCACTTCAGGTATAGAAAGACCGGGTCACTGGTACATAAAATTCTCGTTGCCCAAGCTAACGAATCAGTTGATTAGTATTTAGTAAGAAAATTATTAAGTTGATTTTTAAGGCGAAGGGTGATGTGCATAAAGGGAAGAAGTCAAATATCTCCATTAGAATTCCTTTGTATCTCAATTAGTCAATAATTAATGTTTAGTTTCTTTCTTTCGGACTTCGGGTTGGTGCTGTGCAATGAGGTGCATAGCACCGTGCTTCGCACTTTCGAGATCTCATCTCGACAACCAACGATTGAGAGCTGTTCATTGCTGAGATGAGATCTGAGCCGTCGGATGCACGATCCGACGGCTCGGAGGTGCGTAGCATGGTGCTGCGCACACCAATGCACAACACCATCCCCCAATTCCTTTCTTTCCCGCACCAAGTTTCTTTTTCCTTTTTATCGGCAAAAAGAAGATTTTATTATTATTCTTTGAAGATGACTACAAAGATTAAAAGGATCACGGTGACAATGGCAAAAGCAACCCGAGAACCATGCCCAGAGGAAGACAAAAAGCTAACCAAAACACCACAAAAAGTATGAAAGCCTCAAAACAGCCCAACATCCTAACACCAAAACAGCCACAAATCAAAAAAACAATCTAAAATCCGAACAACAAACCGAAAGATACAGAACCGACAACCAAAACCGCCAATCTATAGAATTAAAATTCCCGCGCCATGTTTCTTTCTCATGCAAAGGGCCTTATAAATACAAATTAAGGGGATCAATTAACCAGAGAATTAACGAATCTGGTTTCCAAAGTTTCAATGGCTTTAAGCTTTATGAAGTACTTGTTTTTTCACGCTGCTGTATTCTTTCTTTTCGCAAACAGTAGCCATGCTGATCATCGTCTCGCAAACTCGAAAAAACATGTGGCTCTCTTCGTATTCGGGGATTCACTATTCGATGTCGGCAACAATAACTACATCAACACCACCACTACGATGCAGGCAAATTTCTGGCCGTACGGTGAAACCTTCTTCAATCATCCGACTGGTAGAGCTTCTAACGGCCGCCTGATCCCAGATTTCATCGGTAATTAAGATATTGTTTGGTTTTTATTTTATCAGAAAACGCTAGTGCATGCTTTAGAGAATTACGTTCGGAAATGATGGTACACCTGGGTTATTAGACGATGATCTTGCTAGCGATCCAAATTGCAAAAAAAAATACTTATTTCAAAATACGTACTTATTTGGGTTTCTGGAACTGGGTAACAATCACGACGAATGTGGTGCCGCCACATGTATTACGACAGCCTCTTGCGTAAACAATGTCTGGGTCATTGATATTACTATCCCCAATTCCCCACTCAATTGCTGCCTTAATTAAGGCCTAATGCTAGGGGTACCAATCCTTGGGTACCAAAAATGTACAAACGGCATGTGGGGCCCCAAAGTGAATCCCACATGCCGTTAAAACATTTAAAGGTATCCATAGTCATCTCTTAATTTGGGATCGATGCTCATCCCCAAAATCTGATCTCTCCTATTTCAGCGCATTTACAATCACACAGTCATACATCCGACACGATGACAAATATTTTGTAGGGACAGAATTTCTATGAGAACTCAATTGACACTTATACAGATGATTCAGTTTTTTTTTTTTTTATCGACAAAAAGATTATATTATTAGAAATTTGATAAGGGTACATCAAGGAAAAAGAAACCAAAATCATGATATTGATACATGAAAAAAAAAAAAACGACACTTATACAAATGATTCTGTTGCAGCTGAGTATGCAAAACTTCCATTGCTTCGACCGTACAAACAACCTGGCAACAACCATCAATTCCGCAATGGGGTGAACTTTGCGTCTGGTGGAGCAGGAGCACTAGCTCAAACTCACCAAGGAATGGTTTGTGAATATTTGCATCACCTTATTCTTATATACTAGTTGCTTTTTTTTTCTCTCATATATTAATAACTACATTGATGAGAAAGAATCCTCTCACGTGATGCAAAATGGGACTCACTAGGTTTAATCCAATAATTTGATTTGTTCGTCCATAGGACTTGATGCGTACACCTTTCAATCAAAAAATCATGTTTATTGAATATCGGTAAAGATTTGGTCAATCGTATTTGGCTCAAAAGGTAATGGAAGGTAGAGTGTGACAATCCATTGCTTTTAAGGCAAATATGGTTCATCTAAATGGAGATCAACCTAATCTTTTGCACAGTTGGTGTGCACAACTTGGGTTCACAAAATGAACAGCTTGGATTGTTAAATAAAATCATGATGATTCTCATTTTACGTCACATGAGAGATTGTCAAATTAATTAGAAAATTCAAATTCCTAATTAACATGCTGATTTTTTTTTTTTTTGTAGGTCATTGACCTTAATATGCAACTAATCTATTTTAAGAATGTGAAGAAAGTGTTGGAGCAACACATGGGTGAAACAGAAGCCAAGAAAATATTGTCGACAGCCGTTTACTTATTCAGCATTGGAAATAATGATTACTTATCTCCTTTCTGGACAAACTCTAGTTTTTTTCAGTTGTATTCTCCAGAAGATTATGCGAAGATGGTTATTGGAAACATAACAGATGTGATCAAAGTAATGTCATCTTATCCATTATCTCACTCATTACTTAATTTAGTCCTCTGTTACCCAGTGAACTTTTGGGTTTGTGAATCCTTGATGCATCTTGATCAGATTGTCACTTTGCAGACCCTATTGGGGTTCGGTAATTGCCCTGAAACCTACACATGAGTATTACGGTAAATGATGTTGCGAACCCTAGGTTATATACGTAGGCAATATAATCTGCACACTTTTTTTCATTCGATGCATAGTGAAATTGATGTGATCGAGCCATAAATGTCATGACTTACGCAACTGGAGAACCATGTGAAAATCTCCGTGTCTTTTGTGTTTTTGTTTTTTCTCTTATCGTTCTTCAGGTAGTATTGGTATGTGCGTTGGTTTGGCTGAGTTCTCAACAACAACAATCAGAGAAGCAATTCCATCGGTACTTTATTTGGTGGTCAGAGCCTAATTCTTTCTTATGAATTTTGCAGGAAATATATGAGGCTGGAGGAAGGAAATTTGCTTTTGTAAGCTTGGCTCCATTGGATTGTGTACCACTTGTAAGGGCGCTCAATCCAGCTGGTGAATGTTTGCAAGAACTCTCGGCTCTGATTAAGCTGCACAATACGGCCTTTTCAAAAGTCCTTACAAAGCTAGAAATGCAGCTACAAGGATTCAAATATTCGAATTTTGACCTCTACAATTCTTTTACAGAAAGAATAGAAAACCCATCAAAATACGGTTCGTCACTTCTATCCTGATCTTTGTGATATGGCTTGCTGTATAGTTGCGCCTCACCATTAGATTTGACCCAATGCGTTTACATAGGATTTCTGAATATCTACTTGTGTGATTGCTCTTTTTTTTTTTTTTTTTTCCTACTTTCGATACGTTTCGTGACTGTACGTGACGACATCGCGACAGGTTTCAAGGAAGGGAAGAGTGCATGCTGCGGATCAGGACCGTACCGGGGAGTCAATAGCTGTGGAGGGAAGAGAGGAGTGAAAGAGTACGAGTTGTGTAGCAATCCCAGTGAATTTGTTTTCTTTGATGCTGCTCATCCAAATGAAAGGCTGAACGAGCAACTTGCCCAGCAAATGTGGAGCGCAAGTACTCCAAGCATTGTCGGGCCTTACAATTTGGAAGCCCTCTTTGAACAAGTGTAGAAAACCATTACTCCAGTATTATGTCTGTTAGAATAAATAGATCGATATATATAATAAATAAAATCGTGATCTTGAGATTGTAATTTGATTGTAATTAGGGTGATATTTCTTGTTGCACGCATGCAATATAAAAACAGTTTAGCTAACTTTTATTCAAATCTGAAAAACCATAAGGAAAATACAGAAACTCAATTATATTGGATACAGACCGACACCCGTGTTAGACACGGTGTCTTTAAAACAGATTCGCCGCCTCACCGGAGTGCTAGAGGTTTTCGTAGACGTCTGTCTCCCAGGATTTAAACACTGGTTTTTGGGGATGATTTCAACTCATGCAGGGGCTTCTATATATAGGCAAAATTTCTGAGTTTGAAGCAAAATCATCGAGGTCATGCATGACCTCTGTCTTCAACCACCTTTCCAGATTAGGAACAAAGGATGCAAGTTGTATGATCACATTTATTGCACCAAATTGAATGGAAGAAGATCTCTACCTTTAATAGCAGATTTGGAGAAAAAACGTCCGACACTTGCATCTGCAAGTTGCAGCAGCAGTTGCTTTCTATAGCACACTGTTGAAGCCCAAAATTGGACTGGCCCAATTTTGATTGACAATTTCTCATTCAATCCTCAATGGTTTTTTGTTCATTTCTTTTGTGGTTTAATCCCCTAACAAAGGAGATCATAAATCCACTTGGACCCACCTCTCGAGGTCTTTGGGTCCCACTAAATTTTTGGCTCGAAAACGCCCAAAAATATTGTGTACAAAAACCCATTTTTCCAACATTTCTTTCATACTAGTTTAATTAGTATGATTTCATTCCATAAATAGGCTCCCACTCCTATATAAATAGAGGGCTCATTGTAAGGTTTCGTATATCGAATTCAATAAAACTTCTCTTCATATTACATGGTATCAGAGCCATAAGATTTAGGCACTGTGGAATTTTCGCTCCTGGCGGGTGGCCTAAGCCTTGCTGCCATCCATTGGGTACTCATAGTTTACTTCGCCCATCGTGCCTCTTCACCACCAGCACTTGTGGCTTTCTAATTCATTGATTCTTCGTTTCTTTTCTTTCAAACTCAAGTTGGTAGACCTACTTGAATTTGGCTTGGCGTGGGCTGCTCCTAATTCTCACTTATGGCTATCCTTTTGGCTCTCCTGGTTCTCTTGGCTTGGCTTGGTTGTTCGTGGTTGATTCTGGTTTCTTTTTGGCTTCGATACTCTTGATTTCTATTTTTTTTCAAACTCAAGTTGGTAGATCTATTTGAGTTTGAGAGGGATGTTAGAATAAACAGACATATAATTATAAATAAAATCTTGATCTTGATATTGTGATTTGATTATAATTAAGATGATTTTCTTTCATAGTTTAATTAATATGATTTCATTCTATAAATTGACTCCCTCTCCTGTATAAATAGAGGACTCATTGTAAGGTTTCATATATCGAATTTAATAAAACTTCTCTTCATATTTACAATGTCATCCATCGTATCCTCCAAAGCTGTATCTTATTCTTAGGACATCTTTTTGCATATTTCTGTTTTTGGGTATTTCCCTTTCTGTTCCAAAGTACACTACCTAACTTTGGGTCTTCTTTTAGTTTGGTATTGTGAGCCCATCACGAGACCAATTTAAGAACCTGATCTTCAGTGTCTAAATCACATTTATAAAAATTCAGTTTTTATGTCACACTCTATGGATCAGCAGAGGTGAGCGGAGTATTAATATGTTAGTCAACATGGGTTCAGAGACTATTCATAGCCTTAAACCGTAAACCCGCTCCTTGTAAGGCTCAAACTCAGGCCTTCACTGGGGGATATGAGACAACCAACTTCACCATGTTTTTTTTTTGGGGAAAAATTCAAAATACTCCCCAACCTTTACACCAAAATTCAATTAGACTTCCAACCTTTTAAAAATTTCAATTTTACTCCCAGCGTTATCTTCCGTTAATCAAAACGCCCCCTTCCGTCCTAATGACTAACAGATTTCGTTAAAGGCTCCGTTAAATATCGTCCTGATCGAATTTTGATGATCCGAGCCGCTCAATGTGTTCAAAATGTGATTTTAAGGGTAGCAACAAGAAATCAGCAAAAAAAATGATCGGGAAGGGCTTCATCTGAACAGTTTTTTATTGAATAGTTCAATAAAAAACTGTTCAGATGAAGCCCTTCCCAATCATTTTTTTTGTTGATTTCTTGGGGTTACCCTTAAAATCACGTTCTAATCACATTGAGCGGCTCGGATCATCAAAATTCGATCGGAAAAGGGGAGGTGCAGACCGAAGCAAAATCTGGACGTCCGACTTGAACAAAATCCGGATCGATCCGCACCTCCCATTTCCCAATCGAATTTCGATAATCCGAGCCGTTCAATGTGTTCAAAATGTGATTTTAAAGATACTCGTTTGAAAACAACAACAAAAATGATCAGGAAGAGCTTCATCTGAACAGTTTTTTTTATTGAACTTCAATAAAAAAATTGTTCAGATGAAGTCCTTTCCGGTCATTTTTTTTTGCTGATTTCCCCCGAGTATCCTTAAAATCACGTTTTTGAACACATTGAGTGGCTCGGATCATCGAAATTCGATCGGGACGCTATTTAACGGAGCTTTTAACAAAATCCGTTAGTCATTCGGACGGAAGGGGGCGTTTTGGTTAACGGATGATAACGTTGGGAGTAAAATAAAAGTTTTTAAAAGGTTGGGAGTCTAATTGAATTTTGGTGTAAAGGTTGGGGGGTATTTTGAAATTCTCTTTTTTTTTTTTTTGTAAAAATTCAGTTTGAGTTGGTAATTATAACATGATTTCATCGCATATATTTGTTTACAGAGAAAAACAATTAATGATAGTTGGAGTACCATGTTACATAGCCTAGCTATATCCACAATGCATTTATGTGAGATCCATACATTTAGAATTGGAGCCTACAAGAATAAGTGACAGATCCCCAAGAGTGCCAAGACCACCAAATAATATCTTTGCATTGAAGGATCATAACGTGGCAACCCAATTGGTTTTAACTAATGCGCGCGGGACGGCATCATGGCAGTGATGGCACAACTCATTTTCACGAGGCCAATGCGAAATAAACCCTTGTTTATAAATACTACTTAGCTATACTGTGATCAATCAAACTCCTACTAGTTTATTTTCCTCTTATGTCGGAAGTTCGTTCATTGCCCTTGATCAGATGGTGAATTGTGTTATTTTGAGTCTTTTCTTGAATGGAATAATTTTAAGCGCAGAGCCAATCTAAACTACAAGATGCTTAGGTTTCGAAATGGAAACCAAACCTTTGAGGCAACTATTTAATAAGATGTTATTTGGGTTGTATTCTTATTGGCGACAAGTCAAAAAAAAAAAGCTTCACATGAAAGTGGAGCGTGGAAATTCGGCCCGATCAACACACACACAACGCGCAAAGAAAAATCAAGAAACATAAACAAGAGCCACAGATTTTTATGTGATTTCTTAACAGGTTGTTGAGTACATCCACAGCTCACACAAGTTTTCACTAAGTATCGAATGAATAAAGAGTAGTACAAGTTATAGTAAGTACTTATAACCTATGGCTTATTTCACCAATTACCGTAATACCCTTGGGCTCCGCGGGTGCTAGCTTCTCCCTGGTCTCCCGTGACTGAGAAATTTTTCAATGGCGCGTGGGCAAGGCCACGTGGTGCCGTGCACCATCTCGGCCGTCTAATGAAATTTTCGACGGTCCAGATTTGTTCGGCTAATTTTAAAGTGTGAAATGACTAAAATACCCCTGGGCAGCCGAACAGATTTCAGCCGTCCAAGACTTCATTGGACGGCCAAGATTAGTGCAGAACACCACGTGGCCTCGTGCCCACCCGGCACTGAAAAATTTCTCCCCGTGACTACTATGGTTTTGTCACTGATTCTTACCGGTCGCTAATGATAGTCTCCAAAACTTTTGGTTGCTTGGGATTCGTGAAAAGTCTTCGAATTACCATTCCGAGACCAACTATTTTCACTGAAGTCTGCGCAATTAAATAAAAAAATAAATTACTGGCACAAAATAGTTTTTGTCATTTCAGATTTATAGCCTATGGCCTAACACTTGTACATACAATGAGTAATCCGAAAGTCATTGCAACATAAACTATACGAAAAGACTACCATAAACACTTCTTATTTGGGTGTGTATCATATGCATCTCTAAAAATGTTACGAATTGTATTGCTAAAATGTTACGAATCGTATAAAAGTTACGAGATACACCAAAATGTTATGAATCATAATGAAAATGTTACGAATCGTACTGCTGAAAGGTTATGAATTTTAGAACAAAAGTTATGAAACACACTAAAATGTTATAAATGAATTATAAAATAAGTGCATATGCTATACCATTTTAAGGGGTGTGTATTGTAGACTTTCCCTAAAATATACTAATGCATTTCATTACAAACTATAAGCACAAAACAACTACATTCAAATTTGAAAAACAAGATGGACTATAAGCACAATACAACTACATTCAAATTTGAAAAACAGGACGGGACCTAAATACTCGAGCTTGTCAAAATCCGGCTCGGCTAATAGAAGAGAATAGTGTCCAAGGCTAGCTCAACTATATTTGCAAGCATTTTACCCTGTATGTGGGGCCCAAAAGTGCCGTGTGTACATGTATAAAATGCTTGCAAATATAGTTGAGCTAGCCTTGGACACTATTCTCTTCGATTAGCCGAACCGGATTTTGACAAGCTCGATTATTTATTTCCCGTCCTGTTTTTCAAATTTGAATGTGAACTCTATCAACAAAAGGAAAAAATGGCAACTTCAGCCTTCATGAGGTATAGAAAGACCGGGTCACTGGTAAACTTCTTGTTGCCCAAGCTAATTAATCAGTTGATTTGATTAGTATTTAGCAAGAAAAGTACTAAGTCGATTTTTAAGGCAAATTTCAATCAGAATTCCTTTGTATCTCAATCAGTCAAATGTTAATTTTCTTTCTTTCCGGCCCGCCAAGTTTCTCTCTCTCGTGCAAAGGGACTTATAAAAGAACGAATTGAGGGGCAATTAACTAACCAGAGAACGAATTTAGTTTCAAGAGTTTCAATGGCTTTAGGCTTTCTGAAGTACTACTTGTTTCTTCACGTTGCTATATTCATTCTTTTCCCAAACAGTAGCCATGCTGATCATCGTCTCGCAAACTCAAATAAACATGTGGCTCTCTTCGTATTTGGGGATTCAGTATTTGATGTTGGAAACAATAACTACATCAACAGCACCGCTAGGACACAGGCGAATTACTGGCCTTATGGTGAAACCTTCTTCAATCGTCCAACTGGTAGATTTTCTGACGGCCGCCTGATCCCAGATTTCATCGGTAAGATATTGTTTGGTTTTTATTTTACCAGAAAATGCTAATGCATGCCTTAGGGAATTACGTTTGGAAATGCGTCTCCAAATATGGTACACCAGCATTATTAGACGATGAATCTAGCGATCCAAATTGATCTCCAATTTTTATTCCTTTAGAAACTAGAGAGATATATATATGTTCATTCTTACATAATTCTTCTAGAATTGTGTTTAACATGAACAATTTGAAAGACTCCCTCCAAATATGTTCATTCTTACATAATCTGTAGAACGTTATCACCACAGCATCGCCATTTTCACGTACTTGTTTCTCGTACCGAAACGGTCCACGTTCCTGTAGGTGGCATAGGTCATGTTTCTGTAACACCTAAAATCACCACTTCAACAGAATTAAAGCAATACTTGCACTTCTTTTTTTTTTCCCTAGAAAAAAGTAAATGTTGTGATAACAGACCTGTAATCATTTTAGTGGATCTATACACAATCAGGACGGATGTGGTGCCGCCACATGTATTATGACAGACTATTGAGTAAAAAATGTCTGGGTCATTGATATCGCTATACCTACTCAATTGCAACCTTAATTAAGGCCTAATGCTAGGGGTACCGATCCTTGGGGCACCACAGACGGTATGTGGGGCCCAAAAGTGCATCCCACACGCCGTGTGTACATTTTCGGGTTCCATTGTCATCTTTTAATTTGGGATTCTCATTCCCGAAATCTGAAATCTCCTATTTCAGTGCACTTACAATCGCACGATCATACATCCAACACGATGCCAAAGATTTTGTAGGGAAAGAATTTCTATATGAGAACTCAATTGACGCTTTTGATTCTGTTGCAGCTGAGTATGCAAAGCTTCCATTGCTTCCACCATACAAACAACCAGGCAACAACCATCAATTCAGCAATGGGGCGAACTTTGCGTCTGCTGGAGCAGGAGCACTAGTTCAAACTCACCAAGGAAGGGTTTGTGAATATCTGCATCATACTAGTTGCTTTTTCTCACCTTAATAACTAATCTAACGAGAAAGAATCCTCTCACGTGACGCAAAATGGGACATGAGAGATCTTGATAAATTTCATTTTATGTCACATG
This sequence comes from Rhododendron griersonianum, assembly GCA_018127125.1. NCBI lineage: Eukaryota > Viridiplantae > Streptophyta > Magnoliopsida > Ericales > Ericaceae > Rhododendron > Rhododendron griersonianum. Next base: position 49,949,955 of record CM030789.1, on the reverse strand, counting down.
AGAAATCTTCAAATTCCGAATTAACATGCTGAATTTTTTTTTGTAGGTCATTGACCTTAATATGCAGTTAATCTATTTTAAGAATGTGAAGAAAGTGTTGGAGCAACATATGGGTGAAACAGAAGCCAAGAGAATATTGTCGACAGCCGTTTACTTATTCAGCATTGGAAGCAACGATTACATGTTACCTTTCGTGACAAACTCTAATTTTTTCCAGTTGAATTCTCCAGAAGATTATGTGAAGATGGTTATAGGAAACATAACAGATGTGATCAAAGTAATGTCATCTTATCCATTATCGCACTCATGAATTAATTTAGTCCTTTGTTTACCCATTGAACAGTTTGGGTCTGTGAAGCTTTGATTCATCTTTAGATTGTCACTTTGCAGACCCTATCGGGGTTCGGTAATTGCCCTGAAACCTACACATGAGATATGAGTATTACGGTAAATGATGTTGCGAACCCTAGGTTATATACGTAGGCAATATAATCTGCACACTTTTTTCATCCGATGCATAGTGAAATTGATGTGAGCTGACTTACAATACTGGGAAACCACATGAAAATCTCCGTGTCTTTTGCGTTTTTGTTTTTCTCGTCGTTGTTCAAGTTGTATCGGTATGTGAGTTGGTTTGGCTAAGTTCTCAACAACCACCATCAGAGAAGCAATTTGGTACAGTATTTGGTAGTCAGAGCCTAATTCTTTCTTATGAATTTTTTGCAGGAAATATATGAGGCTGGAGGAAGGAAATTTGCTTTTGTTAGCCTGGGCCCATTGGATTGTGCACCACTTGTACGGGTGCGCAATCCAGCTGGTGAATGTTTGCAAGAAGTCACGGCTCTGATTAAGCTGCACAATACTGCCTTTTCAAAAGTCCTTACAAAGCTAGAAATGCAGCTACAAGGATTCAAATATTCAAATTTTGACTTCTACAGTTCTGCTATGGAAATAATAGAAAATCCATCAAAATACGGTTCGTGGCTTCTATCCTGATCTTATTGTGATATGGCTTGCCGTATAGTTGCGCCCCACCGTTAGATTTGACCCAATGAGTTTACCATAGGATTTTCGAATATCTACTTGTGTGATTGCTCTTTTTTTTCTACTTTCGATACGTTTCGTGACTGTACGTGAGGACATTGCGACAGGTTTCAAGGACGGGAAGAGTGCATGCTGCGGATCGGGACCATACCGGGGAGTTAATAGCTGTGGAGGGAAGAGAGGGGTGAAAGAGTACGAGTTGTGTAGCAACCCCAGTGAATATTTTCTCTTTGATGCTGTTCATCCAACTGAGAAGGGGAACGAGCAACTTGCCCAGCAAATGTGGAGCGCAGCTCCAAGCATTGTCGGGCCTTACAATTTGGAAGCCCTCTTTGAACAAGTGTAGAAAACCAGAACTGTATCTTAATTCTAATTAGGACATTTCATTCATATGCATATTTCTGTTTTTGGTATTTCCCTTCCAGTCTTCTTTTAGTTTGGGATTGTGACCCATCACGAGACCAATTTAAGATATTCGTGTGTTTGTTCAAGATTGTAGGAAGATTGTATAGCTAGTGGTTAGAGATGAATTCCACCCCAATTAATATTGTTGTTTATAAAGTTCTTGTTCGCTCTTAGAGCAAGTTTATCAGTCGGTAGCTATACTACCTCGTGAACAGTTCACAATTCTATTTTACCTATCAACTTTTTTTCTTTCACAACTATACCAACACTATTTATTTTACCTAACACTAATTAAAATATACATTTTTTCCCCTCCTTTCACCAAAACCCAAATTGCAAATTGGGAGAGAGAGAGAGAGAGAGAGAAAAGGGGAGGAAAAAGAATAGAAAATTGGAAAGCTGATGAGCAGTGCCACTGTAAATGTGCCGACGAACTGTTCATGGATGTATTTTACCGCCCCTTTTAAAGAATCTGGTGCAGCTCCCTTTTAGATCCTTTCCTAGTCAAAGTAGAGAATTTTGCATTTTGCCTGTGTGCTGGTGTTGATGCTCTTAGTACCTATTAAGCATAATTGTTTTCGTCACATGTTAAAGAAAAATTGTATTTTCTGAATTCCGACTCACGAGTGACTTTTTAGTGCCCCTGAATCTCGACTCATTAAGTGATTACTCAGTTCTTCAAGTATCGAATGAATAATGATTACAAGTTACATCGGCTGTTGCGTATAGCAAGCATTTATAACCTATGATTTATTTCCCAAATTACCGTAATACCCTTGGACTCCGCCCCTTGGACCATGGGCGCTAGCTTCTCCCTGGGCTCCTGCGACCTGACTAGGCAGGTCGAACCCCAACCCTTCAGCAAAGCACGACCCAAACTGAATCAGGCTTCACAAGCCCAATAGACCATACAGTCCATATACACTCTATCACAAGATTAATGTGGCCCATCAATTTTTAGCTAGAGAAACTCATAAATATCGGCCCAATGCAATTAATATTCAATTAAATGGTCCTCCACTGCTGGCCTAAGGTTTGGTGCAAAAAACGATTGTAAATAGGTAGGTTACTACTCGCCCTCTTAAGAAAGAGGTCCTGAGCCCTCTTAAGAAAGAGGTCCTGAGTTTAAGTCTTCATTGACGAGGTGCTTGACTCCCGTTGTTACTGCTACATCCTATCGTCTGGAGGGGGGAAAAAAAACCACCCGTAATTCTCTGCTCTGCAACTTCTTCAAACTTATCAACTGTCTTAAATTTTCAGAAGTCTTATTTTTTTTTTGTTTTACGTCACATGCACATGTGGGAGTGACCTTTTGGTAAATGTTTTAGTGAGTGCATCAGTGTCAAAGCAAAAATGTTAGGATACATTACACTCGGACCATGAAAATGTCCACGAAAGGAAACGAACGGGCCAAATTTATAGTGTTTTGAATCACCGTTCATATTCTTTCATGGACATTTTCATGGTCCAAGTGTCATGTATCATACTACTCCTCGCGTCAAAGGTTCTAGGATTTACAAGACCGTCAGAATGTGAAGATTGCAGGCTCGACACTCTTGTCCGAGTCTAACTATCAAAAGAGTTAACGTACAAGTTACACTTCGCTATCACAAGAGTTCATGTAGCAGTGCTGAGAATAATTTTGTTCATCATCTTTTAAAGAATGTGAACATTACCCTCCATGGGATTGGTGAAAATTATGTAGGATCCACAGAATCAATACACTTTTCGATCAGTAATAATGAGTTAGTTGAACCGAATTATTCTCAGCACTGCTAGCTGCACTGATAAATAAATAAATAAATAACGAAAAACAATTCATGTAGCAATTCAAACAAGTCCTTGATCAGCTTAAGGAGCAGTACTTTATATAGAAAATAGAACAAGCTTAAACAAACAAAAGGTGCCACCCAAAAACCAACTTCACCTATTAGCCAATTTCCTCCAATCATGTATTATAAGCACTTTCGACTCTGAAGTTGATCAACCAAACAAAATACGCAATTGAAATAACAGTGTAGCACATCAGAGCGATGATGGGTTAACCCACATAGGTGGACAAACAGGACTAAAAGACTCCCCATTATAGCAAGGCATCTGGCTTCCATCTTCCAAGTCAAAGATACCCATGTCTTTTCCTCCTCCTCGTTCAAAAAACGTGTACGATTCCCAACAGTCGTTGGTGTAGTAGATACAGTTAGCCTTGATGCCATGATATCTAGAGGCTTGAACAGAAACGGAAGCATTGTCACCCAAAAACAAGGCACTGTCACCTAAATTCGTTTTCTCCACCCATTTTCCTTCATTGCTTAAATCAAGCTCAAATAATTCAAAATCGCATGTCTCATAATCAACGTCAGACTCCGTCACCTTAGTGAGATCAAAATCATCGCAGGTGTTCTCCTCCAAAAATACAGGCATGGACCCATCTCGAACGACTACTAAAATCGCCCCTGCAAATTCGACTATGTAAGGTCGCTTGCCCGAGAAGTATTTCCGAGGTACATCTGCGACAAGTTGTGCTGCAGTTGGATTAGGTCCCCAAACGTCGCAGGCAAAAACCTTGCCCCCAGCTGCAATCCCATAAAATAGTCCCTTATGAAAGATGATATCGCAAAAGGCACCTGGATGGGTCAAATAGCTTTCAATGGCGGTCCAAGTCTTATCTCCAGGTCTCCAGAAACCAAGCCAACCTTTGCCTGCATATATGGTGATGAGTACAAAATCTGCGTTGTCCTCCGGCCTTGAAGACAAGACCGCCTTCTGCATGAAAATTATATTGCTTTTCATCCTACGGTCCTACCATTCTCGTAATCTTTGAAGGTAGTGACATGTGGAAGTTCGATTTGAACCCGGGAAAAAGGATGGAGTAGATTCATTTCACCATCTTCGGATATGGACCCAGGGCCGGCCCTGGGGGGAGGCCCACCAGGCGACCGCCTAGGGCCTCCCTCTTCGGGCCAAATAATTGGGCCCCCAAATCATAAGATATGATAAATATTAGGTATGTGAAATATTTTACAATCAGGATAACATAGCCTAGTGGTAAGCTGCACTTGTTTAGAATAGGAGCTCGTGAGTTCGATTCTTACCTCTTCCGTTCTTCATGTAAAATTTTGGAGTCTTTTTTATCTAAAAAGGTACGAAAATGACCCTTTAGAGTGTCAAACTCCTGACCTGTAGTTCTAAAGGTTTGTTTAACTGCACTGCCACCGAACTACAAGCTCCACTTGTTTCCTCAATCAAAACAAATAATTAATATACTAAAAAGTTAAAGGCCCCATTTTTAGAACCCCGCCTAGGGCCTCGGAAATCTCAGGGCCGGGCCTAGATATGGTTACCAACCAACCCAAAGTCTCTAGGCATCGTTTAACCCTTGCTTCTGGTAGATTGACTGTGCGAATAATGCCGCCCTTTCTCAGACTAACGAACTGACGCTCGTCACTATTGTCTTTCTCAGATAGCATGAGCCACGGGATTTGTTCAAATCCCCTGAAATTTTCGTCGACTGCAACAGAATGCCACGCTGTACAAACTCCACGAAAAGAGAGAAAATCTTCGTACAAAGCTACTCGTTTAACAATAAGAGCGAGAAGGTCTTCTCCTAATTCTGCCCAATTCCCCATCTGCCGCAAGCAACAGATAATATTACTTCTACACTAGATCTAAAAGGACAAATTAAAACCAAATTGAGAAAACAACTAGTAGAACGAAGAGAAACCGACTTACCGAACAAATAGGGGAGAAACTACTGAGATTAGGAAAACTTACCTTTCCCTTTAGGCGAATAAATACACAGCCACAAGTGTAGGGCTGCCCGTGGATCGATTTGATGTGGATCGGCCCGGTTTCCAATCCGATCCGCTCTCAACGAATTGGGCGGTTTGATTCATCCGTTGTCAACCCTAGCCACAACACCACGACGACACCAGGTTCGGTTTGGAAAGGAGAAACAAAGGGAAGTTTTCGGTGTAGGAGAAGTGCTAAGGGAACGGCCTTGTTTCCATTTTTTTTTCTCAACGACTTGCTCCATTGCTATTTTGTTTTGTTTTCTAAGGCTTAAAACTAAGAGATCCTTCTGGCTTTCTGATGAAGAATGCTCACAAGTAGTTTCTGAGGCTTGGAGCCTAGACCAGGAGGGTCCTCTGATGCTTTCAGTTTGCAAGAAGTTACGTGCTTGTAAAGATCGGCTTAAAGAGTGGAGTCGAACGAAGTTCGGGGATTTACGATTAAAGATATCCGCTGCAAAGGACCGTATGTTAGAGGTCCAAACCATGTTGGAGAAAGGTTTTAATCAACAATTGGTGGCAGAGGAGAAAAGTTTGGAAAGGGATTTGGAGGATCTTTGGCAGAAGGATGCTATGTATTGGCACCAGCGCTCGAGAATAAAGTGGCTACAGATGGGGGATAAGAACTCGCGCTTCTTTCACCTGTCGACGATTCAGCGGAGACAACGCAATCAGATTATGAGACTGAAGGATAAAGGGGGCATCTGGAAATCTGAGCCCAAAGAAATTGCAGATATCATCAAACTCCATTTTCAGGAATTGTATGAAGGCCCACCGGTGAGGGATTTTGGTGATGTTATCAGTTTAATTGACCCTCTGGTCTCGCCAGAGTGTAACGCCAGGCTGGTGAGAGAAGTTACAAAGGAGGAAGTTAAGACTGCTGTTTTCGATTTGGGTCCATTAAAGGCTCCTGGGTCGGACGGGTTCCCAGGTTTGTTTTACCAGAGGTATTGGGATACAGTGGGGGAAGAAGTGTTCAAAGCAGTGCAGATTTTTTTCAGAGAAGGAGCCCTTTTGCGAGAAATTAGCCAGACCAATGTCACCCTCATCCCAAAGCAATCGGCTTTCATCCCAGGGAGACAGATTCAGGATAATATTACAGTGGCTCATGAAGTCTTCCACTTTCTTAAGCACAAGAAATTGGGTCCCAAGTCCTCCGTGGCTGTTAAGCTTGACCTAAACAAGGCGTACGATCATGTGTGCTGGGATTTCATGTTCAAAGTCCTGGAAAAATTGGGTTTCGATGAAAGGTGGATCGTATGGGTGAAAGAATGCGTCTGCTCAGTTAAGTACTCTATTACGGTGAATGGGGGTCAGGTTTGCAGCATCTCACCCAGCAGGGGACTCCGCCAAGGTGACCCGTTGTCCCCCTATCTTTTTCTGATTGTAGCGGATGTCTTCTCAAATCTTATGAAAAAGGCAGTCATGAATAAAACTATCGTGGGAATCACAATGAGGAAAAGATGCCCTGTGGTGTCTCACCTCTTATTTGCAGATGATTCACTTGTGTTTTTGGAAGCTAAGCCCCAAACTTGCTCGAATTTTATGGACCTCATTGGTAGCTTTAGTGAAGCCTCCGGTCTGACGCTGAACTTACAAAAATCGAGCCTGTTTTTTTCGCCAAATGCAAGTGATATTCTGAAAGGAGAGATTAAAGGAATTCTTGGAATGACAGAGATGAGAGGCCCTGTTCATTATTTAGGGCTGCCTGCTCTGTGGGGAAAGTCCAAGCAGAGGGCCCTGGGATACCTAAGGGATAAAATCATACGCAAGGCTCAAGGATGGGGGAATGACCAACTGAACCAGGCAGGAAAGGAAGTCCTTATCAAATCCGTCTTTCAACCCATTCCCATGTACACCTTCATGTGCTTTAAAGTTCCCAGCTCAATTTGTGCTTGCTTAAATTCTGTAACTAGTGATTTCTGGTGGGGAAAAGGGGCAAATGGGCGGAAGATTCACTGGGGAGCTTGGCATAAGTTGACTACGCAGAAAGGGATGGGAGGGATGGGAGGACTGGGCTTTAAGGACTTCGAAGCTTTTAATGTGGCGTTATTAGCTAGACAGTTTTGGCGGTTAATGTCCAGCCCCAATTCTCTTTGGGCAAGGATCCTCAAAAGTCTGTATTTTCCAGGAAAATCTTGTATGGAGGCAGAGAGGGGGTCACGGCCCTCTTGGATATGGTGTAGCTTGCTTGAAGGGAGAAAGCTTATTCAGGAGGGGACCCAATGGAGTGTTGGTAATGGAGAGCGGATTAACTTCTGGGAAGATCCGTGGGTGCCTGAATTACTAGGTGGTAAAGTATCCCCACTCCCAAATGTCCACATGGAGAAGACTATGGTAGAGGACTTCATCAACCCCGTTACGAAAGTTTGGGATAAAGAGAAGCTAAAAACCTGCATCCCAATGGAAGAAGTCGACAAGGTGTGTAAAATCCCAGTCAGTTTCTCGGCTGCTGAGGACAAGGTTGTTTGGCGCCATAATAGCTCAGGGAAATACACAGTGAAGTCCGGTTACGCTCAGAAGATTAATACTGCTCTCAACAGGAATTTGACACTCCCGTCGTCCTCATTTACCCCATCCCAGGCTATGTGGAAAAAGTTATGGGGTACCAAGACCATGCCCAAAGTGCGTATGTTTATGTGGAAGGCAACCAAGAATTGGGTAGCTTGTCGTGCAAACCTGTTTAGAAGAAAGTGTGCACCCAACCCTACATGTCAGATTTGCAACAATGCTAGTGAAACGATCGAGCATTTACTGTTCCATTGTCCATGGAGTCGTGCAGTATGGTTTGGTAGTGGAAAGTCCTACTGGACTCTTTATAAAGAAGTGGTGGCGGTGGACAAATGGATGGAGGATTTGCTGTGTGGAGATTTAGTAAAGGAAACAAGCTCTGAAATGGTGGGTGAAATCTTCCAGCTTTGTTGGGCCATCTGGAAAGCACGTAACCTTTTTGTGTTTAGCAGTAAGCCCCCTAATCCTGAAGCAGTGATCGATCAAGCCAAGAAGGCTAGTAATGACTATCTTCAAGCTGTTTATAATGAGGTTTCTGTTGGTGTTTCTTCTTTAGCAGTAAATAATCGTGATGTAAGGTGGATACCCCCTCCCCCATCTTATGTCAAGTTCAATGTTGATGGGGCCTTTAAATCCTCCTGCAGCTTGGCTGCCTTTGGCATTATTGCTAGAGATAGCGGTGGATCTGCCCTGTTATGGCGTTGTGGTCGTGCTATGGTTTCTTCGGCAATAGCTATTGAAGCTTGGGCTTTGAGAATCGCTTGTGTCATGGCAATGGAGCAAGGTTACTCTGATGTGATTTTTGAAACTGACTGCCAAAACCTTTTTCGATACGTTTCTAGCTCCAAAACAGAATGTCCTTGGGAGATTGAAGCAATTGTCAACGATATCAGAAAGTGGGCTAGCTATAATCGATGGTCTTTCCGGTGGTGTGGTAGAAATCTTAACAAGGCAGCTCACTGGGTTGCATCCCAATGTAGAAAAGTTTCTAACTTTTTTCTTTCGGGTTGTATTCCGCCCGCGCTTGAGTCTGTTTTGTCCAAGGATGTGTCTTGAGTTTTATGATATCCTGACCTTTTCAAAAAAAATAAAAAATCAAATTGGATGGGTCGGCAATTTTTGCCCGATTTTTCCAATTGTGCCCCTCGATTGGGCAACTGTCTGTTTTGTTGTTGGGGTTAATTGTGTCATTCCACTCATGAAAAAATCTCAGCCTTCTTGTGGACCACTTGTGGCCACGTTGCAACAGAAACTCATCCTTTCCTTTCCTTTCCTTTCCTGCTTGTCCGCGTCACAAACCCCAGGAAAATTGTTCCCGTCTCTAACGGGGATCGAGGAAGAGGAAGAGATGCTGGAGCTGCGGCATATTCGACAGGGTGATCTAACGGGGGATCGAGTATCAGCAGAGGAATTTTTTTCAAGGTATTTTGTGTAGTTTTTTTTTTTTGTCTTCTAATCTGGGTATAGTTTGATGATATATAATGGGTTTTGATTTTTCTCTTTCTGGGTTAGTTTTTGATTGTCTTCTCCAAATTTCTGCTGATTTCTGAAGTGGGGTTTCTTTTCAGACCAATCATTTTGGGGTTTTTTTCCCCTGCGCGTGCCTTGACGATTTTTTGTTGGCCCAACTGCAATTGACGGATGTATATAAAGCATTAAACCGATTCGAATATGAGATTGATTAGCGAAACAACTGCGATTATTCAATTTTGCACTCTCTCTTCATGTCTATTTGTTTCTGGAAACAGTGCAGTGATACGTTTGTCTAATTTTTCCTGTAGGTGTAACTCTAACTGGCAATACGGTAAGTTGAATCGAGTTCTATGGTTCGAGAATCATCTTTATGGTTCGAGAATCATCTTTAGATTGTTGATTCTATGTACGATTGTGTTGAAGTAGACCCTACAAAAACACAATAATCTCTGTTATGCAATGTTGTTGTTCTATTAGGGCTTTAAACTAAAAAAAAAAAACACTACAAATCCTCTTGCTATCAATTTGGCTTCTGTTTGACTCTTCTTTTAAAGTTTCCAGGTTCTCTGTCACTTTCAACTTTAAATCACGGAAGAACAGAGAGGTAGTTTTATTTTTCTGGTCTGTTTATATTTTGAAGGAATGTTCTTCGTTTCTTTTTGAGTGTGCATTAGTTTGCACCCTCAATAAATCTTCTAAGGGACAAACCTGAGCTATGGTTACCGGAAATGGAAACCGAAGTCTTGGCCAATTCCTTCTTCACGCTACTATTTATCGTGTTATTAAATTAGCTAATTTTATAATGATTGCATATAAGTACAACTTTGATAAAAATCACTTTAGATAGGTGAAGCACTTTTAATTCTGTAAACTGCTACACTCATTCCTAACTACTTTAGATTGATTTGAACTACTATATAAATGGAAAATGTAGTTGCTTCTACTGTTTCTGTTTGGTAGTATTGAATGCTAAAAATAAAATGCATTCAACATGATCTTGGAAGACACAGCAACAACGATGATGAAAGAGTTTAGAAATCGTTCAGCTTTTGCCATCGTTATGTTTCTGGAGTCTGGACTAGCAAATTCAATTTTTCATTCATATATAGTACATGAAAGATGCCATTGACAGAGTCAAGATTTGGTTAAATAATTGGTAGTACTCCTTACAACTGAAAAGAAAAATTAACAGGTCACAATGTCACATTATCTTCACCGACTTATTTCTTTCTTAACATTTGCAAATTTATTAGTGCAATTCCCCAATGGTTTTCCTCCAGATTTGTTTGTTTTACTTTTTCCTTCTTTTGGACCTCTCAAATAGAATTTTGTCATTTGTTATCGTTGCTTGAACATAATTGGGGGCAGGATCATCATGATGATCATCAAGACACATACGAGAAATTGAGAATCATTCAAGGACGGATTGAGCCATTGAATGGATGTGGATCGCGAAAAGCTAACACCTTTGTTAGGTATGGGAATATGGCTATAGATACTAATTATGGGGATACACTGCATTAGATTCTTGATACTAGCATTTTGCAACAATATGTTGGAGGTACTAAACTTAATATGATCATCTAAGTCTAATAAAACCTAAGAACTACAGCTAGATGGACACACTGGAGATCCAAATCATTCCCATGTTTGTTAATAAGATAAGATAATTAAGTTCTGGAGGTCTCAAGGGCAGCTGTTTTTTCGGCAAATCCAGTATATGTATGCCTCTTTTTGTAAATGTCTATTTTGTTCTACTTAGCCTTCGTGTTATGTCCCTTATTACTCTATCAGCATCTGACAGGTACATTTTGATAGAGATATCATACCATCGATGACAATCTTAAAAATTTTACTAGCATTTGGAAATTTCTCACCTCATTTCTCTCTGTTTGCTCTTATTCCTTTGTTGCTATGCTACTAATTATTTTTTGTGCTTTTTGTTGTGAGAATCAACAGAAAATAAATGAAGAGCAAAACTTGGAAAAGATTCAATGAGACGAGACAAGACAATAAAATAAGAACTTGGGGACAAGTTGCACTACAACAAAAATGACTTGTTAGGGCAGTCATAACTGCCTCTACAGGAGACCTGTTGGGGCAATTTGCCTATTGAGGCACTATGCCTTAGTGCCGCATGTATCGATGCAGCTATAGATGTAATGCGGCACTTTTTATGAGGCACCTTAAAATGCCTTAAGAACTCTTTTTTGAGACACTTTAAGGAGCCTCAAGAGTTCTTTCTCGCTGCACTTGTAAGTGCCTCATAGATTACTTTTCAAGGCATTTTTTGGTGCCGCCACAGAGTTTCAAACTAACCAACTTAACCACGGTTAATAGATATTGACGCATTTATAAGTGCCCCAATAGCTTATTGACAAGGCAATTACAAATGCCCTAACATGTTGAGTATTGTGGCACTTAAAACTGCCCCAAAAGACTTTCAGGTTGCAAAAAAAAAAATTTAATGACCTGCTGAATTAGTGCTAAATAACCCATTCAAGCATCCACCAAATAATGTTAAATTACACATTCAAGCATCCAACAATTGCGCACCAAATAATGACGGTATATTTTAATATTCTGTAAGATCTCATTACAAGAAAGAGCCAATGTGCAGACACAACATTAATTCAATATTCCTAGGCCTATCCAGAACAAAAAAAAAAAACAGACCCTAACACTAGCATTGAGATTCACTAAGAAGCTTTAATACAGTCAATCGAAAGGAGATTAACTAGGAACTTGTTGTAAGGAACATCTCGCCACCGTGACAGCTCCTGAGAAGATTATCAAAGGCCAAATCTGAATCTTCATTCTCCAGTAGCTTATTTGTTGCAGAAAGTAAATAGTTCTAGTTTCACTTGTGGTTGTTCCTAAACACGACAACACATTACAAAACTCATCTCTTTATATACAAATGCAAAGGAAGATAGATACATACATGCAGCAAAAATGAAGTTTTTATGAGCACGCAATTAGAACAATCTCACTAGCTACTGCAATCATTTATTCAAATGACAAACTAAATAAACTACTAGCTCTTCCTACTCTCTCACCAATCCAGTTGATTAGAGAAACAGACATTTGAGTTCATAATCTGGGTTTAGTCCAAAACAGTTGAACCGAAACCTAGAAAATCACTCATAATGCTCTTAATTATCTTTTCAGTTTGTTTTTCTTTTTCAAATGACTGCATTCACACAATGACCAGGCGCGTGAGAATAATCTTCAAGCATGTGTTTTGGTTTGGCTAGATAACTTATAAAATTCAGGTGCTCATGAATACTCTATAACAAATATCAACAAGAACATTCACAGTTTCCATGCCACCTAATCAGAAACATTTCATTTTTATTTCTACCAAAGTAAATAAGCATATCCTTCAAACTAAAAGTAGGAGGAAGGGAACAATGATAATGATTCAAGTTAGAGTGGAATTACCTCACCATGGCTCCTGGGAATCACGGTAGCCTTGCAATTTTGTCCTCAATGAGATCCAAGGTACCTGTTTTGTCTTCGAATGCACTTATAAACATGCCAAAATTGAAGGAAAAGAAAGTGTGTCAACAATATGTTTATCACTTACTGCAAACAACATGCAGAAAACAGAAGAGAAAGAAAAAGAAGAATATACTTTCTGCACGTCATGACTATATGCTTGTCTATAGCACACTATATGTATAGAGACTGTATGTACCTTGTTCTAATCCCCTTAGTGTTTTCTGCCGTTTCTCCCTTGCCTAAAGCCAAGGTTGATGGTGCAAGCTATGCCTTTTCCATTTTGATCATGCTTTGACATTGTTCTACAGTTGCGAAATTGTTAGCCAGTGAAATACTAAGGAGTAAGGACTATATTTTGAAGCTCATCAACAGATCAAAAGACAAAGTTCTTTTTTTCCCCACCTAATCAAAGTGAACTTAAGTATAATCATACTAAATCCTTACAAAAGTGGGAATAGTGTAGAAATTAAGATAATCACTTAAGATTCTATGTAATTAATGCTGAAGATTGGTAAAGGATGAAATAATAGGACAGAGGCAAAAGATATATTCCTTAATTGTAACATTTTTTACAACTGAAATTCATTAGTAGCCCTACGTATAGATACCTCATGGAGTGGTGTGTGCGAAGAGTCCTGGTCATTAGTATTGGCAGAAGTTCTTTTTTACCTCGTATTTCTAGTCCAGCTACATCAATCAATGAATCTAAACAAAGCTAGAAAACTGAAAATCTAGTCAACCATTCCAAACAAAGGAAATTGAAAATTTAATCAATTGCTCGAGTTATGAACTGAAGCAATTACAAAAAGTAGATCACCAACGTAAGAGATTAGATGTTTCGGAAAAGAAACAACTACAATTATGAACTGAAGCAGTTACCATTTTGTTCAGAAAACATGGATGGGTTTGAAAATTGAAGTTTAGTCTTATAGTTTTGAAAACCAACTGCTCTCTGAAAGATTACATTACAGTTTTTATTAGACAGAGTTGGAATAGCAAAATATACACAATCTCAAAAAAAGAGGGCACCAAAAAGGGTTCTCCCATTCCATCTTAGAATATATGTGCTATGTTAAAAAGGGGATATGTCAAATAGTACAATACCTGGTAAATTGCAAAAAAACAAAATGGAACCAACCTTAAGCCCCATTTTGATCTGAAAGATGCACGAATAGTCATTGACGTAAATAACCAATGTAAATCTAGTTTATCTTCCAAACATATTGAACACGTATAGAAGCACAGTATTCTCTCAACTATTAAAGCTAAAACTGAAGCTTCTTCTCCAATAGGGTAATTTGCTCAACTCCGGTTTGCTTAAAATCAAGGTGATAATTCACAAGATTCTTGGACTACGTCGACATAAACAAGAGAACTGTTGCCACACAAATATGTGAAGTTTAAACCCCAAATAAATTTCTGGAACCAAGAATCATAAACCCCAAATTCCAACGCACAAATCAAAACCCTAGAACAAGAAATTAATAAGGTACATCGATTGTCTCTTACCCAACTAAAGAAAACAAGAGTGGCGAGCTCTTTCCGATGAAGTCTTTCAATCGGCGTATGGCTAGACCTGTTTCGGCAAAATCTCTAGTGGAGCCACCGATCCCATGGATGAAACTAGTTGGAGGCGCTGAGAAATTACATCATGCGGGAAATTTTGAACCGAAATTGCAGATATTGGGGGAACAGGATTTCAATCGAGCGGGAGTTCGAAAAAAATTCAGCGCCGGGTTTTGATGACGTCGTTCTCTGTAGTCAGTGTGTGTGTGTGAGAGAGAGAAAGAGAGAGAAGGGATATGGAGACTGGTTTGCTAGGGCGAGAATGGAATGGAAGTTCGGGAAAACAATTGGGAAAGTTGTGAGAGAGGGGAATGAAAGTCGAGTGAGAAAAGATAGCGCCAGAAAATTTTCAGGTTCAAATTTTTCACTACTCTTGGCGCGCCTATAGTTTTTACGGGTTAACCAAATGTGGCACTTAAAAGTGCCTCGTTAATTATTTGATGAGGCAGTTTTGTAAAATTGCCCTTTAAAAAGTGCTCCAAAATTTCCGAGTTCACTTAAAAAAAAAGGTCAATTACAAAAACGTTGTAGTTTTGTATCTTTAAGTAAGTGCCCTATTAAACACAGCTTTTCGAGGCATTTTTCACTACCCTATTAAATTACCATAAATAAAATAAATATATTAAATTTGAGGTCAAGACTGAGTTCCGCAATAGATAGAATCAAATGAGGCATTTTAGAGGATGGTGCCGCATTAACAACTTGATAAGGCATTTTTTGAAAACTGTCCTTTCAAAAGTGCCCCTAAATCCCCATTTTGTTGTAGTGTTGTTTGCTCATACAAGGTAAATTGATGGGTAAGAGCAATTATACTTTAATTTTCCCTACTATCCTTCCTTAGCCATAAAATTGGGACGACGTACAGTTGAATTTCACTTTTGGATATGCTGTATTTATAGTTTGAGACAGCACTAGATTTATTTTGGTATAATGCAGGTCCATGTGTCACTATTCACCTACACAATTTGGGCCTCTCTTTATGCTTCCCAAAGTTGTATACAATATAGACAGTCAAAGCTATCTAGATATTTGCAGGGAAGTTTGATTGGTTTTTGTGTTTAAGCTATATAGATATATGCAACCAAATTTTATTGGTTTTTGTTGTACTTCATGATCTCCATAATTATCAAAGAACACAATTGGCTGCGACATTGTACTATTACAGTGATAGGGGAAAAGAGGATGGTAGGAGGTGCAACAAATGATGAGTTTCTGTGTATGCCTTGGTTCATGTTGTGATAACAAGTACTAAGTAGCTACTAATTACTATCCAGTGAAAGTATTATGACACTTCATTGTTGTGCCTTTGTGATCTTTTTCTTTTTTGTTTGTGTCTTTGTGGCCCTATGCCGTCTTGATTTTGGTTGCTATATGGCTCAGATGATGTAAATATATATTGTCTCTGTGATTGTGCTGAATAGATTGTGTCATTGTGCTTAATAGTTTTCCTGGTCTATTGTAGCATTGACGTTGTTAACCTTACCACTCAGTAGCATACTAGCATGTGTGGTGTCCACTTTTAAATTCTAGAGCTATCTCAATCTGCTCTCGATATTTTTTGTTGGGTAATTTGTACTGTCTTTGCAATTTCTTTCCATATACGTGTTGGTTGACTTGAACCTATGAACTTGTCATTTGTTGGTAGCATTGACGTTGTTAATCTTTAAGTTGAGAAATTGATGATCAATTGCTTGACTTGAATGTTTATTTTCTTGCAGCTACAAACTCATGAAGCCTAGACTTGGAATCACTATTTTATTAGTTATTGATTGTGTTTGGTGTCAACGCTTCAGGTTGCATCCCAGGTGAACAAGATAGCACATAGCTAGAAAGCAAGCTTTCAAATTAGTATATTGCTGTTTAGAGTGATTTGTGTGAAATATTCAACTATTTAATCATCCAATCTCATCGTTTTGTTGACTGTTCTATTTTTTATTGTGGGCATTTGAGTTTTTCTGCCATTCTTTTGCTGGCCCACTATTGAAAATTCGTACGAGTATGGTAGAACTCCGAAGAAGAGATCAAAAGAAGATATGCTTTGTTTTTGCAGGTTTCTTCCTCAGATCTTGTCCTTGAAAGCCCTCCACCGCTGCCGCAACAACCATCAGCTTCCGCCACTTCCAACGCGAACAGACAGCGTTCCCACCGCCAACCACCAGGTACAGCCACTGTTAAGAATTTGAGTTTGGGTTTGAATCAACATCAAATTTTGGTTATTTGATGTCGGATTTGAGTAGAACTCAAATTTGAGTTGAGTTTGATTAAGGACTAGAACACCAAAAAGAGAGTTTTCACTTTAAAAAATTCTGGTTTTGAGTTTAATTTTGGTTCAGGGATGGAGATGCTCTAATACAACACCCATATATCCACACACGCAATGATGGTCCGCGTAGGGTTTTAATGGCACACAGTCTGTAACTGATTTGTTAGTTAATTTTTTTTATCGGCTTGTTGATTAAATCCTTAATAGGCAAGTGTTAAATACCTGATTGCTGCTACATCAAATGATATTAATCGGTGACAATCTGAAATGGGAACTGAGAGGTCAGATTATGGAGTTTGGCTCCTCTCCAATCCATGAGAAATTGGAGGATCCTCCAATTCTAATCTAACAGCTAAGAATGTAACATTGAACACAACCTATCTAAAGGATATGAGGATGAGCACACATAATTATTTATCCCCCCCACACTTTCTCTCTCCCCTCCCTCCCTCCCCCATTCACCGCAATTGACATTTTTCTTTACGCATCAGCTATTTCAACTACTGCTTCATCACTACTCCATCCGTTCTAAAATGTTTGTCCAGTCCACAAAACAACTTAAAAATTATACATTTTTTTCCGGAAAAAATTCAAACTTTTAAAACCAATCAAAAGATTTCATTGTACATAGTAAATTGTTGGGAAAAACCGAAATTTTTCTTGAAAAGAGTGTTATTTTTAAGATCCCCTTTTACGGACCGGAAAAATATTTTGGGACGAGAGGACTAGTTAGGGTTGAGCTATCGCGGGGAAGGGATAGTGGACATTAGTGATGGATTTATCGGAGGAGAGAAAAACGGATGGAAGAGGCAGAAAACAGTGGTGATGGCTAGTGGAGGGTTGGACGGAAATGGAAGAAAGGGGCGGTAATGGTGTCTGGAATAATGAACTAGTAGCAGGTGTTAAAACTTTGAAAAATTATTTTGATGCAATGTTTCCATGCTACCTCTTTACGTTAGCAGTAGGTGTTAAAACTTTGGAATTTTTTTTTTTTTTTTTAAGTTTTGATGCATTCAAGTTTTGGAGGATGTTTGCCCCCCTACTTAGCATGTGTTTGAATTGTTAGATGTCATTTACTTTATTTTTGTTTTTTTTATAATAGTGTGTGCTGATTTGGTTCGTGGTGCCAACGACAAGAGGCTCAGGCTGAAGGGACCTGTGAGAATGCCCAAGATACCTTATGTTTGATGTATAATAATTACATCAAATTCGTGTTCGGAAAGTATAATAATTACATTCAAGATACCTTATGTTTGATGTTTTTTTAGATTTGAGTGTCAGATTCGTGTTCAGAAAGTATAATAATTACATTCAAGATACCTTTATTTTTGATGTTTTTTTATCCACATTCACATGCACCCAAAATGTCTCTTCCGTTGCATCGGATAAAATTGAATCAATATCCACCCCACTATGAACTACCTCAGTTTAGAATACCAGGCATGAAATTCCTCGTGCTAGCACGAGCTGCTCACCTAGTTAATAAACTAAAACATCAACACATTATTTTTTCCCGAAGGCCCAAAGCAGTACAAAAAGTTGTCTATTTGTCTAGTGGAAACAATTTGACTACAAACTAGTAGTAATAAAAATGCAGTGTAGCATTTTTCTGCTTCCTGCCTTCCCCTCGATGTAACCCTGTCGAGTTTTATAAAAGTTTGTTTTGCTGATCAAAAAAAAAATATTTGACTACAAACTAGTAACAATAAGTTGTCCACAATTTTATCTTTAGTGGAAACGCTAAGTAATTCCAGTTCCGGGTTGGGTTTGGTTTAATAAGTCAAAACGACTTACTCCGTATTTTTTTGTATTTCTTCAATTTTTTTCCTAGTTGTTAATTTTGCGTCAAATTTTTGTGACTTATTGATAAGTCTAGTCGAGAGGAATCAAAAAAGTTTTAAAAAAACTTGATCGAAATTCATAAATTTTTTAAAAAGACGGTCTTTTGGACTCGGTTTTTTTGACTTATTTTTGTCTTTATTCAAAAAATTTTGAGTTTGACGCGAAACGAACAAATGCAAAAAAAAATTAAAAATAAAAATAAAAACAAACAAAAAAGTTACTTTACTTTTTAATCCAAACCCACTTCTTTTTTTCTTTATTGCTTAGTGGATTCCCTGTACTGGTGCCCTCAAAAAAGCAACGGTAGAGTCCTTGAAAAGTTTTTTTGAAATGTTTCCGAAAGAGAAATTAATGATTTAGATTCACTTGCATGTTTGGGTCATGTTGAGAAATTTTATTGTAACTTGCAAGCGCACGAATCGTATTTTGATATAGTATGACGAGAGCGAGGTCGAACCCAAAGATTTGTGATTTTTTCTAGGAAAACTAAACATTCTTAAATTGATTAATGCCAAACCTAATTAACAGAAGTGTAATTGATTTTATAAACTAAACTAAAATAAAGCAATGACGAAAGAAAAATTGAACTATCTCGGCAAAGTAAGTGGAAATTATTGGTTGAGAAAAATAACTAGGTTTTTGGAATTCATACCCATGCATTCATAGTGGTTATTAACAAACTCTGATTTATTTTACCTACTTCTCTTCACAGTAATTTGGTGGCTAAACTCTATTACCGGGGAAAATATCTTCGTTCAAGCTTGTTTTAAAGAAATCAACTTGTGTATACTCTTCCTCGCCTCAAGGTTCAAGACAAGAAAAATCCGATGTATCCGTTAGCAACAAATCACAAAGGGTCATATCCAATACTTGAAATCAAAATTTCATAACCAGGATGCCTTTCTATTTCCTAACATTTTAAATAAAAATCTTAGTAAATTACCAAATAATAGGATGCCTTTCTGTGTAAAGATAACCCTTTACTTCCCGTACCAAATAAACCCAAATTACAGCAAAGCCTAGGCTCACCGCATATGTTCACCACACGTGTGTGAGGCCCACTCCAGATCCCAAAAAATATAGTAAAAAAATATTCATAAATTTTAAAATAATTTTTTATGGGGCCTTAAAAAAATCAACTCTAACGGATATCGGTAAGTATGTTTTCTGGATTCGTTGGTATGAACTGCTTAACTTGCTCAGTTTTACTCCTACAAATTCAAAAATAATACTTACCGATATCTGTTGGAGCTGATTTTTCACAGGACTCCATAAAACATTATGAATATTTTTCTATATTTTTTTGGGATCCGGAGTGGGCTCCACACGCGTGTGGTTATGGGATATGAATTTAACTTGTTAATGGACTAGGCCCATGATCTCAAACAGAAATTTGGAACAATGCGTTCAGCACATTATTTACGGTCCAGGAAATTAAAAGAAAACATGAAAACCAATCAACTGTCAGAATTGTTCCCTGAAAGAGTTTCTTTAAATCTGAATCATTGATTGAGTTTCTTGGACTGAGTGTCCTGGTCCATATCATTTCGGCATTATTTAGTTCTGCTATTCATATTTCATAATGAAAGAAGACTTTTATCCGGCCTTTGGCCACTTTTAGCATGAGTCACACAGCACGGATATATACAATCAAATTTCTTCATGTTAATGGGTTCCTATTTCTATCATGACAGGCTAGCTTCCAGCAACTTAGTATAAATTTAATCACAAGGTCATCCAGCAATTTATTCAAAAGGAGTAACATCTGAATCTTTTCTTTGGTAACTGATCAATTATTATATGGACCATTGTATGACTTACTGAACCTAACCTAAATTTTGTTTCTTCTTCATAAATTGTGTCTTGAAGGGCGGGCCTGACGCAATGGTAAAGTTGCTCCATTGTGACCTGGAGGTCACGGGTTCGAGTCACGGAAATAGCCTCTCTGCTTGCAGGGGTAAGGCTGCGTACATCAACCCTTCCCCGGACCCCGTAGTGGCGGCCGGGAGCCTCATGCACTGGGTTTGCCCTCACAAATCAGGTGTCCGGGCGCTTACGCGCACCTCGACTAATGTTGAAGCTATAAATAATAAAGTTAAGCTTTTAGATGAGTTGGTAGTTAATAATCTAATAACTAACAAGCTTTTAATTTTTAATAGGGGTAGTAATCACTAGATTATCCTGTTGTGCTTTGAAAAAGTAAATCAAAATTAGTTACTAGGTGAAGGCAAATTTGATAACGATACAAGGGGAATGCCAAAATCGTGCCAGCAGAACAGTAATGAAAAATCACCATCCAGCAATGGCCGGTTGCAGATAAGAGTGCTTTCTGAGGAATGGGATTTGGATAATTTATTGGGTATTGTTCGAAGGCCCCTACAGTAGGTGGCAAACTCCCTTTCAATTCGGTAAAAATTCTATTAGTTAGCATATATGCCATTACAAGGATGGACCGGGGTCTAATGGCGACAGCCACCACAACAAGAATTTTAGAAAATGCAATTATTATATGTAAAAGAAAAAAATTATCTCCAACTTATATAGACCCACCACCGCTAGATTTTTTTCTTTATTTTTTGCTATATACTAGTCCTTAATTCTCTATAAAAAATTTACAAGAAAGGAGACCTACAAAATATTCCAAAACTAAATTTATTTGGCCAAAGTGAAATAATTTAAATGATGAGGTCTAATTAAGAAAAGAAAACTACAAACTTTGCTTTTTTGCAAAGTACTCTATAAGATAAGACAAAAAAGAAAGAAAACAAAACTTAAAACCACTTAACCTAAAGGTGTGCACTGTGCACGACTCCAATGCCAGCAGTAGTGGTCGTGTGATATACTGGTATTGAGGGACGGCTCACCGCTCACATCGACACTTCCGAAAAGTTAACAAATCATTTATTGTTTGGCGTTTTGTGTGGATTTCTCAAACTCCATAGGAAAAATGTTAGTTTTCTTTAATTTTTCAATACTCAATTGAAGTTAGAGAAAAAATCCCTTGTTGAGTTTGTCTTGAGCAATAGATGGTATTTGCACTGTATGAAAAAAAATATAACAGTTTATTAATTTGTGTAAACTAATGTGGTAGGTAATTATGGAAAGAAAATATTATTTACTAATTACTATAGTTTTTATTATGTTATTTTAATTTTTCTTAGAGCTGATGACTATTCATATTGTCATGTATCTTTTTATTAATTTTAGTATATATTTCGCTACTGCTCGGATAAAATTCTGGTTCCGTCCCTGGATCATAAAAAGAAAAAAAGTGTATAATTCTATCCCCTACCCAGGGATATAGGTAAACTTGAAAAATGGTTAGCGATAGTATATTGTTTATACTGGCCAAGTCTAAAAAATCTCGAATTTAGATCCCAAATTGACGGGATCCATAGAGTCCTTGTGAATCCATACGACTTTCGTTCGTCCTTGCATTCTTCCTTTTGTTCTCCGTTAACGCTTCCTCTTCTACGGCTACTGGTAGTGGTGATAAGAAGTTCTCTGTTTACGAGTTCTTGTTTAAACAGTTTGAAGTGGAAAACTTTGCTTGATCCAAATCTGTAGTGCAAAAAATAAAGAGAGCAAATAGACAGTACCCAAATCCAAATTTCAACAGGTTTTTTTCTATCCATAAGAAACTGCTACCTAGTATGCATGACAGATGAAAGTTAGACAAAAACGTGATTTTTTTTTTTAATTTTCTGATTAAAGGTTGCGAAGTGGGTGGTGGGATGGGTCTCCCAGGATCAGTTGAGTTGTGCGTAATTAAGCTGGCCCGAAGGTAAAAATTTAAGGCTGCAAAAGACTAATGGGAAAATGTATATGATGGATTAGTTACCTAGTATGTCATTAGTTAGCTTAGACTTATACATCACGCATGTTAATTATTTTAGCATCTACCAGCAAAAACTTTATGATATAATAAGTATATGTTCCGTTAAAAAATATATGTCTATTAAGCCAATCTCCCGGGTTTAAAATTCTGGCTTCGCCACTGCCCACTAACCTTTGCGGGGTAATGATTGGTTCCTCATGGGTATTGTCACGTCAAGGAGAGGTTGCTATATATAGCCAATCACCCTCTCCTCCACCCTTTTATCAAGCCAAAGAAAAAAATAAATCAATTACGTAAATCAAAATCTCACATCTTCCTACAACAGTACAAGTACTGAAGTATGAATTCTTCTATAGTTCATTTTACTAGGTTTTGTTAGCAACCAAGAAAATTGAGAATATCTATTTTCTTGGTCAAAAGCAACATTCCTAATTTTACCCTTTAAGGCTCCGTTTGTTAAGGCGCAAATATTTTCCTAAAAATTGTTTTACTTATTTTTGGTGTTGAGCAAAAAACAAGAAAATATTTTACCAAGTAAAACATTTTACTTCATATGGCTGAAAGATATTTTCTTCGTGGAAAAGTGGTAAGTCATTTTCCAAACTTGACTTTCGATAAATAATTATGCTACTTTACTGAGCTCCCTCACAGCCCCAATCTTATTCACATATGAACTAACTCTGTGCTTTCTCATCGAAGACGATAAAATTTTGTATGTAACACATACATACATCATTTTATAACTATCAACCAAACACCAAAAAATAGAAACGAAACTTTCGTTTTTTGCAAAATTATTTTATATAGAAAAACTTTTTCATCGAAAAATATTTTACTTTGAAACAAACGGAGCCTAAATCATTATTTGAAAGTCTTGTTGAGAATGCAGTGCAAGTTGTAAACAAGAGCAAGAAGCTATATTGTAACTAGTTTTTACTGAGTGAGAAGCCAAGAACTTTTTGTGTGGCCTCCATCAGCTAATTACCAATAAAATATGCAAGGTTGAATTGGATGGCTAAGGTTAGAATTGGGACCCCGCGAGCGGACGGTGTGATTGGTCTCTCAAAATTAATCGAGGTGCGCGTAAATTGGCCGGACGCCTGAGATTAAAAAAAGAAGCCAACCAAATAAAACAAAGTAACAATACCTCTTCCGTCATTACATCAGGAAATTGCAATATAGAATGGCTGCTGATTTTGCCACTCCTTTTTTTGTTAACGGCACTCCCCTGTAAGTGTATTTTTAGTGCAAAAATACACTTGTAGGGATGTACCGTTAACAAAAATAGAGTGGCAAAATCATTTCCCTATAAAATACGTGTTAAAAAAAAGAAGAAAAGTACATTCAATAATATAGTTTGTCTTTCTTCACTACATTAAAAAAGAAGAAGAAAAGTACATTCAGGTGGTGTTCCGATTTCTCAAAAAAGAACTTTTAAGAAAAGAAAGGTAATTTCAAGCCCAAAAATTATGTATTTACGCAAATAATTTTCCTACCAATATGGATCTTGTTTGATAGATCTCATTGAGATCTTTTATACGGTGCAAAAAAAATTAAAAAAATATTTTTCATTTTCGTTATATTTGAGTTTGAAAATTGAAGAAAAAATACTTTTTAAAAAAGAAGGGAAAATGGAACACCCCCTCAATACTATAGTTTGTCTTTCTTCACTACAGTAAAAAAGAAGCCCACAGATAAAAGGGCATGGTTTTCTGAAGTAAAGTTGCAGAATGTCCAAACCGCCAGTCATTTATCTACGAGTACTGCTAGCCGTACCGACGGCTCCCCGCCGAAATCGTACCGACGGCCACCGGAGGGCCCTCTCCGGCCACCGAACGGCCGATCCGAGTCGTCCAAAAATTCTATAAAAAAAAACCGAGGGGCTTTACGCGGGAATCAATGGTATCCGACGTGTGTAGGGTGGTTGGATCAAGAACCCTTTTTTTCGTGTATATACATCTATATGACGGCTCGGATCGGCCGTCCGGTGGCCGGAGACGGCCGTCCGGTGGCCGTCGGTACGATTTCGATGGGGGGCCCCTCGGTTTTTTTTTTAAAATTTTTGGACGGCTCGGATCGGCAGTTCGGTGGCCGGAGACGGCCCTCCGGTGGCCGTCGGTACGATTTCGGTGGGGGGCCGTCGGTATACATATCATTTTCGTTTATCTACATCAAAGGACCAATAGATCTCTATCAATTAATTAAGCCTACTAATCTTCTTTTTTGACATTCAATTCATTTCATAACAAAGTCCGAAGGCAATACAGATTTCATCAAAATATACAAGAATGAGCCAAAACTACAAATCGCCAAATGAGAACCAATCTAGATCTAGATAGTAGAGAATCCCAAACGGACCGGATCCCAGCTCAAACCCGAGAAGCGCATATGAAATCTGGAAGGTTTCATGGCCGTGATACCAGCACCAGCTGGTGGACCAGCGGACGGTGCACCCACGGCTACTGAAACAGCGACCGAAAAGCCTAAATCAAACCAACACCACTCCAGGAACACTGTCACCGGCGCAAGTCCGGCCACGGCGGCCATAGATGGCGTCCAAGCACCAGACCAACTAAATTAAAAAACTGGAAAAGAGCTACAGAGCTTAAAGAATAAACGCGTGCCGGGTGCAACATTGGGCCCCATCGTCACAACGCGAATTTCTTTTAACAGAAGCTCAAAAGCCTACAACAAAATTACAAAAAAAAACAAAATACCACAGATCCAAGTTCGAACCCTTCTGGCAAAGCTCCGAAAATAGATCTGACGCTCCCAGAAACCCAAAGAATACCAACTCACTCCAACCATGGCTTGGGTAAATGGTGGACGGCGACGGGGGCTGCGGAAAAGGACAGGGGTGGAATTAGCGGAGATGGTCTGGGGATAGAGGGGGATGGTTGCGGAGGAGGGTGTAGGCAGAGAGGGCGACCGAACGGCGGAGTTGGTGGAGGGATGGGCTACAAAGGGGTGGTGGGGATGGACGGGTGGCCACGGGGAAGGGCTGGAAATGGAGGGAAGTGGTTGCGGTGGATAGTGGCGGAGAAGGCAGCCGAACGGCGGAGATGATGGTGGTAGATCTGAGGGGAGGAGATTAGGGAAAACAAGACAAGCTAAAAGAAGAGGAAAATGAGGTAAATAAGAGAGGATAAAAACCTCACGGAGGAGGTAGACAAACCCCTCAGAAGGGGTAGGAGCTCTCAGATCTCAGCTCCCTCCCGCCGCCCGCAGCCATAGGGAAACCCTAGGTTACAGAGCGTAGAGAGAGAGCGTAGGTTAACGCCTCCTAATCTTCAAATGTCAACCAATCATCATATGCCACGTCGAGCGAATTAGCAAAAGGTTATGTTGTGATGTGTTCAGCTACTCACCATGACAAGATGAAACAGCTGCATGCATGCGGACGCGTGCATTGAATAGTCCCATATACATTTGCGGTCGACATATTTGGTACGTGTAAGTCTATTCAATCAAACGATTACTTTATCTTCTATTTTAAAATGCCTTTTGTAAATAAAGTTTTTGTAAATCGTGCACCTTGCATTAGTATTTTAGATTTAACATTAGAAAATTAATTAATTTAGTGCTAATCTTTCTATATAAGACCTTTCCCGCGGATCAAAAAAAAAAAGGTTCAGAAACCTAACTTCCTAATAACCCATCCTTTTAAGGTACGTATTCAATGTCTAAGGTTTATCCTAATACACATACAACTACTTCTTACATGACTTCCAAAAGAGAAACATTTACTGTATGGATGAAATCACTCGTCTTCCAAGGGAATGGCTGCACGGTTTTTGATACGAATGGTGAGATCGTTTATCGCATCGATAACTACGAGAAAATTAGAAGCAACGAAGTCTATCTCATGGACCTTAAGGGCAAAGTCCTCTTCTCTATCCGACGGAAGGTACGTATATATCAAGCTATCGGCTGATGATTTCCATCTTTTTCGATCTTGTTTCTGTATCTAGATTCTTGTTTGGTTGACGAGTTCTATATATGTTTCTGTGTTCCAGAAAGTAATATTACCTTTCTTCAGTCATTGGGATATTTATAAATGGTCATGTGGCTGTAAAGAGAACAAGGAGAGACGAACATGGTTTCAAGCAAGAAAGAACTCCAGAAGCATTCTTGGCAGAGACATGGCTTGTCGTGTTACTCTAGGGCGGCAGTATGATAAAGCGACATCAAATGGTGGCTACACGATATTAGGATTGGCCGGTAACTTATCGTTTAAGATCACAGACAGTCGCGGCCAACTTGTTGCAGAGGTTAGTCTCTTGACATACAAAAGCGAATGTTTTGCCTGCTCCAGTCCCCCTTACAGAACTTTCGGTATTTGGTTAGCCATACACATCACATATTTCTAGCAATTCACATGGCATCATCAAACGATTCAAGTGTTGGATAAGAATCCATAAACACACTAGGACACACTTAGTTGACTATCCTTTACTCGATGATCTCGATCCGTTGTACAGCTTTGTTGAAGCTTTTTTTGCCCTTTCATAAGAGAAAACACATGTTCTGCGGACCTTGCTGGAATGATTAGTTTTGAAAAAGAAAAGAAAATGAAGCTGACTTCATAAGCTGCAAAAAATAGGAATAAAGAGGTATATATTTAGCTGAGAGTAATCTATGGAGTACCGACACTCTTAGAGATCGCCATCTCCATGTCGCGCATTCCAAGAATATGCATGCAACATGCTGGAGACACAATGGGACACCACGTGGCGTGTCTATTAAATTTTAATAGTTTGTATGGGGGGAACGTCAAAGATATAGGTAAACAAGCCAATTGGGGATATACGATGGGATGATTTTTACAAATTTTAGAAGCATTTTCAGGTAAAAAAAAAATTATAACTTCAACAATTTTGAGCCAAAAGTGTAATGTAAAACATATGTATGTGTGAAGGAATCGACCATCCATCGACACGGCACTCGATGTGAGTCGTAACCTCAATATTTAGTGGTTACGGTATTAGTTTCCATAACTAAGAAAATCATTTTAAAAAATACGGAGTATTGTCATGTCCTTTTCGTGTCCCGTATATGTGTCATTTGGGTTTTTTTTGCAGGTGAAGCAAAAGCAATTATCTTCAGGTGTAATGTTGGGAGATGATGTCTTAACAATGGTGGTGGAGCCCCAAATAGATCATTCACTTGTTATGGCTCTTGTGACTGTCTATGGATTGATGAGAGACAAGATTTGAATGACAAAAGTCAAGCACAAAATCTGACCGGCTGCAGGGAATTCTTCCGACAAATTCCCCCACTTTCTTCTTCTTTTTCTTTTTTCTTCTTTTCCACTTTGTGACATGAGCCGTAGAACAATTAAAAAAAAAATATCCAAAACTTCGCCCCTCGTGAGACTCAAACTTTGATTACCACTGGAGGAAAGGAGATGAATTACCAACTTCGTGGTTCTCAATAGTGTTTTGTTGAGGAATAGAAAGATTACATATAGAAAGTTACAAGAAGAGTAAAGAAGCAACCTTCCCAAATTGGCATTCTTTTTAATTTGAGTACTAAAAGTAATCACCTTGAGGACATCCATACAACAGTCATTGTACCCTAGCTGGTTTTGGATAAAGAAGTTAAAAGTTAGTCTTTCTCTTTTCTTTTTTTTCTTTTGTTTATTTTGTAATAAACTTTTCTGACTTATTGATTCGTGTCACTGAGAAGAATCGGAAAAAGTAAAAAATTATGATTGAAACTCAAAATTTTTTGAATAAAGATTATTTGGATCAGGCGTTGATTGGTAACCGACGAACATGATATTTTGTACGGTCGAAGGTCTCGACGAGTTCTACAAAATAAACGATTACAATTTTTGCAGTGAGCATGGGACATGGCCCAAAAAAGCCAAACTACACGGGAGTGATTATGATTTATAATAAGTGTAAGCCCAATTTCATGATCAATTGGACCGATTGAAGTCTCGAAAGCCCAAGGGAAAATGATGGTCAATGACGTGTTTTTGATAATTAATATCCGCCAAGAACATTTTCAGCATATCTCAACTTGTCCTTGGCGGGTATTAATTATCAAAACATGTCTTGGGCCATCATTTTCCCAAAGCCCAAACAATGCTTAATTACAAATTACCCAATTTGGCAAAATTTGGAAAAGCTCTGATCAGGCCCAAATTTAGTGTGCTGACTTATTTTTGCACTGCGGTCAATACTCACCACCCTAAGGTCGTGATGCGTAGTTTTTTTGGGCCCGAAACATTCATTTAGGCCATCAAATTTTTTTTTTTGCCGTTTTAGGAATGTTTTGATTCGTTAATAAAGACCGTACTTATTAGGCCATCCACAGTGGTGGAATCAAAAGTCAATTATTTTTAAAGTTAACAATGTTGGTGCAAAAAATGGCTCACAATGGTATAATCAAACTTAGCAACATTCTTAGAAATAATCAAATTTTAGGCTTTGGATAACCAAAACTAGCAACCTTTTTCAATAATCAAAATTTGTGGACTTCACACTACATAAGTTAACTAGTTCCAAAATTTGTATACACGCGTGCTTCAACTGGTATTTTCTTCTTCTCTTATTCGCCTACTCTATATCTTCTTCACTTCACCGACAAATTATTTCTCTTTCTTTCCCTCCAAAAGTGAAACTCATAGCTCTCGATCATCTACAATCCAACCTATCGTCGCCGGATTAAGGTATTTCACTCTTCTTTCCCGTTTTTTTTCCCCCCCCCCCCCCCCCCAAAAAAAATTCATAATAGGAGGAAAGAAAGTCACCGATTTTTTCCCAAAATTAAAAAAGAAAATCGATATATTTTTGCCCAAAAAACGTAAATGGAGGGAAGTGAATGTGTGAGAAACAAAGGGAGAGAGAGAGATAGATTGTAGTAGACCCCTTATTTTGGTTATGGACTAGAAGTGATCATTGTGAAGCTTAACATTGTTAAGTTTAACAACCTCTTAAGTGAATAATTAAAAGCTGATGTGTCAACTTTTGGTTATCCTTTTTTGATTATACCACTGTGGATGGCCTTAGTTGGTTCTTTTTGGGAAAATCCTGTTTTTCTTTCCCGTTTTCAATTTTAGGAGTTTCCCCAAATTATGGAACTTTTTATTTTTCGGCTTAATTTTCTAGGGTTTCGGATTACACCTTATAAAAAGAGTTGTAACATAATGTTTTGATCAACTTTTTATCAATAATATTCAGATTTTGTCTTTTTCTCTCATAGATTCGAGTTTATCATTCGTTCGATTAGTACACAACTAATGTCTCTTGTTAATTCCGTTGCGCTAGGTTATTAGCCAAACTGAACAGGACACGCTCCCGAAGGGGGAGGTGGGTGCGGGAATGAATCGATATTAAAAGGTCCATTTTTCCAATTCAAATGGATCACCATTGAAATCCATCCCCGGTGTCCTTTCCATGATATTGTCTTTTACAAGAGTAATTATTCAATACTCTCGGAGTATATAAACAGTATATTCCCTCCTCTCACATAACATGTGGATCCCACATGTGTTTCCCTTGTGGGCTCTGCATGTTATGGAAGAGGAAATAGTATATTGTTCATATACTCCGAGAGTATTGAATAATTTTTCGCTTTTACAAGGGGCAATTCTATGGGCTCTAAGATTGGGGAGGGATTTTTTCTCGCGACGTTTGGGGATCTAACCCAACGAAAGCATGAGGTTGGACAAATACGTACCTATTAAATTTATTAGCCCAAAGCAAATGTAGTCGAATCACAAGGGTAGCTATCGAGTATTGATAGTCGTTCGAGATGGGAAGACTCGGGATGCTGTCAAGCACCTTGTGCTAAGTGGGTGTTGAGCGGCATTCGACCGTTCATCTCGACACGGATGACTCGGATTGAATTTGACAGCATACAGATATGAACCGTCCATTGTTCGGTCAAGATTTGAGCCGTCAATTGCCGAGATGAACAGCCAGATCGACTGTTCGGCACCCGCTTGGCAATAAGGCGCTTGGCAGCCTCCCCTGGGGCTGTTGCATCGCTTAATTTCGCGGATGAGAAGGACTACGACAGTTTTAAGAAAGGGAGCTTGGAGGAAACCTTATATAATTTTGATGAGCTCTAGGATATATAAAGGGGCCCAAGAATTACAAGTATTTAAGGTGGACTTGTTAAACGATGGGAGGACATGGGAGGTGATACGAAGCTCAGGGGACAATGCCCTGTTCTTGGGCGACAATTCTTTCATATCTATTGAAGCGTCCAAATTCCCTGGAATTAAGCCTAATTGTATCTTCTACACTGACGATAATTGGGAAACATACATTAATTTATTCCAAGCGAGGAGGGGGAAAAGACATGGGTATTTACAACTTGGAATATAGAAGCAGGACAACTTTCTATCAAGGCGTGTCTCTCGTAGCCCTGTTTGTCCTCCCTTGTGGGTCTTGCCATCGTTCTAATGTTCTGCATTGCTACATCTGGTGTTCGGAAAATCAATCTTTCCATTTTTTCCAATTTTTCAAAGATGAGAAGTTTGATCCGAACACCTACACATATCGAATCAAGCTGATTTTCTGCCCAACCTATTCAGTTTTTTTTTTTTTTAATTATTGAATTGTTCGGATCATCCGTCATCCGTGCGGGACCAGAGTAGGCCCCAAACAGCGTACAGTGGCCGGCTTCCGCATTTTGGGTGCGGTAACTGTAGCGATGTTCTCTTAAATTTTAGTTTCTATTCCTAATTTGAGTACTAAAAATAACCACCATGAGGACATCCGTACATCAGACCTTTTTCTCTTTCTTCA
Organism: Rhododendron griersonianum; assembly: GCA_018127125.1. NCBI lineage: Eukaryota > Viridiplantae > Streptophyta > Magnoliopsida > Ericales > Ericaceae > Rhododendron > Rhododendron griersonianum. The sequence goes on along the minus strand of CM030789.1, from coordinate 49,918,956 downwards.
CTACATTAAAAAAGAAGTCAAAAGATAAAAGGGGAAAATTTCAAAATACCCCCCAACCTTTACACCAAAATTCAATTAGACTCCCAACCTTTTAAAAACTTCAATTTTACTCCCAACGTTATTTTCCGTTAATCAAAACGCCCTATTCCGTCCAAATGACTAACGGATTTCGTTAAAAACTCCGTTAAATAGCGTCTCGATCGAATTTCGATGATCCAAGCTGCTCAATGTGTTCAAAACATGATTTTAAGGGTACTCGCGAGAAATCAACAAAAAAATGATCGGGAAGGGCTTCATCTGAACATTCTATAAAAAATGTTCAGATGAAGCCCTTCCCGAATAAAAATATGTTCAGATGAAGCCCTTCCCGATCATTTTTTTTGTTGATTTCTCGCGGGTACCCTTAAAATCATGTTTTGAACACATTGAGCGGCTTGGATCATCGAAATTCGATTGGGAAAGGGGAGTTGCGGATCGATCCGGATTTTGTTCAAGTCCGGACGTCCAAATTTTGCTTCGGTCTGCACCTCCCATTTTCCAATCGAATTTCGATGATCCGAACCGCTCAATGTGATTAGAACGTGATTTTAAGGATATTTGCGAAAAATCAACAAAAAAAATTGATCAGGAAGGGCTTCATCTGAACAGTTTTTTTATTGAACTATTCAGTAAAAAACTATTCAGATGAAGCCCTTCCTGGTCAGTTTTTTTGCTGATTTCATTATTTTCCCCTTAAAATCACGTTTTGAAGACATTGAGTGACTCAGATCATCAAAATTCGATCTGGATGATATTTAACGGAGCCTTTAACGAAATCCGTTAGTCATTCGGACGGAAGGGAGCGTTTTAATTAACGGAAAATAACGTTGGGAGTAAAATTAAAATTTTTAAAAGGTTGAGAGTCTAATTGAATTTTGGTGTAAAGGTTGAGGGGTATTTTGAATTTTTCCCAGATAAAAGGGAATGGTTTTCTAAAGCAAGTTGCAGAACATCCAAACCGCCAGATGCCAGTCATTTGTAGTAATTTTGTGTACCTAATAATTTGCTTAATTTGCTGTGTTTGGATTGGATTTTGAAAAGTTTTTTGAAAAATAGTAGGGGTAATAAGTGGAGAAAGATAGAGAGAGAAATGTTGGAAGTAGGAAAAATCTAGATAGAATCTAGAGAGAATTTTTTTAAAATTCTTTTTGAATTGCAAAGAGAACAAGGCAGTGCCAATTCACCACTAACTAGAAAATGACCAATAGATCTCTATCAATTAAATTAAGCCTCCTCATCTTCAAATGTTAACCAATCATCATATGCCACGTCGGGCGAATTAGCAAAAGGTTATGTTGTGGTGTGTTCAGCTACTCACCATGACAAGATGAAACAGCTGTTTGCATGCGGACAGTGCATTGAATAGTTCCAGATACATCTGTGGTCGACATATCCTGTACGTGTAAGTCTATTCAATCAAACATTGCTTTATCTTCTATTTTAGAATGCTTTTTGTCAATAAAGTTTTTGTAAATCGTGCACCTTGCATTAGTATTTTAGATTTAACATTAGAAAATTACTACCTCCGTTCCATAATAACAGTCCCACTTTCTCTCTCTTACCTCTTTTTAATCAAAAAATTAACTACTTCCACGCATAATTTTGCAAATTTTTTCGCACTGTATTAAAGATCTCGATTAGTACTTTAATTTGGTGCGAAAAAATTCAAAAAATTATACACGGAAGTAGTTGATTTTTTTATTTGAAAAATGGCACGACTTTTCATAGTGGACTCTCAATATGGAACGGAGGAAGTAATTAATTTAGTGCCAATCTTTCTATATAAGACCTTTCCCGCGGATTAAAAAAAAAAAAGGTTCAGAAACCTAACTTCCTAATATCCTTTTTAAGGTATTCAATGTCTAAGGTGTTGGCGTGAGTCAACTGTTATAATATCATGGGAGTTAAAGAGTTAGTGAATATTCACTAATGGTAAGAAAGGATTAGTGAATATTCACTAAAATCAGTATTAGTGAATATTCACTAATATAGTGATTCCACTGATATAGCACATGTGTGTATATTTGACTGTAATTAAGGGGCATAATATTAGGCTTGATTAGTGGCCTCATTACCTGTAAATCCTCCATAGAATCATATTATAGGAATGTTGTATTTATACCACTGTTGTGGTCCTTATTCAATATCAGAAAATTACTTTCACAATTGTGTTATTTGATATGGTATCAGAGCCTCCTTCAATCTCCTCTTCTTCACCCTAGGGATTGAAGTTTGGTCCTGTATTCACAATTGTTTCTTTTTCTGTTCATACCATTCCGCTGCGAAGTTTTTTTTAGTGTCTTTACCACTATGACTGATGCAAGTGGTGATTCTCTAAAAAAGAACGAATCTACTACTATATCGGCTGGGTTCCATATACAAAAAACTTCTTCTCGAATCACTCCGGAATCACTTGACAGTACCAATTATGTTGAGTGGTCTTTGAACGCTCAAAATAAGATCCGTGGGAGAAAACGTTGGGGTTTTATTTCAAGTACTAAGGCTGCTCCAAAGGACGTTCAGTCGGAGGAATATGAAGCATGGAAGGATGAAAACTGCTTGGTCAAATCTTGGCTTTTTGATGCAATGACAAAGGACATCCGATCTCTCTTTCTTCGATTGGCTACAGCAAAGGAAATATGGGAGGCAGTTAAACAGACATATTCGGTCAGCCAAGATGCATCAAAAGCCTATCAGTTACACTGTGAGGTAATCTATGTTCGCCAAAATGGAGGTTCTGTTATTTCTTTTTTTGGAAAACTACAAAAATTATGGCAGGAGTTTGATGCTATTGAGCCTTGTACCATGGAATGTACCCGAGATATTGAGCGATTTACTACAATGGTTACCTCCCAACGGTTATATGTTTTTTTTGCTGGTCTCGATTCTCATTTGGATGGGGTTCGTGGTCGGATTCTTGCTACTGCACCTCTACCAAATCTGCAGGCTGCTTATGCCATTGTTTGCGCTGAGGCAAATCGCCAAGATGCTATGCTCAATATAACACCAAGTGATGGTGGGGTTGTTATGTCTGTTCGAAAATCTGCTGTTCGAAAATCTGTCTCACATGACTCAAAAAAGGGCGTTCGTAAATGTACTCACTGTAATGGTGATAATCATTTTATAGAGACCTGCTTCAAGTTACATGGTTACCCTGAATGGCATCCGAAGGGTAAGACATCATCTCCAGTGGCTCCTAACCCCAAGGTTGAAAGTTCGATTTCCAGGAGCAACTTAGCCACTACTTCCGGATTCGTTGCCAAGTCAGGTATATCTAATTCTACTCAGAGTCTTCCTTTATTTACTGGAAATAGTGCTTGGATAATTGACTCAGGTGCTACTGATAATATAACTTGCGATCGCTACGTATTCAATAATTTATCCTCTAGCTGTTCAAAATCAGTCATCACTAATGCCAATGGTGTCTCTTCTCCAGTTGTCGGCATTGGTACTGTGTCTTTGTCACCTTCTTTATCTTTAACTGATACTTTATTTGTCCCATCACTAAATTGTAACCTTATGTCTATTAGTCAGTTAACCAAGTCTCATAATTGTGTCGCCACTTTTTTCCCTACTCACTGTGTTTTTCAGAACATCCATACCAAGGAGAGGATTGGCAGTGGTAAAGAGAGAGGAGGTTTGTACTATCTGGATGACGGATTACAACGATCAAATGGCGGCGCACTAGTTCATGCTATGGGCGACACCATGTTGAAAAATAAGAGAAAGATTTGGATGTGGCATAGACGACTAGGTCATCCCTCATTTGGTTATCTAAGGCGATTGTTTCCATCTTTGTTTAATGGTTGTTATCTTTCAGAGTTTGCTTGTGAAACTTGTGTAATGGCGAAAAGCCATCGTACTGTTTTTTATTCACATGATAATAAAGCTGAAGCTCCTTTTGCCTTAGTTCATTCGGATGTTTGGGGTCCAGCTCCTCTTTCTACACATAATGGGATGAAGTGGTTCATTACATTTATCTAGGGGTGTTATTCGGTCGGTTCGGTTCGGTTCGGGGTGGATTTGCCGCACCCCGATCGGGTTCGGGGTATATAATCCGGAGACCGATCCCGACCGGTATTAATTTCGGTTCGGTTCGGTTCGGGGTGAGTTCGGTTCGGTCGGGGATTTCGGTCCGCCTGAAATGGGCCTTAGTTGGGCCATTTGGTCCATTTTTAAAAACTAAAAATAGATTACGGGTCATGTTTGGGCCATTTTTTCACCCATATTTGGGCCATTTTCACATGTTCTCACCCATATTTGGGCAATTTTCAACCTTAAGTTAATCACCCATGTTTGGACCATTTTTTCACCCATATTTTGGCCATTGTACTTGGTTTTTTTTTCTTTTTTCCAAACACCAATTGAAAAAAAATAACATACAACAGTCAATAGGCGTGACAGTTACAACTTTCACAAGTACTCTTCCTCCTTTTTTTTTTCAATCGATTGGAAATATCTTCTACACTATTGTATATAACTTAGAGGAGTTAAAGTAATTTAGATCAGAGAGAGCAATCGATTTTAAAATTTTGCAAAAACGTGAATAAATCAAGCAATGAAATTCTATAAAAAAAAAACAGTAAGAGCCGAAAGTTAACAATTCAAAATTTTGTTTGATTATGTAATTGTTGTTAGCGTAATTCAAAATTTTGTTTGAAGTTATTAAGTTAACAATTCAAAACAGTAAGAGCCAAAAGAATAAAACAATTTATAGAAATATATATAATATATATGGTTCGGCATAATGGGATGAAGCGGTTCATTACATTTATCGATGATTGTACCAGAATGACATGGATTTATTTAATGAGACGAAAGAGTGATGTATGTGCTGTGTTTCGCTCCTTCCATCAGATGATACTTACCCAATTTGGTGTGTCTATTAAAGTTCTTCGTTCCGACAATGGGGGTGAATATGTTAAAAGGGAATTGACTGAATTTATGACTTCAGTTGGTAACCTTCATCAGACATCTTGTACTAATACTCCTCAACAGAATGGAGTTGCAGAACGTAAAAATCGCCACCTTTTGGAAGTCGCTCGATCTCTGTTACTTGGCGGTCATGTTCCCTCCCACTTGTGGGGTGAAGCCTTGAGTTCTGCTGTCTACTTAATTAATAGAACACCTTCTAGTGTTCTACATTTTCGGAGGCCTTTGGATGTGTTATCCGATCAGTGCACGCTTCATTCCGTTGTTCAGTTGGAGCCTCGTATTTTTGGTTATGTGGTGTATGTACATTTACACACCTATCAACGAACCAAACTTGATCCACGGGCAATAAAATGTGTCTTTGTTGGCTATGGATCTTCTCAGAAGGGCTACAAGTGTTACCATCCCCCTACCAAGAAGTTTTATGTTTCCATGGATGTCACATTCCATGAACAAACACTGTACTACTCAAACGGGATCACTGATTCTTCACTTCAGGGGGAGACTAGGGAAGAAGTACAGAATCGTGATGATATGGGGTTCTTTGAAATGTTTCAAATCCCTGATACATCTTCCACTGACTGTGAAAGCCTGTCACCCTCCAATGAAAACACAGCTGACTCAGTTGATTATGAAGATCCGGTCCATGATAGTACATTATCTCCTGCTTCTACAACAGAACCACTAACCCAATCTTCTCCAGATGACTCTTTAGAGGTATCACCTGACCATATTCTTGTTGATTCTAATATCCATGATTTAGTTGATACAACTGATCTTAATTTTGAACCATCTCGATATCATCTTCCACCCCGGTCTAATCGTGGTCAACCACCATCTAGATATGTCCCAGATACCAAAGCTAAAATTAAGTATTCCATAAACAATCATGTATCCTCCCATAGGTTGTCCAAGTCATATGCATCGTATGTACTTCAATTATCCTCTGTGTCTATTCCTAGTAAATTGCAGGAAGCTTTGGCAGATTCTAGATGGACCAAATCTATGGCAGAAGAGATGGCAGCATTGGAAAAGAATGCTACTTGGGAACTTGTTCATCTACCAAAGGGAAAGAAGATAGTGGGGTGTAGATGGGTGTTCGCAATTAAACACAATGCAGATGGGAGTATTGAGAGATTCAAAGCTCGGCTAGTTGCAAAATGATATACACAGTCTTATGGTGAGGATTATCAAGAAACATTTGCTCCAGTTGCTAAACTTAATACTGTGAGAGTACTTCTATCATTAGCAGTTAATCAAAATTGGCCACTCCTCCAGTTTGATGTCAAAAATGCTTTTTTGCATGGAGACCTAGCTGAAGAAGTGTATATGGATCCTCCTCCCGGTATACCAGAATACTCAGAGACAAAAATGGTGTGTAAACTAAAAAAGGTGTTGTATGGGCTGAAGCAATCTCCAAGGGCTTGGTTTGGTAGGTTCACTAAGTCTATGAAAATTTTTGGTTACAAACAAAGTAACTCAGATCATACTTTGTTCTTGAAGCACAAAAGAGGTAAAATTACTGCTTTGATTATATATGTGGATGATATGGTGGTGACCGGTGATGATCATAAGGAGATTTCTAGGTTACAACAGTATTTATCTTCCGAGTTTGAGATGAAACAACTCGGAGACCTAAAGTCTTTTCTTGGGATTGAGGTAGCTCGATCAAAGCATGGAATTTTCTTATCCCAAAGAAAATATGTCATTGATTTATTATCTGAGACATGGATACTTGGATGTAAGTCAGTGGACACTCCTATTGAGCAAAACCACAAGTTATTTGAATGTTTGAGTGCCTCTCATACTGATAAAGGGAGATACCGAAGACTTGTGGGGAAGCTGATTTATCTATCTCATACTAGATCAGATATTGCATATGCAGTGAGTGTGGTGAGTTAATTCATGCATGACCCACGAAAACCTCACATGGATGCTGTAGATCGCATATTGAAGTATTTGAAGTATGCTCCAGGTAAAGGTCTATTGTTCTCTAATCATGGTCACCTGAAGGTTGAAGGCTATACTGATGCTGATTGGGCAGGTTCAGCTGACAACAGAAGGTTTACCTCAGGATACTTCACCTTTGTAGGTGGTGATCTTGTGACTTGGAGAAGTAAGAAGCAACCCGTAGTAGTAAGGTCGAGTGCCGAAGCTGAATATAGGGGTATGGCATTTGGGGTATGTGAATTGCTCTGGTTGAGAAACTTATTGACTGAATTGGGGTTTAAACCAAAAGGGGAAATGAATCTACATTGTGATAACCAGTCAGCCATTGCTATTGCTCATAACCCTGTCCAACATGATCGGACTAAGCATGTGGAGATTGATAGACATTTTATCAAAGAGAAGCTGGAATTATTAGTTTTCCATTTGTGAAGTTTGAAGACCAACTAGCAGATGTGCTTACCAAGGCAGTAGCTAGCAGGGTATTCCTTGACTCACTTGGCAAGTTGGGCATGTGTGATGGTGTTGGCATGAGTCAACTGTTATAATATCATAGGAGTTAAAGAGTTAGTGAATATTCACTAATGGTAAGAAATGATTAGTGAATATTCACTAAAATCAGTATTAGTGAATATTCACTAATATAGTGATTCCACTGATATAACACATGTGTGTATATTTGACTGTAATTAAGAGACATAATATTAGGCTTGATTAGTGGCCTCATTACCTGTAAATCCTCCATAGAATCATATTGTAGGAACGTATTTATACTACTGTTGTGGTCATTATTCAATATCAGAAAATTACTTTCACAATTGTGTTATTTGATATAAGGTTTATCCTAATACACATACAATACTTCTTACATGACTTCCAAAAGAGAAACATTTACTGTATGGATGAAATCACTCGTCTTCCATGGGAATGGCTGCACGGTTTTTGATACGAATGGTGAGATCGTTTATCGCATCGATAACTACGTGAAAAATAGAAGCAATGAAGTCTATCTCATGGACCTTAAGGGCAAAGTCCTCTTCTCTATCCGACGGAAGGTACGTATATATCAAGCTATCGGCTGATTTAATTTCCATCTTTTTCGATCTTGTTTCTATATCTAGATTCTTGTTTGGTTGACGAGTTCTATATATGTTTCTGTGTTCCAGAAAGTAATATTACCTTTCTTCAGTCATTGGGATATTTATAAATGGTCATGTGGCTGTAAAGAGAACAAGGAGAGACGAACACGGTTTCAAGCAAGAAAGAACTCCAGAAGCATTCTTGGCAGAGACATGGCTTGTCGTGTTACTCTAGGGCGGCATGATCATAAAGCAACATCAAATATTGGTGGCTACACGATATTAGGATTGCCCGGTAACTTATCGTTTAAGATCACAGACAGTCGCAGCCAACTTGTTGCAGAGGTTAGTCACTTGACATACGTACAAAAGCGAATGTTTTGCCTGCTCCAGTCCCCTTACGTACAGAACTTTCGGTATTTGGTTAGCCATACACATCACATGTTTCTAGCAATTCACATGGCAGCATCAAAGGATTCAAGTGTTGGATAAGAATCTATAAACACTATCCTTTACTCAATCCGTTGTAGCTTTGTTGAAGATAGGTGAACATGCTGGTCTGGGATATACGACGGGATGATTCTTACAAATTTTAGAAGCATTTTGAGGTAAAAAAAAAATTAGAACTTTAACAATTTTGTGCCAAAAGTGTGGTGTAAAGCATATGTATGTGCGAAGGAATCCACTATCGGTCAATATATACTACATTCGATGTGAGTCATAACCTCAATATTTAGTGGTTACAGTATTGGTTTCTATAACTAAAAAAACCATTTTAAAAAATATTGTCCTGTCCGTGTCCCGTATCTGTGTCAATTTGGGTTTTGTGCATTTGTGTCTCAAATGTGTGTGTGTCTGTTGTTTGATACTTTTTTTTGTCTTTAGTGAACTTTTTTTTTTGTTTTTTGTCATAATTTTGTACTTTTTAGACTACTTTTGTCGAGACGGATGATTAATCCAAAAAAAAAAACACACGCGAATTTAACAAAAATTCAGAAAAAATGAATAAAACACACAAAACGAAAAAATAAGTTGAATTCAGAAGAACTCAGAGCAAGTTTACCAATGAGTAGCTATATTACCTTGTGAACAGTTCACAATTTTACTTTAGCTATCAATTTTTTCTTTCACAACTACACTAATACTATTTATTTTACCTAACAACAATTAAAATATATATATTTTTTTCACTCTTCCTTTTATCTTTTATCATTTATATTTAATTTTTTTTGAGTTTCCTCCATGGCAAAGCAAACCCCAATTGGGTCTTCATTTTTTCGGATGTTGAAGAACATGAAGTCCCAAACAAGCAAAACCCAGTCTCAAACATGCAAAATGAGAAGCTGACAAATTTCCAACAATAATTGACAAAGAATTCCAAGATCCCTTGACAAAGCCTCAAGATTCCAAAATAGACTGTCAGCCACCTCCCAAATCCTACTGAGAAAAACCCTAAATTCGAATTCAAGAAACCTGAAATTCTTCTTTAGTCCACCAAATTGAACACGGAAAAGAGCTCCACGTAATTCATTTCATCCCATTCGAAACTCAAAAGTTGATTATACGAAATTGAGATATTTTCACTTTGTAGAGAGAGAGTTGCAGAGAGAAGAAGAGAGAACGAGAGATTGCTAGGGAGGAGAGATAAGGAAATATTATTTTAATACATACCTTGTGAACAGTTGTTCGGTAGATATAGAGAAGCACTGTTCATAAATGGTAAATACCTAACTGTTTGCCTCATCTGCTGCAACCCTGTTTTGGGGTCTTGAATAGGTAAAGTAGTTACAAAGTTTCATTTTGCTACTTTGGTAAACTTGCTCTCTGCGGACAAATTTCCCTACTTCCTTTTCTTTTCTTTTTTCTTCTTTTCCACTTTGTGACATGAGGTGTAAAAAAAATAAAAAATACTTCCTCCGTCCCTAAATAAGTGTCTGGCGCGCAAACCTAAGCCTTTAAAAAAATGCATTTGTTTTGTTAAAAAAATCAAATTTTTTTTTCACAAATCAATAGGTGGCAATGAGTTCTATTAGATTGTGGAAAAAAATTAGATTTTTTAACGAAAAATATGTATCTTTTGTAAGACCTAATTTTGCGCGCCGAACACTTATTTAAGGACGGGTAGAGTAGTGTTTTGTTGAGGAATAGGAAGATTACATGTAGAAAGTAACAAGAAGAGTAAAGAAGCAGCCTTCCCAAATTAGCGTTCTTTTTAATTTTAGTTTCTATTCCTATTTTGTGGCCATGTTTTCAATAGCAATTTGCCAAAAAAAAACGTAGGCATTTTTAGCATGTCGTTTACACAAATTAACAAGTTTTAGCATTTTACCATCTCGTTCACGGTAACTAACAACTTATCAACAAAAACTTTTTTTGTCACAGTAACTCAACTCACAAACTCATCTACAACTTATTCACTACCGGAAATAACTTGACATTTCTTAATAACTTATTCACTACCAAAAACACCTAACAACTTGATTGCTACAAATTTTTTATCACAACTTATTCACTACCAGAAACACTTCCTGAGTACTAAAAACAACCATAAGGACATCCATACAACAGTCCTTGTACCCTAGGTGGTTTTGGATAAAGAAGTTATTCAAAAAATATATATATTTTGCATTTGTTTGTTTTGAGATAAACTTTTGTAACTTATTGATTTGTATTACTGAGAGGAATCGAAAAAGTAAAAAATTATGATCAAAACTCAAAAAATTTTGAATAAAAATTATTCAGATCAGGCGTTGATTGGTAACCGACGAACATGATATTTTGCATGGTCGAAGACCTCGACGAGCTTTACAAAATGAACGATTTCGTTTTTTGCTGTGGGCCTGGGACATGGCCCACAATAGCGAAACTGGACGGTACTGGTTATTAGCCAAACTAGACAGGACATTTTTCAATTCAAACCAAGGATGTGAATTCCCCTCCGTACCGGCCCAGTACGTACATCAGATTCCGTTCCGGTCACAAATCCGGTGTTTACCAGAGAGTACCGGTTTCCTTGATTCAAACGGACCACCATTGATATCCATCACAGCGTCCTTTCCATGATATTGTCTTTTACAAGGGGCAATTTTATGGGCTCAAAGATTGGGGAGGGATTTTTGCTTGCAACTGTACATAGTCGAATCACAAGGGGAGCTATTGATAGTCGTTCGAGATGGGTGTTACATCTCTTTCACGGATGAAAAAGACCGAAAGAGTTTTCTGAAATGGGGCTTAGAAGAAAACTTAAGGTGGACTTGTTAACCGATGGGTGGACATGGGCGGTGATACAAAGCTTAGGGGACAATATCCTGTTCTTGGGCGACAATTCTTCCATATCTATTGAAGTGTCCAAATTCCCTGGAATTAGACATAACTGTATCTACTACACCAACGATAATTGGGAGGCATACATATATTCCAAGCGAGGAGGGGGAAAAGACATGGGTATCTACAAATTGGAAGATAGAAGCAGGACAACGTACACTTTCTATCAAGGCGTGTCTCGACTCGTAGTCTTGTTTATCCTCCCTTTTGGGTTTCGCCATCGTTCTGATGTTCTGCATTGCTACATCTCGTGTTCAGTTTTGCTTGGTTCTCTAGTTGTTCTCTATTTCAACCTCTTTTCATATTTAGTGATCCTTCTATGGTTGTTATGTCCAATATGTTCGTGACTAAATTTCTTGGTGGTATCTTGATCCAGACTGTTGAAATCTATCTATTCTTTTCATTAGCTGCTATTGTACGTTTCTGTCATGAGTGATTTCTTATACTCCCTCCGTCCCTTTTTAAATGTCCTGTTTCGTAACTCCAACTTATTAAAAAGATATCATCATTATACCTTTCACATCAACTTTTTCCTCCACTTTCCCTACTTACCCATCATCATTACACTTTTACTCACTAACTTTGCAAAATGGAATCTACTTTTAGGGACAAAATAGATAATTCACCAACTTTTACCCACTAACTTTACAAAATGGACACTTATTAAGGTATAGCCCAAAATGGAATACTGAACTGTAATGAAGGGACGGAGGGAGTAGTATTTGAGAAAAGGGAAAAAGTAACTTTTATGAAGGACGGAAAAAATACCACTTCGACGTATGCCAATAGAATGAGTTGGAGGTGGCCATAAACGCGGATATATAACAGTAACGGGACCTATTGTAGGGTGTGTCTTTAGGCATAGGTAATCCGCTAGTTCATCATATGAGGCAAGGTGAAAATATCAAACTCTGTGTTTGTTCGAGGCTACAACAATTATGCACTCACAATAACCATTGAAAAGATGGTGCTTTATCTGTTCTACTCTTAGATTTAGAAACAAAAATATGTTCTAGTTACAAAATTCGGTTACTAACAAAATTTCGGGAGCACCAACACTCCTAGAGATCGTCGTATCCGTATCGGACAACAACACGCAAGCACGTACGTGACAAGCATGGTGGGATACTTAAGGGACACACCTGGACAGGGCCGGCCCAAAGGTTTTGAGTGCCCTAGGCCAAATTAAAAAATATGTGTCCCTAATACATAACAATTTTTACAGCAATGATCAAAATACGAGAAAGCCAAACTAATATAAAATTTCTACTAATTATTACGTACGAACACAAAATACAAAGTCTTCAAGATCTCACACAAATGATCTGAGTTGTTTAATTTGTTCAAAATATTTTTTGAAGGGTTTTCAGGAAAAATCATTTCAGCCGGATATCAGTAAGGATTTGATCTTTGCTTTTTCTTTTTTTTGGTGTTTACTTGTATAGACCAAAAAAATATCGTATAGATCAAGCACTTACCGATGTCTGAGTGAATTGATTTTTATGGGGACCCTTCAAAAAATGTTGTGAACAAATTGCAAGGTTCACAATATTTATGTGGGCCATCAAAATAGGTCTCATACAAGGAGGTGTACAAGTGGTGTACCCATACCAATTTTATCAGAACAATATACTGATGGAATGGTGGGATTATTAAAATGTAAGGACTTTTTTTGGGTCTTCATTCAAATTTTTTTCGTATTTGTGAGTTTCGCATCAAGCTTTTGTAACTTATTGATTTGTTTTGGCGAGATGAATCAAAAAAACATAAAATTTGGATCGAAACTCGTAATTTTTAAAAAAATACAAAAATATAAGTCAAAAAGCTGTATTTTTGACTTATTTTTGTATTTTATAAAAAAAATTATGAATTTCGATCAATTTTTTTTTAACTTTTTCAATCCCTCTCGTTGAGATGAATCAATAAATCACAAAAATTTAATACAAAACTAACAAATACAAAAAAAAATGAATAGAAAAAATAATAAGTCAGTCCTAACTTTTTAATCAAAACCTACTAAACCAACCATAGTTTATGTTTTGCTTTTTTGCTTTTTACCACAGTAGTAATAGCTGTGCACGTGTTTTTCCAAGGCAACCAAAGACAATAGCTGAGTTGTCACCTATTGATTGGTGGGGCGGAAAAGAGGGTTTTCCATGTGAGCCAGACATAATTTATTTTCATGGAAAAAACGTGCCAGCTTTGGTTTTCTTTTTTTTCGAAAATGGACCAATTAATTCTCTGATTTACAAAAAATGCCACCGAGTTTTTGGATCATCTGAGTTTTTTTGGGCCTTTATTTGCATGTTGGATGGGCATTTTTTTTATGGTATTGTGCTAAAAAAGAGTCCTAGTCAAATCCAAATACTAAAAAAATTGGAGTGTCCCAAAAATTGAACATTTTTAAGGTGCCCAAGGCCCAGGCCTCTTGGGCCTTGGGGTTGGGCCGGCCCTAGCCGTGGACACACATGGTGAAAATGAAAATTAAGCCATGTTTTGGTTTATGTGTTTAATTTTGTCACTGCCGTAGAACGTTGTTTAATTTTGCCATTGAAGTAGGACATTGTTTCATATTGTGCCGTGTATTATTTCTGGATTGGAAAGTGGAGATCGTTCACTCTGTCGATCAGTGAAGAGATGCTTAGCTATTGAGATATACGTTTATTACTTGATGGGTTGCTGTCATGCTGCTTTTCATTTTTGGTTTTTTGATTGCGCGATAGACATTTTTGCTTAGCTATTCTGTGTCACAAGAACCAAACGAGTTATTTTACTATAAAAATAACAATTCTACCACTTTTCAGATTGTGAACTCAATCAAGAACACCAGTCATATCCTTCAGGGAACCTGTGTTATCTCCCTCCTTCAGCCGGCACCTGAAACTTACGACTTATTTGATGACATAATTCTCCTCTCCGACGGTCAAATTGTGTACCAAGGCCCACGTGAGAATGTGCTCGAGTTCTTTGAACACATGGGCTTCAGGTGTCCAGAGAGGAAAGGAGTGGCTGACTTCCTACAAGAAGTAATTTCTTCAGTATTCTCTAAGACGTTTGATGCTGTAGACCATTGGTGGCCAGTGTTTTTAGCTTAATAATTAAACACAACTTCAACCAAAAAAACTAACATTTAATTTGCTAATCATCACAAAAATACAACAACAAAGTACGTGCTTGAATATATCTGAATTTGAATATTATTGATAATTATTCGTGTATAATTACTTATAATCTTAATAATTTTGGTTTAGTTTGATAAAAAAATCAATTATTTTACATTCTCAATTTCTTTCATAAAATAAAAAATAAGCACGTGACAGTTGAAGTAGCCTAAGAAAAAAAATGATTAGTATACTTTAATTGCATTAGGTTGGAATCATTTCAATGTTTAAATGTAATGTATTGAAAAGCAAAAACTTTATGATATACTCCCTCCATCACTTTTTAAGTGTTCCGCTTCGTTACTCCAACTTATTAAGAAAACATCATTATTATACTTTTCATATCAACTTTTACCTCCACTTTCCCTACTTACCCTTTATGCAGACATTAACATTACACTTTTACTCACTAACTTTTCAAAATGGAATTTACTTTTAGTGGCAAAAAATACCAACTTATACCCACTAAGTTTACAAAATGGACACTTATTAAGGGACAGCCAAAATAAAATACTGGACTTTAAAAAGGGGACGGAGGGAGTAATAAATATATGTTCCGATAAAATATATATATCTATTAAGCCAAGCTCCCGAGTTCAAAATTCTGGCTCCGTCACTACCCACTAACCTTTGCGGGGTAGTTTAAAACTATAGTTGAAGAAGCCCGAAGACTTGGAATGAAGGATCACCTGTTGACCACCCTCTCCGCCGCATAGTTGAAGAAGCCCGAAGACTTGTCACCCGGACTAGCTCAACCATTGTCCTCATTTATCGTCAAGCCAACCAAATTGCCGACTGTCTGGCCAGACTTGGATCTCAACAAGATCAAGATTTAGTGGTCTCTAGCTCCATTCCTTTTGCAGCTAGGGAATTCGCCCTGGTTGATGCCATGGGTGTTGGTCATCTTAGGACCTAGTCTACGACTCTTGTAGTCTTTCTGAACACTTTATGTATGCCATTTATCTAACTTGTTGACTATGATCGTCTAAGTTAATTTAATGTATCCCTTTCCGTTTGAAAAAAAAAGTTTAACTATAGTGTTTAGGAGTTCGGCTCCTCTCCAATTCATAGAGAATTGGAGGATCCTCCAATTCTAATTCAATAGTCAGGATCATTCTAGTAACTCCAAGCCCAAAACTCATATAGTATTCTACAGACACCCAATTACTCCTCATATATTCCCCAATTACATAAGTATTTCCCCTCCCCGCTAAATCAGCCTCTGAAAGAATTTTTTTTTTTATATAGCCGATGAGGATTTTTTTTTCCCACTAATAATATATAGGCTATAGCTCATGAGGATTTTTTTTACTAATGTTATATCAGTAATTTTTTTTCCTTTCAGCATGGTTTCTTTTGTTGATATTATGTAGCTCATAAGAATTTTTTTTTTTACTAATACTAGTGTATTTCTACGTTCTTCGCACGATGTTGCATGCTCATGGTAATTGTTTTTTATGTAAAAAATTTGAAATTACTTGGGGCCACTGGTGGTTTTGCGCCCGATCGTTACTTTTAGGACTCCAGAATTAATTGAGGTGTGCACAAGTTAGTCCGAACATCCGGCTATAAAAAAAATTATAAAGCAGCTAATTACTATAAGTTACACGTGAAGCATATTGACATAGAGTCATTAATTGTGGAGTTTCACTACAACAAGATAATTCAAAAAAATATAAGATAACCGAACTGGAGAAACGTGAGCTATATTAAAAAAAAAATCTTTAAGAATAGGTTTAACGGAAGGGAAGACGCTTATATAATTGGAAAATATTTGAGGAGTAATTGGTTGCCCGTGGAATGCCAGATGAGCTTTGGGGCTGGAGTTACTAGGATAATCTTGACCATTGAAATAGAATTGGAGGATCCTCCAATTCTCTATAGATTAGAGAGGAGCAGGACTCGGTGTTTGGTCCCTCATGGGTATATTGTCATGTCAAGGAGAGGTTGCTATATAGAGCCAATCACCTTCTCCTCCGCCCTTTTACCAAGCCAAAGAAAAAAATAAATCAATTACGTAAATCATCAAAATCTCACATCTTCCTTGGTTATGTACAACAGTACAAGTACTGAAGTATGAATTCTTCTATAGTTCCTTTTACTAGGTTTTGTTAGCAACCAAGAAAATTAAGAATATCAATTTTATTGGTCAAAAGCAACATTCATAATTTTCACCTTTTAAGGCTCCGTTTGTTAAGGCGCAAAATATTTTTTTGAAAAATATTTTACTTATTTTTTGGTGTTTGGTTGCGCAAAAAACAAGAAAATATTTTACCAAATAAAACATTTTACTTCATATGGCTGAAAGATATTTTCTTCGTGGAAAGGTGATAGTCATTTTCCAAACTTGGCTTCGCTACTCCATAAATAATTATGTTACTTTACTGAGCTCTCCCACAGCCCCAATCTTATTCACCTATGAACTAACTCTGTGCTTTCTCATCAAAGACAACAAAATTTTGTATGTAACACATACATATATACATCATTTTATAACTATCAACTAAACACCGAAAAACAGAAACAAAACTTTCATTTTTTGCAAATTTATTTTACATAGAAAAACTTTTACATCAAAAATATTTACTGTGAAACAAACGGAGCCTAAATCACTATTTGAAAGTCTTGTTTAAAATGCAGTCCAAGTTCTAAACAAGAGCAATAAGCTTTGTAACTAAGCTTTGTAACCAGGGGCGGAGGCATATGGGTACAAGGGAGGGCGGCCGACTCCACTGGCTGCCAAATTTTCGTAGGGATAAGTATAATTTTTACCCTATTTTTACTAATTTGACCCCAAATTTTTACTAATTTAGCTATTTTGACCCCACAAAAAATCTCTAAATTGCCCCAACTTGTTTTAAGTGCATAGAAATTCCAGACGTTCTCTTCTTTTCGAGAGTTGATAGTGCTAGAAATGAGACTATCATGTATTATTTTTCAAATATAACAAGTTTTTTGGGGCCAATTATGAGGCAAAAATGAATTATTAGTGCATATCGATCTTATAATTAACCTTTTAATTTAGTTATTTTTGGACTTGTGCGTAGAAAAAATATATTGCATATGAATCTAATTTTTGACCCCACTAACCAAAAATCCTGGCTCCGCCCCTGTTTGTAACTAAGGTTGAATTTGACTGAGTGAGAAGCCAAGTACTTTTTGTGGCTTTTTGACTTTTTTGGTCCCCAAAGTATTTCCGCCTTGCCATTTTGGTCCCCAATATTCCAATTGCTAACATTGCATCCCCAAAGTATCAATTTTGTCTTTAAAAGGTCCCTGCTGCTCACGCCGTTCCTTCCCTCCGTCAAAACCAAGCGCAAGCTTAGTTTGGCTAACAGCGGTGTCGAAATGTATTTTTTCGGCATTTTTTGAATTTTTGTTGGTCCCCAAAGTATTCAAGCCACCACGCGCCGCCACCGTCGCCATGCCATTTTGGTCACGCCACATATAACATCTATATGTGCTAACATTGTTGTTTTTCGATTTAGTAAGTGGTGGGGCTGATTCTAAGCCCAAGGAGACTTTAACGTTATATAGGTGACAAATTTCTCTTTTTTGTTTTTCCTTCTTTGAACCTATTGAGGCCGAAATTAATACTATGAGTGATAGAAATCCTAACATGGAACAACATTATATGTGGGAAATTTTTTCTATGGACCCTTGGATATTGCAACATTTCTTGATGCAGTGGTTTATAATCTTTGTTTTTAGTCTACGGTTAATGTTATTGATCCATACAAAATCATATAACATTATATGTGAATTTATGTTTTTGAATATCTCGATATTAGAATTGAAGAGGAACATATAATAGCATTATAGGAATTTGAGTTTGATGACTTTGAATATCACAAAAATAGAACACTGGAAATATATAACATTCCTTCGTTCCTTATATGTGAGTTTCGAGTTTAATGGGCGTGGGGTCACAAAAAAATAGGATAATTATATGAGCCAATCTAAGTCTCACAAAACATGACATATAAAATTATATGTTCTCAAAACAACATCATATCTTTTCAACAATATTATATATTTCAAAAAATAACATTATATGTTCACATAGCTTATTTTTCAGTTGTGGGCGTTTTGAGGCTTTTAGGTGTTCGGATTTTTGCCCCTAAGGTGTTTGGACTTCGGTCCATTGTTTTCCAACCTTGGTTGGATTCTCCTCCCCTCCCCCCAACTTGATATACCCTTTGTCAAGTTTTCTTAATAAAACTTTTTGCTTATCAAAAAAAAAAAAAAACATTGCATCCCCAAAGTATCAATTTTGTCTTTAAATGGTCCATGCGGCTCACGCCGTTCCTTCCCTCCATCAAAACCAAGGGCAAGCTTAGTATTTCACCTCAAAACGGTGTCGTTTAGTTGGAAATATTGATTTTTCTCTTCCATGGTTCTCTTAGAGTTCTCATTGAAAACCTCAAAGTCAAAAAAAAAATTATGACCGGTGGTTGTTTCCCACGATCTTCAGGTTTACAAACAATGGATTGCCTTAGCTTTTAGATCATCCATATGTATTTTTTTCTTTCTCTTTTCCCATTTTGCATGAAGTTTGGGTGCGAAGATCTTTTTTACGATCATATTGTTCTAAAGGATCATAATTAATTTTTGGACTTTAAGGCTATTAGAATAACAGAGAATATTTCTAATATAATTTTTAGGCTTATATTATTATCAAAATGTTTTAAATTATGACATTAGAATAAAACATCAAAAATTATTTCTTTGCACAAGTTAGCAGATTTTGACAAATTTGAACACTTATATGTTTTAATTTTCACCATATTAATTTTTTAATATATAATATATAAACAGCCTACAAAAATCAAGTGTTTCAATTTTTCCAACCAAACGACACCATTTTAAGGTGAAATTTACCAAGCTTACCCGGATTGATAAAAGGGAAGGAACAATGTAGAACATACTAAGTGACCAATTTAAACGACAAAATTGATCTTTGGGGATGCAATATAGACCAATTGAAATATCCCTAACATAGAAGAGTCAAAAAAGAAATTTAAGAACCTAGTGGACACCGTTTTGATGTGAAATACCAAGCTTGCCCTTGGTTTTGACGTGGAAAAGTCTGTCCATGATTGCGTGAGCCGCAGGGACCATTTAAAGACAAAATTGATACTTTGGGGATGCAATGTTAGCAATTGGAATATTATGGACCAAAATGGCACGGTGGAAATACTTTGGGGACCAAAAAAGTCAAAAAGCCTACTTTTTGTGTACGGCCTCCATCAGCTAATTACAAACAAAATATACAAGGTTGAATTGGATGGATCGATAAGGTTAGATTTGGGACCCCGCAAACGGACGGTGTTATTGGTCTCCCAAAATTATCGAGGTGCGTGTAAATTGGCCGGACGCCTGAGATTTAAAAAAAGGCCAACCAAATAAAACAAAGTAACAATAATACCTCTTCCCCCAATACATCAGCAAATTGCAATATAGAAGTCAATCTCAATGGCCTTTTTCTCTTTCTTCACTACATTAAAAAAGAAGTCAAAAGATAAAATGGAATATATGGTTTTTTAAAGCAAGTTGCAGAACATCCAAACCGCCAAACGCCAGTCATTTGTAGTAATTTTGTGTACCTAATAATTTGCTTAATTTAAACGTGTAAATTCACCTCTGACCAGAAAATGACCAATAGATCTCTATCAATTAATTAAGCCTCCTCATCTTCAAATGTTAACCAATCATCATATGCCGTCGGGAGAACTAGCAAAAGGTTATGTCGTGATGCGTTCAGCTACTCACCATGACAAGATGAAACAGTTGCATGCATGCGGACGCGTGCATTGAATAGTTCCAGATACATCTGTGATCGACATATCCGGTGTAAGTCTATTCAGTAGAACAATTGTTTTATCTTCTAGTACTTTAGAATGCCTTTTGTCAATAAAGTTCTCTTAAATCACCTTGCATTAGTATTTTAGATTTAACATTAGAAAATTAATTAATTTAGTACTGCCAATCTTTCTATATAAGACCTTTCCGCGGATCAAAAAAAAAAAAAGGTCAGAAACCTAATTTCCTAATATCCTTTTTAAGGTACGTATTCAATGTCTAAGGTGTATCCCAATACACATACAACTACTTCTTACATGACTTCCAAAAGAGAAACATTTACTGTATGGATGAAATCACTCGTCTTCCATGGGTATGGCTGCACGGTTTTTGATACGAATGGTGAGATCGTTTATCGAATCGATAACTACGAGAAAAATAGAAGCAACGAAGTCTATCTCATGGACCTTAAGGGCAAAGTCCTCTTCTCTATCCGACGGAAGGTACGTTATATATCAAGCTAGCTATTGGCTGATTTAATTTCCATCTTTTTCGATCTTGTTTCTGTATCTAGATTCTTGTTTGATTGACGAGTTCTATATATGTTTCTGTGTTCCATCCAGAAAGTAATATTACCTTTCTTCAGTCATTGGGATATTTTTAAATGGTCATGTGGCTGTAAAGAGAACAAGGAGAGACGAACATGGTTTCAAGCAAGGAAGAACTCCAGAAGCATTATTGGCAGAGACATGGCTTGTCGTGTTACTCTAGGGCGGCATGATCATAAAGCAACATCAAATGGTGGCTACACGATATTAGGGTTGCCCGGTAACTTATCGTTTAAGATCGCAGACAGTCGCGGCCAACTTGTTGCAGAGGTAACTTATTTTGAGTTGCGGAATGGAGCCTTAGTCTCTTGACATACAAAAGCGAATGTTTTTCCTGCTCCAGTCCCCTTACAGAACTTTCGGTATTTGGTTAGCTACACACATCACATGTTTCTAGCAATTCACATGCATCAAACATACGATTCAAGTGTAGGATAAGAATCTATAAACACTATCCTTTACTCGATCCGTTGTAGCTTAATTTGTTGAAGCTTTTTTCCCCCTTCATAAGAAAAAACACATGTTCTGCGGAACTAGCTAGCTGGAATGATTTAGTTTTGAAAAAAGAAAAGAAAATGAAGCTGAGAGTGTGAGAGTATAAAAAATGGAGTACTGACACTCTTAGAGATCTCCATCTCCGTGTCATGCATTCCAAGAATATGTGACATGCCAGAGACACGAGGGGACACGTATGAGACACCACGTGGCGTGTCTACTGAATTTTAATAGTTTATATGGGGGAACGTCAGAGCTATAGGTAAACACGCCGATCGGGGATATACAATGCGATGATTTTTACAAATTTAATTTAGAAGCATTTTCAGGTAAAAAAATTATAACTTCAACAATTTTGAGCCAAGAGTGTAATGTAAAACATATGTATGTGTGAAGGAATCGACCATCCGTCAACACGGCACTCGAGGTGAGTCGTAACCTCAATATTTAGTGGTTACGGTATTAGTTTCCATAACTAAGAAAATCATTTTAAAAAATATTGTCATGTCCTTTTCGTGTCCCGTATATGTGTCATTTGGGTTTTTTTTGCAGGTGAAGCAAAAGCAATTATCTTCAGGTGTAATGTTGGGAGATGATGTCTTAACAATGGTGGTGGAGCCCCAAATAGATCATTCACTCGTTATGGCTCTTGTGACTGTCTATGGATTGATAAAAGACAAGATTTGAATGACAAAAGTCAAGCACAAAAGCTGACCGGCTGCAGGGACTTCTTCAGACAAACTCCCCACTTTCTTTTTCTTTTTTCTTCTTTTCCACTTTGTGACGAGCTGTAAGAAAATTAAAAAAAAATATCCAAAACGCCGCCCCCGTGGAACTCAAACCTTGGTTACCACCGGGGGAAAGGTGATGAGTTATATACCAACTTCATTATAAGAGGTTCTCATGATAGTGTTTTGTTGAGGAATAGGAAGATTACATATCGAAAGTTTTTTTTATCGGCAAAAGATAAAAATTTATTAACTCCAAACACAAAATATAGAGCTAAAAGAGTCATGGATATACCAGTCTGACCATCTATGACCTCTCATCTCCTAACCACATGGAGGAAAAACTGATTTGGACCCAACAAGCTGAACCCACACCAGAGAAAAAACACCTACATATAGGAAGTTACAAGAGTAAAGAAGCAACCTTCCAAAATTGGCATTCTTTTTTATTTGAGTACTAAAAATAACCACCATGAGAACATCCATACAACAGTACTTGTACCCTAGGTGGTTTTGGATAAAGAAGTTAGTCAAAAAAAAATTGCATTTATTTGTTTTATGATAAACTTTTGTGAATTATTGATTCGTGTCATTGAGAGGAATCAGAAAAGTAAAAAATTATGATCGAAACTCAAAATTTTTTGAATAAAGATTATTCGGATGGCGTTGATCGGTTACCGACGAACATGATTTTTTGCATGGCCGAAAGTCTCGATAGTTCTACAAAATGAACTATTATAATTTTTGTTGTGAGCATAGGACATGGCCCAAAAAAGCCAAACTGGACTGGACTAGTTTTGATATAGAATAAGTGGAGGCCCAATTTCATAATCAATTGGACCGATCGAAGCCTCAGAAGCCCAAACGATGCTTAATTACAAATTAGGGAAAATGACGGCCCATGACATATTTTGATAATTAATACCCGTCAAATACAAGCTAAGAACATTTGTTAATACTGAAAATGTCTTTGGCGGGTATTAATTATCAAAACACGTCCTTGGCCGTCATTTTCCCTAAAAAAAAATTTCGATCAGGCCCAAACTTGGTAGGCTGACTTATTTTCGCGTTGCGGTGTTTTTCGACCCGAAACATTCGTTTAGGCCCTCAATTTGTTTTTTGTTTTTTTACCATTTTAGAAAAGTTTTGATTCGTTAATAAAGACCGTATTTCCTTATTAGTTGGTTCTTTTGGGGAAAATCCTGTTTTCTTTCAAGTTTTCAATTTTAGGAGTTTCCTCAAATTATGGGACTTTTTATTTTTCGGCTTAATTTTCTAGGCTTTCGGGTTACACCTTATATAAAGGGGTTGTATCTAATATTTTGATCAGCTTTTTATCAATAATATTCAGACTTTGTCTTTTTCTCTCATGAACTCGAGTTTATCATTCGTACGATTAGTACGCAACTAATCTTTCTTGTTAATTCCGCAGCGTCAAGTTATTAGCCAAACTGGACAGGACACGCTCCCAAGGGGGAGGTGGGTGCGGGAAGAAATCGATATTAAAAGGTCCACTTTTCCATTTCAAATGGAGAGGGATTTTTGCTCGCGAC
The DNA here is from genome assembly GCA_018127125.1 of Rhododendron griersonianum. NCBI lineage: Eukaryota > Viridiplantae > Streptophyta > Magnoliopsida > Ericales > Ericaceae > Rhododendron > Rhododendron griersonianum. Next base: position 49,895,288 of record CM030789.1, on the reverse strand, counting down.
GTTTGGGGATAGGGGTATAACCTAACGAAAGAATGAGGTTGGACAAACAAATACGTACCTATTAAATTTATTAGCCCAAAGCAACTGTACATAGTCGAATCACAAAGGGGAGCTATCGAGTATTGATAGTCGTTCGAGATGGGGAGACCCAGGGATGCTGCCAAGCACCCCCTGTCAAGTGGGTGTCGAGCGGAATTTGGTTGTTTATCTCGACAGAGACGTCTTGGATTGAGTTTGAGCGTATACAATTTTGAACTGTTCATTGCTCGGTCAAGATTTGAGCTGTCAATTGCCAATATAAACGGCCGGATCAACTGCTTGGCAAGGAGGTGCTTGGCAGCACTCCTTCGGGCTGTTGCATTGCTTTCGCGAATGAAAAGGTCTACGACAGTTTTAAGAAAGGGTGCTTGGAGGAAACCTTATATAATTTTGATGAGCTCTAGGATATATAAAGGGGCCCAAGAATTTCAAGTAAGGTGGACTTGTTAAGCGATGGGAGGACATAGGAGGTAATACAAAGCTTAGGGGACAATGCTTTGTTTTTGGGCGACAATTCTCCCATATCTATTGAAGCGTCCAAATTTCCTGGAATCAAGCCTAACTGTATCTTCTACACCGACGATAATTGGGAAACATACATTAATTTATTCCAAGCGAGGAGGGGGAAAAGACATGGGTATCTACAACTTGGAATATAGAAGCAAGACAACTTTCTATCAAGGCATGTCTCTCGTAGCCCTGTTTGTCCTCCCTTGTGGGTCTCGCCATCGTTCTGATGTTCTGCATTGCTACATCTGGTGTTCGGAAACCAATCTTTCCATTTATTTCAAAGATGAGAAACTTGATCCGAACACCTACACATATCGAATCGAGCTGATTTTTCGCACAACCCATTCGGGTTTTTTTTTAAATTTTTTTTGAATGGTTCAAATCATCCGTGCGGAGTCATAGTGGGCCCCAAACGGCGTGCGGTGGCCTGCTTTCGCATTTTGGGTGCGGTGACTGTAGCGCTGTTCTTCTTTTTAATTTTAGTTTCTATTCCTAATTTGAGTACTAAAAAAATAACCACCATGAGGACATCCTTACAACAGACCTTGTTCCTTTCCCCGGGGGATTTGGGTCTCACTCACATATTTTTTCAAAATAGCATTCACTTCTGTTTTTAATCATCATTCTGCAATCACATTTTCGATTCTCGTGCTCACGAATTTTAGTTATTTATAAAATTTTTGAAAGACTATTTCATACTTGCACCTGAGCAATTGCTCGCGCATTATGTGAGTATGTGTTGTGGGCACAACATACGTATTGTGAATGCGTTGATGGTCGCATAAGGATTCAGTGAATACATAGACCTATGGAAAGTCTATGAGTACATATGTTCATGTACATACATCACGTACATACGTTTTTTGGGTCCGTTTTGGGTCCTAAATAAATGATCGGAGCCGTTCATTTTGTTTAAAATACTTTGCTAATGGTCATTTCAAAAAATAAGCTCAATCCAATATCGATAAGAACGTTTACTAAACTTCCAACTTTGATTTAGAATTCAAGCTTGAATTCTGGGACAAAGTTGGACGTTTCGTACACACCCTAATTGATATCGGATTGAGCTTATTTTTTATAGGGTCCATAAACAAAATATTTTAAACAAAATGAGCGGCTCCGATCATTTTTTGGGGACCCAAAACGGGCCTAAAAGGAGTATGTACTCGCTGGTACAGATATGAAATCTGTACCAGTAGCACCTCTCTTTTTGGATTTGGTGAAGGGGGAGAATGTTTTGTCCAGGGCCCACAACAAAAATCGAAATCGTTCATTTTGTAGTGCTCATCGAAATCTTCAACCATGCAAAAAATCGTATTCGTTGGTTACCGATTCGACCCTTGATCGGAGATGAATAGATAAGCAATACTCCCTCCGTCTCATTTTCATTGTCCATTTTCGTTTTTCGTGTCGTTCTTTCAACACTTATATCTTCCAATATGAATTTCCAAAAATATGCAATATGGATCTTGTTTGATAGTTCTCGATTAGATCTATAATACAAAAATTTTAAAATTATGAAAAACATTATAGATTGGGAGATATAAGCGTTGAAAGAACGGCACGAAAAACGAAAATGGACAATGAAAATGGGACGGAGGGAGTATTTACATAACGGGTTCACCCTCTGCACCATAATTCCTCCTTGGTTTGTTACATTATGCAGCCCAATAAAACACCAGATACAGTTTTGGGAAATATTTTGCAATTGTCAATTGGAAATTGATATTCGCACTCCACTTTTTATTGATGGTGCTCCATTTTGTTCATGAAGTTACTAGTAACTTCACGTTAAAATCGGAGCGCCATCAGTAAAAAGTGAAGCGCGAAAATAAGTTTCCTTATTGATTTGGTCACTCTTTTTGGATTTTTGGGAGATAGGCGTTAAATTTTCGGATTAATCCTTAATGTTGACGAGCGAAATCTTAAAAGTAACAAGTTATGAGGAAAAAAAAACTAAAAAAATCGATAAATTTGAACAAAACTCTTAATAGTGTCAATGTCTTTTTGTTCGTCTTTTTAATTGTTGGGGATTCAAGCGCGCAAACCCACGATCAACACACACACAATCGAAGAACAAACCAAGAACAGAAAACAATATAAAGCAAGAAAAGAACAAGACACAGAGATTACGTGGTTCCGACTTAAGCTGATTGCTTAATCGTACGTCCACGGGGTGCTGGGGTGTTTCACTATGATGTAAAATATGTCAGAGTTACAAAAGGAGGCAGCCCTAACT